>CACTHL010000847.1:1293671-2577343 GCA_902712375.1 Dioscorea dumetorum
GGGTCACCAGTAAACAGGAGACGACTCGGTCCGTATTGATGACGTGGCTCTATAGGAAGTCAAAGAGCCGTGCGCAAGGCCTCGCACGCCCTTCTTATATCGCCTCCTTCGTGTTCGCTTCTTCATCTCCAACGAATTCCTTGGTCTTCTCGCCCCCTTCCTTCTACCTTCGTCGCGCCTTGTCCTGCGCCGCCTCGTGCACCGTACTGCTCCAATTGGTATGCCTTTTTTGGGGGACTTTTTAAAGATGGTTGGATTTGGTGGAGATTTTGAGTTTTTAGGTGATTCGTTGATTGTTTTTAGGTCAATTGGTGAGAGGAAGCTTGAGAGGTGGTGGGAGAAGTTAGATCGAGGTCTTGTATGCCAAAAGTTTGATTCTTGGGGTTTAGTTTGGTTGCTCATGCTACTGCTTGCTCATTCTTCAGGTGAGTGTTGTTTGCTTGGTCTTGACTTTTGTTTTTCTAGGGTTTTAGCTATTGTTTTGTGTTGAGATAAGTGGAGTTCTGTGTGATTTGGGTTCCTTTTGTGGGTAGGAAATGGTTGTAGTTTGTTTACTTGGGGAATTAGCTCTAGAAATCTATGTGAAGTCCAACTTGGTTTGTATTTGAGCTTTTCCTGCTTTAGATTTCAGTGATATTGAATTGAATTGAATGCACGAGCTTGAAGATCCCAATTCTTAATTGGCTCCTGTGCTTTGGGGACAGTTGTGGATTGATGAGATGAAAGAATGGGAAGTTCTGAATGTTGACCGTGATTTATACCATATCTCCGCCACAAACTTGATTTTTTTCATTGCAAAGAGATGGTAAAGCTCTATATTTAATTGAATGTGATCGTGGTTTCACTCCACTCGTCTAGGCCTTGAACTTAATTATATGATTAATCTATAGTTATGAGGAACCATAGACTGGATTGTGTTGCAGGCATGTCCTTCTTGTGTTGTTTTCATTTGCTTAGGTTATTAACCTGTTTTGGTTTGCTTCGCTGGATGTTACTTAAGAATCCTATCATATTCTTTACTATTGATTCAGTTGCATGGACTTTGTGTGTTCTGGTTCTCTGTTGTAGTTTATGGTGTTTGATATGAGTTTGGTTATTACAGGAGGTCCATAATTTGTTTTGATCATCCTTCAAGGCTGAAAGCTTAAGCAACGGTTTCGACATTGTTACCCAGTAATGATGTGTTTTTCTTTCCTATTTAGAAAGTCCAAGACTCAGCAGCATCAAACTGTTGGGCGTAATGAAGGTAATTTGTTTTTTATGGTAGTTGCTGGGCAGTTTATCGTTATGGTCAATTGTCATATGAGTAATTTATATGGAAAAACAAAACTTTGGTTTAGTTTGGCCATCTGGTTCATACGTGTAAGTTATAAATGATTGGAAGACAACTATGAGAAGACAAAATAAGGATGTTCGTTACTGGTGTCTTCTTCCTGTCGGCTGCCTGTATCTGTTGCATAAAAGGCGCCAGACATATATTATGCACATGCTTCCTAGGAATTGATTTTTTTTGTTTTCTTGACTATCTTGAATACAATATGCTATATGCAGCATATCATTCAACTTATGCTTGGTATAACTTTTTATTATGTCCTTCGGTTGTAGATATTCCTGGTATTGAAAACGTAAGAATGTACCCCTACAAGGAATTGAAATATGCAACTGGAGATTTTAGTCCTGTCCACAAAGTTGGAGAGGGTGGCTATGGTTCTGTCTACAAGGTAACTTGCATTTTTAACTTGTTACAGTGATTACTTGTACAAAAGCAGATGTTCAGTCTATTTGCACATTGACTTGTTCAGGGAAGGCTTAAAGATGGGAAAAATGTTGCTATAAAGGTGCTTTCCCCGGAGTCAGCGCAAGGAGTAAGAGAGTTCTTGACTGAGATCACTGTGATTTCCAATATAACGCATGAGAACCTTGTTCAGTTATATGGCTGCTGTATTGAAGCTGATAATAGGATCCTTGTCTACAATTATCTTGAAAATAATAGCCTTGCACAGACTCTACTTGGTGATTCTTGCTTCTGACATAATAAATTAATTCATTTGCAGGATTCTGCATTCATATTCTAACCGAATTTGCGATTGAAATTGCTTTCCTTGTTGATACTCTCAGGTAGCAAGCGAAGCAATATCCAGTTCAACTGGAAAACCCGAACAAAAATTTGTATTGGTGTTGCTCGGGGCCTTGCATACCTTCATGAGGAGGTCCGGCCACATATTGTTCATCGAGATATTAAAGCAAGCAATATTCTGCTTGATAAGGATCTTACCCCAAAGATTTCCGATTTTGGCTTAGCAAAGCTTCTTCCCCCAAATACAACTCATGTTAGCACTCGTGTTGCAGGAACAATGTGAGTTTGACCGCACAAAGTTATTTGTTCATCATTTTTTTGTTTCATTTAGCTTTATACAAATTGTCTGTTCTATGATATGTTCCTTAAAGTCACAGCTATCAAAATTGTTTGTTTCTTTTTTTTTTAATTCATGAGTCAAATTATTTGAAATAGGGCATAGAATCTGGATACTACAACATGAAACCACATTTGAAATACTTAAATGAACTTTCTTTTCAAATTGTATTTTGGTTTCCTACTCTGACCTTAAAGTTTTCTTGCTGTTACAGAGGTTACTTGGCTCCTGAGTATGCAATACGCGGACAAGTAACCAGGAAGTCAGATGTGTACAGCTTTGGCGTTCTTTTGTTAGAAATAGTTAGTGGAAGATGCAACACAAATACAAGATTGCCTTATGAAGATCAATTTCTACTAGAGAGGGTTAGTTAAATTCCTTTACTTCATAACATTTTCTATTTTTCATTGTCAAGGTTATGACTCTGTCGTTATATAACAATTATTTCGTTGCATTCCTATACCCAGCATTTGTCTGCACCTGATAAATATGAATGTATAAAGTTGGATTTTTTTGAATGGTTCACAAAACAAACATAAATGTTAAATAAAAGATTGAGCCATGTTTAGTATCAAATTGGGCTTTGACTAGACTTCTAGCATCAAGTTGAAGCACTTGAAATATTTGGGAGCACTATTGGTATGATCACAAACTATTTAGGCCTAAGGGTAAGATATTAAAAACTTGATCACTTGTTCACATTTGTTTTCAGAATTTGCATTTTGCATAACTTTGGTTATTTTGAATCTACCTGTGAGAATGAAGGTTTTTCAGGCCATAAAAGCTGAATTAGAGCAAGTATTAGCCAGATATATGTACAAAACAAGCAAACATGCTTCTGAGAGAGGGTTGGTGTATATGAGGGGATTCATGGGTTTGATTTTGTTATGAAGAACATTTACATACCATACTAATCTTCTTTTAAAAAAAATCAAAATTGCTGAAATAAATATATGAGGACAGGAATCTTTGAGGATCTTTCTTGCCTAACATGGCTGTTTTTTTTTAGCTCTTTTTAATTACTTGAGTTTCAAGGTAGTTTCGATATTTTACATGATGCTCTTGAAGTGAAGATTGAAGTTGAACTGGTTTAGGACCCACCCACACACACACAAGCGTGCGCACAGACACACACACACACATGAACACACATCAATCATGCAGCCCTACTTTTAAGCTTAATGCACCTTCTCATTTTTATCACAAACAAGTCTTAAAATGGGCAAACGTGCTACAGTCCCCGGACATCATGCATGGGATTCTCGTCTTGCAGACGTGGATGCACTATGAGCATGACGAATTGTCGAGGATCATCGATACTTCTCTTAATGATGATTTGGATGTTGAAGAGGCTTGTAGGTTCTTGAAGATTGGCCTCCTGTGCACACAAGATGCCTCAAAACTCCGACCTTCCATGTCCAGCGTCGTGAAAATGCTAAAAGGCGAGAGAGACATCAGTTCGGACGTTATCACAAAACCTGGTCTTATATCTGACTTCATGGACCTCAAAATCAAACACCACAAGAAGGACGCTGAAGGCAACACATCCTCGTCTTCTGGGATGGAAACTTCACCATTATCTTCAGGACCTACTACTGGTCCGAGCATGACTTTTACTGCAATAACTGAGAGAGACTAAGGTATGATCAAAAGTTCGAACAAGCGGCTTTAGCAATCCATCTTCTTGTAGATACCATGTATCATTTCTTAATCTGTTTTCCGGTATTTATTTTTTCATATTGGCTTTCATGTTTGTAGAATGTAGACTTGTATACCCATGCGATGCAATCTAGAAGAAATTGCAAGTGATAAAACTGCATTATTTTATTTTTTATATAAAAAAAGAATGTTGATTACCATTTTTTCTCTCTTATTTGAGCATATACTCAAGCAATGTCACAGGACCACATCACCGTCTTTTGGTCCTCTGCCCCTGGCTTTATTCTAATCATAAGTTTCATTTGGCATCAGAGACCGACAAATGTCTTGACATGCCTTTTTCTTGTTCTGAAATCAATGAAACTTGGGCTCAATTTGCTGCATCAGTAATGTGCATTGTTGTTTGTCTCTGAGTACTGTGAAAACTTTCAAAGCAGTAAAACCAGTTGTCTCTTACTGTTTGATACTGTGGCATTCTTGGCTTGTTCCCTTCACTCTGTCAGCACCCAAAGTCTCTTTGTTTGATGACTGAGCTATGAGTGACCATTCATTGTATCATATCTATTTATATGTAATATAAATATTTTTATTTTTGGTATATTGTCTGGTGCCACAGCTTGGGTGGTCCTGGAGTCAGGCTGGTCCTGGACCAATGAATGAGAATAATCATCTGCTACGCTCTGTGTTTTCAGGCTTATTTCTCTTCCCTTTTCACCCTCACAGGTTCTGTGATTAATAGCTCAAAGAATGTTTTCTTTGATTTCGTTACGCAAAGGGATGTGGTTTCACTGTTGTTATCTCCACTGAATTTATAGTAGTGTTATGGTGTGTTTGGTTTGATTATTGTACAGTGTTATGTTAGAAGATACACCGTGTATTTTGTCGGAGGGATTTGGAGTTCCTGACCTCAAAATCCAATGTTTGATTCGTCGGATGAATAGTTTGAATGAAGATCAAATTCCACCTTTCACTTGGTTAGGGAATGTGGTTTGACTGTTGTTTTTCCGCTAAATTTGTAATATAAGGTGTTTCACTGGAGGGATTCTGAATTTTGGATTTTAAAATGGGGACATTAACCTAAATCTAAGCAGTGTTTAAGTAGTTGTGTTTTTGTGGATTTCTCAATAGTGTCTGATTTGGTTAGGGTGTGTTTGGTTGGAGGAATGTGGAGTTTCGAATCTTACAAATAAAAATTCAAACCAAAATCAATGTTTTGGTTGTCGTGTTAGAAATTTTGTCGTACGTAGAAATACTAAAATACTTTGGACTTGGATCATAAGGTTTTAGAGATGATTCGTTAATTCGGTTAATTCGGTATGCGTTGATCAGGCATCAAGGAGATTGATTGTCATATTACAAATTTTTGTCATACCTAAACGTACTTCGGATTTGTAGCATAAAATTTTGTCGTATTCAAAAATACTTCGGACTTGGATTGCATCAAGTACTAAATTTAGAAAATTATTCTATATATGCGACAAAATACTAATTTGCAAGGTTTTGATTGATTTGCAAGATTGTAATTCTTCCAAAACCTATCTTAAATCATCATACCTAACTTCGATTTATCGTATACACTATATTGTCAAAAATCAAAACAAAATCATTATACCTCTCTAAAATTAATATTTTTACCCAAATTATCTTGAATCACTAGTGTGTGTGTGTGTGTGTGTGTGTGTGTGTATAGTCATTTAATGCAAATTTTAAATCGAGCTACATCCAAAAACAATAGAAATTCTTACTTAAAGCACCTCAAAGCCACCGTTATTTGGGATTAAATGTTAAATCAAACTAAACTTAATAATTGATGAATCAAACCAACTTTATAAATAGTCTCTTTCAAAGATAGCATCCCTCCATAGTAGATTTCCTTGAAAAGAAAAGAATAAAGAAAAAAAAACAGCTGAAAAGAAGAACAAATTAAAACCATGAAAAAGACTTAGCAAAAAACCAAAATACCCATATTTAACCCCCTCTTCACCCCATTCTCATTACTGGAAAATTTAACATTTAACTTAAAAACCATTCCATCATCACTAATCTATTCACCAACTCCTTCCATTCCAAAAACTTATTAAAATTTCCATCTCTCTTTCTTTCAAATGCACTTCTTCATCTATCTATCTATCTATCTATCTATCTATATAATAGAAAGAGAGAGAGAGAGAGAAAGAGAGAGAGAGAGAGAGAGAGAGAGAGAGAGACGAAGAGGGTAATACAAGAATACGTAGTTGGGTGGCATGCAGGGTTTGATAGGAAGGAGGTGGGGGGTAAAAAGGGCAGGGCCTCTCATGAGCACATGCAACACTGCATCACTTTCAGTCAGTCCCACGTGCATAGACAAACCTAGAGAGAGAGAGAGAGAGGGTTGGTGAATGGATGTATGGGAAGATAGGGGCAAAGAGGGAAAGAAGGAGGAATAGGAATAGGAATAGGAATAGGAATAGGAGGAGGAGGAGGATGGTGAGGTCGTTTTGGGAACACTTCCCAAAATGGTGTCTGTATGGGTCTTGCATAATGGGCGAGAGTTGTTCTTTTCAGAAAGGAAAAGCAGAGTGAGAAACAAAAGTGACCACCCTAGAGACAGACTCTTTTTATATTTACATTATATATATATATATATATATATAATACGAGGGATGAAAATTCTCTTTGGAGGTGACGCTTGGTCAGTCCTCGGAAAGATAGAAAGCCTGAGATGGAGAGAGAGAGAGATGAAATCTTTCATCTTCATTCATTTACTTTTATTAATGTATATATTACATTGTTAATAAGAAGGTATATATGATGTATGAAGAGAGGAGAGAATGAGTTCAACATCTGCAACAGAAGCACAACCTTGTAGAGAGGGGATGAACAACACAATACACACTTGCAGGTAGAACAATCACAACAAACACAGAAAAAGAGAAGAGAATTACTATTATTATTATTATTATTATTATTATTATTATTATTATTATTATTATAAGTGAGGAGAGGGGATAATGCATAGAGAGAGAGAGAGAGAGAGAGAGAATAGAATGATGAAGGTGATTCTTGAAGCAAGGAAGAACAACTCATCTGTTTTGGTGTTTGTTGCATTGTCTTGGAAATGAAAACCAAAAGGAAACTGCTTGAAGTATTTGTGTGTGTGTGTGTATATATATATATATATATAGATAGATTAGTTTAAGAAGGTTTGAAAGTATATATATATTAGTTTGAGGTTTGAAAGAAAGAAAGAAAGAATTATACATGAAATCTAAGATTTATAACATATATAGAGATCTTTAATAATATATATATGGAGTGCTTCTTGTGTGTGTGTGTGTGTGTGTGTGTGTGTGTATCTATATATATTTATTAATTTCTTTACATTATTATGAGATTTGAATTGACACACAAGATGGTTGTAGCCAGAGAGAGAGATGCAAGTCCCATCAAAGTATTTTGAGAAGATGACAACACAACCATGGACTGAGAGAGAATCCAGTCACTTGCACAGAGAAGAAGATAGATAGATTGATAGATAGATCAGTCTCTTGGCAATGAACATTGAAAACAAACATGTAAACCCTCACATCAAGCTGTGTATATATTCTCAAAAAACCACAAAAACAAACATCCATAAATGAATCTATATAAACAATACACACACAAGAAGAGAAGAAGAAGAAGGGAGAGATACACAAAAAAAAAAAAGGTGCATTTATTGTAAGAATATTAATTAAGAAGGCATGAGTTGTATGAAATCACAGCCTGCTTGTAAGATACATGAAATACATATGTAAAGAAAGAAAACTTCCATTTTGAACACCATCCTTGATATTTCCATCAATGAAAAAATGAAACTTTCCATAATAAGCCACCAAATCTCACACACCTTCAACCCTAAAAAAACATGCCTCTTCAACCTCTGCAAAAAAACACACACACACACACACACAAACAAGATCATAGTTAAACAGCACTACATAAATAAATAAATAAATAAATAAATAACATATAGAAGCACATCTTGTTTAAAGAAAAGAAAAGAAAAGAAAAAAAGAGAAAGAGAGAAAGATAGAAAGAGGTTGAATGCTTGGCTCCTCGCACGCCACCCACAATAGACAATCTAACAATGGATTGAGCTACATGTGTGGCATACAGGGAGCCAGGCACAACCCATATCACCTGTCCACCTTTCTTAATTTTTTTTTCATTTTTTCCCAAACAACTAGCACTTCCATCCTTCTCTCCTTCAACATAGAAAGAAGAAGAGAAAGAGAGAAAGAGAGAAAGAAGAGAAAGAGAAGTTGGATACTTAAGAGAGTAAGAGAAGTGGGGGGCCAAGAGAGTTGTGGTGGAGGAGGAGAATTTATAGGCAAGAGAGAGAGAGAGAGAGAGAAAACAACAGAGAAATAAAATAATAATAATAAGGAATAAAAGGCAAGTTAGGGTTTTGGAAAGGAATTTATTATAAGCTCATGCTTCCCACCCCACCCCCCCTCTCACTCCCCATGGCTCCAAACTTAGTAAGAACTTGCAAGTGATTTTCTGTCAATCTCTTCATCTCATGATCATCATGATCATGATCATCACTCATCTTCTCACACTTGGTCTTCTTTTGTTTTGTTCTCTTCCCCCCCACCAGCACACACACACACACACAGAGAGGAGAAAGAGAGGAAGACCATTAAATATGGGAAGCAAGGTTGCAGAGAGGGAGAGAAGAGAGTGGAAAAGGCAAAAGGGTGTGGAGGGGAGAGGAGGGAAGAGAGAAGAAGGATATGGACTATGGAGGGGTTCTTTCTCTCTTTCTTTCTTTCTCTCTTTCTTTTTGCTCTTCTGAACTTGGTTTTGTCTGGTGGTGCTTGGATTAACTTGGATTCTTTTTGCCTCCCTCACCCACCAATCCCTTCATAAATAAACTCATTATTTTTATCCACATCTTGCTTTAGGACACTTCTCTCTCTCTCTCTCTCTCTCTTTTCTTTTCTTTTCTTTTCTTTTTCTTTCCCCCATTAGATCAACTCACTATCCATTCTAACCATATATTTTCCCTTATCATGATCATGCAAGTATATATTGTTTTGATTAATATGTAATTGTTTGTGAAGAAATCATTTCAAGGTTGCTATGTAGTAGATGATATTTACCATTAGTAGTAGATGTGTATGTGTGTGTTTGTTGTTGTTATTATTATTATTTTAATTTAATGTCAAGTTTTCTATGTAGTAGATGATGTATAGTAGTTGTGGACTAGTAGTAGATGTGTGTGTGTGTTTTATAGTTATTTGTTTAATTTAATGTCATAATTAAATTATTATGGATCGATCGATTGGATTGGATTGGAAAAAATTCAAGTAATATCTTTAATTTGTAAAGTGTAATATTCGATCTTTTATAAAGCTTCGTTGACAAAGGAGGACCGATCCTTCAATCACTGTTTACCATGTAACTAGATTTTAGGTATGAAAACGACAAATAAAATTTATGCAAATCCGACAAACATATGTTGTTGACGAATTAATACATGTAGTCTTTATGATATTTAATTTTTTTTAATTAAATTTAGTCCATAGGCAATCATTTTCATAAATGTTTACATATTTCTACTCGAAAATAACAAACATTTGCAATGAAAGCTCGAAATAACATAATTAATCTATGAGATATTTAAATCTCTTTTAATCAAAGTTTGTAAAAATATAATTATTTGATCAATGGTTTAAGAAGTTGATTTTTGCAAGAATGGCATAACATTTATCATTGAAAAGCTTGAAATTAATAACATTACTAATCTATAAGATGTTCAAAATTTTTTTATTATTAAATTTGGTTAGAAAAATTCATTTTGATTGATGTTTATCATTTGAGAAATGGATCTTAAATGACCAAAATAAATATTAATGTGACAATGATAAATTTTTATTGCTGAAAAGTTTGCAGCCATAATTAATTTCTAAGATACTCAATTTATTTATTTTTATTATCAGCATTAATCAGCTAGAAATTAAAATAATCATTTTGATCAATGTTTACCAATTAAGCAGGGAATGTTCTATGCAAAAATGACAAACATTGATATTTATGCAAAACTACAAACATTCATCAACCAAAAAACTTGAACTAAGATAATTAATCTTTAATATATTCAATTTTTTTATAAAACATATATAGTCGAGAAAAATAATCATTTCAATCTGTATTTATCATTTGAGTAGTAGATTTTAATTAGTTGCCTAAATGACAAACACCTAACTGATCGATTTATAAATAGGCTTTTCGGCTAAATTGTTATTGGAATTACTTTGTTATAGATTCATTAAGGATAATACAAGATCATCAAGTTTGCATCAATTGGCCAAGAAAACTTTTGAACTTCATTAAGATTTAATGTTTGCCATTTTATAAAATTTAGTTCATAAGGCAAAAAAAAAAAAAATTATAAATCTTAATGAAGTTTAAAAGTATAAGGCAAAAAATAAAAAATAAAAAATAAAAAATTATAGGTTAAAACTTATCGTTGAGTTGCCTTTTTTATTCGAAAGATAATTTGTAAGCGATAATGATTAGGAAAATGATAAAGTTTTCCTAAAAATATATTTCTTGAATTAATCTATTGTTAATTTATTGTCACAAAAGTTCTAAATTAATTAATTACATGGAAAATTCTACCATAATATTCACACAAATATTGTTAGATCTTTAATAAATCTAGTCAAACAATGATATTTTTTAATCAAAATTTACCATATTAGTGTTGTGTAAAACAAATTTGATATTATAACTTATAAATTATAATTAATCATTACTTTGTTTGATTAATTATTATGCAAAGAATGATGATAATATCTTTTATGAGAAAATAACATACCTAGCACATTTTCACCCATATCATATATTGATAAAAAAAAAAAACTCCAAATAATATTTCTAAACCCCATATATGTTCAATTTGCTAAAATATTTTTAGTATTTATAATAATGTATAATTATTGAGTTTTTATTGTATCACATCAGAGCTTAATTTCCATTTTCTATCAAATTATTTTTATCATTCAACTTTTTCCTATTTAGTAGTTTTATTTTTCTTAAACAAATTTCCTTTTTATTCTTTTACCTAACAATTAATTATTTTTTACAACCTCAAGTTTGACAAAAAACATTTTTCAAGAAATTTAATTAATTGTCTAACTTGACAACAAATCCTTTTTTTCAATTTTTAACAATAACTTTTTAACAACATGTTTCTCATAAACTTAACATGATTAAAGATGTCCTTAAAAGTCTTTATGAATTAAGAAAAATTTAATCATTAGCAAACTCTTATATATTCTCTTTTTTAAGATGTACCTTGATTATCTAAATTTTCTTGAAGATATTCAACTTCAATTATTATGTTACAAACTACCTTTTGTTATTCTTTTATCGTCTACTATTAAAATGATTTGCTATAATTAACATGTGTATCATGTTTTTGGTTTCATTTTCTAGTGAACATGAGTTAATTTGTAGATTTAATCAAAATTTTCAATGATTTTTTTAAAATCGTTAATAAACCATGATTAGTAGTTTTATTATTTAAAAATAATTTTTATGACTGATAATATTTTTTAATAAAAATATTATGGTTTTTTTTAAAACATAAAATTATAATAATTATGCAAGAGTTTTTTACAATTTTGACTCATTTTAATATATATCTTATTTTTTAAAAAAAAAAATTCTCCATACAAGTTTCAAATTAATTTGAGCTCGACAAGTATTTATTTATGTTTTCATTTTGTCTATGTATACACACAAATTCATCTCTAGTCCTATCCATCAAAATTAATAAATCAAATCAACAACAAATTTAAAATAAAAATAAGAAACATAAATTTCAAAAAAAAAAAATCTAATATTGGAAAATATTAATCCTATAAAAATTAACAAGACCCTACCTTTCTTTGAACATACTTAATTTGAAACCCCACCCATCTCATAATTAGAGACCAACCATGAGAGATACAACCATATTGATCTGGCTCTTTATATATTCATTAGAGTGTTTTCATACTCAATTTTAATTTCATACATCATTATTGATATTTATTTCTTATAATTAATGTTGATCTCATAAAATTTATTTATTATTATCTAATTTGTTTCTACTAATTGTTAATGGTTACAAATATTTTTTTAAAAAAAATTCTTCTGCAATTAATTAGATAAAAAATATACACATCTAGTAATTACCATCAATTACACATTGATTGAGTGGTGAATTTTGCACTATATTGTATAATTAAAGTTTCATTGCCCAATCAAAAAGAGTAGAGTTAAGAATACAAATTTGAATTATAATGTATCAATTTAAGTTCTACCAGTACATAATTATAGATATATATTTTTTATTTTTGAAGTATGGCTTCTTAGATATATCAAGGCATTTTTCTATTTTGATATAGATAAAGATATCCCTTCTAGAACATTTAAAATACTTTATATTTTTTATAATTTTATATTTTTGATATTGTTTATGCAATCCTTTTTCTATGAAGGAGAAAATTTTCTAGTTTAATGAAAGAAATTAAACATGATGCTATTTTGAGCTTGTTCTTTGATAAGGTTTGCATCACCTTAACAAAACCTCAATGAATGGATAGATTGTAAGGAAATTTACATAAAAAAAAAGGGAAAAAAAAAAAAGAAGAAAAACCTCAATGATGTGGTCATTCATTGCAGGTGGGCATTATTATTTTGAGTATGAAAAAGTAATGAGATGATCACTCATGTAAGAGTCTAGTCCAATCAAGAACCCTAGAGGACAAAATGAATCACAATTGTCTCCTTCCTTGCTTCATTTCAATTAATGGTTTCCTTAGTCATAAATCAAAAGAAGAAAAACTATATATATATATATATATATATATATATATATATATATATATATATTCTCAGACATATAGCTTTTTAAAATTTAGAGATGCTTAATGATAGGAGTTAGATCAGGAGATCTAATGGTTGTTATTTATAGAGATGGTGTGTAAAGTTATTATTAATTAATATTTATATATATATATATATATATATATATATTAAAATAGGGAGAGAATTAACGTATAGAGATGAGGAGAGAGGATTTTATGCTAAAATTAAGTTTATTTGATAAATCTAGATCTCGGCTTATGATGTAATAATTTGAAGGGGAAAAGTTTCATATAGACATTTCAAATAATTGGGACTAACAATTGTTGTTGTTTGGCTTTTGATAGAATAACTTGAACGGAAAAAATTCGAATATCCAACACTAAATAATTGGGACTAGTGCTGGCGGTGGTGTTGGTTGTTTTTTATTGTTCTTGTAATATGTTTATATGTAAATTATTTTTTTTTTATTTTTATTTTTTTATAAAAGTGGGTAAGCAATACACCTTAATCGATATTGTGAGAGGGAGTTGATTATTCAACCTTTCACATATCAATAGTGAAATAGTAAAACATTTAATATAAATTAAATAAAAAATAAAAAAAAATCTTTATTTATCTGAAGTACTATATTAATTCTACACAAAAAATAATAGCTATGTAATAGAGAAAATTAGTTATGTTAACTTTGTAATATATATTGAATATATAGAGGTTGCAAAAGACAAATTAAATATAACAATTACATTAATAAATATATGCTAATATATTATCACATAAATTAGAATTTTAAAGAAAAACTTTGAATTTCCTCCACTATAAGCAAAAGTTATTCACTTTGACACTTGGTACAACCCCCCTGAACTAGGCTATAGGAAATTTTATTTTATTTTTTATTTTATTATTTTTTTTAAAGAATAAAAAAAGAAGAAAAGAAGAATCTAAGAGGCCCCATCTATTTGATGCTAATCTTTCTACTAGTTGTTGTTTTTGTAATCATGGTTAGATTAATAGGCCAAAAGATTGCCTTGATAAGTGTTCTCATGCACAAAGTCTTTGTACTTGTGGAAAGTAATGGAATTTTTTTATCAAGAAAAAAAAAATAAAAAAAAAAAAGTGAATTTGTTTATTTGTTTGATTTATATATATAAATTTATTTATTTATTTATTTTTATAATCCCTCAAACGTGGATGTTTCCACAACATTCATTCTATGCATTATTATTATCAACAAACATCACTCTCAAAGGAAATTATTATTATTATTATTATTATTATTATTATTATTATTATTATTATTATTATTATATAACACATGCACTCAGTGTTAACATCTGTGCCTAATGATCATGTCATGCTTCTTTTCTTCATGTCTATAAACATCTTTATTAGGGTTGGAAATTGAAAGTTAATTGGTGCTTCTTTAATTGGTTGGGTTCAACCAATGAAAAGATTTTGATAATGAAAAATATAATCATATAATATTATTATTAGCTATTCTACGTGATACACGTGTTTGAAAAAGATACATAAAGTTCTCAAACGTTACAAAAGCATTGCAAAACCTATTAGGCTATATATTACTATAAAATCTCCCAAGACTAACAGTTTATTTTTATAATATAAAAAGATTTTTTTAACTTATCTAAATACTTATACATATATATAGGTTAATGTGGATATGGTTCTCTTGTAGCTAGAAAACATAGAAAAGAAGAAAGGTGGTGGTGTTTGCTGTGAAGCCAGAGTGCTCTTTGTTCTATACTTGTTTTATTATTAGTTATTATTAGTGTCTTCTTCATTAGAATAGAATTTTGCTTCTATATATATATATATATATATATATATATATATGCATGTGTTGTTTTGAGGATAGTGTGATTAAGAATATTAACATACAATTAAGAAGTTGATCACAATGGTTTTCTAATCCACATTAAATAATTAAAGGTTTGTATTAAGATAATGTGATTTGATGTCTTTAGAGAAATAATTTTTGAAGGCATGCATGCATACATACATAATGCATGAAGAAACCCAACATTGTGTTCTATGTTCTGTCATATTCCAAGGCCGGCCAAATGGTATCATTTTTTAAAATAATAATAATAATAATAATAATAATAATAATAATAATAATAATAATAATAATAATAATAATAATAATAATAATACACTGCAACAGTTTGGATATTAAATCTTCAAAAGAAATATTTTTATATTAATGTTTACAGATGTTTTTCTCATATAGGGGTATATCTGCAAGAATCCTTGTTTGAATAGGACCACCATAGGGGGGGGATTGCAAAAAGAAAGCCTTGAGTCAATGGGTCAAGGAAAAGTTGGTCAAAAGAATAAGTCTTTGTAATTTGAGTCATTGAGCCATTGAGTCTCTTTTTCTTACCTTTTCTTTATTTATTTATAATCAAAAGTATCATGTTGATAATGATAACCTGCAACAGGGTGTACTCCAACATAAATATAAAACAATGCAAAGACTGTACTATTAATAAAAAAACATGAAAAATTTAAATGTGGGTTCTTTAATGTCATGAGTCACATGGTTTGGTGGTTAGAACTTAGATTCTAAGCTCTTTTATGTATTTATGTATTTATGTGTGTGTGTGTGTGTGTGATTCAAATAAGGAACAAAATGGCAACCTGGATTGGAGCTTTAGAGGTTTTAAAAATTAAAAAAAAAAACAATTTATATAAATATAAAACATATACTTGCAAAGATTCATTAATTCCTTATGCATTCATGTTTAAAAAAAACAACCTTTAAAATTAAGATACTTTTGAAAATAAATGCAATGTACTTTGAGTTGGCTTTGTATCTAAGTAATTTAAAATACAAGCAATGATTTCAAACCATTCCAAGCTCTGAGGACAAAAAATGAAACTCAAAACTTCAGAAATTTTTCAAAAAATTTGCTCACAGAAAAAAAGGAAAAATCCTTTTCTCTTCCCCCATCCTTCCATCATGTTTAATAATAATAATAATAATAATAATAATATAACAACAAAAGAGTAATACTATGACCATTTCCAACCCAAAATTCTATATTTGAACATTCAGTATACAAAAATACAGCTTCTATAGAGAAAGTTTCTCCAACTAGCAACTCTATTTTTAACTCTAAAATAAAATATTCTAAGAATACTCTTGATGCGAGACTTGAATTCTATCACTGATTCAAATATCTGTGCTTGTATATAAGCACAACAACAAGAAATTTTACAAAAAAGAAAGCATTTTCAACAACCACCCATTTTGGATCTAATATGTTTAATGAATTCTTCGGCAATATCGGTGGAAGTAGCGATAACACACCAAACTATTAGCTCCATCGACTTTCAACTTCATTAGTCGTATTTTGGATTTTGTGGTTTTTTTATTAATATCAATGATAATCTATGTTATGTCTATTTTCTATGTTTTTATTTTATTGTTAACATAATTTGTATTAATTTTAATGAATTTATATTTCTTGTATTATTTTCTCCTTTTTTATTTTTTATTAATTAAAAAAATATAAACTTAAATGATAAGTTATTAATTTCATTAGATTATAAACTTAAAAATTTGAAGTATGCTACAGTGCCACACAAGTATTTGCATGGCAATGTAGTTTATATTTGAATTGGCGCATAGAATGGCGCTTGGTTGGAGCTTCATTATGTGCCACAGATATGTTTGAGCCCCAAATAAAGAGAAGGGTTGGAGATGCTCTACTTAGACTGAATAAATAAGCCTAATTGATGGTTCTAATATGACGTGGACGCCAAGTTGGCGTTCATATCAGCATTCACATCATTCATCGTAGTTTAGAGATTTATACTAAACCTAAACTCAAAAATTTTAAATCAAAATACTATAAAATCTCATACCTAAAATTTGAAAAACTAAAATTCTACATAAGAAACCTTAACGATTTACAATTTAAAGTGTAGGGAAAAAGTTTCCTATTTCGTAAGGGTTTAGATGATTAAAAAAAAAATTAAATCTTTTATTAAAATAAAAGAGTAAGAATGATGTGAAAACTGACATGAATGCCAACTTGGTGTCCATATCATCAGAATAATTAACTAGATCTATTTATTAAACCTAAATATCTTTGCTACAGGGAAAGAATTTAGATAGAAGAATACGCTAATTCATGTGCAAAAGTAAAGATGAAAGAAATAAGAGCCATAAGATATTGCCATGTTGGACATCACAATCCAAACCCAACAAAGATGGGACAAAAGCTGGACTACTCCTTTTCAAGCACCAACTAGTGGCTTCACTCACTCATGCTTTTAACTTGTCACATTTGTTGTTTATCCTGCCCATAAGCAAGCACCACACCACAAAAACCTTTATTTAAAGTAATCAAATACAATAAATAAATAAATAAATAAATAAATAAATAAATAAATAAATAAATAAATAAATAAATAAAGAAGTTTAATAAATAAACAATGTGCCCTAGATAAGGGCCACACTCCCATCACTCTTTTTCTCCTGCTTTTCCAAAACATACTTTGTGGGTCAACAAAGGCCTTTACCAAAAGGCACAAACATGTTGCTGGTGTTGCCCTTTGCCTTCTTTTCATGAGCATCCACACAAACATCCAATGCCATAAAGTTTGTGAGGAATTTTATTTGCATGGCCAGACACCACTCATCCACTTTGTAGGCCTATGTAGTATATAAAACAATTTCTTTTTCTTTATTATTATTATTAGTAGTAGTAGTATTTTTTGTTTAAAGTACCTGGGTGTCCAGCACCTGTAGTAGTAGGCCAGGCTATCTATATGCATATCTTAATCAGAACTTTGGCATGAGAAGATTGCATGTTGTGTGTGGGTTGGATCAATTGAAACCACCACTTTGGTGGACTGCTACTCTTTTGGTCAATAGATTCAATTGCAAACCCTGTCCATACATTAAAGAGAAGCTCATATATAAATGAAAATGTTTGATAGACAATTGGCACAAAAAATTAATTTAAAGAAAGTGATGTGGCCTTTTTGTAGGTGAAAAACTTTTTGCAACCTTGAAATTAGGGTTCAAGCAAACCATCATGGATGATTCTATTATGATATCAACATTGACTTTTAAGACAAGCTACTTTTGGTCCTTGATTATCGATCATCAAACATACTAATATATAATAAAAGCATAAGATGGGAGCAATTGTCTAAATTTATGCAGAAAGAAATAGTTCTATATTCTCTTCAAGGAGAAAGTGACAGGTATAGATGGGAAGGGAATTAAGATGGAGAGATTGGCTAATCAATCACACACTGTGACCTAGTGAAACTGCTGTTGGCTTAGGATTATATTAATATAACACTGTTAAAATTGCGCATGGCTTTGAAAAAATTCGCATCAAACTTCATCTATCATATCTCCAAAGATATTTATATAATATCTCATCATTGCATTTCATTTTGCAGTAGAAGAGTTTCATGATAGTGTGGAACTTTGAGACTTAATTTGGTATTCAGTGCTCGGCAATTAATTAACTTACAGCAGTGGAGAAATGCCTCTCTTCCAAATGCATCTTGAAGATGTTCTCGGACAACCTGAACAGGTTTCAGTGAGAAGAGTTGATTAAGCATGACTAAGATCAGTGTAAGACTACTTTGCCTCATCAAACATATAATGAAAAGAAGATGATAAATACAGCAGTAATGAAGAACCAGAACTGAAATTGTTGTTGCTTAGAACGTGAATGCAAATTTTGAAACATGGACAGGCAAGGACAGCAAGAAGGGAACAAAAGAAAAATCTAGTAGAACAGTTGGGCTCATGGAAGCATACATATAAATTCCTGGTTGAAGTGGCAGTTGGTTTAACAGCAAAGACTTCATAAAAAGTTCAGAGCATGATCTTGAACAGGTATTGAACAGAGACTGAAGTTATGTCAGCAGAAACCTATGCAATAATTTGCTTATAGACTTCAACTACTACTTCAGAAGACATGAAGTTGTAGCAAAAGCTGTTTTCTGCCAATCATTTCTTGCATATAAATAAGGTCTTCACGTGATTTCACCTTGCACACAATTCGCATATAATTCCATGAGCAGGTATTCTAGTCACATCAGAAAATAAATCCAGTCCCCAAATGCTCCAAATGATATACAAAGCAAATAGTTACGTGTAAAATTCTAACCAATACTGACAAGACAATGAATACATATGTTCTATTTCAATCATACACGTTGGCATTGAGAATTGCAATTCACAATAAGGATAAGGACATCTTGACAGAGGCCTGGACATTCATACTGCGGAGGACAAAATCAGTGCAACTTAAATGAGAATTTGAAATAAAATGAGAAATGGAAAAAGAACATTGTATTGACAAAGGGTGTAGTCACCCATAGAAACTACATTTTGGACAGAGATCCATATATTATGCAACCAACAAAATGCTATTATAGCATAGAGCACTGCAGAACTCTACTGCTGACCTATCCACAGTATGTAATATGGGTCTCGTTGATCCATGAAAGCTGCATAAAGGAAACCATCATGAGGTTTAAATAATACTAAAACTGAAAGCCAAACCTTCTCATGTGTTAATTCATGAAGTAATGGTCTTCAAGAATGCATGGAGCTGATCTACGATTAAAAGTTGCCGCACAGGATGTTTGACAACAAACTCAAAGGACTGAAAGACCAATATTGAAACATACAAGGAACCAATGCTTTTTAAATACATAAAATCAATTGGGGTAAACAGATGAAAAAAAATGCAGACACTCTAAAAGAAACACTTGGTAAATAGAATCTTATACCAGAAATGAAAATTATTGAAACATGAAATAGCACCACTTGACAAGTTAATGTTAGGCTTTCTTTAACTTTCACCATCTTAGATCTAGCCGGGTAACATTAGAGAGAAGCCTCCACATTAACTCAGGTGCACAATTTCAGTTGAAAGGCACTAAAGAAGTGATGCGGACGAGAAAGATCACACCATCAATATGATGCAAGTTGCCAAATGTAGTAAACAGAAGATAGTAAAGGTATGTAAGCCACTTCCCAATTAAGTGAGGCCAATCATTTCATGCACTGCTCCTAAGACTCAAAACCCAGAAGCTTTAGCAGCCCATTATTGCACAATTGTATACGAAAGCCCCTGCTCTTTCCCTGACAGAAAGCACATCCCATTCAGGTCCACTGTTTCCTTCCTCAGGGCGCCATGAGTGCAGCACAATGACTTCACCTTGAGGCCCTCGATGGCCACCAATCACCAGTAACTTGTCACCACAAGCCTTGAATGCAAGTCCCCAACCATTATAAGAGTCAGCTCTAACAGGTAATGGCTTTATAACATTCCAAGTATTATTTATCTTATCATACTTCTTAACTACATTTGTCGCTTGATCAGCAGCATAGAGCTGATTATTTACAACTGCAACCAATGGTGGAGACTGACTGGCCCTATTGCCGCCAGGGTACATATTTTGAATTCTCTTCCACACCCTAGTTTGTAGATTATACTCTTCACCGCAGGTTAAAGAATCTGTATGGCTACACATGCCACCTATAACATAAAACTTACCATCCATAAAAAACCCAGAACACATTTTTCGTGGCAAGTTCATATCTGGTAAAGTTTCCCAAGTACCCAACTCAGAATTGTACAACTCGGCACACTTCAAAACATGGCCGTTCTTGTCACTTCCCCCAGCAACAATAGCAATTTCCCCAGAGCTTCCAGATCCAAATAAGCAGCGTGATAAGTTCATTGATGGGCATCTAGACCAATCACGCCTCACTAAGCTGTACATCCAAATTGCAAAACCAGTTAATTCCCGACCAAAAACAAGAAGTTGAGTTCCCACAGCAAGGGACTCCTTGTCTGCATAAGAAAAACACTCGTCACATGGCATTCGTGGTAGCCTCATCCATCTCTGCCTTTCAGGATCAAATGCTTCCCATGGCATCAAGCTACAAGCTAAGTAAACCCAGTGCTCAATAATTCCAAGTTGTCTTCTTAACTTGTATAGATATCCACTTCCAATCAACAAGGTAAATTTTTTACTAACACAAGCCAGTGACGGATAATCAGATCTACATGCCCAAGCCAGACAATCTAGTGCAATATCATCATGAAGACCTGGAAGAAGAGAATCATCTGATCTTTGTCCACTGTAAGCACTTCCCGGCTGTGTCTTAGCAGCAGGATAGTTTATCTTCTGTCCACGCCAATCCAAAGAAGATATGAAGAACTCTTTGCACATGCTTTCTCTTACTTCCTCTAATATGCCTCCATTTCTTGCTAATAAGATGTAAGCTAATATGTACTTTTGAAGAGAACCACTGTCCTGATCAAAAGATCTAGAAATTTGTGAAAGTAGACATCCTTGAGCACCAACCATGCCTAGCAGCTTGTTGTTTATCTTGGCTTCCAAAAGTAGCTCAAAAGCACCAAAGTGTTTTTAATAATGCATGACAAGTTGCTGAAAAGGGGGGGAAGAGAAAGGAAACAAGATGTAAATTAGTTCAGACCAAAATGAAGAATCAGTCAAAATCATCAAGCAAACACACAAAATACATGAGTTTCACAATCCCATCCAAAGAATGGTAAAACTTTATTAAACATCATCACAAAATATAAAAGTCCAGTGATATATCCAAGCAAACAGAAACAGAAGGTCTTGCAGTAATATTTATCACTCAACAACATAACTCTGATTGACTCATGAGACCAATATTATAAAAATTGATCTATAACTCGAGAGATGACAATCCAGACACTAAACTAAAAGCAAAACGTTTGTAAGGTGTGATTATATGTTAGAGGGTAAGAAAAACTGATATTATATCAATCACCAACGCAAATGCTTGCACTTGATCTATAACTCTTTATCTTCAAGTGATAAAAAAAGGTAATTTCAAAGGCAAACTAGCTGATCTGCGACTAACTTCTGCATTACCAAATAGGATAATTTGACATACTGCTGACGCAGTATATTGATCGACTGCAACACTCAGAGCCACCATGTCATAAAGTTATGAAAACTAAACTTACCCCATAGAGACTATCATCTGTAATGTTGCATGATTTCATTCAAGACAGAAAGGAAGCACACTGATCATGGATACCAAAACACGAGTCAAGGACATCCTGCCCCCCCACATAAGGAGGTCGCACAACAGAATTGTAACAATATGCAAGCATAAACTCAGGTGTGCAGTATAAACATTTAAAAAATAGCAAACAATACTGACCATCTTCACAAGATACAGATTATATTATTGACTCCTCTTAAACGATGTATTCCAGATCAACACTGTAGTTACAAGTTCTAAAGAACAACTACTATCAGATTCTTCGTTTTTATACATTTATTACATCATTCATAACTTTGACAAGTAGAAGCAGACAATAACCACAAAAATAAATAAATAAATAAATAAATAAGCCTTTGATCTTTGATCTACAAACACCACAAAAGATTGGCAATTTCAACAGGTAACAGAGTACCAGAGCAACAGATTTCAACAGAAACCAAACACCGGCTACCAAGCAAACAAACAAATATCTTAGTCATTATAATATTTATTACACCATTTGCAGATTGCATACAATGAGGTTGTAAACAAAACTCAAAAAAAGGTAAATTCAGCACTACACTAATAAAAGGATAACGTTTTATACTGGAAAAGAATTTGTGAAAGCAAAACATGATTCCAAATAATAAAACATAAATGCGCAAATAGAAACGGAAAATAACAAAAAAAATATGGTCTTAATCTACATACACCCACAAAAAATTAGCTAGCAATGGCAACCAGTATCAGAACACGAGCAACACATTTCAACAGAAACCAAATACCAACTATCAAGAAAACAAACAATACTCTGAGATCAATTATTTCACCTCCAGAAGAGCATCCACAGTGAAAATTTTAACGATTCCGCATCAACAATAGAAACACCAAAGAACTACACTCAATGCCCACATCTCACCCACCCATCGATGGAGATCCGAGGAAAAACCTCGGCATTGTAAGCCCATAAACCGCCAGATCTACCATCCTATCACAATAGCCGCCATTCACGCCCAAATCTCTCTCCGCCACACCAAATCAGATCTGAAAAACAGCAACAACAAACGCTCTATCATCACCGCTAAACTAAAAAGAAAAACAAAAAAAAAAAGAAAAGAAAGAATTCCAACCGTATAGCCGAGACACTACCAAGAAACCGATGGATCTCCAATCGACGGCCAAATCCCGGCCAGTCACAGATCTGTCACGTTTAAATAACTTCAGTTAGCCGTCTTATCGCCGGAGAACCTCTCCGGTGGCACGGATCAGGTCGCCGGCTCCCCGGGTCCAGCCTCACGGATCGAAGAACCCTAGAATCCCCATCGATCAATCGAGAGAGAGAGAGAGAGAGAGAGAGAGAGAGATCTCAAACAACCGGAAATTCTCGGCGTGTTATAAAGGAAGCTTCATGTGCTGAACTTCAGATAGGGTGGTTTTTACAGCGGGGCATAATGGTAATTTAATAAATAATAATATTAAAATAATAATAGTGAAATTTTCATGTAAACACTTCAAAATCTCTATAATTTCAATAACATTCTCATTGCTTTATATATATATTAATGATTGGGTTTTTTTAACATGTATAATTATGAGTTTGTAGAGGGGTATACTTGAAAAACAAATCATATTATTATAGATTGTAAAATTCTAATGTTATCCTCACCTGGAATTGATTAGCTTTTTTAATGTGTTAATTGCACCCATAAATGCACCTTAACGCATTAAACCCACCAATGAGCTCGCAATACCTATTTAGTATATGATATTATGATAAAATATATGGGAATTTTTTTATTTCTATTTTGTATATTCCGCCAAATAATTCATATAACATAAAAAAAATATCACATATTCATCCAAAAATATAATTTTGAAGTAAAAGGTAGTTATTTAACATTATTTTTTTTATATTAACATTTATGCATAAATGCTAATCAATTCTTGTTGTTTCTAAAATTTTTAAATTTTTTTATATATAAGTTTTTATGCATGCCTGATATATACCATTCAGTATTTACCGTTAAATTATCTAATCAAGCCACTATGCTATAAAATTAGGATAATAAAAAAAATTGATGTATTTATTTGAATAAAGATAATAATAATAATAAATTTTGGATGAAAAATAACCCTTAACAAAAAATAATATTAAATTTGGTCATTTTTTTTGTTTTTTAAAAAAATGAAAGGAGATTATGAGGCTGAAGGTGTGATTAAGAAAAAGTGAGTCAAATTTAAGGGTTGCTTTTGAGGGTGAGATTAAAAGTTTGGGTTATGGATAAGGTTTCAAAGTCTTGTCAAAGACCTTGTGGATGGTGAACCGGGAGTTCCGGCTTTTTTACTCGAAATGGAATCCGCCAAATGAGAAACAGGTCGCAGTTCTGGGTTTAATTACGAATTTGCCACTGTCCCGTTTTCAGTTTGTCCTTTTGCGCGGTTATAACGGTTTTTGACCGAGTTGAAATGGACGGTCAAGATGACCGTGACGTGACCGAACGAACGGTGAGATTTGAGGGTACTTATCCGATGCTTTAATTTTCGTGTCACGAGATTGATGCGACTAACCGATCAGTCGGCGGGGGCTGGTTCGGCATTTAAAAGGTGGGCTCCACGTCATTCCCCACCAATCATAGCCGTCCGATTGTTTAACGGTTATGATGCATTACATGCGCGGATTTGCGATTCGTGTCCATTGATTAAAAAAATATAATTTGTTATATTTGAACTAATTCCAAATTAAGTGAGATCTTAATTTTGTAATTTGGGAACATGTTTGGATGAATTAATTATAAAATCATAAAATAAATTAAAAACCATTTATTTATTTACACCAACTAAAGTGAAAAGAATACTCACCCAGTCCTATTTACATGCCCACTATAATAATTCAAGCCTATTAAAAAGTTAATTATAATTAATTATTGTTTTAAATTTATAAGAAAATATATCAACTTTCCAAAACTATCCTTTTAAAAACCATTTTATCGATTTATAATTTAATTTCTATATTTTATACTTTTTCTCTTTTAACATAGTATTTTAGTTTTCTAAACAAATATTAAAAAAAATATAATAATATATTAGAAAATAAAGGTTAAATTTGAAAAAAAAACTATTTAATGCGTCAGTGATTTTTTAAATAAACATATAAATACCACCAAGAAAAATTTATAAATTGTGACATTTAAATAGGATAGGACTGAGCAGCTGATATATAGGAAATTTATGTTGACATTTATACCCCTGGAAAGGACTTAAATGTGCAGGGCACGTTAGTAAATTGAGACTTGAGAGTTGAGAAAGTTTTATGGTTTGCGATTGGATGAGAATGGCCTAAAAGTGGGGCCCAGTGCTGGCTAATATTGATATATTTGGCAAGTAATTATAAGTGGGCAAATCTGTACGCTGTGCAGGCCAAGACAGCCAATCCTAAACAGCATCTAGCACTCCGCATGCGGCGAATAGAATCTCCCATTCTGATTGGTGGAGCCCAGATCAATATGCTAAAAAGTCCCCTCTTTTGTTTTAATTGTTTTTAAAAGAAATTTGCATACGATTTTTTTTTTAAAAATTATAAAATAGATTTATTTTAACGCTGCCATCATGTTGGATTAGTAGACTTATTATGATATAAATCTTTATTTATGTTTTTAGAATTTAAGCATTATCAGTAATCATCTGTAGGCCGAGAGTTCGTTGATAATTATCAAATACAGTTTTAATTTTTTGAGCATATCTTCTAACATTAAGAGAGTCTCAATGCATCTAAGTGTTATCTGTCCGTTGTA
The DNA here is from genome assembly GCA_902712375.1 of Dioscorea dumetorum. Classification (NCBI taxonomy): domain Eukaryota; kingdom Viridiplantae; phylum Streptophyta; class Magnoliopsida; order Dioscoreales; family Dioscoreaceae; genus Dioscorea; species Dioscorea dumetorum. Next base: position 1,319,477 of record CACTHL010000847.1, read on the forward strand.
TCTTGAGATCCAGTCAAACTGAGTGACCATAAAAAAATAATTCTACACAATTGCCATAATCTAAAACTCTATTTTGCATTTTTTATATAATTTTTATTTTTGATAAATTCATCCATTTTTGCTCTGCTGTAAAGAGTCCTTATTATCTTTTTTTTTTTGGATAAATTGTATCCTAATTTTAATAACCATATTTAATCACAACTTTTACCATTTCACCATCCTTCTATTTGTTCTTACCTTATTTAATATTATTTAATATGATGCAGGTGGTGAATCCACTTTCTCTTGACATAAAAAAAAAACCTCTAAGATGCTAAATATTTTTCTGAAAAATATAAAGAAAACATTTAAGAGAGGATAAAATCCAAGTGTCTTTTGGTGCATCATTTTCTATTTTTTTTTGGCCTTTTTTGGTATATTTTCCTTCATTTAATTACCTCAGTCCAAAGACACAAATAGTATGAACTGTGGGAAATCATGAATTCCTCCATGCAGCAATCAATATCTTCTGATTAACAAGGTCCACCATTTCTTTCCCAACAATAAATAAATAAATAAATAAAAATATTTAGAGAGAGAAGTAGACAACACAGAGATGAAATGAAGGGTGGGTGGCCTTTAATTGGGGGTTAATGGTGAGAGGATAAGTTGCATGTTCAGCCATGTGAGCCCTCTCATGTGGACCTTACCTTAATTATGTTTTGCCTTTTTTTCTATGACATATATACCCCTATAAAAACCATTATAGATAGGGGTATATATGTAATGTTAATAATAAGCCCATTTTGAAAAGGTCACATAGATAATGACAAGTTTAATGCATTCCCTCTAAAAAATCAGTGGTTGAAGCTTTTAGCATGCACAAACTCATTTGAATCATAAATATAGATTTTTAATAAAATATTTGGACTTATTGTCAAATAATATTTTTTTTTAATTAATAAAAATCTCATCATAATTTCTCAAAGTTTTCTATTGCTATTTTGGTGTCTAAGTATATTAATTTAATTAGAACTTTTAATAGTAGTTTCATACTCAAGCAAATTGCAAATTTTATAAACAGCTTTTTCATTTAATGGTATCAGATCTCTTATATAAAATATCAGTTTTTACTTAAAAAATAGATTCCAATCTTAAAAACATTTAAGTAAAATAAAAGCATGAATGAGTGAAATATTAAATCCACACTCATGCATACACATGACATGCCTTGCCCATATTCAATGGAAAACAACACTTTTAAGTTTCATATTTTTTTCATGAGGAACCCAAAAAAAGTGATTGTCGAAAAGGCATAAATGAAATAATAAATTTTGTGATTCAATTTGTATAATTAAAACAAAAAAACACAAAACAATTGGTAAAGTTAAGGTACTTTTTCTTCAAAGAATTTATGTTGAGCCTTTTCCCATTCTAATTATCATTTACTTAAAAAAACAAGAACCTCCACTTTTGAGGCAGCTTTTATGGCATTTCTTCCTTCAAAAAAGCAATTAAAATAGAACAAAACTATGAATTGAGTGAATTAGAAAAACCTATAATTCCAAATTTTTCCATCAGGGAAAATGGATACAAACAGTAATTCATTTCCCACAAAAGATGAACAGAAATCAGCTCAAACTCAGATGAGATTATGAAGAAACAAGCAGTCAAAAAAAGTCTTCAATTCTTCGGTTTTTTCGGTGGAGGAGGACCCATACTGCCAGAATCAGACTTCCGATTAATCCCTAAGAAATGCTCCACCTGAAAACACAAAATCAGCGAAGAAAAAATGCGCTCGATCAATCGACAATAAATTCAATAATCGATATCCAAAATTTCAATAAAGATGGTTGTATAAACATTGATATGTTCGTTGCTCTGTAAATATCTATAAAAGCATTCTGAAAGCTTTTTATACAATATACTGTACATTACCGATCATATGCTTCAATTTCGAACAGGAGATATTGAATATAATTGGATTCTTATGTTACCATCTAAAGCAATCTTTGAAAAAGATTGTGCTTGCAGGCATGTTAAAAGGACACTGACAAAATGTGATGCACTTAAAATTTTATAACATGTTATTGAGTTCGAGTGTTACCTTTTTGTCACCGAGCATCGGAGTCAAGCTCCCTAAATGATCTTTCTCAACAGTGGCAAAACCACTTCGGGGATCGCTCGTTTGCCTGTAGTTGAGAATGTGGAAGTAAGGAAAAGCAAAGAGCTTTGGAAATAGAGATGCTGTGAGTGATCAAACAAAGGATAGAACAATAAAATCATAAGATGTAAGTTCTGAATACTCGTAGGATATCTTCATCATGTCAGATTCTAAACAATTCCACAAAAAGGCAGGCTATACTGTATGGGATGCAGCTAATGAGCATGGTTGATTTGAACATGTTCTATAGTTACTGCTAGTAATCAGGAATGTCCGAACACAAAATGGTCGCATGATTTGTCAAATGTTAAGTAATTATAGGCTAAAAATTATTTGACTTTACCCAGGTTTAACATGCCCACTGAGCACAAGGTATGGAGTTTTAAGTCGAGCTTGAGCTTCCCTCATTCTTTCCATAGCTTGCGATGGTGTGTCAGAAGCTTTCATCTGCTTTGTTTGGAGATCCATTTGATAATTCTTCATGCGTTTTTCTTGCTTCATCTTTCCTGGTCCCTTGCCATGGAATTTATGGGAAATCATCCGGAAAGCCTCCTTTGGTGTCATCTGTTTAAAGAACAGAAAATAAAACCGCATAAGCTTTCTTTCAATTTACTTCCAACAAAAAATTTAAAAAACAATATAATAATGTTACTTCGAACCAAACCATCATTAAAGTAAAAGTGTAAGAATATTTATCACACAGCAAAAACCTACTTCATTGAATTACAAGGTTCAATCAACCTCCCCTGTAATTCTTCACAAGCAAGATTGACATTAGTTCAAGGGGCTATTAAATTGAAAGCAATAACAACCTGAATATACCGCATGGCAAAATGTATTAATGTCCAACAAACTTCACAAATGACTCAATGTGCAAATTTACAATACCTTCACAGAGAGCATATGCAACAAAAACACAAAAATAGAACAATCAGTTTCCTTCATGTTGTTTGATCATTATAAAAAGTAAGGTGTAGATTGAGATTATTTGTTTATGTTCCAGAAAATTGTCCATTTTGCAATTAAGTGAATTTCAAGGTAGTCCATGGTACAGTAACCAAATGAACCACAATTCACCATGTCAAGAAAAACAAATAATTGCATAATGTACGCATGAATATATATATATATATGTGTGCGTGTGAGGACTAAGAGATAAAAAAACAATAATCGGAAATTTTCAGCTATACTCAGCTGAAAGGTAGAATGACTTACAATTCTACCAAATTCATCTAGCCTCTCAATTCTGATTTCCTTCGGCCCAGCATTATCATTTATGCCAACAAGCTTGCTCTTCTTTTTGTCCATATTTCTGCCACCCCAATCAACATCCTCCTTGAGTGTCCCACGTTCCTTCAGTAACTTGAGAGCACCAGATAAACCTTTCCCAACAGCAGTTTCATGAATAATCTCATCCGGAGCAATATCCTCCTTTTCCTCATTAGCTTCTAATTCACTTTCAGTGGTTTCTTTTAGATCTTCCATCCTACCATCCCCAGTGTCTTTTACTTCTAGTTCAGAAGATTTCATGCCATCATCCTCATCCATAAACACACTGTCACTTTCTGGCTTATGTGATTCTGATATTTGCAACATTCACATTAAGTAGCATTAGCAACAGTAAACCAATCTAAAACATATATAATAAAGAACAGTGATCAAATTCTCCACAGGAACAAGAACTATTTCCTGGAAACTAAATTTAACCTGCACCAAATAAATAATACAAACAATAAAAAAAACCAGGAAGGGCGAGTGGTATAACCTTCATTCATCTGAAGACCCAATACAAACTCCTCCATCTCAGTAATGACAACCTTGTTTTCTTGTGGCTCGGCTGCAGGGCTATGAATTTCACTTTGTTCCCTGTCTGCCATTGCTAATAATGCAACTGCCTGGGGACCAGAAGCAGCTGCTTCATCCTGTCTCTTCAGAGCAAGTCTTCTTGATTGCTCAAGGGACTTTTGCAGATCTTCATAATCTTCCCCAAACACAAGATCATCTTCTTCAGAAGCTTTAGAAGTTAGAGGCTGTCCTTGACGCAAAACTTTAGATGCCTCCTCAGCTTTAGCATAGGCGGTCTGGTACGCATTGCTCCTGCTTGCAGCCTCAGATCTCTCCTTTTCCTCTTTTGCAGCCTGTCTCTTTGCATCATTCCTGGAGCCTAGATCACCTGCACCTAATCCAGCAGAAATAGCTTCTGCCTCAAGGGCATCTAAGTCAAGCTTATCTTTCTTCCTCAAAGATTTCTTTTTCTTAGGCTTCTTGAATTGAAGCATTTCTTCAGGAGTATAAAAATCTGATGAGAATTTCCCTGTTGTAGTGAGATCTTCATAGTCTTTTCTTGTTAAACCACCTTCAATTCTCCTACGAAGCTGAAATATGAAGAGCATTGTCATAATGTAGCACAATACATCACAAACTCCAACAAGAAACATCACCATGAAAATTGAGAAAAGAAAAATAATAGAAGCATACCTCTTCTAGTTTCTTCTCCGCTTCACCCGTAAAGTGGCCACTTTCGTCCAAGGTTACCCCCTATGGGATATTAAAATGCGAAAGAGATCAACCAAAAGCATAATCCATTACAGTCTGAAAAAGAAAATATATATACCAACCTCATCCTCAACTGGATCATCATAATGTGGGAGTATTGGCCTCTGAGTACTAGTGTCGTCATTAAACCTACGATGACAAAAAAGAAAGGATGAAGCTCATCTTAGAAATATTCTGCCTTAAAAATATTCCCTAGAAGAAACATTGCAGTGACAAATTTCTCACTTGTCAAAATAAATCCCAGTGTTCTTCTTAGCTGCTTTGTATGCCTCATCTCTTCTTTTCTGTTCTCCAATCTCAACATTTTCAAGCATATCAACATCTGTAACACCAATGGTTATACAAATCAGCACTACTCATACAAAAGCACATGATGTTGCTCTCAAGAAATTAATTCATTACCTTCATTCAGATTACCGCCTGCAAGAATATCTTGATCTTTGAGGGTCAAAACAACTGCTCCACCCTCCATAACTTTGTCAAGGCCATGGAGAATTTTGACTCCAGCAAGATCCTCTGGTTGGAAGTTTTAAGAGGAAACAAAAAATCAAATTATGAATAAGCTCCTATGTAAATGAATAAAAGATTTGGAGGAGGATAGCAAATATAGCATCATGGAAGACAACGAATTTAATGAGAATGTAAACTTGCACGCGGGAAAGAAGCACCAAATGTAAAGCTACATATTCCAATTTTAGAATACCTTGCATATGGAACAACATTGGAAATCTGTAGCCGAAGTGCATATACAAATGATTGACAATTAGGCCTGATTGTTAAGGTGAATCAAAGAAAATGTAGAACCAGGGATGAAGCACCATTTCCATAAGTGGAAGAAGCAGATGACATTACCCATTTCCATTGACACATTGGAGGTGGAGTTCCTAGAAAGTGTACTCACAAAGGAGGGCATTTCCCCAACTTGAGATGGGGTGAAATTGAAGTCAGCATAGTGTAGATGGGTTGATTAAGAAATGGGGGTTCTCTTTCTCACAAACACCTATAAATGCAGGAAGTCTATTGGCTTCTAACTTCTCTTACATAATTACTGCACTGTTTGAGATAGAAATGTATGAATTGGAAAATAATCAAACAACATTGTTATAACTGCCATTGTGATATATATATATATATATATATATATATATATATATATATATATATATATATATATATATATATATATATATATAAGACCGCAGAGCTATTAGTCTGTAATTGGCAACAAAGTGCACATAAAACGACATAAAACGTATGTTAGCAGAATCACAGTCGAGGAATTACTTCCACCATGCCCGGCTGCATCCTCATCATCGCTTTCTGCTAAAATGCTTTCCTGCAAAATTCAAACATGCAAATAAGAACTTAATATTGTAAGCACTGTATTGTGACAATTTATTCACCAAAGCATGCTATGGTGCTTGAAAACATCAACCTGCTCATCCAGTATTTTAGAAAGGCGAGCAGCTTTCTCCTTTTCAGCATTCCTCTTTTCCTCTAGCTTCCTACTCTTACTAAGCCAACTTGAAATCTCCGAAGAAGCATCTGACTTTCTCTTAACTCTTTCTTCTCTCATTCTGAAGAAAGCATATGTATTTAATTATAATAATGCATTAGCCAGAATAAATCCTTGTTCAGTAGAACCTAAAAAATGTATTAAGTATGTTGCAGACATAATTTGATGGTTAATACCTTATAAGTGAATAAATCCTCATATTAAGCACATTTATAAGAATGACATTCCGTAAGCAGAAAGGAAAATAAATACTTGGCCATACATGGGAACATCATCAAAGCATGTTGTTAATATAGAGAGCCAGGCTACATCCAGAGTTTCTTAAGAAAAACGGTAAACACAAAGGTGAGGCTAAATAAGACTCATTTACAAAAATAACGTAACAAAATGGATGAAAATCATGGTAAGGGGTACAGAACAATAATTAAGCAGCGACAAGCAAAAGAGAGAAGCTTACTTCATTAGACGTTCCCCTAGATCAGAAGTTGCATCAGGAAGTTCAGATGATTTTTCACCAGAATCTCTGGAAGCAATTCTTTCACGAGTTCCATGTTCATCTTGAGCTCCATCCCCATTTCTTAAAATAGTTCTACCATCCCCATCTTCTATGGTTATCTTCCCATCTCTCTGCCCATCTTTGCTCCTATCCAGTTCCCTTTCCCTATCCTTTGCTCTAGAACTATCCCGATCAGTCTCCTTGTTGGTTTCCTTCTCCCTTGCTCGGTCCTTGCTTTTTATTTTTTCTAGCTTATCCCTATCTCCGTCTTTTTCTCTATCCTTCACCTTATCTCGATCTTTACTCTTTTCTTTTTCTCTTTCTCTGTCTTTCACCCTATCTCGATCCTTCTCTTTTTCCCTCTCTTTTTCCTTCCCCCTATCACGGTCTTTCTCCTTTCCTCTTTCCCTTTCCAATTCTCTCTCATTTTCCTTCCCATGGTCCTTGTCACGACCTTTGCTCCTGTCATGCCCCTTATCTCCATCTCTATCCCTCTCCCGATTCTTGTCCCTCTCATATTCACGAGGCAAGTCCCTATCCCGATCAACCTTTCTCTCCCTTCCCCTATCACTCTCCCGAGCCTTACCTCGATCGTGTTCCTCATCATGGTACCTATCTGTATCTTTATCACGCTCTCTCCCTCTATGTGTGTCCCTATCATGATCTCTTTCCCTCACCTTCTCCTTCTCATACTCCCTATCATCCTTCCTCCTCTCCCTACTATCCAACTTATCCTCTCTCTCCCTGTCCTTCAACCTATCCTTATCCCTGCTGCTGTGCTCCTTTTCTTCTCTCCTTCTCTTCCTATCCTTGCTCTTGTGCTTCCCCGACTCTCTAGACTTCTCTTTCCTACCCAACTCGCCTTCAAAATCCTGATCAACACTGCCATTTTCTTCATAGTCAGCTGCTCTTCCATCCCGGCCCCTCTCCACAGACGCACTCCTACTATCCTCTCCATCTACTTCCATTATCAAGTCTATCTTCCCAACACTCTCTCCCAGAAATAGCAACAAGAAGGATTGACTACAAAATTTCAATCTTGCAGCTGCAAAAAGAAGGGGGAAAAACTAAGTTTATAATACCGGAATCAGGTGAGTAACACAAATAACATTATAAATATCCAAATTAATGTATAGAACTGTAGTCAGTATCTACTCGATCCCTTCACAACCAAATCTCAAAAACCAACACCAAATAAATTAAACCACAAGCAAATATACACAAAAAAAAACTATTATTTTGCCCTAAAATTAACACTAAGAAACATAAATTATTGCCTAAAACATCCAAAGCACTCAGAATAAGCAAACAACAGTTCCACTGAGATAAAATCTCATCAAATTACATAAATCAGAAAAAAAAATACTTCACAGTATTGGAAACTAGATGCATCATTTTAAAATTACATAAAAAAAATCCAAGAAATGACTGATTTACAAGCACTAACAAAGCCATTGGCCGCGCTATGAAATTATAGGTAAAGTGCATCCAAAAACAAAATAGAAAAGAAGGGAAATCGAGGAAGAGGAGCAGAAGAAGGGACTAACCTGGAATCAAAGAGAGCGTCTGAGAAGAAGAGCAAGTCGAAGAGAAGGCCAAGAGGACGACCGACGCGAGAACGAGAGGGACGATGAGGGATTTGGGATCGAAGCATCGGTTTGCTTTTGTTTTCCTTCTTTATAGTTATCATATAAACCCTCTGTTTTTATTTAATTTTATTTGTTTCTTATAGACCCTTAAAAAATATATATTTTTTAATGCAACCCTATATAATTAAAGGGGTGTTGGATTGGTTTTTTTTTTTTTTTTTAAGCCCAGAAATGCTTTTCATAAGTTATGCACTTCTGGGTTTTAAAAAACATGTTTGGGCTTTCAGACAGAAGTTGTGAAAAAAAGCTAAATTTCAGTTTTTTCATAAGCTGTCTCATAGGTGTTTCTCAGGAGCACTTCTGAGAAACTGTTTTATTGTTGCCAAATTACCCAAATACCCCTCACAAATAATACATTTACCTCAAATTTTAACCCCATATTTAGCATGATTTTTAACCCGATTAATGACATGATAATAATAATTATTATATAATTAATATTATAATTATAATTATAATTGAATTATATTTATAAACATTAATAACTTAATTACAACGACAATAATAATTATTACGTAATTAATATTATAATTATAATCATTATTATTATTATAACATTAGTCATTATCATTATTAATATCAATATATAATAGTAACTGAATGTAAAATCAATAAATGCCGATTTTAATAATTTGTCACCTCCAAAAGTGTTTTTACAAATACACATCCAAACAACTTCACATATATAAAAGAATTTCTGCATTAATTTATCTAAACATAAAATATAGAAAATCACTCAACTTACTCTGAAAAGTATTTTTTTTTTTAAATACTTCTCCAAAACTTAAAAAAAAAATATTTTTTTAAAAACCAATCCAAACAAGATCTAAAATTATGCTAGCGCAGCAACACCCACGGCACAGTGTAATGTGGGCCGGGCTGATATTTGAGTAGAAATTAGGGATTAATTGTGAATATTAACACATTTAATATTGAGGGGTCTTTTATGAATTTTGAATCCCCTTTGTTCTTTTGGGCTCTTTGTTTCACTCTCACTTTGGTGTTCCAAAAATGGCGGCTTTGCAGGCCAGCCTTCGCCCATTGAAGGCTATAAACCTTACCATAAACCCTAGCGCCTCTAGATCTACTGCAACACGGAGGTTCGTAAGCTTCCGCTGCGCCGCCGCGGCTTCGGTGGCCAGCCGGGGCTATGGCATCACCCTCCTGCCTGGTGATGGCATCGGCCCTGAGGTTGTCTCCGTTGCTAAGGATGTCCTCGCTCTCGCTGGCTCTTATGAAGGTAATACCCTGGAAATCCTTCTCCTTTCGTGAGAGTTTGGGGTTTTGTCTGATTCTTTGTTCAAGGGATTGAGTTTCGGTTCCGGGAGATGATGGTTGGTGGTGCGGCGCTCGATGGTGTTGGAGTTCCACTGCCGGAGGAGACGTTGGAGGTTGCCAAGCAGTCAGACGCCGTTCTTCTTGGAGCCATTGGAGGGTTTGTGATTTTTCTCTTTTTGGGGGGAATTATTTGTTAGTTTCTCTGTTCTAATCAAAGTGAGATTTGTGTGGTTTTTTTGTAGGTATAAATGGGATGCGAATGAGAAGCATTTGAAGCCAGAGACAGGGTTGCTTCAGTTGCGGGCAGGGCTTGGTGTGTTTGCGAACTTGAGGCCAGCTGCTGTGTTGCCACAAGTAATTCTTGAACTGACTCTGGAATCTCTTGTTTTTGTTTTGTTGTGATTTTGGGTATTGAAATGGTTTTGTTTACCAATTTAGATGGAGGAACTTGTTTGGTTTAGTGGAGCGAATACATTAGAATTTCTTGACTGTTCTGTTGTCTTCAATGCTGCAGATACATTGCTGATGTTGTCATTTATCAGGATTTCTTCCAAGTTATCATTTGTTGCATCCGTAGATGTAGAAAGAGATGAAACTAGCTTTCTTTGATAAGGATGGGATGTGAGCATTTTTTTTTCTGTAGCTGTGGATCTATTCGCTCTTGTACCAATTAAGGCTGCATTAATAGCTATTGATTAAATGGATGTTGGTTTTTGCAAACGCAAGTTTGGTACCCTCACCAAAAGGATAGAGTTGTTTTTCTGATTTTAGGCTGTGTTTAATTGCATTTTTTTTCCTTTGAAAAATTTTTCACGGGTCATTTTCCAGCTAAATAGACTGTTTGTTTGCTCAAATTTTCCTTTTATGTTGTCACATGATCCTATTTTCTATCAAAACAAGAGAAAACTTTTCCTACCTCCACCATGTGAAAAGTTTTCCATGGAAAATGTAAGGGGTTATGTGAAAAAATAACATGGGAGGGTTAATTTTTTCATTTTACAAGGGAAAATTTTGATTTTCTAGCTATAAAATAATGCCAATCAAACAACTATTTTTCATTTTCCACGGCCACCCATTTTCCATGTTGCCAATTAAACATAGCCTTAGTGTTTGGTAGGATGAGCATAAATGCCTTTTCTTTATCTTTTCTTAACTGTTGCTCTAGCTGAAGATTTTCTTTTGACTTCAACATGATCAGAAATTTGAATTTGGCTCAGGCATCTCTAGTATCTATATTATACTTACGTCAAGTTCTAAATCTTTTAAGAGAGTAAGAGTTAATTTATCACAATGTGGGGAAGGATGGAAGAAAAAGAAAGAATAGAGTTGATGTTGTATGTCTGCAATTACTCCTTTTTCATCACTGTATTTGGATTTGAAGGAAATTATTTGCTCCAACTTGAATATTGAGCTGATTCTAATGCACTTTGAACTAAAACTCTCAACAACATGTGCCATGTCAGAAGAATATTTAACTGGGATAGGCACGAAAACTCCAGTTAAAATGTGCTGTTAGGCTCATCCTATGTATATAATTTCCTGCCTTGTATAATAAAAAATAAATACCTTCTGATTAGTATTTATTTTTGTTTTGCAAGTTATTGCATAGCTGTTCTGTGGGCTGTTTAATGATATCTTTTGTCCGTAGGGGCAGGTAGTTTGCATTCAGTTGATTGATCATTTATTTTTATTAAACACATTTATGCATACTCTTCTTTACCAATTGTATATCCTAGTTACTATAAATATGTGATGTTTCTCCTGGTCTTTTGTGATAATATTCTTCTTGAGTTGTTTGTAATTTGTTGAAGTTCTCTATAAATTCATATTGCACCAATTTTAGACATCCAGTATCTTTGGATTAATTTATAGAATCCTTCTTTCCAAGTTCACTTTTTTTATTACTTGGTTCCTTTTTCTTCTAATTGTCCTAGTTGATTGACTCCTCTACCTTGAAGAAAGAAGTTGCTGAGGGTGTGGACATCTTGGTTGTTAGAGAACTTACTGGAGGTGAAGATTCTCTAAGTTTATCTATTTATTGTAACAAATTTCAACAGTTATAGTAGCTATTTGATGTTATAGCAGTTGTTTGATATATTTCTTGTGATATGCTTTATTGCTTGTTATACAACAAGGCTAGGTGATGATTTATATGGTAAGGCTGCCAAGAAAGTGCTGATTTCTGTTTCTTGGATTCTCATGTTAACAGGGATTTACTTTGGAAAGCCTAGGGGTTTTGGGCACAATGAAAAGGGTGAGGATATCGGTTTCAACACTGAAGTTTATTCTGCTTCTGAGGTAGCAGATTGAATTTGGGATGGATCTTCTTTATTTCCCTTTCATTATATATATATAACTTGTTAAAAATTCTCTTGTGATCATATCTTCCCATCAAAATACTTCTGGAGCAGAAGCATAGATTTGTTATGCTGTTAGGAATTTCTGTGATGATAGAACTACTAGTATATCTTTTATCGATTCTCTATTGTACTTAGGGGACCTGACTAAGTTAATAGCATTATACAAAGATCAGTAGTTTTTCATGTTCTTATCATATGAGCTGTTATAGCATCATTGTAAAAACAATTTCTATACATACAGATTGATCGGATTGCACGTGTGGCGTTTGAGGTTGCTAGAAAGCGACAACGAAAATTATGCTCTGTTGACAAAGCAAATGTGTTGGAGGTAGCTTGTTGCATAGTTTCTAATTTGTTTGATTTGTTCATTGCCCCAGATTTTGCTTTAATTACAAGATGCAGTATCATTATCCTGGTTTCCAATAATATTTTGCATTCTTTCAGTCCTGTTCTTATTTGAGCTTCTCTTTAATGCTCTATTTGCTTCCTCTCTGTAAATGATGCAAAGAAAATTATGCAATTGTTTTTCAGACACACTTTTCTATCCTCATCATGAACAATTGTGATGTTTACCTTTATCTTTCTGAGTAACCTCTGCATCCTCTTCCATTTTGGTAGGTGCCATGATTCCATAACTGTTTATTCTCGCATCTTCATTACTGATTCATGCTTTATGTATCTTTGTCCTTTGCATCCTTTTGGGAAATTTTGAAGAAAATCTTTTCCAAGTCTCTTGTTTTCTTAGGGCTTTTGTAAAGTTAAATTTCCTACGATTGTACTAGGTGACTGTCTCTTTGACAAAAAAATTACATGGATAGGATGCCCTTTCCTCTATCGATGCATTATTTATTTTTATCAAATTAAGTTGTAGTGCTATATTTTTCTTTTATGAATGACCATGCCTTTATTGATTATAGTGCCCACCCACATACAAAGTTTTAATGTGGTTTTGGTAACTTTTAATTGAATTTAACAATTGCCTGAGATCTAGGATGAGTTCTCTGCCATTTGATTTCTATGTACTTGGGTAGGCATCCATGCTATGGAGGAGAAGAGTGACAGCTTTGGCCACAGAGTTCCCTGATGTCCAGCTCTCACATATGTATGTTGATAATGCTGCAATGCAACTTGTTCGTGATCCAAAGCAGGTATTTTTAATCCCACAGAGAACCTTGAATTAAAGATGAGTTAAAATCATGTGCTTTCTGTCTTAGAACCACCCTTTCCTAATATCACGCCATGTTTATGGGATTTGCTTGTTATATTATACTCAATGATTTTAAACTTTTGCAGTTTGATACAATAGTGACAAACAACATTTTCGGTGATATCTTGTCTGATGAAGCATCTATGCTCACTGGAAGCATCGGAATGCTTCCATCTGCCAGCGTCAGTGAATCAGTATGTTAAAACCTTGTTGCTTCTGTTTTGTTTGAATTAAAGGAGCAGTTACATGCATCAGTGTTAATCATTTCGGTTCCTCTTGTAGGGACCTGGACTCTTCGAACCAATCCATGGCTCTGCTCCAGATATCGCTGGACAGGTCAAACAATGGCATTTATATATATATATATATAAGTGAGTTTCATGTAATTTTAACCCTTGTGTTGTTGTAGGACAAAGCCAATCCATTAGCGACGGTGCTCAGTGCGGCAATGCTTTTGCGATATGGACTTGGTGAAGAAAACGCAGCAAAGAGAATTGAGAATGCTGTGATAGAAACCCTAGATAGAGGCTTTCGAACTGGTGACATATTCTCCACTGGAATGGTAAGTCTATAACTCTTTCCCGTTTTCTTCTCATCTGTTGTACATACCGTATGTACTCATTATTTATGTTGTATTTCTATATGCATCTGTACAGACTTTGGTAGGGTGCCGAAGGATGGGCGAAGAAGTGTTGAAATCCATGGAAGCTCAGAAACAAGTTACCGTGACAGTTTGACGCAATTGGTTGATTGGTGTGTTTTATGATGAATTATATGAGATAATTATCCCTTCTTCAACGGGAATTTTAAGCATCGGAGGAAGATCAGCGTAATACTCTGTTGTGTTATTATTGTTATGTATTGTCATACTATTAAATTCGGTCGTCCATTTTTATCTATCTTTTATTTTTGGGCAAGAAATATATAATAATAAAAAAAAAAGGGTATGGTAACCTTGTTCTTGTTTTTCAATGGTTCTGTGATTTGGGTTACTAGCGATGTATTTTATTGACCTTTTGGAGTATATACTGTTTCTAGGCTCTTTGCATGCAGCATGAGATGTTGTTAAGAAAGCCAATAAGTAGTAATTCTTTTAAAAATAATTCTAAAAATATAAATATATGTATGAAAAGGACAAATATATATATATATATATATATATATATATATATATATATATATAATACGCAGAGAAATTAGAGGAAATCAAATTCTTTGAAAACAGAAATTAACAATAATTTTAAGGAAAAGGATAGCAAGAGAATAAATTAATAAATAAGAAATTAAAAAACATTTCCGACCTGCCGGATTCGAACCAGCGACCTAAGGATTTTACTGCACATACTACAGTCCTCCGCTCTACCAACTGAGCTAAGGTCGGATTTGTGTTTGTCTTCTGAACATAAATTTAATTTTCATAAAAACACTGGTTTTAATCCAAAGTTATATATATATATTTATCTTATACATTCGGTTTAAAATGATTGATCTAATGAATAATGTTCGGTGTCCAAAATGGTACCATCTTTTTTCACAAAAGACAAACAAGAGAGGGTGTCCACATAAAAGAGGAAATCATAATTATAAGTTTTCTGAGAATTTTTGAATTAATCTCCATAAGAAATAGCGTATATTAGAAACTTCCTAAGAGAGAGAAAAACCCTGACCCAACGTAATGGATTATTATGCATTACTTATTAGTCTTTTCAAATCAAGAAAATTTTCATGATTTTATTTTTCTTTCTCACAGAAATAACTTGAAGCCTGATTTGTTATTCTATACTCTTCAACCTTCTGCCTGTAGTAAGTTCTTTAGCTTGTCATTGTAAGATATAATAAATATTACAATCCAAAGTTTATGAGCATAATTCCGGTGGAATAAATAATCACCAAGTCATGCACACCACTTTCAGATTTTTGTAGACATACATAAACTAACTCTCCCAAATACAATCCAAGAGTGGGAATTCAACCTTCTCATGTCACAAAAACAGAATGGTAGAATTTATAGAACCATATATAAAAAAAGCACATTCAGAAATCCATATATAAAGTTCTCTCAAACATTCAAAGACAGATGTTCCAGAATCCTGACTCCAACTAAATGCTGCAAAAGAAGTTAACCACAAGGGACTTAGGCAAAAGTTCCGGCTCCAACAAGACACCCCCCGCATGACTGGCCATCAGGCCGCCAACGGCATTAGCCCTAAAATGATATGCCAGAAAGGAAGAGTTGGCTGGCACCGTAACTTCACCACACCCTCATTACTTGGATCTCTGCCTCATCTTTCGGCGCTTCCTCTTGAGTCTCCTCATTCGCTTCTTCTTCCACTGAAACAAACAACATTGCAAATGACATTGGTAACTTGCATTTTGAGCTCAAAAGGTGTGACAATGTAGCTCAAGCACAGAAGGCTCTAATATATTTCTGGGTGATATTAAAGCTCCATGAAAATTTAACACAGAAAATGAAATACTTATGAAGTACTAATGATCAGCATTGGTAAGCCAGCAGATTCAAAACACATAGAAACGTGAGTTGCATGGATACTTTACAACTGAAGCACAAAACATCTATTGGTGTCTGATAGGTACTGATGGGATCTTCCAAGTATCTAATCATGAAAGAAATCAACCATACTGTGTCAGGATTCATACATGGCAAACAACAATCACAAATAAAAAACAGAGGACTTCAAAACTCATCTCAGTTAAGCAAAATGTTATGTTATCAATGAGACGCCCATCAGAAAACCCCAGTGTGATGATCAAGTTACACTTATGAGGGTGATAAGCATAGCCATAAAGCAGATATATGTTTTAGTCACTGCAAAGTCATAAGCTATGCAGTTAGACAAGTCAATATAAGAAGAAATTATAAACAAATATAATTAAAATCAAAATTAAATGTGAAAAACAAAGGTTACTTGTCCCATTTGGTAAGTTGAGATGCATCTTTGATGGATGCAGTTAGACAAGTGGCTATTTCAGACATGCAAAAACACTCAACTCCAAGACATTCTGCATCGCAAGGGTCTAACAATTGTAATTTTGACTTTCTCATAACAATAGTATGAAATTTGCCTCCATGGGCTTTCTCCATTGGAATTTGCAGTTGGAACTGGTTCATTGGCAGTGAATCTCGCTTGTAGTGTTTCTTCAACTCAGTTGAATTAACAACCAACTAATACTAAAAGATCATCAAGTCCATGATCCTTACTGACAAATACAATTCCATAAGGATTTCCTCCGGCCCAAACATATCAACCATGGGAATTATGCTTTATGTATATAACCACTAAGGATAGGAAAATTATACTGTACGCACAAAACCCCTAATTTTCAGCACGAAAAAAATTAGGAACATAAATTGAAAACAAAATTTAGTGAAGCATAAACGAACACTAATTTCCAGCATGAGCAAATTAGAAACATAGATTAAAAACAAAATTTCCACAATCCAGGCGCACGATAACTGTCCTGCATGTGCAATCCCTAATTAACAGCATGAGGAAAAAAAACGCAACGAATCCAGGATCAACAGACACATCAAAACGCTAAGAATGGAACATCGATTTCCCAGATCAAAGAAATTAGAAAACAGCAATGAAATCAACCACTCTTCACCGCAACATGACTAAGAAATCTCTAGTTGATACAGTATAGGGAAATATATATGATCGGAGATCTCACCTTCGCCCTCATTGCCGGAGCTTGAAGTTCTCGAGCTCCCCGCCGATCGCCTTCTTCGAATTCTCAGGACTAGAAAACGGAACGAGAGGGTTTCAATGGCGGCTCTCTTGCTATTTATCGTGCTAGTGTTTTTGATGGAGATGAAACGGACGGCCGAGATCAACCCATCTTTAATATATAATATATATATGAATTTTTATCTACCTAGAGTTTTTATCTATGAAGTCATAGAGAATTGATACTTTATATATATATATACATGAATTAATTTTTATGTTTGGATGGTTAAAAATCAATTTATTTGTTTACGTAAAATGATCTTTTAATAGACCGCATAAGAATCCGACCAAAAGAAAATTAATCATATATTTTAGCCTATTTTATATATTTACAAATTTGCCGCTATTATAATCTACAAGGATTCCATTATAATCTGTGATCGATTTAATTTGGTTGAAGAGCAATGTATTTGAAATGGACAAAAATAGAGTAATTTATTAAAAATGAAAAATATATAAGATAGTAATTAAACAACCTTTATACCTTTAATATAAAAATTAATATTTATATATTAAATAATGAGTTATTTTTAATAATAAATAATTCTTATTCATAAAATCAAATCAATTATTATAATTAAATATTTCAAGTTAATTATTTATTTAATTATTCGCCTCTCACGGATACCCATATTACCTTCATCCAAACGTATCCCAAGTGCTATTAATACCTGTGCTTAAATTCACACAAGAAAACTGAACATCAAATTCTAATAACCAAAATGCAAGAACAAGAGCAAGCCATCGCCAAATATCATCAATTTGGGTGTCAAGTGATAATAACAATAACATAACAGAAATGCATAAAAACAGGAAATCACTCCAACTCCAAACATCAGTCTTAAGATCAGAGCACTTAGATTGGTTTATGAGAACAATCAGTAGAACTGAAATGCATAACTACAATAATGAGCAGGAGAGGGTGAGAGCTTTCCACCATCTTGGTGAAAAGCTTCGAGATCCATCCTCGCCAGGAATTTGACTAAAAATTTGAGTTTATTTGGATCTTTGTCTCATCTTTCGGCGCTTCCTTTTCAATCTCCTCATGCGCTTCTTCTTCCACTGTGAACAGGAGAATAAACAATGTTAAGATCCAGGGAATTGATTTTTGTAGAAGAAGAAACAATCAGTCACAGAGATGAAAAAAAAAAAAGCAGGGCCTAGATTCAGACAAAATGAAAAGGTGATATTTGACTTACAAATTGTATTTGCTTTAATTTTATATGAGAAATGAAACAAACTAGTAGTAAGCCCAGCAACTTCAGAATACTCTGAACATAAGTTTAAAACACTATCTAGCAGGTTCTATATATCTGGCCGAGGACACATAATGTTTATGAAAAGTAACTAAGCAGAACAATAATGTTTGTTCAATTTGATAAGAGGTTTGATTTTGTATCGCTATTAGCACACAACATTATCTTATGCCCAAACTAAAAAAAAGTTAAAATATTAAAATATTGAAAACAGAAACACTTCAAGACTATGCAATGTTGCTTCTGTTTGAGAATTAAACATGGAAATGGATCAAAATTTGTTCCCTAAGTACTGTGTTTCGCCCACTTTTGACACAAAATAGGCAAAGTAATGAAAGTTTAAACAACATAAGCTCATTAAGATACAATAGAATCACGTTTGGCATTTATAAGGATTTTGCAACGTAATGATTTCAATTATTTTATGACATTTGCACTTCTACAACAAATGCACTATAAAGCTGGTACAACAGGGAATTTCTTCCTCTACCAAATTTCAAATAGATTAAGATATCCATTCGCAACAGTATAATAAAGAGTAACCATTTATTTTCTACTTCAAGACCATCTCACTGAGATTGTTTGAGCTCCATACATAATTACTGAAATCTTGCAAACTGACTCTGAATATTTTTTACCAAAATCTAACAGAATCTACTACTTCATCTTTCTACATCTGGACATAATTACATCAAAAAGATCGTCCCCCACTTGAACTACACCAATGCTCCAATTTTTGAGTGAATTCAATAAAAACTTTTGGTGACCACTATTACCAATATAAACCAAACATAAATGAAGTCGACTATGGATACTATCTGATTAGACGAGTTAAATTGCAACTTGAACACTGATTATAGAGAAAATCAGTACCCTGGAGGTACAATATTTTCTTCAACTATTGTAAACATGTAGAACAATGAATAAACTGAAATGCAAAACATAGTAGGAGTTCCATGGTATAAATAAACTACGAGTTACACACTAATTTCAGATAAAATTGATACTATAAAAGAATAATTTTCTCTTTCATTAAAGTGAACCAATGGATAATCAATGAAACAAACCCTCATAGTAGTGTGTGTGCACAACTAAAACACAATTTACATACTGATGTTCAGAGAAAATTAATTTCCTAAAAAACAACCCTTCCTTTAACTATAGTGAAACAATGAATAATCCAATAAACAAAAACCTACCAGTTGTTACGTCACACAACAAAACTACAACTAGAGCACTGATTTTCAGAGAAAATGGATACCCTGTAGCTATTGCGTTTTCTTTAAATACAGTGAAACAATGAATAACCCAAGAAACAAAACCTAAAAGTTGCTATATTGCACAACTAAACTACAACTAGAACACAACTAAACCACAACTAGAACACTGATTTCCAGAGAAAATTGATACCCTGAAGCTACCATTTTCCCTTAAATACAGTTAAACAATGAATAACCAAGAAAAAAAATGAACAGTTGTTACATTGCACAACTAAACTACAACTAGGACACTTATTTTCAGAGAAAATTGATACCCTCAAAACTACCACTTTTCCTTTAAATAATCCAAGCAGTAAAACCTAACAGTTGCTACATCGCACTACTAGAGTACAACCAGAACACAGAGTTTCAGAGAAAATCGATACTCTAAAGCTACCAATCTTCCCATAAATACAGTAAAACAATGAATAATCCAAAATACAAAACCCAACAGTAGTTCAATGGCACAATAGAACTACAATTTGAACTCCGATTTTTCAGATGAAAAGAACCCAAATACCCACCAAGTATTAACAACAAAAAAAAAAAAAAAATCAAAAGCAACGACATCTTCAATCGGAATCAAAACCTCAATTTTTCATGGAAAATAAACAACAAAGAACACTGGATTCATATATAAACATCAATTCAAATCTCACCTTGGCCCTCATTGCGTCGAGCTCTCTGATCTCGCTACTCTCTTCCGAAACGAAGACAGCGCCTCCCGTCTCCTATTTATAGAGCTATCTAGGGTTTTTTTTTTTTTTCTTTCTGGAATACAAGAACCGGCATTGATCTTAATCCGAGGGATATTGGTATATTAATCTCGTTTAAGATGGACGGCCCTGATTTCATCACCGTGTTTATTTTGTAAAAAAAATATCCTTCGCAAATAAATCATTCAATTAACATATATATCGGGTAACTTACTTGGTTGGTCATTATTAGTAATGCTATGTAATACGAAGTGGTCGCAGGAACCAGCCACACGACTGATGTGGCTGGTGACGTGGCGACCACTCTCTCTCTCTCTCTCCTCTTTATTTTTTTTTTAAATAAAAAAATTAGAAAACCCTATCAACCGGTTCCTCCTCTTCGTGACTTCTCCACCGGCCTCCCACCTTCTCTGTCCTGCACCGGATCCCGGCCGCCGAGAGCTCCTCCTGTGCCCCTAGCTTGACGCCATCTCCCTCTCTCAAACCCGATACCTCTGCCGCCTCCCTCCTCTTCGTGACTTCTCCACCGGCCTCCCTCCTCCTCCCCGGATCCCGCCGAAGCTCCTCCTGCCCCTAGCTTGACGCCATCTCCCTCTCTCAAACCCGATACCTCTGCCGCCTCCCTCCTCTTCGTGACTTCTCCACCGGCCTCCCACCTCCTCTGTCCTGCACCGGATCCCGGCCGCCGAGAGCTCCTCCTGTGCCCCTAGCTTGACGCCATCTCCCTCTCTCTCCTGTGCCCTAGTTTCTCGGTTCGCAGCTAATGTCGCCGCTCCCGGCCCGTCACGGCTCCCCTCTCTCCTGTGGCATAACCATCTAGTCCCTGTTCTTCTTCGATCTGTTTCTCCCGACCGCCGCTCCCCTCGGCATCTCCCTCTCTCCTTGAAGTCAGGTATAGAGGCTTTAAAAATGCTAAAATACAGTATTGTGCAATAAATTTTTCATAGTATTGTAAATTTATTGTCCATATTTGATGCATTTTTTACAGTATTGCACCATACTGTAAAAAGAAATATGTACAATAAATTTTCAACTCTTCATGGCGCATTTTGCTAGAATATAGTTGGCATTAAGGGTCATAATTTTTAAGCTTTATAATTTTCTCTAAAAAATATTATGTGAAAATCTTAGGGTTTTAAAAATCCCAAGTTATTAAATTTTTTTTATATTGTTCTTTGATCTTGCTTGTGAATCCTTTTTTAATATCTTTGAGAATGAAAATTATTTACGAATTTATTGTTTGTCTAATTTGTGTTTAGACATATACCTAAACCAAAAATATGGAAGAAGTGGTACTTGGGTATTTTGAGCAAGCAAAAGATAATGTCGAAGTTGGATGTTCAAGTCATGAAATTCATTCCAATGAGAAACCGGTAGAGTTGGATTTAATTGAAAATGTTGTGCCAAAGGCCGGTATGATGCTTGATTCTGAAGAAGAAGTTTATAAATTGTATGTTCAGTATGCGCGGCGTGAAGGGTTTGGTATCAACAAAAAAAGTACGAGATTAGGTGATGATGGAAAATTGAAATATTACACGCTAGCATGTGCAAGACGTGGCAAACGAATATCTACTTCAAAAAACTCCTTCAACCCAAGGCTATCCACTAAAGTAAATTGCCCGGCAAAGATTAATGTCATTGTCGGCAATGATGGGCGATTTACCATTTCTAGTGTTCATTTGGAGCATAATCATGCACTTAGCCCACAAAAAGCTCGTTTTCAAAAGTGCAACAAAAAAATTGATGCGCATGTGAAAAGAAGGCTAGAATTAAATGACCAAGCAGGGATAAGCCTAAGCAAAAATTTTCATTCCCTAGCAGTTGAAAGTGGGGGTTATGAAAATTTAACATACACTGAGAAAGATTGTAGAAATTATATTGCGAAAGCAAGGCAGTTAAGACTTGGCGTTGGAGATGCCGCGGCACTTGGAAAATATTTCTCTCGCATGCAACAAAGAAACACAAACTTTTTCCATTTGATTGACATGGATGAGGAAGGTCGTTTGAGGAATGTCTTTTGGGCGGATGCGAGGTCTATAGCTGCGTATGAAGCTTTTGGAGATGTAATTTCCTTTGATACAACATACTTGACGAATAAGTATGACATGCCATTTGCTCCATTTGTCGGTGTAAATCATCATGGGCAGACGGTATTGTTTGGGTGTGGCTTATTGTCGAAGGAAGATACAGAAACATATGTCTGGCTCTTTAAAACTTGGCTGGAGTGTATGTCAGGCAGAGCTCCTAAAGCAATTATTACAGACCAGTGTATGCTATTCAGGGTGCGGTTAGATTGGTGTTTCCAAATTTCCATCACCGCCTTTGCCTTTGGCATATCATGAAGAAGGTTCCTGAAAAGCTTGGAGGTTTAAATGAGTACAAAGCAATCAAGAAGATTTTGAAACGCATCACATATGAAGCATTAGATACTCAAGAGTTTGAAGACACATACTTGAAGATGATGGTAGACTATAATATCGAGAAAAATGAATGGTTGAATTCTCTATTCAAAATTCATGATCGTTGGGCTCCTATATACGTTAAAGGCATATTTTGGGCTGGAATGTCTACCACTCAAAGAAGTGAAAGTATAAATGCATTTTTTGATGGTTATGTTGGTCCGACGACTTCACTGAAGCAGTTTGTTGAGCAATATGATAATGCCTTGAAAAGCAAGATTGAGAAGGAGAACAAAGCTGATTTTGCTTCATTTAACTCATGTTTTCCATTGATCACTGATTGCTATTTTGAGAAACAACTACAACAAGCATACACAAATGAAATTTTTAAATTGTTTCAAGATGAGTTGCGAGGAATGATATATTGTAATCTTACTCTCATAATTGTCATTAATGTCAAAATTAACTATTTGAATCGTTTAATTGTTTGTAATGATTTGTTTGATTATAATCTCTTTTATTAGGTGAATTCAAATTCTATATCGATCAATCTGGATGTGCTCCATAGTTCTTCTCTAGGTTTTACAAGCCAATGCAATGATCTCTGATTAAGGTGAGTTGCAAGACGTATGCATTTATTTTTGTAGTCAATACTTAGTGATTAGGATTGTTGGGTGGCCATATTTTATTTTGTTACTGAATAATGAGGGTCATGATTTTACTTCTCATTCTCATGAATCAACTTTGATGGTAATGTGACTTGTCTTTAAGCTTTTGCTCTCATTTTGTAGGCAAGAGGGGTGATGCAGGTGAAGTTGAGCCTATGGACACATCAAGCACCAATGGTAGTGCATCACAGCAAAATTACTCATTTAAATTGCTTGTTATGGTGTCTGATCATTTTTTTCATTTCTTATTTTTTTTTAGGAAGGTGGAGCTGTGGAAAAGACAAGACATATTAGCTGGTGGAAAAGTTTCATATGGAAGAGGTATGCCATGGGAATGTGCAAGAATGGTGTTTCTGGTAAAAGTTCCAAATCACCCAAAACAACAAGAATGAAAGTTCTGCAACAGAAGAACAAATGTATGGAATTCACTGCGTTCAGGATTCTCAGATTTAGTCCATCTGGATGGTATCTTGCAAGTGGTGGTGAACTCTGTTAGAATTTTTACTCAATGCCTGTTAGAATTTTTGTTGCAGTTTGAGTGGAAAAGAGTTGTTAGGTTTTAAACTTTAGTTTTGATTTTTTTTTTTGGGTTGTTGATTGAAGGCTTAATTTTAACCTTTGAAATCATACTTACATTGTGTTCTTTTAGCTTTAACTTTTGCTTGCATTTATTAAGTCTTCCATTGTGGTGTATATGCAGTGTTTCCTCACACTGAAACATAGGCCATATCATGGATATATCAGATGAAACAAAGCTGCTGTTAACATGAGAAACACTTCTCCCCCAGAATGAATTATTTTCCATTCAAAAGAAATCCGCATACACATATCAGTTCTGCATTAACCTGAAAAACTAGAGAAGTTTGAAATACATATATATATATTATACAAGATCTTCATTCATGTTACAAAGAAACACAAATTAATCACAAAAGGCCACTCAATTCATCTTCAGTCAGGAATGTTTTAAGGCTACATGAATTCTTCCATAATTTGCCAGGATTTCTCTATGGATCAGAGAGGTAGGTATTCGACCTGCATACACACAAGAATTAAATTCAACAGTCTGGTAAGGAGTTTAAATTCAACAGTTTTTGTTACATATATATCATAAAAAAGAAACAACTGGACAAATGATAAGTGCACCAGATATCTCTATCTATGTTCCCAAGGCAAGCCATTTCCCAAAGGTGCTCTGTAGGCTTAAAACAAGACATATTGATAAAAATAAATAAACAATAAAAGCTTAAATTTGAGCTCCAACAAGCAGCACAATGTATTAAGAGAAGTCCCTGGGCTTTGGTGTAAAAGGTCATATTCATGCTAATAGATGATTCCAATTTTATATGTGCAGCCATTTTTTAGCATTTTTAAAGAGGTATTTGAAGAAAACTTTAGATCATAACCAGAGAACTAGCATGCTATTAGCCATTGTGAGGTTTTATAATCAAAGGAAAAAAATCCTTCTCACCAAACCAAAAGCCTAATAGTAAAGAGAGAACAGAGAAAATTAAAACAAAAAAGACTAGATTAAGCAAATTGGCCTACCAAAATTCACATTGTTATAATCAGCGTAGAACTTCATGGTGTTCAATTGCTAAGAAAACAAAACTAAGTTGGTCAATGCCCTTTTATATAGATTACAATAAGAACAATTAATCCCGCACAAAGATATGGGTATTAATAAGCAACCAACTCCACACAACAGAACCACAAAGATGTAGAGAAAAACAAGGTAAATGTCTTCACAAAAATTAGCTTTCAGAGGCTCAGATCTTGCCAAATTAATATTTCACATGGAAAAACCTAAATCAAGGGCTGCAACTATAGTTGCCACGCCACCCAATCTCCATACTCTTTTATAAGGCAAATCATCATGGCCAAATACACAAACAAGCAAATACACACAAGAATTAAATTCAACAGTCTGGTAAGGAGTTTAAATTCAACAGTTTTTGTTACATATATATCATAAAAAAGAAACAACTGGACAAATGATAAGTGCACCGGATATCTCTATCTATGTTCCCAAGGCAAGCCATTTCCCAAAGGTGCTCTGTAGGCTTAAAACAAGACATATTGATAAAAATAAATAAACAATAAAAGCTTAAATTTGAGCTCCAACAAGTAGCACAATGTATTAAGAGAAGTCCCTGGGCTTTGGTGTAAAAGGTCATATTACATGCTAATAGATGATTCCAATTTTATATGTGCAGCCATTTTTTCTTCAAATTGTAACAAAAAGAAACATCCCTTTGTTTTCAAATTGTAACAAAAAACAGAAATACATGCCAGTTAATGAACAAAACAAAACTAGAAATGCACCATTTTTTCTTCCTTCAGGCTCTCCATAACAATTGTGTTTAGGAAAGGGAACATATCAATTACCAAAGAAAATTTTGATTCCAAACTATCAAAAAGAAAGAATGCTTGGGCAGTGACTGTAGTATGCTCTGCACATAAAAGTAATGATATAATGAATGAATATAAAAGAGCATGTGATGGGCTACCTTTATAGAACAGGAAAACAAAAAATTAAGTTGGTCAATGCCCTTTTATATAGATTACAATAAGGACAATTAATCGCGCAAAAAGATATGGTTATTAATAAGCAACCAACTCCACACAACAGAACCACAAAGATGTAAAGAGGAGCAAGCAACCTTTGATTAGTATTTGAAGAAAACTTTAGATCATAACCAGAGAACTAGCATGCTATTAGGCATTGTGAGGTTTTAAAATCGAAGGAAAAAAATCCTTCTCACCAAAAAAAATCCTTCTCACCAAACCAAAAGCCTAATAGTAAAGAGAGAACAGAGAAAATTAAAACAAAAAAGACTAGATTAATCAAATTGGCCTACCAAAATTCACATTGTTATAATCAACGTAGAACTTCATGGTGTTCAATTGCTAAGAAAACAAAACTAAGTTGGTCAATGCCCTGTAATATAGATTACAATAAGAACAATTAATCGCGCACAAAGATATGGTTATTAATAAGCAACCAACTCCACACAACAGAACCACAAAGATGTAAAGAGGAGCAAGCAACCTTTGATTAGTATTTGAAGAAAACTTTAGATCATAACCAGAGAACTAGCATGCTATTAGGCATTGTGAGATTTTAAAATCGAAGGAAAAAAATCCTTCTCACCAAACCAAAAGCCTAATAGTAAAGAGAGAACAGAGAAAATTAAAACAAAAAAGACTAGATTAAGCAAATTGGCCTACCAAAATTCACATTGTTATAATCAGCGTAGAACTTCATGGTGTTCAATTGCTAAGAAAACAAAACTAAGTTGGTCAATGCCCTTTTATATAGATTACAATAAGAACAATTAATCCCGCACAAAGATATGGGTATTAATAAGCAACCAACTCCACACAACAGAACCACAAAGATGTAGAGAAAAACAAGGTAAATGTCTTCACAAAAATTAGCTTTCAGAGGCTCAGATCTTGCCAAATTAATATTTCACATGGAAAAAACCTAAATCAAAGGCTGCAACTATAGTTGCCACGCCACCCAATCTCCATACTCTTTTATAAGGCAAATCATCATGGCCAAATACACAAACAAGCAAATACACAAACCAACCACATTGACAGAAAGAAATACACAAACAAGCAACAAAATGAGAAAAGAGGCTCAGAGTAGTAATTTCCTCCCACCTTTCCCCTTCCCTCTACGACAATAGGAGTAGCGGTTGCCTGCTAGGCCATCCAAGCTACTACGCTGTCGTTGTAGAGAGACGGGAGCACAAGAGAATTTTATAGGGCGTCATCATTGCCTCTGTACCTGACTTCAAGGAGAGAGGGAGATGCCGAGGGGAGCGGCGGTCGGGAGAAACAGATCGAAGAAGAACAGGGACTAGATGGTCATGTCGCAGGAGAGAGGGGAGCCGTGACGGGCCGGGAGCGGCGACATTAGCTGCGAACCGAGAAACTAAGGCACAGGAGAGAGAGGGAGATGGCGTCAAGCTAGGGGCACATGAGGAGCTCTCGGCGGCCGGGATCCGGTGCAGGACAGAGGAGGTGGGAGGCCGGTGGAGAAGTCACGAAGAGGAGGGAGGCGGCCGAGATATCGGGTTTGAGAGAGAAGGGAGGAACCGGTTGTTAGGGTTTTCTAATTTTTTTATTTAAAAAAAAAATAAAGAGGAGAGAGAGAGAGTGGTCGCCACGTCACCAGCCACATCAGTCGTGTGGCTAGTTCGTGCGACCACTTCGTATTACATAGCATTACTCTTTTTTTTTTTCTGGTTTGAGTACTGAACTACAAAAAAATTTAAATTAAATCATTAATGTTTACGTCAGTGTTATCTTCCAATTTAGTCGGTCGATTCAACACTGTTATCCTAATGCTGGTATGGATTGCTACTTCATCCATCAAGTATCAATCTTTATTAACTTGGTGAAACATTCTCACTCGAGTTGTTAACATGACATTCTACCAAATCAGTAAAAATTGATATGTGACAAGTGAAATGACAGTCCATGTCAACAGGATAACATCATTAACTGACGTGACCCAATTAGAAAAAAACACTAATTTTAGTGACTCAATTAATTTTTTTTAGTTTAGTGATCAAATGGAAAAACATAAAAAAATTTAATCACAAACCAATTAATTAATTTAAATAACATATGATTTTTTCCCAAGATATTTTTCTACAATTAGATAACATATAGCCATTCATTTTTTATTTTTTTGAATTAATTCATCTTATTTACAAGCAATTAACTCCACGAAACAGCAACAAGAAGAATACACAAATAAAATTGACTCAAAATAAAGAAACCCAAGAATTATAATCATCAAACATAAGATCTCCATGGCAAGAAAACTAAACTAAATATGGCAAGAATTTGAATCTTACATTTATAAGGAAGTCCAAAACATTGATAAAATTTCACCATCTATGCTAATTTTAAAGATTAATGGGTTTAATAAAAGTTATGATAAAAAAGTCTTAAATAGATTTAAATTTACATTTTAACATGTTTTTAATTTAATAATTACTAATTAACATAAAATAAGACGACAAAAGACTCTCGTACATCGTTGACATTTGATGCTCCTCCATACTCATTCGCACGTCATCCTTTGCTTCTCACCAATCTTACAACCCACTCCTTTGATCGCCACGTGTAATTTTTAAAACACCGAAGAACTGAAAAAGACGGGAGTTCATGACCCGAAAACCGACTCAACTAATCAGAACGGAGGATTTCTCTCCCGTGGCCTTTCAAAAGCTTTGTTTAACCGCGGGAAGGAAACTCCGAGGAAATAGCCGAAGATATCCGGATAATGCGTTGGAAGCCCCATAATCTCTCCGTTGATTCCTTCCTTCTCTTCAAATCCCCAAAGTTCAGACCTTTTCGATCGGTTCGCCGGCGATCCATCTTCATCTCATCGTAATTTTTCTTCTTTGATTTCTTAGTCTTGTTTATTTTGGCTGGATGTTGTGGAAATCTTTGGGTTTTTGTTGTTTCTGATGAAATTTCGACATAGAATTCTGCTCTATTTTATCCGATTCAATTTTGTATAATTGTTGATATGAAAGTTGTGACCTTTCTGAGAATTAGGGTTTGTTCTTGTGACTCTTGGATAAAAGTTGCAATCTTGATGTGAGATGGAGCTGATGGAGGAGTCGTCAGGGGAGATTCCTTGCAATGGATTGAATCAGGATGGGGCACTCTTTCCTGGAGCTGTGAAGAGAACAGCGTATGGATTTGATGGATTTGGGAACTATTTCTCCAAAGATTGGGATTTGAACAAAGAGGAAGAGAGTTCAGGAGGGAGACAGTTCTATTGGTATCATGTGGAGCTGCCAAAGGGGAATCAGAAGCTTGCATTGTCTGCTCAGCACCTCATCAAAGCCCTATCTCCACCTTTCAAGCTCCAAGAAATTCTCACCCTCACTAGCAATGGCCCCTTTTGTGGGTATGTTGATGGAGCTTTGTTTTTCAGGGTAAATTCTTCTGGTCCTGTGGGAAGTGGATTCACATTGAAGATTGCTGCAAAAGTGACTGAGAATTCTATTATTACTGTTTCATTAGGCCGAGTGCCGAGGTTAGGCTTTTCGCCGACCAGAGAGTCATTGTTGTCGGAGATACCGAGTGTTTCGTCTCCTGGTCTGTGTGGAAATGAGGGTAGGACAGTTTCAGGTGGAACTGTGATTCAGGAGCATGTTCTTGAGTTCTTGTTGACAATGAATCATTCCAAGGAAGCCGATAATCCTGTGCCAAAGACTGTGTCGAATTTGCTTGTTCATATTATAGATACTCATGTTGATCATATTCAAGACATTGTTACCAAGCTTGAGATGGAATTGGATGAAGTTGAGCTTGAATTGGATAAAGGTAAATCCTCTTCGTATGAATTCTTGTTTGTTTCTTATAGCTAAATACTGTATTTGATCGAATTGTAGGTGGCTCTATGCTAAAGAAACAAATGTTGGATGACAGACGATTTCCGAAGATGCATCTTAACTTGCAGAGGCTCCTGCAGGTATTCACTGAAGTTAGTATAATTGGAATTCGTCGCATTTTATCACGATTTATTTTTCTGTGTAATTCCAGGTAGTTTCGCATGGCGAGCAAGTATTTCCACGTGTTAAAGAGAAATGTGCAGCAAAAACTTGGTTTGCAAACGAAGACATCGTCTGCCTCGAAGAGCTAATTGGCCGGCTCAGAAGACTAAAAGAGAATTTAGGATTCATTGTTAATCGAGTTACTGCAGTTCAAACCGGTCTTGATAGTTGGCAAGCAGAGCAAATAAACAGAAAGCTCTACTATCTTTCATTTCTCTCCATAATTTTCCTCCCTCTCTCGGTTGTTACCGGAGGTAAATTCCCCTTTTCGAAGAAGTTTCTTCAAAAAAAGTACAATTTGATGATTGTTTTAATGACTTTGTTTTCTTTCGGTTTATCAGTGTTTGGCATGAATGTTGGTGGAGTGCCATGGACTGGACAAAGGGATCCTGAAGTAATTGATGGATTCCGCAATGTCATGATACTTTGTGCTGTTATATTGGCTCTTCTGCTATTTTGTTTCGGCTTTCCATCGTTTTATGCTCGTGTGTCTGCTTGGAGAACGCAGCGAGCGCTGAAGAGGAGTCGGTCATTGGACAGAAGGTCTTTCCTTAAAAGAAACCTTCTTGGAGGAGAACAGCGCGGCGGAGATTATTTGCCCATCTGAAAATTTAGCGGTGCTTCGTCGATGATGTTTTCGATGAAAGTAGCTCCATTGGAAGTCATAAGCTTCGGTGCAAAGATGTGATCATCTACGATACAATACAGTTTGGATATTTACATATAGCATCGACTACCACCGCAGCGAAAAGTGATAGATTCAGATGAACAGATACTGAAGTATCCAATTTGTTTATTTACTTGTTCGAATTGCGGATGCCGTTGTAACCATGTGTATATGGCTCCAGTTTACCCAACTAAGTCATCTACACAATCATTGATTTTTTTTGCATAGAATCTCTGATGAATTCAGTTTCATATGGATCATAGAGTCTATGTTCGATGAATTAGATACTGTCGATCTCATTTAATTTGCAAATTTGTGCATTTATTAGTTTTCAGTGTCGAATATCATGCAACCATGTATCAATGAAATCACTTGCTTGCTTCATCAGATTTTGATTGGCGTATTTGTTCTTCTATTTCATCGAGTTCTGAATGCTCCGTAACGGTGTATACCATTTCGATATGTATACCATTTCGATAACGAATCAGCTCGACAAGGATTAACAAGCTCTTGGATCGGTTGGTAAATTTATTATCAGCAGAAATAATGTTCTTCCAATGAATATATATATATATATATATAATTAATCCAGTTAACACAGATCAAATTATTGGTAAACAAAGTTGAACAATCAACTGGAATGCATTAAAATACTTTAGTTATCTGACAAAATTTCTTCAGTTTCATCTGTTTTCACACTCAATCAAGAGATATCATTGAAAACACATGTTTAGTTAGGTTAAGTTTTGATGATGTACTTAATTCTAATATTTGACACTTTGTCCAGTGAGCAGATGAGAAGGTTGAACTAACATTAATTAGCACTTAGGACAGCCACGTACACTTTGTTTCATTAAATCCCTTAATTAACCTACCAAATAATAATTAACATCCCATGAAAACTTTATAAGTAGCATTGGCATGAGTTCCTCCCTTTCCATCTCATCCTACAAACTTGCTTCTATTGCACTAATGGCTTCCAAAACCTCTTGTTCCTTGCTCCTCTTATTTGCTTTCGTCTTCTTCTCGAACAACATGGCTTCTTTTGCTGCTCGACGTCTTATGGAAAGTTCGCTTCCAAACCTCCCAAACATACCAAGTTTACCCAAACCTAAGCTGCCACCATTACCGGAGCTTCCAATATTACCAAAACCTCAGGTTACCAACTTTGCCAAATCCAAAGTTACCAGAACTTCCAAAACCAGAGGTGCCAATCTTGCCACCGGTACCAGAGCTTCCAAAAGTAGAGGTGCCAACCTTGCCAATACCTAAAGAATTTCCAACTTCACCCAAGCCAGTACTGCCACCAAAATCAGAGGAGCCAACTTTGCTGAAGCCTCCTGCACCATCACCAAAACCAGAAAACCCAATTTTGGAAAAACCAGAAGAACCAACATCACCACCAAAACAAGAGGAGCCAACTTCACCAAAACCCACACTTCCACCAAAGCCAGAACTACAAGTGCCAACTTTACCAAAACCCACTTTTCCACAGAAGCCAGAACTAGAAGTGCCAACTTTACCAAAACCTATATTACCACCTAAACCAGAAGAAGTACCAATTGTACCCGAACCTAAATTACCGGAAATACCAACTCAACCAAAGCAGGAAAAATCAACCAAACCCAAACCATGATTGGAGAGTGGAGAGTCACTGTTTTTACTTCTTTTATGAGTTACTGTTGTTTCTAGAGATGGCATCTACTTTTAATATTCAGTCTTTTTGTGTTTGTATCGGTTAGTTTTGTGGGTTCTGTTGTACTATCTATATTATAAATTTATAATAGAATAAATTTGAATCCATTTAATTTCTCTCATGTAAATGATTCGTTGTTGTTGTTGTTATTATTATACAATTAAAAAAATCAAATTGCTGAAATATCTCTCTAAAATTTGTAATTCAGTATTCACCCTGCAAAACTAACCTTTGGTAACTTAAAATTTTCATTTTATGTTCATTAATATTCAGATTTCCAAATTATCTCAAATAAATAATAAATAAGTAAATAATCTATAAATACAAAACCACCACAGATAAAATTTTAAATCAAATTTTTAGAAAATTTTAAACTTCCAGCTAAATCATTTTCATAAATTACATTATTAAAATCACCGTTTAATTATTTCCGATGATGCAGACATACACCACATGGTCAAATAAGAACCTTTCTTGGGCATGAAAAATCTAAAATTGATTTTCTCAGCAAGTGATGCTTATGGCATAAAGATATTTGATGTTATCTTTCTCTGTTTCAATGCTACCAATATTTTAGTTTTTTATTTTATTTATTTTATTTATTTATTTTACAAACCAAACTTAAGACTTTATATAAAGAAAGAAATGTATATCGGGTGCAATAATTATTATGGCTCGGTTTTTGTACAAATCATACCTAACAAATAAATTTTTTTGCCATGCAATTCTGAAGAGCAAGAGAAATAATAGGGACCCACCCGAGATCAATTTAAATAGTATTGTGAGTAATATTTGAGCCCGGAGTTCAGTGGTAAACAATACTGTTTTGTTGGTAGAGTTTTGATAGCAATTAATTCACTGCTGCATAGTGGTTTTCTTACTAATTTTACTCTAGTGTGACTTGATAGCACTTATTTTATAGGTTTTTTTTTCATATATACATTTGTAAAAATAAAAAAAAATATTTATTTATTTTTATAAAAAAAATATTTGCTTATGCTACGGAAGCAAAAATCAACTAAAAAATTTTATTGAAATTAGTCTTTACTCTCTTTTATGCATTTATTTTTAAGAGATAAAAATAGAGAAAAATAAAAAAACTTAATTTACATTATGATAAACTTTATAAGTTGATTGAACTATATATATATATATAAGTAAATAAAAACATTTTCTCCAAGATATTAATAATTATCCACCTCCCAATGGATATGCTCTTTTTTATTATACTTTATAGATTCACCAATGGTTTATCTTAATTTCATAAATAACCAAAAAAAAAAACACACACACACACACAAAGAAAAAAAGGAAAAAATTGTCTCCAAACCTTGGATGAAGATTTGAATAAGCAACTAAGAAGTTGAACTAACAAGCACTAAGTTGGAAACTTAGTCTAATAAGCAGCTAAGAAGTTGAACTAATATGAACCCATACAAACAACTACCCTAAAACTTTGTAAAACTCCCAAACCTACCAAACCAAAACCCTCACAAAAAAGCCCTTCTTGTTTTCTTTACATGAACACTATAAATATTTTCATAGTCTCACTACATTCTTCATCCCTCGCAACAATGGCTTCCAAGACCAATTGCTTCTTTTTCTTATTTGCACTCTTGTTCTTCTCAAACAACATTGGTTGTAATGCTACTCGTCGGCTTTTAGAAGAAGAGGAACCATTGCCTGTCCCGGAAGTACCAAAACTACCTCCATTACCGGAAATACCAACTTTGCCAAAGCCCGAATTACCACCGTTGCCAGAAATACCAAGTTTACCTAAATTTGAATTGCCACCGATACCAGAAATCCCAAAACCAGAGCTGCCAAATTTTCCAAAATATACATCTCCATCAAACTCGGAAGAGAAACCAACTTTGCATGAACCTGTAGTAGAGCACGAGGAGCCATCACTTCCTAAGCCTGAATTGCCAGCTTTGCCTGAGTTTAAGTTACCACCATTGCCCGAAGTACCAACTCTTCCAAAACCTACATTACCAGAGATCTCAACTCTTCCGAAACCTAAATTACCAGAGACTCCAACCCTACCGAAGCCTGAAATCCCAACCTTGCCCCTTGTCAAATCACCTCCTAAAGAAACTAGCCCATGATCACTTGTTACCTCAAACTTAGTACTTGGGGTGCTCTTTACATCTTCTATTTGTGTTATGTGGTTAAATTATGTCATTTGTTATGTGTGAGTTCTATTGCAGTGTGTATTTGGATGTATATTGGATTTGAATCCTATGTATGAGGTTCAACATTATGTTGATTATTCACTTCTCTTTTAATCTTTGTCCCCATGCAATATCTCCATTTCTTTTATCATAATTAATTAATGGAATGCTTGAAAAAACAGTGAAGATAAAATAAACAATGTGCGATCAATTGGAAACAAGAAATAAACCAAATATATCATAAACATAAGTTTTAATAAAAAAAAAAAAAATAATATATTGGATTCATTATGTTTCCAAAATTTGAAATACCAAAAACTATACATTGGAAACAAGCCATTTTTTAATAATAATAATAATAATAATAATAATAATAATAATAGTAATAATAATAACAATAACAATACAAACTACTCATAAAACATGGAAATGATACTTTATCAGGTTCCATGTTACAATTTTAAAAGTCGAATATTTGAATTGAATATCTCCTAATACATATATTTATTAATAAAAACAATAATAAATAATGACATAATAATACCAATCACATATGTCTAGATTTTTCTTTTATATCTATGAAAATAATTATTGATCTCTTCCAAAGCTGTGATACTTGAGACATATATATTTCAAGTGTTATGTCATTATTGATTTTTTAATCATAATTTCCTCCAATATTTATTTCTTATCCATTTAGAAAAGTTATATATATATATATATATATAATTCAATATTGTATAAAATATGAGATAACATTCAAAAATAAAAAAAAATGGCATTAATATACTGGAAACCACCATCCTTCAAGAAAAATAAAATTAAATAATGACATTATGAGATATTTTATCCTTGTCCTATTACATTCCAAAAGAAAAACTCAAAAATAAAATAAAATAAAATAAAAGGCATAACATTGAATTATTATGAAGTATATTATTTTATTTTTGTTAAAAACTACTTAGAGAAACATCAGAAATAACAATAACAATATAATTGGTTATATCTCTTCCTACAAACTAATATTCTCAATAACATAAGTAACATGAGCACATGATAACTGATAAGATGCATTTTGGAATAAATAGAACATAAAGATAATGATGATTAAGTAAAATAAAAGAAAACATAAAGACAATAATAATAATGATAATAATAATAATAATAATAAAAAGATATGGAATAAAGCTTTGTGACTTTTAGGCACCAAACTAAACTACTCACATGATATTATGCCCTAAAGTTGGACACTTGATCTCAAGATCAGTTGAGAAGTTGAACTAACATGAAAACTAGAACAACAACCCTAATTAACTCCATGCAAAAGTCTTAACCAACCAAACCAAAACCCTAAAAATCAAGCTCTTCTTAATGGCCTCCATAAACACTATAAAATATGTTAATGGGATCACCTAATTCTTCATCTCTTGCAACAATGGCTTCCAGTACCTGTTCTTTCTTCTTCTTGTTTGCACTCATGTTTTTCTCGAACAACATTGCTTGTCATGCTAATCGTCGACTTTTAGAAGATGAGGAATCATTGCCTATTCCAGAATTACCGAAACTACCTCCATTACCAGAAATACCAACTTTGCCAAAAACTGAGTTACCACCGTTACCAGAGTTGCCAAATTTACCTAAACCTGAATTGCCAACAATACCAGATATTCCAAAGCCAGAATTGCCACATTTTCCAAAACTTACAATTCCCTCAAAAGCAGAAGAAGTACCAATACCAGAGGAATCATCACTCTCTGAGCCAGAATTGCCAGCTTTACCGGAGTTTAAGTTACCACCATTACCAGAACTCCCAACTCTTCCGAAGCTTACATTGCCAGAGATGCCAACTTTACCGAAGCCTGAAATTCCTACATTCCCATTCATCACATCACCTCCTAAAGAGACTGATCCTTAGAATGGTACTTTATTATCTTAAGTATTATTTCCTACTAAAGAAGGTCATTGTGATTTTGAGTTTATGCTAATTAGTAGTTCATTGTCTATGTTAATGTTCTGGTGTTTGAGTCTGTTCTACATCTATCAATTACTTGTATGATTAATTATGCCACACTTGTATGTCATGAGTGTCATTCTATCTATTTATATGAATGGATTTGAATCTCATGTGACTTGACATTTGTGCTTTCCCTTTATTTAACAACTTGCTTTTTTTGCTATCTTATATATATATACATCCTCTATGGACTTCCATAGATAAAACATCTGTGGATGTCCATCATTAGTCGTTGGATCTTAATCCAACGGCCGATATTGATTATTATACATCATTGTTTCAAATAGTAATTACTGTACATTTACTGTAGTAACTACTGTTCATCAATGTTAACCGTTGGATCTAAATCCAACGGCTAATGATGGACATCCATAGAGTTTTTATCTATGGACATCCATAGAGAATTGATCCTCATATATATATATATTTCATTTTCTTCGTATTGTTGCAACCTTAATTTTTCAACATTCTATTTTTCAAAAAACAAAATTCAACAAATTTCTTTTGTTTTGACTTCAAGAGTGGGAGAAGTTCAAGTATTAATTAGTTTCAATTCAAATTCAAAGGAGAAGAGATGGGATAAATTAGAAAATTAAATCATGAATTTGAAACATGAAACGCTTCATATAATGGTTTGTTTTTTATAATTCACTTTTTATGCATTGACATAATATAATTTACATCTGATATCGATCATAACCAATATAACTACTTTATTTCGGGAAAATTCGCGAAGGGTGTTAAATTTTGATTTGTATCTTTTTAGTCACAAATACTTATTATGTTTCACCATAAGAGAATTCATGAGATTCCAACCAAATTAATTTGACGTGGCAATCAAAATTGGCACACCAATGGGGAGATAGCATTCATTAAACTCTACTGGACATGCAATGTCTTTTTTTTTTTTTAACGACTCATCATCTATATCATCCCATTCATTCTATCTTTAATAATATGGCAAATCCAGCTGGATATTATGAATGTCAACTCACTATTAACATATCTATTCCGGTGATCACATCATGTTAATTTGACCAGAATCCTATAAATACCCACTTTAATGGGTGTCTAATGACTAAAAAAATACAGCTCAAAATTCAGTACCCAAAGTAAAAAAAAAAAAAACTATAATATGGTGATCAACTCAAAATTTTACCCACTTTATTTCTTTCCAAGTTTGATATATATTGAAAACTCATAACAATCGCTCGATCGATCTTATTCTTGAGATCGAAAATACATATAAAATAAAAACAACAACAACAACAAAAGAAATAAATTGAATCAATGATTATTAAATAAATTGAATCTTGTTTTATGATCATGTATGAATATTTTCACTTGGGGTTGTTTGGGGCTTGAGTAGCCATGGTTTTAAGAGCAACAGAGAATGAGTGTTGTTGCTGCTTCATGGGAGGAGGAGTACTCATATTGAGAACTCTCTCATGCATGGAATCACACAGTTGATCATGACTAACTTGAGCTCTCATCTGTAACAATATAAATTTCAAAATCAAATCATTTAATAGAAGTCAGAGATATGCAAAAATGTAAAGCGTAAATAATAATAGGCTCGGAGTTGGTTGACTAAATCATTTTCAAAACTCTGGTTGAACGATATATTAATGTTGTTTTTTTTTATATATATATTTATATTAGGTTGGTTTGTATATTTGGCATTTAAATAAAACTAATAATAATATTATTTATGATATTCTTTTATATTGAGAATAACACTTTGTGCATTGGAAAGAATAGGATAAGTGGTTGATAACTTTTAAAATGAGACTTCTTACCAAATTAAAATGGTATTTTTCTTTAAATGGAGACTTTTTATTTCTTTGAAAACTCCTCTTTTTTGTTTTTGTTTTTTTTTTAAAAAAAAAAAGCTCTTTGGTTATATGAATTGAGTGCATGCCCATTAAAAAAAATTAAAAAGAAACTTTTCCAAATGCATTATTGTTACTAAAATGAGTGTTTGGAATAATATAAAAAAAAAACATCTTCCAAAATAAAAGATGAAAATAAAACAAGTAAAACTAATTTTTTTTATAAAAAGGCTTTTTCTTCCAAACAAAACATGAAAAAAATATTTATATATTAAATTATTTGAAATAAAATGAAGTAAAATAAAAGAGACAACTAAAAGAGAGAGAGAACCTTTGAGACATCTTGAGTGGTGGCTTCCTCCATGAGTTGGAATTCATCCGGTTGGCCTCTCATTGCTTGTGCCATCTCTTTCTTCTTTGTCTCTTATTTTCTCTTTTTTCCCCACTTTGTTTTTATTTATTTATTTATTTATTTATTTTTTAAAGGTGTGAAAAATGAAGATAAGGGAGAATATAAAGAGAAAAAAAGATTCAATATTAACATCCGGAAATCACTTTGAGCTTGTCAAGTGTTTGACAATGCATTCTTTCAGTTGCCGATTTTGACTTGGCATTTTACCATTCAGAGAATTTATTTTTATATTAATTAATATAATTAGTATAATTAATTGATTAATTAATTAAATTTTTATATTACTTTCAGAAAATCCAACATGAAAAGAGAAGAATAAAAGAAATAGAATACGGAGAAGATAACACTCCACACAAACAAACAAAAACACTGAATCTCAGTCAGTCTGATTAAAGAGGAAATAAATAAATCATTCAAAAAAGGAATTGCTTGATTATATATATATATTGTAAAAGTGAATTTCTAAAGTTGGAAGTAATATTATGGACTGTGAGACACTGAACAAAGTTCATTTGGCTTCTTTCTCTATAAAACCAATGTCCAGATCTCACTCACTGCCAATGGCCTTTATTTATTTATTTATTTATTTATTTATTTATTTTCACAGAGGGGAAAAAAAGAAATTCAAATCCAATTTTTCTCTTTTTTTTTCCCTGCAAATGATAAAAGCTATGTCATTCGGCTTGAGATAATATTAAAAATATTTCTAAATATAGAGTTTTTAAAATTTTATTTTATTTTCAAATAGACAATTTTAAGAGAAGTAAAAGATTCCAACACGTCCTTTATTTTATATGGTTTTGGGGGATGATTATAAATTTTTTTTATAAAATAAATATTTTATTAAAAAATTTCAATATTAATAAATCAAGAAAATATTATTATGTAAATATCAATAAATAAAGAAGATATTAAAAGAATTTTTTAATTTAATTTAATTTAAAGGGAAAACAAAATGCAAGAAATGTCTGAGAAGTAACAGTGGGAAATGGCCCTACCTGACATTTCACCCTGGTCAGAGGTGTCATATCAAGACATAAATCTCAGAAATGAGCAGCAAAAGCACAAAACCATGCAAAATACACCGAACCCTCTGCCTTTCATGGGACCAGACCACACCCCCCCCCATCTCAATACCACTATTATTATTATTATTATTACTATTATTACTATTATAAATTTATTTTATAATAATAATATAATTAATTAAAATAAATAAAACAGAAGATAAAATTTGAAGCTCAATTTTATCCAAATTTCACTAAAAAAAATGGAAAGAAGAAAAAATTAGAGCCAGTATGGGGCCGGCAGCTACTAAGCTCAACTCAGTCAGAAATTTGACTCCACACTCCTCCCAATGACTTGGAGTCATTTATTTAATCAATTAATGGCTTTATTAATATAACTTTATATATATATATAATATTATAATAAAATATAAAATAAATAAAGCAAATTAAGAGATAAATGCACAAGGGACAGGGTCAGCAAAGGGACGCAAAGCAAAGCCCAAAACATCAAATCAAAACCAAAATCCAACGCCTTTTCGTTATCCACGGTCAGGGACCCACCGCCGACCAACGGTCACATGCATCCAACGGCTCAGAATACAGGGTCCGGGATTCAAATTCCAGCTCCACCCCCCGGTCCCACAAACAACACTAACCGACAAGAATTGACAC
The DNA here is from genome assembly GCA_902712375.1 of Dioscorea dumetorum. Classification (NCBI taxonomy): domain Eukaryota; kingdom Viridiplantae; phylum Streptophyta; class Magnoliopsida; order Dioscoreales; family Dioscoreaceae; genus Dioscorea; species Dioscorea dumetorum. The sequence goes on from CACTHL010000847.1 coordinate 1,359,802, forward strand.
GTGGCAAGCACTATTCGATCACCCATGCCAAAAAGCCAGCGCATTATAACAAAACCCCAGCGCTGCCCCCGCTAAATTACGCACCACCTGAGTGTCCACGTGCTTGAAAGCGATATGCACCCGAATTCTTTTTGCAAATAAACCCCTGGAAGGCCTCATAATTATATAATCCTGAGGTTTTTCAGACGCATATTTACTAATAAAATAAAATAAATATTTACAAAAAAAAAGGGGGAAATTTTTAGCTTTTTTTTTTTTTGGTGGAAATTTTAGTTCACCATAACCAGGAGAGAGAAAGGAGAGTTTGAAGATTCAAGCCTTCTTGAAGCTGGGGGTGGGCGGGTTTCGGGTTGCGGATCCGAAGAGATGCCCGAATCCGAAAACGGAGGAGGATCCGCGAAGGGAGCAAACGGGGACGTTGAGGACGGGGGAGACGCGGACGACGTTGGCCGAGTAGGAGCGCTCCATGCCTCGGAGCTTCACGCGCGGGCCGCCATTGAAGCTCCCTGGACTGCTCGAGCTCCGTTCCAAGCCCTGGAACACCACCTTCCCCGATGCGTTCATCCGCGGGCTATCGACAGATGCCACGCGCGGCGGAGGAGCCGCCTCTGCCCTTCGGGTTGCGCTCCTTCCTGATCTTGTTGCCGGAGTTGGCTCTGATCTTGGTTTTGAAACCCTAATCCTTGGTGGGTTGCGGTTGAGGGAGATCGAAGCTTGTGCTGGCTTTTCGGAGTCGAGAGAGACGCGAGGGAGCTCGTCGTGATCCGGGCCGGAGGAGGATGAGGAGGATGAGAGGGAGAGGCGGCACGAGGAGAGCGAGACTGATTCCGAATCGGAGTCTCGGAGTAAGGGAATACTCATCGAGGAGTCCGTCGATGACGATCTAGGGCTTCGGTTTAGCAAACGCTTCAGAGATCTAGGGTTCGGGTAAGTGTTAGGGTTAGGGTTCTTCGATGGCGGAGAAGAGGGCTTGGGATTTTGGAGCTTCTTCAGGCCCAGAAGCTCTCGCCACCGGCTCGAACACCGCGGTGCTTTTGGAGAGAGCACGGAGGAGGGCTCAGGGACAGGGATCTCTGAACTCCGACGTGGGGTGGTGGCGGAGGAATCCGGTAGTGGTGGCTCAGCTGCGGACGGGGTGGGGCGAGATGGGGCCAGCTGCAGAGGAACGAGCTTACCGTCGGAGAAAAGCTCGTCGGCGGGGAGCATGGCGACTTGATCATGGAGGAGAAACTCGAAATCGACGATATCCTTGGGAGATGCTTCTAGATCGGAGGACTCAGGCACCGGCGAAGGCTTCTCCGGACTCTTGGAGTCGTCGGGTAGGTCGCCGCTGAAGGACATTCGAGGGCCAAGCCATCCAAACGCCGGCGGACAGTCAAGGAAGGCCTCCGGCGAGACGCCGGCGTTGTTAACGAGGGCGGAGGCCATCAGCGACCATTAATCGGCAAAAACTCGTTGAGTTTGGGTTTTAGAAATGAGACAGAGAAGAGAGGAGAAATGGTCTCCCTGGAGCAGCCACTCGAGTGATAGCGTTTGGTTTTGTCGTTTTCTAATATGATTCTGCCATCAACCTTGCGTTTAATTACGGTTTTGGAACTCATTATTTTTATGCCAAAAAAAAAGAAATTTATTAACATAATTAATAATCTATAGTTTTCAATGTCAAAATGTTAAATTATACATACATATTAAATTTTCTTTAAAATAATTACGTGTCTATATTAGGTTATGCTTATAATGGTAATGTGATAAAAATTATATATATGTTGAATATCTAATCCAATAATATTAAGTTGAAATGATCGAATTAAAATTTTTAATGTTAATTAGGAAAGTAATCGCATCATGATCCATCTCTTAAGGTTGAAATCTAACGGTTGAAAACCCACTATGGTGCCACGTGTCGGTGTTCACAGGATAATAACGAAAGTGCTACTTGGTCTTACTTCATGGGGGATGAGAGACACGTGGCCCACCGTATCCCGTAGTTTGTTAACGTGGTCCCATGGATGGGACTCTGTCTAATCGGACCATTCTGCGCTAATGGAGACCATTTTTGCAAATAACCATCAGATCCTCAGTGTTAACACTGTCTCACAACATCGTGAAAGGACACCTTTGGAATGTTATGGGCGAACCACTTTTTTATCTATTAAGGGACTGTTTGTTTATTGGATAGAGAATGGAAAGGAGTGAGGAAGTAATGAAAATAAAAGGAGTGGATGAGAATAGAGAATGAAAAATGTGCCTGGTTTGTAAGATATAAGATAGTAGTTCTTTGAAAATGGGAAAATTAAAAAACAATAAGGTAAATTGACTTTTACAAACTTGAAACAAGTAAATAATATTATATACAAAATAAAATATTAAGTTAAATAACTACTATTTTTAATTATTAAATATTTTGGATATTATTATTATTTTTAATTTTATAATTAAATATTTGAATTAAATATTTTCACTTTAATTAGTATTTATTATTAAAATTATATATTTAATTATTATTTGATTTATATTAATATTTTAATTGTTAGTTATTATTATCTTACTTTACTTATTAATTATTATTAAAATTATCTATTAAATTATTACTTGAGTTATATTATTATTTTAATTATTAATTATTATTATTATTTGAATAAAATTGTTATTTTGATTGTTGTTATTATTATTTATCTAATTATTATTTAGTATTAAAATTATCTATTTAATTATTATGTTAATTAATTATAATTTTACTTATCAAATCAAAGGGTAACTTTGTAATTTCACCCCCAAAGAGTAGAGGGGGAATGAGCGATCCTCCCAATTTTGGGAAGATTGTCACTCCCCACTCACTCCACATTCATTCACCAAATCCTCTCTCACTCCCCTTCATGAGCATTTAAACAAAAAAGTGGAATGGAAAAATAATGACTCTCATTCCACTTTTTGCATCCAAACAACCCCTGAGTTGTGTTTTAGTGCTTTACCATGAGAATGATGTGATGGAATTTAAAAAAATGGCTATGGATAAGTTGAGTTGCAAAACAAGATTAATAATAATATGGATCATGCTTACGAAGCCTGGCCTGATTACTCGGGCTTATATTTTTATCCAAAGCCCACCTATACTTTTAAACACATGATAAACACCCACCCATCCGTCATATGTAATTTTTTAATTAAAATTAAAAATTATTTAAAAAGAGAGTTTACACTATAAAATAAAAACAACTTAATAATAATTTAAAACTAAATGAGTTGGATAAAAAATTTGAATTACAGTAGAAGTTTTACACCTTTAAATTAAGGTGTATAAATATATTATTTAACTTTATTATAAATAATTATGACTAACAAATTTATTTTTTTATTTGTGCATACTTTGGAGCGGGTTGGATTGGGCCCGGGCCTAAAACATCATGGCAGCGGCTTAGTTTTTTTTTTTTTTTTTTTAAAAAAAAGGGATTATTTTCTTTCTACAAAACTTTGGAGGAGAGGGGGAAAAAACCTAAAATTTCCTCAAAATAAATATAAAAAATTTTAGAGTTAAAGCAAGTTATAAGTATTTGAGTCAATAGACTATTTGGAAAATCACTAATTACCCCTTCCATTTCATCTATTTTTAAAAAAAAAAACTATTTGTCTACTCTCACTCACTCACTTGTAATCATTGAGACAAAGAATGGTTAATCTCACACTGAAATTTGGCCTATTTTTATGGGACATAGACAAGACATTTTCATAGATTTTGATACTTCATTCATTAATTTGACCTACATCAATTTGTTTGTATTCCATCCACATGAAATTGTTTTTCATATGCATGACCCATTGGTATGCCTTTTGTTGCATTAATCTTTCCCTTTTTGATTAAGTACTAGATTAGACCATTACCTAATTATAAACCAAAATTAGATGAAACTAGGTATATAACCTATCTAAAAGAAAATCCTTGTTAATTAATTAAAAGTAATAATCTTTAACTTAGAATTCTATAAAAAACATGCATGCTTATACATTAAGGAAAACACTTAAATTAAACAAGAATCTTCACTAACTTAAGATGGCATACATCATCATTTGGTTCTTAATTAGATGATCACAAAGAAAAAAAAAATTAAGGATTTAATTAGAAGCAAAAGAATGAGAGAGAGTGACTAGGTAATATTGCTTAATTTGATCCCCAACAATCTTCGGGTCAATTGGCACTCGGGTACCCTGAGAGAAAGCCTCGTAAGTGGCGAGAGTTTGAATCTACTGAATGAATGCGCGTGTCTGAGAGCCTTCGTGCCAATTGACACTTAGGTACCCTATGAGAATTCCTCGCAAGTGGCTAAAGTTCGAATCCACGGGGTAAGAGTGCACGTTTGAGAGTTATGAGCATAAACTGTGGGTGGTCCCAGTGCTAATATGTAACAGTTGGACTAGTCCATGTTGCCCTTGTGCTATTTTTCAAGTAAATATTATGGAATCATGATGCTTTGTCTAAATGATTTCATCATTAATTCCCTGCCCCAAAACACCATTATAATTTTGTTTATTATTTGTAAAATCAATTTGTTATGATGTGATTGTTTGCCATTTGCTTAATAATAATAATAATAATAATAATAATAATCTCAGCGATATCTTTACAAAGTAAATACTACTGGTAGTAATAAAAAGGAATTTTTTACAGCCATTACTTTGACATGGACTACAGCATGGTAGAAAGATATTAGATTTGATGGTGATAGTGATAATAATTATAATGATATAATCTTTATGATCATATAATCTTTATACTATTTTTTTACAATGATATAAAACTTATACATGCCATTATTATTATATTATATTTATAATACTAGGGGTTTAATAGCAAAAATTTTATTTAAAATTTATATGCAAAATTTGAATTACCAATGACTATTTGGTTTATTGGCATCAAGTCTCTTGCATTGAATATTTATCTTTATGAGAAGATGGGTTTAAGTCTTAGTTTGTGAAAGTAAAAAATACAAGTGTTATAGAACTCAACTTCTCATGTACATAAAATGACACGTATGTTTCTTATTATATATATAATAAATAAACAAACTATTTATACCATATTTAATAATTATTTATATTTGGAAAAGGACTTCCAAGTGTTAATAAATAAATACACCTTCATTATTAATGAAGATTTATAAACATTTTAGAAACCAAAATATATGAAACTTTTTCAAAAGCAAAGCCATGGTTAAGAAAAGACACTCCACTGTCTTAACAAATCTCATCTTTTTTGTGTGATAACAAGTGCTTGCAATAATTATATATGTATATCAGAAAAATTCATTTGACATAGATTTTTTATTTTAGATCTATTTTTTTATATGTAAATATATTACTAAATAAATAATAATTATAATATAAGTGAAAATATTGTATTTCAAATTACATCAATATTACTTAATTTGATATGATAAAAAATATTATAAATTTTTTATTATTTTTTTTAATGTAAAACGAAGGATATAATAACCACGATATTAACCTCATCATCTATTATTAGCACTAATCATTTAATATTGTTTATTAAAATTGAAACTTAAATTTAAATAACAAATAGCGTCTTCTATTTGTTTATTATATGAAATATTGTTTATTAATATCAAATGGGATGAAAAGCATGCATTCTCATGCAGTGTTTGTCTCTCTCTCTCTTGCATTTTTTCTTTCATATTTTTTGCAGATGCTTTATGAATGTCTATAGTAAACATATTCTCAATATATACACTTATATATATACTTGCAAATTATATATTCTTTTTAAGGTTTAAAACATCATTTTAATTTAAGGTTATAACTTGGATCTAGTTCCAATTAGCTTGGAAAAAAATAAAAATAATTAGATCAACTCAAGCTTTTGCTTCAAATAATTTTAATAGAAGTCAAACTAAATATTTTTTTTCTTATAAAACTTATACTATTTTATATTGTGATATCCAATTAGTTGGCTTACAAATAAATAAAAAAAAAAATAGATGACATCAAATCATAGTTATAAATTATTTTGAAAGAACTCATGTTCAAAATTATTTTACAATTAAAATATTATTTTTCAAATAACTATATATATATATAATTCTAGTGTTTTAGGTCTATCTGTCTCATTGAAAGTTCAACCAACTCTCAATTTTTTTAATTACATAGTTATTCAACTACTTCATCAAATTTGAAAGCTTTTAACTTAAAATTAATAATTTTGGCACAAGGAATGAATGCTTTATTCTTTATTTTTTTTCTCCAAAATTTAGAAAATTTGAATGTGATTATATTTTTTAATACAAAGATCAAGCAACTTGTAAAATCTATGGAGTCTTAATGTTTGACTTGTAACTTTTTTTGTGTCACCAACTCATTTATTTAAAATTAAAATAACTAATGTTTTTGAGGTGTTTAATCCTTGAATTAATCTGAGAATTTTGATTTAATAGTTATTATCAAAAGTGCCGATGTTTGATTTATTAAAAACTTCTTCTTCTTGTTTTTTTTTTTTAACTTAATCAATCGACCAAAGTTTCCATTTATTCGATTATTATTTTATCAGCTATCTTTGTTTCACTATCATTGAATTTATTTTATTGACTTAAAATATTCATTAAATTTTTATAATTATGACTTAAAACACATTTTTTTTTTCAATCTCTTACAAGGAAGAGTTTTGAGGGGTTTCTCTTTCTCAATTTATTTAATTATTTTAAAAAGAAAAAGGAGAACATTAAAGAAGCTATTAATTAAAAAAAATAACTAAGTCATTGAATGCAATTGATCTAGCACACTCTCTTCAATTATTTAATTCTTATCATCTACAATATTCAAAAAAATTTTTATTTACTTATTTAAAGTCAATGGAAGCATTTCTAACGTTTTTAATTTTGTATTTTTTTTTACATTAATAATTTCACTAATTCACAAAAAATTCCAACATTGGAGTCAATGATTTTATATTTTAAGTGTCTATAATCTGATCAAATGGACTTAGTCTTAAGTCATGATCTTTTATTTTACTTTTTTTTTTTAATTTCCCAACTTGGTTTTTAATTATTTTAAATAGTCCAATTAATTTATTTTTCGCCTTCGATCACATAATGACTTTATATTAATTTATTTTTCAAGGTTTTAGACAATGTTTAGTTGAAACTGGAATAAATCGAAACGCACAAAAATTTAGTTAAAATTTCATTTAAAGTTCAATTTATACTAATTAAAAATAAAAAAAGAATTATAAAACAATTTTACTATTAAATATTGGTATAAATTTATTCTAAAACTAATGTTTAATAAAAACAAATTTGAAATATATCAAATAAACCAGTTTTAGTCCATGATTTTCATTCTCCACCCACCTCCAATAAAGTTTAATTCTTAATAAATTAGTTATAATAATAATAATAATAATAATATTTTATTTTAAAAAATAAACAATTACATCAAACTCATTTTTGAATTAATCAATTTATATCTTTTTATATAAATAAAAAAATATAAATTAATTTTGGCTTTCCATGAGAAAAAGTGGGAACACTGAAATTAACAAGTATGAGTTCATGCCAAGCCTAATGAGACAACATAAACTTGAAATATAATAATATAAATTCTTAAATCATTAAAAATATATTTAATAATTAAAAAAATTATATTTATAAAAAAATGATTAATTAAGTACTTAATCACTTTTGGATGAGCATTAAAATGGAGGTAGGCCATCCATGCAAAAAAAAGATCATTGCATTCATTGTATTGCAATCCAGCTAATTATATAATTAAGCTCTTCAATCAATCAATCAATCAACTTTATTCCCATTTTTTGTATATCTTTTTTATGTTTTTGTGTTCACTTTGTTTCAAAACATTTTTAGGTTTTTTAATTTTTGTTTTTGGTGATATAATTTTTTATTGTGGGATTGAAAGTCCATATTTTTTTATTAAAAAAATTCTAATTATTTTTGGAAAAAATATGCATATTGAACTCTAAAAAAATATTTTAAGTGTTTAAAAAATTGATTATTAATTCTCAATTTTTTTTAATAAACCAATGAAAAGTGGATTACATCACTCTGTAAATAAAAATTAAAAAAAACAACCAAAATAGAAAGTTTCGAGATACTTCCATACAAAAAAGTTTACCATAAGTTTTTTTAACTTATTTCTATATTTAATTTTTTTCATTAACTTTATTATGAAAAGTTGATAACAGAGTCACTTTCTAATTAAAAAATAAAAAAGACACTTTGTAACACTTTAGCAAAAGAAATTTATCTTAAAATTTTTAGTTGATTTTTTATTATTAGCCTTTTTTATTATTATCTTTCACTATGAAAAGTGTATAACAAAATCACTATCTAAATAAACAAAAAGAAAAGTTGGAGTGACATTTTAATTCAAAAAAAATAAATTAAATTAAATCTTTTGTGTTGATTATTTATTCTCCAATTTTTTATTCAATTAAAAAAATGGTAATACACAATTTTTATACTATAAATATTGACTGAGAGTCATTGGATCATTATCAAGTGGCTATTATTTATATGAATACTGTACAAAATATTATATATATTTTTTACTGTTTGGATTATTTAGTATTATTTAATATTGTGTCTAAATGAATTGTAACCATTAAATATAAATTCAACCGTTATTGTAAATATCTTTATATTTTAAATTGAGGGACACTTTTAAATGATGGTTCATTATATATATATATAACATTAATGGTTCCTTATATATAATATATACTACAAAAATGAATTGTTTAGAGCATCTTCAGCGAAGTAAAATATCACAAGAATTTTATCCAAATCCAAATAATTTATTTATTTATTTGAAAACAAAGGCATTGCAAACTGTACTTCTCTGAAAAGGACATAATTTGATGATCTCCTTGTTTGAATGGGAATCCAAAATCTTTGGGCTCACCACAAGGTTTATCCAAAACAATTATTTCAAAGTCTCAAATCAGTAGGTTGGGAGTGAGATTGACACTTTTTAATTTATCTTTATAAATATATCATAATATATATATATATATATATATATTTTGCATCCACTTAAATCACCTAACTATATTGACTCTTCTTTCCCAAGTCTTTGAGTCATATTAGGGTTCTTCTTTCAAAGCTAAGGATGCAAGCACTCACCATTCTCATTGGTGGATTGGAGAATATCTAGGGCTGATGTGGACCTTCGCTATTTTTTTTCTCCATAATTATTACTTTTTTAATATTTCATGTGTCCCTTAATTTGTTTTACATTTTGTCAATGAGAGGAATCCATTTGCATGATTTGGTTAACCTTCCTTTTGTCAAGTTTCAAATGTTGGTGTATTTTGTCATGAATGCTTTAAGTGATAATGTTTGGTTTGAGTGCACATGTCTTACTACCATGAATTGGTTTTTTATTAATATTATTTATTAATTTTTAACAAAAATTTAAAATTATTTATATAAGCACTATGCATTATTTTTATTTTTGAAAAAAAAAGAACTATATTAATAAGTTAAAATTGAGTATATAAGTGGCAACGTAGTTTACTAAAGTTATTGTTACCGAATAAAGGGAACTGAGTGGAGCATGGTCGCAGCATAAATAGTTGAAGATGAACGATAAAGATGAAAGACACAGATTTTACGTGGAAAACTCCCAAACAAATCAGGGGTAAAAACCACGGGCAAGATAGAAGAATTTACTATAGTGGTAAAAAGATGAGCTATAAGCTTTCTGTTAACAAGAAGTTTCACCAACTAATTCTCTCATGTAACAAAAGCAACACAAACTCTCAAAATATTTTTCCCACTATTTTTTCCACTTTCTCACCCTCACTCTCACTATTCTTTTCAATTTTGATTTGCAATGAGAGCCTTCATCCTTTCTCTATTTATAGGAACTCTGTATATGTGATTAGGTGAGATTAATGATGAGTTAGGTGAAAGTGAGAAATTAGGTGGTTTAATGAGAGGTTAGGTGATGAGCAGTCATCTTTAACTAACAGTTATTTTATAGTAATAAAACTTTAAAATATGTTTATATAAATCTTAGGTTCGATTAGAAGTTTGGAAAGGGCTTCGATTTTGCTACTTGTGTTATTCTAATCGTCTAAATTTGTTGAACGAGTCTGATCCCTCCTTTGCCACCATAGTTTTATTAAATTTTTTTTTTTTAATAATTCACAAAATCACATAAATCATAGTTTGAGTTTTTTTATTAATCAAATCAAACATAATGTAATGTAGGTCTCAAATTCTAACATCTTTTAAACCTTCATCGATTAACAGACTATTTCAAGTCAACGGCATTTGGGTCAATTAGCACTTGGGTCCCCCATGAGGACGTCTCGCAAGTGGCGAGAGTTCAAATCCTTGGGGTGAGGGTGCATGTCTGAAAACTGTGAGCACGAATTGTGGGTGGTCCCAGCGCCCACGTGTGCGCGAGCCCCACAGGCCGCAGTCGAGGCGTGTGCACGCCCGTCTTAGTTTAGCGGGCCCATTAGAGATTTCGTTCTTCTTGACAAAAAAAAAAAAAAGACTATTTCAATACTTCACAAAATTTCCCACTCAACCTTACTTCTATAACTATTTGTGTAAATAACTTATTTATTTTGTTATCTTAGTTCCAATGAAAATCTATGGATGTAAAAGCCACAATGCAAAGGAGCCCAAGATATAGACCTATCAATCTCAAGCACTAGTTTATCATCACATGGGCTGTAAACAATGTTTTATAATATATGAACTACTCAGCTGCCACCACAGTGTTTTTACAAGAATGGTCCAGTGCAAGTTAGTTCAATTGTTTCAGTGATACATGCATGGGTATCTTAAATAAGTGGTTTTAAATTTAATATTTTGTGTATATATATATAAAAAAAACACACACACATTTTTCTCAATGGTTTAAAGTTTATGGCTATGAGAAGACAGGTGAGTCAAAAACTTTCATTAAAATTATAAAAACAAAAAAGTGGTCTTTGGACATAGACTGCCATTGAGGCATATCATCATGTACATGCCCTACTTTTATAGCTTAGCAAGACAAAGAGCCAAGCTTTCAATTGAAGCTAAACAAGTGTGCAAAATACAAGGGGAAAACTCCCTTTCAATGCTTTTGAGTGTCTATTCCCTTGTTATCCCTTCCTCATATTTCTTAGTGATTTTAATTGGTTGAGCCATTTATCTATTTATATAAATGAATATCTCCATATATATATTTTAAGATATATGTGTTATCATCATAGAACACTTGACATGGTTTGATTGATGATGATCTTGTGGTTGCTAGCGTGAACACATGGCTAGAATTCACGTGCCGGACACGTGGATGGGTGGCGGCGGACTTGGATCATTTCAAGCTATGTGGGGCCCTATTTTACTACCAGATCATTTTGAATTTGGTTTGATTTAATTAAGTTTTTTCAAGAAGTCTAGGACCATTATTATTGTTTGTCCATTTCAATAGCATTGGACAAAGTGATGCCATTCTCTAATATCCACTTCTTTTTTGTGTTTTTATTTTTTTATGTATATATATATATATATATTATTGGAATTGTTGGGATATATAAATTAACTATATATGTTTGAACTATTTAAGAATGAATTTATTTCATTTTTTTTTTTTTGACCCCAACTGGCCACATCAAAAATAGCATTGAATGGAATGGAATGGAATGGAATGGATTGGATTAAAAATGATGAATGTTATTTTGGCTTGATCGAAACTGTTTGAATTTGATTCGATATTTGATATGAGTTTGTTTCGTATAAAAATTAAACTGATGATTTTCAGTTTATAGTTATTAGGTTCATATATATATCAACAGAAATTTATTCAAGTGCAGAGGCTTAACTCACTTGAGCGAATGATTTTACAATCTAATCCTTGTGTATATACAAAATAAAATCTCGGGCATTTGAGAAAATAGCTTTATATTTAAATCTTTATGTATAAAAAAAAATATTTATTGCGAGAAATTTATTAATATGAAATATATCGCAGTTAAGAAGCCGGAAAAAACAATTCTTTTAAAATCCCAAAAACAATATGAAACACAGCCTAAATCAACCATTCCTGGCCCTTTCTGTGACTTGGTACACTAACCAGAATTGTATATGTATAAATTGATAATTAGAAAATATACAAGGAAATTTTATCTTGTTAAAGGGTGTTTTTGTAAAAAGGAAAACTTTTTGGATAGATATATAAAAGCAGAAAAACTAAAAGAAATAATAATAATAAAAAAAAATGTTTGGTGGGCATAGTATTACTTACCCATGCCATCATCTGTAACAGAATATCCAAAACGGGGAAACGGGGAAACGGGGAAACGGAATGGTTCCCACTTCCCATAAACTCCTCCCTCTATGGTGCAAGAGAAACGCGTTTCCTCGTTTCAAGGCAATGAGCTCCAAGAGCTATTTATACCTCATTTTGAGCTTCTTCTCATGAAAAGGAACTCAATCCCTTTAAAAATTTCCTCCTCTTTTATTGATATCAATATCGATATCAATACTTATATTTATCTATCTATCTATCTATCTATAAATTTTTTTTTCATTCATAAGTTTGAAGAGATGAGTTTCTTGAGCATGATGGAATCAAAATTGCCTCCTGGATTTAGATTCCACCCAAGAGATGAAGAACTTGTGTGTGATTACTTGGCAAAAAGAACCGCAGCTGAAGATCAAGATGGTGGATTTCATAGTTGTCCGATGATGATCGATGTCGATCTTAACAAGTGTGAGCCATGGGATCTTCCCGGTATGTTCTTCTCATTTTTAATTATTATTAATTATTATTTTTTTTAATATATAATTCTTGTTGTTTTTTTTTTTTATTATTATTCTTCATGCATGTTCTTTGATATTCCTAAATTTATATTTAAGAATAAATGAAATCAATATATTTTTGTTAATTCTTCATAAATTTTCTCTCCCAAACTCTCTTGAACTTGCTTGATATAATTCTTTTTCTTAATACATACAGATAGATAATTGATTATTTTTGTATTATATACATTTGGAGAAAATAAACCATAATTTCTATTTTAATAGTGAATGAAAATGAAAGCTTTTCCTTTTAGAAGAATTAAAAAAAAAAAGGATCAATTTATTAATAAGCACAAGCTTCATACATGCATCTTTGGCTCTACCTACATAACTGAAAATTATTCTATTTGCCTGACTTTGTCTCCATTGTTATTCTCATATCATTGTTTGCCAACCTTAATTATACCCTCCATGCATCTCTTCTCCCCAAACCTAACCCTAGAAAGAATATATATATTACTAATTATTTATATTTATATCCAAAATTAAAAAAATATTTAAATATAATCAATTCTTGATGATAATAATAATAATACTAGTTTTGTTTGTTTGAAGAGTCAAACCAAACTTTCAAACAATCTATTTGTCAAATCATGTTCTTTGATAATTAAAAAAATAAAATTAATTAATATTTGTCATTATAAATGTTTTTGATATAGCGAAGTGTGGTCCAAATATAGATAAATATATCCATTCAAAAAATTAAAAAAAAAGAAAAAAAAAAGGTTTGGATAGGAAGATTGGTGCCATGAATAATTGGTCATGGGTTGATAAAGACTACTAATTAGTTCAACAAACTTGGACATCAAAGTTATATGATGCATGCATCTCTTTCAGGCTTTAAAATTATCATAAACAAGTCTTTTTCTTTTGTTTTTTTTTTCAATATATAGTGATATAATAAAGAATTGAAAATTTTCAAATAGGTATTTTTCTATTACAATAATTATATGAAATTAATTAAGGCTGTGTTTGATTATCCTTTTTTTTCCCTAGAAAAGTTTTTCACAGGTCATTTTCCAGTTAAATAAGCTGCCAAAATTTTTCATAGAAAATTTTTCCACAAACTCTATCATGTGACCCTATTTTTTCTCAAATTAGTGAAAAATGTTTCCTGCTTCCACCCTGGGAAAAGTTTTCCATGGGGCTATGTAAAAAAAGAGCAATTAAACAACAAAACAAGAATTTTTCATAGAAAATTTTTGATTTTCTAACTAGAAAATTTTTTATTTTCAAACGATTATTTTTTATTTTTCATGAAAATTTTTTTTTCCACCCATTTTTCATCTTGCCAATCAAACACAACCTAAGTTTAATCTAATTACGATATCAGACATGGCATGTGTCGGAGGGAAAGAATGGTATTTTTTTAGCTTGCGAGATAAAAAATACTCAACGGGACATCGAACAAATAGAGCGACACAATCAGGATATTGGAAAGCTACTGGAAAAGATCGGCAAATTGTGCGAAAAGGAAAGCTGGTGGGGATGAGAAAAACACTAGTGTTCTATCAAGGTAGAGCTCCAAAGGGAAGAAAAACTGATTGGGTCATGCATGAGTTCCGAATGGAAGGAGAAATCACACAACTACCAAAATACTATAGTAAGGTGAATATATATATTATTTTATTTTAAATTAAATATATATTTTTTATATATAAATAAATTTTATTATGCAAGTTGACATTATTATGCATAGTCCAAATTTTTAATTTTACTAGTTTGCAAGGTGTTTTGATTAATAATGCACACAGATTAACTAGGGTTGACTTTGGTGAATAATATTCAGTATTTGAATTATTCTAGACTTTATAAACTGGAAACAAAATATCTCTGTTCTTAAAAGCTTCATTTTTTGCAAACCAAAGAGTTTCACTTGCATTAGACTTCACATAAACATTTACTGTCTTTACATGATATGTCTTTGGACTTTGACCAAATCAAAGAACAATTTTGTTTTTTTCCTCCAAATCTCTCTCTAAAGAAAGCTACTTTCAGCCATCTTTCACTGTATATGCAGAGAGTGCTACCTTTCAGCTCTCTCTCTCTCTCTCTCTCTTATATATATATATATATATATATATATATATATATATATATATATATATGTTTTCTATGATACTAATATACATACATGCATATGTATATATATTAACAGTGAAGTAATGAGCAGTGTTAATAGTGTGGTTCAACTATTCATCATTGACTTTTTAAACATGCATGCATGCACAAAAAGTAAAAGTAAAAGTAAAACTCTCTCTCTCTCTCTCAATATATATATATATATATATATGATAATAGTGTGGTGCAACTATTGACCATTGACTTGTTTTGCATGCATGCATGCATGGAAAAAAACATAAAACAGGAGGATTGGGTTCTATGTAGAGTGTTCTACAAAAGTAGAGGGATGGCAACAAACAAACAAGGAGGAGAAGGAGGAGGAGGAGTACTGTTAATGGAACCATGCTTTGATGAAACAAGCTCAAGTAGTACTTTCCCAACCCTAGTTGACACCTTCATCACCTTTGATCAACAACCTCCATTAATGGTCTTTGAAGGGAGTGACCAAGTGCCCTGCTTCTCCACCCCTCCATTTCCAAACCTTGCAACTACTCCTACTCCTACTCCTACTCCATCCATGGCTCATGAGTCTTGTGACAACAAGAATGTGATCAAGGTTGTGCTTGACCAGTACCTCACAAAGACTTCAATCTTGGGAGAGGGATACTTGTCTGAAAGTGGCCTCTCTTCCATGTGGAATTCCTACTGATATATATATATATATATATAGATACTTGTTTGCATAGCATTATTATTAAATTTAAAACATGTGTACATTTTTTATGTGTATTAATCTTCTTTCTCTTTATAATTTGTAGAAAAGATTGAGTTGAACTTAATTGTACATACACATGCAAATTATTTAATGGATTGAATTAATTCTTGCTGTTTGTTGCAATCATGCTTCTAATTTTTTTCCCTTAGGTATTTATAATGTATATA
The DNA here is from genome assembly GCA_902712375.1 of Dioscorea dumetorum. Lineage (NCBI taxonomy): Eukaryota > Viridiplantae > Streptophyta > Magnoliopsida > Dioscoreales > Dioscoreaceae > Dioscorea > Dioscorea dumetorum. Next base: position 1,375,641 of record CACTHL010000847.1, read on the forward strand.
TATTTATTCTATGAAGGTGGATAAACTATAATTTTATTAAATAAAATAAAACACATTATGGACAAGCAAATATAAGAACATAACTAATATATATATATATATATACCTTTGTGTTCATTAGTATATATGGTAATATTAAGGAAACAATTGCCTAGAGTGGATCACCATCAATCTGCTAATGAAGGATGGCACTAGAGGGAAATAGAAATTTGTAGATGATTTTTTTTTTCATTGATTGTGGAACTGATTGTCATCATTTTGCCTAAATTAATGCTGATTAAATTGAGAAAAATGAGGCTTCGTTTGAATGTACAGATGGTGTTTACTTTTAATTTTAATTTGATTCTTTTACTTTGCTTGTAAATTCTAACATGTGATGGATTTTATTTATCATCCACTTGGATTCTTTCCTAATCATATTATGATGACATATTATAATGAAAAATAAAATAAAATAAGTAAATTATGTCTTATTATATATATAATGAAATCATGCTTACATAAGAGAATGAGACTTGTGAAAGCAACATACAATGGCAACCTTCAAAGTTGCAATCTTTCATCATTTTTATTTTCCATTTATTGTTTAAAAAATTGTATAAAAAATGAGAAAAAAAAATCCTTGCTCATCCATGCAAGTGACATGACTGCATAAACAAACAATAAAGATTATTCCTTTCTTTCTTCATGTGATCAGGTCTAAATACAAAGAAATGAGAACATTAATTTAATTAATTAATGTTTGTAATAATATCTCATATCTCATTGTCTATGAATTGACTGCATTTCTCGTTAATGTTTAGCTTGAAAAGATGAAAGAAATTTGTTATTAACCTCCAAATATGCTTTTATTTTCATTTGGAAATACTTTTTATATTTATTAATATTAGAGTTATATTATTCCCTTATTGCAAAATTTTTAAAGACATACAAGTCCGGATAATTACGTGTCAATTATTATTATATTATTATGGATGTTTATTATAATTTTTTTTTAATTGTTAAGTAATCAAAAAGAGTGGAAACTCTCATCTGAAAGCCAGCTTCAAATCACATGGCTTGGATGGACTATTTTGACTAGCCCAATCAATTCATGGACTTTTTTGATTTTTTAAATCTTTGCAAAATATATGATATCAAAATTTGAAGTTATATACATAGGTAAACATCATCTTTAGAGTTATTACACATTAAAGATGTTTGATAATAGTTATTAGATCATCATCTAACAACTATTAATTAGTAAACATCATCTTTAGCAGTATTGTTCTTTAAAGATGTTTGATCGTAGCCAATGTTATTACGGTTAAACACAAAAATAACTCTTACAAAAAAAAAAATAATAATATCAGCAGATATATAGTGATATATTTGACAATGCAACGAGAGCATATATATATATATATATATACATATATATATATATACAACTAGGAGCATATGTACAAGAAAGTTATGATAGTTCATCCAAGTATGTGGGATTGGGTTCTAAGCTCGCATACATAACTAGGAACCCTTGACACCACTACGTTCAACATCTTTCAAACCAAACAATGAATGTCCTATAAGCTAAGCTTTTCGTCATGGGATTAATACGAATCGATCAAAAAATTTTTAATATAGTGAATAACCTAAATTGTGACTTGCACACTTTATTAAAAAAAAATGTTTTTTTAATCTATTTTTTTATTTTTATTGAGTAAATTTTGACTCGTTCATCTTACAATCTAATATATATATATAGTCAAGTCATCATGCCCTTGTGCCCGGGCGGGAGATGTGCTACAATGGGCGGGACAAAATGTCTTTATCCTGCTAGAGTAAACTAACTCCAAAAACCAATTCTCAGTTCATATTGTAGGTTCCAACTCACTTGCATGAAATCGGAATCACTAGTAATCACTAATCACCCAGACAACAGTAAATTTGTTCTAGGGCTTTATACACATCGCCCATTACACTATGGAAGTTGACCAAGCTCGAAGTCGTTATATTACAATAAGGAGGGGATGACGAAGGTGACTAGAATGAAGTTGTATCAAGGTAGCCGTGTGTGTGTGTGTGTGTATATATATATATATATATTGTGGGTACATTCAAAGAAACAATGGCAATATAATAGTTAATATTTTATAAAATAGAGATAAATATAATATTTATTCTAATATATATTATTCAAATAAATAATTACAATATATAATCATAAGTCATAACCAAAAATAAGATTTTGAATAATCAGTGGATAACAACATTAATAATAACATAATTACATTACCGTTTGAAAAAGATTCGATATCAGTGAACCCAAACGAAATGGATTCACATCATGCTATCATGACCGTTCATCAAGCTCTCTATATATACGTCACGCCCCTTCTCTTCTCTCGCTCAGGCGTGTCGAAGAAGCAGCGTTGGAGGGTTTCCGTCTCTTGTGGCCATGGGGAGGCGAGAGAGATGGAGATCCCACTCTCTCGATTCGGAGTTCTCGATGCTTAGCTCGGAGTCCATTGTCGCGTCCTCCGATCATTAACGAGCCGCTGTTGCTTTCCGCTCTCCTCTGCTTCGATCTCTGAAGCAGAGGAAACCCTAGGCCTCTTCTCACTCTTTCCTCAGTGCTGAGTTTGTTATCTGTTTTCTTGTTTGGTTTTCTTGATTCTTGTGTTGTTTGAAGCGCAATCTAATCTTGAAACGGTTCTTCTATCCAAGAAGAACTCTGTTCTCTCGTTGATGCAGAGGAGTGGATGCTTGTTAACCCTTGGAGAAATCGAGATTCTATTGCACATTGGTGACCATTTCTTGATTCTTACGTTTTTTTTTTTTGGCATGGATCTGGTTTCTTTTCTTTTCTTTTTTTTTTGTGTAGATGTTTTGATTCTTGAGTTTATTATTTTGCTATAGAAATGCGTGCTTACTGCTTGACCTGTGGGTTTCATTGATGTTCTTGATGCTTTTCTCTTTCTTTATTCCAGAAAGATCTCATTGTTTGGAGTTTTTCATTCTGTTTCCCTGTTGGGTGATTTGATTCTTTGGTTTTTTGTCATCCTCTTGATTCTTGTAGAAAAACAAGCGCATGATTTGATTCTTGAGTCGTTTGAATTGTTTTATATAATGTTTTGAATTCTTGTGTTGGTGGTTCTATTCCTCTTGGTGTTTCGATTCTTCTAAGATATTTGCATTTTTTTTTCTATTTTTTTTTTTTTATTTTGTTTTTTTTATTTTTATGGAAATGCATGCGTAACCCCAGGGTTTCACTGATGTTCTTAGGTAAAGAATGATCACATGGGCGTAGTTTTCATTCTGCTTTTCCTGTTTGGTGTTTTGATTCTTGAGTTATTTGTCTTCCTCTTGGTTCATATGGGAGGGCAATATTCTGTTATTCTTCCATAGAGATGCATCCTTTAATCTAGGAGGAATTAAAGCTTCTCTGGCACATTCTGAACTAGTTCTTGATTCTTATATTCTATTTGGGTTGGATTTTTCTTCTTATTTTATATTGATGTTTGGCTTCTTGTGTTGGTTGTTGTCCTCACAATTCTCATCAAAAGCAGAAACACATGATTTTGAAATCCTTGCAGAGTTGCAGGTTGCATTGTTGTTTTTGATATTTTTCTCCTTTATTAAAGAAGGACCTCATTTTCTTAATTTTCTTTTACTTTTTACAAGTTATTTTCTGAAAGCTGATAATTATTGAAACAAATTCTTCAGAATAAATTCTTAAGTTTGTAGGGTTTTCTATTGCTTGTATTGTGTCTTCTATTAAGTATTATCTATTTATGGATCTCAAAGTTTATTTAGGCTGATCAGTTGAAGTCCAGAAATTGGACTGAGTGGATGTTCATCTTTGTTCATTATTGTCGTAGAAAACAATATTGTTGTTCTTGATTTATTTTCCTTATAATTGCAAATTGTCAGTAGTTACCCGTTTCAAGATGTGGTAACGATTCTTATGAGTATTCTCCATTTTTGAAGTCTTATTTATTCCTTGCTAGATTTTTACCTTCCTTTGTTTTCAACCTAAATAATAATTTCATCTGTAATGGTGCCTAAAATAATTTCCTATGCTTACCATTTTTCTATGCATCTGTAAAATCAAATGTAAATGTCTTCCGATTAGTATTGTTTTTTTCAAAATTATTTTTCATTTTGAATAGGTAATATACAGTTATTTTGTGGATTCTTGAATGAAATGTTCCCTTTGTTGCAAAGAATAGTTTATTACCAGTTTTATTACTTGTCATTAATTTTTTATCTAAAGAATAGGGCATCTTTTGCATTCTGGCATCGTTTTCTTTAAATACTGTATATATCCTATTTTATGGCATGTGTTTAGGTTTTAGATTAATTCAGGATAGCACCAATGTCAAGTATGAAGTATTCAATTAGAGTATTATTTGTCTGTTTTATTTTGTTTATTATTGGATTCCTTTTCTACATTCCAGAAGTAAGTAAGTGATGGAGTGAACGTCATGGTTCTTAGAGAGTTTACTGGAGGTGAAGTTTGTCTGGGTTCATATCTATTGCGACAAATTTCAGTAGGTATAATAGGTTGTTTGATGTCATGGGAATAAACAAGGAATAAAGAAACATATTTCTTCACTTTGATAATTTTTTTTTAAACTTATTTACTACAAGATAAACTGATGATTTATGGGGATTACTGATTTTATTTTTTAACAAAATCTCATGCTCTACAGTTTATTTTGGGAAGCCCAGGACAACGAAAAGGGTGAGGATGTCAATTTCAATTGAGAAGCTTATGCAGCATATGAGGTTATAGATCGAACTTGATCTCAATCTGCTTTGATTGTTATTAATTAATTAATTTATATATTATGCATATATTCTTCTTACTCCAAAATGATACCCGAACACAAGCATAAATTTACTTTATTTGCCTAAGAAGTCTTGTTGGGTAACAAGTTAAACTACAAGAAAATTTTTAATTGGTGTGTATATACATCCTGATCTTGTGAGACATTATTTTTTTTTTTAATTGTTCTTTGAAAGATTGCGCAATAGTGAAGTTTATGGGCAAAATTTTGTGTCATCGTGATGCTTTGTAATAGATTACTAAAATCGATACGGATCTAATCTATTTTGAAATTTTTAATTTTAAGATTGTGTGAAATGCATAAGAGATTCAAATTTTCTTGGTCCGAAAAGACATTTTTAGTGTTAAATCTCTGAGAATTGTACCCTTATATCGTTATTAATGTAGATAGAACAGCGTAGAAGTTTATTATGGTTGCATATCCATCATTTGTGTCCAATAATTATTCTAAGAATAGCAATGAATATCATGCAAAGAATAGCTAGGGTTGGACATAAATGTTTTTTTTTTTTTAAATTTATTTTAATCTTATGATGCTTTTTCTTGGCAGCTGAAACTCCACCTATTCTATAGGTCTGGTTCTAATATATTTGGACATAATTTTATTTGATGTTCACAATCTTGTGCAAAATTACCGTCAAACTCTTGGCTGAGTTGCTCCCTCTCTTTGCTTGCTTTCTTTCCTTCGTCTCATCTTGCTTGCCTATCCCCCTCGCTTGCTCCCTGCCGTGCATTGTTGTTTGTTGTCACTGCTCACAGTCCCTTACTTTCGTTCGTTACCCGCATACACATTTTGTATTATTCACTCTCCCTTGTTCTACTTGATCTCTATTTATTTATTTGTTCATTTATTCATTCTTTACAAAGGAGCTAAACAGCGGGATACTAACAAAACATACAAAAACTCAAAAGCACAAAAAAGCTATCCATCTTGGAAGGTCTTTCCTGGTGAAAAGGGCAAACGCTGGATTGTGATGTCTGTGAATTCGTTTGCAGTTCTTGGGATGGTGTTGATGTTTACCCTCAATTTAACCAGGATAGGATACACTTCATCCGCAAGTCTCCTTAATATAATCATCTTGTTTATCTCCCTACTTAACAGAGATTTGACTGACTGGGCAAATGCCAAACCTTACTAAATCCTTCATCCACTTTCCTAGTTGGGCAAACTCTGGAGGATTAGAAAGATCTCTAACATCCTACAATGACCGAAACCACTATTTTGTTACAATACTGGTTGCGCCCCCTAAAAAGCTCAGCAAACTCTTTTGAACCTCTGGCTGGCGGGATTCATGCGTGCATAAATTCCTCCACAAATGTTATATTTTTTGATTTGGGGGGGGGGGGATGGGGTTGAGTAGCAAGAGTACTAGCTTTCATATCTTTGTGTCAGGAACTTTAAACATGCTAAGAGACAACTCTGAACTTTGGACGCATATTTTGAACTTGAAGTATGACTCTTTTAAACCTTGGAATCTCGATGCCCAAAAGACCTCTTCCAATTTCTACAAGTTTTTATGCAACACTGCCGGGGATTTAAATCGAATATTTGGAATATTCTTTTGGTTTGATGCGTGGTTTTTTGATAGCAAAGTCAAACGTGATGGAATTTGATCAGTATGTAGGCACTGCTCTAAATACTGTTGAAACTATTTCATGCATCTACTGACCATAATCACGGGACTATAGGAGGGAGCCTAGAATCTATAATTAAGGTTATATTGTAAGGGTTCTGTGCTAACATAAAGCCCATAATCTTCATATCTGTATTTAATCAACGGGCTACTTCTTTTACCGGTCCTTTAGCCTTTTGAGCATATAAGACAATAAGTACTTTATTTATTCAACCTTGTTTGGCACCGGTTGGCCAAAATACTTCACCATTGAGAAGGACTTATTCCATGAAGGTATTTAAGCTATCATGATATGAAAACTAAAACTTAAGAATAAAACACTACCTTCCATTGCGTTATTAATATTTTCCTCACCAATATCATCATCAAAGGCATCTGTCATCTAGATCATTAAAGTCAAAAAATTCTTCTTGTGTTCTATCATCCCCTACAGTGGTTTCAAGCCAGATTGCATGAAAGAACAAGAGTTTCTTTTTACTAATTGGTTGTTTTTGTTTAATATCGTATGTTTTATGCTATTGAAATTTAGGTTTTCGTTTATTGTATGTTATGGTTATATAAAAAATATTTAATTATAATAATTGCATCAATTTTCATTAGATTTTTGAATTCTTTTATCAATTTTTTATGCTAACCTTTTTATTTATTAACTAAAGTGTTTATTTCCTGGCTTACTATTGAAGAATTTCTTCTTATATCGAAGAATTTAGTAATAAATGTATTTTTATGTTTACATCGTTAGGTTTTCACTTGTTGTTGTTATGGAATAAAAAATATTTAATTGTAATAAATGCATTAATATTCATTATTTTTGAATCTACTATCAATTTTCTAACTAACCTTTTTATTTATTAACTAAAGCATATTTTCTAACTAAGACTATCTAAAGCATATTTTTGAATCTACTATCAATTTTCTAACTAAGATATCAAACCATGCCTCATCTCTTTTTTTAAACACCCTTTACATGACTTGCCCTAGGTCTACCAAATTGGCTACAGGAAACTGCGGATGCTTGTTTGTGGCGCTCTCCCTTATCTTCACTCGATGCCACTTATATTTTCTCTTTATTCGTTCTCCTTCCTCATTTGCATCCTCCATTCCCACTCTCTAATATTCTAATTACTTCTATATTCTAGTTACTCAGCTCCCATTCTTATTCTCCTCTTCCCTTGATCTAACCTGTCCTCTCTTCCCTAAATCTCTTCTCCTTCACTCAATCATACTCACTGGTTCCCACACGCCCATTCACTGTCTCACCGCATTCATTCTTTTCCTTGCTCATATGTTGACAGCTACACACACACACACACACACACACAAAATCGCTTACATTTTACATTTTACATGCATCTTCAACATCGTCTTCCTCTTTCGCAGCATCCGAGCCCATTCCTCATACACGCACAACGGTCTATCTCATCCTTCCCACACTGCATCAACCCCATAAATCAATCAATTAAACCAAGGACAACTACAACTAGAACAACATTTATTTTGCACATGGCATCTATGACGTGAGACATGTCCTTCATTCACTTGTTTTTAGTTCAAAAAAAATGATGAATGTTGAAGTGTATAAATAAGGGAAGCATAATGACAATATCATATTCCCTCCTAACATTCAAATATATGTGTTGGTCTCAAAAATAAATTCAGCCTCTGGCTCTTTTAACCAAATAAAAAAACATTCAAATATATCAAAACCACATTAAAGAAGAAGCGGACACCGTGGCTAGTCTCCCCCAAGAAAATGCAAAATTTTAGAGTAAATGAAGACGGGAAAACAAAAACAATATGTTTGTCAGGATGATTGGAGAATAGATTTAAAGGTATGATAACAATAAATTATAGAACATTACCTTCTGAATATATTACCTCACTGGACTTCATTACTTTCGCAGCAATATATTGCTTGAGTCAAACCTGAAGTGATCTGTTGACCACATAAGCCACACAGTTTTCTCAAACGCTGCAACACCCACAAGAAAGAACTTTGAGAAAAAATAATAATAACACAATGAACCTACAATGTCTACATGACTGATATGATCTTCACACAAAACAACATTGACAGAGATGCTTCAGTAATGAATAGCCAAAGATGTTTGGTACCAGGGAACGGACTAATAGAGAATTTATTTCATTAGCACATAACAAGCATTATTTTTTTCATAGAAATACGCAAAAAAAAGGGGACAAACATGGTCAACTTTCCATATATGGCAATATATAATCTCTAGGTCTTTGTGTTAAATTCTGCAACACTATTAATTTTCATACAATAATGGTTTACCAATAAAAAACCCTTTTATGAACTCAAAAAACTTAACTCCTGCATTAGTGGTTGTTTTGGTTCCTTGATGTTTTGAACAAAAAATAATTTTTGCATAGAGTTTAGAATATTCCTTTGCATTACAATTACACAATTTGAAAAAGCCCTTGACGTTAGTTTTTATAAGTTAAGGGTGTTTCACAAAATTAGCAAATATTTTATGCATTTCACCAAAAATATTCTAAAAAATAAAACTTATTTTTGAACACTTATAGGCTTTTAAGCAAAATAAAAACAACCTTAAGTCCGGCTACTTCGCAAAAATCCCCACCATATAGAAATATGGCATAAACAATGAGAACCCGCATATACAGCAAATGAAAAGAATAAGAAATAAGAGAGATACATGCTTACCATTCTATGAGGAGAATATACCACTGGTAGAGGGTTTCCTATCATGGGACTCTCAATTATCTTGAAAGGCGTTTCCTTCACATGAGTTATATCTTTCTGGAACTAAGCACTGCCACCGATGGATTGACTTTGTCCTACAGCAAAACATAGTCATATATATACATGGAATAGTTTGACCTGCCCCGCAATATCTGGAATAGAGTCAAGGATCAGCTTGAAGAAGAGTCCAGGTCCCCATATGAGAAAAAGAAACAACTGAAACTGATACTCGTAAAACTAATGATTTAATTTGAACTAAATCATATCAACAATTTTTTTACATATAGATTCACTGATGATTGCAGTTGGAAGCATTCTGATGCTTCTGGTAAGCCTAGATGCTTCATTAGACTAGATATTGCTAGAAATGTTGTTTGCCACAAATAAATGGAAATGCAAAAGTTTAAAATTATTCAGTAAAATAGATCAAGTAAATCCATAGATAGGGCAAGTTGTTAGGCAAAGGTGGTGCGAACTTAATTTCAAGGTAACCTGGGTTTGGATGCACCTGCTTTGGATCACTGACAAATTGCATTGCTGCATGATTGGCATACATACATGCGTGAGAGCTGGACATCAGGGATCTCTAGCAAAAGTTGTCATCACTCTTTTTGCCACAGCATGCACGCCTGTTCACGTATATCGAATCAGAAAACACAGTTTCATCCAAAATTCCATATAATATCTCAATGCAATGAGAAGACACTGGAACTGCATCAAAACTATAAAATTTTGGCTGGCAATATAATTAATACAGGCAGTACCACCATAACACGTTACACCATGATCAAAACTACCCAACCGCAACCAAGGAACCATCTTCAATATCTACTGATGATGATCCACAAATTGTAGCAAGCTAATTAAAACAATTTCCAACCATCCAATCCCATCAATGATCCATGCATCTGGTCATCCCTACTACTTTCCTGAAGTACCTAAATCCCCTCCAACTCTCACTAGCCTCAATGCATTTATTCCACCAATCCACAATGGTGACCATCAAGGATGAATGCAATAGTTAGCAAAGGGCCGTAATGAAGCAAACAAGACTGTTGGGATAGCATCAATAAAACAGTAAAGAGGGTAACTAATGGGACTGCTGCATCAAAATCAGTTAACAAAGTGGCAATAAGTTAAAAACTCAACTTGAAAAAATTTATTTCTTGATTGCTATAACATCAAATAACATACTATACATATTGTTATTTTGTTACAGATGACAGATAAACCTAGAGAAATCTCACCTCCAATAAGCTCTCTAACAGCCATGATATCCACTCCCTCAGTGACTTCTCTTCAGTGCAGCGGAATCAATTAACACAATTGGAAGAAAAAGAATCCAATATTAAACAAAGTGAACTACACAAAGAAGAGGAAGCATGAATGAAACTGTGTTGGATTAAATAAATGAAAGACCATTAAAAAGCTGCTTGCAACCTATAATAAGCTGAAATAAAGCATTTCATAAAAAAATCCATAAAATAACTATCCGTTAACTATTGAAAACAAAAGTAGTTTTGAAGCAGAATAATACCAATCATAAGGCATTTATCTTATATTATACAAATGCACAGAAACATGGATGACCCCAATATCACTTTTATCTTGAGTTTTTTCAAGCTTATTTAAACTAACTATTCTTGTTATATCCCATCCATTGTTAAGAGTTTTACTTGGTTTGGAGTTTATTAGTATCAACTCATAATTCAAGACAGAACATGCTAGTTTGCTTCAATCCAAATATGAGGAAAGACGACAATGGAACGGTGATTTATTTAATAACAATAAAGTAATTGCAAAATTTAGTCTTGTCTTTCTTACTCTTCCATCATCCATATTGCCCAACCGCTTGGCAACCTCCCATGTCTCCTTAGGGAGACTGTATGCATGAATGGAAGTCATGCATTGAGGAAGACAACGTATTGGTGTTATTTATGGAATGGAAGTTATAAAAGAGTATTTACAAGTGCTATAAAATGTTTAGATTTTTCATGAATTAGATTCATTCACATTTAAGATTGAAAATAATTTCTTCACAGTAAACTTCTCCGTTAATGTCTTCAAAGGGCTTCTTTTTGATATTATGATTTTTTATTTACGGAACATGCACTATGACAATAACGACAAGGTCGTGCAGAGTGCGTGAAAACTGGTGAATATTTCACTGACTTTATTTTGAAGATGAAAATTAATACTTTTTTTGCCTCAATATTTTTTTTTTTTTTTAATTAGTTTCACCATTTCTGCGATAGTTCAGTGGCTGTTGGTTTTTTCTAAAAACTTTCCCTATAATAGTTCATGTTTATATGCTACCTTATGATGCGAAAACTCTTGAAAAGGCATCCCAAATCCACGAGAAAAACTGTGAAAACAATAAAATTACTTAAACCAAGAAAGAAAACTGTAAAAGTTTTATTTTTTCATATCGGGGCGAAAAAGGGTAAAAGTTTTACCCTTTTTATCTTCAAAATAAAAAATGATCAAATATTCACCAGTTTTCACACTCTGTCATTGTTGCGCAGTGTGCGTATTTACATAAAATAAAAAAAAATCATAACATTTGAAAGAAAAAAAGCCCCTTCGAAGTTCATATAATTACTGACCATGATAAGAATCCTTAAATTCTTTTTTTTACTATTTATTAAAAAATCTATGAAGTGATTCTTTTGTATTATATAACATAAAACGAAAATACAAATAAAAATTTCCCTTTAAAAGCCAAAATACCTCCAATTTTCAGCAATAGGCACTAAAACAGAATGATATGTGTCCCATAATTTTTTGCCAATTGGAAAGTTTGGTTGTACCAACACTGCTACAAAAACACAAGATTTGATAATTGAACGATAGATGTTTGTTGTCAAGATGTATGAGCTGGGTATTATATGCGGTTAATTGGCACATCTAATGATGATGCTGTATTTGACCACGGTACAGGAGAAACCAATCTGTTTGGCAAAAGATTCTCGACAAAATTACCAAGGAAGTCCTGGACAAGAAATTATACTTGGCTACAGACTGAACATGTGTATATGAAACAAACATGACTTTGACAGTCTTCACCAACAGCTTTCTGTTCTTTGTGGGTCTATACCCTTTCCTAAAGTCCCTAATACTAACAAGAGAATATAATAATGAAGAAAACGCTTATTTCAAATCAAAGAATGGAGAAAGGATTGCATGGTAAGTTGAGTTCCAATTCTCCTACCTATTCAGGTGACATTGTCCCAATTTAGATTCTTGGACCGGCATAGGATATCACAGAGATCATGCACTTACGCTTCAAAACATCAAACAAGAAAATAGGATAAAAAACTCCACACCGTGCAAAGAGTGAGAAGAGACCTAATCGTGCACTTGTGCTCCAAAACATAAAATAAGAAAAAAAAAATTCAGCAAAAAGGAAGGCAAAAAACACAAGAATCAAAACATCAAACAAGAGAATAGAATTAAAAGCTCCACACCGTGCGAAGAGTGAGAAGAGACCTAATCGTACACTAGTGCTTCAAAACACCAAATAAGAAAAAAATAATCACCAAGAAGCAAGGCAAATGACACAAGAATCAAAAAACCAAACAAGAAAATAGAATTAAAAGCTCCACACCGTGCGAAGAGTGAGAAGAGACCTGGGGTTCTTCTTGACCAGCGGAAACAGGATCGTGCAACTGTGCTTTAAAACACCAGACAAGAAAGAAGAATCAACAAGAAGGAAAGCAAACAACACAAGAATCAAAACACCAAACAAGAAAATAGAATTAAAAGCTCCACACCGTGCGAAGAGTGAGAAAAGACCTAGGGTTTTTCTTGACCAGCAGAAACAGGATCGTGCACTTGTGCTTTAAAACACCAGACAAGAAGGAAAGCAAACAACACAAGAATCAAAACATCAAACAAGAAAATAGAATAAAAAGAACTCCAGACCGTGGGAAGAGTGAGAAGCGACCTAGGGTTTTTCTTGAAGGGCGGAAGATCGACGCAGAGGAGAGCATTGGGGTCCCGCTGGTGAGCTTGACAACGTCGAATCGAGAGAGTGGGACCTGAATCTCTCGATCTCTCGCCTCGCCATGGCCTCCAGCCAGTGAGGACCTCCAAGCTACTTCCTTGGAAACGACAACGAGAAGAAGCATATATCGCATATATGGAAAGAGAGATGAGGAATGGGGTATATATATATATATATAGTGAAGGGGCTAGCGTGATGGACGGTCATGATTGCATGATGTCATTGATTCGTTACCCTCTTGATGAGTTTTTTAACGGTAAATACAAAGATTACTTTCAAAATTCAAAATTCCGTCGTCTAGTAGAGAGGTAAATTTAATTAAATAAGAGGGGGTTTCTGCAAAAACGCAACAGATTTGTGAAATTTTACGGAGAAGCCCCTCTATATATAAAAAATATTCACAAAAAAACCTCAAGTTGGGTCATTTTGCAGATAACACCCTTAAATACATTTAATTGTGAAAAGAGTGTTCCAAAAAAACTTTTGACGGATTTGAGGTTTTTCGCCATTTTAAGATCTTTTCTGGGTTTTTTTATGTAATAATTGCCAAAAATATGGCTTATTTGCAGAAAACCCATGATTTTTAAAAAATTTTAAATTGCATCAAAGATTGGGAGACATTTCCGAAGAATGTCTTCAAGTTTTTAGCAATTTGTTTCTCAAATAAAATATTTTAATTTTTAACTCTATTAAGATGTCAAGCCAAAAATCAAAGCAATCATTTTATTCAATATTAGCACCATTAGGTTAAACAATATAAATACACATATATATGGTTTAATCACTATTCTGGCTTTCTCTGTCCTTTTAGTTTCTGTATTTTTAAAAATGAGTAAAAAAAATCCAGTGATTTTTCCGGAATAAAAATTTATAAATAATTTGAAAAAACTAATAAAAAAAAAAAACCTGCCTTTCAGATTCGGATCCGGAAAATAAGATCCGAATTGAAACCCCGCGAGCTCTTTATATAAAAGCTGAATTAATGCCAAAGCTGATGCTTCAAGGAATAATCAGATCATCAACTTAAATTTACAAAATTTATAGAAGCTACAAAACAACAAAGCTTAATGGGAAAACTTCCCAAATCTTGAGATAATTAGGTAAATGTCTTGTTCCTTCTTGATGGACAAAATCAATAGGATTTTATACATTTTTTTTTTTTTTTATTGGTTTTTTCAAATTGATTAGTAATACTTAATTCTAGAAAAAGCCCCTTGGATAAAATAAAATTAGAGCCCGTTTGGATCATGGATATTTTCATAGTAATAAAATTACTGTATGTAGGTGATTAGCATTTTTATCAAAATTAGGAGGATTGGTTCTCCCTCCTATGAAAATAACTTTTATACCCTTCAATTATAAAAAAAAAAAATATTTTTTTGGCTAGAAAACAGGATAATTAAGTTAAATAAAATTAGTAAATAATTTAAATATCTTTTATTATAAATTATTATTATAATTTTACTATAACTAAATTTAATTAAAATAATTCTATAAAATTATATTAATTAATTAATTTTTTAATTATAATAAATTAAAATAAATAATTAAATATATTACAAATAATTAATAATAAAATTTAATTATTTATTATTAAATATAAACTATTAGCTTCTACAATATCATCCTACGAGGACATAACTATAATTTTATTATATTTTTCTCTTTTACTTAATCTATTTCTAACCACCATTCTCTTCAACCAAACACTTCTTCGTTATCATTCCCTTTTCTCATTCACATTCCTCCTCACTCCCCCCAATCCAAACAGGCCCTACATACCTCCCCCTGCATTCTTATGAAATTGGCCATGTAGCCTTGCAAATTTTTAACAGAAGGCCTAGTAAAAAATAAATTATTTAACCATGAGTTGGTTAAATAAATAAAACACTCTGCAAATAAATAAAACAAACACTATATAAAACCCCTTACCAAAAAGGTACAACTTCACCGTTGACAAACAAAGCCGATGAAAAAAATCTCTAGATAAAAAGAAAGGTACATCAAATAAGGAGTTGTCAACGGCCTTTGGGTCAATTGGTATTTGGGTCTCCCATGAGGACGCTTCGCAAGTGGCGAGAGTTCGAATCCTCGGGGTGAGGGTGCATGTCTGAGAATTGTGAGCACGAACTGTGGGTGATACCAGCGCCTATGTGTGCGCGGCCCCACAGGCCGCAGTCGAGGCATGCGCACGCCCCTGTCTTAGTTTAGCGGGCCCATTAGGGGTTTCGTTCTTCTTGACAAAATAAAGAGTTGTTCAAAGATAATATAGCATTAATTCATAAAGAACAGTGCAGGAATGAAAGCAGGAATTAATGGAAAAAGGATGACATTGTGAACATATAAGAGACTCAGATTTCTAGCCAGATTCAATCAATAAATAAAATGGAAGAACAAAACAATAGGCACAGCACATGGATTATGGGGCAAATAGCAACCTTTGTATCGTTCACCAGAATGTCTGCTATAAGCACCGATATGAAATGAAGATGAAAAGAAAAGAAGACAAAAATTTACAAGAGTAAAGGTAAGGGCAGAGCGCAATGAAGTTTTTCGGGCATAACTGATGCCCATGTTCTTCACCATTTTATGTTACCGTTGCAATGGTGAGAGATTCCATTGCTACCATTGCTATGCACCTCTTTGCGCTTCAGGTTAACTTGGTTTACTCCCCATATGCGAATGGTACGATCATCACTGGCTGATGCTAGCATGTGTGGGTTTGTTGGGTTCCAGCTGACACAGTTTACCGCACCAGAATGTCCTGGTAAAGCCCAGATCATGTCCCCGGTGTTCCGATGCCAAATATATACCTGATATATGTGTGCATGTCAAACAGGTCATATTATCCTACAAGTGCCTTGGAAAAAAATGTGTTCGTAAAAGCAACATGCAACATATGCTCTAATTTGGATGTGAACCAGTTTGAACATTCAAGCTTCATTAATTAAGATATACGAGAATCATTGATTATGAATTGAACATAAATTCTTTTCTCACAGGGACAATGAAGTCAATGTCGCTTAAATAATCACTGATAGTGGACTTGAAGCGTGATCAAGAATAACAAGAAAATGCCAATAATGCAGCAACCTCTTCTCCACAAATTTCCCAATCATCATCATCATGCCACGTTATCTTGATGTGGGTATGTTGATTTTCAATTTAGCCAATAAAAGAATAAAAATCACATCAAATTGATCATGGATGAAGTGTCTGAGTATTGTTATCTGATAAAGAAGTAAATTTCATACCTGTGAATCTTCACTTCCACTGGCAACAAAAGCTTCCTCAAACCCACCAAAGCAAGAGGTAACCAAAAACCTGCTGCGCTTATGACCTCTGTACTTGATGATTAGTTCTGGATCCTCCAGTATGCTCCACAAATGTATCTCTTGATTTATAAGATTTACTAGCAAGTATTTATCATCTTTTGATAACGAGAATGAAGTAATTATTTGATCCTCTTCTATCAGTTGATCAAGTTTGGTTTCCTTATCAAGCAACAAAATACCAGTTTCTCTGCACAATATTATGATCCGTTTGCCATCCTTCGTTACAGCCATATCAGAGGTCTTAGTTGTTCTCTGCCCTTTCCAACACTCAAGTTCTTTTCCATCCAAATCCCACATACAGATGGTCTTGTCTGACACTCCTGTAAAAAAGTGCTCTCCATCTGGGAACCAACCACAGGAGATTAGGCCAAGTCCAGTTTTGCCATAGATATGGAGACAATTTCCAGTGTGGGCATCCCAGCGCCGAACATTTTCTTCTAATCCACATGTGAGAAGCTGCTTGTCATCAGGGCTCCATGCAACCATTGTAACAGGTCTATCATGACCATTTAGTGTATGCTTCAACAAGACTTCCCCATCTTCATGAACCTAAAAGGTCATGTGTAAAAGTACTTTCTTAGCAAAGGTTAGCATATGTTAAACTCCCTTCATGAATGTCAAATAAATGCTTGTCTTCCATAACGTTGTTAAGGATTACCTAATTCCATGAATAAATAAAAGAGAATGGCCCCTTAATATCTCAGAAGCTAGCATCTATATATTGTTAGGCACATAAGTTTCACTAGATCAGTGGAAGGAGCACAATGGATCTGACAGATTTGAATGAATCAAAATTTACAGTCGAAGAGCATGGTTCATCATTGAAAGAACTGAGTTTTACAAAATTCTTAGATTGCCTCCAAGTAGAACATGAGAGATCTGCAGAAATTTTGACATCAAGAAAGAAATCAGGGTTGTAGCCTGTCCATATCAACTCACATAGTCAGAGGAACTAAGACACTACCATGACACTAAATGCTACCTACAATCCTACGATTTAGATTGAGTTTGAAAGAACTGGTTTGCCTTTTCTTCTTA
Organism: Dioscorea dumetorum; assembly: GCA_902712375.1. Classification (NCBI taxonomy): domain Eukaryota; kingdom Viridiplantae; phylum Streptophyta; class Magnoliopsida; order Dioscoreales; family Dioscoreaceae; genus Dioscorea; species Dioscorea dumetorum. The sequence goes on from CACTHL010000847.1 coordinate 1,393,213, forward strand.
CAAACTTCTAACAAACAGTTAAATAGTATGGTTGTGGAACTAATCAACACAAATCTTCATCCTATAAAGCATTTCTTGATAAACACTAGCTTGTCTCAATTAAATCACAAGACTCCAACCCCACGAATGTGCAACCTGAAAACAAATGGGAACACTAATATAGCCTTATCATACCAGAAGCAAGCTGTACTTAAAATAATTGGTTTTAGATTACCAAAAGGAAAAAAAACAGTTTTTAATCCTACGAATCCATGCAAACTTTATGTAGAACATTATATCTAGCAGAGGAGAAAATCCTCCCATTAAGAAAATTACTTTACCTCCCATATAATTGCAGTTTTGTCAATTGATGATGATGCAAGAAATCTACCATTATTTGAGAATTGTACGAACCACACTTCATCATTGTGCGCCTGCAATACCTGTTTTTTCCCCAGGATTAACTACTTCAGTAGAAGACTATAATAGACTTCCAATCACATGAAAAGCAAAAGAACCAAAAAATAAAAGAAGAACACCCTTTATAATTCACACGACAACAAAAGTATACTTCATAAATATGTCATCTCCCTTCAGCAAAGTAGTCTCTATTGTTGTTAGTAGTGGAATTAATCGTTAAATTGTAGGCTATGTTCATGGAAAACAACACTGACTTGCAAAAATACAAATCATGCTTCAGACCAACTTCATTGAAATGAAGAACTTGGAAATCATGGCAAATGTGATGTTAACCAAAACCCGAGTTAATAAACACCACAAAGTAAAGATAGAATTAGAACTAAAACACAAATCTGTTAAAGTTGGAAGTTTTGATAAAATAGAAGGATTAAATTATCAAGATTAATGGACTTCCTTCCAGGACATGTCAAAGACGGTAAAAAAATTATTTGGAAAAGCATTAACCTGTGCTGTTCGAGAAGGTATTTGGTCTTTCCCACAGTGATGATCGATATACAATGACAATGAACTATCTAAAGCATTGTGGAGATAACAATCATTTCGTTGTACATTGAGTGCCTGCTCAACCAAATGCTCCAGCCTCCTCTCAGGAATCATAACACTAGGTGGGAGCAATTTTTGCAGTTCCTGCAGAAGCTCCAATCTTGAATTTGTAGCCTCACCACTCGGATTGCAGACTCCTAACAAACCACGCTGAGAGGGAGAAATCATACAACTGCACAGTTCATGCATCCGCTTTTTATCAATGTTAAGAGGGGCAATCTCATATCTCAATGTATTTATGGCATCCATGACCTTATCCCTCTCAACAAATTCTAAGAACTTCCGCTCCAAAATCTTAAAAGAAGCAGATCTCAAAATATAGTCATCTGAAAGACCTATCTTCTGCAAAGCAGCCACACTTCCATCCCAGTTTCCATCAAGTACTAGCTTTTTGAACAGATTTACGGCAGATGAATGCATATGTACTCCAGATTCTTCTTCCAAGAGTGCTCCAGTTCTCTCATAACCAAGAGAATAAAGAGCCTTGGTAATGATCCTTACAAATTCCACCCTTTTAATAAGTCCTTTAGAGCCAACCATATCTTCATTCCCTTGGGATGGCAAATGCCTGGCCATTAGACCACCCAAAGGACCTGTGGGCTCTAAAGGAGACAAAGTATTTGAAAGACTCCCCAATTCTAATGAGGACACTTTCACACGTTTCGAGGGTGGTTCATCAACGTCTACACCTCCCATGAAAAGACGGAATCAGCCCATATATAATTGATAAACAACAGATGAAATTTAGCTGAAAAAGAATGGCTTCAGTAAAAGTTGACTGTATGTAAAAATCTTCCCTGCATAAAGTAATAAACAAATTAATGATCTGAACAAGTGCAACAACTTAGCTTATCCAGCAGGTTAATGCAAATAAGCAATCATAAACAAAAACTAACAGAGCTAAGAAAGAAAAGAACATGGAAAAGCAAAAGAGCAGAATTCACATGCATAATCTAGCAAAAACATAAAACATGAAATAATAATTAATTAAGAGTACTATCAATATCGTTGAAGTCCTTGTGATATTTCGATGCATAAATTTATCAAGAAATAGCAGAAACAGTACTTGTATGCTTCTAAAAGAATAATCTATTAGCTGAATTGGCAAACACCATTTGGCCAAAAACAGTGCTTATTTGGTTGGGTTTGACAGTGTCTGGCAAACAACTGAAGTTTTATCCAGAGAATTACAATACAGATTGTTGAACTTGAAGTAGGATTAAACGATGGATTTAGTTTATTAAATAAAGAAATCGTATTACACCTTCCTTTCAAAATTGGGCTTTCTAAGAGTAAAACCTATGTCAATTCAATTTAGTCATTTGACCATATCATGTTCCAAACCCATAAAACACTAGGGCTACATGTGCCGCTCCAAGTTACCAGAAATTGACAAGGAAGAAAAATAGAAACACAATTTATGATTTGCATATCAATCCAAGGGAAGCTATACAAAACACTATAAATTTTCATAACAGTAGAAATTTCACCAACATCTAAGACAAGACCGCTAATGAACAAATTGCACGTTGGCCAAATGATCCAAAATATAGATGATGATACATAACACAGGAAAATGTCGTATTCAAATCATCAATCAACACGTAACATGATATCCATGCAGATGATAACTCTAAATACTCCATTCAGAGCTATTTGTACCAACAAGATACTAATCTATTGCATAGCCTAACATCTACTCAGACCATTGATTAGACACATAGAGCATAACCTAAATATTCTCCTCTCATACCAAATAATCAGAATATACCAAAAAAGCACATTTCAGGCCAGCCACAAAAACTCCAGTCTTCCAGGTACAGGCTATCATATTAGAGTTTGCCGGTTTATGCCTCAATTTCAAAGTCAGCGGTGTCTGCATGCCAAACAAGATATCCTCAATGTTATTATCCAGGAACCAGTAAATTAATAAGTCTGTCAAGGACCACTGGATGCATGAAATGCAGCAAAACACATCGATTTATATGGCATTGTCAATGCTATTGTGCAGTTGTGAACAAGAAACTAATTGAGAAAAATTCTCCAAATGTGTGAAAAATAGTCAATCATTTTCTTCCATCCCAAAAAACATAAACCACAAGGACAAGGAAAAAAGCTCGCTAAATCAATTGCTAAGTTATTATCCACCCAACCAAAAAAAGTATGAGATGGCTTTTCTTCATTATCCAGCAAAATATCCAAAACTACATTAAAGCCAAAATGCAAAGATGATCCAGTTCATGGACAGAGTAAACAGGTCATCTTCTTATTCACACACACAAACAAATATATAGTATTTAATAAAATAAACAACAAGAGGATTTGATTTCCATATTGACATAATCTGTAACCACATTATCCTCCATGCTCCAGTCACTTATTCCCTTCTCCACGGGTCCATGGCTGTTTGCCCGGCAATCACATTAAACAAGCATTGCTTTCCAAATATAACAAGATATTTGTGGAGACAAAGAACAAGCACGGCAACTGATGATCAGACAAACAAAAAACATGAATAGTAGATTATAAAAAACTTTCGACATAATTCACACCAAAAATGGAAGTTTCAGATCATTGCACAAACACAGACAAAAATCATCATCTTACACAACTACAAAACATCTTCAACTCACACCTTCAATCTCTATAAGCGTGAACAACCAAGAGAAATCATTGTTAGAATCCAGTATCAACACTATCAGATCATCAGAAATAATCCAAAAATATCAACTTGTGGGGTCAATACCTCAGCAGAACCTCAAAGAACCTAAGCGCCGCTCCTAAACCCAATCCACTGTACCCATACCGACGCTCCTGCAAAACAAGATCCACAATCCAATATATATCACAAAAATTAACATAAAACCACAAAATGGCAGCCAAAAAAACCAATCCAAAACTTTAACCAACTAAACCTCCAGGGAAAAAAACCCTAAATCCACCAAAATGGTGAAAAATCGCAATCTCAATTAAGCACCCAAATCCAACCTCAACGAGCTCCTCTACCACCGGATCGGCATGCGTTCATGTCCAAGCTCACACCACCGCCACAATACAAAGATCAGAATATCACCGACAAAAACCAATCGGATCTGAGAAAAAATACAGCAGCGATCAGTGAACCCCCAGCCAGTGTTCCTCGCCGGTGCTCAGCGCTTCTCCGAAGATAATTCCCGCCGGCGCGTGGATCGGCGCAGAGACGTGCATGCCAAGAAGAAGGAAAGAGGAGGGGAATACGAAGTACCTTCAGAAGATGGATGGAGACAAGGCCTTCACCGCCGCCGGAGCTCGCCGGAATCGGAGGAGAAGAGAGAATGGAGATGAAGGAGAGGGGAAGAGATGGGAAAGAGAGTTTGAGCTCATGGAAATGTTTATATACTATCAATATTATATCTATTTTTTAATATTATATAATTTATAGATAAATTTGAGGGATCTTTTGCAATTTAACCCTTGCAAAACAAGCAAATAATATTCATTGGATTAATTTTTTTTAAAAAATTTGATAGTTGTTTACTTGTTTGTTGATATTTCATAATTTAAAAAATTTTAAATTATTATATTTTATTTAAATCGTGTGATTTATTTTTTGTGTTTTTTATGATCTAAGTTATCTAATATCTACTTTATTAATATTAAATATAAATCTATAAATCTTACTTAAAGATGTGTGAATAATGAAAAGTACTTTATATTTTTTAAAAATCTTAAAATAACTAATTTATAAACAATAAGTTAGATATAGTTTTCTGCTTATATTTATAAACAATAAGTTAGATATAAACAAAAAGTTAGATATAGTTTTCTTATATCTAACTTATTGCTTATATTTATAGACTAAGAAATTTGGACATTTTAAAAATTTTCAATTAATGAATTCATATAAACAAAAATGATTTTACTAATGAATACCTTCTAATTATTTTTTCCACCGCATTTGTATGTCACTTTTACAATTACACCCAATGACTAGATTTTGTTATCCATAAAGTCCCCAGTAATCAAATGGAATCATTTCAAGCGGACCTACTCTCAAAATCATTGTGTAAATCATGAAAAATGGAAGGGGTTTAGTAAAATTTTCTTGAACTAATGAAAAATTAAAGAGGCACAACTTACTTCAACCACTTGAGATTGAGCCATGATGTTTGGAAACAGTGGGTCTCATGAAAACCATGATATTCATGCTATTAATTTTAGAAAATTTAAACCTAATTTATGACAAAATAAATTCTTATCATAATTTCTTTTAATTTATAAATTTTTTAAACTTTAAAAAATATAGAAAATTTGCATATGCACTAAGCAAAAACCGACCCTGATTTCAGACCCAGTTTGCCTCCAACAGAGTGGTATTTTTTTTTGGAAATCGGGAACAGAGTGGTGCGGGGATTTTTTTGTTTGAGAGGCGGTGCATAGCTATTCCGGTTTTATCTTACACCGCACATTTAAAAAATTTGCATATATGCTTTTATATATTAATATATACATATAATTTTAAAATTTTTTAATTTATAAATTTGTACAATTTTTTATTTAATGTAGTATTACATATTTTATAATTATTAATGTAAATAAACTAAAAATAATAAAAAAATTATTTTTTTTATACTAACTTCGGCAAAAGCGGGGTAGGGTGAGATGAGTGCAAAAATGCGAGGTGCGGCAAGACATATGGTTGGCGGGACAGAGACAGGGTGGCCTACCCTAACCCATTGTCATCCTTAATATACACCCGTGAAATGTATATTCACATTGCTCCATCAAAAAAAAAAGAAAAAAAGAAAATACTATTTGTTTATATACAAATATCAAAAACAATAAAAACAATTTCAACAAAAATAAATAAATAAATAAATAAATAAAAATAGCATTATACCATCACTTGTTGCTCATTGCCTTACAACTTAGGATGAGATTCGAATGAAAAGATGACAGTAAAGTGACATTTTCAAAAACAAAATGACTTTTAACAGGGGCGTACACAAATTATGCACTATTGAGGGATTTATACACAAAATTTTCAAACCACAAGTATACATATTGCTCCATCCGCTAACAAACAGGGATGGCAAATCCCACCCCTCCGCCGCGGTTTCCTCCCGCAGTTTTTGCGCGTTTTGTTTTGGAGAGCGGCGGAAGATGTGCGAGTTTTTTTTTTTTTTTTTTTTTTGAGGTTTTGGCAAATAGCTATACTGTCCAAGAGAGTTCAACTTGGTGGCCGATTCATTGGCAGATTTTAGAAGGAAGAACCCACGTCTATCTCTGTTCCACAGTGGGAATGACCGGCCTAGATGGCTTGAAGACTTAGTCAGCTTGGCTGGCTTTCATTTTTAGAGACTGAGTTTGTTTTTTTGTTTTAACTCTTTTAGAGTTCCCTACAACAAAAAAAAAAAAAGAATTACATAACTACTGGTAGATATTAGATTTATTTTAGGTTTCCATGATTTTATTTTTTAATGTTTTTATTTATAATTTTTTAACCATTGTTACTTAAATATTTCATGAAAAATAAGAGACTGATAATAATAATAATAATAATGATAGACTTAGAATTGTGTTTCTTGTTATTTGGTAGGATTTTTCTTAAAGGACTTGAGGTCACCATAAAACTCGTTTGCCTTTGGGTCAATTGGCACTTGGGTCCCCATGAGGACGCGAGTTCGAATCTTTGGGGTGAGGGTGCATGTCTGAGAGCTGTGAGTACGAACTGTGGGTGGTCCCAGCGCTCACGTGCGTGAGCCCCAGACCACAGTCGAGTCGTGTGCACGTCCATGTCTTAGTTTAGCGGGCCCATTAGAGGTTTTATTTTTGTTGGTTGAGTTTGCTTTATACATATATATGTCCATAACACATCTTATGTTATTTTATAAAAAAAACACCATCATATTATTTAGACAGGTCGGAGAAAGGTACGAGTCGAAGTATGAGTTAGGTGAGACGGTGGTTGTTGAGATAGTTCTCTTTCCTCCTTGCCCCCATTATAATCCCTAAATTAACATTATCAAAATCATAAAGAGGGAACTACATATAAAATGTTTTTTTTTTTTTAATTCCCCAAACGTAAAATAAAAACAGGATTTTACTTTCATAAACGTGAAGTTTTGCGGCTCATATGCAAATTCTGTACTTACGTAGGAGTATAAACGCAAATTTCCGTAACAACAATTATAATGCAAACAAGAAAATTGATTTTTTACTTTAGCAAGGATACCAATAAAAATTTTCACACACAGGAAAAGGCAAAAACAATCCAACTCTTGAAAGTACCATTAATAATTTATTCTTCACATGTATATATATATTTCATATAATATGCATCAAAATGTCCATAAAATATGCCTCATTAAAATTTTATTAGGTAAAACTCAGTGGAATAAAAACCTAATCAAGAAAAAGAGTAATGATTTATTTGTTTCTTTCTCCTCTTTTTGAATAATCATTTTTTCTTCTAATGAAGGAAGAATATATTTATCAAAATGGTAATATGCAAATCTTACCATAAACACATCTCCCATTAAAGGTCTTAAATATTATATAATTAAGGAAGAGTCGTAGCTAACATATATACCAAGTCTGTGTTGTGGACCCATTTTTATACAATTTGGTGGTGTTATTAGCACATATACTACATGACTAAATATTCTTATATGTAAAATATGAGTCTTTTCACCAATAACAAGCTGTTGTGGTGAATATGAATTATATATAATTGTGGTGAATATGAATTATATATAGTATGTCAAATCCATATTAAAGTTGTAGCATGCAAAATAGTATAACTCTACGTACTTGTAGGCAGTTTTGTTCTTATTATTATTAAACAAATAATAATCTGGACTCTTTTAATTAATAATTCCAACAACATATTTGGGGTATGCACATAAGTTACTAGTGCTCAACTTGTATTCCAACAATCATGCAATAATCATAAAATGATTTTGATGTAAATTCACCATCAATATCGAGACAAATTGTCTTATGTGATAATCTCTAAATTGTGTCTCAAGTCTAATAAGTTGTGCTAATAGCCTTGTAAAAACTACATTTATTCTAGACAGAAGTGAAACATGGGACCATTTAGTTGATGCATCAATTAAAACTATAAAATACGTGCATGATGGATGTATGATTCACATATATCTTTTTGTATTCATAAAGGTCTAGTTATCAACTTCCCCATTGAGTATGCCGAATATGCATATTCATCATTTGTTACGATTTTATAATTCTTCAGTAGATGTCCATGGGGATTAATAATAATTTGATCCATCATAATAGCACTGGAATAATTAAGTCTTTCATGTCATATCTTAAACATTTTAATACCATCATTGTAATACATGTACAATATAATCATCAAGATATTCTTTTTCTGCATTATCAATCATCTTTAAATGATATCCATTAAAACGTATATTTTTAAAAACTATGAAAAATCTTTCTATAGAATATAGAGCATTTTTAATTTGCAAGAGCACTCCATGTGGTAACACAAATGTTACTCTTTTGGAACCTTCAATCAGGTCTAATGATTATACCATTGTCCATTGTAGCTATACATGCCTTCCTCAGTTACATTCATCAATGGTCAAAATACTCATTTTCATACCATGATCAAGGTGATACCCTCCAAGTAATAAGACTTTTATCTTATTATCATGAACCTCAATTATTTTCCCTAGATTCTTGGCATTTAGATGGAGCGTATCATCGAGATTTTCTGATATATAATTGTTCCCAAATATATAAAAGGCCTCGAATTCTCTTCTTGTGATATTTGTTATTAAATTCTTTCTTAAAAAAATTGTAATAGATTAAAAATAAATGAAAGTGCAAAACAACGTTAAAAACAGATTTGAGTTGATAATGCCTTCAAATTGCTACTACTAATATATATATATATATATATAACCAATATAAGATTGAATATAATGAGAAAGGATATATACCAATCACCCTTGTTGTATTTCAATTTTTTTTATTTCTATATCCATTTACAAAAATAAGAGAACATTTATAACTACTTACCAAATAGTAAAAACATAGACAATTACTATCGTCAACATCCGTAATTTCAGCAGTTATTCCTAACATCAACCAGTAAGTTTCATCATATTTGATAAATAATATTTATCCGCATTTGATTATTAAATTTCCGCTGTCAATGTATAACAATAACAAATGATCTGTAGCCCTCTATCTTTTGAACTGCCTAAAAAATCAATCTGCAAAAAGTTGCAGTAGAATTGGAAGCTCTTTCTCCTACTTTAAAAACCTGCATTCTCGTTCTGCGATAAGATATTCAATTGAATCAAATTAAATCGACAAGCTGAAGAATTACGATGCCATCGATGAGGATTGTCCATAACCATTCCGATGAGTTTTCTGCCATTGCCATGCAATTCGAAGGCTCTTTTCAAGATCAGTGTGCTGAGCTGTCCAGTTGAGCTCACGGTTGATCTTCGAAGGATCACTGTAAACTTCGGCGTAATCTCCAGGACGACGAGCAAGGTACTCAACTTTAATTTCGACTCCAGTTGCTTTCTTGCATGCTTTTACAAACTCATTCACTGAACGACCTGAAAAAATTTACAGTATTTAGTACCTTCAAACTTCAAATGAAACACAGAAGTTCTTTTCTGAGACATGAATTGATGGTCACCTTTTCCAGTGCCAACATTGTATATTCCTACTTTCTTCGGTTGCGCTTTGACTAGGGCTTTGACGTGAGCATCAACAAGATCTGTGACATCAATGTAGTCTCTCACACAAGTTCCATCGGCCGTCGGATAGTCTTTTCCTTTAACCTACGAAGAAGCAAAGAAATAGAATTGCATTCCTGTTAGAATCATAAATATTTTAAGTTCAATCAAAATAAGGGTGAGTACCTTCAACCCTGAAATTATCCCCGATGCTGCATCGAAGCATGCACCAGATATACGGCCATGTTCCCGTAATTCAGGTCTCGGGGCTTCTCCTAACCTTCCCTCTGGATCTGATCCAATTACATTGAAATATCTAATAATAATGGGAAACTGAAATCAATATCCCGTTACTGTTGGAGGAAAATTAAATACCATATAAGAAGCAAATAACCTTAAGATCATGACAGCCATGTTCGATTTCTTTGAGAAATCTAAAATAATGTCCTCTGCCATTTTCTTCGCCTTGCCATACGGGTTAATTGGATGCTGCATATGAATATGAAACATAGACATTCTAATTATTACTAACTCTCTTCTTTAATTAGCGTAATATAGTTTCGGCAAGAAAAATAAATGCAATAAGTTATCGAACGAACCTGAGGAGTTTCTTCAGTGATGGGCATTTTTTCAGGTTCGCCATATGTAGCACATGTGCTAGAGTAAATCAAAGTTTTAACATTGTTCGCAGCCATAGCTTCCAAAACAATCAGAGTGTTTGCAGTGATATTGTGGTAATACCTAACATAATGTAACTCGTCATTGCAATAGACAAATATGATCTTTGAGGCTACAATGATGAACAGAAATCACATGTATGCTCAAGGGTAGTTCGCGGGATTTCCGTAAAACAAAGGGACCAATCAATACCTGCCGTCCGAGCATTTGATCTTAAAAAAAGATGTCACGGTAAAACAATATCACCAAGGGGGCGTTTGGTTCGTGGTAATGTGAAAACATTACCGGGGATCTGGCGGTAATGTGCTTAGATTACCATGTTTGGTACTGTAGCAATGGTAATGTTAATGGTAATGTGATATTACCAATAGTGAAATATTACCAGATAAGATGGTAATCTGATTACCACCAAAACAAGTGTCCATTTGGATTACCATAAGTAATCTAAAATATTTTTTTCTCAATTATACCCCCACTCATTTAATCTAATTTCATATTATACTTATTATCAAAACCCTAGTTTTGTTCCATGTTTATTTAGATATTTATAACATAAAATATAAAATATAATATATATAAAATTAAATATTTAATATTTCAGTCCCGGGAGGATATTCCGAGCCTCGAAATATTTAAGTATAATATATATATGTGTGTGTGTGTAATTATATATTATAATTTAATTATTTATTTATCTAAATACTTTAAATTAAAATTTTTAAAATTTTATATGTAGAGATATTTGAGTAAATTTATTTAATATATAATTATTTAATTATATATATATATATTATAATTTAATTATTTATTTATCTAAATACTTTAAATTAAAATTTTTAAAATTTTACATGTAGCGGTATTTGGGTAAATTTGATATATTACTGAGATGATTATCATAATTAACCAAACATGGTAATAAAAGATTATCAGTAATATAAGTTCTCAACCAAACATAATAATTCCACATTACTACAACATTCCTAGTCATATAACATTCCCGACCTCATTACCACAGTAATCTCATTACCATTGTAATATATCATTACTGTCAACCAAACGATCCCTAAAAGTAAGTAATACTTTTTCCATTGTACACCAAATTTTGCATTACAAAAGGTTCGTCATTATTTCAAGCAGCAAATCGGTCCAGCCACATTGATTAGTAATTTCCATTTTTCTTACTAGGCCAGTGGCCGGTTCAAGAAGATAAATGTGAATTCATGCAAATATAGGGAAAAGTGATGAATGGCATACCTAAGGGGTTCTAGTGTGCTCTCTCCAACATAAGCAACAGCGGCAAAATGCATGACAGCATCAAATGCATTCTCTGCAAATATTTGGTTAACCTGAAGAATATGTTAAAGAAAAAAACAGCCTTCCATCTTTAAAAAGTTTCAGTAAATAAAAAGATCAGAGTTTGAAATTCAATCAATCAGGATACGGCTTTCGCATCTCCTAAATCTGCATAAATGAACTGTAGTCTACCAGGCTCGGGAAATTGCTCTTGGAGGACCTCGACAGCCCCCATGTTTCCTCTAGAAAGATTATCCTGCAACATTGTCACAACAAAAAAAAAACATAATTATCCTACAAACATATTCTTCTCGGTTCTTGTTGTTTCTTGTCGCCTTTGATATGTATCAGTATCAAATAGGGGTATTTACCACTATGGTTACTCGATACGAGTCCTTTAGGAGACGAAGTGTGGCATGGGAGCCGATATAGCCAGCACCACCAGTAACTAAGACATGTGTTACCCCAGGTTCATGCCGAGAGAACTGGAAAATTTTAAAAGAGAAAACAATTTAAGAGTTTTGCAAGAAAAAAATGGAATCATCATCATGTGGATGATAATTTCAAAACAACAGATGAAATTTACGACTAAATGAAGTTAATTTAGAAATGAGATTATCAACAGCATTCATAAATAGGGACAAGTTTACAAAATAAAGACTTCTAAATTATGATCATGTTTCCATCCACGGCTTGTTTTAACTGTGCAATCAAACAGTGATTTGATAACATGCCAAGCATCATATTACAAAATAAAGAGTTGGAAGCCAGAAAGTAATGATCTTTGCAAGCATGTCAATCAATTTAATACAAAAGAGAACAGAACATCACACGAGAATGATCAATACTTCGTTGCGTGTGTAATAATTCAACAGTCAGATCATCTTACTGATAAGATATGTAGAATGCTACAAGAATACAATAAGAGTATCTAACTACATGCATTACACATTGTATACAAAGATGCTAACCAAAATTAACTTATCTATGAAATGAGACTGAGAAATTTTACCACACTGGTGCTTGAGCTACGGTGATTCGGAGATTGTTTCAGTGTAATAATGCAAAAGACTATAAGAATAAAAGCTACAAGAATTTTTCCAAGAATATAAGGCTTCTGTCTTTGCGAGTAATCCATTCCTGTGAAAAGAAAAAACAAGATACATGAATAGAGGACCTAACTAATTAAGAAAACAAATTCAGAAATTAATGCAGAAAGTCATTTGAATATCTTGAAAAGAGGAAAAGAAACACAAATGCCTTAGAAATAAATAACACGAACCAGAAAAAGGCCAAGATCTACCGGACCTTGGTTGACTTCTGGCCCTGTTTACAGGTATCATGTGAGAAAGAATTCCCTACTGAAATCGAAGAAATCCTCGCACAAGTTTATTCTCCCCAACTGCAAATAAAGTTGTGCTTTGCAACAGATATCTACACCAATAAAACAGTAACAAAAGTTATAGCAGGACAAGCCAAAAGATCAGCAAATTATCTCAATTGCAGCAAATTGGATCCAATCAGTCTAATTTCAATAATAACAAGTTAAACAGAACACACATGAAAACAAATTTGCAGCATACAAAGCGTTGAATTTGCTGAAATATTATCATGAAATCAAAGTGAAAAAGAAAATCAAGATATAGATGCTATGAGATTAAAATAAACAAAATTCAAACCAAACGAAAAATGTCAACAATTTATATAAGGAAAAAAGAGAGGAAGAAACTCCACGAACAAAGAAGAGAGACGTGGATGAAAACTTCTCAAAAGATATAACGTAAAGCCAAAGAGCAAACTTCTCAAAAGGTGTTGGTTTCGATAAGCCTGTGAGAACAAAAGAAACCATAACGTATCAAAGCAAAGACCATAAAGAAAACATTATCTGACTACAAACTTTCAATAAACCAAATCAAAATTATGAATATATCTATACACATGGAGCCCAACTCAAACTAATGCCAAATCACGAAAATAAACCAAAAGTTAAAGAAATTCAATTAAATTGAACCGAAGAGAAACACCTTTTCTGAGTAATGAACCACAAATAAATAAATAAATAAATAAATAGGGAAACCCATCATCTACAAACACAAACCAAAATCAATCCCAAAAAAAAAAAAAAAAAAAAAAAAAAAAATTCAAAGAATATCAAAATCTAAGAAAAACGCTTGAAATTACATCAAAGGCGCCTGTTTTCTCCTACTTCGTAGATAAACCAAATGAAAAAGGAAAAAGAAAACCGAGAGAGAGAGAGAGAGAGAGAGAGAGAGATCAAAGCTCACAATCAAGCTCATCAGCACAAACCATGAAAATCATTCAAACAAGCCCAAAATCCAAACACAACTCATCAAATCACAATAAAATCTTCACCTTTCACCAACCTCTTAGTTAAAAAAGATGAGTCAAAAAACCAAACCACAAACCACAGGAAGAGAGAAGAGAGAGTAATCAAAGCTCACCATCCAACTCGTGACCTCAAAAACCTCACAAATCATCAAAACCAGCCCAAAATCCAATCACAATTCATCAAATTACATCAAACGCCCTTCCTTTCCCCTACCTCCCAGATAAACAAGATGAAATCCCAAACGCCACAAACACACACACACACACGCAGAGAGAGAGAGAGAGAGAGAGAGAGAGAGAGAGAGAGACCAAGTCGTGCGCTTTTGAAGGGCAGAGAGGAACAGAGAGAGAAGGAAATGGATGGGAGGAGTGGAGAAGGAAAGGGATGAGTTTTCTATAAGATGGGAGTCTGAAATGGCGAGCGTTCCCATGTTCTTCCTGTGAGACCTTCACCCCCCCTCAAAATCAGGGTCTACGTCTCTCTCTCTCTCTCTCTCCCTCCCTCTAAAAGAAAATAATAATTAATTAAATCAAAATTAGCATTTTTTTTCTTTCTTTAAAAGAAAATAATAATTAATTCAAACAAAAATCAGGATTTTTTTTCAAATATTCAATTGTGGGTGTGGGTGTTATCTTTATATATTTTTCAGCTTTAATTTGAAAAAAAAGAGGGAAAAATAAATACATAAATAAAATTACAGAGATGAAGGGAAAAGAAAATATAATATTTTTCTGAAGTGGACTATGATGAGTTTTTCAATTGATTGCAATAATAATAATAATAATAATAATAATTATTATTATTATTATTATTATTATTATTATTATTATTATTATTATTATTATTATTATTACGCGTTTAGGTTGTCCAAATTGGAATTGGTTGAGTACTAAGATTTTGTTGAGATGGTATTAATTTTTTATTTTAAAATTAGTATATACTCTAATTTGCATGTAAATAATCTATGAAATACATTTTTTTTATGTACCTATTTAGAAATCAAATTATGTAATTAAAAAAAATCAAACCTCAATTTTAAAAGAAAATCTAGAATATATCTGCATTTAATTCCTTGAAAATACATATCCTCATGAATACCCACCAAAAAAATATTTATTAGTTTATTTGCAATAAAAGAAATAATTAGGAAATTTTATTAAAAAATAAAAAAAAATAAAAATAAAAAGGTGTAGGACTAGTTAGGCTAATGACAGCTCTAGATTTAAACATATCACAACATGATTAAGAACAAATGCAGGTTAGATTTGTACCTTTTTTGGATGATTGGGTCTTCCTTTGTATAAGCAAAACTTGCAACAAGTCCTTACAGTGACTTTTATGAGAACCTTGTATTTCAATTTCTTGACCTTTTCTTCTTGTCATTTATTACCAAAACATTGCTTCCTTATCACGTTTTTAAACAGTGTCACTCATTTATTATTATTATTATTATTATTATTATTATTATTATTATTATTATTACATCAACTGGACAAAGTTAAAAGAAAAAAAAAATCAACATCATTTGTAAATTGTAATGTTAAAAAAAAAAATAGTTACAAAAAATAATAATAACATGTTATACTCTTGCCGCAAGTGATCAAGCCGTTTAACACATTCAACTTTTAGAACTTGTTTGGGTACCACTAAATTCCATAAGAATTATGATAATTCTTATGAAATTTAATATTACGTATAAATTTATAATATGGACTGCTTTGATGTTTTTTTTATAGTATAAAATTACTATAGAATCATATGATTCTATAGTAATTTTATAAAGAGGTAGAGACCAAAATTTTTTTTTTGTTTTTCGGGCTGAGCGTTTGGAGCGATCAAAGAAGGGAAAGAGCACTACGATCATGGTAAATTCCACATATTTCGTAGTAATTTCATGTGCATATCCAAACACCATTCCGTAGGAATTTTTCATGCAGTAAATTCCATGGAAATCATCTTCGAATCCTATAAAATAAATTTCTTATTGAAAAATTTATTATGCATCCAAACAAGCTCTTATGCTGGAAATTCTATTTTAGCGCATAATATTAAAAAAAATACTTATCCAATCGGTACAAATTTGAATTAGTTTAGTGGTTTTAAATTTGAATATATGTATAAATTAAAAAAAAACCATCTAGAAAAAAAAAAAATAAATCTTTCATTCAGACTGTTATAGAATCTGTCATTCTTAGAAAATTCTTAGAAAAATTAGGCAAGAAGATAACACCCAACAATTTGAAGGACTTTTAATTCTTATATAAAATGTTTAGCCGTACTCAGTCAGCTTTCCACCAATACAAATTGTTCATTCAAACAGTTAGATATATCTTTTAAGAAAAAGAATAGCAAAGTGACCCTAAGACTCAAACTTATATTATTGGAAGTGGTTGATTGGTGATTAAGATAATGTGTTGATGCATAGTTTATATATAATAATAAATTAATATACTTTGGTTAAGTTAAGCTATCCATGAATGCATGACATTTGTCTGATTACCCCTTTGAATCTTCTGACTATCAATTGAAAACAATTCATCTTTTCAATTGATGGAACTCACCAATTCCTATTGGCCCTTCATCATCTATTCTGCAATTCTATTACTCCCATCTCTATCTATCTATCTATATATATATATGTGAACATAATCATGGCCAAATTAAAGGTTAATAAGACATGCCAAAGGTTTTAATTCAAATAATATATATGACTAAAATTAAAGAATAAAACAAGATGAGAGGCTTTGGATGTTCTAAATTTTCCATTCTCTGTAATTTCTAATGGTACAATTATAATTAAGAGGCACTTAATCAAGTTTATGCATGCTAATATGACTGTTATCATAAGAAAGCTTCAGCTAAACATGCATCACTATGTTTTTTCAGCAAAAAATAAATAAATAAATAAATAAAACAAACAGTAAAGTTAAATACAATAAAGATGACATATGATTACAGGTACAGATGAACTACAGAATAGCTCTGTTATCATAACATCATTATAACATAAAATACACCCATTTAAGGAAGGAATATATTTTTATTAATGAAAGGAGAATCTTTCCTTCCACTTATTATATTATATTAGATTTCTTTTTTAAAAGAAAAAAGATGGCAATGTTCTAACAGAAGTAATAGGGTCACAATCAGAATAATATCAGCTAAATACAGGGGTTAGGTTTGATCAAGAAGTCCAACATTTGACTCATCCAAACATAGAACAATTGGCCTGGCACCTAACACTTCTTGGATGGATTAGCATCAAGGAAACTTCTTTGGCTTTTTTTTCTTTTCTTTTCTTTTTGTTATATTGCAAGGCATTTCCATGAATGGCATCTCTAAAATTGCCCTCAATTCTAACCCTAAAATCCTCAAACCCTAACCTTGTCAAAATTAAAATACCAATACCTGCTATCCATTCAATTTACTATGATGATATTGATGTACTTATGAAAAATAAAGAAATTAAAAGAACAGTATACAAAGGTAAGTCAGATATTTAGTTGGCCAGAGCCGAAGGGGGAAATGGAGGAATGGCCTTGGGTTCTTCATTTAGCATCTATGAACATTAATATGACCCTCTTGAGTATAAACAAGGAGGAAAGGAATTGACGCAATGTATCATTCGATACCATTAATATATACATATAGAAAGTAGACAAAAACAACCTGCCCCAATGAATGTTAACTGTATTATTCATACCTGTGAACAATCAAACATGTATCCCAATATGTATATTCTGAAACGTATAATAGTAGTACGAAACTCGGACAAATTGTTATGAAAAATAATGAGGCAAAAAACTTGGTACCTTGGAATCAAAGCATGCCGATGAAATTCACCAACCTCAGACCAGAAATATTAATGGTGAATGATGGTTTGAATATGGGCTGCACCACATCAGTGAGTGAGTGTGAGAACACCTGTCAATAAGACCAGATGAAGCATCTGCCCACCAAGTAAATGCAATATATTATCTGAAAAAGACAATTCATTCAAGGAAGAAATAAGAGAAAAAGGATCAACGAAACAAAAGCCAGGATTCATTTTTCAATAACCATTATTCATCATGCCATTAACCAAAAGCAAACATGTAGAATTGATCATGCAGAACAACTAGCATTTCAGTTTTAATTAACCAGCCAGAATAATTTGTGGATCCATCACATGGTACTATAGTTAACCCAATTAAACCTGAAAGGACAATAAGCAGGCACCCCATTCATAGGCATAAATTATTATCTGTAAATATCAAAAATAATTCTTGTAACCAGGAAAAACATCAAAAATAATTCATAGCCATAATTCTGTAATGCTTCTTCCACCTCTCAAAACATGAATTTTCACAAGTTTATGACAAATTTAGTCCCTACAAACGACTGGCATCATGTTTACAGTTGGTAATCAAACTAGATAATATTGGATGCACTGATGTTAATATATTGAAGAATTTTCCAACTCATTTGATCTTTTCCACCAACAAAGAACTCCATCACATAAACACTAAGACAAACCACAAGTGGCAGAGACCACTAGAGAAGCTATACATGAATATTTTACATTCAGATATAAGAAATCTTGCTGATCATCAATCCTAAAGATTTGAGTTCCCTTGGTGCAAGCATGCTATGACAACATTTTCAGCAGATGAACTTCTAGTGATAGCAATGAAAAGCCTGCTCACAAAGCGGTAACGTATGCATAAGGCTAGTGAATCACCTCAAAGCTGCTGTCAATGCTGAACAGATATGCAGGTCATGTCTAAAATAATACCAAAGATTCATAATGTGGAAACTTCTTATTATTGAAAGTGGATACAACACATTGAATAGAATACAACTTATTGTACAATCCATAAGAGAAAAGTATGCCAGAACAACCTGCACGCTGAAAGCAAATCTAGAAACTGCATCAGCTTTTAGAGAGCAAACATAGTCTACTGACTGCATCGAGTACGGAGGTAGAAAAGACATCAATGAACCAAAGGAAGAAGAAAAGAAACATCCTGCAGATATCAAGTTGATGTGGCGATGATCACAGGTCCTGTGCCTCACCAAGCAAGAGGTACATAAACACTTACATTCTTGTGGCATTCCACATTTCCTTGAAAGAACAGTAAAATAAGGACTCCAGTAACAGAACCTGTACAATTTCTATCGCACTACTTTCATCTGGAGTTTAAGATGGAGCACCAAAATTAAGCTCCTCGGAAGAAACTTCCACTCACAACTCCCACAAATTTCTAGCATAATATATATAAGCAGCAACTATGAGTTCATCAAAGGGAAGAGGAAACAAATTCCTAAGACGTGATGTAGTAGCATCAAGCAGGTCACCTGACTTCTTAAGATGCTAGGTATCTACTTCATTCCGTTTGCCAGCTGCAGCACATCATCCTCAAAGAAAAAGATTTTAGTAAAATGCAAGGTGGCTGTGGGACCCCATGAAAATAACCCACATACCATCTAAGTAATCAAGCAGCTTTAACTTGGCACTGATTCTCAAGTCATTGACCCCGCACTACTCCCATTAGCATTAACACCAGTGACTGGCATGGATCTCTGAGCAAGATCAAGCAATTGCTTCCGTTGCCGTTCATCAGTATGAGGAAGGCTTGCCCGCAATAAATCCACGGGCATTTCTCTACTTATGGCTCTTGTAGCTTCTGAACCAATGACGGTCACATTTGGTGCCTGGATAAATAATGATTGCATTATAGTTTCGTATTTGCCTAAACAATACTTTGTAAGAAGCCCAAAGAAAGCATCAAAAGATGCCTGCCATAAGTTTCGGTTGGCTATGCTATACTTGCTCACAGCCTGGTTATCAGTGAGGAGTTCTGTTGCTCTTTCTAAAACAGATTTTATGATCATAGAAGCGCCATCACCAGCAGAACTTCCAAGCGGACGAAGAGGTGGTTGTTCTGATGAACAAACCACAGCAGCAAGACACGCACTAAGAGCACTCAGATCCATACCTCGCACACAAGAAGAAACCGTCTTTGCAAGATTGATGGTTGTTTGCGCTGCCCCTGCATCCGAAGGCAACCCACCAAACAGGAACCTCAAGTGGCGAAAAACAGCCATGGAGACAACACGTGTAAGCTCACTACCAGGAAAAAGAAGCTGCAGGTAGCGTGAAAGAAGTTTACGGCCTTTAGGAAGAGATGCAAGACGAAGGAACACAAGGTCATCCTTGGGGGAAAGCTCAACAGAATGACCAGCTTTGCCAGGGCCAAGTGGGTCAACTAACTGCAGTGATGCTGCAAGCCCCTCAAGGAGGACCTGTCGCTTCCGCTTAAGCTGAGAACCAATATCTTGTGATGGGTTGAACTGCAACATCCTATCAATATCATCAACATCAAGAAGAAGACAAAGACCATCCTCAATGGCAATTCTTGCAGCCAGCATTGGCTCCTCCTCAAGAGGCTTCACAGAAGACTGTTGGTCAAGAACATCACCAGAATCAGACAATGACCCCACCTCAAGAAGAGGCCGAGGGCGTCGAATAGAGGAGAATGAAATCCTTCCAAGAGCATCAACCTGCAGATATGCATGCGGTTCGTTATTAGTACGAGCTCGAGAAGAATCTCTAATAGTAGTAGGGCAAAAATGGTGCTTTAATCTTGATCCAGCGGATTTCTTTGCCACACAAGCTTGGTGGTAGTAATCGTCTACATAAGGGTCACTGCTGTGGGTTGCAGCAAGCTGCATCCTCAGTATGTTTTCAATCTCATCAGCAGACATGTACTGAGATCGGAACTTTGGCCACACACCATCACTTTTATAGTTGCTGCTGTCTGAACCCTGTTGAGGAAACCACAAAGCCTGTCTTCCCCTCTGTGCTAATTTCATTTTCTGGTCCCTGATATTATTTGTCCCAAGCATTGCTTCAAAGTTGTTCATCATCTGTGGTTGTGAAGGGTGTGGACTGAACAACTGAGGCTGCAACTGTGAGAAGTGTGCCATAGGTGGTTGCATATGGTGCAACCTATTTTGTTGGTGTCGCAAAAGTTCAGAAGCCATTAGACCATTTGGATGAGGAAACTGTTGCTGTAATAACAAATTGGGACGCTCTCCTGGAAAAGGATTGGCTTTATTCAACCAATGATTCTGCTGTTGGCTGTTAGCAGATTGACCCGAGGGGGCAAATTGAGCCATATTCCCACTATGGGGCAATCCATGAGGCATTCCAGCCAAATGATGCTGAGAACCAGAGAACTGAGAAAAATTGGGCGGAGAGAAGGGGATTTGTGTCCCACCATGAGGAGATGAAATACTTGGTGGATGTGATTGATTTGGAGGAACCTGTAAGCGCCCACCAGGTGGTGGGTACGAAATAAAGGCCGATTTAGGAAAAATAACTGGTTCACTTAAGTCATTTTCCTGCTGAGGCTGTTGAGGATATGAGGATGTTCTGGATATTGCTTTGGAATCTGCAAAACATAATTTGGAAGGATGAGGTAATGACCATCTATTTCCATCGTGGACATTTTCAGCATCAAATACTTGCTGATCTAGCAAATTTACATCTGGTTCCTTGGTCCAGTCTGCAGTTGAAGAACCTGAGAAACAAAATTATGACATCAAATCAAGACTCATAGGAAAATTCACAACCAAACATAGAAGAATCGAATTAGCAATAGAATTTTTCTAACATTTAAACCAGATGATAGCAAGGTGCACAAATATTTTGAGGGGTAATAGAAATTAAAACATGAAAATAAATCAGAAGAGGCTGAAAGATCAAAAATCTATAATTCAACAAGTGGAAAAATAGCAATGAGAAAGCTGAAAGGAGAATAGAAAGCTAGCCACTGCTCTAACCTGTTGGTTAGAAAAGAAAAAAGTAGAGACAAAATAGAACATGGAGCAGAAGCAGATGCATTTACAACCACCTCTACAGGTGACTCATTTTGATCATACAAAAAAACAAAAACAAGGTAAAATACAGTTTCTGGACAGCGCAATCATAGTATTAACACTTTCATCAAGAATCACAAGTTGATAACACTGCTGAAAGAAAGGAAATAAAAAAAACAAACACTGATCTCAGTGCGGTAACCTTTGATCAACCAAGAAATTTGGGTTGAATGAAAGACACATGATTCCACATAAACATAATATCGGGTAAAAACATTTCGTCAGAACGGAATTGTACCTTCAGGTAAATAAAATAAAATTTTGAATGAAAAAATTTGCCAATTTTTCAATTCAATCAACATAATTGAAGCTAAAGATTTTCATATTTTATGTCCTCAAGTATTATGATAGCTCCTTTTCATTACACAAGATTTTAAATGGATGAAGTGAAAATGATGATCATGTTGCAAACACTTTCCAGCTTATTTTCTACCTTTAGTTAGACAAGAACAGATCAATGGACGAAAAACTTTGGCAGGTCGGATTAACAGAAAAAGGGCCATATCAAGCCGCCATGAGGATAGATGCCAGCAGCTTTTATGTCCAGTGGAAAATGCCATTCTCCAATCATAGAGATTGGAAAACAAGACAATCGGATGGCTGCAATGGATACTTTCAGAACACCAACAATTAAATGAATTGCACTTGGTGACTGTCAAATAACCTCTTCCAGTGATTTAAAGCAAATGTGTTTGGATTGAGAGACAACGAAGGGAAATCAGGTAGTAAAACAGTCATATGTTTACATCCTATCTTAAAAGTGCATATTGCTTCCATTTCTGCAAAACTGACCCATAGAAGGAACACCGTATAGAAAATGAAGTTGTAACAGCAAGATGCTCCCAATTCTATTAGGTTCGAGTACAAAGAAACTGAGAAGAAGTGGTAAGCTAGTTAACACAAATAATCTCCCAAAAAAACAAATAAATGATTTTGATTTATTTGCTGATATAAAATCCTAAAACCACAACAAAGAAACAGTTTCTGCACATACACACCTTTAGCGTAATTTAGATTAGACCACAAATGGAAAACACTGTTAAGTTCCAGGTCTCATAAAGCAAGTTTTACAGATATCCTGATTGTCAAAGAACCTAGAAAAAGAACGAGTCAAAGGGAGTTGAAATGACAGAAAACTACTCACTTTCTCTAGAAATGGATCCTCTAACACCAATGACACCAACACCTCTTGCATCGCTAACAACTCTGTTCAACTGCAAGTGACAAAGGAAACAAACAAGAATCCCAATATGAAGATCATATGACAAGCAGAAAGCAATTACAATATCCAGGACATCGAGATGCGCACTGGATTAACAATAAAATAGAATATCACAGCAGTATAACAACAAAGTTAAGGTTGAAAAAAAAATGAAAAGATGACCAAACTCCTATAACATTGTGTTGGATTGGTAAATAAAGATGCATGTTTAAGCAAATCTTTTTTGAAAATTGGTTTGAAGGACAAAATATTTAAAGAAGTTGACCATACTATGATAATTAATACCAATTAAAGGATAATTTTTTAAAATTAAAACTTTACTTTTACTTTTTAAATCAGAAATATATACTAATATTTTAAAAAATAAATATTATATTTATTTAAATTGTTAAATATCATACAAATGGGTTGATTGGATAAGTTACGGTGTCATAAAGACATTCTATGTGATCAAATGCAGGGATATTCTCCAGAGAGTTCTTTCCATTCAAAAGTATTTGATCAGACTAAATAAAGAAAATGCAACCAGCTGACGCATTATGCATGAACATATTGGACAAAAAAATTACATATGCCAATTCATGACACAGAATCCAAAAACTTACACAACTCAGACAAGCGGCAGGTGCTAAATGGCCATCATAGAGGGGCTACTCAGATGTATAATTTTCATCCCAATACAAACAAGACTTCCGAAAAAATCTAAACTTATAGTTATCTCTGTCATTTTGAGGAGATATTAATGAACATTTATGATGAAAAATAAATTTATTGCTCCTCATTAGATTTCTGGAATTCATCATTATGACCAATTCATTGAATCATGAGAGATGAGTGATAAATTTAAACATGTTGATGTGAAGGGGAATTGTAACTAAACTGAACACTATAAAGGTTTTTCTTTTACAAATATCGAGAAGACTAACTAGAATTAATCACCAACACACTAAAAGGACAAGAAGAGATACAGTCATATGAGTGAGCACCATCGAGCAAGAACACAAGTCTTGAAAACCAACTTTAAGAGAAAGGATAATACCCACATTACCAATTAATTTGAACCATTTTATCACATTAATTGAGATGTAGAGAAAAGGTTAACCTTTGAGAAAGTACTTGAAAGATCATCCATATCAGATAAAGTCCCAAACGCTTCACACTGGAAAAAAAAACTCTATTAATAATACCAAGCCATCCCCCAGATAGGGAAAAGTAAAAAATAAAAAATAAAAAATAATGCCTAGAAATACATGTATAAAAGATGCTTTAATCAAAAGAACAAAAAAAAATCATCAAGATTTTTTTTTTCAACAAAAAGATGACTACTGAAGGGATCCAAGGCCAAGCAAGGAGAAAAAGAGATCAAGAACATGCATACAGCGTTACGAAAAAGCATGGAATACTACCTCTTTGGGGTCCAATTAACAGGGATGGGAAAAACAATTTAAAATATAAATAACTTGGAACAAACTGCAAACAAAGATTGAAAACCCACACATGCATTATTAAAGTTGACAGAAACAACAATCAGTGAAAAGAGTCATCCAGTTACTATCTCATGTCCATCTGAAATCACCTCTTCTCTGTCCTCAATAGCAGAAAAACTGAAGTCCTCATCATCAAGATTAGCAAAGCCATCATTCCCAATACCATCATCCTCTTCCAAACCTCCTAACTCAACTTCCTCCACGGAACCCTTACTAAAAAATGCATACTGCGAAGCATCAAATTTCACATCTGCAAAGACCATGAATCCAGTTTAAGCAATAAATTATCTGAAGAAACGAACCAAACAAAAACAATGAGAGCAACTTACACACATAGGAATGACCACATAATTTGTTTGCACAAGGGAAGAGAACTTGATGAACAAACATACTCACATGTAGAACACAGAATAGAAAAACTTAAACAGGCATTCAAAATAAGAATGAACCAAACTAGATAAATACAGAAAGAAGCCCTAGCTCAAGCTCTCATCACAAACCACCAATAATGGCAAGAGAAATCAGCAGTGTTCCATGTTAGTGATATCACAAAACATAAATCAGCTCAATTCTCAACCTCAATTGTGCATATTCAATGCACCCAAAAGACCTTGGGAACATGCATCCATCTAAATGATTGCACTTGAAAAAATAGTGACCATATAAAGCAATCATTCAGTGAAGAATTCAATTTGATGGCAGTGAATACCTCAATAATCAGCTACAGGAAACCAACCTTTCTACCAGCCAATTAGAACTGCTTTGCCAGAAAGAGATATGATCACAGCACACCATCAATAACAAAAATTATCCAAGGATCCAAGTAATAATCGAAGTTCCAACATCCTTTACCATGAGCAACAAAGAATAATCGCAATCTCAACATTT
This sequence comes from Dioscorea dumetorum, assembly GCA_902712375.1. NCBI lineage: Eukaryota > Viridiplantae > Streptophyta > Magnoliopsida > Dioscoreales > Dioscoreaceae > Dioscorea > Dioscorea dumetorum. Next base: position 1,418,761 of record CACTHL010000847.1, read on the forward strand.
ATAAAAACCGTTACACTAAAATCAGCGAAAGAAACAATAATTTCTATAAACTAAGCACCAACAAAGTAACCTTGAGACTCTATCCAATCCAAATACATACAAAAAGAAGCTTTGCCTTTGAATCCCATAACAGAACACTACCAACGGTATGAACAATCAACAAGTGCCTATGATAGTAGTATTACAAACCACAAATCAGTTCAATTGACAAATCCGTTGCACAAGTTCAATGCACCCAAAAGACCTACCAAAGACACATTCTGCTCATAGATCTAACCTGTGCAAATCTCTCCAACTCCAAAGCAGTAAATGAGAATCCAAACAAGAATTCAATTACATGGCAGTGACACAAAACCAGATTCTCATACTAGAACAGCAGAAATGCTGCGCCAAAAAAAAAAAACCATTCCCATCAATATGAAGCAGTCCAATCCAGCAATGATCCATCACCACCTTCGACACAACCAAGAACCTATGAATCTCAATCTCAACAGCACCAAAACCCGATTACACCGCAAAACCGATAAACAAAAACACGAATTCCAACCAAATAAGCAGCATTCCAGCTGCCTCCCGGCTATCCAGCACCAAAAAACTCAACAAAATTCTCGTCCAAACCAAAAACATAATAAAATCTACAAACCGATTCACAAACAAAATCAAACACCCAAAACAAAAAAAAAAAAACACACAAAAAAAAATATCATCACCTGGCTGTCGAGCACCATCAAATCCCGCAAACCCCCTACCAGGATCAGCGTTATCCTCCTCCACTTCAAGCCCCTCCATCCAAAATCAAAACCCTAGCTCTTCTCAAACCCTAGAAAAAAATCGAAAGCACAGCAAGAGAAACCCTCGCTGAGATCCAAGAGCTCTCGTGGCCTTTGAAGCCCTGCGCACGATAAATATAAAAATCAACATAAATAAGTAAATAAATAAAATTTCAAGGGCTTTTTCTAAATAATTCTAAAGAAAAATAAAGTTTAAAAGGATTTGTAAATAAATCCATCTTTTTCGGGGGTCCTATTTAAAAATATTTAAAGTTTTCTTTGGGTGCTTTACTAGTGAGTGAGTGAGTGTTTGTTTGGCTTCACTCAAACCCATAATAAATTTGTAATTATACCTAACCCCCTTAAATTTAGATAATTGCATGTAGTTATATATTTGTATTTATTTTAAAATAAAGGCCAAACAAGCCAAGAGAATAATCCCAACTTCAATAATTTTTAATTAATACATAAAAGTTAATGATATTTTAAATGGAACAATCAAAGAAATTTTTCAGGGACAATACTGTAAATTCCACAGAGGAAAAACACATAGAAGCACAAAATTATCAAACATTGAAGGGATAAAGGTGCAAAAGATAAAATTGAGGGGTGTTTCTGAAAATTTGGGAATGATTGATTAAAGTTTGAGAATGAAAGAGGGATATTCCTTTTCAGGTATATTTGGACTTATGTTCATATTTATCTATTTTATAAATATATATATATATATTTTTTTTAAAATATTATTTGCACTAAATTTTTTTTTTTATGATTAGAGGGACACTTGTATGAAACAAGTTCACTAAAAAAAAAGCACAAACATGATGTTCATCCATTTGAACTTTGAAGCACTCTCTTTTCTTTTAAGGCGTATTCATTACTGTGTAAATGGGGAGAAGTAAACTGATTTTCTTCACTCATGATGTTTTTTTTTTTTGAAGTGAGGAAGTGATCACTTCAGACTTTTTTCACTGAAATGGGGAAAGTGAGTTTTTTTTTACCCTTCAGAAGTTACACCACTTTTACTGAAATGAACTCCAGAAGTGGGAAAATTAACATTTCATGGAAGAGATACTTCATAGAAAACGAACATAAAAAGTGGTGGAAGTCATATCACTTCCACCACTTCAGAGCACTTCAGGGAAGTGTCACTTCTCCCGTTTATTGACTTCCCTCCACTTACGCCTAAATGAACATACCCTAATTGAAGATCGGAAAATTTTTAAGGTTTTTTTTTTTACAAATATGGATAAATTATGTGTGAGCGATGGGCATGTCCGATAAGCAATATCCTGCACCTCTATGTGAGCTGGGGTTGAAATCTGTCCCCTGAGCAAAATGAATGTTTTTGTTATATTTCACTCAATGTTAATTTTTTATTTATGTTTTTTTTAATTTTAAATGTAATAATAATAACAATAAGCCATTACTATTTGCGGGGTTAGCTACATGAAAACCGAGATTAAACATATTTTTTTTGTAAAATCTTTTTGTAAACATTTTTTTTAAACTGTGTACCAAAATATTTTTCAACTTTTTTTATAGGAGTATATGTTCGTCATCTAAGGACATTTTTATATCATTTTATTCTATTATTGTTTAAGTATTTTTTTTTTTAATTTTATAAAATGCGAAAAAATAATAATGTGCATCATTAACGCTAAACAAGTTCTAGTTTTTATGTTATATGAAAAATTGATAAAATAATCATATATTTAAATCTTGCGTCAAGTAATAACCACCACGATCAAAATGACAATATTTTGATAATACAAAATTAAAATAAACATTAAAACAAAGCGTAAAAATAATTTTTTTAAAATCTCTATATATTTTTTAAGTTAAAAATTAAAAATAAAAACCAACAATATCTTGATCTATTGACACAATGACACCGGTCCTTTCAATGAGGTTAATCATTTCCACGAGGACTCAAAATTAAACTCTAAAACCCGATATTCACTTTATATTTTGTCGGTATCATTATTTTTTTTTTTAATGAAAGACGTTGATTATCAGTTTGTTAAAAAAAATTGAAAATTAAAAATGACGGTTGATCATCATCATCATCATCATCATAAAATAAATAAAGCTGCAATCAATCTACATCCCTTTTACATGTGTTTCCAAAAGATGGAATGGAACCAAAGAGAGCACAAATCAAGTGACAATGTTCTTCTTCTTTAGCTTTAGTTTTAACTAGTAAAAGTTAAGGCAGGTACATGATAATGGTCCAAAAGCACCCAGGTGGTGCTTCACCCTCACAAAGTACTCCATAGAAGAATTTAATTAATAATAAATGGACCACCACATGAGAAATGATACGTGACCTATTATATCCCAACTTATATATGTAGAAGAGGATCTCCTATTGTAACGTTACAATTAGCCGTTATATTTATATCTAACAGTTACAAATCATTTCAATATAGTAACAAAAAAATATCAAACAGTAAAAAAATTTATAATATTTTATACAGTATTCATATAAATAACAGTCACTTAATCATAATCTACTGACTCTCAATCAACGTTCATAGTGAACAGTAATATATATATGAGATTGTGTTTTCGAAAAACATTCTCATATAACTTATATGTAGACGCCTTCGAGAGTTGTTTGATAGCCCCTCTCACTCTACATTCCAACCGTACTTGACCCGTTTGCAGATAAAATTACTCCTCTTTGGAACAAAATTTAAATTAATTAAACATAATATCTATTTTTTTAATTATATTTTAAATAAAATTATTTTATTTTATTTTATTTTTAAATGTGACGAACCACACTCACAGGAGGAAGAAGGAATCAAACCCTCAAGCTCCCTCATGAGACACTGCTAATAATGAATTTAAATTTTATACAAATATATTTAAATAATGTTTATATAATTTTTTTAACACATATATATATCATAACTTACATGACTTCATCTAAGTAATGAGCATACTCTTTTATAGAACTTTTAGTACTTCATCCAGACGAGTTAAGAACTCGTGGCTTTCAAAATAACCACCGGGGTGAAAACCGCTCGCGCGCCGCCGCCACAGCCGCCAAAAAAGAAAGACGTTACTACTGTTAACATTAAACTGAGGTTAAATATATATATATAGATACATTGGAAACTCATGCAAACCCAACTTTCATAAACAGCTCATTGAAATCATCTTACATTCATATGACTTGAAGAATTTGCATGTCCACTCAAAAGACAAATACATGGACATGCACCACAGCAGCAACTACTCAACCATAAATGAGATTTTACAGCTGCAACCTCCAACAGCACTAGGATTTGTTGTCACCTGCAACACAAAGCTCAGTTCTCAATTTAATCCTCTGCAACGTGACACCAAATCAAACACACTGCAATGCTGCAAATTAACCATAACAGAATTGCAAGGCTTGGAGCCATCGGATTGCACCACCGTTTTTGTTGTTGCACTTAGAGAGAAGTATTTCAAATGTATTTCAACATTTAAGTGTTCTTATATATATAGAATTGAGATTTGAAAATTCTAACTACCCATTTTATATGAAAAGATATATTAAAACTACCATAACTCTTTTTATTACACCAAAATGCGTTTTCTAACTACATGTAACTCTTTTATTACACAATGAGATGCATCTTAACTTTTCTAACTTCTAAAGGTGTTATTTAACCACTACAACTACTAAAGAACATGAAAAGATGTCATAATAACAAAATTACAATATTAAAAATATTATAACATGCTGCAGAATAACTATAAGAGAATTGCAAGGCTTGGAGCATCGGATTGCACCACTGTGTTTGATCAGTAGAATTTAGGACATGGAAAGAACTGAGTTACATTGTCAGCAGAATAAAATTTCTCTTGTGCTGGAAAGTTTAAGAAAACAAATAAATAATAAATATTCTCAGGTTAACATTTTAAATCTTCACACCAATTCCATGAGAATAATGCAAAGGCCTGGAGTGCATTGTTTAATTTGTCAAAATTGATAACAATGATGGGTTTCAGAAGACAGCATCTAGTCTACTCAGATATATTCAAATCTCTAAATAAACAATGAATGCATTTTATACTTTAATAAAGTTGAACTTGACCATCATACCGCAATAAAATGTAAGGAAATTCCAATTCATCAATTGTGATTGAATGCAAACCTATCATCAGAATTTTTCATGTTATCCAAACAAAAATGCATACTGGAAACCAGAGCATCCACCAGTTTCAAAACTTAGTCGAAGCATATTATCAAATTCACCTTTTGCATGCAGCTCTTTTAATCTCTGGCACAGAGACATTTCCAGTGAGAACTTTCAATTTTTAATTTGAAAAGATAAACTTCATGTAGAATAGAGCACCACCAAGAAAAAAAAAACCTTCTTTCAGGTTCATAGAAGTCCACATCATAAACCAAAGGCATCAACCTTACAATCTTATGAAACTGATCAATTGCTAAAAACTAACAAATTGAAAAATTTACCATTTGCTTTACTTAAACATATATCCTAGATTTATTTAGCTGAAAAAAAAATGATAGGATTCTAAATAAATTAGATAATATTATAATAGTGAAGATTAAGTTGACAAGAACCCTAAATGGCTATAGAAAATTAAGAAAAGGAATACCCGGACGCAATTCTCAGTCATGTGGACTGCTTCTTCGGCATCAAGTGATGAAGAGGACTCCACCGCACCAATGCTTAAGAGCCGGTGGTTTTGGTTGATGCGGAAATAGATGGATGCCATCATTCGCTGAAGCACCGATCTTGACATCCTATTTCCTGCACTCTGCAGCCTGCAAACTTTCAGTCTCCATAGTGTTGGGTATGTGAAGCCCTGATTGCGTGACACCCCTGAGACGCAGATCTCTGAAAAAATTTTCTTGGGATTGTATGGCATTTATGTAATTTACCTCTTCCAGTAGTGCTCTAGATTTCTTCTATATATATATATAGATGGTCATTGTAAGTTGTAATTAATTCTGATAGGGAAAGAAAACCCTAGTGCGGCCGTAGACGTAGGTAATCTTGCCGAACCACATAAATCTTGTCTATTGTGATTGTTTTTGCTGTGTGTTTTTCTTCTCTCTTAATCATCGGTGGCAATCTGATTCTTAACACAAAGTGCAGACAAAATGATCTGAACAATGTCAATTCTACGTGACTCAATACAGTATCAATCATCCTCAAATGCTGCAGAAATTCCATGATCACATAACAGGCTAAGGAAAATCATTGCCTCACTTAAGCCAATTCATCCTAACCAAGAGTACCACTTTATATTTTACAAACCAGGTTCCAATAGCGTAAACACAGCTCATGAACAAGTCTCATGATGTAATTACATCGGTATACTTACTCTATATATCAAATCACTTGATTAATGTTTATTCTCTGCAGCTTTTTTCAAATTTCAAGTGAAAGGATGACCTCTTGGCATATAAAAAATCACTATCACAAATGAAAAGTCATCAATTTGGCCTTTACTTTAGAAGTTGGTACTAGTTAGAATTATGAAAGTTGTGAAAAATGGTAAGTGCCATAAGCTGTCTCCATGGCCAACACTCAAAATTAACAGCAGATCTCTAACAAGATAAAAAGACTGTCTGCAATACTACTTTCGTATGCTTGCATGCCTTGTGTAACTGTGGTTGACCAGCACAATATATGTTAATGAGTTAGGTAATACAACAGCAGCATGGAGTATACAATTTGTATAGCAGAGGAAAAATAATAATCAAACCACTCATAATTACTGAATGACAAATATTTACCGTAAAAACAACACCATTTTCCCCCTTTGTTCGAAGCAAACAAATGTAATTGTTCACAGTTTAAGTTAATATGGTGCTTTAAAGGTTTAAAGCTGGACCTCTAATTGTCATTTTTATAAACACTTTTTACCAATCACTTCATCCTTCACTACACTTTAAATAATTGTAATATTCCCAATGATTTGAATTCCAACCTCTTATCAATTATTAAAAATCCACCTACTCTGAAGCAAGGGGAAAATGGTTGACAAATCTTGAACTAGAAAAAAAAGACCTCCCCATCATCCTCCCATATCCCAAACATGACAACAGTGATTACTTGGTATAACTAGCAAATCCATAATGCAGTCCTCTCTGACCATGAATCAGTATGAAATGGATTTGAAAAAACTATTACACTCAAAAGTACTTTCTCTTTTACCTCTTCAAAGGAATTCCTTGCTCATATTCATAACCCAGAAAACACCATCACGCCATTCCTGATCTACCAAGAAATTAAGTAATAAAAGATCATTGTTTTTAGGTATCAAAAGATCAGTTTTTCCTTGCCGAATAACACATTACACAACAAACCGACACAAATTTGCCCTGTTTTGCATGTTTCTTACATCAAATAGCATAAAATTCTAAGCCATAGATAATCAAATCAACATAAAACTTATCACATTCTAAAAGTAGTTTCTCTTCAAAGGAATCAATTCCTTCCTCATATTCATAACCCAAAAAACACCACGATGCTATTTGTTGCGTGTATTATTCAGGTAATAAAAGATTATTATCTTCATCTATCAAAAAGACCAGTTTTTTTTTGTTTTCCCTGCTGAATAATACACACAACAAATCTAACACTATCAAGCATGAATTTCCTCTATGTTACATGTTGCTGACATCAAATAGCATCAAATTCTAAACCCTAGATGATCAAATCAACACAAACAGAGCGATAATCTCATCAGAACCCAATACGAGCTAAATTCATTGAGGAAATTAAACAAAACACAAACCAATCAAACACAGATAAAAACACAATCTCTTCATATGATCAAATAAAACCCAACTTCATCAAAAGAAATAACAAAACATGAAAATAATCCCAATAAGAACTTTTAAAGATAGTCAAAAGCCAAGAGATTTACATCTCGCTCTCCCGCGAGGATCGAACTCCGCTCCCAGAAATAAAAATAGTAATGGAAAATTAAAAAAAAAAAAATCATGGAAGTGGGTCAAAGTCCGAAACCGATAAACGTTAGGGGAAATTTTTGAAAGCTCCATTGTGGTCTGCCTCTTTTTTAATGGAGGGTTCCTGATTTGAGTTTTTAATAGTGTAACACCGGGTAATTTAATTTATTTATTAAAAAAAATACTAAAACCTCTTTAATTTTCTCTTGGAAGTCAAGAGGGTTGATTTCGGTGTAAGTGGGAGAAAATCAGGGAGTGAAAGAAATGCCATTTCCCTAAAGTGATGGAAAGTAGTGGAAGTGATATGACTTCGCCCACTTTTTGTGTTTATTTTGCATAAAGTGTTTTTTTTTCCCATGAAATACTCATTTTTCCGCTTCTGTTTGTTTATTTCGGTGTAAATAATAACATTTCTAAAAGGTTTTTTTTGTAGTGGGAGAAATAGATTTTATAAGAAACTCACTTTTCTCACTTCGGTGTAAAAAATACCGCTTCAATTTGAAGTAGTGGAGTGACCACTTCAAAGAAAAAAAAATCAAAAGTGGAAAAAATCAGTCCACTCCCCCCTAATTTTTTGTTGTTATTTATATTATTAAAAATATATATTATTTAAAACCATTACGGTCTATTTAAAAACTATTCAAATTTATTTTTTAATTTTTTTATATAATATATATTTGATAATATACATAAGAACAAAAATAAAAATTTTTATTTGATGATTTTTAGAGTCTTTCAAATATCATTCATAACTATTTTTTATTATAATCATTATTAATTTTTGTTTATACAGATAATTATTAATGAGTGTTGCTACACATATTTATGAAAATAAATTCATAGTTAATATGTTTTGCTATGTAAATTTAATATCTATTTTCATAATAAAAAGTATTTTCATTAGAGAAAAATAACAAGATGCCCCTATAATTCTTTCAATTTCATAAAAGGTTCCATCCTTCTTTTTAAATTATATAATTTTAAATTTAAATTCATCTAGTATTTCTGCTATTATAAAAAATTATTATAAACTAATCTATCTCAAAGTCCACATAAAATGATTACACTTTGTACCTACTTGTATTTTTTATTTTTTATTTTTTATTTTTTTATTTTAAATGGAACACTTGTAAATGGAATCAGGGAAACTGTAAACCACTCAAGACTGATGTTTTATTTTATCCTTTCATCATAATAAAGATTTAGTATTATTTTAATGAATATACAATTTATAGTCACATATGTGTCTTGGCCTTGTACAGTGTTAGCATTGGCAGTGAACTGAGAGTGGGAATTGATTTGAAAGGACAGAGATGAGACTGCAGTCTTTTACATAAACTACAAAAGAAAGAGGCCCTCCATCCCTTGCAATCATCAAAAGATCATTCATATGCACAAATTCCACCACAATATACTTTCATAATTTCATCTTGGGAAGTTCACTATACAATGAAGTAGCTAGAGCTCTTGATTTGACATCTTGATATGATTTAACACATTCCTCTCTATATTGTATTATGTATCATGCATGCAAAGGTTTATGGATTTTTTTGTTATATGAATAAATTGATATTGGTGGATGTTGGGAGAAATTGATGGGAATAGAGTGGAGATGCATGTTTTCAATAATATTTCACTGTTCTCTGATTTGTTTAGCTGTTGTGAAAGATGATTAATTGAAACTTCTCAGTATTGTTTATGTTTCAAACCACTCATGTTTTCTTCTTTTAGATTAAAAAGAGAAGTTGAATTATCTTCTTTGGAATAAATCCAAATGAACCAAAGGGCTTATAACCCAACGGTATCTCGGGTCCCCTCGTGGGAGGAGATGCGAGTTCAATTCCCCCGAACCGCGCTCCCCCGTTCCAAGAGGGTGAGGACGTTGTAGGCAATCCCCCCGCCACGCGTACACTCCTTAGAGTTGGCGCTTGTCACCCTATCTCAAAAAAAAAAAAAAAAAAAATCCAAATGATGGAGTTCATGGTCTTTCGTCTGTAGTGGATGAAGATCAATGATTGTTTTGTTTTATAGACTTTTTTTTTTCATAGAGGTGACAATGTGGTTATTAAGAGGTTAATTATCAAGGGACATACATGTATGATGGTGTACAAATTACGGTATTATCGATCACCTAGGAATTTATAAACCCCTCCAAACATCACATGAGGTCATAAAAATCCTACCATACGCATGCGCGAAATATATTCATGAACCAAATCAAGCTAATAAATTTTTCCTGCTTTGCAATCATAGAAGAGAGGGATACGTTTCCCACAAGAGATCCATTTGAACAATATTCAGTATATGTCGATTGAGAACAATGATAAATAATATTGCTAGAGTACAATTACAATATTTTTGTGCAAAATAACAACCTTATACTCTGTCTGCGTACCACTATCAGGTTATCTTAATCCAATCTCTATACACTTTCCTAATAATTATAAAGAGAAAAAAACATATATATATAAGAGAGCTTGGATGTCATTGTCTACATATAGATAGATAAGAGAGCTTGGATGTCTACATATATAAAAAAAAAAAATAAAGAGCTTTAATGGGGAGTTTAGATGTCTACATTGTGGTTCCCACTCCTTGTCCCCCTCCTCTCCTTTCTCCTCAATTAACTAGTATCTTTTGCAAGCTTTTAGTTTGATTTCCACCAAACACAAAATATCTCTTTTCTCATTGTAGACTGCATGTTCTGATCTACCAATCCTTTCTCTCTATAAATGCACATCTCCATCCATCCTTACTCTTCCCATTAAACTCAACTTATTCCCCAAATCTCTTATCATCTTCCAAATCTTTCTCCACCTTTATTATTCACTCCCATTCCCATTCCCATTCCCATTCCCATCACCATCCCTTCCCCTTCTCCTCTCATGTACTTCCAAGCTTAGTTTCACTTCCATCACCATCTCTTCTCCTTCATCTACTAAATATTAATTAATTGTTTCAGCTATTCTCACTACATATAGTAATGTACTACTTACTGCAAATATTCTCATGTTCTAAGCTTTAGATTGATCCACCTACTAGTGTTTCTATTTTTCTTATATCTATCTTCACATATATATATATATATATACAAACCTCTTCTTCTTCTTCTAGCTAGTGATCATAATTAATATGCTTTTGATCATATATATGTTTTCCCCTTAAACTTTGAGCTAGTACTCTACTGTCTTCTAAACTTTGAATCTTCTTCTTATCATATGTTCTCTTCTCACCTTCTTCTTCTAATGTTCTAAGTTTCACATCTTCACAAACACACCTTCTTCTTTTTAATATTATCATTGTTGTAATTACGTAGACAAATTAAGAAAGAGAAGTCTTGATTATATAAAAATGTCATCTTTTTCCACCATCCCAAGCAACTCCTCCGGCGGCACCTCCTGCAACAACTCCGACAGCGCCTCCGGCCGTCCAAGCCGCTATGAATCCCAAAAACGGCGAGACTGGAACACCTTCGTCCAATACCTCAAGAACCACCGCCCTCCTCTCACTCTCTCCCGCTGCAGCGGCGCTCACGTCCTTGAATTCCTCCGTTACTTAGACCAGTTCGGCAAAACCAAGGTCCACAACACCACCTGCCCATTCTTCGGCCACCCCAATCCTCCCTCCCCGTGCACCTGCCCTCTCCGTCAAGCTTGGGGAAGTCTCGACGCTCTCATCGGCCGTCTTCGTGCCGCCTTCGAAGAAAACGGCGGCCAACCGGAGGCCAACCCTTTTGGCGCTCGCGCCGTCAGGTTGTATCTCCGCCAGCTCCGTGATTCTCAGGCCAAAGCTCGTGGCATTGCTTATGAGAAGAAGAAACGAAAGAGACCGCCGCCGCCACCTCCGCCGCCACCTTCACCTCCACCTCCACCACCACTTCCACCTGAGATGGTTGCCGGAGTGAATTCTGGCAATGTAGATCAACTGTTTCATCACTATCATCATAGTCATTATCTTCAAGGACATGTTGTTAATCTTGTCCTAGCCGCCGCTGCCGCCGGCGATGAAGCTCACTCCGGCGGTGAACTCATACCGCTTTCGGTGCTGAATTAGTGTTTCCTTTGCTCTCTTGATGATTTTCATTGCATGGTTGTTGATTAAATTAGTGTAAATATAAAGATCGATGCCAGGAGCTTCCTCGTATGATTGATGTATATATATGTTCTCTTGGATATGGATTTGGTTTTAGGGTTTATATATCATGAGCAGATATCAGTTCTAATTAGTATTGCTTTTGGTTTCCTTTTTTGTTTTATTTTTTTTCTTATATAAATATAGATATATATATCATCTTGTGTTCTTGGATAGAGTTTAATTCCTTTTATAAATCATTCATGTTAGTGGTTGGTAGTTGAACTTGCCTCATGAAACCAGGCAAATCCTGGTTTTAACACTATTTATACAGAATTAAAATAATATTTTATATATATTAAGATAAGGTTGAGAGTATTTTATATATATATATATATATATACACAATAAAATGCATGCAGTACAGTGTATAAAACCAGGTGTTCCCTAGGTTTTAAAGCATGGAAGTGTTTGTTGGTTCTTGATTTAGATTATTAGATACATATGTAGGGTTTGGCCAATAAGCCTTCTATTTTTCTTGCCTTTTTTTTTTTTTTTTTTTTAAAAGAGCTAGCAGCTAGATGTGAAAGCATATTAAAAAAATAGTATAAAGCTCCTTTTTCATCTCTTTTTTTGGTGACTTTGTAACTATACATACATACATATATATATATATATTCAGAATTATATGTCATATGTATAAGATCATTATTTCAATCACTGATAGGAAGATGATCCTAATAACTATATATGGTTAATCATATATGTTAATTATGCTTAATTTATAGCTAGGGTCTATTCTTCTTCTATTTTAGTTGGTGAATGGAGTTCCCTTTTATATGTTCAAGGGTTTATCATGCATTAACTGTGAATTATTTGAGTAAAGTTAAAGTTAATTAGAGAAGTTAATAGAAAGAACTCTTGTATATATACTGATTTTAATTATCTATATATGATATAACTACATTGATAATTAAGATATATTGATGTTTTTATTAACATCCATACCAAGTGAATTATTAATATGCATATATAAGACAGTACTCTGAATTCAACTGAGGAATGCTATATTAATTTATTGAAAAAATTATCACTATTAATCATCATCAATAATTAAGATTGAAGTTAGTGTAGTATCTCTTTTTTATGTATAAGAAGAACAAGAGAGTGTTTATTTAAATAGTGTAGAACTACTGTTGGTTGATGTCATAGGGCATGGCTCTATTTATTCAGCATATATGCCAAAGAAGGATTAGTTATTGCATCTGTGACTTCTTGTTGGTGCATAAATGAGTGAATAAATGAGTGAATAAATATATACAGATCTTGTTTGTAATTTAAAGATGTTTGATGATTACCGTTAGATGATGATTTAATAGTTATTATATATAAAAATAATGTACAGATTTTGTTAATTATTATGTTTCGGCACTATCAAATGGTATTATGATACTGTTAAAGGGTGTTACAGTACCGTAATCAGCAATGATACTATACATTGTTTGATGATAACTAAAAATGTGAGAATATTAAGACCCTGTTTGGATGCATAATAAATTTTTCTATAAAAAATTTATTCTATAAAATTCGAAGATGATTTTTATGGAATTTACTATGAGAAAAATTCCCACGGAATGGTATTTAGATATGCACTGGAAAAATTTTTTTATAAGAATTTAATTTTGAAAATAAAATTAGCTGTTATGATTTCACCAGGCCAAAAAACAAAGAGAAAATTTTTTTTGATTCCCACATCTTTATAAAATTATTATAGAATCATATGATTATATACTAATTTTATACTGTAAAAGTAATATAAAACATATGGGAAAAAAACTTTAAATATAAGCCAGATCTTTTGGGTCATTTTATTTGTTATTTTGTTTTTAGAAATGAGCCTATATCAGCACAATTAGGAATTATTCTCTAAATATATAATTACAGTTTTGCATTTTCAAAATTTCATAATGATAATTAGAAAAAATAATCATTGGTTTTTGAAAACTACAAATAAGAAAAGGGCCAATCATTGGAGGAGGAGAAAAAAATATAGTTAATTACCAATTTAAGAGAAGATTGATAAAGTGGATGTATGTATTATATATTATTATCACAAGTGGACAAACAAATAATATCATTAGATGGATATGACAATGAAATTATTGCTAATAATTTTTCTCTAATTGAAAGCATATAATTAATGGTTTTAAAATTAGAAACTTTCACAAGTGAGAGTTGTTAGCATTTCACCAACCAAATCCATAGTGTCCACAAATTAAACCATCCTTTTTTGGTTGATCTATCAATTCTTATTCTTATTATTATTTTTAATAATAATGTTTTGTTATTATTAATTTAAATTAAAATAATTTAGGAGTTGTCTAATCAAATAATTCATTCATCAAAGGGAAACACCTTGGCCATCTACCAAGCTAACTCTTTGACATTAGCCAAGAGAATTAATCCACCAAATCCAATAATTAACTCTGGTTAATTAGCAACCACTTCTTGTTAATTCTATATATATTGTTTATTTTATTCAAGTTATTTTTCACTAAACAAGTTGAGAATAATAATAATAATAATAATAATAATAATAATAATAATAATAATAATAATAATAATAATAATAATAATAATAATAAGATGAAGGAGATGATGATGATGAAGAATTAAATTTCACATGATTTTAAACAATGAGAAAATAGAAAAATAATTATTGAAATTTCAAGTTAATGATAATTAATTTGTCATTAGCAATGTGATTTTTTGTTTAAAAAAAAAAAACCAAACTGTGTTCTTTTGCCTTTTGTCTTTTGTTTAAAGAAATGGCTTAAAATTTTTTTAATGCATTTCATAAATACATAATTTTTATAAATGCATGAGGCTATAAAATTATAAATCGCAATTTGTGATAAAAAATATTTTTTTTAATTTAAAAACCTATTAAAGAAACTATTTTTTAATTTTAAAAACTTATTAATACTAAATAGATAAAATAATATTAAAATGTAATATATCTAAAGGAGAACATATAATATTATATTAATTCATCATAAACTATTTCTAAAAAAAGTAAATTTAGACAATACGTAATTCATATATAAAATAGCCACACACACACACACACACACATATATATATATATATATATATATAACCAAAAATTAATAGTTAAAAACTAAACAATTACACAGCTTTCCTCTTGTGGCAATTTGATGCCCTAAATAAATCTTAGAAAGGACAAAAATAAATAAATATAAAATAATATATTTTTAAAAAGTTTATATAATATGACATAAAAGTCCCATCAACCCAATTAGCTAAAAAAACAAAAAAAGTAATGGAGGAATAAATATATTTCTGAGTGCTTTGAAAAGCGTGCCTCAAGGATCTCATTAATGACCGTCAGATTTGACATTGATTTGATTGATCGTGCCAGTAACTGTGAACCAATGTACCCTTCACACGTGTCAACAGAACCGACATGACCGACAATGACTACGAGATAACTCCAGTTACTTGAAAACCCCCCAAAGACTTCTTTTAATTACGGTCGTGCCCTTCACAATCTTTTCTGGCAAAAACCTTTTGTTGTTTTGCTATTATTTAATTATTATTTTTCTGCAAATATTCAATATATTAATTATATCTTTCATTTATAAATTAATATAACAATAAAATATTTCCTATATATTGAGAAATAACATAAGTTATTCATAAAAAAATAAATAACATGATAATTATTAATACCGAATTCTTGGTGTAAGCTGTTCAGATATTAATTTTATGAATATTAATGCACACTAAATAAATGATATATGGTAAATTTTCTCGTTTTGAAAATATTATGCATAAATATTTAATAGTAATTATGATTAAATATGGACATTTATTACACAAAATTAAAAATTTTTATACACTAATATTATATTTAATATAAACTAAAATTGATTAAAAATTTTTTTCTCTTTCAAATTATTTGTTTAAATGAAAAATGGTAATGAATATTATATATATTACATGTCATATAATTAAAAAAAATAATTTATCATTAGGAAAAAAAATAGTTACAAATATTTTTATTAACCTAGTATTTACTCAAATGACTAATAAGTTACTATTGTATAATTATTTTAAAAGAGATCAGTTAATGCAAACAAATAAGTAAAATTAAGCTTTTCTATTATTAATATCACATTTAATACAAACAAACACTTCATTTTTATAATACAAAAATCTTACAAAAATAAGATTTTAAATTGAAATGAAATGGCTTACTGTAAATAAATTGATTTTAGTAAATAAATTCAAATCTTGATTTAACCATAACTGCAATTAAACTCAAATATTAAACTAGAGTTAAAATTATAACAAAAATTTTATTGAATTTTTAAATGGTTGTAGAATTTCGATGTTGAGATTCCTTGGCCGTCCAAACTATTCTAATTAATTCGGATAAAAGTGGAGCGGATCCGACCCGGAAAAGTGTGATAATGGATGTGATTCGTAACAAAAAGGATCCGGCAAAAAAAAAAGGAAAGCGGGTGGCGAGGGGCAAAATGGGAAAAGATCGTTGGTGTGGGACCCCCTTTGGTGTCGTGGAGCGCACGCATGCATTTGTGTACGGCAGACGAGGTCTCTATCAAACGTCGCTGTCAATCGCTTTCCATTGTCTCTCGTACCACCCGGGGGCTCTTTTATACAGTGAAAAAGATTTGGGTTTTTTTTTTTTTTTTTTTTAACTCTATAAACTCGATTAAAGTTTGTAGTGAGTTATAGCTCCATATTCGCATGATTTCAAGCGCATGAGAATAATGCGGTAATTATGACGAAATAACGGTGGGCGAAAATAATACGAAGACATGGAATTATTTTTGAAAGAGTTATTTACAAGAAAAATATATTTGAAGAGACTGTCATGTATGTATGGAGAAAATTGAAGACTAAATTTGAACGAATGAATATTAAGTTTGGAATATTGTGAGAAAGTAAACTTGAATAAATGAGTGATCAAGTTTGGTAAGAAAATGATTGTGAAGAATTCAACTTGGATGAATGAAGATTAAGTTTGGAAAAATAAATTTGAAGATCTTTTGAAGATTATATTTAATATGTTAGTAGAGAAGCACTATGTGGGGAGGGGTGTGATTTTGGAGAGGGTATTTCGCTGATAGGACATGATGAGTCAGGATAATTACTGACAGATCGAACATCGACTCAAATTGACACAAGAAGAACGGTTGAAGACATCACGAGGTCGTATTCCAACGGGATCTAAATTTCAATCAGAATCAATAGACAGCTGTGTTGTAATCCCGGTTACAAACAGAGATGTAATGTTTAAATTTGAAATGTGTCTAAGTTAAAAAATTACATAAGTTTAAAAAAAAAAAAAAGAGATGTGCTATATCTGTGATATGAAGATGTTCATATAAGACCATGTCTTCAAGATTTAGGATGATTCACCTGACTGAAAAACCATAGTGCGATGGTAAGAGATGAGTATATCAGGCACTTCAAAAGAAATTTATGTATATCTTTTTAGAGATGAGTGGCAATGTTATAATTGAGAGCTTGCTTGAGAATTTGTTTGGTCATATGTCATGTTTCATAGTGATAGAAATTTATTCAAAATTAATTCTCAGACAACATCCAACATAATTTTTAATTCCTAACTCTATTTATCATCTTAATTATATATTAAAGAGTCATTATCAGAGGATTCTAGGTGGGACCGCAAATCAATCTAAGATAACAAAAATATAATGCCCATTAATTTGTATTATATGTGTATATCAAACTTCACATTAATTTATAGTTAATTATATATATTTTTTATATATTAGTCTTAATGTAGACGTGTTTGTTTTTGCATTATAATTGTGTACAATTTTACCAAGAGAAATTCTTCTATTATTTCTTAATTTGGTAATTTTCATACATTTCCCATTCATTATCATTATTTTGATGATTAAAAATTTTTTTTTTTATTTGCTTGATTCATAACACATCACTCAAAATATCTTTTTAACCTTTCCATTCTCAAATCTTTTGTTTGACAACAACCACACAACTTATTAAAGCATGGTTCCTACCACCATAATTAGTTACAAGGGCTCATAAGTGGATATAAATTATTCAAACACCAACATCATTATGTTGCAAAAATGAATGGATATATAATTCCTATCATAATACAGCAACCAAAATAACCGGCAAGCTTACATGAATATAATTAAAATAAAAAAATTAAAATAAATAACACTCTATATTATTAAATAATATCATAAAGTTCTAAAAGATATTTGAAGACATGTAGAAACTATATAAAATTGTGACATGAATTAATTGATTTGATAAAATTTTAAATAATTAAATTTTATTTTAATTAAGATTTGAAAAATTATGTCGATGTTCCAAATCTTTTATTTGATGTGCTAAATTTGTATGTTGGATCATCTTACATATTCTTGCTTCAAGCAAAGGTCTTATGTATCTAGATCACACCCTATAATCCAAAAACAGTCTCCTCTTTATTTCTAAAATAACAGGTAGGGTTACAAAAAAAGAGAGATTGGGGTAGCAATCATACCAAAAAATAAAATTCTTTTTCGACATATTTTTGAGGTTAGAGAAGAGTAATATTTATAGGGATTTTATAGGAAGTCTTAAAAACAAATATGAGTCGTAAAGCAACTCAAACCATTTATGTCTTAAAGTATTTATAATTTTAATTAATTATTCAATCTAATCGAACTTTCATTAAAATTCAAACTTAATACAAACAAGTTTACCCCTATATTTAAAATGAAACTGATTTTGAATTCTTTTTAAGTGTGACTCTCTAGGTTTGTTCCTATTGGAAATGGGAGGATACCAAAGAAAGAAAGTAAAACTTAGCCACCTTGTGGCCCCATGTCGTAGCCAATCAAATACAAATTGAATTGATTATTATGAACCATTCCGATTATGATTACCATATGTACATGTGTATAAACCCTTCGTTTTTATATCCCAACCAAGTGTGAGCCATAGATAACGCCAAACTCACTAAACTCAATCATATGTTAATAGACATAATCGAGTAAGATTACCAAATTACTCCTCGTGTTCCACATGATTTGTTTGGCTGCTTTGACCAAGGTATTCTAATTTTACTTAGATGTAATCGCATAGGATACTAACTCATTTACTTCCAAGAGAGAATTATATTTTAGTGATCACTCTCCACTTGCTACCGCCCGATATAGCCGAATTAAAGGTTGACCCTACAAAGCATAAACTGGGCTGCTACTCTAGATGTACAATCACATCGTGATCATGATACCTAAAGTCAAAGGCCTACCCATTAAGATTATAATCAACAATCCCAATTATTGATAATCAAATAATAAACCCATGTGATTGGATTGTAATAAGTCATGTTCAAATACACTAATCCCATTGGTGTATTTATGACACACACTCCCACTATTCCATAGTATTCGATTGGCACTATTTGCCAAAACATATGTTATACACATCAATATTTAATGTCAAATTTTGATAAAAGTTTTTTGATTTGCTTGAATTACTTATAAAGTGTACAAGTTTTGTAAACTCTTAGGTTGTGTTTGATTGGCAACATGGAAAATGGGTGGAAAAGAAAAAATTTTTTGGGAAAAAAAAAAAAAAGGTTTTATTTGGAAAAAATTTAATAAAAAAAAAAAAAAAAAAAATAAAAAAAAAAAAAAAAAAAAATACTTTTTAAAATTTATTTTTTAAAAAAAAAATAAAAAAAAAAAAAAAAAATTTTTTTATAGGAGGAGGAAAAAAAAATTTAAATTTAAATAAAAAAAAAAAAAAAAAAAAAAAAAAAAAAAAAAAAAAAAAAAAAAAAAAAAAAAAAAAAAAAAAAAAAAAAAAAAAAAAAAAAAAAAGAAAAAAAAAAAAAAAAAAAAAAAAAAAAAAAAAAAAAAAATATAGTGTTTTTCTCATTATCTCATAATGAGTAGAATGTTTAACTTGAACTATATTGTGTAAAATTTATAAAATATCAAAGTAAGTTTTATATGAACATCAAAATTAATAATAGCATAAAATACAAATGGAATGCTATAATTCAAATATCCCCATTAGTATTCAAGGGAGCATATATATATATATATATATATATATATATATATATATATATAAATATATATATATATAAATACAAATATGAGATAGAATGATGGAATCAAAGCCTCTGTATTACATAATTTTCTTAAAACATATTCGTAATCCTATGATGCTTCGGTTTGAACTAACATCTACTTCCCAAGATACAATGGTCTCTAATTTCAATGCAGCACCACTTTGCAACTCCGTGGAGTAGAATTATGCAAACTCTATCACATTAAGCCTAATAATTAAATCTTCTAAGAAAAAGTGGGGAAAAGTAATGAGGATTGTATTCATCTCATTTATTATCCTAAAAAAACTCTCCTCTTCTGTTTTTCTTACCATTTCTTCATCCTCCTTATTTCTGCAAGAAAAAAAAAAAAAAAAAAGGAAGCCTTTTATATAAGTTAGGGGAAGAGAGTTAATAAAGCATTAAAATTCCATAATAAATATACGGAATTCCAATAGTTAAAATATTTTTGAATTCCAAATTACATTCTAAAATTCAAAAAGTTTATCTAGAATTTAAAAAGTTTTGAAGTTACATAATTAAGATTTGAGAGTTATAAACTCTACAAATTTCAAACTTAAATGCAATATTAAGCATAGAAGTCCCTTCAAATTTTAAGGCAACTATTGACCAGTTCCTCATTTTAACTTTTAAATTTTCATTCACTATATATATATATATATATATCTCTTCAAATACCAACATGATTATGTTGGATTAGATTTTGAGCAAATTGACATGTTTCCATCTACTGAACAACTCCTTTAATGGATGTTGTCTTTAGGGGCTACAAGATGTGTGTAATGTCCATTTGAGGTTGGATTGATGACTAGTTGATGTTGTCTTGTTTTCAAGAGTGACTTCTGAGTCATGGAATCATGCAACAACTTTGACATGATGTTCACCTTTCACAAACTAAATCACAAGCCACATCTTAATTATTCACAAATTAAAATGAGGCACCATATAAGCATATATTTTATCTTTTTCAATGTGGAAAACTTTGCATGTATGACATGGAAAGCATAGCTAATGGAGTTGATGTTCTTCTTTAATAATAACAACAATAATTAATAATTCAATAAATAATAAAGCCCCCTCCACTAAAAACACTCTCAATCTCAAAAAAAAAAAAAAAAAAAAAAAAAAAAAATCTTTCATGGATTGTGTTGCCCATCTAAATTATTAATTTTAATTCTCAATTATACATGATATTAAACTTCATGTCATATTCAAATATTTTTTTTTAGACAAAATAAATAAATCATACTTTATTTAAAAAACAAAGAGAAGATATAGAACTATATACAATAAAAAAGCAGAAGAAACATAGAAATCTATCCATATATAGTTAAACAATAATAAAAAGAGATAGATAGATGCAACAAAATATAAACTCTAATGACAGTGAAATGATTTTAATTATTGATGGCTAGTTAGAGATATTGTGGACGACTCATGGAAAATAAGAAAAAGGCTAAGTTATATGTAGCATTCCTAAATTAAATGTTTATTTTTCAATTTTTTTTTCCCTAGAATCAATGGTTGGCATTGATAGTGGCAAAGAATAATATATAGTGATGTATTTCCAATTTTCATGAATGTCATGATATAATGAAACAAGTAAGTTGAGAAGAAATAGAAATATCAAATGAAGGCATCTTAGCATGTTCCCTTGGTGCATTGATTAATGGTGGGAGAATATATATGAAAACACAATTTATATAATGGAGATGGTGACACTTGATAGTTTATAAAGTATAGGATAAGAATAAGATGTTGATATCCATTATCCACTCAAATGATGAAGTCTCTGAAATTGCATTGAAGAGTTGACTCTCCTTTATTCATAAATCAAAAAAAAAAAAAAAGGAGAAAATCAATCAAGGGACTTGTTATCTCATGACTATGTTTAAATTGCCATGTTGTAAACAACGTAATAAATAATCACGAACTTTAATTAGTTAGTAGACCAAAATGTATTTTAATAATACAATAAATAATAAGATCTGCTTGTAATTAAGTTTATGATGTATTTCACCATTAATTTATTGGAGATTATTAAGTAGTTTAAATGGTAATTAAAATAACTCCTTGCAAAACTGCTAACATGATAACTGTTTTTTTTGTATTTTGTTTTATCCTTTCTTTAAACACATTGTTTTTTGAAAATAAATGATATAATATTTGTTAAAAACAAAAATCAAGACCACAAGGAAAAGGACTCCAAAAAAAAAATATATAAAAAAGGGTTTTTTTATTTTTTTTTTTTTTAAAATATGCAAAACATTGACTTCTAAAAGGAAAGAAAATCTAATAAATGTTTTTTTCTCCTTGCTTAATTGCCAGTAAAAATCATATTTTCTTTTGTACTTTTTGCAAATAATTTTTTTTCTTATATATATGGTAACTTGAAATTAATTAGAAAAAAAATTAAAATCTACTTATCATTCTCCTCCTTTTTTGTCTTCATTGAAACAGTTAAAAAATAAAAATTAAAAATAATCATGAACTTTTACACAATTTATAAGTTAAATTTTTGTTACCTGGGTATATAATAAGTAGACTAAAAAAAATACATTTTTTTTGAAAGGGTGTCCAAGGAAATAAAATTTTTATAAAGATACCAACTTTTGTAAACCTATTTGCAACCAATCTTCTCTGAATCCAATACACAACAATAGCAATGATTAATTATTAGAAATATATCTATTAAAATTTAAGCTCAATAAAATCATACATGATTATAAGAAAACAACCACCAAATTAAGGTCTCATGAAACTCTTCTCATTGTCCCACCAAAACAAACAAAGAAACTACTCATCAGTCAAGTAATTCTTGACAAAATCCCAAATGCTTCTAATCCATGCAGAAGGGTTGATGAACCCTAACCCTAACCCTAAAATTGAATCATTCATCACAAAAACAGCTGAAACAGGGTTGTCATTGTTCTCATTGAAAACTTGATCAATGATGTATTCATTTGGTCCCTCTGCATAACTTGGTTCATCGGCGAATACTGTAATGTCGAAAATTCCGGTGTAGTAAGGATCGTCGCCTGTTATGGCATTGGCAGATGATGGTTCGTAGGCGAATTCCCTTGAGACGGCGGCAAAGGAGATTGAGAGGAGGATGAGTGCAACCATTGTGATGGTGTCCACAAACTTGGCCATTGCTAACCTTTTGGATTGAATTGAGCTCCATCAACTGATTTAAGAAGAGAATATATAAGCAAAATGTTTATATGTGGGAGTTTCAATTTCATTTATCCACATTCTAAAACGTTTCATGTTGCATGAATGATGCTTTAAGTGAATAAATGTCTGATTAACAGAAAAGCTCAATTAAGTTCTTCAATTAGAAATCAGTTAATAGTTCAACAAATTAAAAAAAAAAAAAACAAGAACCTCGATTGCAATATTAATTAATTGTCATAGTTTCCAATGAATATGATACACATTTTGATGCAGAAAACTAAATAACTAGAATTTAGTCCATTTCTATCACAAGTGGTGATTTGAAGCTAATGGATGATGCATATATTCGAAACATAGGCTTGTTAAAGTATCACCCTTAATTTCTGCAGTTTCAGTAAAACAAAGCTCAAGAATGAACAGAAGAATATAGTTTTGATACTGATGAAAAGATACTCAGTAAGGTTAGGAATTGAGATAAAGTTCAGAGTCATCAAACTCATTTGGGTCAACAAGTTCATGAACAAACAAACAGTATGTCTAGTGCTTTATTACATCTTCTGTTCTCATTCAATTCTGTCATGGCATCAAGTTTTCGATGCTACGTTTAATCCGTTATTATTTAGTCACAAACAAGGTGGCATGTAGCAATTATTTTGTCCGATACCTATAATATGATAGTCAAATTAATCGTCATCAAGTGCATTCCTAAATTAACAAGACATCATACATGATTAAATAATCTGAATCCATGACAATATATAATTGATCATAAATGTAGAATTCAAGTAGAGAATATATTTTTCTGTATGTTCTATTCTTTCTCCAGGAGGATGCAAATAATACATAATTACATCTCAGAATTAGGGTAAAACAGGAAACAGAACATATGAAGACTCTGAGTAAATCAAATCCCTATAATGAGGCTTTCAAGAAAATAAAAGAGAAAGTATAAATCATTGCTTCAAATTTAAAAATTTTTGGACCTGTTTTTGTTTGCAGTTTTGATTTTTCCAAAGAGACTTTGATTAAGGGAGAAGCTATAAGTGAAAAGGAACAACATCACATTTATTAAATATCACTTTATAGTTAATACACAGTATATTTGATGAGTACGTAAAAGATAACAAATAACTTACGATAACCAACGTGCTTTCATACAGATTATATTGAAAAAACTATGTAAGATGGAAGGAAAAGAAAAGAAAAAAATATTTATCATTAACACACGTTATAAATTCAAGTAAACACAAGGAAACAACTTCTCTTATTATCTTTTCTTTAATTTTACTCTATTTTCTAATAAAGATTTGTAGTTCATGACCTTGAGAATCAATAGGATAAGTTCCAGCATTGGATTGAATGGTTTGTCTCCCCAGACACTGGAAGTGAATATTTGTTGTCTCAGGATAACCAAACCAAACTTAGTTCACAAATCAAACAGAACAAAACTTAAACCATATGAATCAATAAATTATGAATTCACTTACAGTCCGATACATCATCCGGAATCAATCGCAGCAATGAAGGAACTCAGTTTCCAGTGAAACATTTCCTCAAACACAACCCAGCTCAGCATCAATCAGAATCATGAGATTATATCCTTCTAAAGATATGCAGACTAACAAAAATCAATTTTGGTAAACTAATCAAGTAAAACACATACTAAACTACGACAATCATCAAAAAAGGAGTTCACTTACAATCCATTGCTGCAGTACATCATCTGGACCTAAAATTTCAGACACATTTTATCAAAGACCTCCAAGTTCAGTATCACCCACAACCATGATATTATATCCTTGAAAAAGGTATACACACTATCGAAAATCAACTTACCACTCGAACCTAGATTCCAGTCAAACGTTTCATCAAACACATCCAAGCTCAGTATCACCCAGAAACTTTAGATTATATCCCTGTAAAAGGTATACACACTATAAAAAATCATCTTTTAATAACTAATCAAGCAAAACATAAACTAAACTACAACAATCATAAAAAAAAAAAGGAGTTCATTTACAATCCAGTGCTGCTGTACATCATATGGAACTTGGATTCCAGTCACACATTTCATCAAACACATCCAAGTTCAGTATCACCCACAACTTTTAAATTATATCCTTGTAAAAGGTATAAACACAAAAAAAAAATCATCTTTGGTTAACTAATCAAGCATAACATATATTAAACTACACCATCATTATCACCATAATAGGAATTCACTTTCAAGCCAGAATCATGAAACAGTAACATCCTTCAAAGGCACACACACACACATACAATCAAAACGAAAGATTTGGACTTTTCAAACAGAGCACTCGTTAAGTTCCCATAAAACCTCAAGATAAGAATTCACTCGCAATCCTGCCAACAGACATTCCATCAAACACATCAAGTGCATTAACAACCAACAACCATCAACATCATAGGAATTCACCTACAAGCTAGAACCATTAAACAGAGACATCCTTCAAAGGCAAAAACATACAATCAAAAACAAAATTTTGCAGAATTCAAACAGAAAATTCGTTAAACTCCAACAAACATCAAAATAAGAAACCAGTCTCAATCCTGTTCAACAGACATTCCATCAAACACCTCAACTGCATTACCATTGATCCTAAAATAAGAAAAAGAAAATTCCAACGGAGAATATAATCCAGCAAAAATTAATTAAAAAAAAAAATTTGGACCATTTCTCGATTTGTGCGTGTCATCCTTGCGCAGGGGCCATGCTAATCTTCTCTGTATCGTTCCAATTTTATCGGATGTCCCCGAAGGGACGCTTGCCCTCCCCTACGAACACTATATAACAACATCAATGTTTATCTTTGCCAACGATGTGGGACTATATTCTACATTTTAAGACTGAGCTGGCAAAATCTGATTGGCTCAGCTACTCATAGTATAATTTATAAAGATGGGAAATTTCGCAAATGTAACCCTGTTAAACTAAACAATTTTGCATTCACACATAAAATTTATATGCTACTTGTGCCCTTACAAAACATATAAATATATAAACATCCCTATAGTCAAAAGTCAAATATATATATGTATATATATACATTTTAAATATTTTCCTTTAGGGAAGTGCCTAAAGTTATTATATGTTTAAGATGTATTTTAAATTATAAATTTGATTTACAAAGTAATAAAAAATCACATATGAAATGTTAACTGCTTAGAGATGTGCATACTAAAGACATTTTTTTAATTAATTATTTATATTAATAATTACTGATTAATTTTAATCAACAATGTATATATATACACACACATTAGAACCTTAATTTTCCAAGGTAAAACTTCTACCAGAGTATATATATATATTAAAAAATTAAATAGATTTTTCTAATTATGGACAAGCTATTCGGAAAGAAGGAGATTCGATTTTTCATCTCGAGGATTAAATTATTTTTTGAAATGTCATTTTTTTAAGAGCAACTTTATTAATTAAATTAAATTAAATATAAGTGAAGGGTTACATACGACAAGCAAAAACTTAAATTTAATTTAAAATTTTAAATGGATAAATGATATTAACGACCATTTTATTTAAAAAAAAAATTAAATTTCAAAAACAAAAAACCTCGGGATAAGTATTCTAAAAGACAGCTGGCGTCCATCTAAAGGACTATAAAAACCCTAGCAAAACCCTCTTCCCTCTTCTGCCCTTTCAAACCAAAGCTCCCCTATTCTATTTCTCCCCGCCATGAGAAGAGCCTGAAACCCTCTTCGCATCATGCTCACTCTTCCTTGCCGTTCTCTCCAATATTCTTGGCATTCTCCAACTCCGGCACGCCGCTGGAATGCCTACTCGGAGCCACCCTACCCTTCGCTTCCCGCCGTCTTCCCATCTCCGACGACTTCCCTCTAAAAACCTCTTCTTTGCTGTGGAATCATCGGGTGCTTACTCCTCCGGCCTTATCCTGCCATCAAGATCTGATACCATTCCTGAAATTCTGGTTCTTGATGGATTTATTGTGTTTTGTTGTAAAAGATGGGATATGATTTGAGGTTTTTTGTGGGATTGGTTCAGCTCCTCTGGCTCGACAGGATGATGAGATGCCTTTGGTTGAGAGGGTTGGTATATTGAAGTAAAAGCTTGAGAAGCCGAGGGATTCGGTGCCCTTCTTCTAACTCTGGGAAGTACTTGAATATCCTATGCCCGAAGGTAATGTCTTCGTACTTATTGTGTCATTTTTCTGTCGATTTGTATTTTTGTATCATTTTGATAGCCTGTATATGCTGAAATGCTTGTTTACGGGCTTTTTGTGGGTTTATCTTTATGATTTCTGGTTTTTGCTCCATTTTTATTATGTTTAGTGTAAAGGAGGGGCTTCAATGTAGAAGAGCTTCTCCCTTTGCACTCTTGAAGATTGGTGCGTGCCTATTTTTTTGCAATTTTTGTTCTTTTTTTCCTTGTCGGTTTACTTTGGTTTGTTAAGTGTTTCCTTGTTATTTAGGGGCTGTGCATGTGGTCTTGCTTCAGAGGTCAGTGTGGTTGGAATGGTTCTGTAGAGGTATGGCATCATTGTAATTCTTACTCTCTGAGTGTCAAGCATCAAAAGAATATTGGAAATGGGATCCTGGTTGTGCTTTCCTGAGAGTGCTAATATCACTATCTGTTTGTCGGCTACCCAAAAGGGCAAAGATAATGGAGTTATTCATAAAAAAGAACTTCAAAATCGAAGAGACATAAAGGACTTAATGAAGAGGAACTTCATCTGGGGCAACTTTCTGTAAAGGTACAAATTATATGCTTTGATGTTTAGCTCTACCCGTTTGCTAATTTCAGATTGCTGATGTTCTTATATTATGGATAAGCCACTCCTCAGCATCCTCAGGGTGGTACAAGCCTTCACTATTTTATATTGTTGGATTGTGAATTCACATGTACTTCAAAATTATTTTCTGAGTTTGATATAGAGTTTGGAAATCATGTGCATTTCTGGTCTCCTTTCAACTGCTTCTTGTGGATAGTGATCTGATTCTGGTTTATGGGGAGTATTTCCATTGCTTTAATTTTCATCTTAATGTACTAATGTCACCCTCAGACTTGAAACATTTTGCTTACCCTTCAAATGCCATCATTGTTAAACACGTGCTTTTCTATGCATTGTATTTCAGGTTCTGTCATACTTTGCAAGAAAGAAATCAGCTGAAAAACATTCGAAGGAATGCGGTCATGCAGATTACATCGCATGGATGAGTACTATTGCTTATACTGTAGTACTTAGATGTCAGCTGTTTGACTGTTCTACTAATATTTGTTGGTCTTATGTACAGATTGCTGTAGCATTTACTTGAAGACATGAAGGAATTCTTGCTGGTTGTAAATACAGAGATACCTACAAAAAAGTTTTGGCAGGCTGTAACTGTTCATGTTTATTTATGCTTTGTTGCTATCTGAAACAGTGAAAGGTTTTCATTCTTAAGATTGACAATCTTTTCTTCTGCTAGGAAAAAGACAGCGAGAGAATATTTTACGGCCTTGATGACATAAAACTAGCAACTGATATTATCATTGTCTTCAACCAACCTATTTTCTTACTGCAATTTGTTCAATCTGGCAATTTTTAGGTTGAAGGCGGAATGGATAAGATTGCCATGGAAGAGGCTGGAGACCTCAATCGTGTTAGTGTTCCAGGTGGGGCACCTTCACAGGTGTCTGGGGCTATACCCAATCAGGCGGAAGTCTGGTCCAATTATTCTTTTTGTAAAATTTATAGGAGGCTTTCTTACAAAATTTTTATTATTAAGATTCTCAATTATCATTTTGTACTTTGCTCTTTATTGATTAGTTGTTAATTCCAACCTCAATTATTGGTCTTTTAGCCTTTATAGAATTGATCTTCCCTTGTGACTGCTATTGTAATAATGGAAATCCTTATTATTTGCGTCCCAAGTGTACAAGTACTTCCAAGTAAGTTTCTTTGTTGAACATAGTGGAAAGTTTGCATGTTCCTTGTTTTCATGCATCTCCTATAGAATTTTTACTAAGCAAATGAGTATATAATTATTTTATGTCAGCATCCATTCAGTTAATTTTGTGCATATAAAAGTTTCTGTTTGTTTGAGATTTGATGGTTCTTTGTTCCTTTTGAAGCTAGGGTACAAAATTCCTGTATTTGTGGAGCTGAAAACAGTATCTAGATGAGGTGAGCTTTCATTTCGTTGCATGAAAAACTAGCTAGAAACACATGTTTGCATGTACGTTATGTGAGGGGAAATTGGATTCAAATTATTAAATGAGCTGCCAGGCATCTCCCGTTATCCTAGCCATGGATGCAGACCGCCTTGGCAAAGCTTTGGCTGAAGAACTTGCCTGACTCATCAGCAAAGAAAAGTTCCTCTTTTATCCTTATATCCTTATCTTTATTTCTGTTTTTTATTTTTTCATCTATTGAAGGAATCTCATGCACATGTACCGTCATTAGGAAGTTATCATTAATTTGGTTTATGCCACTGATAATTTTTTTTACTGACATGCAGATGTTGGAGAGCTAGCTAGGTGGCCATTGGAAAAAGGTGGAGTCTGCATAGATGCAAATGAGGTTTGATCTATCAATTGTAGGCCATCATTTTATCCCATGTTGATCAATTGGTTGTGCCTTATTGACAACCCTCAAGGTTAAGTCTCAAGCCTTAATTTCTTAGTGGTGGTTAATGTCTTAACCTATGCCAGGGACAATCCTTGTGTTTAAGCACTCTCAAATTCCTTTTTCAGGTGCTCATGTTCTTAGGACCTGATGCTTTGAAAGAAGCTATTGAGAATGCTGAAATGTTTCCCATAAAAGGTCGATATATTTCAATAGGTTTCTTCTCTGAAAGGCTTATTATTGTGGTGATTGCGATGATGAGCTTGGAGTTTCTATTGGTTGGCATAAAGTGGATGACTTCTACAAGGTGCACAACAATACCACGTGGATTTCATAGGTTCACTGGGTTCCGAAGTTAAGAAAATTTTCGCCCCTACAATCAAAACAAGATTTATTTTGAACTTTTTTAAGTGTGATTCTCTAGATACATTCTGATTGAAAATGAAAGGATAGTAAAATATGTGAGTGACATCTAGCCAACTTCGTGACCTGATGTCGTAGTCTAATCGGACACGAATAAATAGATAACTACGAACCTTTTCAGTTATGATTATTATATGTGTATAAATCCTTCGTTTTTGTATCCTAACTGAGTGAGAGATATGGATAATGTCAAACTCACTAAACTAAATCATATTTTTATAACTATAGTAAAGTAAAATCACTAAATTACCTTTCGTGTCCCACAAGATTAATTTGACAGTCTTGGCCAAGGTCTTCCAATCTCATTTAATATGATTGCATAGGATATTAACTCATTTACTTTCAAGAGAACGAATTTTTTATTGGTGATTACTCATAAGCTGCTACTTGTCCGACATAGTCACACTTCTAGGTTACTCCTACCAAAAAGTAAAGTAAACTGGGGAAATAGATTAGATGTTATAAGCACATCGTGAGTATGATACCTCATATCAAAGGTTCACTTATATGATCATAATCATTATTGATAGTCAAAGAATAAAACTCATATGATTGGATTGTAACAAGTCATGTTTGAATACACCAATCCCTTTAATGTATCAATGATATATGCTCTCACTATTTTATAGTGTTTAACTGATGTTATTTGTCAAAGCATATTTCATACAAATCATTAACCTTAAATGCTTGATTAAGGATTTTTTGATTTACGAATTAGTTATGTGTATAAGTACCAAACTCTTTTACCGACCTTTTTATTATTTTTTATTAAAATGCCAAACACAAGTTTCATATGAACATTAAAATAAATGCTTATTAGTAATAATAAAAAACGTATAATACAATGTTTTAATACAAATATCCTCGTTGGCATTAGAGAGCATATTCTGAACATTATCCTTTATTCATTATGAGTTCGAGGGGATGTTAAAATATAATATCTATTTTACTAAAATAATTTCTTACCGCTCATTCCAATTAAATATTTTATCAAATTTTTTTTTTTTTTTTTAATTTTTCAATGCTTGTTGGTAATCATCAACACATATTCTCATTATACTTTCCAGTGGTTATTTTTGAAGAATTGACGATCTCATGGTTTATTTTCCATTTGAAGGTGAATGTTGAAATATGGTGGATATTGTGAATGTCTATGTTTGATGTCAAAATATGATTCATCTCTTGGCATATTAGGAGAGTATATTTGGTGTCATTATTAGTTGGAAAGTCTTCATGTTTCCAAATATCAATGTTAGGGAAGACTATGTTTAGCAGTCCAGTGCATATATGCATTGGCCCATTATTAGAATGGGTGTGAAGATTTATAATAATATTTTGGTTATCTTGTCTCCACCTATTTCTCCATCCCTCTATGGATCATGCATGGCCACCCTTTGTTTTGCAGTTTTTTGATTTTTGCACTTACAACATTCATCTTCGTTTCTGCTGTTGATGCTCTAAATTGAATAAGAAAGAAAATTCCTTTTGTTTATAATGTTTAAAACAGCTAGATATAACACCTGTTTGAAAAATGCAGGCAGCTGCTGATTGTTCGAAGGGCCGAAAAAAAAGATCGATATATCGAATCTTACGTTTTCGGATGAGTGGGCTTCTTCTTCCATCAATCAAGGAGAGAATCCAAGTTATTCAGCCTGGCTGTGGTAGGATAACACCAGCTCCATGCTCACCAAACACAATATCTGTCATGGTTCTGTCAATATTGATCATCCTCTCTGGATGACAACCCTAACCAGTTCATGTTCCACATTAAATTATCAGACCAAAATAACAAACACATTGTGATGCCAATCTATGTCCATGTTCATGTGGTTTGGAATTGATGTAAATTATAATCCAATGGTCTTCATCAGCTCTGTTTCAAATCTTTCAATGTGTTTCTAGTGGTTGTTTGCATTATAAGAAAAGGTACAGCATCTTGGAAAGTTTTGTCCCTGTTTTGTTTTCTGATATGTAACCCTCTAAGGAATGTTTTGTCTCTTTTTACCTGGTTTATTTTCTGATATTTTATATTGATTTTTTTTTTTAATAAATCTTTATTTGATTTTTTTTGAAAAAAAAGTTTTACCAAAATGTCTATAAAATGACTAATACTATTTGCTTAATTGAGGCACTCAGGTGATGGGTTATTTGTTTCAATGGAATCATATACCTATATTTGTGGATAA
This sequence comes from Dioscorea dumetorum, assembly GCA_902712375.1. Lineage (NCBI taxonomy): Eukaryota > Viridiplantae > Streptophyta > Magnoliopsida > Dioscoreales > Dioscoreaceae > Dioscorea > Dioscorea dumetorum. The sequence continues at coordinate 1,451,118 of CACTHL010000847.1, forward strand.
TTTTGTAAGGGGATTTTTCATATACATACATGTACATATATAAACTGCATACGTGTACATGTCCCTCATATATATATATATATATATGCATCTTGATAAATATAACAAATGCATATATATAGTTAGAGGTTTGTGTATGGGCGGAGAATTCAGTCCGGCTCCCTCTATGATAACACAGGGTTTCACCTGTAATAATCAAACCAATGCAACTAGACTATTACTTCTTTAATCTCTTTAAAATCTTAAAACAAAATATACTTTATTGAAGCCTTTTCATTTTATATTTATATTTTTTTTATAAAAAAAATTAAAATTACTTTTATATACGGTAATGAACATGGTTAATTATGGTGTTAAGAATTCCGGGTATACATATACATACATTGCAGCATGAATGATTGGGGAGAGACTTTCACGTTAGCAGTCAATTAAATCTCAAGTAATCACTCAATATATATATATATATATATAAATAAGTTCACAAGAAATAAAAAATAAATAAACAAATGATTAAAAAAACTAGCCGTTGTGGAATAAAGAAAAAAAAGGAAATAAAAAAGAAAACAAAGTTGGTCAATGTGGGCACGGCACCACTATGATTCCTCTCTGTCTCTGCTTGCCGCCAGGTCATCACTTGACCGTTGCTCATTCTCTTTGAAACCTTAAAAATTTATCTATATATATATACACGCCCGTTGGAAACCCTAGAAGCAGAGAACTCTCTCTCTCTCTCTCTCTCTCTCGCTATCTCTCTCTCCCCCCAAAGCTGAGAGCTTTTTTTTGCCTCTTCTCCATTTCCACCAAACCCTAACCCAAGAAACCGTCAGGTCTTGCTCGAGGATGACGGCCGAGACGATGCCAATGGAGGAGGAGCAATCTCTCAATGTGCAACAAGAGGCGCCGGCGGTGGAGGAAGAGAAGGGCAAGGTTGCTGTTGCTGCTGTTGATAAGGAGGATGATGTTCCCGCTGATGAGACGGAGGCGAAGCGAGAGGAGGAGAAGGAGGCTCCGATCGTGGAGAAAAATGGTTCTTTTAGGGAGGAAAGCAACTGTTTCTCGGATCTCAAGGAGAATGAGAAGAAGGCGCTGGCTGAGCTCCGTGAGAAGATCGAGAATGCCATTCTTGGGAAGGAGGAGGGGGAGAGGGATGTGGCCCTTTGGGGAGTGCCGCTTCTCCCAAGCAAGGGATCGGAGAGCACTGATGTGATCCTTCTCAAGTTCCTTAGGGCTCGGGAGTTCAAGGTGAAGGATGCCTATGAGATGTTTGAGAAAACGCTTCAATGGAGGAAAGAGGCGAAAATCGATTCGGTGATCGGCGAGGAAGAGCTCGGCGCTGGATTGAGTGCGGCGTGCTACATGGACGGAGTTGATCGCGAGGGGCACCCGGTGTGCTATAATGTTTATGGGGTGTTTGCCGATGAGGCTCTCTATCAGAAGGCGTTTGGAACGGAGGAGAAGAGGGGGGAGTTCTTGAGGTGGAGGGTGCAGCTGATGGAGAAGGGGATTCAGAAGTTGGATTTCAAGCCGGGGGGTGTTTCATCGTTGCTTCAGATCACTGATCTGAAGAACTCCCCGGGGATTTCGAAGAAGGAGCTGAGGACTGCCATGAAAAATGCTGTGCAGTTGCTGCAGGATAATTACCCTGAATTCGTTGCTCGGAATGTGAGTATTTTGTTATAATCTTGAAGTTCATTCCTTGTTTTGATCAGAAATTCATATCTTCAAATGATAAATATAGATTGCTGAGTTAGGTTCCTTTTGAATTCTGTGTCTGTTTTTGATTAGAAACTCATGTTCAAATGATAAATATTGGATACTGAGCTCTCTCGACTTTAATTCGTTTTGAATTTTATTCCTTGTTTTGATTGAAATTTCATTTAAATGAAAAATACTGATAATGCTGAACTCTCTCTGCTTAGATTTCTTTTATACGTTTCTTAAGATGGATGAAAATTTGTGCCTTTTCTTTTCTTTCATTTCATATGATTGTTTTAATTTGTTATGGGATTTGATTGCGAGATCTATTGCAAGTATAGTCTTGACTTTTATTTCTCGTTTCGATTAGAAATTCATCGTCAAATGATAGATGTTGAATTTTGAACTCTCTACTTACATTTCTTTTGAAAAGTTCAGACAAGAAAGTACCTTATCTATACTTGAGACTATGATTTGATAAGCTTTGTTTATCAGTAATCAAATTCACCTTCTATATCTTCAATGATTTACATGATCTGAGGTGATTAGTATACTATGATTTGAAAAGCTTCGTGACAGAACTCAAATGTATACTCTCTTTCTTTTCTTGATTGGAGAAAATTGATTTCACTGAATGTTTTACTCGATCGGCAGGTCGTTGTAAATGTACCATTCTGGTATTATGCCATCCACTCTATTTTATCGCCCTTCTTAACCCAAAGAACAAAAAGCAAGTTTGTGTTTGCTCGCCCATCTAAGGTTACCGAAACTCTTCTCAAGTAAGTCCGAATATGCTCTTGATACTTCCCAGCATTTGGAGAAACTTTACTGATTTTACCTTTTCTCGCTCAGGTATATCCCTGCTGAACAAATCCCTGTCAGCTACGGTGGCTTCAAATGTCAAAAGGATGCTGAATTCTCCATAGAAGATACTGTCTCAGAACTCATCATCAAAGCTGGGTCAACTGAAAGCATTGAAATTCCTACACCAGAGGTACCAATAGTCATTTCTCTTTTTTCTTGTCTATTTCTTGTACATATATCACACAGTAGATCAAGTTTTTCAAGTTGTATCTACTCCTATATATATAACGCACACAACAATGCCCTGAAACAATATTGCATTTAACCAAACATACACAAGCGATACTATTCGAGTTCGAATACACACACACACACACAAAAACATAAACATGCGTGTGTGAGCGCGCATATTGCATGTATATATATATATATGTCTTTGTTCTTAATGGACAACAATGGATGAAACAATTGGGCAGGCTGGAACAAGAGTGGTATGGGATGTGACAGTGCTGGGTTGGGAAGTGAACTACAAGGAAGAGTTTGTGCCGGAGGATGAAGGATCATACACAATAATAGTCCAGAAGAGTAAGAAGATGGGGCCTCAAGAAGAGCTGGTGCGGAACTGTTTCCGAACAAATGAGCCTGGAAAAGTAGTTATAACCATTGAGAACAGCTCTTTCAAAAAGAAGAAGGTACTTTATAGGTTCAAGGCCAGCAACAACACCACATTATCTTCTTCCTAAATTCTGAGAAAGGGGGGTGGCGGTGGGGGGCGCTCCTTGGCTGCAATGAATGTAGTGGTTGGTTACTATGCTGGCTGTGTTTGGTTTTCTTTTAAATTTCCTTCATTGTTGTGAGTTGTGAGTGATTAGAGAGGAGGGGAGGGGGAGATTGAAGAAAATCATTCTTTTGGGATTGGGGTTTTATTCATTGCTTTGTTTCTGGGGTTCTTCTTTTACCCTTTGTTTTTTCCTTTGGTAAACTCTATATTGTTGAAATTTATTTAAATGTTGTGCTGATTAGTGAAATATTTTTATATATATATATATATGGATTCACTTTTTGATTTTTTATATTGGAAAGTAGAAATTTCTTTTTTCTTTGTCCATTTGAGCTTGACTTTGAAGTTTGAACGAAAAGTTATCAGACAATTGAAAGAGAATAAAACAGTGCAATTCAATAGAGTACGATTCACACCAGAAACAAAAGTAGGCCATTTTTTTTGTTTTTCTTTTCTTCAAGTTGTCATGAAAACATGAAAGTTTCACAATACATATTTTTATCAATGGCATCATTTGCATATTCAGGCAAAAAGCTGGCTCACACAACATGCAAATTAATTAGCATCGAAGTATATTAGAAAAAAAAAAAAAGAAAAGACAAAAGAATGCTAGTCCAATTTCTCACTAAAACAAAATTTTTCACGCAGCTGGCTTGTGCTATGTTTATGCCTCCTGGCATACAAATTAGGACCCTTTTTTCATCAGTGAAAAAAATTTCTTCTTTCAGAAACAATACATGCAAAACACTGAATTGTGCTTGTGATGATGATCCAGAAGTCCACAGTTTTAACTGTCAAGGAGACGGCGAATATGTCAGTATGCGCAGATGCACACATCTGAATTGCATTAAATACCGCTGATGATTAAATTCTCACAATTGTGATTTTCCATGCAAATTTCCATGCTGAAATCCATCATCCCCGGCAACTGGTCGGAAGCAAGCACCTGAAAATATCAGACAGGGTTCAAGTACCTTCAGACTCAGCTCACAGAACTTGTGGACATGAAAAGGCTCAGTGCCAAGGATCGGTGTTCCTTGTTCAGCAGAGAAAACCACTTCCTCATAAGTTTTTTATGATCTGATTGTTCTGTATCCTCAGTCACGAGTTCCAGATTTTCATCACTGATTTCTGTGAAACTCACAGGAAGAAGGTTGAGTAAAGAATTAACAGCTGCAAACTGAACAGGAAGACTTTGTTTCCCTCCAATACATGTAGTCAGAATAGTGCATAAATGGTGCCGGACTTCCGCAACTCCTTTGTGCTGATAGCCACAAGCATCAACACCAAGCCTGTAAGAAAGACAACAATTTAGTGTTTCCTCTGTGATTCAAACTAATATGAATATTATATATATACATAACAAAGTGTTTGATAAAAACATTTCAAAACCAGGACACAACCAAAAATGGTAATGGTCATATGAAGGAAATATGAAAAAGCGTGGTAGAGAACGTGCAACAAGATTGAACAAGATCCATAAGAACATACCTTGCCAGTTGACCAAGCAAAAGACAGAGAGCAGCTGTAAATTCTTCATCCACACATGATTGTGTAATACTTACAAGACGAGGCATGATTTTATCGCAAGTCCACTCCCAGGTCTGATAATAAATAAACACAGAACCACTCAGATAAGACCAATAATTTAGATTTACGAGAAAGCAGAAGATCTGGATGCAGGTAATTGAGCTACAAACCAAACAGCAAACTAAATGTGCACACCTGGTAGCATGCGACCAACTCCACCAAAGAGATAATATCAGAGAAGGTACAAAGATTCTTCTCCATAACATGATCAGAACAATCAGCAGCTTTCTTTCCGTACGTGGATAAAGGGCAAGATGTGCCGCAGTCAATACTCAAGCTACCAAATTCTTGTTTAACATCAGGACCATGTTCACATGTAGTCACACTTTCAGGATTTTCAGGCACTAGAGTCATAACAGATTTTTGTGGAATAGTGCGACAGGAGCCAAACAAAGCATGATCATGTAACATATCCAGTAGAGATGACATGAACCCATCCTCGGAACCAGCATTTGTAGAGAATGGGCATTCTTTACAGGGTGAAAAGCTGGAACCCACATCACTCTCACATGTTGATTTGGAGACTGACGCTTGCCTTCTTTCAACAAATGAAACCATCAATCCTATGGCACTCGAAAGAGAACTGTAGTTTTTTTGAGTAAAATATTTCTGCCCACATATAGAAGCAAAAAGATGCAATACTGACAGGATCCAAGAAGTATCCCTTCTACACATCCGAATAATTTTATATGATGACTCCAATAGAAAAGAAATGTGGTCAAATTCAGCACAAATAGATGCCAATAGGATACTGCCTGCCGCCATCTGGCTATATGTTGCGTCTTTAAATAACAAGCACTGCCCTTCCAGACACTGAAATTCGCACTGTGAGTCAAGAAATGATTGCTTGTGTGACTTATCACACACCAAAACTTTTCCCACAACTAGAAAATCCTGAATTAGATTTAGAAGAATGCTCAACTGACAGCTATCTTGAAATAATGGTATGACTTTCTCATCAGAGATCACTGCAAGAAGACCAATATCATTAAATACAAACACACACAAATAACAAGGTAGATAAATGAAACCAGCACAATAATATTTTGACATTCAGTCAAGAAATGAGAATAATGTCATATTAAGTTGGTGGAAACTAACAGTTTTGGCTGCTAAAGATGGTGGCAAGTGAAATCACAAATATATAAAAGAGAAAAAAAAAAGCTAGACAATGGAAAAGATTGAATTTTGGTTAGATAACATGAGAGATAAGGCGACTTTTACCTACTCCCTTGGTTTTGCCATGGTATTGAACTTTGGTTAGAGAACAAGCAAGATAAGATGACTTTTAGCTACTCCGTTCATTTGGAAGGGCCTTAAGTCTGATGATGATACACATTAACTATGGGCAACACACTAAATATTTCACTCCTGGTAGAACCAATGATTTAGTGAAAATCACATACCTCTAATCATCTCTGTTGCAAAAGATTTGCAGCATGCCAAGAATTCTTCATTGGTCACAAAGGTGGAACTTGCTGAAGTCATGCCAGAAGTAAAATGTAGTAACAATGAAAAGAAAACAGAAACCTTCTCCCTGCAAAAGAAAAAAATAGGAGTCATAATAGTAAAGAGATATAAATAACAAATTCCCAGCAGATATTAGATAAATAGCCTTTGTATGCGAACAAATCACTTACTGAGGTAGAAGATCTGATTCAAATGCCAAGGCATGAAGAATTTGTCTTGCGTAGAAGTTCATTTGAGGACGCGTGCAATTCTTGTATGCAACGGTATGTAAAGCAAGAAAAATTTTTGGTAGGCTTCCTTCATTGTTGGTGTTTGAGAACACAACAAGGCACATCAAATCCTCTTCGGGTACAAATCTATCAGTCTCTTCTTGTGGACATCTGTTAGCAGAAGACACAGGAACTTCTAGAGCAGCCGCTTTTGCGATATCGTAGTCTTGGTGTGTCCTAGTTTGAGCAGCATTTCCAGCATGCAGTAAGCTACTGCCTCGAACTTTTTCCTTCGATTGTTCCAACCCAACATTTCCTTCGATTGTTCCATGAGCTTTATCTGGTCCATTTACTAGTTGAGATGCATTCTTCACTGTGTTATTCAGAATATCTTTGTCAATATGTTTGTCTTTTAGTATCAGATCTGAAGAGGGCTCCAAGCATCTTGCACAAGAATGATGCTGAATAAATTCTCTACTTGATGCAATGTTTACTCCTGAATCTTTAGATGGATGCAAGTAGTTGTCCATATCCACCAATTGCTCCCTGTCTTTAGAGATTTGTGGTTTTGATGCATTTGACTCTATCTCTGATTTTATAACATCAGAAGCATGAAAAGCCACAGAATTGCAAGCCTCAGTTTCAGATCTAAAAGGTCCCTCCACCAAATAGCGTGCATCATCTCCACACAACTGAAAATAATTTAAATGAATTTCAGGCAAAGTTGGTGAAAGAGGTGCTTCAACTGCTTCTCTGTACCTTCTCTCATCTAAATCAGTATCAAGATTTAGTAGTTTCATATAATCACCGGAAACTGAGTTTTCAAAGCAAAGTAATGCAGCAAAGTCATTACTAACACCATCAATTGGTTCCATTCTGCATTCGTGAATGCTTTCTCTCATTTTCTGAACAGGAACTGAATTTTCAGTAAGACGGTCAGCAGGCCTACCATCTTTTTCAAATTTCTTCATTTGCTTCTGATGTTGGCTTTGACTAAAAGATTCTTTTTTTCTATTTTTGCAAGGATAAGTTTTGGACATGAAAAGATCATCAGTCTTTTTGGCAAGAGGGATTCGCTCAGCATGTAAATCCTTCGGCTTTTCAATGGTTTGGGAGCAAAACTTTGTGCAACATCTATCTTCACCACTAAATAGGTCTCTCATAGAAGAAAGTTCTCGTCTAATCTTAAAATGCAAGTCATTATCTTCAGAGTACAACCATTTGACAGTCTCCAGTGCATCCAATATTTTTCTTTTCTTTCTGCCACGGTTAGACCCCCTCTCTGAAGCTTCCTTTCGTCTATCAAGAGATACAAGCATTCTTTCTAAATGCTTTCTATCAGCCCTTTCTGCTACAACCACATTTTCAGCAAATTCCCCAGTCACTTCAGGTACGGGAGTACTCAAATTCGAATGGTTTTTCGCCAAATTAGTTGATGCGGAACCGATGAGTGCATCTCTTCCCTGTGAGCCCATGAACTCTTTATGAGATAAAGATGTGGTAGTTGAACATATTGCAGAACTTTGTGACTTTTGTCTGAAGGGATCTCCAACTGGGGACTCCCATTCAGAATTAGTACCTGAGATTGGCCTTGTACAGCTTCCTCTAGATAACAGATTGCCAATGTCTTCTTTTGCTAAACCAGAAGAGTTTTGTGAGTCCTTGCAACAAGTATTTATCAGACCAAAGTCACTTTGTGAATTAAAATTATAAGGCTTACAAGCCAATAAACCATTATGGAGATTGAAGTTTGGCAGTTCTGAAGATGCTGGAATCTGTAGCAAGGAAAGAGAGTAATGTCATCACACAAATTTTGTTCAGGCATAACATTGACTCCATGAGGCTAATCAGCAGTGCCATTGTAACTTGTAATATAAAAAGTGAGCCTTGACATTTTATTTCAGCACGGTAAAGATCATCTATCTGAAACACTTGGCCCAGGTAGGTTTGAATTATTTGTAATAAACTAATCCAAGTATGAGGTTATTAACAACTATATTCTGTTTTATCTTTGAATTTTTTTTAATACGATTTTCAACCAAAAACTAATGATGAACGCACCAAAATGTGATAACACTCTAATGTGCCGTACGGCTACCTAATTCATTGTTGAATTCCTTTTCCTATAAAATGTAGTCAAATTTGTTCTTTAGATTTCTAATTTTATATTGTTGAACTATATCACTCTTTGCCACTTCAGGGTAATTATCAAATTAAGTTTCAAACACTAGGAAAGCTTAAAGCTTCTCAACAAGATAGTCTCAAGTTTACGGGTAAGGTTAATTGGCTCTAAGCAGTTGACCCAATTAAAGATCTTCAGAAGAAAATAAAACCTTGATTTTCTTTTTATCAGCTGTTAAATTGTAATGTCATATTAAATGCAAGCATAAAGGTCAAGTGCCACATCGATTATCACTTCAATATAACCTTTGGATAAAGCTTCTTTTGACACCTTTTTATGAGTTCTTACCCAAAACAATCATCTTGTTCAAATTCCAAGGTTTTAGTCCTGAATCACTGCAAGAGACTTCCTAAAGAATAAGCTAACAGTTGAAACGACATAAAGAAATAAACAACTAGGTCATGAAAATTATGCAGCAGATGAATAATTGTTATAGAAAATGGGCATACAATGAAACTCTAGTTGAAGCTTCCATTGGCAAGTCAGAAGTCATGATACTGTTGACAATTGATGTATATCTTCTAATTACAGGGTCATTGAGATAGTTCTAATTCTTTAATATTTGGAAATACTGTATCCTAACTTATGCACACACCAGATATCCTATAGTAGCTAATCTTGTCCAAAACGACAGATGGGTTTAGGTTAATGAACAATGAACTGTGCAAAGGAAAGTCAAACATCTTGTCAAATCTGAGTGACCAATAAGCAGGAGCATCAAATGTTAAAGAAGAAATCTCATACAAACCTTTTCCTTTGCTTCTGTATGTTTTCCACACTTTGAGAGATGATTGTCTAGTAGGTTCAAACGCCATGATAACGGGATGAAATCCTGCTTTAACAGATAAATTTGGTGCTTTATAAAACTCATTTTTTCCTTCTCAAGCAGGGCCATCTTTTTTGCATATTTTGCTTGTTTCTTGCCCAGCTTGAGTTGCTGTCTTAAAACCTTTACATCAGCACCTTCAATATCTGTATTACTCTTATGTTTTCTGTCTCTGGAGCGCAAGCAGTTCTCGCATACTCCCTGAGCAGACACAGTCCCCTTTAGCGTCTTCTCTAATTCTTCTCTCCTTCGCTTCTCTTTATCCAACTGTTCAGACAAACGACTTATGCAGGCATTTTGCTCGATTGCCTTTCTCCTTTCCAATTCAGCAAGTCTACCTTGTTCTTCTGCTTTTCTTCTCTCTGAATCAGCCCGTTTCTTTTCATTACTTGCTTTCTGCCTCTGAGCTTCAACCTTTTTATTTACATCGGCAACTGATTTATCTCTGATGTCAACAGTTTCCATTTGAACTCTTTCTAAGCAAAGCCTATATTCTTCAGCCTTGTTCCTCTCCAACTCCACAATCCTCCTCGTGTCATCAGCATTCTTCCTTTCGGTTTCTGCTATCTTCCTCTGCTCCTCAATCTTACTCTTTTCTACTTTCAAAAGTTTCCATGCTTCTGCTGCTCTCTTGCTTTCTGCGTCAGCCCTTTTCTTCTCTGAATCTGCTCTCTTTTCCTCTTTCTCAAGAAGATCTTTAAGCTTTTTAATTTCCATTTCCCCTTTAGAGATACCAATTTGGAGTTCCTCTAGGCTTCTTGAGCATGCACTTCTCTGCTCCTCAACACCACTCTTTTCTATTTTCAGAAGATTCCATGCTTCTTCAGCCTTTTTGTTTTCTGCATCAGCCCTTTTCTTCTCTGAAGCTGCTCTTTTTGCCTCTTTCTCAAGAAGATCTTTAAGCCTTTTAATTTCCATTTCACCTTTAGAGATACTAACTTGAAGCTCCTCTACCCTTCTTGTGCATGCACTTTCCTTATATGAAGATAACTCAGATCTCAAGTCATGAATTTCTTTCTCCAAGTCATGTCTAATGCCAGACTGTTGTTCTTGTGCATCGTTCTTTGTCTGCCTTCCAAACTGTTCATCCTCAAAAGCTGGATTGAAAATAAACCCAGAAGGAAAACTAAAGTTAATAATTAATACAAAGACAAGAAATTTAAAGAGCATAAACGAAAAACAGATCCTATAAAATATCTCATGCAACGAAATCAATAGCTGTCTGTGTGTGTGTGTGTGTGTGTGTGTGTGTGTGTGTGTGTGTGATTGTGATTAGTTCACGACATGAACAATTAAAGCCGTTTAATCACCTATAAAAACACCTTTTGAGATAGAAGGACATAAATGAAAGTCCATTTTCCCTTCCCCCCGCCAAAGAAGAATAAAATCTTGGAGTTGTGCGCATTACATGAGTAAACTTCCATGAATACAATACCCTAGCAGATAAACATATTGTTAAAAAAAATGAAGAAAAGGAGAAATATCTGGTTTCATATACAGCGTAAATATTTGCAAAACCAACTAGACAGGATAATCAGATCTCCAATCTACAACAGGTCTTGATCTCAGGGAGAGTGCATTATAAATAAGTATTTAATCAGTGAAAACACCAATTAGAATCACAAAAAGAAAGTCTCAAAATTGGGTAAAATTCCAATATCAGTATACTCATCTCCAATATGATCACATGCAAAATTCAAACATCTGGAATATAAGCCCTAAATCACAAGAAAAGCACTCAAAATACTAGAGAAGAACAATGGGATCAAGCGATACCCTTCTTGAAATGGTCTCTTTCAGCAATAAGCTTGGTGGTCTCATGCTCGAGAAGGTCCACCGCTTGCCTCAATGCGTTCCTCCCCTTCTCCAGCTTCTTATACTTCTTCTTCAGCTGCTTCATAGAATCATCAACAAAAAAAAAAAATTATATTAACCTACAATGGGAATCGAATCAGGAGAGAAAAAACAGCCTTAAAAAAAGCACAGAAGATTAAGAATTGAACCTCAGCACAACATGGATTTGTTGCGCTTTGATCTAACACAACGTCGCCCGCCATTGAAGATCGAGATAAAGACGGAGATGGAGATTAGGGTTAGGGTTTTAGCCAGGGATTTGATGAAAACTCGAATCCGGTAGAGGACGATGAGTGACCGCCTTAAAACCCGAAGCATCTTCTCATGACTCGGTGGAGACATTGCGCACGTGAGCTGCAGCTGCGAATTTATATCTACAAAAAATAATATTTAAAAAAAGGTTTTTAACTGCGAGGGAAAATAAAAGATATCGCCGTTGCCGGGGATCGAACCCGGGTCACCCGCGTGACAGGCGGGAATACTCACCACTATACTACAACGACTTTGTTGGAAGCTCATTCAAATTAATGCTTTAATAAGAATTCGTATAATTCACATTATATATTTCTCAAACATAGGCTTTACTTGAATGAGGTAAAAAAAAAATTTTATAAAGTAAGGTAGAAGTAAATTTTAAGTTATAGCTTATTTTGATTAAAAATAAAGTAAATAGAAGTTACCAAACCTTATAATGTTTGGATTGAAGGTAATAGAAAGTAAGGTTATATATGAATATTACTAAAATGCCCTTGAAGCTATAAATTGTATTATATGTTAATTTTACAGATATAATACTATTATTGTAAATTAAATATTTTTATTCACTAATTTATAATATTTTATATTTTATTCCAAAATAGAACCGTACATATTATGACTTTACAAAACATATTTATAAAAACCCTACAATTTAAAACTAAATTCTAGTCATCTAACTTCTCTGCTTGTTAGCTGGATAAAGCTTACTCATTTTTCTTTAAATAATACATTATTATATTTTTTTAAAATAATATGAAATCTTTTTAGAATAAAAATCACACATTAATTTTATCTTTTACAAGCCTTAACAAGACGAGTTTGGTGGTGTTCAAGCTTGGTTCGTTTACCTTGCAAACTAAACTCAGGAATACCAAACCTTCACACTAACACAATGATTCATTTACAACCCAAATAAATTTGAATAAATGAAGGAAATCAACCAAATAAACATGGACTGCACACACAAGAGAAGATGTGTGCTGGAACAAATCCGCTTAACATCATACATGCTAATGACAAAGTTTGTCACTGCACTCAGTCCTCTGAATTTTATTACAGCAATGTCATATGCTTCTGCAACTTGTTCTTGAGTGCCTGAAATTGACATATGCAAAATTTCAGTTTGATTGGAATTACAAATATGCATGCCAGGAAATGAAATAAATATTAAAAAGAGGAGGAAAACAAAACAAAACCATCAGAGAACTCTGAAAAAATTAGAACTCTATTCTTGACCGAAAGATGCTTCAAAAACCCAACTACATCCTTCAAAAAATATAAGAAAGAAGAAAAAAATCTTTCTAGCTAACAAACATCCTCCAAACCTCCTCCTTCACTACGAACAATCCATCTTCAAACAACTATTAAAAATAAACATAAAACCAATCAAAAAAAAAAAAACTTTACTTTCCCAAGAAGAAATCCATGCTCAAATCTATCCAAAACACTAAGGGTGTGTTTGTTTGGGTGTATTTGCTTTTACTTGTAATTTAATTACTTTACTGTAGCAAATCTGGTGTTTGTTTGAGTGTATTTGCAAATGTGGTATGTAATTGAGTTTACACATAGTGAGAATTTGGATGTAATTGGTTTTACGCCCGATTTGCCGTAACACCAACTACTTCACTGTAGCAAATCCATGAAAATCTTAAATAAGACAATTTAATATTAATAAATTTATATAATACAATGTATTTAACAAAAATTTTAATATTATTTGAAAATATTAAGTAAGCTATTTAATGAAAATAGTTTTTTTTTTAAGGTTATTTTCATGCACACAAATTAATAAAACATTATTAGACAAATCATCATTAAAAATAGATTTATTAATAAAACTTTTTTAACCAATTAAAATTTAAGAACAATTACATCAATGTAACTAACAATTAAAAATGATCATAATATAACAATAATAAAGAGTTTATTATTTAAATTGATTAATATAATAATTACATTAAAAAATAATCTCCATTCCAAAAAAAAGTAAAAACCAAAAAAATGGGTATTTATAAAGGTGTTTGGGGTAATCACATCCTAAGTGGCCACATTTCTTAAATACATCAAACCAAACACCAAATTTCGCAAAGACAGTAATTCCGGTTACATATAACCAAACACCAGATTTTGTAATTACTGTACTTCCAAATTCATGTACTTTCAATTACATTGTAATTGAAAATCCTATGCATTTACAATTACGTCTAACCAAACGCTACCTAAAAAAAAAAGGAAGAAAAAGATGAAAGTCTTGATTACAATCTGACCTCACATAGAAAACAAAAAAACCTTCCCCACATGCCTCATGCTAATAATTCCTCCAAATCTAACGCCTTTGCCACAAAAGGAGAAAAAAATATGGGATTTTTACGGGTTTGCAATGCAAAGATAAGATATTTGATTGAAACTAAGAAGAAACTGATCAGCAAAAGAGAAAATAAAACTTAGATTTGGATAAGCAAACAAAAATAAAAAGCAAACCCAGAGCGCTAAGAACTGAGCAACAATAACCAAGCACCTGCTAACCCGATTGTGCGCTTGAAGAAGAGGAAGAAGAACCAGTGGCGGTGAGGAAGAAGAACGGACAACACTGGCGAGTAAATCCCAGCAACTCTAGTCAGCAATCTCGCAGCTCCGGAGTAGTGAATTCACAAAACCTAATTTCTGCTAGAACATATTTGTAATAAATTAAATTTAGCCGGGATATTTTGATCGGAGAATTTTTTTAACCCTCCATTTAACCCCCAAATACCCTACCCTCCATCCAAGCATGGGTTATTTCATAACCCTACCTCCAAAAACTCTCTCCCAAGCAAGCCCTTAGAGTAGATTTTACGCTATTTTCATCTTGAAAAAAAAAAATTAAAAAACAGAGAATTATGGCATCTATATAAAATAAAACTCATCAAACAAGAAAAGGGAAAACGCATTCATAATCTTCATGAAGTCATATGTAAGGGTTGATGACCTTACACTTGGTCAGCGGGCATACAGTATCACATAGACCAAACCACGAGGGCGCACAGCTGCGTGGATTTGGTAGCGCGCGCAGGTGGCGCGGCGCTTGTGTTGTGTCGGGACCAAGGGCGGGTAAAATACCCCGCATGATCATGGGCTGAGACCGTGAGACGCACGCGCGCTAGACCGTGGGCGTGCGCGTGGCCGATGAGCGCGTGGGGCAGGCGCGCCCCTTACCAAGAGTCAAGTGTCGCAGGACTTCATCATGTAGAGTGTTGGATCTCTAGCAAGTCTAGGCGGGGCGGGACACTTGATCAGGCCGGTTGACCGAGAGCTGATTCCGGATCTGACAAGGCATTGAACAGGCGTATGCAAGTAGGCACGTGGCCGGGAGCGTTGCCGAGCCAGGGGCGAGGATGGCACGCGGTATTACCGCGCGTGACCGGTACTGCTATGCGCTGTGACCAAGGGTGGCTGGTTAAAGCTACAGTCGAGTCAGAGGACACTGCAAGCTAAGTGAAGTCAGAGAATTCACGCCAGACCGATATTGGGCATGGGGCTCAATCAACCTTGGATTTGGGGTAGCTCTTGTATTAGGGTCAAATGTGTCTTTGGGAGAAGACAAGGCCACTTGGTGTTGGTTTTGGCCATGGTTGTAAACATTTCTCAATCTAAGAGAATTTTATGTTTTTCTCTCTCAAAATGGGTTTCATTGTGTCGTGTTTCTCGTACCGAGAGGTTTTCCGGATTTGCTTGCTTCTTCTTATTTTCGTTGTGCTTTGTAATGCAAACATGATTCACTAACTGTTCTTGCAAGGAAAGGCTGACCTGTCCCTATGGTGCATGTCAGGTGCCGCACGGCCGAAGGTGATCGGTTGAGGCCGTGACAGCTGGTATCAGAGCTACGAGTTTGTGGCTTGAAGCGAAGCGCGAGAAGACACACAGGTGAAGACGGTGGAGATGGCGACTAGCAAGAAGGATCGTATGGATCGCCTTGAGGAGACAGCAGAGCGCTTGGAGAACGTCGTCGGTAGTGTCGATGATCAGCTCGAGAACCTGTCGAAGATGGTAGAAGACCTTGCGATTGGATATCGCGAGAGCCAGAAGACTGTTGAAGTTCTGAAGACGACGGTGGAGGTCCTGAAGACGAAGGTGCAGTTTCTTGAGGCAGAGGTCGGCCAACTCAAGGAAGCTAGCGCTTCACCGGTCTCATGGGAGGCACCCACGAGAGTGAAGGTCCCCGAACCTTCCCCATTTGATGGCGCAAGGAGTGCCAAGATACTGGAGAACTTTCTTTGGGACGTGGATCAGTACTTTAAGGCTGCAAGGGTGTCGGGCCATGAGCAAGTCCCGTTGGTCGGGATGTACCTTACTGGCGATGCGAAGCTATGGTGGCGAACTCGTCAGCAAGAAGACGCTCAGGCGGGTCGGACAAGTTCGAACTCGTGGGTCGAGTTGAAGAAGGAATTGCAGGAGCAATTCTTGCCTGGCAACACTCCTTGGGTAGCTCGTACAAATCTGAAGAAGCTACGGCGAACGGGCATTGTCCGAGAGTACGTGAAGGAGTTTTCATCCTTGATGCTGGATATCAGGGACATGTCCGAGGAGGACAAATTGTTTAACTTCCTTACGGGACTCCAGAGCTGGGCCCAGATCGAGGTACGGAGACAGGGCGCGAAGGACCTCACCTCCGCGATCATTGCAGCTGAAGCACTGGTGGACTTGCAAACCTTACCCGGTGGAGAGGGTGAGAAGGCGAAGTTCAAATCCAAAGACAAGAAGCCAGTTGAGAGTAGGACCGGAGATGGGTTCCAGAGAAAGAAGCCCACCGGTCAGGCCAGATGGAATAGAGCCAGGGATGACGGAAGAGCAGCGAGTGGTTCTGGCAAGATGAGTGGATGCTTCATCTGCAAAGGACCACATATGGCAAAGGATTGCCCTAAGCGCGATAAGTTGGTCGCGTTTAGAAATGAGTCAGAAAGCGATTCGGAGGACCCAGCAAGGATGAGTCCTTTACAAATGTTGGGTGCCTAGAAGACTGTCGAGGGTGACGGGGCGGTGAATTATCTGATCTATGTGGAGCTGACCTTGAATGGCAGGGCCATACAAGGAATGGTGGATACAGGCGCAACTCACACTTTCATCATGGAGAATGTGGCGACTCGGTTGGGACTGAGCGTAGGGACGCACACGAGCCGAGTGAAAGCAGTCAACTCTCAGGCACTGGCGGTGACTGGGAAGATCTGCTGGCGGTCACATTAGATGATTTCGAGTTGTTACTGGGGATAGAGTTCCTCAAGTCTATGAAGGCCGCTGCTCCACATTTGGGTGGTCTTCTTATAATGGATGAGAAGAACCCATGCTTTGTAGTGGGAGTGGCTGCAAATGAGAAGACAGGGAAGAAACCGATGCTTTCGCGCACCGGGTGGTGCAAGGGCCGACTCGTGGAGAGCCCACATATGTTCTTCTTGTATTAGGAGTGCGGGATGATCGCGTGAGCAATCTACCTTCGGTTGTGGCTGAGGTCTTGACGGAGTTTCAAGACGTGATGCCGCCGGTACTACCCCGTGAACTCCCACCCCGGCGTCTTGTAGATCACCGGATTGAGTTGATGCCGGGCGGCGAACCCCGCCTGGGCTCCCTATGTCACACTTGGAGTTGACGAGTTGAGGATATAACTCACAAAGCTTGATAATGGCTTCATTTAGCCACATGGCGTGCGCCGGTGTTGTTCCGGAAAAAGCGGGAGTGCTCTCTCTTCGACGTGCGCGGACCACCGAGCGTTGAACCAAACACGGTGTTTGTAGTGAATCCTATGGTGGATCGGATTGTTCACTTGAAGCGGGGATTATCAAGATGGAGGGAGAGACAATCGTATGTGAAGTTGGAGAAATATCATTTCTCGGGGTGAAGTCCGTATGGTCGGGCTAAGGTGGCGGCGAGTTTGGACCGGCCTCGCACCGGCCCAAGGAAGGTCGTGCCGCTCACCGAGTTGTTGAAGAAGGACCCGGCCGTGGGGGCTGGACCGAGAGACAACAGAATCTATGTGCCGAAAGGAAGGAAGATTTGGCGGGAGCTCTTGAGAGAGCATCATGATGTTCCATGGACGGGACATCCCGGTCGTGAGTGAATGAAGGCCTTGCTCACAAGACGTTATTATTGGCCGGATATGGGCGAAGACATTGAAGCATATGTGAAGACGTGTTTCGTGTGCCAACAAGACAAGTCGAAAGAAGACGGGAGGCCGGGCTTCTCCCGGCCGTTGAGTATTCCGGAAAGGCCATGGGCGTCAATTTCCATGGACTTTATCTCCGGGTTTCCTAAGGTGGAAGGGATGTCGACAGGGATGGTGGTCGTGGACCGATTCACAAAGTATGCGGTATTCATACCCACACCGGTAGTGTGTTCGGCGAAGTGGCCGCCGAGTTGTTCTGAAGCATGTGGTGAAGCACTTTGGGGTACCGGAAGACATCATAAGCGTCGAGATGCTCGCTTTACTGGGCGGTTCTGGACGGCGTTGTTCGGGTTGTTGGGCACAGAGTTGAAGTTTTCAACAGCGAATCATCCGCAGACGGATGGACAGACGGAGAGGATCAATGCTCTGTTGGAAGAGTATCTCCGACACTATGTTTCAGCTTCGCAGAAGAATTGGCTAAGTCTGCTTGATGTGGCGCAGTTTAGCTACAATCTTCATCGGTCTTCATCAACGGAGAAGAGTCCGTTTGAGCTTGCATACGGATACCAACCTATTACTCCTTCAGAGGTGGCGAAGAGGAGGACAGGAGGAAAATGTCCTGCCGCGTATCATTTTGCTATTGATCGGCAAGAGATGATGGAGAGTGCTCGGGATAGCCTCGCCAAGGCGGCTCGCCGGATGAAGAAGTATGCAGATCAAGGGAGACGTCCTTTAGAGTTCCAAGTAGGGGACAAGGTTTGGTTGAAGCTCACTCCACAGGTGTGGAAGAAGTTACATCGGAAGGATGTACACAAACGCTTAATCGCGAGGTATGATAGGCCTTTCGTTATTGTCCAGCGGCTGGACAACCCCACGGATCCATCGAAGGCGAAGAAGAGTCGGGCTCCGCCGACTATTCGCAAGGAGTTCAGCAGGGTGGCTGAGCGGATCCTAGACCGAAGAGTAGAAGGCCGAAGTAAGAAGAACCGCAGGGTGTTCTTCCTTGTCCAATGGAAGGACTTGCCTATGTCAGAGGCAAGGTGGGAGCGAGATACTACTCTTTGGCAGTTCGAGGAGTTGGTGGAAGACTTCTTGAGTTCGAGACCGACGAGGACGTCGGGTTCAACTAGTGGGGGTGGTTTGTAAGGGTTGATGACCTTACACTTGGTCAGCGGGCATACAGTATCACATAGACCAAACCACGAGGGCGCACAGCTGCGTGGATTTGGTAGCGCGCGCAGGTGGCGTGGCGCTTGTGTTGTGTCGGGACCAAGGGCGGGTGAAATACCCCGCATGATCATGGGCTGAGACCGTGAGACGCGCGCGCTGGACCGTGGGCGTGCGTGTGGCCGATGAGCGCGTGGGGCAGGCGCGCCCCTTACCAAGAGTCAAGTGTCGCAGGACTTCATCATGTAGAGTGTTGGATCTCTAGCAAGTCTAGGCGGGGCGGGACACTTGATCAGGCCGGTTGACCGAGAGCTGATTCCGGATCTGACAAGGCATTGAACAGGCGTATGCAAGTAGCACGTGGCGGGAGCGTTGCCGAGCCGGGGCGAGGATGGCACGCGGTATTACCGCGCGTGACCGGCATCGCTATATGCTTGTGACCAAGGGTGGCCGGTTAAAGCTACGGTCGAGTCGAGAGGACACTCGCAAGCTAAGTGAAGTCGGGGAATTCACGCCGGACCGATATTGGGCATGAGACTCAATCAACCTTGGATTTTGGGTAGCTCTTGTATTAGGGTCAAATGTGTCTTTGGGAGAAGACAATGCCACTTGGTGTTGATTTTGGCCATGGTTGTAAACATTTCTCAATCTAAGAGAATTTTATGTTTTTCTCTCTCAAAATGGGTTTCATTGTGTCGTGTTTCTCGATGCAGGGGTTTTCCGGATTTGCTCGCTTCTTATTTTTATTTGTGCTTTGTAATGGAAAGAGGATTCACTAACTGTTCTTTGCAAAGGCTGACTGTCGCTATGGTGCATGTCGGGTGTCGCACGGCCGAAGGTGATCAGTTGAAGCCGTGACATCATACAAGGTGAAATTCAAACGTCGCCTCTCAACTGGAACAACAATTCAGAGAATGCAAAGAATACAAAAGATTCTCTACTGTTAAACGCACAATTAACCAGAGAACAAGAAGCAAAATGCAAATCAAATGGAACCATGTTCTTCCACACATTGCAATCATAGCTAGTACAAACATAACATAAGATCAACAACAAACATAATTAACCAGTTGGAAAAACAACACATTAATAAGCCAATTAATTTGCCTCCTCTTCCTCCTCATCTTCGTACTCTTCTTCTTCACCGTCAGCTGTTGCATCCTGGTACTGCTGGTACTCTGCCACCAGATCATTCATGTTGCTCTCGGCTTCAGTGAATTCCATCTCGTCCATGCCCTCGCCAGTGTACCAATGCAGAAAAGCCTTCCTCCTGAACATGGCGGTGAACTGCTCGCTGACCCTCCGGAACATTTCCTGGATTGAGGTAGAGTTTCCGATAAATGTGGATGCCATTTTGATTCCTTTTGGTGGGATGTCACACACACTGGACTTGACGTTGTTCGGGATCCATTCCACAAAGTAGGAAGAGTTCTTGTTCTGAACATTGATCATCTGTTCATCCACCTCTTTGGTGCTCATTTTACCACGGAACATGGCTGAGGCTGTGAGGTAGCGCCCATGGCGGGGGTCTGCAGCACACATCATGTTCTTGGAATCCCACATTTGCTGGGTGAGTTCAGGTACGGTCAGGGCTCGGTACTGCTGGGATCCCCTTGAGGTCAGAGGTGCAAACCCAACCATGAAGAAGTGGAGGCGAGGGAAGGGAATCAAGTTAACAGCGAGTTTGCGGAGGTCAGAGTTGAGCTGGCCAGGGAAACGGAGGCAGCATGTGATGCCACTCATGGTAGCAGAGATGAGATGATTAAGATCACCAACTGCAACAATGAGTAAAGAGCATGATGAAACACACAATAGATTTCAAGAAAGAAAACTTCACCATGCCAGTTACCATTCCGTTTAACCAACAAAAGTGGAGAACTGAAGCCCTTGGACATCAGGAAATAAAGAAATTGTTATTCATTCAAAAACAACCTGAGGGTAAAACAATTGGATAGCCAAATTTAAGTCATTCAATTGAAAAGTTCAAAAAAGATCATGGTGGGGTACCGGTGGCGCACAGATTTCAATGTCATGTGGAATAGCATAGAACAGGTCATCCCATGCAGAAAGGATTTAATGAAAATGTTAGTTAGCAAATAATAACCCTCAGATAGCAAAGGCACTACCTTGTCATCGCGTTGGGGTAGAAAATGAACCAAGGTTAACAAAAGTAGAATCCACAGGAGAAGGATTAGCCAAACTAAGCCTTACCATCGTGTAAAGTAGGATCAGATAAATCAAGGAATTATGAAAACCATTGATTGAAGTGTTTTACACTTTTACTTAGTCTTTGGTCATTATAATGAGATCAACAATTTCAAACACAGAACTTCAGAAAGAATGAGAGATTTTACTTACAAGTTGGAGTTGCAAGCTTGAGAGTCCTGAAGCAGATATCATAGAGAGCTTCGTTGTCAAGGACCATGCACTCATCAGCATTCTCAACAAGTTGGTGAACAGAGAGAGTTGCATTGTATGGTTCCACAACAGTGTCAGACACCTTTGGTGATGGGAAGACAGAAAATGTCAGCATCATTCGATCAGGGTACTCCTCTCTTATCTTAGAGATCAGAAGGGTGCCCATGCCAGACCCAGTTCCTCCTCCCAGGGAATGGCACACTTGGAATCCTGTTCATAAAGAATAATCTAATACTGTATAAAAAAATAAAGTTGATGGCATGCCTAGATCCAGCAAACAAAACGCTAAAAACCAACAAAAAAAAAAAAGAGAAAACATCATTATCAATGACTAGCAGCAAATTGAAATCAAAGATGATGGAAGGATATACTTTGCTCCATGTGCAAAGTAACAAGTCACCTCAGTGAATATCTCATGGAGTGCCAGATCTAAAATCCAGCTTGGATCTGAGATAAATCTAAAATCCAGCTTGGATCTGGAGATAAATTTCTTACAAACACCAATTATCTATCAAAAAGTTCTCCTTTAGTGTGGAGAAACTGCTAATCATAAAGAAATCAAGAAAGTATAATTACAACAAAATTTTAACTGACTGTTCAGCTGAGAAAACTATGCTTGTTGTTCCTCAGTTATTCAAAAAAGAAAAACATATTAAGAAAGAAAAAAAACAGAACGATTCAATGTAACACATTCAAACATAATTAGTTCCCCATAAACCACCAAAAAAACTCAAAATTTTCCAAATAAAAAAAAGCCACATTGCTTAACAGATCACTTTAAAACAAGCTTCATCAAATTCTCATCTTCTGAAAAAAAAATCATAAATTTATAACAAAATCACAAAAATAAAACGAACTCACAAGCAAATAACGAACCATTACAAGCAGAACGAAATTAAACTACAGAAACCAAAAAGAAAGCTTCAGATCTGCCAGATCTAACAACGAAAACACCAAAACAAACAAAAAAATAACTACATAAATAAAAGAAAAACGCAAGCAAACAAACAAACAAACAAACAAACATCTTATACCTTGTAAGCAGTCACAGTTCTCGGCCTCCTTCCGAACAACATCGAGCACCGAATCGATAAGCTCGGCGCCCTCAGTATAATGCCCTTTAGCCCAGTTATTCCCAGCCCCAGATTGCCCGAAAACGAAGTTATCCGGCCTGAAGATCTGGCCAACAGGCCCAGATCGGACGGAATCCATGGTGCCGGGCTCAAGATCCATGAGCACAGCGCGAGGGACATAGCGTCCACCACTAGCCTCGTTGTAATAGACATTGATGCGCTCGATCTGGATCTCGGCGTCGCCAGTGTACTTCCCGGTGTTATCGATGCCATGCTCGTCACATATCACTTCCCAGAACTTGGCTCCGATCTGGTTCCCGCATTGGCCACCCTGGACGTGAAGGATCTCCCTCATCTTCTCCTCCTAACTCCGACGGGTCTCCGGCGAGATCTGGTGGCGCTACGGCGAGAGATTTGAGAAGATCGAGAGCACGGAGCTTTAATTTTGAGAGCCTTGTATAGCTGGCCAGTGAGAGTGGGGCAACTCATCGGTAAGGTTACCGAATGAGACAATAATACACTGGTGGTGAGATGCGGATATTCTATTCGTTGACAGGGTGCGGTAATCCGAAGGTGTGTGGAAAGTTCGGTGATCGGATTTGGATCTTTGCCTCGTGATTTGTGTATCCTCATCTGAATGAATATTATAATTATTTTTTTGAGTCTCAATACCTTTTTTGAATTACTATTTATTAGAAGGAAGTACAAGAAATTCCCTCAAATTTTTGGAACTTTAAAAAATCCTGTTTTCGAAATAACTCATTTTTATTTTTTAAGAACAAATTTGGTTTTAAAAAATAATAAAACAAATAAAAAATGAATTTTAAAAGGAATAAAAGGTATTTAAAAAATAAATTTGAATGAAAAGTTGAAAACGGAAGGGATTTATAAGCGATTGTGATTAATATTATTATTATTATTATTCTAAAATATGGCAGCAGTGCAACAGGACATCCTCATAGCAAAGATCTAATGTTTTAATTTTAATTTATTATGTCAAAAATTAAGAAAATTGTATAATATTTTTCATTCTTTAATAATAATTTTCTTAACGAAATGCGGTAAATACATATATGCTGGCTCATTAGTTAACTTAAATGGTTTTATTCTTTTCAACATAAAAACAAATGCTTTATGATGAGCAAGTGCGAGGACACCACTTAAAAATGTTGAATTAAACTGCATGTTAATATTTATTCTAATTTTAATTTTATTATGAAAACGTGAAAAATAAATTGTACTTATTAAGAGGAATCATTTAGCTATTTCGATATGGAGTTTTCCTTGAAACAAACACTTTACTTAAAAAGAGTTAGTGACAATATGCCAAGAGATTATTAGCTTGATTATCCTTTTGCTATGCTTATATTTTGATATAATACTTGGATTAGTCCATCCAGGGGCTGAGGGACAGGGGGCAGGGGGCAGGCTTCCCTTTGTCACCCGTCGGATCAGTGGACCTCATGGTCCGAGATGCTCTCCACCCCTTTCCTCTCCTGACCCATCCCTTTTCCTCCGACGATCGGTGTCCCTCCTCTAACTATGCGACTCCCCTCTCCCTGTCCGTTGTTCGGCCATCCACTTGCCCTTGGCCTGTAATTTCTAGCTCCACCCCTAGGCTCATTTATTATAGCCACCATACTCTTTTGGTCCCCTAAGTATAAAAATTAGATGGAATACCCTATTTAGTTTATGTATTTGACTCAATTTGTCCTTTTAGCCCCCATTATAATTTGACTCCAATTGGTCCCTCTATTGATGATTTGAGGCAAAATAGATCCAGGCCGTGACGAGCATTCTCCTTCTCGTCCGATATCGGCGATGTGGCATTATAAAAGTTTTATAGAATACTCTATTTAGTCCTTATATTTGACTCAATCTGCCCCTTTAGTCCTCTCATTATAATTTGACCCAATTGGTCTCTCTATTGATGATTTGAAGCAAAAGTAGGTCCAACCCATGACGAATGTTATCTTCTATTTTGATATTGTCGATGTGGGTTTAATAATATTTAAAACTTTCATAATGTCACATCAACAACATCGTAGAGGAAAAGAGAACGCCCGCCATGGGGCTAGACCTAATTTGCCTCAAATCATCAATAGAATGACCAATTAGAGTCAAATTACAATAGGGGCTAAAAGAGCAGATTGAGTCAAATACATGGACTAATTAGGGTATTTTTTAAACAATTAGATTATTATCCATGACGTAAAAAGAACGCCCGTTTTGGGTTGGACTTTATTTGCCTCAAATCATCAATAGAGGGACTAATTGGGGTCAAATTACAATGGGGGACTAAAGGAGCAGATTGAGTCAAATACAAAGAGTAAATAGAGTATTATACATAAAAGTTACCAATTGGATCCCTCTATTATCTTGATTCAACAAATCAAGTCCTCACAGCCAATTATCGTGAGAAGCTCTGTCTATGTTATGCTAATGTGGATTAAAATATTAACAAAAAAAAAATTAAAAATATTATAAAAAAACGTAAAATATTACAACACGCAAATGGATGCCTCAGAATTAGATTAATAATGCCACATCATATCTGTTAAAATTTACCAAGTAGGTCCTCTATTATAGCCACCCTATCTTTTTGATCCCTTTATTATAAAATTTACCAATTAGATTTCTATTATCCCGATTAAACAAATCAAGTCCTCACAACCAACAACCCTCACTTTAGACTGATGTGGATTAAAATATCAAAAGATAATTGAAATATTATAAATACCATAAAATATTACAACACGCAAATGGATGCCTCGGAGTTAGATCAATAATGCCACGTCGTATCGAATCCGGACATAAAAGTTCTCAAACCCGAACCCTAATTCCCAACTCTATTTTCTCCCATCACTAAATTGTACTCTCTGCCGGAGACATTAGGGCCGCATCATAGCCAAAGAAAGTCCTCCTCAGTCCATCATCATGACCACCTTCCCTTCCTCCCCCTTCCCTTCGTCTATGCCTGTATTTTGAGTGTATTATGAACAAAGAATGT
Organism: Dioscorea dumetorum; assembly: GCA_902712375.1. Taxonomy (NCBI): domain Eukaryota; kingdom Viridiplantae; phylum Streptophyta; class Magnoliopsida; order Dioscoreales; family Dioscoreaceae; genus Dioscorea; species Dioscorea dumetorum. The sequence goes on from CACTHL010000847.1 coordinate 1,476,588, forward strand.
ATTTTGATTTTATTAAAAATAATGGAGTGGTGTTTTCAGTGTATTATGAATGGAGAGTGTATATTGGTTTTATCATGAATGCAATTTATCAATGAAACAATTAAAATCTTCATATAATGCCCTGCATTTGTCCCTCTGTTTTCACAATAATTTGCTAATACAATTTACGTTAAACAGGAGAAAGAAGAAAAAAAATTTAGAATTGACCGCAAAATTGAATTCAATACAAAATTACGTGTTTCTTTTCGCATCATTTGGTAATGCAATTTACAGAAAACAAATACACGAGAATTGAATGCAAGAATGCCAAATGCCAAACTTCATTACATCTGAAGCTAATGCAATTTAGAGAATTCTGTTTTTGTTTTCATATCAGACAATTCAAATCATCATTCTTATTTTGGTGTCCCATTTTTATTTGGTATGTAGCGATCCTCCTGCTCTTTTGGGTTTGTTTGGTTCACTGAAATAGGCTCCGAAGTGATGGAGGTGGGGATTTTCGGTCCACTTCAGTATGTTTGGTTCACTGAAATTGGTCCTGAAATGGTGATGGGACAAATTCTCAACTCCCCCACTTCTGTGAATGAGTTCGGAAAAAAAAACCGAAGTCATGACTTACCCCTCACTTCAACCCACGAGCATCTCACGTGCGCGTTAAACTCACCCCTGCCCCAATTTTTCTACTCTCTCGCTTCTCTCCTCCATCTAAGGTTTTCACCCATCCCCCCGACCATTACAAACAACAAATATCCAGTAGTGGGAGTGATGGTGGTCTTTGGCCACCGGTGTAGAAGAAAATATGGTTTGGAATTAGTTTTTAAGGTTTCGGGTTTGAGAACTTCTAATCCCGATCCGATATGACGTGGCATTATTAATCTACTTTAGACGTTGTTGTAATATTTTATGATTTTTATAATATTTTAATCATTTTATGATTAATATTTTAATCCATATCAGCATAAATAAAAGTAGGTCTGACAATTTTTTTTTTCTGTGAAGACTTGATTTGTCTAATAGGAATAATAGGATATCTAATTGATAACTTTTGTAATAATTTTTTTTTTAATTAAATGAAATGTTTTTTTTTTTTGTTGCCATGCGGCATATAATAACTACTCAAAATTATTTATGTTTGCTTTTCAATTATCATGAATATTTGCAGAGTTTTATTTTCACTGCCTTCTAATATGATTGAGTTATATCATTTATATCATATATTCTTAGTTCATTTTCTATTCTTTATGAGTTTCAGAGGGTGATATTTGAATTTTAATATGGTGAAAGAATAATTAAGTAAATAGTAAATAGATTTTGCTTCAGCACATGAAATAAGTTTTTAAAACAAATAATAAGATATAATCATGTCATGATCATACTCAAACTCTAGAGCAAAGAATTTGATTTTGATTATTATAGTTCTTTCTAAAAACAATAATTCTCTTTGCAGTGATCTTTAAATGGATTTGTAAGTTAGAGTTTCAATTGGTCTTATAGTGCTACCTGACAAACTAAGCATGTAGTCAAGCTAGGAAAATAAAAATTATTTAACATGTTAATAAGATAAACAAGAAGGTTAGTAAAATAAATACATGCCAACAACTTTTTAGTTTATTGGCATTGATCCTCTACGGAGGATATCAGTGTCTTTGTTTAGGAATGGTAATGAGGCGGGGCAAGGCGAGGGTGGGGACGGGCCTGACCTTTACTACCACGGTCCCACTTTAACCATAACGTATTCCGCTCCCCGCTCTACCTCGCCTAAATAGTAATATTCCAAATACCATAACCACTATAGCTGTTTTTTTTTTTATGTCATTCCCCTCTCAGCCCCAAACTACCTTAGCCAGCCATTTGGTTTTTTTTTGTTTTTGCCATGTATCCTTATGAATGAAAAATTACAAAAAAGCAACTAAAATATTTCATCAAAACCCTATAATATATAATATTTATTAATAACTTAAAATTACAATGATTTTTTTAGTATTGTATTTTTAATTAAATCATTAAAATACATAACTATAATCAAATTGCACAATTATTATAATTGACATTATATATTTTGATTTGTGAATTGAGTAACCTAAAATGAAATACATATATATATATATAAGTAAATATTTTTTGGATGGGGCTGGATAAGGTAAAACCAAAATTCTCTCACCATCCCTTCTCGCAAAAAAATCACCGTTTCGCTCCATGTCTCGGCTCTCCAACCAGAAAAAAAAACCCATTAAAGATAAATCTATTTTTATCATTTTTTTTTTGTTGAAGAAGTGCATTTAAACAACAGCTCATACACAAATGAAGATATATGTGTGGTGAGATATTAACTCTATACATGTACGCAACTCTTGACTTGATTTGCCTATTCAGTCAAGAAAAAAAAATATTAAAAAAAAAGCTTTAATACCATAAGAAAGGAAAATTTGAAATTTAGAACATTGCATACTAGTTTGTATTGATTGCATATGATATATTTTTGTATTTGGGGTCAATATAGCTTAAGCCATTTAATAGAAACTGTATTTGGGGTATAAATTAAAATTAGCATCTAATTATTGATTATAAATTTATAGCTGATCATTTTCCAGTTTAGACAATATCTTACTTGATTTATTAATTATTTGTTTCACTAGCATTAAAAATAGCTTTAAAATCAAAAAAAATTATAAAGACCACCTTCATAATTAATAAGTTTTAATAAATTTTAAAATAATTTATATTTTTTTATAAAAAAAATAAATAATAAATATGGCATGCCTTATATCTTAAAAAATAAATAGCCAATATGATGTAATATTCCTTTTCTTTAGGCTTTGTTTACTCAAAATTTACCTATAACAATAATTTTATTAAATAATAGTACTGTTAAAATTTCTAATATAAGCTGGTAATAAATATGCATTTTTATTTTTTAAATTTAAAACAAATAAAAAAAAATCCAAAATAAGAAAAACTCAAGCATAAAATCAAGTGGTTATAGTTGTGGTGTCTCTTTTTCCCTCCCTTTCCCTTTGTATATGATATTGAGAAAAGAAGTTTCTTTGCTTGCGTTTTAAGTTGGAGTTTTGGGATATAGGAATTTTTACCAAAAAATCTCAATCTCCATATGTAACTTACTATTTTAACTTTTTCACCTCATGGTTCCTTAAAGTTTCATAAATTTTTTTATTTAAAAAAACAATTAGATAAACTATGAATTTATTAAAATATAAAAAATACATATATGAACAAAAGGTAGCTTAAATAAATTAAAGAAGAGAAAACAATACAGTAACTCACCAACAAGATAAAGATTTACAAATAGTGGAAAAATAAATATAACAAGAAATCAATTACTCTGACCTGACCCGGGCATAGAGAAGATCTCCTTCTAGGGAGTCAGGAAAGACTCTGGATGGCCAACATACTAAACGGGAGCCTGAACCTCCTCTCTCACTGGAAACACAAGAACTGGATGTTTCTTCTCATTGTAGTAGAAGAGGTCTCCAACATTTGTCACTTGTCATAAAGAGCTATTAAATATCGTCCCGTAATTCTTTTTTATCTTCTGATTTGCGTAAAAAATTTTATTAGTTTTGTTCAAGTAATCAGTGTTTATATTAGAGTTTTTTTTATACTATTAGTTTAAAAAACCTAAGGTATTCAATATTGTAATATTATTAACAGTGATGACAATACCAAAGTTTTAGTAACTCACTTATTCATCGAATTCAATTCAAACTAACTAAATTAAGTGGGCTTTGAAATTCTAAACAAATTTGATGTTAGGGACATATACAACAACATTAATATATCAAAAAATTTATTTAGTACATATATATAATTCCAAGAGATCATTGCTTGAACCCATTCAACGTCCTACACGCTGATATATTTGTCATTCTAAATCTCAATCTTGACTTTTCACTCATTCAACTCCCACGAGTCAACGCAGCCATCAGGGTTGACCATTCAATGCTCATTTCACTTTCAGTCAAACTCATCTACCTCATATATCATTCTTCTATATATATATATATATATATATATATATGTCAACATACACCTATCAAGAACATAGCAAGAACAAGATCATCAAACAAACTATTTGGTAAGAGAAGAGCATGATGCATTGGAGAATTAGAAGAGAAAGCCAACCGGTGGCTATGTATGAGAGATTGATCGATAAGAAAGACGACGAGGGGTGTACCGGAGAAAGACCACGGAAAGGATGCATCCCGGTGATTGTCGGAGAGGAGGATAAGTGTTCTGAGAAGTTCTTGATGCAAGTTGAGCTCTTGAGAGACCCGAGGATTACCGCGATGTTAGATATGGCGGCCGGAGAGTTTGGTTACCGACAACAAGGTGTATTGAGAATACTTTGTGATGCCGAATATTTTCGGCAAGTTGTAGCAATGGTAGCAAAACATATATAGATGATGTTTATAATTTCATTCTTCTCTGGCAGAGATTTTTCATTCTTTTTTTAGGTCTATTGCATGTAAATTAATTATGGACAACTTTGAAGCTTTGTGGTCATTGAGGATATATATAAATTAAATGTTATCCATGTAAATGAATTTGAAGACATATATGGAGTTTTATTTGTGATTAGATCTTGATGATTTGATGATTTTGATGATCTTGTTTAGTGTATTTAATTAGTTATAGCGCCTTTATTTATTCTTTGCGGATTTACATATTTATGTTTCTTTGAAGAGATTGTTAATTAAGTTAATAATCAAGGTTTATGTTCTTAATTAATTTGAAGATTAAGTCAAGATCATTTATGATTAAAAGGTGTAATCATTGTGTGAAGACGATATATATATATTGATGACCATGTCTTGCAAAATTAATTTGTATATATAAACTAGAAGTTTTGTGTTTTATGAATTAGATAAAAATTAAAGTTAATTCCATCAACTTAATTTCTTCAGTTTTTATTTTTATTTTTATGATGAATCAAGGAAGAATTTGTCATTAATAAGGCATGAATATATACAAGTTGTAGTAGTTTATCCGAATAATAAACAATAAAACAAAACTCGGCAAATGTTTTTTAATTTATGCTTAATTTTTAATTATTATCCATCCACATAATACATTATTCTAATGTGAGATCATAAACAAATAAACTCAATCAGTTCATTAAAAATGATTTAACTATATATTACTTTCTTAATAGAGATTTTACAATTGGTAAACTCTACCTACCTTATAGCTAGGACTCTTGTATTTTTAATTAGTTATATTAAAGAAAATTTATATGATAATCTTTATAATTAAATTTCTCCACAAAATTGAGTCATAAGATCACTATATATATATTCTTTTCTTTTGACTCTATAGTGATTAAAATTAATTGATATTTCACAAAATAAATAGTAAGAATAGGAAACACATAAATAAATATATATATATATATATATATATATACACACACAAACTTCCGGAAAACTTCCAGCCAACTTCTTCGGAGCTTCACAACGCATGGAATAAACTGTAGAAAAGAACACCAGCATGCATGCATGTAATTCATTAAATCCTCTTCTTAATTTTCTCCAACTAAACACCAAATTGAATTAGAGTTTGAAACAAAGAAAGAATAGAAGATTAGCATGGCTAACTGAATGAATTAATGAATGAATGAAATTACTTAATCTAAATCACATAATTACAAGCTAGAGTTTGAAAGAAATTGAGTGTCTAAAATATTCAACACTGCATGGGATCCTCAAAACTCCTGGTTGATTATAGCCAAACTCTCTAGCAGCCATTTCAAGCAAGGAAACAAACTGAGGTTTCTTAAAGAGGTTCACATGAACCAAGAACCTCTCTTCCATTTGCTCGCCTGAGTCTCCGACGATCACCGGAACATAGCCTTTTGGTACTCTTCTTTCTATCTTCTCCTCCTCCATGGACTCCACCAAGTGTTTATAATACTTCATCACATGCACTCTCTCCTTCCTCTTTTTCACCAACCTTTTAAGCGTTTATATATATACCCCGGCCCTCTTTATATAAGGCAAATGCTGGGGCTGTATATATATATATATATATAGTAATAAGGTATATATCAACCTTGCCTATATAAATGTACATATAAGTATATGCATGTGGAAATGGTTAGGTGGTTAGAAGTTTCTTGTCTTTGACTCTGAAGAAGCATTTTTGGACATGGATAAGAAAGACTGCATGCTTATTTTGAAGTCATTTTTTTTTTTTACTGTTTTTTGTTTTTAATTATTTTTCTAAGCCAATCAGCAGTATTTCGGCATGTAATTATTTACGCCCATAAAGATTTGATCTTGTTATCAACGAGAGCCAAAGTATGTAGTTAACGGCTTTGGGGTCAATTGGCACTTGGGTCCCCGTTGAGGACGCTTCGTAAGTGGCGAGCGTTTGAATCCATGGGATGAGGGTGCACGTCTAAGACTCGTGAACATAAAGCGTGGGTGGTCCCAACGCTCATGTATGTACGGACCCCACAGACTATAGTCGAAGCGTGTGCACACCTTTATCTTAGTTTGAGCGGGCCCTTTAATAAATCAAAAAATTGTTGGTATAAATTATACATGTATTTGCCATTGAAATTAAGTTTGATACTGTGAATTTTTTAAATTAGTTATTTTTTTTTATTGACTTGGAAAGAGAGAAGAAAACCTGCTTGAGAGAGATTAAGGAAGTTGCTCATGGTTTATGGTTGCACAAACAGAAAGGGATATATGGTCAATATCAAGATGCTCTCCTATATATGCATCCACCAAATCAGTAACCTTTTTTTGAATGAATCTTTGTTTCAAAGACAAACAAATAAGAAAAGTGTATTTTTTTTTTTATTTACAATATGGAGGTAGTCAAATATTGGTGGAGAGCTTTTCTTTATCTTATTGCATCATCTGTAAGACTCTAATCAAAGCTTAATCATGATCATAATTTGTGTAATTACAAATATAGATAATAAGGCCTAATTATATGTCTTTATATTCACACCTATATACATTGATGTTAAGGTCTAACTAACGTTTGATGTAGCCATTATAGACATTTTCAACTTTAGCTGTTGGATGCTTGTATACAAGATAAGCTCTAGAAAAATGTTTATGAAGTTATATAGTAAGTCAAAGTTTAATTAATTAAGATATATATGATTGATAATAATTTTTATTTAAACTATTTTGTTAAGCTCTAGAAAACTTTTTTTTTTTTATGAAGTTATATAGTATGTCTATATATAAGGCCTATTTTGTTCTCATTTATATTTTTCATTTAAACTATTTCATTTATAATATAAAATCTCTTCTATGTACGCACATGATATAAAATTCATATAAATATATACCTTTAATCATAAATCACACATTAAAACACGCAAATATTACATCAGATCTTTTTTTTTTAAAAGTATGTGCTCAGCTGTGTTCTTAAATATATTAATAATTGAAAATTTTTTTAACTTCAATGTTCTCAATTATATTAATATAGCGACTTTCACAATGAAATGATCACTCTTCTTTATTAAAATGCTTGATTTGTCCATCTTATTATATAACAAAATAAAATATTAATTAACACATTTTTTTTACAAAGAACTAACATACATATTTTAATTAAAAATTAAAATTTTTGTTAATTTTAATTCATTATATATATATACACACACATGAATAAAGTAATTCTCAATCATTGATCCAACCCAAATCAAACAAATAGGAATAGTTGATGACTTTTTTCACAGCCACACAAAACTCTTTTATTTTTTCAAGGATTCACCAACTTAACAATAAATTTATTTTTCAAATTAAACTCTAGCGAGTTAGGTGATAAGGCACTTTAACCTGAATAGCAACTACAGATTTAAAATTCCACATCCGTGGTATTGTAAAAATATTATTTATTCATTGTTCATCGGATCCCAGAACAATTTAATAACAATAGATTTTAGTGTGAGTCTTCTATGAAAAAAATTATATTCTTCATCCTTCTAGTGTTGTATTTCAAAGATATTTATCATCCTAAAAATATGATATCGATCTAATATATTATTTTGGACGCATGTAATAGGTCTTCACCGATCATCATTTGTTTTAACTTGAAGGTAAATCTTTAAAAAGTAATTACACAACTGTAATGGGTGCACTTGAGTATCTGCTCTTCACTTTTACACTTTAAATATGGGGGCTTGTCTGCATTTTCAGGAAAAAAAAAAAATAAATAAATAAATAAAGACTTACATATGAGGATACCCTACGTCCATCATGCAAGGCACAATGGGAAAAATTAATTGGAACTTTGCTTAAAAAATACTCACGTCTCACTAACCATCTTTTACCATTTCTCACAACTTTGTCAAACAACTATTAAAATCACATAGAAGATTAAATTGGAGAAGTAATATATGCACCAATTAACCACCTAATCCTGAAGACTTTCATTTCATAAGATGAAATTTCAACGGCCAAAATATCTATATATTCAACCCACTTAGAGCCTCCATTTGCTTCATCTCTCCATTCTTCATCTTTTATACTTTCAAGCAAGAGAATTCCCAAGAATGGCTCCAACTCAAGCACTTCTCTTTCTTGCATTTCTTGCAATAACTTCATCTCTTTGCTTCGCCTCTGATCCAAGTCCTCTCCAAGACTTCTGTGTTGCTGATACCGGTTCAAAAGGTAAATATACTTCACTCCATGCTATAATTATTTACATTTTCCATTTTCAAACTACTACTACTACTACTAACAAATTAATATGAGTATGTATATATATGTAATGCAGTGTTTGTAAATGGATTTGTGTGCAAAGACCCGGCAATCGTCAAAGCCGACGATTTCTTCCTCTCCGGTCTCAACAAGCCCGGCGACACATCGAATCCTGTCGGTTCTAATGTAACTCAAGCCAATGTAGCTCAAATACCAGGGTTAAACACTCTTGGTGTGTCTTTGGTTCGCATAGACTATGCTCCTGGTGGACTTAACCCTCCTCACACTCACCCTCGTGCTACCGAAATCCTCGTTGTTCTTAAAGGCACTCTTTACGTCGGTTTCGTCACTTCGAATCCTAATAATACACTCTTTTCTAAGGTTTTATACGAGGGTGATGTTTTTGTATTTCCGCAAGGTCTTATACACTTCCAGTTCAACTATGGGCATACAAATGCAGTTGCATTTGCAGGGTTGGGCAGTCAGAATCCTGGAACAATCACAATTGCTAATGCTGTCTTTGGATCAAAGCCTCCAATTTCTGATATTGTTCTTGCCAAGGCTTTCCAAGTTAGCAAGGAAATTGTTGACAAACTTCAAGCTCAGTTCTGGCCTAACAACTAATAATTAACTAAGTTTCATGGATCTTATATATATATATATATATATATATATATATATATATATGTATAAGTAAATCTGAGTTTGGTTTGAGAATAAGTAGACATTGCTTATGTATGAGCATGTCTGCAAGTCATTTGTACTTTGTTTGATCTATTAAGTTCCATGAATATTATTGCATCAAGTTATATAATTTTAGTCAATAAAGAAGTTTAATATTCCAAACATATATATCTTGGTTGATATTAAAAACATTAATCATAACAAGAGAATCAATAAACTAAGTTTCTTAACTATATATATATATATATATTAATTATAGCCAACTATATATATAGTTTGCAAAATAATGAAACACTACATCTATACCTTGTTAATATGAAGTTCATTAATTATGCATCAAGAATATGACCATTTGTATATATATCTTCTGTGAAGTGCGTATGTCTTATTAAAAAACAAGTGATGCATTAAATAAGATCAATAATTGAGCATTGATATTTATAATATGATGAATTTGAGTTATACCTAATTAACCTAATACTCTGTATAGTAGTTAGCATTAAAAAATAATATTGGTAAACTTGAAATATATAATTATTTTTGGGTTGTGATTGGCAGGCTTTACTAAATTAACTCTCTTTGCGTTGAGCTTTTAAACTTAATTAAATTTTTGTTGTTTGCATGGTGAATAAATGAACAAGAGTAGTTCTTATATATATGCATTACTATAATATTAACTACTCCCTTTATGATCATCAATGAGTTTATCAAACGAAAGTATAATAGAAAGTATTACTTAAATATTATAACAATATTTAGTCATCATTATTTAGCTCACATTCATTAAGTCAAGTGAAGCCTAGCTACATGCATGATTTTGACAGTTCATTGAAAGTGTACAGATACATGATATATATAATTGAGTTTCTAATGATCAATTAATGATTGTCTGGTGTGTATATGCATATATACATAATTTGTCACCAAATTAAGGACAATAATTGCAAACTTTATTCAAGTCAAGCACCACGTATATACATATATATATATATGACTGACTAGTTTGGTGTTGTGGTAATGAAGACTTAAATTAAGATGAATTATTCTAATAAATAGACAGAGAAACTAGTGGATAATCCATGAATAATAATTCATCTAAAACATGATCATATTAACAAACTTCTATAGATACATATAGATACATATTATTCTCTAGTTTAGTTCAAGTGATGAAACATTAAATCTCTTTATTGTTTATAATTGAATGATAATAATTATTTTTAACTTAACTCTCAAATATTTGTATTGAGTTTAACTATGAAATCTGATTTACAATTCATGAACTTCATCTTAAAAAACAGAACAAATTAAATGTTCACAGGTTTAGCAGCATGTTTTGCATATTGTGTAAACAAGCTTTATTAATTCCTTATATATACTGTGTTTGAAGTGATCATGAAAAACATCTTCATCTTTTAAATAAACTGTATATATATGTGTGTGTATATATATATCATCATTTGTTATTAAATATTTAATCTAATAACAAGAGTTAATTTGTATTTATTCTCAACTCACATGGTTTTTTTTTTTTTTTTTTTTTTTTGAGATAGAGCGACAAGCGTTAATTTGTATATATCCTCATACTCTTGGATCACTGATGGTTCTTTTTGAGATGACAATATATGGTTCTTTTTGAGATGACAATGTTTAATGATGATTAAAAACTTTCTCTAATTCTTGAAATTCAAATCAGCCATTAAACAAAGTGCGTTTGCAAACATGGTCATCACATACCTATGCCATGAAAACAAACTTATATATATATATATATATATATATATATATATATATATATCATTCATGAAACTAGCTAGTTAGTTATTAATTGTGAGGCCAGAACTGAGCTTGAAGTTTGTCAATGATTTCCTTGCTGACTTGGAATGCCTTGCAAAGAACATCATCAGAAAATGGAGGCTTTGATCCAAAGACAGCATTAGCAATTGTGATTGTTCCAGGGTTCTGACTACCCAACCCTGCAAATGCAACTGCATTTGATGGACCATGATTGAGCTGAAAATGAATTAGACCTTGCGGAAATACGAAAACATCCCCCTCATTCAACACCTTCGAAAACAGCTTGTTATCGGTGTTAGAAGTCACGAAACCGACGTAAAGAGTGCCTTTGAGAACAACAAGGATTTCGGTGGCACGAGGATGAGTGTGAGGAGGATTAATTCCACCGGGAGCAAAGTCGATACGAACCATAGACACACCGAGAGTGTTCAAGCCTGGAATTTGAGCTACATTAGCTTGAGTTACTTTCGAACCGAATAAATTCGATGTGTCACCGGGTTTGTTGAGTCCACAGAAGAAGAAATCATCAGCCTTGACAAGCTCAGGGTTTTTGCACACAAATCCATTCACAAACACTGCATGCATTTCAACACTCATATTAATTAATTTCTTAGTGTAATAATAGAAAAAATTTATAAACTTATAAATACTTTGAATGAGGATGTATACATATATATAAAACAAGTTATATATATATATACCATTTGAAGTATTATCAGCAACACAGAAGTCTTGTAGAGGATTTGGATCAGAAGCAAAGCAAAGAGATGAAGTTATTGCAAGAATTAATGCAAGAAAGATGAACGTTTGAGTTGTGATTGCCATTAATTCTTAATTAATGACTGTTGTTTGAAAGATTGACTAATGTTGAAGAGATGATGAGTGGGATGGAGGATTTGAATGGTGTTCATGGGTTTATATAGTTTTTTGGAGGGGTTAAAATTTTCTTTTTGGTGTAATGAGAAAGTCATTAAAGTTAGGTGTTTGGTGAATTAGTTTTCCAAGTTGTGATGTTATTAACAATTGAAAGTTTGAGTTAAAAGGTGACAGATGGTAACATATGATTTTTACAAATGTAGGTTTGATGCATGTGTATCTATTTCATTAGTGCTAAAAATTATTAATCACATAATTACAAATTGATGTATGTTTTTTTCTTTTAATTTAATTTTAGTTCTGAAATGGGAATGAAATTATTTAATAAAATAAATTAGTTTATTATGATATTTAAAATATGAAAAATAAACATAAGGTGACCTATTCAGAAAACATATTGAAACATTTTTATTCATTTGATGGTTTTATTTTTCAGCTAAATTTTAATTCATATTTAAAATTTTAAACAAAATCTGAGAGTTAGATATCATCTTTTTCCTTCACCAAACTCCCTCAAACCACTTTATATCTCTTTTCCACAATATATTCTATTTAAATTGATCAAGTGTTCATCAAACATATATATTTTGTTTTTATTAATTACTTCTCTGACTTATCCATAGAAAGTTCTTAAAAAATAAATAAAAGCTCTACTAAGCAATTATTTGATGCAATATATAATAGCTATTGCAGAAAACAAATAATGTTTTTATATCTGAAATATATAATTTATTTTTAAATATGCAGATCAAAATTGAATTATTTATTCATTTATTTAGTTATTTTGATTTCATTGGGCCCCATTAAGTATAGAATTTCTTCATTAGTTAATTAATATTTTTTTAGTAAGTCTATAAACACTTTTCTAGATGTTTTATAAATTAATCATTTAACCACTAAAGTTGCTTTGTTTTTTCATGACTTTATCAAACATTAGTTGGTAATGACCTAGAAAATATTTGTGATTAATAGCTTTACCTTGAAGATTAATTTGAACTAAATGGAAAAAATTAAACATGCATGACTTACTTGGAGTGTGTGCGTAAACCTTAATAACTTTTCAATACAAATGCATCAAATATTGGTAATCGATTGATTGATTGATTGATTTATTTATTTTATTTATCGCCAAGGGTGTTCAACCAATGAATAAATCTCATTTCAATTTCAATATAACATTAGAAGATTGGTGAATTTAAAACTTATTTAATTATCAGATAAATTAACTTATTGTATATATATATATATATAAGAATGGGTGGTGAAGTGTGCCTTAAATTTGGTGTATATAATTCATGAACAGATGAACATCAGCTAAGACAGTATGTGCAAGATAATAGTCATGAAGCAACTTGATTAATTCTCTAGGTGAAGTTGTTGATGTAATGACAAAATTTTATTGAACTGAAATGACACATTGGATTAATAATTCGTTAACGTACAATTCATTAATTAATTGCTACTATATTTTTTAGAGTTATATTTAAATCAAATCACCCCTTTTCCTCAACACTTAATTTTTTAATAATTTTGTTTAAACTTGAGAAGTTTAGTTTCATTTCAATCTCTACTCTCCCATCAATATATAGGAATAAATCATCATTTATTGAGTGTATTGCACATCTATTTTTGTATTATCGTGCTTTTCTTAATATTTTATTATAGTTTTATTTATTTTTCATAGTTTTATTTTTTAAATTAATTTTCAAAGCTTAAGTTTTTTTTATAAATTATAGTATCATAAATTTATTTTATTTTTACTATCTTATCTAGCTCCATGATTGGAATGTTAAATGTTAAGTTATATATAATTTTTACGTAATTAATCCATTATTTTTTTCATGCATGTGTTTGCTAAAACTTTAATATGTGTGTTATGCACACAAGTGGTGAGTCCCAAAAGACCGGCCTAAAAATGAAGGATGTCCACCACTTAAATGTATATGGCAATTTTGTTCGATGTAAGACTAATTCTGAGTCCGTTAAATGGCATTCCTAATTAGGAGGCCAACGCCCTCATTGGCCCGACTCTGGGACCCCAGCGTGAAGCCAGCCAGCCCCTTTGGCACCTAACGCGGACGCAAGCTAGCCCGACTTATCTGGGGACCCATGCTGTTACATCATGCATAGGCCAGAGGACCCAGCGCAAAGTCAGCCAGCCCCCCTAGGCCCCAGCCCAAGCCCTACATCGGCTCTCAACAAAAGCACAATTTGTTATGCACACAAGGGGTGAGGAGAGTGGTCCCTAAAAGACCGACCTAAAAGGGAAGAATGCCCACCACTTATATGCACATAGCAACCCTCTCAAGTATTCGATGTGGGATTAATTTTGGGAAAATTTTGGGTGGATCATCGAAGTTTAGCTTTTTTTCACTTTTGGTACCATACTTTGATTTGTATCTTTTTAATCACTAAAGATGGATTTTTAAACTCCGAGAGGTCAATGCTCGGTTTTCCGGCTTTCTTTGACCACGTGGCCGCCGGAAAACCACGTCATTGTTGATTGGAAAGCTTCCAACACTGCCACTTTGGATGCTTTCCACGCCAGCCTTCATCCCTCCACCTCAGCAGGGCGAGTCATCCTCCGTGAGAAGCATCGCCGGTTCCATGTCGAGAGATGAGGCTCTCAGCGAGGAAACCATCGAGGCTAAGACGGTGGAGGGGTTCACCGACCGGAGCTCCTTCGGCTTGTGGGCGAAGAAACAGATGCAACGATTGCACCCTGTCTCATCCTTGCAGAGCCGAGTGCAGTACTGCGCCGGGTGAAGCCAACACTTGAAAACGCTGTGCGCATACTCGCAAGCGTTGCCGTTGCGGTACAATCCCTTGCGGAACTCGGGCATGGGACGCAGTTGTAGAGGATCCTCAGGTCCTCGTGCGTTCTCGCCGGGATGGACGAAAGGGCACTCTGTCCAATCTTGTGAATACAAGCGCGAGCATGGCTTGATCTTGAAGCTATACATTCAAAACTCATTGGTGTTGTAGATCCCGTTCTTGATGTCTGGCAGTATCAGGTCCTGTGGGTACTTTTTCTTCTCCTTCACTTTCGTCTCCTTCGTCGGACTCACGGTAATCTCCTTCAGTTTTTTTCTTTTTGTTTAAGTTTTAATGCGGTTTATAATAATTTGAAAGCTAGAAGAAGGATGACTTGGCATGCTGATTTGGAGAAATGAAGGCTGACGTGGAAAGCATCCAACATAGCATTATTGGAAGCTTGCCAATCGGCACTGACATAAAGATTCCGGCGGCCACATGATCAAAGAATGTCGAAAAATGCATCAGTGATCTCCCAAAGTAAACAAATCCATCTCTGATGACTGAAATGATACAAATTAAAATACAGTAACCAAAGTAAAAGACGGTTAAACTTTGGTGACCCACTCAAAAATTTATCCGATTAATTTTGAGTCCGTGTGTTGCTAAACTTTAATATATTTTAACATGTAAATATTAAAAAATTAATATCAAAATATTTAATGCCAATGACGTAATATATATATATGATCATTGGCCCAAGAGTAGGTACCAATGATTCTACTTTAGAGTCATAAAACATATGTTGAATTTGTTAAATTACATACAAAAATTTTATCGTACCTAAGTCCTTGTGTCTTGATTTTAAAAAAATAAAAACCAACCGCTTTATATATATATATTTTGAGTTCCCGGAATACCCGCTATGTTTGGATGAGTAACTAAGGACAGACGTCTAGGCCGTTACTAGCTAAAGATGCTATCCCCTCCTTCCGATCCCTATGCATGCCACATCATGATCAATTTAATTAATATTTCTCAGCACATAAATCTAACAACTAAAGCTGATCAAATGTTCGGCCATGACATCATCAAACTTTTGTTTTGTTATTATTATTATTTTTTAATTTTTTTGTTTTTTAATTTTTGTGAGGCTGTCTGACTCCAATTTTAAATTGTAATAACCAATTAGACGCTGTCCGATATAATGAAAAGCATGTATTTATATAAGCAGGTGTTGATTAGGTGGAGGAGAAAAAATGAAACTTCATATACAATAATGCTCGTTTAATCATGATATAAATTTATCAAAAGGTGTTGATTTTTCATGCATGCATTGCTTTTTAGTAACTAAATTAATTAGATCTGAAATTAGCTAAAACAAATTAAGCAAATTTGCAAACAACAAAGCTTCTAATTTATACATAGTTTTATTCTCGAGCTATATATTATTGCTCCATAATGATCAACTGATCAAACAAAACACAACTTGCAGACATGCATGCTCACACATGAGCACCATGTCTCTTTATTTGCAAACAAACATAGACCATCACTGTCACGCTCCAAACCCGGCTCGCCAGACTCGACGCGTTGACAAACGGCCGTATGCTCACAAGGCCGAGACCAAGTGTGCACACAAGGCCTCAATACCTGTCTCTCAAATATAAATCATAATAATATACTAATTCCAATCAAAAGTAAAGAATTAGATAAACGAAAAATAATCGGATTTACAGCCAATATTCACAGAATACTAAAGGTCTTAATAGACAACAGACTTATTAACAGAAAACTAAACTTCTGCTAGCTACCTGGTGATCACTCAACGGTACCCGCTAAGCTAGTCACCACACACCTACCCTTGATCTGAAAAAGATAGAACAACTATTTATGAGCTAAACAACCCAGTAAGCAACCACTAAAAGCCAATAGTAAAATAGGGATCACAAAAAATTCAATAGTTTCAAAAACATACTCATATGCGATGTTGCACAATAATTAACAAAACCAAAACCCAGACTTAAGAATATTTCAGAAACGTACTTAAAAGTAACGTTATATAATAAATATAAAAAATAAATATCCAGACAATAAACCATTTCATACAAACAAAATTTTCAGATGAACAAGTATATATGTCCCTCAAATAACTAATGCCAAAAACAAAATATCAGAGGTCATTTGTTTACCCTCGGTGACCCGAGCCAAAATATCAGAGTTCATTTGTTTACCCTCGGTGACCCGAGCCAGAATATCAGAAGCCGTTATTCTCCACCGACGGAACGGTGCGAAACTATAGTTTCTTATCAGAATCAGAATTCATGTCGACATGGTCAGTGTTTAACCCCCATTGACAGGGTTATTGCAAAGTTAATTGGGGACTACGATTTATAGATCAAAATAGTTGATGTTCACAAACAACAGAATAACAAGGTTCAAACTGAGCGAAAACAGAATAATCTGCTAAACAAAAATATTAAGATTCGCATGATCCCATTTTCCGTATATCAAAATAAGCCAATTATTTTCAAATCAAATAACTTAATGAACATGTTGTAAAATAAATTTATATAACTCAAAATATATAATATACATAGTTTATGAAAAACTTGAATGAATAAATTATTCAAAAATATAATTATTAAAAATAATACAAGAAATAATCAAAATAGTAATATAGCAAATATTGAAAAATATATACTTATACAGAATTTATATGCGGTTTACTTACCTGGAACAATATCCCCAAGCTATAGGATCCACTTAGACATCAAAATCAAGATTCGGGCAAAAACCCTAAACATGAACATCACACTTGTCTTAAATTCCAAACTTACAAACAAATATTGACCACTAGTTAAACATGATCGAGGATCTAAACACTAGCTGTGCTAGCAACATAGGAATGCACAATGCATTACTTACCCCACAAGTACGCTAAAATCAAACCCCAACTATATATATATATAGACACATGTGGCTAATGAGCAAGGGTAATGCAAAAGAAGTTTTCAGAATGGTATAAATGCAAAAAAGGTCAAGATCTTATTTTTTAAATTCGGATTCTTTCAAGGGTATAATATAAATTATCAAGTCTAATGGAGATATGAACTATTTCAACATAACCAATAGGGACTAAAATATGCATAACTTTGTCTAACATCCTCCAAATCACAAAATTCTTTCTTTAACGAAAACTAGACATACAAGGCTATGACATATCCAAAATTTGAATTGATCAGAATACTATTAAATTTATATCATCCATTTGAATGTTCATCTATTTCTGCAAACCAGTAAAATCATATACGACCCTTTTAACATGCATATCTCTCCGAATACATCCTCAAATAACATGATATTGTAGGATTAGATAGCTAACTCAATCATGAATAACTTTTGTAGTTTTCATATTTCCTGATTCAACTTTTAACACCATCAAAAATATTAATCAAACTGCATGTTCCGCACAGATTACTTTTTGACGTAACTGCACTAATATGATTGTATCTCATAAATTACAAATCTATAAAATCTGAAAATTTGCAGCTACTTAGTTGATATCGAACCCTATAACTTTCTTATTGATCACTTTGTTCGATTCAACTTCTAAAGTTATCTATTATGACTGTCAATTTTTAGGTTTTGCAGGGAATACACCAATAGGGTCATATTTTTACAACCACAATTATATAAAATCTGAAATTTTTGCTGAAATAAAATCTAGGTTTACTTTCCTGGAAAAATCCCTAATCAAGCTGGAAAGACAAAACATGCTATGCATTTCTATACTTGGAAATCAAAATAAACGAATAAAATAAAAACACGGCTATTTATGGAGATCAAACAACACACAATCAAAACCCTAAATCCGAATAAGCGGATGCTTACTTCAAAAAGAAAATAACAAAAATTGGCATGACTCCTCTCTTTCTCTTCGTCATCACCGGCACTTCACAAAACTAAGCAAGAAGGATGCGGGCTAGGTCTCGGGTGAAATTCTCTCGTGAGTTCCGAGGCCTTCTCCCATGATCTAATGGTTATAGGGGATAAGGTTCAGAAGCTTTAAAGTTTCAAATAAAATTAAGAAATAAAAATCTAATTTAAGGGCTTAGATTAAAAGATGGCTTTACAAATGATAAGGTTGGGAGGTTTAAAATTTGAAACAAAATATCTTAAAAAGATAATCTAACGGCTATTAAAAAGTGGGTTTTACAATCACACACACACATACATACATACATACATACATACATATATATAGAATGTAGTTGGCGAACTAGAGATGGAGGTATTAAATATTAATTAATAGTTACTCCAAAACTGAGCTTGAAGTTTGCCAATAATTTCCTTGCTAACTTGGAAAGCCTTGGCAAGAACAATATCAGAAATTGGCGGTTTTGATCCAAAGACAGCATTAGTAATTGTGATTGTTCCAGAATTCTGACTGCCCAACCCTGCAAATGCAACTACATTTGATGGACCATGATTGAACTGAAAGTGTATGAGACCTTGCGGGAATGCGAAAACATCACCCTCGTATAAAACCTTAGTAAAGAGCGTATTATTAATTAGGATTCGAAATGACGAAACCGACGTAAAGAGTGCCTTTAAGAACAACGAGGATTTCGGTAGCACGAGGGTGAGTGTGAGGAGGGTTAAGTCTGTTAGGAAATACAGCTATGTATACAACTGTATTTCTATATCTGTATAGCTACCTTATTTGTATACCTGTGTATCTATATATACCTTGTATATTGTCATTATTGATTAATGAAATGAATGTGATTTTGTCCACCTAATATGGTATCAGAGAGGTTTTCCAAAACCTAAACCCTAATTTTTTCCGCCCTCGTCCGCCGCGATCTGCCGCCCTCACCCGCCGCGCCGCCCGCAGCCTCCACGCGCCGCCCTCGGCCCGCGTGAGCCGGCCCCCCGCTCCGGCGGCGCCCTAGCCCACGTGCTCGGCCCCTGCGCGCATGCGGCCCCGCTCGCCGCCCCGCACCGGCACCCGCGCTCCGGCGGCGCCCCGGCCCGCGCCCACGCGGCTGCGCCGCCCTCGGCCCCCGTGCGCACGCTGCGCCGCCCTCGGTCCCTGCGCGCACACGGCCCCGCCTCGCTGTCCCTGCGCCGGACCCCGCGCTGAAGCAACGCCCCCGCCCCGCGCCCTCGGCCCCGCGTGCACGCGGCCCGCGCCGCCCTCGGCCCCCCGCGCGCACGCGGCCCCACGTGTCGCCCTCGGCCTCCGCGCGCTCCGGCCGTCCTCGGATCCCGTGCGCCCGCGTCTCGTGTTTTGTGCAGAAATTCCATGGCTTATGCTCAGGTCTCTTACCTACAAAAAGCAGACGTCATGCTTAATGGCAAGAATTATAAAGCATGGTCTTCCACTCTACGTGTGCTCCTTCGCGGACTTAATCTTTGGGGTCATGTTGATGGTACCCGTACGCATCCGGTTTCTTCTACTGACGCCTCTTCTAGCTCCTCTTCGTCTACAGTTACCGGTGCATCCTTTTTCCTGTCTTCTGATTTGCTCAAGTGGACTGAGGATGATGCTCGTACCATTGCTATCATCTGTCAGTCCTGTGAGCTTCCTATTCGCTTGGTTGTTTGTGATTTTTCTACGGCCAAGGCGATTTGGGATCATCTGCGTGCACTCTATCTTCCTTCTAGTCAGGCGTTGCGCTATTCCTTGCTGCAGACTATCACTTCCACCTATCAGCGTGAGCACTCTGTCTCAGATTTCTTTGCCGTCCTCAGTGACTTATGGCGTCAGTGTGATGAGATGACTCCCTCTCCTTCTCCGACCTGTGCCCAGTGTCTTGCAATTGCTCAGGATCGCGATTATCTTCGCACTTATGAGTTTCTCATGCGTCTTCGGCCTGAGTTCGAGGCCGTTCGTGCTCAGCTACTTCACCGGGTTACACCTCCGTCTGTTACTGATACTTTGGCTTATGTGCTTGCTGAGGAGACCCGTCTTCGGTCGTTAGATGTGGTTCCACCACCTGCTGCTCCTCACTCCGTTCTTGCTGCTCCCTAGCAGAACCCAGTGCCGACCACTGCTCCTCTGTTGCCGTCTCTTGGTCTTAGTGTTCCTGTCCGTCCTCTTTCTCAGTCTCAGAGACCAGTTTCTAGTGCCTCCCATTGACGATCAGTTCGGTGTCATTACTGCCATGCTCTTGGCCATGTTCGTACTGAGTGTTGCAAGCTACAGCGGGCTCAGCTGACAGCACAGCAGCGCACAACCCCCACCCCACCCTCAGCATCTCAGGGTGGTCCGTTGTCTGCTGAGCAGTTTCAGCAGCTTTCCCGGAGTCAGATTTCTCCCTCTTCGGCCCTAGTACTCACTCAGGATGCATCAGACGTCTCCACTCATCCATCAGTAGCCTCTGCCCCTACAGGTATTTCTTCATCCTCTTGGTTGCTTGACTCTGGAGCTTCTTTTCATATAACCTATGATGCTACCCACTTTCACTCTCTTCACCCCTTTTCTTCTGATCTTCATGTTATTATCGCTAATGGCACAACCCTTCCTGTCCCTAGTCGTGGCCTATTACACACCACTCATTTTCATATTCCTGATGTTGCTTTTGTACCCTAGCTCTCCATGAATCTTATTTCTGCTAGCCAGCTTGCTTCTCTTGGCTATCTTGTTATTTTTGATGAGTTTGGTTGCCGTGTGCAGGATCGTCTTACAGGGACCCTCATTGGAGCTGGCCATCGCCATAGTGGGGTGTATGTGCTCGATCATCTTCGTCTTCCGTCCTCCTCTACGTTACCAGCTGCACCTGTTCATTGTTTTTCTTCTGTTCGCTTCCATCAGTGGCATCATCGTCTTGGCCATCCTAGTGGTTCTCGTCTGTCTTCTCTTATTCATCAATGTGTTTTAGGTCGTGTCTTAGTTGATAGCTCTCATTCTTGTTCGGGTTGTAAGCTTGGCAAACAGCTACAACTCCCTTATCCTTCGAGTGTGTCTAGGTCTGTTTCTCTGTTTGAATTAGTTCATTCGGATGTTTGGGGCCCTGCCCCGTTTGTCTCCAAAGGTGGACATCGTTATTATGTTATTTTTGTTGATGATTTTTCACGTTACACTTGGATTTATTTTATGCGTTCTCATTCCGAGTTTTATAAGGTTTATGTTGATTTCTCTAGTATGGTGCGCACCCAGTTTTCCGCCACCATTAGTACTTTCCGTTCCGATTTAGGTGGGGAGTATCTTTCTCATGAGTTTCGTGAGCTTCTCGCCTCCCATGGCACTCTTCCTCAGCTTTCTTGTCCTGGTGCCCATGCTCAGAATGGCACTGCAGAAAGAAAACATCGTCATATTCTTGAGACCGCTCGTACTATTCTCATTACTTCTCATGTCCCCCCTCACTTCTGGGTTGAGGCTGTCTCTACTGCTGTTTACCTCATAAATCTTCAACCTTCTTCCTTTCTTCAGGCTTGTAGTCCAGGGGAGTGTCTTTTCTCCAGTCCACCCCGTTATTCTCATATTCGTGTTTTTGGTTGCTTGTGTTATGTCCTTCTTTTGCCCCGAGAGAGGACTAAACTTTCTGCTCAGTCTATTCCTTGTGTCTTCCTTGGTTATAGTCATGAGCACAAAGGCTATCGGTGTTATGATCCTGTTGCACGTCGCCTCCGTATCTCGCGTGATGTCTCATTTGTTGAGGATCGTCCTTTCTTTGTTCCTTCTAAGTCCTCTTCTTCTCACTCCTCCACTACATCGACCGATGTACAGTTTCTCATTGTGTCCTCACCACCTCCTCTATCACCACCTCCATCCTCTCCTCTATCTGTTTCTCCGTTGCCTGCTGAGCCTCTTGTCCAGGTTCCTGTCCCGGTTCCCATTCCCGCCCCTCTTCTTCCTGAGCAGTCACCCCCGACGCCAATGGCTTCCTCCGATGTATCCCCTTCAGATGATCCCCCTGCACGTCGCTATCCTCTTCGCGATCGTCATCCTCCTGACCGCCTTAATCTAGCCTCTCAGCTTCTTGACCTCCCTATTCCTCCCTCCAGTGGCCCTCCAGAGCCAGCTTCTTACCGAGAGGCTGTCCGAATACCTGAGTGGCAGGCTGCTATGTTTGCTGAGTTGGAGGCGCTCGAGCGCACCTCTACATGGGATTTGGTTCCCCTTCCTCCTGGTGCTGTTCCCATTACCTACAAGTGGGTCTATAAAGTTAAGACTCGCTCTGACGGTTCTGTAGAACGGTACAAGGCTCGTCTCGTGGCTCGTGGTTTTCAGCAGGAGGAGGGACGTGATTATGATGAGACTTTTGCTCCCGTGGCTCATATGACTACCGTCACTACAACAAATTTGATAATTATTGACACATCCGTTAGCGTCACCACATCTAAACTTTGCGCCACACATACTATCTGGTGACATTACAAATGGCGCCACACCGATCGTCACTTTTGCACCGTCGCTAACGATATATTATGACGGTTTACTATTATCGTCACCAAATTCAACATGTTCTGTGACAACTGATATTAACATCACAATATAGTTATGCTTTTGTGACGCTCCGTGCTGTCACACAATAGATTAGAAAATGCCACACATAATCATCGATCGACACAAAATATGGCTTTAATGTTCAACTATGAATGACAATAATTACCTCGTCACACTAATAGATGACGTAGTAGCTTGTCACTTAATCATAAAAAAATATCGTCACTAGATTGATGATCGTCACGCAATATGAGGGAAATATTCAACTGTTTGTGACCAAAACCCAAATTGTCACACAAATTGTCACGAACA
The DNA here is from genome assembly GCA_902712375.1 of Dioscorea dumetorum. Lineage (NCBI taxonomy): Eukaryota > Viridiplantae > Streptophyta > Magnoliopsida > Dioscoreales > Dioscoreaceae > Dioscorea > Dioscorea dumetorum. The sequence continues at coordinate 1,500,156 of CACTHL010000847.1, forward strand.
TTGGTGACATTAAAAGTGTCACCAAAATTTATTAACATTTTACATTTGATGACATTCGCAAGTTTAAAAAGTGACAAATAACTTGTGTGCTAATTGTCATTAAATAATTAACAAATTCCAATGATTGGTGACGTCAATAAATTTTGGGATCCAATGAATGGTGACGTCAATAAATCCCAAAGTTTGGAAATTATATACATATTATGGATTCCAATGATTGATTTTACTTTAATTGTCAAAAATCATAAATATATACTAATAAATGGTGATGATAATTAGCCGCCACAATTATTATGTTAAATGTTTTTTGTAACCCACTCACTATTCATAATAATATTTTTAATACCATTTTTCATCACATAATTTGTTAAAACCAATAATATCCCATCAGTTTTTAAACTTACATACTCAAACATAAAATACCAAAGTAGAAGAATAATTCAGAAAATTACAAAACATCCTGACATTTTGATAAATTTAAAATGCTTAAAAATAAATACAAAAAATTTGCTAATTTATACAATTTATTCGCTAGCTTCAATCCGATTCTTTTGATGACAACGATTCCATTGATGAAGAACTTGGGTCACTTGAAACTGTATTAAAAATTCAATAAAAAAATTTTAATTAATAAGAAATAAAAAAATGCAATTATGAGTAAATTTAAAAAATAAATGTCAATGCAAGGTAAAATAAAACTAGGAATAAAAGATGTTAAAAAATCATAAATAAAAGAGCATGAAAGTTCAAATTAATAAATTAGATAATAAACTATTGTTAAAAGAGCATAGATAGTGTCACATAAAAGTCATAATAAATATCATCAACATTATAAATATGATATGGTATTTTGATGTAATAAACAAATCATCAAATCTAAGATAAAAGGAGCATTAAAAATTCTTTTAAGAAAGCAAACATCATTTAAGCTTAAATCTCTAAAAATACTTTTCCACATGACAATGAAATAATACATACCTATTTTCTTTGAGTGAGAAAAGCACATAGGTTGTTTGGAGAGGAAAATTATATGTAACCTCCAAGTCTGATAGATAATCAAAGAAGAACAAGGAAAATAGAGGGTTTTCTTTTTTAAAGAACCTGGAGAAGATTTGGTAATAATAGATTTGGTAAAAGTTAAAGAAACAAATAAGGTATATATTAATTAATACAAATTTTTGGGATCCTGATTCTACAAAATTTTAGATGTAATTTTTGGAAAGCCCCGAAAAAGTATGAATTTTTTTTCCAATCTTGCCATGATTATTATTTCTAAAACGTATATTTTTGGAATGGCATTTATTTTTTAAAAGACAGAATGTTATTATTTTTTGCAAAAGTGTTTTTGGAACTAATATGGTTTTAAGAGCAAGTTATGCCTTATAACCCAAAAATATGTGTAAATTAATAATAACAACGACACATTTTCCAAGAATTATGTTGCGTAAAAAAAAAGTACGTTTTCAAAAAATTTAATACCTTTACCAGTTCAAAAAGCTAAAAGAAAAAAATTCATATTGTTGACTTTTTAAAATGAAAGGTTATTTTGAAAAAACAACTAATACTTTATGTGTGCTTTTTTTTTTTAATCCGACCACAATTAAGTAGTGGATGCCAAAGAAATGCCCTTTGAGTTTTAATTTTTCAAATTGAAAAAGAGCAATATAATAAACCTAAACACGGGCAGCTATGTTTGCTATTTCAAGCATATGCAACTTGAATGTTTTTCGCAAGCCGTAGACAAGTACATTGCATATTCTCACCGTGGCAACAATAAATGGGCAAGTTACTAATGTTAAACTAAAGCATGCCAATAGTTGCTCAACAAGCCGGACTACCGAAAATGGTATCCATAATATGTATATAATTTCCAAACTTTGGGATTAAAGTAAAATCATCAACAACATAATCTCCACTATGCTAAATTGCGGTGCTACGCGAATAATTAAATTTGTTTTTTATAACAAAAATTGGTAACCAATTAAATAAAAAATATAGCATTTGGGAATCAAGAAAATAGGCGAAAAACCCCATCTGCCCCTAAACGTAACCTAGTATCCTCTTCATTTTTGTTTCTAGTTCAGACGCTAATTTCAAGACTAAACACTTTTGCAAAAAATAAAAATGGTTTTTATGTGACCAAAAACTAATGTCATGTATTAGTTATACAAATGTGACATTATATACTTAAGGTGATGTAATTTGTACCTGTGACATAACAAAACCGTCATGAACATTTATATTTTAGTGACATATGTATACGTCACCATGTAATCTAGACATACATGACAAAACCAAATCGTCATATAAAAAATACAATGTCATTGGTGACATAAGTAATTAAATACTGACATTAGTAATTCATCACTGATAATGCAACATATCAATGACGACAAAAAAGCATCACCAAATATTGTTCGTGGCACTAAAAGTATTTCCCTCCATCTTCATTTGGAGGGAAAGTTTAGCGCCACACATTATGTGACGCTTCTAGGTGACATTATTAGAGATCGTCATATATGATATTTGATTTGGGGAAAAGAGTGATGTTTGACAATATTCGTCACAATATTTGCATTATCTATGACATTTTGAAAATTCGTCATATAACAAAATGTCACTAATCATCAAATTTGTTGTAGTGCGTTCGAGCTCTTATTGTTGTAGCTGCTGTTCGACGATGGTCTCTCTTTCAGCTTGATGTGAAGAATGCTTTTCTTCACGGCGATCTCCAGCAGGAGGTTTATATGCTTCCTTCCCCTGGTTTTTCTTCTCCTTCTGGTTTGGTATGTCGCCTACGGCGTGCTCTCTATGGTCTCAAACAGGCTCCTCGGGCCTGGTTTGAGCGTTTCAGTACTGCTGTGATTGCTGCTGGTTTTCAGCCTAGTCCGCATGATCCCGCTTTGTTTGTGCACTCTTCCTCTCGTGGTTGTTGCTTTATGTGGATGATATGATAATCACTGGTGATGATCCTGCTCATGTGGTTTTTGTTAAGCATCACCTTCAGCAACATTTCCAGATGACTGATCTTGGTCGATTGAGCTATTTTTTGGGCATTGAGGTCACATCTACTTCTACTGGTTTTCAGTTGTCTCAGCAGCGTTACACATCTGATATCCTAGCACGGGCAGCTCTCTCTGACTCTTGTGTTGTGACTACTCCTATGGAGCTACACCTTCAGTTGCGTGCTGATGAGGGGACTCCCTTATCTGATCCGACACGCTATCGTCACTTGGTTGGGAGCCTGGTCTATCTTACCCTTACTCGACCAGACATTGCTTATGCTGTGCATGTCTTGAGTCAGTTTTTTAGTGCACCTACTTCTGTTCACTATGCCCATCTTTTGAGGCTTTTACGCTATCTTCGGGTGACTCCGTCTCGAGGCCTTCTTTTCTCTCAGCATAGTTCTTTGGAGCTTCTATTCTCGTCGTTTTGCTACTGGTTTCTGTTTGTTCTTGGGCTCTTCTCTCATTGCCTGGAAGTCCAAGAAGCAAACAGGTGTTTCTCGGTCTAGTATCGAAGCGGAGCTTCGCGCCATGGCTACTACTGCTGAGGAGATTATTTGGTTGCGTTGGCTTTTGCATGATCTGGGTGTTGTCTCGCATGCTCCTACTCCTCTACATGATTTTCTCTTGTCCAAACTCTCGATGTCTGATCCCCCGTGAGTTTGTGGGGGGGGGGGTGTTAGGAAATACAGCTATGTATACAGCTATATTTCTATATCTGTATAGCTACCTTATTTGTATACCTGTGTATCTATATATACCTTATATATTGTCATTATTGATTAATGAAATGAATGTGATTTTGTCCACCTAACAAAGTCTACCAGGAGCATAGTCAATGCGAACCAAAGACACACCAAGAGTGTTTAACCCTGGTATTTGAGCTACATTGGCTTGAGTTACATTAGAACCGACAGGATTCGATGTGTCGCCGGGCTTGTTGAGACCGGAGAGGAAGAAATAGTCGGCTTTGACGATTGCCGGGTCTTTGCACACAAATCCATTTACAAACACTTTGGGTGCACTTGAGTATCTACTCGTCACTTTTACACTTTAAATATGGGGGCTCGTCTGCATTTCCAGTAAAAAAAAATAAAAAAATAAAAAAATAAAAAAATAAAAAAATAAAGACTTACATATGAGGATACCTAGCTACGTCCATCATGCAAGGCTCAATGGGAAAAATTAATTGGAACTTTGCTTAAAAAATACTCACGTCTCACTAACCATCTTTTACCATTTCTCACGACTTTGTCAAGCAACTATTAAAATCACATAGAAGATTAAATTGGAGAAGTAATGCACCAATTAACCACCTAATCCTGAAGACTTTCATTTCATAAGATGAAATTTCAACCGCCAAAATATCTATATATTCAACCCACTTAGAGCCTCCATTTGCTTCATCTCTCCATTCTTCATCTTTTATACTTTCAAGCAAGAGAATTCCCAAGAATGGCTCCAACTCAAGCACTTCTCTTTCTTGCATTTCTTGCAATAACTTCATCTCTTTGCTTCGCCTCTGATCCAAGTCCTCTCCAAGACTTCTGTGTTGCTGATACTGGTTCAAAAGGTATATATACTTCACTCCATGCTATAATTATTTACATTTTCCATTTTCAATACTACTACTACTACTACTAACAAATTAATATGAGTATATATATATAATGCAGTGTTTGTAAATGGATTTGTGTGCAAAGACCCGGCAATCGTCAAAGCCGACGATTTCTTCCTCTCCGGTCTCAACAAGCCCGGCGACACATCGAATCCTGTCGGTTCTAATGTAACTCAAGCCAATGTAGCTCAAATACCAGGGTTAAACACTCTTGGTGTGTCTTTGGTTCGCATAGACTATGCTCCTGGTGGACTTAACCCTCCTCACACTCACCCTCGTGCTACCGAAATCCTCGTTGTTCTTAAAGGCACTCTTTACGTCGGTTTCGTCACTTCGAATCCTAACAATACACTCTTTTCTAAGGTTTTATACGAGGGTGATGTTTTTGTATTTCCGCAAGGTCTAATACACTTCCAGTTCAACTATGGGCATACAAATGCAGTTGCATTTGCAGGGTTGGGGAGTCAGAATCCTGGAACAATCACAATTGCTAATGCTGTCTTTGGATCAAAGCCGCCAATTTCTGATATTGTTCTTGCCAAGGCTTTCCAAGTTAGCAAGGAAATTGTTGACAAACTTCAAGCTCAGTTCTGGCCTAACAACTAATAACTAACTAAGTTTCATGGATCTTATATATATATACAGATAAGTAAATCTGAGTTTGGTTTGAGAATAAGTAGACATTGCTTATGTATGAGCATGTCTGCAAGTCATTTGTACTTTGTTTGATCTATTAAGTTCCATGAATATTATTGCATCAAGTTATATAATTTTAGTCAATAAAGAAGTTTAATATTCCAAACATATATATCTTGGTTGATATTAAAAACATTAATCATAACAAGAGAATCAATAAACTAAGTTTCTTAACTATATATATATATATATATATTAAGCCAACTATATATATAGTTTGCAAAATAATGAAACACTACATCTATACCTTGTTAATATGAAGTTCATTAATTATGCATCAAGAATATGACCATTTGTATATATATCTTCTGTGAAGTGCGTATGTCTTATTAAAAAACAAGTGATGCATTAAATAAGATCAATAATTGAGCATTGATATTTATAATATGATGAATTTGAGTTATACCTAATTAACCTAATACTCTGTATAGTAGTTAGCATTAAAAAATAATATTGGTAAACTTGAAATATATAATTATTTTTGGGTTGTGATTGGCAGGCTTTACTAAATTAACTCTCTTTGCGTTGAGCTTTTAAACTTAATTAAATTTTTGTTGTTTGCATGGTGAATAAATGAACAAGAGTAGCTCTTATATATATATGCATTACTATAATATTAACTACTCCCTTTATGATCATCAATGAGTTTATCAAACGAAAGTATAATGAAAGTATTACTTAAATATTATAACAATATTTAGTCATCATTATTTAGTTCACATTCATTAAGTCAAGTGAAGCCTACATGCATGATTTTGACAGTCCATTGAAAGTGTACAGATACATGATATATATAATTGAGTTTCTAATGATCAATTAATGATTGTCTGGTGTGTATATGCATATATCATTTGTCACCAAATTAAGGACAATAATTGCAATCTTTATTCAAGTCAAGCACCACTGTATATACATGATATATATATATGACTGGCTAGTTTGGTGTTGTGGTAATGAAGACTTAAATTAAGATGAATTATTCTAATAAATAGACAGAGAAACTAGTGGATAATCCATGAATAATAATTCATCTAAAACATGATCATATTAACAAACTTCTATAGATACATATAGATACATATTATTCTCTAGTTTAGTTCAAGTGATGAAACATTAAATCTCTTTATTGTTTATAATTGAATGATAATAATTATTTGTAACTTAACTCTCAAATATTTGTATTGAGTTTAACTATGAAATTTGATTTACAATTCATGAACTTCATCTTAAAAAGCAGAACAAATTAAATGTTCACAGGTTTAGCGGCATGTTTTGCATATTGTGTAAACAAGCTTTATTAATTCCTTATATATACTGTGTTTGAAGTGATCATGAAAAACATCTTCATCTTTTAAATATACTGATTATATATATGTGTGTGTGTGCATATATATATATATATCATCATTTGTTATTAAATATTTAATCTAATAACAAGAGTTAATTTGTATATATCCTCAACTCGATCACTGATGGTTCTTTTTGAGATGACAATATATGTTTAATGATAATTAAAAACTTTCTCTAATTCTTGAAATTCAAATCAGTCATCAAACAAAGTGCGTTTGCAAACATGGTCATCACATACCTATGCCATGTTTGCTTATTTTGAAAACAAACTTATATATATATATATATCATTCATGAAACTAGTTAGTTATTAATTGTGAGGCCAGAACTGAGCTTGAAGTTTGTCAATGATTTCCTTGCTGACTTGGAATGCCTTGCAAAGAACATCATCAGAAAATGGAGGCTTTGATCCAAAGACAGCATTAGCAATTGTGATTGTTCCAGGGTTCTGACTACCCAACCCTGCAAATGCAACTGCATTTGATGGACCATGATTGAGCTGAAAATGAATTAGACCTTGCGGAAATACGAAAACATCCCCCTCATTCAACACCTTCGAAAACAGCTTGTTATCGGTGTTAGAAGTCACGAAACCGACGTAAAGAGTGCCTTTGAGAACAACAAGGATTTCGGTGGCACGAGGATGAGTGTGAGGAGGATTAATTCCACCGGGAGCAAAGTCGATACGAACCATAGACACACCGAGAGTGTTCAAGCCTGGAATTTGAGCTACATTAGCTTGAGTTACTTTCGAACCGAATAAATTCGATGTGTCACCGGGTTTGTTGAGTCCACAGAAGAAGAAATCATCAGCCTTGACAAGCTCAGGGTTTTTGCACACAAATCCATTCACAAACACTGCATGCATTTCAACACTCATATTAATTAATTTCTTAGTGTAATAATAGAAAAAATTTATAAACTTATAAATACTTTGAATGAGGATATATACATATATATAAAACAAGTTATATATATATATATATACCATTTGAAGTATTATCAGCAACACAGAAGTCTTGTAGAGGATTTGGATCAGAAGCAAAGCAAAGAGATGAAGTTATTGCAAGAATTAATGCAAGAAAGATGAACGTTTGAGTTGTGATTGCCATTAATTCTTAATTAATGACTGTTGTTTGAAAGATTGACTAATGTTGAAGAGATGATGAGTGGGATGGAGGATTTGAATGGTGTTCATGGGTTTATATAGTTTTTTGGAGGGGTTAAAATTTTCTTTTTGGTGTAATGAGAAAGTCATTAAAGTTAGGTGTTTGGTGAATTAGTTTTCCAAGTTGTGATGTTATTAACAATTGAAAGTTTGAGTTAAAAGGTGACAGATGGTAACATATGATTTTTACAAATGTAGGTTTGATGCATGTGTATCTATTTCATTAGTGCTAAAAATTATTAATCACATAATTACAAATTGATGTATGTTTTTTTCTTTTAATTTAATTTTAGTTCTGAAATGGGAATGAAATTATTTAATAAAATAAATTAGTTTATTATGATATTTAAAATATGAAAAATAAACATAAGGTGACCTATTCAGAAAACATATTGAAACATTTTTATTCATTTGATGGTTTTATTTTTCAGCTAAATTTTAATTCATATTTAAAATTTTAAACAAAATCTGAGAGTTAGATATCATCTTTTTCCTTCACCAAACTCCCTCAAACCACTTTATATCTCTTTTCCACAATATATTCTATTTAAATTGATCAAGTGTTCATCAAACATATATATTTTGTTTTTATTAATTACTTCTCTGACTTATCCATAGAAAGTTCTTAAAAAATAAATAAAAGCTCTACTAAGCAATTATTTGATGCAATATATAATAGCTATTGCAGAAAACAAATAATGTTTTTATATCTGAAATATATAATTTATTTTTAAATATGCAGATCAAAATTGAATTATTTATTCATTTATTTAGTTATTTTGATTTCATTGGGCCCCATTAAGTATAGAATTTCTTCATTAGTTAATTAATATTTTTTTAGTAAGTCTATAAACACTTTTCTAGATGTTTTATAAATTAATCATTTAACCACTAAAGTTGCTTTGTTTTTTCATGACTTTATCAAACATTAGTTGGTAATGACCTAGAAAATATTTGTGATTAATAGCTTTACCTTGAAGATTAATTTGAACTAAATGGAAAAAATTAAACATGCATGACTTACTTGGAGTGTGTGCGTAAACCTTAATAACTTTTCAATACAAATGCATCAAATATTGGTAATCGATTGATTGATTGATTGATTTATTTATTTTATTTATCGCCAAGGGTGTTCAACCAATGAATAAATCTCATTTCAATTTCAATATAACATTAGAAGATTGGTGAATTTAAAACTTATTTAATTATCAGATAAATTAACTTATTGTATATATATATATATATAAGAATGGGTGGTGAAGTGTGCCTTAAATTTGGTGTATATAATTCATGAACAGATGAACATCAGCTAAGACAGTATGTGCAAGATAATAGTCATGAAGCAACTTGATTAATTCTCTAGGTGAAGTTGTTGATGTAATGACAAAATTTTATTGAACTGAAATGACACATTGGATTAATAATTCGTTAACAATTCATTAATTAATTGCTACTATATTTTTTAGAGTTATATTTAAATCAAATCACCCCTTTTCCTCAACACTTAATTTTTAATAATTATGTTTAAACTTAAGAAGTTTAGTTTCATTTCAATCTCTACTCTCCCTTCAATATATAGCAATAAATCATCATTTATTGAGTTTATTGCACATGTATTTTTGTATCATCATGCTTTTCTTAATAATTTGTTATGGTTTTATTTATTTTTTGTAGTTTTTTAAAAATAATTTTCAAAGCTTAATTTTTTTCATAAATTATAGTGTCATAAATTTATTTTATTTTGACTATGTTATCTTTATCTGGCTCCATTATTGAAATGTTACGTGAACGTACACAGGCAAAGCCAACTCAGTGAAGGTATATATATATAATTTTTACGTAATGAATCCATTATTTTTTTCATGCATGTGTGTTGATAAAACTTTAATATATTTTAACATGTAAATAATCAAAATTTAATATCAAAATTTTAAAACAATGATTCAACTTTCGAGTCATTTTTAAAACATATGATGAATTTGTTAAATTACATACATAACTTCTATTGTACCTAAGTCTTAATTTGTGTCTTGATTTTAAAAAACTAAAAAAATTGAAAACTAACTGCTATATATATATATATATTAGAGTTCATCCCCTCCCTCCCTATGCACGCTACATCATGATCAATTGAATTAATATTTCTCAGCATAAATCTAACCCACTAAAGTTGATCAAATGTTCGGCCATGACATCATCAAACTTTTGTTTTGTTATTATTATTTTTTTTAATTTTTTGTTTTTTAATTTTTGTGAGGCTGTCTCTGCTCCAATTTTAAATTGTACTAACCAAGATGCTGTCTGATATAAGGAAAAGCATGTATTCATATAAGCAGGTGTTGATTAGGTGGAGGAGAAAAATTAAACTTTGTATACAATAATGCTCGTTTAATTATGATATAAATTTATTAAAAGGTGTTGATTATTTTATGCATGAACTGCCTTTCAGTAACTAAATTAATTAGATATGTAATTAACTAAAACAAATTAAGCACATTTGCAAACAAGAAAGCTTCTAATTTATACATAGTTTTATTCTCGAGCTATATATATATATATAATCAAACATAATTAATCATTTAGGATTAAACTCTCAAAGATAACAAGAACAAAAGGACGAATAGTTCATTCAAATGATCAACTGATCAAAGAAAACACAACTTGCAGACATGCATGCTCACACATGAGCACCATGTCTCTTTATTTGCAAACAAACATAGACCATCACACACACAAGTACATACATACATACATACATACATACATACATAGAATGTAGTTGATGAACTAGAGATGGAGGTATTTATTAATAGTTACTCCAAAACTGAGCTTGAAGTTTGTCAATAATTTCCTTGCTAACTTGGAAAGCCTTGGCAAGGACAATATCAGAAATTGGAGGCTTTGATCCAAAGACAGCATTAGCAATTGTGATTGTTCCAGGATTCTGACTGCCCAACCCTGCAAATGCAACTGCATTTGTATGCCCATAGTTGAACTGGAAGTGTATAAGACCTTGCGGAAATACAAAAACATCACCCTCGTATAAAACCTTAGAAAAGAGCGTATTATTAGGATTCGAAGTGACGAAACCGACGTAAAGAGTGCCTTTAAGAACAACGAGGATTTCGGTAGCACGAGGGTGAGTGTGAGGAGGGTTAAGTCCACCAGGAGCATAGTCTATGCGAACCAAAGACACACCAAGAGTGTTTAACCCTGGTATTTGAGCTACATTGGCTTGAGTTACATTAGAACCGACAGGATTTAATGTGTCGCCGGGCTTGTTGAGACCGGAGAGGAAGAAATCGTCGGCTTTGACGATTGCCGGGTCTTTGCACACAAATCCATTTACAAACACTGCATTACATATATATATATATATACTCATATTAATTTGTTAGTAGTAGTAGTAGTAGTATTGAAAATGGAAAATGTAAATAATTATAGTATGGAGTGAAGTATATATACCTTTTGAACCAGTATCAGCAACACAGAAGTCTTGGAGAGGACTTGGATCAGAAGCAAAGCAAAGAGATGAAGTTAATATTCTGAGGAATGCAAGAAAGATGAATGTTTGAGTTAGAGTGGCCATCTTTTGCAATTCTTTGTCTTGGAAGATCAGTAGTGAAGGGATGAGGAGTGTGAGATGGAGGATTTGTGAGTTTATATAGGATTAAAAATTTTCTTTGATGACATGAAATGCCATTAAGGTTAGGTTTTTGGTGAAGTGGCTTTTCAATTTTATAATGTGATTGATAACGTAAGAGGTCATATTTGGTACGTGAATGCATGTTAATATAACACGGATTGGTTTCCTTGAAATTAACGTGCACTTACCCCACGTGTTCTTTCATGCATGTGTATACATAAAGACATATTCACATACACTACATGCACGCATATAATAAGTATGTGTGTGTGTGTGTGTGTGTGTGTGTGTACATGTATGTACGTGTATCAGTATATTTTATATGTACATGTGTGTGGGAGGCATATTCGGTACTTAAATGCATCCTAATATAACATGGGTGTGTTTCCTTGAAGCCATGCACGTACTGGTGTCCTCTTTCATGCATGTGTCACTACAAGAAAGTTGTGTTATAGCGACTAAATTTAACGACCGATTTATAAATTAGTCGCTTTAAACCTTTATAGCAGCAAATGTTGAAATCCACCACTGTAAATTAATAATATATTATATTTATAAAGGTAGATTTATATATCCACCGCTATAGATATGTTTTTAGTGGCAAAATTTTGAATTAGCTACTATTGGAACAAGTTTATTTATTATTTTATTAATAATAAATTTTATAACGGCCAATTCATGTATTTGCCATTATATATATAAAAATTTAAAAATTATATTTTAATATCAAAAAATGATATCCACTTTTTTTTATCTTTTATTTAAATAAAAATATTATCTAAAAAATATTTGACATAATATATTATTTAAAAAATTGTTAAAGAGAGAATTTACTTTGGACTATTTATTATTATGTTTGAAAAAAAAATAGATTATATTATAAAATACAAAAAAATTACATAATTTATTGAAAACATAAATTTTACAATGATATTTAAAAAAATTAATATATTAAAACAATTGGTGACTTTTATATTTTTGAAATTTTTCAGAACCTGCAAATTCTTTTTTTATATATATATATATATATATATATATATATATATATATATTCATTTATTTATCATATGTATATGTATTATTTTATTTTATTTTTTCTTGTTATCATTAATAAAAGTATGCTCCGACTTGTCTTCATAAGCCGTTTCTCTCTCTCACTCGATTTTGCGGCTGAGTCCCCGTGCCGATCTCCAAACCCACCATCCGAAACCCTAGTGCGTCCACCTCGCAAGCCCTAATCTCTCCACCGTCGGATCCATGGTAGAGTTTGCAGGAGTCTCCGTCTCTAACATCTCCGTGATGCAAGAATTTCCTATAATTTTACTGCTAGCACTCCGCCTCTGCGTCAGGCCAACAACCTTTTGTTGCCGTTGCCTTTTTCGACCCGGCTAGTTGCGGCTTCGCCTACCGGACTGCGAGATCCTGTTCGATCTCAAGACGGCCCAGGTTAGCTTGTGAGGCGTTGGGAAATGTGGGTTTGGGCTTTAGGGTTTTGTTTTTTTTTATTTGATCCTATTTCATGGTCCGCGATTGATCTTGGATTGTTTTCAGGTTTTGAGATTGAGCCATGTGGTGTTCCTCTTTGTCACGGGTGAATTAAAGAGTGGGAATGAAGATAAGGTAGGGTTGGCATTTCCTGATGCGACGATTTTATTGATGCCTTAGTATGAGTGTTTGTGCTCTTGTGTTTGACGAATGATTGAAGAATGTGAAACGTTAGATGTCGTTTGGAAGAATAATGGCACTCTTTGTGATACATAATTCTTTCTCGAGGGCATTGAAGTTTGAGTTTGGCACAGAGAATGAGAGCTGAGATTTTTGTCCTGCATTTGAGAAGTGTAGACATGGGAAGATCAATGCCACATCTGAGGGTATGAATTTATTTAAAGTTGTTGTCTGGTTTGAGTTGTTTGCATTTGTATGAGCTTGGAATATGTAATTTTTTCATAGGGAAGACTTTGAACATGTTCATTTGCACTCATTTTTGTGAAGAATTTTTGCATCGTTGTATATTTTAGGTATTATACTGGGTATCCTAAGGATCTTGAGCCCTCGTGACTGATCCATTTCATCTCGGAGCCAATTTGTTGAGCTTTTGCATGAAGGTCGCCTTGTTGTTGTTGCTTTTACCATCAAGTGAGTGTTTAGTTTGCCTTAGTGGAATTCATCTTTATTTGGCGCCGATGTCTTGTATATATGAAATTGTATTGTTATTTAAAATAATTTGTTCTTCATTGGCAAGGTCCATATATAGGGCCAGTAGGCATCCCTAACTAGATACGGTTCTTGTGGGTTGTTTTTTGAGAGAATTTCTTTCTTTACAACTTCTTGACTTCTTTTTTTTTTTTTTTTTTTTGCATATGCCCCTACACGAAGCATCTTGATGGCTTATTAGAAGAAGCTGCGGCAAAGTTTTATCCGGATATAAAGTTCATGCGTGTATGATAGCTCTCTAATCTTTATTGGGAAGCTTAAGATGCTTTTTGGAATAATCCAATTTGATTTTTTTTCCTTTGGGAGTTTCTTGGTTCATGGTTTTCCAATCAGCCTTCTAGTGCTTGCAGGAGTTTTCATGAGGGAGATGTTGCTTAAGTGACATAAAAAGACAACCTTGCAGATCTTTATAGCTTCAGCGGGGAGCTAACTGGCTATACTCACTTCAATCAAGAATTGTTAGGAAACATAAAGCATGGAATTATTTAATTATCTGCAAATTTTTTGTATTTTGAATATTTGGTTAGCTAGAGAATATCAAATGTTTGGTTTGTTGCTGTTTAGTTATTGTCTTATTTCTGCTAAGTGAGAGCCTGCTGAATGGTCACATTTGCCATGATTCCTATTGACGAATATACATATCTTATCCTTTTGACAGGTGATTTGGGTGTTGCTGCATAGTTGACTAGAACCATGTCCAAGCTTAATAAGGTACTCTTTTCTTTAGCAATCAAGTTTCTCTTACTCTTGCTATCTTTAACATCCTCTGGCTGTCCATTTTAGTGCGTTCAGTGTACCTTGAGATTCTTCAATCACCATGGCTTTGCAAGTTATTGGCTTTCTATATTAACTTGAGAAGAAAGGCTTCAAACCATGCCACTGACACACCTTGGTTTTTCGGTGATTGCTCCCTCTCTATCGATGATGAAAAGCCAATATATGCTCACTTATGGTCTATTTGACTCTCTGAATCTTCAATCTTTCTTGCTCTATTTGTTGGGTGAATTCCTGGTATATAATTCTATACTAATTCCTTCTCTTTTGACTTTGTGAATCCTGATATTGACCTTGTTCTGCATTGTTTACTGAGTTGACTATAGTGTCATCCTATGCCAATTCTATAATAAACTGTTTTTTACTTGTTATCTTCAAACATATAAAAAGGCCTCAATTTGATCAAGTGAACCTATTCTTTAGGTATTAATTGAATAACCTTTGCTTCATGTTAATTTTCGTCATTGTTTTAATAACTGGAATCCATCAAGCTTGATTAATGTTTTCTTGAGCAAACCTTATTACATGTTGTTGAATCTTGCTATGCTACCATTACCATGAGGATCAATGTATTTGATATTTTTACTAGGAGACTGTATTTGATCCGGTTGCTTTAAGATAGGGCTATATCTTCTGCTACATGTGTTGTTGTTCTGCTGCATCAGTCACGACCATCGATGGTCTTGATGTTGCTAACTTCAAAAGACAGGGCCCTCTATGTTGACGGGTAACATGCCCTTTGTTTTGTTTATTTGTTGAATCTATTTTGTATATCACTATTCGTAGATGATTGTGAAGGAGACATTAAAGGTTGAACTTTTCAATGATCAAGAATTCTCGTTGATCCCATTTGAGATTATCCATGAAGCCTAACTTGCTTTGAATGCAACATAAATCTCCATCAAGAATTGAAGAGATTCAAGACTCAATGGTGTTATAGTTGATACTTCCCACCAGGAATTTTGCATGAGAACTAGTTTATGTTATTTTGAATTTAATTATCTTGTTAATTAAATGTTGTATGGAATTATAAACTAATTATATAAATACTTTGTTTTGCGGACATAGTTAAAAGCAATTGGTGATTGTGTGAAATTCATTAATTATTGGCATTGGAAATGTTATATATTTTATGTTTTTGTATTTTTAGACTGAAATGTAAAGTTGGAAGTTTTCTTTTCTCAATTTTTAGTATAAAATATTGAATTGATATTATATCTTGATCAACTCCATTGATTAATTAGTGTGAAGCCTTTGTTTCCCTTCGGTTTTTTATATAATTGTTTTTAATTCTTTAAATAGACCTTATCATCACAAATGTTAATATTAAATTTAATATTTTAGGTGAATTGTGAGACCTATAGTGGCTGATTTTTCCGCCGCTATAGGATATTAAAAAAATCTATAATGGCAGAAATGTTCCGCCACTATAGGGTTTATAGCGGCAGAAATATTCCACCGCTATAGAATTTATAGCGGCAAAATTTTCCGTCGCTACAAATTATTATGTAGCTCTAACTGTAACAGATAATATAGTGGCAAAAGTGTACATGTGTTGCAAAAAACATGTAGCGACCAAGGATTTAGTGGCTAATTTGTTTTCTGCCGCTATATACTTTTTGAGACTAAAATGGGGTCTATAGCGACAGATTTTTCCACCGCTATAAGTCCTCTTTCTTGTAGTGTGTATATGCAAACATATATATAAAGTCATATATAAAGACAAATTCACGTACCCCACGTGTTCTTTCATGCATATGTATATATAAAGACATATTCACGTACACTACATGCACGCAAATATAATAAGTACACTGTAACGGTCTCAGAATTAGTCTTACATCGGATACTTGAAAGGGTTGCCATGTGCATATAAGTGTTGGCAATCTTCCCTTTCAGGCCCGTTTTTTGGGGTTTGCTTTCTCCATCACTTGTGTGCATAACAAATGGTGCTTTCGTTGAGAGCCGGTGTAGGGCTTGGGCTGAGGTCCAGGGGGGACTGGCTGGCTTAGTGCTGGGGTCGTTTAGCCTATGCATGAGGTAACAGCATAGGATCCAGATAAGTCGGGGCGGGTCGCGTCCATGTTGGGAGCTGAGTGGGGCTGGATGACTGTGCGCTGGGGTCCCAGAGTCGGGCCAACGAGGGCGTTGGCCTCCCGATTGGGTTCACCATGTAACAGACTCAGAATTAGTCTCACATCGGATACCTGAGAGGGTTGCTATGTGCATATAAGTGGTGGGCAACCTTCCCTTTCATGCCAGCCTTTTGTAACACATACGAGGTGGGGAGAGCGGACCCCAAAAGACCGGCCTAGAAGGGAAGGTTGCCCACCTCTTATATGCACAAGGTAACCTCCTGAAGTAGCCGATGTAGGACTAATTCTGAGTCTGTTACATGGTCAACCCGATCTGGAGGCCAACACCCGCCCGGCCCACCCGACTTATTTGAGCTCCATGCACAGATCTCATGCAGAGTCTAGAGAACCCCAGCGCGAAGCAAGCCGGCTTTCTCCTGGGACCCAGCCCAGTCCCACCGGCTCTCAACGAAAGCACCATTGTAACACATACGAGGTGGGGAGAGCGGACCCCAAAAGACCGGCTTAGAAAGGAAGATTGCCCACCTCTTATATGTACAAAGCCACCCCTTCAAGTAGCCGATGTGGAACTAATTCTGAATCTGTTACATGCTTGTGTGCATAACATACACGCATGTGATATATATATGTGTGTGTGTGTGCGCGCGCTAGCGCGCGCACATGTATATACGTATATCAGTATATTTTATATGCGCATGTGTGTGGGAGTCATATTTGGCACTTAAATGCATCGTAATATAACATGAATGTGTTTCCTTGAAGCCATGCACGTACCGGTGTCTTCTTTCATGCATGTGTATATATGAACGTATATTCACATGCACTACATGGACACAAACAGAAAACAAGTATATATATATATATATATATATATATATATATATATATATATATATATTGAAATATATAACATGGTAGACAAACAAATAACGTCAGTGAAATATTCAATTTGTTAATGTCTAGATATATGAAATTTAGATGATAGTTAAAATTTAATTCACAAGATTATAAAGTATCTAAATTTTAAAAATGAGAAATCATGTCACGCCCCGAACCCGGCTCACAGGACTCGATGCGTCGACAAACGGCCGTATACCCACCAGGCCGAGACCAAGTGGGCACACAAGGCCTCAATACCTGTCGCTCAAATAAAAACATAACAACACAATAATCTCAAATTAAACTAAAGAATTCAAAATATAAATAATCGGGTTTACAACTAATGTTCAAAGACAATTAAAAGCGCAGTGTTCAAAATCTTAAGCAAATAACAAATTTATTAACGACAACGGAAATGACTATCTTCCAGCTAACCACCTAGTGATCACTCAACGGTGCCCGCTAAGCTTGTCACCACACACCTGCTCCTGATCTGTAAAAGATAGAGCAACTATTTATGAGCTAAACAACCCAGTAAGCAACCACTAAAACCAGTAATATAGGGATCACAAAAACTCAATGTTTTCAAAAATATACTTCAGTATAGCGTTGTACCATAAATATCTGAAATAAAACCCCGAATTCAGAATATTTCAAACAAACATAATTATTCAAACGATCAAATATATATGTCCCCCAAATAACAAATGCCAAAACAAAACAACAGAATTCATTTATTTACCCTCGGTGACCCGAGCCAGGTTATCGGAGGTCGTTATTCTCCACCGACGGAATGGAGCGAAACTATAGTTCCTTATCAGAATCAGAGGTTCATGTCGACATGGTCAGTGTTTAACTCCCAATGACAGGGTTATTGCAAAGTTAATTGGGGACTACAAATTGCTATGTCAAAATATGTCGGGTTCAAAATAAGTGTCAACACAAAAATAATGAAATTCGGTGATCCCATTTTCCAATGAGCATAACTCAAATTATTTCAAAATAGTAAAGCCAATATGTGACAACAATATTTAAAATATAATTATTCAATAACTGAATAAATACATAATTGAATAAAATATTCAAATCAATTAAATAATTAACAAACAAATAAATAAATAAATAAATAATCAATAAATTTGAAAATAATAATATGCATAACATCTTAAACCCAAAACAATTAATATAATATCATGAAAATTTATTCACAATAAAACTGAAAATAATTAAATAATTATGTAAATTAATTTCAGAAATATGAAATTTATATATACAATATACTGTATATATGTGGTTTACTTACCTGAAAAATATTCCCAAGCTATAGGAGTCCCCCTAGGATACTCAATATTAGGATTCGAGCAAAGACCCTAAACATGCATATTATACTTCCTTAGATTCCAAACTTAAATACAAACATTAATCATGATCGATGCTCTAAATGCTAACTATACTAGCGAACACTGGAATACACCATCAATTAACAAGGAATATTTTTGTAGACATAAATATGCCAAAGTGAACACTAGATTATTAACCCACAGGGAAAAGTTCGAGTTTCTTCCAGCTTGCACTATAATATGATTGAAAAAGAATGTGGTCTCTGAAAGCAATTTAATTACCTCAGGAAACTTACACTAGATATAGCACATATTAAGAATCTCATCAAATTTTCACAGCCTCCAAGAGCATGCCCAAAAACGTGTAGCTTTTAAACCAGCTATTTGCCACATCACCAAGTGTAATAAATGAACAAATGTATAAGTGTTGAATGGCCTCATGGATAACAATGTCAGTCATAAAATCGTCTGTTAGTGCTTGAATGATAACTTTTGATGCATAGGAACTATTGCAGAGGATCAGGAAATTGTGCACTAGATTTGAAACCAACAATTTTCTTAACATTTGCAATTATAATAAGCTTTAACAATAACCATAAACACTGTCAACGGCCTTTGGGTCAATTGGTATTTGGGTCCCCCGTGAGGATGTTTCGCAAGTGGCGAGAGTTCGAATCCTCGGGGTGAGGGTGCATGTCTGAGAATTATGAGCACGAACTGTGGGTGGTACCAGCGCCCATGTGTGCGCGGCCCCACAGGCCACAGTCGAGCCCCTGTCTTAGTTTAGCGGGCCCATTAGGGGTTTCGTTCTTCTTAACAAACAATAACCATAAACACTTGAAATGACATCAACGACCAGTAAGGAAAACACTTGAAAAGAGCATCAAATCAAAAACACAATACCAAGACTGAAACACTCTCACTACAACAAATTTGATGATTAGTGACATTTTGTTATATGACGAATTTTCAAAATGTCATAGATAATGCACATATTGTGACGAATATTGTCAAACATCACTCTTTTCCCCAAATCAAATATCATATATGACGATCTCTAATAATGTCACCTAGAAGCGTCACATAATGTGTGGCGCTAAACTTTCCCTCCAAATGAAGATGGAGGGAAATACTTTTAGTGCCACGAACAATATTTGGTGATGCTTTTTTGTCGTCATTGATATGTTGCATTATCAGTGATGAATTACTAATGTCAGTATTTCATTACTTATGTCACCAATGACATTGTATTTTTTATATGACGATTTGGTTTTGTCATGTATGTCTAGATTACATGGTGACGTATACATATGTCACTAAAATATAAATGTTCATGACGGTTTTGTTATGTCACAGGTACAAATTACATCACCTTAAGTATATAATGTCACATTTGTATAACTAATACATGACATTAGTTTTTGGTCACATAAAAACCATTTTTATTTTTTGCAAAAGTGTTTAGTCTTGAAATTAGTGTCTGAACTAGAAACAAAAATGAAGAGGATACTAGGTTACGTTTAGGGGCAGATGGGGTTTTTAGCCTATTTTCTTGATTCCCAAATGCTATATTCTTTATTTAATTGGTTACCAATTTTTGTTATAAAAAACAAATTTAATTATTCGCGTAGCACCGCAATTTAGCATAGTGGAGATTATGTTGTTGATGATTTTACTTTAATCCCAAAGTTTGGAAATTATATACATATTATGGATACCATTTTCGGTGGTCTGGTTGTTGAGCAACTATTGGCATGCTTTAGTTTAACATTAGTAACTTGCCCATTTATTGTTGCCACAGTGAGAATATGCAATGTACTTGTCTACAGCTTGCAGAAAACATTCAAGTTGCATATGCTGAAATAGCAAACATAGCTGCCCAGGTTTAGGTTTATTATATTGCTCTTTTTCAATTTGAAAAATTAAAACTCAAAGGGCATTTCTTTGGCATCCACTACTTAATTGTGGTCGGATTAAAAAAAAAAGCACACATAAAGTATTAGTTGTTTTTTCAAAATAACCTTTCATTTTAAAAAGTCAACAATATGAATTTTTTTCTTTTAGCTTTTTGAACTGGTAAAGGTATTAAATTTTTTGAAAACGTACTTTTTTTTACGCAACATAATTCTTGGAAAATGTGTCGTTGTTATTATTAATTTACACATATTTTTGGGTTATAAGGCATAACTTGCTCTTAAAACCATATTAGTTCCAAAAACACTTTTGCAAAAAATAATAACATTATGTCTTTTAAAAAATAAATGCCATTCCAAAAATATACGTTTTAGAAATAATAATCATGGCAAGATTGGAAAAAAAATTCATACTTTTTCGGGGCTTTCCAAAAATTACATCTAAAATTTTGTAGAATCAGGATCCCAAAAATTTGTATTAATTAATATATACCTTATTTGTTTCTTTAACTTTTACCAAATCTATTATTACCAAATCTTCTCCAGGTTCTTTAAAAAAGAAAACCCTCTATTTTCCTTGTTCTTCTTTGATTATCTATCAGACTTGGAGGTTACATATAATTTTCCTCTCCAAACAACCTATGTGCTTTCTCACTCAAAGAAAATAGGTATGTATTATTTCATTGTCATGTGGAAAAGTATTTTTAGAGATTTAAGCTTAAATGATGTTTGCTTTCTTAAAAGAATTTTTAATGCTCCTTTTATCTTAGATTTGATGATTCGTTTATTACATCAAAATACCATATCATATTTATAATGTTGATGATATTTATTATGACTTTTATGTGACACTATCTATGCTCTTTTAACAATAGTTTATTATCTAATTTATTAATTAGACCTTTCATGCTCTTTTATTTATGATTTTTTAACATCTTTTATTCCTAGTTTTATTTTACCTTGCATTGACATTTATTTTTTAAATTTACTCATAATTGCATTTTTTTATTTCTTATTAATTAAAATTTTTTTATTGAATTTTTAATACAGTTTCAAGTGACCCAAGTTCTTCATCAATGGAATCGTTGTCATCAAAAGAATCGGATTGAAGCTAGCGAATAAATTGTATAAATTAGCAAATTTTTTGTATTTATTTTTAAGCATTTTAAATTTATCAAAATGTCAGGATGTTTTGTAATTTTCTGAATTATTCTTCTACTTTGGTATTTTATGTTTGAGTATGTAAGTTTAAAAACTGATGGGATATTATTGGTTTTAACAAATTATGTGATGAAAAATGGTATTAAAAATATTGTTATGAATAGTGAGTGGGTTACAAAAAACATTTAACATAATAATTGTGGCAGCTAATTATCATCACCATTTATTAGTATATATTTATGATTTTTGACAATTAAAGTAAAATCAATCATTGGAATCCATAATATGTATATAATTTCCAAACTTTGGGATTTATTGACGTCACCATTCATTGGATCCCAAAATTTATTGACGTCACCAATCATTGGAATTTGTTAATTATTTAATGACAATTAGCACACAAGTTATTTGTCACTTTTTAAACTTGCGAATGTCATCAAATGTAAAATGTTAATAAATTTTGGTGACACTTTTAATGTCACCAATGTTCGTGACAATTTGGGTTTTGGTCACAAACAGTTGAATATTTCCCTCATATTGCGTGACGAACATCAATCTAGTGACGATATTTTTTTATGATTAAGTGACAAGATACTACGTCATCTATTAGTGTGACGAGGTAATTATTGTCATTCATAGTTGAACATTAAAGCCATATTTTGTGTCGATCGATGATTATGTGTGGCATTTTCTAATCTATTGTGTGACGGCACGGAGCGTCACAAAAGCATAACTATATTGTGATGTTAATATCAGTTGTCACAGATAACTAATCTTGCGGAAAATCCTTGATGATTATCAACTCGGCTTGCAATTATTGCTCCCAATCCGATCAATAACAAAAAGGAAATGTATAAAGTAAACTATAACATCAAATAAATGCACACTAAATCAGAGTAACATTGGTAATCAAACCGAGGTGCTTCCTTCGGCATGGATTAATTTTTGCCAATCTTAAAGACACAAAAGCTAGATTTTTTCCCAACCTGAATCATGGGTTTTAGAATACAAACCAGTGTCCCGTCCCCCCCTATTTGCAGTGATCAAGTTTCTTCAAAAGCCCGTTAAATCAGAGGAAACGGTAAAAGTCACGAATCTACAACCCAATGAATCTAAAACTCTTTCCATGTAATATAAACAGATTTGTTGAACAAACCCGCATAGAACCCTAATTGATCGACAATTTCAATAAAATACAAGGAAACAAAGGGAGAGAAAAGGAGATCTCACAATTTTGGTGAAATAGACCTAGATTCGAGGAAAAAAGGTGTTTACCTTAACTAGTCGTGAAGAAAATTTGCTGGTGAAATCCTCTCCTCATCGTCATTGCCGGCACTTCCCGAAACCAAGAAAAAAGCGAGGCTAGGTCTAGGGTGAAAACTTCACGTGGGTTCTGAAGTTTTCTCCCATCATCTCTCTGTTACGGGGATAAGACAAGGAGGTTTTAAATTTTAAAAAAATAAAACAGATTTTTAAAAAATCCGATTGGAATTTAAAATAGTGGTTTTACAAATCATTGTTATGAGACTTTAAATTGATGTTTGTGAATGGCTTATACAATATGTGGTACCTTTGACATTCTATAATTTACTCGTATTTGTGTATTTGAATTGAAAATATTTATAATTGTTAATTAATCAAAGAAAACAACCTCATGAAGTATAAAATGTATAGTGAAGTCGGATTTAATGTTTTAGAATGTTCTTATAGATTTATAATTTTAAAAATTTGATACAATTCTTCAAATGTTTCTTTTTTTTTTAATGGACGTACTAGACAAATTATAAAAATCAATTATATTAATTTATTATAATCTTACTTTCATGAAATTTAACCATAAACATGTGTCATGGTTGTAATTGTGTATTAGTTGGAATAGTTCATTAACTAAGACATTGAAAATTCATATGATAACTTTATTTCCACTTTTATTTTATTGAAATATTATTAAGTTAGATATTTATTTTTAATTTAAATTTATCTATATATATATATTTAAACGAATCTTTCAGTTCACCAAACTAAACCAACTCCATTTATGTTTCAGCTGGTTCCAATTCATTTGAATAATAAATTCAAACTAAGATTTTGTAAGGTTTGACTCCAAAAAATTCATGATGGTTCGTTAAGGGATCAAAAATTTAATTAGGCTGAATTTTAGTTGGGAAAATTGTTAGAACAACTACCTAACACAGTAGTTTCTAACAGTGAGTGGGTAGATGTAAAATTGAAATTTTGCGTATGCATACTATAAAACATTATTCACTGGAACTAATTAATGTGGTTGCCCTGTGCGAGGTGTTGTATTTCTCACTCTTCTAAGTAGGGTTACATGATTTACTATCATAGTGTTATAGTCCCTAATCTTAAACACAATCGACAGGTCTTTATTACCCTATATGTTACTCTTTCCCACATGGGTAACTTTTTGAGGGTTGTTAAACCACTATAACTGATGTATTTTCATACAAATCTGCTTTTTTGACACTTTTAGATAGGGTTGATTATCACCTATATTTATAAAAAAAAAAAAAAAAAAAAATTCATTCTTGTGCATTTTTATTCATGCTTGTATATTGCACCATTTCAGAAGCATGAATTTGTTCAGAGTTAAATCTTATTAAATCTTAGTTGTTACTATTTAAGCATGAATATGTAATATGTTGACATGAGGTTAATTAGCTAGGTACTCGATCATCATTTTGCTCTCACAGTACTCACAATAAATGGATTTAAAAATCTATTTGAAATCAAAATCTGAGGTGTCCATTAAAATTCAACCCTTAATTGAAACCTATATAATAAGTTTCAATTAATACCAAAAATAAGCAATCCTTTGGATTCCTTAAATTGAGGAGATTATATATATATATATATATATATATATATATATATATATATATTATGCATTAATCATTTGGAATTAAACTATCAAAGATTAGAAGTGACAAAAAAGAAGAAGATTAATCATTTAAATCAAGTGATCATACGTACAACAACTAATTTCAAACATGCATGCATGGTCTCACACAAAAGCCTTCCCTAGTAATTTACAAAACAACTCAATGAGTGCACACACACAAAAAGCACAACTAGCAAACATGCATGCTCACACAAGAGCAACATGTGTGCTTATTTGCAAAACAAACTTTTATATATATATATATATATATATATATATATAGTCCCCGTGGAACTTGAGATGGTGGTAATTAGTTAATTGGTAGGCCAAGGCCTAGCTTGAAGTATGTCAACAGCTTCCTTGCTCAACTGGAAAGCCTTGGCAAGAACAACATCAGAAATGGGAGGCATTGGTCCAAAAGCACCATTGGCAACTATTCCCACTCCAGGGTTCTGACTGTTCAGTGCTGCAAATGCAACTGCATTTGAATGCCCATAATTGAACTGAAAGTGCATAAGGCCTTGAGGGAACACAAAAACATCACCAGGATATAAAACCTTTGAGTAAAATGTATTGTTGGGATTAGAAGTGACAAGGCTAGTAGTAACGAAACCGGCGTAGAGCGTGCCTTCGACGACAACAATGATTTCGGAAGCTCGAGGATGAGTATGAGGAGGGTTAATTCCTCCTGGAGCAAAGTCTATGCGAATCATGGAGAGGCCAAGGGTGTTCAGTCCTGGCAGTTGGCCCACTGTTGCTGGAGTTACCTTAGAACCAAGAAGATTTAATGTGTTTCCAGGCTTGTTGAATCCAGAGAGAAAGAAATCCTCAGCTGTGACTGTTGTAGGGTTTTTGCACACAAACCCATTCACCAACACTGCATTGCATGCATGCTTCTGTTTGTTAGTATATATATATATATATGAAGCATTAAGAAAAGAATATAGCAACTACGTACGTAAATTAATATTAATGATGAGCATTGAAAAAGATGGTAAAAGAAAATGAATAAGTATAGTAATTAATGCCTTGAGAATTGAGATCAGCAACACAGAAGTCTTGGAGAGGACTTGGATCAAAAGCAAAGCAAAGAGATGAAGTTATTGCAAGAAATGCAAGAAAGATGAATATTGTTTGAGTTGCAGTGGCCATTAATTGTTCACTAGCTATAGTCTTGTTTGAAAGATAGGTGAAGATATATATATATATATATATATATATATATATATATATATATATGATGAGTAGTGGGACGCATGATTTGGCATGGTGTTTATGGGTTTGTATATACATGCATATATAAGATCTTCTTTTGGAGGGCTAAAAATTTTTCTTTGATTAAATGAAAAAAGTCATCAAGTTAGGTTATGTTTGGTGAGTTTGCTTTTCTGTTTTATAATATTATGATATAATACTATTGACAACTTAAATTAGTTTGTGAGGGTCGGTAAAGATGGCAAGAGGTCATTTCCGCGTAAAATTGCAAATTTGTTTGACATGGACTTGCCTCCTGTACTCACGCCTTCTTTCACGTAAATACATATACACACACACACACATTGCATGCATGCATGCATGCATGTAAAAATACAAGCTTCTATATTCATGTGCACATGTGGGATATCTTCATCTTTTTAAATATGAGTCATTATTATTTAAAATTTAAATAGAGAACCGGTGTGCAGTCCAGCGATTTGTGTGGGGAGCGTTGTTTCTCTCTCACGGGTTGGATAACAGGAGAGTTTTGAAAATACATATAGGAGGCATTTGGTTGAATATATATAATTCTAAATGCAGTAGTTTTTCTAATTACACCGTAACCGGAAATACCTGGATTTTAAAATTCAGTGAAATCAAATCTAGTGTTTGGTTAGATGTATCTGAAAATACTGTATTATAAGATTTAATATTATTTTAATAATTTTAAGTGCATATTAATTATTTTAACTATTAAATTTTAATTTATTAGTAAATTTATTAAAATTTTATTATATTTTATAATTTTGAATTTAATTAATAACTCCACAAAAAGTGCATTTATAAGATTTTCATCTAATTTTAACAAGGTATCTAATATTTTTAATGATTAAATAAATTATTAAAATTTATAAGTTTTCTACTATTTATAAATGTTTAATAATATTTGTTTTTCCTTAGTTGGTCACTTTACATGTGAGGGAGCAAAAAAAATAAGGGATTTAGTTTTATAGCCAATTTGGCTGTAGATCTATATCTTTATTGGATGTAATTCGAGTTACATGAGATTTTAAAATCCTGTGAAACAAACACTGGATTTTCAAAAACTCAGTAGCTCAAGTTACATGTAATTCTAAAACCCTCCAAACAAACACCACCATAATGTGCCATCATAATTGGTGCACTTTTGTATCCGTTTATTTTTTTACTAACAACATATGTCGCTTTAATATATAAAAAAAGCATGAAAATCTAGATGATCGTTTTAATTAGAGTTTGATTGGCAAATATATAGACATTTACAAAATTCAATTTGGTTGAAGTTTGTTAACTTTCTTATTTTGGTCCACTATATCATTTATGAATAATATGCATAATACATCTTAAAAAAATTCAATCATATATGAATATGATTTTTTATAAAATCTTGGTTAATAGTTTTATGTCATTTAATAATGTACTATTTGCAATGATAGTAAATACCATTTTAAATTTGTTAATTTATTAGAAAACTTAAAAATAATGCATATGCATCTTAACAAAGGTTTGAAAGTGACTGTTGATTTGTGTCAAAACAAACTCCGGCTCCATCAAGTTTGCCTCATTTTTATACACTTCTAATAATAAATGAGTTGAAAATTTTATTTAAAATGGCTAGCTAATTTACTGAGTTAGTTTATATATATATATAAACCTTATTGAATATAAAAGAAGTAATCACCAAATTTGTATTAGAGTAATTATATAATTATTCAAACCCTTTTTCTTTCTTTATAGTCTCTCACCTACCTCAACCAATTCCTTGCATTTAAATTCAAAAGAACCTACTAAATTATTTTTTAGCCAAGTAGTTTAGCTTCTATTGTTATTTGAATTTTTAATTTTACAATCCAACTTTATGTTTTCATTTTTTTATTATACATTGATGATGAGTATATCTTTTAATGTACGGATATAATAATAAACTATTTATTACTTTTTAACGATCATATGCAGGTTGTTTGGTTTGGTGTCCGTTAAAATTTGTCTTTTTATTGTCTTTATAATAATCCATTAATAATGTTATTTTATGTACAATCCATTAACTGCATCTGAAACAACTGTAAATTTTCAAACCAGCATGTTTTATTAGATACAACTGTTTTTATTACTTTTATCAATTTAATGAACTACATGGTAAGCTTAATTTGTTTTCCAATTATTGTGGCCTGAAATGATGATAATTAAATCAACCATAATCTCTATGGATTAAACAATTTGGTAACAAATTTAATGCACTAAAAAAAGTCATGGAATTTGTCTCAAACAAAAATACAATTTACAAACATGCTCATCCAGAAGCAATATTTAGTTATTTTAAAAATAAACTTAAAATCAATAGGTTTTTGGTCCAGCGACATTGATCTCACTGTATAAGGTGACGTTAACTTTATTGCCTAGGTTTGAAGTGCATCGAAAGTAATAGTATATATATATATATATATATATATCTAATCTTACAAATGCAACTGCTTCTAAAGAGGAAAATGTGTTATGGCCATTGTGAAGAGTTCTTTTATGTATGATAAATATAAAAGAAGCAAAATGTGAAGAGGTTTCAAAAGCTTCTTGGGAATGCTCATAATGGTAATTAAATATATATATGAAAATAATGAAATAGAAATATGATATGAATTAAAAAAACTTGAATATATTTTTTATGACAAGTCATATAAGTTGAACCATTCATTAATTGCTTGTAGAGTTTTACTTGTGTGCCGGGTTGTTCAAATTCATTTGAGTAATAAACAGTTGAGTTAAAACTAAAATTATATATCAAATTCGAATTAGCAAATTCATCTTTATTCGTTAAAATTCAAAATTTTAATAAGACTGATATAATTTATGTTTATATGTGCATACGTGTATATGAGGGCCAGTTATCTACGGGCGTTCATAAATAATATTTGCATAATATTGTTACAGTACTACTGACCCAAAGATTCGATCCTGGCTCCTCCCATTCGGCATTCAATAACATTCCATATACTAGGTAGCGGTTGTTGTATATATCAAAATTCATCCTTTACATGCATATATAATGATCAATTAAATATTAATTATGTATAAATTTTCCAACGTGCTCGTAGACCATCTTCAACATTTTGTAAACCATATATAGTATAAACTTAATCTACTCTCTAGTTATTGTGGTTTGAAATGATGATAAATCAACCATATATTCTTTCAATTAGGCTCTTTAGAGACAAATTTAACGCAATATTAATAGTCAGTTATAAGCACTATCTGCTTATTTTAAAAATAAACTTAAACAAAATGTGTACATGTAATTGATGATGTTGATCTAGCTAGTTATTATCAAGCCAGAATTGAGCTTGAAGTTTGTGAATGGGGTACTTGCTATATGTATCTATAATAGATTTAATATATATATATATATATATATATATATATATATATATATATAGAAAGGGTCATGTATAAAGCATCTAACCACCAATTTGGCTTTATTTTTCATTTTCATTGAATGACCCATTAGAGTTGATAATGTGTTTTATCATGACTAATTAAAATCAAACATAATTGGAAATATGACAAATAACAGATTTTTTAAATTGAGGAAACCAAGACCTACCTTCTGTACTTAAATCTATATATAGTTATTAAATATGATATCTTACAATTAATGCCCATTTATGTCTACCGAATATGACATTTACTATTTCAAATGACTTTTCCAAGCTAATGAAGTTATGAATCATATTATGAAATGAGAAAACTGTACGTGTACATATTTGATATATTGTAAAATTGAAGCCTTCTAACAATAAATGTAGTTGATCCATTTCGTCAAAAAAACTAAAATAAAATTAAAAACTACTTCACCAAAGGCACCTTAATTAACCTTAATTAAGTCAAAACACCACTGTATCGTTTCTTAATTAATCTTTTAAGCAAGAGTTGTAAATATTAATGGTTATTGCAACACATGCATTCGTCTTTCATGTATTTTGTCTTTCATGTATTTCTTACAATAACACCATCTTTTTATTCTATGTATATAAATAATTAAATCCAAATTTTGTATTACATTATATTAACAAACATGAGTGTGCAATGCAGTAGTATACTCTTGAATGGGTTTGTGAGTTTGTGTTCAAAATAAGTAAACATGGTTAGCTATAATGTGGTCTTGTTTGAATTTCAAGAATTGTCAATAGTGGTTGTCATTAAACATTTTCATCTTAAAGGGAATGATCAATCAACTGATTAAGATCACAAATTTATTAATAAATTAAATAAGAATTAATTAATGACAACAATTGAAGAAAAAAATTGAGAGCATAGATTCTATTTCAATATGGAGTTATATCTATACTATTTGATAGTTAAATTAAAAACATTATCAGCCAATTAAAAATTTAAGAGATTCATCGCGCTCTAAAGTTTGGGAAAAAAATTTAGAAAATTATAGTGGGGTTTTTAAAACTCCTCTACCAAATAGCTTCTAAAAGGAAAAAATGGTGTAGTGACGGATGTTGTTAGGTTATGTATTTGTTATTTTATTTTATTTTTTGGCTATGCCACAAAACGTCGTTCCACTAAGAGTTATCAAAAGATAGACAAATACAATAATACACCCGTTGTTATGGCTTATCGACTTTTTAGGAATTTATTAACTCCTTCAGAAGTTACATGGGGCAATTAGAGTCTGCATGCTCAGAAGATTTTCAAGTCTCAAATCGAGCTAATAAATACTTTTTATCAAACAACTCTGAATGAGAGTGAAACAACATCTTCCCGCAACGGACTCAGCGAACAGGGAATGAACGCTATTACTACAATTTTTTTGCAATATTTGCATAATAACGTACACTGTAAAACCCACCTTTTAATAGCTGTCAGATTATCTTTTTAAGATTTTTTTTTTCAAATTTTAAACTTCCCAACATTATCGTTTGTAAAGCCATCTTTTAATCTCGGCCCTTAGATTAGATTTTTAATTTTTTATTTTGTTTTAAACTTTAAACCTTTCGAACCTTATCCCCTATAACCATTAGATCGTGGGGAGAAGGCCTCGGAACTCACGAGAGAATTTCACCCGAGACATAGCCCACGTCCTTCTTCCATAGTTTTGTGAAGTGCCGGTGATGACGAAGAGGAAGAGAGGATTCATGTCAATTTTTGTTCTCTGCTTTTTGAGGTAAGTAACCCTAGATTTTATTTGGCTTGCAAAATTCCAAATTTTATAAAATTGTGGTTTTAAAAATATAACCCTATTAGTGTATTATCTGCAAAACCTGAAAATTGACGGCCATAATACATGCCTTTAGAGATTGAATCGAGCAAAATGAAAAATAAAAAAGTTATAGGGTTTGATATCCGATAATTATCTGCAAAATTGCAGATTTTATACATCTGTATTTTATGAGATACGACCATATTAGTGTAGCTGCATCAAATAGTATTCTGTGCAGAACTTGAAGATTGATTAATATTGTTGATGGTTTTAAAGGTTGAATCAGGCCAAGTGCAAAATACAAAAGTTGTTCCTTTTTCGATTAACTATCTAGTTCGAAAATATCATATTATTTGAGGATGTATTCTGAAAGATATGCATGTTAAAAGGGTTATATATGATTTTACTAGTTTGCAGAAATAGATGAACATTCA
Source organism: Dioscorea dumetorum (assembly GCA_902712375.1). Taxonomy (NCBI): domain Eukaryota; kingdom Viridiplantae; phylum Streptophyta; class Magnoliopsida; order Dioscoreales; family Dioscoreaceae; genus Dioscorea; species Dioscorea dumetorum. The sequence goes on from CACTHL010000847.1 coordinate 1,531,788, forward strand.
AATGGATGCTGTAAATTTAATATTATTCTGATCAATACGAATTTTGGATATATCATAGCCTTGTCTGTCTAGTTTTTGTTAAAGAAAGAATTTTGCAATTTGGAGGATGTTAGACAATGTTATGCATATTTTAGTCCCTATTGGTCATATTGAAATAGTTCATATCTCCATTAGACTTGATAATTTATTTTATACCCTTGAAAGAATCCTAATTTAGAAAATAATATCTTGACCCTTTTTGCATTTATACCCTTCTGATTGCATTACCCTTGCTCATTAGCCACATGTGTCTATACACACACACACTATATATATATATATATATATATATATATATATATATATATATATATATATATAGTTGTGGGTTTGATTTTAGCGTACTTGTGGGGTAAGTAATACATTGTGCATTCTGGTGTTGCTAGCACAGTTAGTGTTTAGAGTCTCGATCATGTTTAACTAATGGTCAATATTTGTTTGTAAGTTTGGAATTTAAGACAAGTGTGATATTCATGTTATAGGGTCTATGCCCGAATCCTGATTTTGGTGTCCGAGTGGGTCCTATAGCTTGAGGGTATTTTTCCAGGTAAGTAAACCATGTATATACCGAATATTATATATATATAATTCCATATTTCCGAAATTAATTCACATAATTATTTAATTATTTTGGATTTTATTGTGAATAAATTTTCATGATATTATATTTAATTGTTTTGAGTTTAAGATATTATGCATATTAATATTTTCAAACTTATTGATCATTTATGCATATATTTATTAATTTAATGATTTATCTAATTGTTATTTATTTAATTGATTTGAAATGGTTTGAGTTATGCTTATTAGAAAATGAGATCACCGAATTTCATTATTTTGTGTTGACACTGATTTTGAAACCGACATATTTTGATATAGCAAATTGTAGTCCCCAATTAACTTTGCAATAACCCTATCATTGGGGGTTAAACACTGACCATGTCGACATGAACTCTGATTCTGATAAGAAACTATAGTTTCACACCGTTCCATCGGTGGAGAATAACGGCCTCTGATAATCTGGCTCGGGTCACCGAGGGTAAATAAATGAACTCTGTGTTTTGTTTTTGGCATTAGTTATTTGGGGGACATATATGCATGTTTATATGGAAACTTTATGTCTGTCTGAAACATTCTTATGTCTGGGTTTTATTTTTGATATTTATTATATAACGTTACTTTTAAGTATGTTTATGAAATATTCTGAAGTCTGGGGTTTGATTTTGATAATTATTGTACAACATCGCATATAAACATGTTTTTGAAACTATTGAATTTTTGTGAACCCTATATTATTGTTTTTAGTGGTTGCTTACTGGTCTATTTAGCTCATAAATAGTTGCTCTATTTTTTTCAGATCAAGAGTAGGTGTGTGTGACTAGCTTAGCGGGGATCGTTAAGTGAGCACCAGGTGGTTAGTATGAGGATAGTCTTCCCTTGGTGTTTAATAAATCTGTTATTCGTTTAAGACCTTGAGTTTTGCACCTTTAGTCTTCTTTGGATCTTAGTTGTAAACATGATTATTTCCATTCTTAAATTTTTTGGTTTTGGTTGAAATTAGTGTGCTGCTATGATTTATATCTGAGAGACAGGTATTGAGGCTTTGTGTGCCCACTTGATCTTGGCCTTGCGGACATACGGTGGTTTGTCGACGAATCGAATCCGGTGAGCCGGGTTCGGGGCATGACAAACACTACAATACTACTGACCCAAAGATTCATTCCTAGTTAAATAGCTTCCTCACACATACGATTGAGGGAAGATACGATTGATCCAAGACCTTCATCCTACTTATAAAGTTTCCTCACACATAACTTCCTCTTTCTTTAATTATTATTATTATTATTACCCATAATAAAGCCATGCATGAGGACTCTCTCTTTTTAATTTCACATTATATTAGAGAGGCCATAAAGACTATGACTGGTTTTTTTTGTGCATTACCCTTTTTTTTGTTTTTGTTTTTATCATGATCTATTTTTTGTCCTTAATTTTGATGAAAAAAATAAGAAGCATACATTTATGGGTGGTCATTGGTCTTCGTTTATTGGCATCAACTAGCTAATAAACTTCTCCTTTGTAAATAATTTCAATAATGTACGGATCTTTCAGTTCAGTTTAAACTTGCCCTTAACGTGTTTGTTGTACGGACCTTCTGGTTTGTTTGATGACCTTGCTCTTGCTATGTTTAATTGTTTATGCTCATATATAGATAGATATATTGAAGCATAAATTGACAACTTTGACTGAAAAGGGCATGGAATGGTCAACCTTGAGGGATGGGTTGACTTGTGGGAGTTGAATGAGTACGCACAGTCAAAAGCGAGATTTGAAAAGACTTATATATAAAATTACAGACTCTGTAATAAAATTTTAATATAATGTCGTTCATCTTTGTGTGAATTTTCAAAAGACTATATGTAAAGAATATTATTTTTCTTTTGTTTATCTTGATGTGGGTACTAGGTACACTATCTATTAGCCTCATAATCTCACTAAGCATAAGTAACTTTGATTTTATGTAACCATAGAAGCGATTTCACTGTCTTTCCAAAACTCTTCCTTGAAGTTGTTAAATTTATATATATATATATATATATATATATATATATATATATATATATATATATATATATATATATTCAAGTAATATTAAAAATGAACAACCCTTGGATTCCTTAAATTGATGAGATATATATATATACAAGGAAAACCTTATGTTATTATGTATACAATAACATAATCCTTATATGATTTTAATTATGCATGGATTGATTTTAATCACCAACATATCAGTGTCAATGAAGATGAATTAATCAGAACTACTTGAGGCAAGCTTATAATCAATAGATATATAATTAATTATATGAACTGATGATCATCGAATCAAACAAAGCACACTTGCAGACATGCATCCTCTCACAAAAGCATGCAACACTCCTGCTTATTTGCAACACAATATATATATATATATATAGGTAGTTGATGAATGCATGGCTTAACTGGAAGCATTTATGTCATCAACTGCTTAATTCCTTGTTATGGAGTACCCCAAGTCTTAGCTTGAAGTTCATCAACGATTTTCTTGTCCAACTGGAATGCCTTGGCAATAAGATCATCAGGAATGCGAGGAGTTGATCCAAAAATAGTATCAGCAACTACAATCGTTCCAGGGTTTTGGCTGTTGAACGCCACCAATGACACTGCATGTGATTTCCCAATATTCATGTTGAAGTGTGTGAGGCCTTGCGGAAATACAAAAATGTCACCGGGTGATAAAACCTTGGAGTAGAGTGTATCATTTGGACTCGAGGAGACGAAACCGGCATAGACCGTGCCTTCGAGAACAACAATGACTTCGGTAGCACGAGGATGAGTATGAGGAGGGTTAACTCCTCCGGGAGCGTAGTCGATTCGAATCAAGGAGACCCCAAGAGTGTTCAATCCCGGGAGTTCAAATACTGATGCGTCAGTGAAATTAACACCAAGACGATTCATTGTGTTGCCAGGCTTGTTGAATCCGGACAGAAAGAAATCCTCAGCTGTCACTGTTGTAGGGTTTTTGCATACAAACCCATTCACCGACACTGCATTGCATGTGCATGTTTGTGTTAATTTGTTAGTATATATATATATATATATATATGAAGAAAAAAATAATTATCAACTTTAATTAATTAAGCCATAGTAAAAAAGCATAAAAAAAAAAAGAGTTAAGTGATGATGCATGCCTTGAGAAGTAAGATCAGCAACACAAAAGTCTTGCAGTGGATGAGGATCAAAGGCAAAGCAAAGAGATGAAGTTATTGTGAAAATTGCAAGAAAGATGAACGCTTGATTTGCACTACTGCTGGCCATTTTTTTTTTTTTTTTTTTTTTGTTTCACAACTCTTGTTTTTGATTAGTGACGATGTTCTTCATGGGTTTATATACATCTTTTTCGAAAGGGATTCCTTATTATTTTTTCTTTTTTTCCTTTTTCGTTATTGTGGAAAATTAAACAGTGAAACGTCTAGGCAAAAAGCTTTTCGATTAAAGCATGTAACCACCTTCTTCTATGACCCTTGCATTACTTATTAATTTACAAGTACTACTGAATATGACATTTTATCATTTCTTTTGATTTTTCTCAATCATGTTATCAAATCGAAAAGCTATGCACATGTAACAAACGTCTAAAATAATGCATATATGTTTGCAAGTGTGCTTTGTTTGATGATTTGAATTCCAAGAATTGGTAATATATAGTGCTTATCGTTAAACATTTTTCACCTTAAAAGGAATGATCAATTTACCAAAAAAATTGACAAGTTTGTCATTGGATTAAATAAATATCAATGATAATAATATTTGATTTTAAAAAAATGAGATATCTCGATCTCATCACTTCAAACACTAGCTAGCTAGTATGAAACTCATTTATGCCTTTTTCAGACAGTAAGCAAATATGGGGTTATATCTATAAAACAAATTTCAAAATATATATATATACTTAAATTTGTTTTACATGAAGTTCATATATAATTTTTGTACATCAAAAGAATTTCATACAAGGAAACTGATATATATATTTATCATCATCTTTTAAATTAATTATTCATGAATATTATTCACAAATTCTTCTGTATATTCAGTAGGTAATTTTTCATCTTATTTGGTAGTTCAAATCAAAGATTTTAGTGTTATATAAGCAATTTGGTTGGTTCTGGACTTGAATTAATGATTTTGAAATTGTTGTCCTTAATAAGGTGAGAAATTAGCTCATTTGCTTTAAAATTTTTCCAATGACTTTTATTCCGCTCATTGTACTGTTTTCATGGAAGTCACGTAAATCCATTGATAATTAGAAGTTATTAAATTAATTAGATATATATAGATATGTATGTATGTATGTATGTATGTGTGTATGTATACCTAACATTATATATATACCATTTCATGTAAATTAATCTCATGTTGTTAATTATTTACCGATTCATCTATTAAGTTCTTAAAATATATATGGATTGTATTTTAACTCCAAGAATTTCCATTCTAATTACTATCAACTAATGGAATGTCAAAAGCCATGCATGTTGTTTTTTGCTTGAAATTAATGTTGAGAAGATCATGTAAATAATGACGGTAGATATATTGGTTATATGATCATTAGATAGTTTTCTTAGACTTCATTCAGTTACTTTCCTAAACTCATGGCGTATATGGAAAAAGATCATTAATTAGGAGGAATAATTAATAATGCAAGTGCAATTTTTTTTTTTTTTTGACAAATTTGACAAGCGTAATAGTTAAGAATCAGCATATCTTATATTATCATTAGCTATATTTAAGGCCCTATTTGGTTACAAAATAAAAAAATCTGGCATAATTTTATTACGTAGGAAGTGCAACTAATTATTACAGAAATTGTGGCATATTTTATTATTACAGAATGAGTGTTTGGTTAACAAAATAAAAAAAATATCACATAAATATTTCACCCACTTTATAATGAGAAAAAGTCACACACTTCAAAATAAAAAAATATTCCACTCCGAGTGAAATATTTTTTTATACCATAATTCTCACATTATGGCATAATTTTGTAATTTAAATTATATACCCAAACAACCATTATGGCATAATTCTGTGAAAATATTATATTATATTATAATGTACAGATTATGGCATAATATTTGGTTATCCAAACATAGCCTAAATGAGAACGATTAGCAATCAATTATTGCCATCAACTATATATAACCGAGTAGCGGACATTTGGAAATTGAACATTCAACCTTGTGCCCTCACTTTACGGCAAGAAGATTAGCTGGTGGTAAATATGTTCTTATGTCATTGATCCTATGACATTGTGTGCAAGAAAAACTCTCATAGCTCTTACATAATAAGTACTTACACATCATGTTTTTGGTGGGATTTGAACACCCATCCCTTGCATGTCCTTTTTTTAATTTGTGAATTAAATTACATTTTATAAAATGGATGTCTTCAATATTAATATTTTTAGTATGATTTTGAATAATTATTATTTGATTTAATGATGAGAAAAGTGAGTACCTAAATTTATAGAATATGTCTTTTAATTTTCTATTCTTCACTTCAAATATTTTGATTTTAATCATTATTAAATGAAATGAGTTAGTTGGGCATTCAAAAAACTCTAATTTAATGTAATTTCGGACATGTTTTAAGCAAACATATCTTTAAAAAATTAAAAGAAGTGATTTAATATGGACATGTTTTAATGTGTGTCATGCATCTTAGGTTTTTTTTTCTCAGATTTAGATTTTTTCAATTATCAAAATAACTGTGAGAAATTTAAAATATTCACTAAATTTAAAAAAATCATATCAAAGTCATATCACCACCTCAGTGATGACTAGATTTTTTGAAAACGAAGATATTGTTTTTTTTTTTTAAACACTCTTCTTTTTAAATATCACAAAAATAAAATACTTTTGTTTTTTAAACCTTTTCAAATTATTATTAATTTTTAAATGTTTTTATTTTTTTTCAATGTCATTTATTTTGTAAAAATATGTTATCATTATTATTGATACCTCTTCTTGGGTTTTAAGCCATTTTTATTATTATGATTATTAAAAAAAAAAATTTTAAATCACAGAAGTGAATTTTTTTTTTTTTGTTAAACTTTTTAAGTTAATATTTTTAAAAACTTAATTTCTTTTAAAGTGGCACTTATTTTGAAAAAATATATATTATTGCAATCGTCGTCATCATTATTATTATTTTGGTTGAATGATTTGCTTGTAGCTTAAAAAATAATAATTACACTCAAGTACAAATAAAAAATAATTCCATCACTTTTTATTTTTTACATTACATATTTCTGTCCCTTGTTGGATAAGTAATTATATCATGCCAGAGGTTGTTTATATAAAAAACAATTCTTATTTTTTTACATTACATACATCTACGTCTAATATATTTTTGGTATTAAAATGTGCAAATAAGTTTTAAAATATGTGCAATACAATTCTTATTTTTATTAATAATAATAATAATTTAATTGTGATTTTTAAAAATTTATAAAAGTTTAAATTATATTATTGTTAAAAAATGCCTTAAAAAGCCAGAAATATACATAAACCAATAATAATATGTTTTTCAAAATAAAATGCAATTAAAAAATATAAAAAAAAAAGATAATAATAATAATAATAATAAGGTTTTAAAAAGAAATTTCATTTTCATAATTTTTAAGTAGGAAGGGTGTTTTTAAAAAAGGCCAATGTTTTGGTTTTCTTAGAAAAATTCAGTGATCATCTAGGTGGTGACATGACTCTCATGAGATATTTTAAAATTCATCTGAGTGAATAAATTTCTCATGAAATATCTTCTAATAATTAGAGTATAAAGAAGTTTAGATTGGAACAAAACCATATATATTAAATAGTTAATTAATCTTTGGCTAACAAGAACAATTAACATCTTTTTAGAACTTATAATTAGTCATTAAATTTTTTTTAAGTGTATAGAGATGATGAATAAGTTTTAATTAGAGTATTAAAAAATATATATAAGCTAAATAAACTTTTTTTTTTTTACTAAAGCGAGAATCGCTATATACATCAATGAGGTGTACACTATACACATACCGTGAATTGATCGTCCAGTTCACGAGCTTTCAGCTCGTGGGATTTAAATAGTAAACCCACTCTTATAATTGAAGCCTCATTACAACTATTATGTATTGCAAAACTCGAATCCAAAACTTTTTAAATATTTCATACTTATTTTTCAAATATTTAACCATTCTTGAAATATTTGACCATTCTTGAAAGGTGCATTGAAGCATCTGGATATGACCATCTCTTTCTGTCTATGCAAACCGAAAACCATAAACAATTTCATCTCCCCCAAGCAGCTTTTTTATGTCTTTATGTTGCAAGTCATTAAAGAAAAACACAGATCAAACTTAATTATTTTGTTTGATGAATGCATGTAAAATTAATTTTCCTGCCAAAAACACATTAAGGGATTTGGTTATCTGTAAGGGAAATTATAGCGTAAGTGAAAATATTATATTTAAGCTTACATCACAGTTGCTTGATTTGTTATAACTTGAAATGCTGTCTTTGCTTTTTCTTTGTTTGATTTTATGTAAGTTGAGAAGTACAATTACCATGTAAGTGAAATGGTAAGATTAACTAAATCACATATTATTAATACTAGTTTTTTAATATTATTTATAAAATCTTTCATTTATATACTATGCTTAAATTTTATCTCTAAAAACTATTAATTATATTAACTCTCATTATTTAGGATTAATACTAAATTAAAAAATTAATTAATTTAGTGGTGGTTTATTAAATTTAAAAAATATAATATAATTCAATTATATATCATAAAATTATTTTTTTAATATAAATTAAATAGGAATTGGTATTTTAAAATATAATATTTGATTAAATAAAGCATAAATAACTATTTTGCAATCATGTTAATATTACTAATTATGTTAATATTACTTGAAATTATTTAATACTTTTCGTAATAATTAATTATTTAATTATTTTAAATATTTTAATAAAAAATATTTTTTAAAATATTAAATATTTTAAATTTAATATTTCTTCACATTTTATCACTTAAAAAATATTTGTATAATTAATTTTAAATATAATTTAATTTATTAAATATTTTTATAATTATATCTAAGATACTATAAAGATGAGTGAATATCATTTACTTTAGCCCATTTCAATTTGCAATAAATTTTGATATAAATTGAAATGTTGTAAAAGTGCATGAGATGTAAGGCCATTTACACATAAGTAGAGCTTTTACATCAAACCAAATAATCACGTATATGTAAAACCACCTACATTACAGCTACTTACAATTAACTATACAGACTTTTACATTACAGCTATTTATAGTTAACCAAACACGTCCTAAGAGCTAAAATAAGAGGAAAAAATTAAAAAAAAAAAAAAAGACTTCAAACTAAGCATGCAGTCATTCTCATCCATTTCCATTTGCTTCTTCAGATCAGTCAAAGACAAGAAACTTTTAACCACCAAACTGTAAGGGTCGGTGCCCTTACACTTGGTCATTAGGAGGACAACTTAACATAGGCCAGAACACGAGGGCGCACAACCTCGTGGACATGTGTTGTGTTGTGACCAAGAGCGGGTACAATATCCTGCACGATCATGTGCTAAGACAGTGAAGCGCGCGCGCGCGCGCTGAACCTTGGGTGTGCCTGTGGCCGATGAGCGTGTGGGGCAGGCGCGCACGCCCATACCAAGAGTCAAGTGTCGGGACTTAGATTATTTTAGAGATTTGGATCTCTAGCCAGTTTAGGAGGGGCAAAACACTTGATCATACCAAGAGACCCAAATGCCGATTCCAGATTTATCAAGGGATTACGTAAGCGTATGCAAGTGGGCACTCGGGCGGGACCGTGGCAGAGCTAAGGGCGAGTATGACACTTGGTATTACAGCGCGTGACCGGTATTGCTGCGCGCTGTGACCAAAAGTAGCTGGTTAAAGCGACAGTAACTTCAGAGGACACTGCAAGCCAAGTGGAAGTCCAAGATTTCAAGCCAGACTTGTATTGGCAAAGGGCTCAATTAATCTTGGGAATTTGAGAGAGCTCTTGTAATAGGGTCTATTATATCTTTGGGAGGGGATAAGACCTCTTGGTGAGGTACTATGGCCATGATTGTAAACTTTTCTCAAATCTAAGAGAGTTTATATTTTTCTCTGGTTTCTTGTGTAATCTTCTCGTACAGTTGATGTTTTTTTGTTTTGCTCGCTTCTTTAATGTGTTGTGATTATGTTACAAAAAGGTGTTGTTTCACTGCTGTTTTAACAAGGAAGGCTGACCTGACACTTGGTGTGTGTCAGGTGCCGCATGGCTGATGGTGATCGGTTGAGGCTGTGACACCAACCATTATCACATGCATATATATTATGTATATTTATATCAAACATGATACTTAGTGCTTTCTATATATATATATATATATATAACAGCATTTGCTCAAAGAGCAGAAGATATATTTCAAAGAGTACTTAAGAAGGGAAAGGAGAGTGTGCATGTTGTGGAGTCCATGATGGAGGAGAAGAAGATAGAAAGAAGGGTCCCAAAAAGTCGCCTTCTAGTGATCGTCGAAGACTCCGGTGAGTAAATGGGAGAGAGGTTTTTTGTTCATGTGAATGTTGGATATGGGTTGGGCTAAGACCCAAACCCATCCCAGTGAACACCCAATCCTGTGCAAATTTGGTGTTTATTTAAACTTTAGTCCCACATCAGAATTGGAGAGGAATTTTCATGCCTTTATATATTGTTTGTATTCTTTAACATTTGGAGAGGAGGCTATTTTAGTGTTAGGCCAGCGTCTACACGTGCCTAATCCCAAGCCAGTAACCTGAGTTTGCTTCCTTCTTGAAATGGCTGCTAGAGAGTTTGGTTATCATCAACGAGGAGTTTTGAGGATTCCATACGACGTTGAATATTTTAGACACTTGCTTTCAACTGTAGCTAGCAATTTTAATCTTGTATATATTCTTTCTTTGTTTTTTTATTTCTTTTGATAACTAGTTTGAGGATCTTAAGATGGGAGGAAGATTTAATTAATTACATGCATGCATGAGAGTTTTGTTTGTACTTGTTCTCTTCATTAATTCATAGTATACATACATATAATCATATAATCTCCAGACTTTACCTTGATGCATGTGTGCATGTGTTACATGTGGTCATATATATATATATATATATATATATATATATATATATATATCATGGTCATGATGTATGGTTTGGCCAAATTGATCATAGTCTGCATTTTTAAATTTTAAAGAGAAATATTGTGGTTGAAAATAAACAAGAGACTATAGAGTCAAATGAAAAGACTATATCATCATGCGTTGCTTGGACTGTTGAATATATTGAAAGACTAATCTTTATGATCACTTGTTGAGAAATTTCTAATTTTTGTATAATTTATACATATAATATAAATTTTTTTAATAACAAAAAAATATGACAGTTTCATAACGCAGGTAATGTTTATAATTTTATTCAATAAAAGTTAACAGTTTTATTGGTTCCATTATTTATTATTATCCTATAAAAACGTGGATAAATTAACTAGTATTTCTAAGAAAGTACTAGAGTCTCAATCCCAAAACTTAAAAAAAAAAAACCATGATTCACAAAGAAGAAACTAAAGAAACTTGATAAAACTTTATCTAATTCGTAGAACACACAGCTTCAAGTTTATATGCAAGCAAGAAACTTACAAACATGATCATCAATATCATCTTCACATAAATGCATGGTGTAAATTCACACCTTTTAATCATAAAAAAATTCTTCACTACATCTTCAAAGAACAAAAACCTTCTCAAGCTGTCCATTTTATAGTCATTCAATTAAGTGATTAATTTTCAAAACTTGATACTTTTAACTTAATTAATTTATCTCTTAAAAGAACATAAACACCTTAAAGAAGAAGAAAGAAAGGTGATAGAACTTCAAATTGTTCATTCCTATGCAAGACATACAAAACATGATAATTAATGATGATCATCATCATCAACATTTAATCTCAAACAAAACTCCATATCTTCAAAATCATATATATATATATATATATATATACTCAAAGAACACAAAGGTTCCAATTTGTGCATTAATGTATATACAATACACATACACTAGCTAGAAAAGAATGAAAGAATTAATCTCTACCAACTAGATGCATGAAACATCATCAATGTTTTGCTACCATTGCTACAACTTGCCGAAAATACTCGGCATCACAAGGTATTCTCAGTACCCCTTGTTGTCGGTAACCAAACTCTCCGGCAGCCATATCTAACAATACGGCGATCCTCGGGTCTCTCAAGAACTCAACTTGCATCAAGAACTTCTCCGAGCACTCATGCTCTACTCCGACAATCACCGGAACATATCCTTTCCGTGCTCTTTCTCCGGTGCACCTCTCGTCGCCTTTCTCATCCACCAATCTCTCATACATAGCCATTGGTTGGCTCTCTTTCCTTCTCCAATTCATCATTCTCTTCTTGTACTTAACTTTTTTTTTTTTTTTTTTTTTTGTTTGATGATCTTGTTCTTGATATGTTCTTGATATGTGTGTATGTTCATATTATATATGTGTGTGTGTGTGGGTGTGGAAGCATGGTATGTAGGTTGATATGTTTGACTAATAAAAATGGGGATTGAATGGTAAACTTTGAAGGCATGTTGGTTGACCTGTGGGAATTGGATGACTGTAAAGTCAAGAGTGAGATTTAGAAAGTATAAGTATATTGATTTTGTAGGATATTAAATTGGATAGTTTAAAATATAGTCAATATGGTTTCATGTTTGAGGGGATGCATTGATTGTAAAGTGGTCAAATAATGAAGGCATTTGGCATATATAAGAAAAGAATATATATACTCCCAAGTGGAAGGTGCTGCATTTTTGTTGTTATTATTATTATTATTATTATTATTTAGTTAATATACAGTGACTACTTATCTTATTATGAAGCCGCCCATGCAGTCAAAAACTTTGAATATTTTATCAGGTGATAGTTTGGTAGCAATTGTGCGTTTGTAAAATTAGGTTGCATGAGTCTCCATTGAGTATATATATTGATTATTTATTTTGATTTGATCTTTTTATTCATAGTTTAGATAATTTTCATGCACTTTGCTTCTTTGTTCAGAAACAAATTAAATCTTTTTTTTTTAATTCAAGTGTCCAAGAAAAATAAATAAATAAACAATAATGAGTTATTGGGAGTTGAAATAAATTTGAGTTTTTATAGGGTTTTCTAAGTAATTTTGCAAATTTATAGCAACATTTTCATGGATAATTACCCTCAACACTCTAATTTTTTTTAATTTTTATAATAAAAAATATATTAGTATTTTAAAAATAATAAAAATGTTATATTATATGCATATCTTCTATTTTTCTTAAATAATAAACTCTGCAATTTGTGTTTTTCCCCCTTTTTTTGGTTTATTAATCAGCAAACGTAATTATAAGTAAAAAATAGATTCCAATTTGTTGTTTCCTAACATGTCTCTCCGATTTTTTTTTTTATAAAATTTGGTATTTTTTACACATTAAAATTTTCCAATAATCAAATTTTATAATAAATAAATAATTAATTGATGATTTCTATAGAGGGGAATCTCCATATTTCTTTACAAAAGACCCCCTCATAGATCTCATAAACACATAATAAACAGAGCATTAAATTTAGAAGAAGAAGAAGAAACAAAGGACAAGAACTGAATTAATTACTGTAATTCTATTTCAAACACCAAAATAAGTACATAAACTGATCATAATTTACAATGTAAATTCAAAACCTCATCTTCATTCTTTTTTTTTTCTTTTGACAACCTTTTTGTTCCAGTTAATGTATTTCAGCTACAATGACAACAGAAACAAAAAAAAAAAAAAATCAGTGACTCTGTCAAACTATGTCTTTCTGAAATCTACCTTTGTCATTCATTCTGAAAAATCTGATCACCAAAACAAGAATTTGGGTGTATTCTGCATCAAACAAAAAATTCACACAACATAGAGCATACCAACTTCAATGAGAGACGTGTGAGGGACACCAAGAGCAACAGCAGGCCGCCGAGAATTCCTTCGAAGAAAACCGTATACTATATTGATGGTGAACTTCTTGATGAATGATGAAGATTCATGAGCAACAACACAAGTGTGACCCATCATGTATGCGACACCGGATTCTTTCTCTTCGATGAGTTCCTTCACTTCTTCCTCAACTCCTCCAACTCCTCGAAATCTCACTTTCTTTTTAACCTCTCTGGTTTCTCCAATTCGTGCCATTGCGCTTACCACAGTATCAGAAGGCGTACCGCCGACTACTGACATCTCGCCATTTGATTCAGGCCTGATTATTTCTCGCTGTAAAAATTCAGCTATCTTCATAAAAAGTTGGTTCTCGAATTCTTCACTCTCCCATTTGATGTCCTTGTACCCGTACCTGACGATACACTGGAAAATACGGTGCTCTGGAGGGCCAATTCTACTGATCAAAAACCGCTCGTTGGGGAGAACTTTTGGGAATGTCAGTGTTTGCAAACAAACAAAGATGCATACCCTGTGGAATGCAGGAAAGTTTGTCACAAAGTGTGCGAACATGGGCGGGATACCGGTGACAGTAGTCGTGTAGATTAGGCCAATGCCGGGAACACGAACAAGGCCTAAGCTTGGCCCGACGCTGAGAAGCCGATCAAGACAGACTTTGTTCTGGAGCTCGAAGGATTGCTTCATGGAGGTGCCGTACTGCCATGCAGACATTGCGATGAGGGTGAGAAGTGCGAAAACTAGAGGAAGCCAGCCCCCATTGTGGACCTTTGCTAGGCATGCCGAGAAATAGAGCAACTCTAATGATCCAAAGAAGACAATGAAGAGCAACGCTAAAAACACGGTTCGCTTCCAAATAGTAACAATGATGAGGAACATTAGACATGTTGTGACGAACATTACAGTGATCACCGCAAGGCCTGTGAAGTGAGAAAAGAATAAAAAATAAATCAAATGAAACATAAGGTATACATGGACTTGTCAAAAACTAATACATACCATATGCATTTCCAATTGTATCGGTACTCTTGAAACCAATTGTGACAATCAGACACAGGAACATTAGAAGCCAGTTGATCTCTGGTATGTAGATCTGCCCATGAATGCTGCTTGAAGTGTGTTTGATCTTCACTCTTGGGAAGCAGCCCAATGCTCGACACTGACTGATAATGGAAAAAGTGGCCGAGATTATCGCCTGGCTTCCGACTGCGGTTGCCAGAGTCGCAATGACAAACACTGGCCAAAATATTTGTTCTGGGGATAACAATCGCAAAGAGCTCATGAGGAAAACTGGGAAAGAAATAACAGAATGGCTCAAGACAAATCAAGTGAGGATTCACAATCGAGAAACAATATACAATTTGGTATGATGACATAAGTTCTCAGTTATATATATTATTCTCTTGCTATTATATCAAGTTCAATTCTTAGTTCATTCAGACATACAGGTAGGTCTCACAGAACAGCACAGATGATTCTTGATATGAAGCAATATAATATAAATTCATGTTTCCTGTAAAGTCCTAAAAAGAGAAAAGAATTAGATATCAAATATAAACCAAAAGATGAAAGATAATACCTGGAATGGATTTGTAGAAGCTTTTCTGAAGATCCTCCTTGTGCTTAGTGAGATAGGCTGCTTCACCCATATAGGCCAAGACCAAACAGGGATGAACTACAGTTGTAAATGCCATCTGCCGTAAAGACATATAAATTCATGTATTTAAGTTAAAACATCAAAACATTACCTTGAAAAAAGAAAAGCCCATTAAAAGTAGTTTACGATGTACTAGACATAGAGTACTTTATATGATAAATTGCATTGCAGATTCATTTTATTATTTCTGCCATTAGACAACATCAGTAGCTTAAAAAAATAACTTTATGACGAGTAGAAGAATGGAAATTACAAATAGTATTTTGCAAAGATTCAAACATCGGAAAAAATAGATTACCGAGTTCATTTCCACATGTTATCAAATTCATAAATGAAGTTTAAAAGAAAACAAAATGCAATAGCACCATGATAAAAGAAAAGTTCAAAAGTCTAAAGGTCTTACCCTGATAGAAAATTTTGAAAAATGACCAAGGTCTGCAAACATGGCCTCAGCACCTGATTCAGAAAACCATGTCATAACCTCAGCTGGATGAAAGATGCGCTTGATAGGATAACAAATGCCACAAACCAGTAATACAAAGAACGATGCCTCCAAGTGAACCCCATCCATCTTTCCCAGTTTTTTTAAAGAAGTTATAAATATAATATGGCGAGACAGCACGAACAACACCAGGGTTCCACTTGATTATGTTGTAAATGCCTATTCCACTGATGCAACAAAGCCAAGCAATCAATATTGGAGCAAAAAGAAAGCCAACCCGATGAGTCCCATAGTGTTGCAGTGCAAAAAGGGCCATTAACACAATACATGCAGTGAATACCGTGCAATCTGCACAAATGACAAAATTTAAAACATAAACACAGATAATGGGAATGATGGGTACTTAAAAAAATCTTGTAGTTTGATAGGAGAAATTAACCCTCTTTGACTAAATAAAAAATTCAACAAATTATTAACAACAAGAAGTCCTGGTTATAAATAAGCTAGGCCTTGTTGATTAAAAAGACCTGACACTAACAGCCTGAGCCCCTACTATGGTAGGCAACCCCCACAGATGTAAAATTAAAGCTTGGTTGTCAATGTGAGCTTGTCATAGCATGAGGATCACAAAAATGTTACTAAAAATAGATTACTCAATCGAGTCATTTTCACCAGTCAAAGAGAAGCATTCACCATAAATTCTCTTATGACACAAGTGCTTGTCAATTTTCAGACAAAAGAACCATTATGAAATAACTAACCAAATATAGTATTCTTAAAGTGTAATCAATGTTACTTACTTTCGTGTAAATTTGGAACCTTTATTCTTAGACCAGAAACTGCCGAAAGCACTGAAAAGATTCCAGTAAATCAACAATTAGTAATAGTTGCAGGAACACTAAATAATTTCCACTTGGTTGCAAAAAGCACTGCCAGAAGTATCTTTTAGCAAATATAATACATATATTAATCAAAGAATTTGTATTTAAATAATAATACCAATAGCTAACCCAAAAACTATAAAATACAATCTATGTTCAATTGAAAATTTAGAACTGTCTAGCACCTCAGACTGACCAAGATGGAGACATTAATATCAACTGATTCTTCTATGGAGAACAATAGTAATTAAAATATTTTACTGTAATTTATCAATAAGCACATAAGTTTACCAGACATTGTTGGAGTCAAGACACCATCGCCAATAACCATACTGACTCCCAGGAGCACCACAAGCAGCAGAACAATGCGAGAGCTCTGATGTTTCTCGAAAAAATTCTTTATCAGCACACTAGTCCTTGTTTCTCTCTGAGATGTTTCCATTCTATAAATGGATAGATGATCATGCACTGTGTTAACATTGTTCAGAACCCCCATCTTTGAATTTCTGCACATCAATGAATAGAGGGCGAACGTCCCACCTGCAGAGGTATTATCAAGTTAATGGTGTAAATATCACTCAGGATGCATCAGAACAGACATGAAATCCAACTACATAATTAGAGATCCCTTGAGCACCTTCACCATTGTCATCAGCTCCTAAAACAACGACTATGTATTTCAAAAGAGGAATCAGAGTGAGAGTCCAGAAAACCAAAGAGAGGACTCCAAGTACTTCGGCATCCTGTTCATAGAGTTGCAGCTTTCCTGAGAACGAACTCTTATACACATAGATGGGAGAAGTGCTCAGGTCTCCATAAACAACACCAAAGCTCTGGTAGGCCAGCAAAAGGGAGGTTCTAAATGATTTCTGCAGGACATAAACAACAGTTTCAAATTACAGGATTCAAAACAGGGAACCATACTTTGCACACACAACGTTGTTGCGAACCATAGACCTTAACATTAACAGCTTTACGGTTACAGTAACTACCTGTCCAAAAATTATGCTGTGATGTCAATGAACTATAAACGAAGAAAAAGGAAAATTTTGATATTTCATTGAAAAAAAATGAGAAAAAAAATTGAATCTTAACTCCCTTCAGCCAATAATCCACAATGCATAAAATTCAACCCCCTTTTCTTTTTTAAGTTTGCAGGTTTTATACGAAAATCTTTCAACCGATTATAGAACAATTTTAAAAATTCAAATTTTCTGAAAGAATCCGCCTTTTCCATCAGCAATCAAAATCACATTTATGAAAATTCTACCCAAAATATAAAATTGATAAAGAACATAAAAAGAAAGTCATGATACTCAAATGAGGAGGAAAAGATTAAAAGTTCCAATCTTTGACTGAATTCCCCTGTGACAAACCAAATAGTTCAAAGAAACCCATCAAATTCTCCAAAAAAAAACCAAATTCACCACAAAAACTTTTTATTTTATTTTATTTTTTTAAAAAACCCAAAAAACCTCAACAACAATCATTCAAACCAATAAAATCACAAATAAAAAACACAAATCTCGAGAACAAATCACAAAACAAAAAGAGAGACCACTCACCAAATATCGTCTCTCCGGTGCCTGTGCACCGGACTCCAATTCCATCCCACAAAGTTCCGGCGCTCCCTCCAGCCGCCAATCAGATAAGCTCCAGCGGTATCTCCGGTACACTTGACAGAATCGTACGCCAGAGAATCAATCGATAATGGGAGAGAGAGAGAGAGAGAGAGAGAGAGCAAGAGAGAGAGCGCCAAATGGCTTCGAGTCTCTAAACACAGAGACAAACACTGATTTGTTAGGGTTTTTAAACACCCACATCTAATTTCCACGTCAGCTTTTTATTTTTTAATTTATTTTAATTTTATATATGTGTATATATATATATATATATATATATATATATATATATATATATATATATATATATATGGGTTTGTTAAAAATAAGACAAATAAGATGCGGATGTGTGTTTTGGAATTTTGTTGAGTTTCCGTGAGATAATGTAAAACAAACTTCTCAATTTACTTCCAAAAAAAATCTCAATTCATGTCATAAATATATTCTAACTATTTTAAAAATATATATAGATATATATAACATCTGAATAATTTAATAAATCTTAATTTTATATAACATATGAAAATTATGGTTACATATATAAACTCTTGCATATACACCCTTATAAAGATAAATAAAATATTACTCTTTATTAATTTTTTTTCTTTAGGGGGTGTTTGGTTAGCTGTAAGTAGCTGTAAGTAACTGTGATGTAAGTGGTTTTACATGTAATTGGCTGTTTGGTTTGATGTAAAAGCTCCACTTACAGGTAAGTGGACTTACATCTCACTCACTTTTAGGGGGTGTTTGGTTAGCTGTAAGTAGCTGTAAGTAACTGTGATGTAAGTGGTTTTACATGTAATTGGTTGTTTGGTTTGATGTAAAAGCTCCACTTACAGGTAAGTGGACTTACATCTCACTCACTTTTACAGTATTTCAACTTACATCAAAATTTGCTGTAAGTTGAAATACAGTAAAGTAAGTGGTATCCACTCACCACCATTTTATCTTAAATATAATTATAAAAATATTTAATAAATTAAATTATCATTAAAATTAACTATAAAAATATTTGTAAGTATTAAAATTTTAAAAATATTAAACTTAAAATATTTAATATTTTTAAAAAATATTTTTATCATTAAAATACTTTAAATAAATAATTAATTAATTATTATGAAAAGTATTAAATAATTAGAACTAATACTAACATGATGATTAGTAGTATTAACATGATTAAAAAAATAGTTATTTACGTTTTATTTAATTTAATATTGTATTTTAAAATACCAATTATTATTTAATTTATATAGAAAAAATATTTTAATGGCATATAATTAAATTACATTAAATTTTTTAAATTTAATAAATCACAACTGAATTAATTAATATTTTAAATTAGTATTAATCTTAAATAATGAGAGTTAATATAATTAATAGTTTTTAGGGATAAAATTTAAGCATATTATATAAATTAAAAACTTTTATAAATAATATTAAATAATTAATGTTAACAATATATGATAGGGGTAATCTTACCATTTCACTTACATGGTAATCATATTCTTTAATTTACATCAAACCAAACAAAGAAAAAGCAAATACAGCATTTCAAATTACAACAAACCAAACAGCTGTGATGTAAATTAAAATACTTACAGACAACCAAACAGCCCCTTAGTGATCCATCTCTTCTTAATAGGGTTCTCAATGTGCTCCAGTTCCGACGAAAAGCCCAATTCTCCATCCCATAGGAACCGGAAATAGAAAAAATATTCAGGGATCATGGCCAAAGTAGGAACTGAGATATTATTACTCATCAGGGGTTAGGGCAAGAATCCGAGAGTACCTTTCTTATCTCATCCGCCCCAATATAAGTATATATAAGTGTATGTTATATTTTATGTTATAAATATTTAAATAAAAATAGAAGAAAAACTCATATGATTATCTAATTAGCAAATTACTACTAATTAAAAAATATTATAAAAAATAAATCAAATCCTAATATTTCTATGAGATTTTTACCAAATATTTTATAAATTTTATTTTAAATAATAATAATATTATTATTATTAATAATATTTCAGGGCCGGGGGATTCCCGAACCCAAATAATCCCTCTCAGGGGATGGGAACAGAGAAGGGGATAGAAAAAACTTATCCCCGTCCTCTAGTTCAGAGTCCGGGCCAGAGAATGTATCTCTCCGTGAATTCCTGTCTTATTTTCAACCCTAATTCCTAGAGTGAAGTATACATGTGTGTGATTGTTTTTCCCATAGAATGATACAATTCTAAATTCTACAGTGGTATATATACATACAAAAGGTAATGTAAATAGAATAGTTTATAATTTGTTCAGATATTAATAAAAATTTTTTAATGAAAATCATTTTATTTGCAATATGATATGTTGCCATATGTTTGAAACAAATATCTATTGCTTAAATTGAACAAATGTAATTCATACTATATTTTTCCAATCATAAAAATGTACAAAAATCTATAACACCCAAAATTGTCACCATTTCAAAATAACTCAATAAATATTTTATGCATAAAAAAATTTCTCAACTCTAAAATGTTCCAAAGAATAATTCTAAGTTTTTAAAATTTTAAATTTTAATTTTGTGTATATGTCTCCCTTTCTTCCTTTCTAGAAATTTGTGGATAAATATTAATTAATTAATTTTTTTTAATTTAGACAACTATACTTTCTAGGATTTTTATTTTAAAAAAAAATCTCCAAATATTAAATTGAACTTTTCTAAACCATGTAAAAAAATATTCAATTTAAATTTTTGGGAGAACAATAAATTAGTCATATTTCTTAGCTATGAAGTAAAGAGACTTTAGTGAGACAAATGACTTATTAATTTTTCTTACTTTATATATTTTTCCTTTGAAAATTGAGCCACAGTACTTGTCTTAGCATGCCATTTCAAGGATAAAATAAATATGCATTAAATATTTATTCATATATATATATATATATATATATATATATCATTTTCCAACATCTTTTTAAAGCGCTAAGGAAAATTAGATAAATTAATGATAATTTTATAATTTTAAATAGTTAATTTTTCCAAATATATTAAAAGGTATTTAAGGAGGGGGTTTAATTTGGAATTGGACTATAAATGTCAAATCATTCTTAGGAAGCAATAAATAGATTCCATTTTGTAGGCTTTGGTGTAGGTTGAAATTATTTAATTTTTAATAATTTTTTTAATAAAATAGATAAACTATTATTCATATTATTCATCTGATAAGATATTTAACTTTTCAGCTTACGTCTTATCATTTACTTATATCCACATTAAATTAATAACTGAATTATAATAAATTTGAATCTCATTAAGAAAAGGTTGAAAGTTGAATTTACTCTTAAAATATGATTGAATATTTAATGGGTGTCTAAGGGTGGTGATTCCTCAGCATTGTTATATATAAAAAACACTAATTTTTAACAAAATAGTTAATTAAGTATTAATGATTATTATTAGGGAAAAAACTACTATTATTTGCCATGCATGGCATGTATCCAAATTATTTATGTCAAATTCATTAGAATGAAACAAAAAACAAAATGGGACTTGTTGAAAAAGATAGACAAATATATTTGTTGTTTTAATATACTGATAATATATATATATATATATAAATTGTTTTGTCATTAAAAAAAAACTCTAATTATGATATTTTATTTTTTTTAATAAATATAATATTGATATATAACCAAATTAACATTAATAAATATGCCAGCAAGTTAGGACAAGGAATTTATATAAATAAATAACAACTAAAGTATGAAAAAATAGACAACATAAAAATACCGGTTTCGTTTGATCACTCGTTTCGTCTTTACATAATCTCATAAAACTCAAAACTCTGCTTTACTTTACTAGCTAAGTTTAAGGCATATTTTCTATTAAGAGAATAAAAAATAAATAAAGAGAATTAAAAATATGATGATTTTTAATAAATCATTAATAATAATAATTATAAGGCTGTGTTGGATTGCATTTTTTTTTTTTTTGGAAAAATTTTCCACGGGTTATTTTTCAGCTAAAGTAGACTGTTTGTTTGCGCAAATTTCCATGGAAAAATTTTTCCTCTTATGTTTTCACATGATCCTATTTTCCATCAAAACGAGAGAAACTTTTCCTACCTCCACCATGGGAAAAGTTTTTCATGGAAAATGTAAAAGGTTATGTGAAAAAAATAACACATGGGAGGGCTAATTTTTTCATTTTACAATAAAAAATTTTGATTTTCTAGCTAGAAAATAATGCCAATCAAACGGCTGTTTTTTATTTTCCACAGAAAATTTTTCTATGTCCATGGGGAAAAAAAATTTCCACCCATCTTCCATGTTGCCAATCAAACACAAGTTTTTTTTTTTTTTTTTTTTTTGTCAAGAAGATTGAAACCCCTAATGGGCAGCTAAACTAAGACAGGGGCGTGCGCACTCCTCGACTGAAGCCTATGGGGCCCGCACACACGTGGGCGCTAGGACCACCCACAGTTCATGCTCTCATACATGTATCCTCACCCCAAGGATTTAAACTCTCGTCACTTGCGATGCGTCCTCATAGAGAGACTTGATAAATGCCAATTGACCCAAAGACAGTTGACTAATAATAACTATAAGTTGAAACCTAATTAGAATCCTCCTTCCTCCAATGTAAAAGTTTAATGCTATGAAATTATAAAGCTATTCCGGAAATATCATTTTCCACATTAACTATTGTATTTATGGAGTACACTATAAAATCTTTAATGTAATTTTTATTTTCTTTGAAAAAATTATTAATAACAATTAACAACTCTTTTGAGAGTTTAGATATTTATATTATTTTATCATTTTTGTCAACAATGGCATGCACAGATAACCTATGTTTGATAAGTGGCAGGAAATTTCCAAAGGAAAAGAAAAATAAATAATGCAAATCAAGAATATTATTTTATTATTTATTCTATTCTTAGTTACCATTATGATATTAATTTAAATTTAAATTTGAATTAAATAATTTGATATATATAACTTTATCATTAATACATTGATTAAATAATCTTTTGTGGTATGATGACTTGGTTTCCTCAAACCCTAAAATATCACTAGTCCTTCATAAGTCAATATTGATCGCTATATCATCTTTGACAAACTCTATTTTTTGTAATTATTTATTTAATTTTTTTTCACATGATAAATTTATTATAATTTTGTTTATAGATTCAATATCAGTTACGTGTTTACTTATACTTGTAACATGTTAATCACTTTTTGTTTAACAAAATTTGTACAACATTTCTAATATATACATATGATTAAATCATATACGTAATTAAACATAAAAAATAAATTCCTTTTTTTTTTTTAGTTTATTTCATTATAAGAATATAATGAATAATTCCAAAATATGACTTCGTCTAAACCAAAAAAATTATATATATATATATATATGGTGAGAGAGAGACCATAATCTAGGTATGTTTACAATTATTATTGAATTTATATCCAACGGTTGCAATTCATTTAGGTATATTAAACATTACAAACAATAAAAAGATATGCAATATATTATAACAATATTTATATAAATAATAACTATTTGATCATGATCTCACGATTATCAATCAACATTACTAGTGAACAGTAATCTACATAATAATTTATTGGCATATATATATATATATATATATATTACTTAGTTGAAAGTCACAATCATTATCTCTATATTTCATTTTTCATGTTATACTTTTATTAATTGGGATTGGAATAATATTGTGAGCCAGTATTGAACTTATGCAAGAGTCCTAAAAACTCAAACAACTTAAGAAAAACATAATTAATACATACATAGAATGCCAATATGTAGTGATTTAAATAGAAATAGCAATGTGAATTGAGTTTCAATTTCTTTCAAGATATAATATATGTTCATATGTAATCATTTAAGGCAAAGTCTTTGTGATGGAGTGTTATGGCCTCAAAAGTGATTTGGTAGGTGAAAATTTGTTGATGACTTATGAACTGTTTATATATATATATATAAATAAGACCGCAACTATAAAATTTTCATTCGGTGATTTAAAAAAAATTCTATTTATTTTAATTTTAAATATAACTAGATTGGTTAAATTAAATCAGTTTATTTTATCATAACTTTTTTTTTTTTAATCTAAATTTTTCAAAACCATGTCGAGTTCATAAATCTTGTCTAATAATGACATTCTATAACCAGACAAGACGGAAAGAGAAATATTTAATGATTTTTAAAATAAAAAATAAATAAATAATTATATCAATAATAAGATTAACAAATATATATATATATATATATATATATATGTAATTCTAATTGTGTTTCTCATGACTTGCATGTCTTTGTAGTTTGTAGGTCATTCTCTTAAATGGAAAAGTTTGAAAGAAACCTTTGAATATTTGGTGCTCATGATATTCAAAGGAAAAGAGGTTTCATCCTTTCACACAACAAAATAAGTCAAGCATAAAAATAATGAAAGCTTATACATAGAATTTAGGTAGGCTACTAAAAAAAAAAGTTTTCTATTGATTGATTGATAAATTGACATATTGAAAGTTTTGCTTTGTTACGAGTCTGTATAGAATAATACTGATGTTATGCGATAACAATTATTGACTGTCGTAATTGGTATTTACACAAAACAAATTCAAACATAGATTTAAAAATATGATAAATTGAATCGATAGCAATAGTAAATACATAAATATTGATGTTTTCTTGGGCTACACAAGTAAACTACTTTTATAAGTAAATTTTCTCTCATAAAAATAAATTTAAGAAAATATATATTTCTCCATCTTGACAACTCTAGCAATTTTCTTTCACTATTTTAATTAATTCATGATCGTTTTCCTTTGTTTCTCTTCAATAATGAAAATCCTTTAAAATATGCAAAATTTAGTGAAATTAATTTATAACCACTATAAAAAAATCCCTTAAATATATACTTTGAAAATATATTCATATATTTATTTATTATTAACGCACCATTAACATATTTTTGTAATAATTTTTTAAAAATGGCAAAAAAATATTTAATAGTTAATTTTATTTGGAGGCCCAATCAAACTAAGGAAAAATTATTAAAAATTTATTACATATTTTTATTCATATCACTTTAGTTCTCGTTTGACTTATATATATATATTATGGTTTATAAAAATGGATTTTTTATTAAAAAAAGGGATTTCTTCTCTTCATTTTCTTTCATTTATTATATGTAAAAAGAAAGATGTAAACAACAAATGGCCCTTGAAAAGGTTTTATTTTTCAGAAGGCCCCTCAACTTCTCAATAATCTGAAAAACTCTCTGAAGTTGGGCTTGGGTTTTTCGGAAAATGTCTCTTGTATATTTATTTCATAATCCCAATTTTAAAATATCCATTTGAAAAATATCAAATTGAAAAATCCATGTTTTTTATATTCATTCATGCTAAACCACCATTATTATTTGTGAGACGAAATTTGAAACTTTAATTTTTATTTTACTATTGGTGAAAAATGATAATGTCACCCAATCTCCTGTATAATATTCTCAAATCTTAATCACGGAGCTATGTTATTGTTAGCATGTCTTTTTTTTTTTAATAAAAAACATATTATTGATAGTTTAGGGGTTTTTTTTGTAAAGTTATCAACTTCTTTGCATGGGCCATATACAGTGTATAAACAAGGACTGTTTGGTTAAAACGAATTTTGTAAAGGACTAATAAGGAATTTAACACAAGGGTTATCAGCGCTGCTCTAAAACCCTAATTCAACACGCATTGTTTATACTCTCCAGCCTCGAAATCACCCTAAAATTTCCGGCTAATTTGATCCCAATAATCCCCCAATTTGATTCGGAAACCCTGGAAATCTCCTCCTCCCCAAACCCTAGTTTCATGAACCCAAACAGGTGACAGGAGCTGCCAAAATCTTGAAATCTCGATTGAAAAAGCAGAAAAAAAAAAAATCGATCTTGATTTTATTCCAAAACCCTACTTTGATCAGTTGAATCTCCCCAAAATTCGATTTTGAAACCCAAAAAATGAGGTCCCTCAGTGCCATTCTCAGCAACTCCATCACTCCCACAACCAATCTCCATTCCCCAACAAATCCCAAGCACCCAAAAGTTCCTTCAATCCATTTACAAGTTCCAAGAGTTCATTCATCTCTGGTTTCAGAACCAGAGAAGACGAGCAGTGTGGTGGATTCTAGCTCTAGCAAAGCTGGGTTCTTGGGGAGCAAAGAGGTTATTGAGACTGAACGGAATGTGTTTGTGCGGACCTATGCAAGAGCTCCATTGGTTCTTGAGAGAGGTAAAGGTTGTAAATTGTATGATGTTGAGGGGAAAGAGTACTTGGATATGACTGCAGGGATTGCTGTGAATTCACTCGGGCATTGCGATGCCGACTGGGTTAAGGCCGTCGTCGAGCAGGCCAATACTCTCACTCATGTTAGCAATGTGTATTATTCGATACCGCAGGTGATGATTTATTGTTCTTCCAATGTGTTTATACGTTGTTGACTTGCTCTGATGATTTATACTTGTGGACTTTGTTATGAAGATTTATCGGCATTGATATTCTTTCTATCGATTGTTAACTATGTTTAAAAGATTGCCATTGTTGAGGCTTGATGGGATTGCTAACTTTGCTATGGTGATTTCTCATCTCCGTATTCTTTGTAGTTGCACTAAACAATAAGTTTTATATGTACTTTGCTCTGAAGATTGATATGAAGGTTTATTTATTGTCATTGATGTTTGATTATGTGTGTTAACTTTGCTTAGAAGATTTGTTAACGTCATTGATGTTCAGTGAGATTGTTTAACTTTGCCCTGAAAATTTTCATTGCCAGTGTTCTTATTTGATTGTTAAATACCTTGGTCATTGTACTAAATAATAAGTTCTTTAAGTTCTTTGCTTGGAAGATTTATATGTTGTTGATGTTCAATTAGTTTGGTAATTTTGCTATGAAGGTTTATTGGCATTGATGTTCGATTAGATTGTTAACTTTGTTCAAAGGATTTGTCATTGTGGCCATCGTCAATACTTGGTCATTGCACTAAACAATAAGCTCTCTCTTTACTTCCTTAAGATATGGTGTGCATTGAATCAATTGAAGTTGTTACTTATAATCCGCAGAGTTATCATCGTTGATGTTCAATTAGATGATCATTCATGTACATTACACTAAACAATGGAAGCTCTATGAATGGTAGTCATCATCCATTGGTGCGAATTTGTTGCTAATTTAGACTATCTTATGTGAGTTGTTTGTGTGAGTAGGTATAATGCATATGATAGCCGGAATCATCAAAATAAAATAGGAAACAATATTAAGTATTATTACTCGATTCTTGCACTCGCTATGTAATATTATGTGTGTCAAGAAGGTCGAGGCCATTATGTGATTGCTTGAGTGCTATTTTATAATGTAAATTGGTTTTATAATGTTTGATCTGCATCCTCTCAGTGAGCTAATATATTTCTTGTGCAGGTAAAACTTGCAAAACGCCTCATTGAATCCTCCTTTGCTGACCGGGTTTTCTTTACCAACTCTGGAACGGAAGCTAATGAAGCAGCCATCAAGTTTGCCCGAAAATATCAGAGACATTTGCATCCTGATGAAAAGCAACCTCCCACTGAGTTCATTTCTTTCACTCATAGCTTTCATGGAAGGACAATGGGTTCAGTTGCCCTGACAAGCAAAGAACATTACCGTCTGCCTTTTGATCCTGTCATGCCAGGAGTCACATTTATAGAATACGGGAACATTGAAGAAGCCAAGAAAAGTATAGTTGCCGGAAGGACTGCTGCAGTGTTTGTGGAACCTATTCAGGGTGAAGGCGGGATTTACAGTGCAACGAAGGAATTTCTGCAGACATTACGTACTGTCTGCAATGATACTAGCGCTCTCCTCGTCTTTGATGAGGTATGCAGCTTATGTCTTCTTGCACTAAGTTTTTCGCTTCGTTGTTTGCTACATCTCGCTTAAATTGGAACTGTGAAGATTATATGCACTATGTACTCTTAATTATACTGGATTGGTCGAGACTCTGTTGAACATATGAGATTCTTGTTAGTGCATAAAGATTGAATAAGTTAGAATATGGCAACCTTTGGAAACAGACATGTTTTGGCTTGCTCAAGATTGACAACATGTTTAGTGTATTTTGTATTCCCATTTTGGTGTTTGATTGATGAAAATGCCTGTTAAGATGTGTACTGGAAGGGCTCTCAATCTTGATCAACATGAATATCTGACGAATTGATCTTTAAACTTGTAATGCCAGTCATTCACTATTTGTATAATTCAGTGAGGCAGTCAAGAATCTAACCATCGATCGATTTCCATGCAACTTTACAGGTTCAATGTGGACTCGGCCGAACGGGTTATCTCTGGGCTCATGAGGTGTACAGTGTGACCCCCGACATAATGACTCTTGCCAAACCTCTCGCTGGAGGCCTGCCCATTGGCGCCACCCTCACCACTGAAAGGGTTGCTGCAGCCATCAACTTCGGTGATCATGGAAGCACCTTCGCTGGTGGTCCTCTTGTATGCCATGCTGCCATTGCAGTCCTGGATAAGATCCAAAAACCTGGATTCCTTGCAAGCGTAACCAAGAAGGGCCTCTACTTCCAAGAACTTCTAGCTCAGAAAACAAAAGGCAATCAACATGTCAAAGAAATCCGTGGTCTTGGGCTTATTGTAGGGCTTGAGTTGGATGCACCCGCATCGCCGCTCGTTGATGCCTGTCGAGAAGCTGGACTTCTTATTCTGACTGCTGGGAATGGTAATGTGGTGAGACTTGTGCCTCCATTGATCATTTCTGAGCAGGAATTAGAGCAAGCTGCTGAAGTTCTGTCCAAATGCTTGCCTGTGCTTGATCAAGCTGCAATCTGATGATGCATATTTTGTATGTTTCTACCCCTTTGAATAATCATAAATTCTGCATTTTTGAAACACTATCTGTGCGAGTCTAACATTGTATATTAAATCACGATGAATCTCTTTACATTGGAGAAGTATAACAAATAATTCAGGTAATGGGAAACCTCAAAACAAATCACATATAAGTGCACCCAATTCAGCAGCGTTGGATTTGATAAGACTGGGCTTGCGCTTTCGTGAGTTATATGGTGATTGAGTATATATATATGGCAGCCATTTCAACCTTGATCTTAATCCCCCGAAGTAATTGTCTTGTTTGGCTTTGAGATGATAAATCCTGCATTGAACAATGTAATTCTAGCAATTAAGTGGGAAACATGAATAAAGTTGTGAGTATCGAGTTGAAAGATTGGTGGAGGTACCTTCAGTTAATATCTTTGGAAATAAACCAGGTGACAAGTTGATGACTAGCTGAAAATATGTCAACATATGGCATTTCCTTTGATGAGACTACCAGCTTCAACTTTTAGTTGGTGCTCATTAATCTTTGATGGACTTTATCATTCCATGATCCATAGTCTTGAATTTATAGTTGTCAATGGACAAGACCATCGTGCTTATTTCACTGGCCGCACACCAACTGTCTTAAGACGGAATCTGTACTGAGGTTTCTGCTCTTCTTCATCATCATCTTCATCATCATCCTCACTTGACTCGTCTTCTACCCTATCCCAACGAGAGTAATCCAGACCTGAATGGCCTTTTGGTTTTGGAATCGCTTCCCATCCTTTAACTTTGGAGATTACATCATGTGTGGCCCCAGCTGCCTCAATATTCTGATTCTTGGTGTTAGGTGCATCAGCCTGAATCCTGGGAGGATCCATTTTTCTAGCCTCCAGGATGATTTCTTTTCTTTCTTCTACTTCTGGTACTTCCTCTTCCTCGTCTTCTTCAGCATGATGTTCTTCTTCCTCAGATTCAGGTATGGGTGCCAATGACTTCATCAGCGAAATAAAATCAATGTGAACACTAATGAAAATTATTGATCAATTCACCAGCATATTCAACATAATTCAAATAAAACGACACTAAATTCTAGATAGCAATATCTGAATGATTTTCATTTTGCAACTCTGAGGCTATTGCCACTTTGCCGCTGGATCAAACAAACTGTCACATCCTATCCTGATCCACATTTGTAATAAAGAGATAAATCAATATTGTTTTTCTTAAAATAAATTAGAAATTTGTCTTCTGGGCATTTAAGCATGAGATGAACAAAGACAGAGTCAACAACTCCTATTTTCGAAATAACTCCTGTTGAGATTGTGCTACATAACATAGAAGGCTAAAAATGACTGCATTATGAGTTACCTAGTGTGAACAATGCTGAGACAAATATTAGTGAGCAAATCATTTGTGCGAACTTTACTGTTTGAAAATTTTCACAAGCTAAAAAGATGATTCAAAAGGCATCTCCCCCAAGGTTAAAACTACGTATAGGAATAGGTAGTGATAACAGATTTCCAATATCTCTGTGAATCAAAGCAAAAAATATGACAAGGTTCAACGGAAATCTAAATACTTCTTGTTATGTGGCAAAGGTTGCCATAGGCATTGCCCAACCAATGCCAATTTTTAACGAATAAGAAATTAACAGGAAACCTTGCTGTAGATTGCTCTCAATCCCAAAATAGGATGAGCTCCTTACAAAATTCTGTTTAGCAAATTCTATTGCAAATATGTCAGTCACTTATTTGATTAACATTTGACAGCCAAAGCAAATATTTTGTCATGTATCTTGTACTATTAACAAATAGGATCTAAATTAGCATTTGATGCTGGTGGTTTAGGTTTCAAAAACCAAGTCAATCTGCCTAAGTTGTAATTAAATGAAAGAAATCTTGAATTCAGAGCTTTAAAAAATATATTTATAGAACCTTATGAACTACATGCACATCCTGTTAAGAAAAGAAAATTTGCATAACAAAAAATTAAGCCCAAGCTAATGGAAAAGACTGTTTTTTAAGAGTAAACAAGCAAATGTTAGAAACTGTAAACAGTAGTTAAATTCCCAAAAGGCTTCACACAAACTGCAACCAGAGGACCAAACCCTCCTTAGTAGAACTATTATGAATTAACTATTATATATCATCAGCACATTGGATGCAATGCCGTCTCCACATGGCATAGGTTATGAGTTTGAATCCCACAATGTGTTATCTCAAGGTAAACAAGGATGGCTGCTAGAACCAGGACACTAATAAATAGTTAAATATTTAACCATTTTTGTGAAAATGAAAAATAAAGAAATCCATGACAAATTCATGACATGTCAATCATAGCAGAGATGGTCATAAGTAATGAGTCACAAACAATCCTTCGCAAAGAGAATTCTGAGAATGTTAACAAACAGAATGAAGAAAAAGGATCATACCAACTGAGTTTTCAATCGAGCCTGCAAGTTTCGGTAGACATCAGATGATGGGTTAAGCTCCATAAGTCTGTTAACATCAAACATTGCTGATTGGTACTCCTTGAGTGTAACCAAAGTTTGGGCCCGCAACATCAAAGCTCCTGTGTGCTCAACATCCAATTCAAGAACAGCCGTGCATTCTTCTGCGGCCTATTTCAGGATCACAATTCCAAATTGAATGTCTAACTAGCAAAAATTAAAGAATAAAGCAGACACATATCAAATGTAGACGTTATTATAATCATGGTGCTGAAGATAGCTTGGTTACACACACACACACACACAAAAAAAAATCCTATAAACGACACAAAAATGAATGAATCTCTAACACTCATACAGCAAAACTAAAATTGATGATATACATATGAGACCTAAAAAGCTCATAATTTGTTCATCCTACAACAATTATGGGAACAAACAAATTGAACATACGCAATCGAACGCTTAATCAACATGGAGAAGTACAAACCTTCTTGAAAAGTCACGCAATCCCTAAACCGAATGAATCCCACACACCAACGCAGTGATTTCATACAAATGCAATCTAAAAAACTCATGATTTAGTCTTAACATAACGATTATATAAACCAAACAAATTCAAAACACGCAATCAAATGCTTGATCAGAGAATACAACGGATTCAACAGTAATCCGAGGATAGATCAATCAGGGGAAGAATGAACCTTCTTGAAATCATGAAGTTTGAGATAGCAAGCGGCGCGGTTGCTATGGAGGGCGATCTTCTGAGCCTTGGACTTCGCCATGGCAAGAGCCTCCGTGTAAAGCCCCAACGCCTCATCATGCTGCCCTTGTCTGTACATTTGGTGCGCCTTCTCGATCATATTCACCGCCACCACCGACGCAGCCGCCGCCGCCAACGCCGCCATCGGTTTCCCGGCGGCCAACCCCGAAGTCTCGATCCCCGGAGATGGAGGCAAGATCGAACTCCGAAGAAACAATTCGAGATTTCAAAAGAGACAGAGAGAGAGAGAGAGCGAGACAAAGGAGCCACGCCATGTATACATCGCGAAAGAGATAGTAATTGATGGCCGTCGATTTTATCTTAAGATTCGTTCTTAAATCTCGAGGCAATTTATACGGTGGATATGAGAGTCGTACGAGGAGTCGTACGCGGGGATATGTATTATAGAAATGCGATTGCTTGCCGGATTCGGAGAAGAGTCAAAAACTCCGCGGGAGCAAAGAACATTTGGATCCGCTTCTACACCGGTGTGGTTACCTCCTTCCAATTCAAATTCGGCGGTGCTTTTTATTATATACTCCCTGAAAATATATAACATTCCATATGACTGCTTTTGCAGGGAAAATAGACAGTTCAATTACAACCTTTTTTTTGAAAACTTTATTTTTTTAAAATATAAAATTTAGTGACTAGATATGTTTATGTTTATTAATAAAAGTAGGGATGAATCAATATATATCAAAAGAAGAATTTAAATATGTTATAAATTGAAAGAAGAGATCCCTAAAGAGTTTTCTTATAAATATCACTCGTGATATCAATATAGAGGTTGGGAAAAAAAATGAAAAAAAAAAGGGTCTAAGTGCAAGAATTCAGACAAGCAAAGTTAGGGGTTGTAATATCCGCTTTGCAGAGCGGATAAGAGGGTTTTAATTTAAAAGTAATATAAGATAAGTGAAGGATCTAAACGGAAAAAAGAAGGGAATTAAAATATAAAGAAATAAAGGGGGCTAAATGTAAAACG
Organism: Dioscorea dumetorum; assembly: GCA_902712375.1. Classification (NCBI taxonomy): domain Eukaryota; kingdom Viridiplantae; phylum Streptophyta; class Magnoliopsida; order Dioscoreales; family Dioscoreaceae; genus Dioscorea; species Dioscorea dumetorum. Next base: position 1,565,123 of record CACTHL010000847.1, read on the forward strand.
AGGGGAGCTTGTTACTTGTAAAAGCCTCACCATCAAACTAACAGAACGACAGCGAGACCCTCTTTTTCCCCAAATTCTTTGCTTCTTCTCCTTCGGAAAGGGGATTGGAGCCCTAGAGATCGATCTCTAGGGTTTGATGGACCCCGAGCAGACGTTCCTCCGCGTCCATGCGCGGCTCTCCGGGATGCTCTCCCAGCTCCTCACCCCGAGGATCCGCGCTACGCTCGAGTATCTCTACCTTGGCGTCGCCGTCGCTCTCTTCGGCATCCTCGTCGTCATGCACACTAATTTCGTCCAGCAGGCATGATTCTTGATCTTCAGCACTTGTCTTGCGTTTTTGAATTGAATTTTGTGCGGAATTGATTTGGTTTTTGGTTTTGGAATGCTGGTGCCCTTGACTTCGTATGCATGTTTGTGGAACTTAGATGAAATTTATGTTTATGCTTGAATATAGGCTGAGATTTATGAGGGTTGTACTCTTGAAGTGAGAAAATCCTTGTAAATATGGATCATTTCTCTAGAATGAATTATCTGTTACTTTTGTCTATGTGCCTGATCTCATTTTAGGTTTCAAGAATCTGTTTCTGTGTCATGGATTTCAAGAAGATGCTAACTAAATGTATGGATAATTTAATGCACATTCAGTCACTATAGAAGTTCTATCTGGTTCTTAATGCCTGTTCTTGATTGTTAATTGGCTTTGAAGAGATCATGAATTAAGCCTATTTTATTTTCCTTTTTGCATGTGAAGCCGGGCTGTTCCAGTGAGCTTTCTGTTATTGAATTTACAGAAGCACATCTTGTCCAGATTAAGGTATGCTAACACTGATATGTCTTTGTCACAAAATTTCACATGGAAAACTGGCTATTGTGTGACATATTTCAAAATTCTTATCTTTTGCTTTCACATTTTGGAAGTGTTATTACTTTCTTTTCCTTTTAAAAAATTTCTGTCTGTGATAGCTCAAGAATACACAGTACTTTTAAGCTTTTTTTTTAATCATATTAATCGTCCTTTTATTTTTGGAAGACACAGATGCAGACTCATTTTTTCTATTGATTTTATCTGTATCTAGTCAGTAGATAATTTTTTTAATATTCTCTCTTCATTGAATATTTTTGTATCATTTCCGCTTTGATTAACTGCATAGTTAAAATCTAGGACTGTTTCTTGTTTCTGCCATCAACTATAGAACATTTCATCTTCATTATAACCTTGTCAATAGAATGGATTTGCTGCTATTGCAGATAACTGGTGCTGGGCTTTGGTCTCAGAGTCCAGCTGATCAGAGTATGGTGGATTTTCAGAAACAAGAAAATTCAGTTGCAACCTACAAATTGCCAGATGTGAATGGAGATGGATTTGCCATTTTTTCAGCCAAGTTTTGGTCAAGTTGGATGGGTTCAGGTGCCAGAAGAAAATTTATTTATTACTAAAAGAGTGATAATTATTTTTTGATCATCAGACAGAAAAGTTGCTGAAGCTAGCAACACTGTATCTTTTTTGGTGAGGCAGATATCACTGCAGAAGGAGGGGATCTGCATATAGCCCGTGCTATATCTGCTAGGGAGTCATTCAAAGTAGCAGTTGGTCATTTCTTCAGCAAGGTGAACATGCAAATTTCTTCATTTTGGAAAACTGCAAAGCAGTTCTCAGCCAATGCCCGTCAGGTCTTGGTGAGAGCATTTAATGAAACCAGTAATTCCTGATCTTGTCTTCATTGCCATTTCATTTTTTATGTTGTAAAAATGTTTTCCTTTTCAAGGGATAAGTGTTAATCTTCAAAAGAATATTCTAAATATTTTTTAGTTTCACCTAACTATATAAGTTTTCTGCTATGGTTTTTAGATGTTCATTTGATTATATTCCTCTTATCTTTTTTTATGATTCTTGACAAGTATTTGTTGACTTGTCTGTCTGCATACAAACAGGTCTTGGTTCCTTTTTATTAGATTTAGTGGAATAGTAATATGGATGCATGTGCTAGTATGTTCTTTGTCATAGATGGGTTAACACAGCTATGTATTATGTCTATATGTAGGTGTTCTATTTGTTTGAAATTTCAGGAGGATTGAAGGAAACAACGATAACAATTTACTGCCAGTTACACCAATAGAGTAAACTTTATATGTGATATGATGAACATTGTACACTATAATTTTTCTAGATGGACTTTTAAATGCATTGAGATATTCAAATTGAAAACTCCTGCAACATTTCAATCGGCTGATAATGAACTTTAAACTTGGAAGTAGTAATGGATGGGCACCCAAATACCAACCTGTTTATCTTTTCATGAAGATTATTGGCAGTATGCTTCACATCATTGGTTGTTTAGCTTGTTATCATCTTTATATGCTGGCTTTTGGGATTGAATTGGTTTAATTTTCAAGAAAAATTAAATGGTTCTCCCATATTACTACTTGAAGACAAAATCTCATTTTACATATTAAGTGAATGGGAGTGCTAGGGGTGCCTGTTCTCGTCAGTAAAAAGGGTTTTCATGCTCGTTCTGTATTCTGATAATTGTTTTAAATCATTAGAGAAATATATTCTGAGCAATAAATATTGATTTGCAGAAAATAAAAGAGTGGGATATGCTTATGGATATCTCAAAGTTCTTGCAAATGTTCCAAATACAGCATCTCAAGGCTTTCTTAGGTGAATTTATTGCTATATTCAGAAATTCTTTTTCCTTCTTTTGATTTAGCTTTTCAGTTTTTTTGTCTTCTGATATTCTATGCGAAGAGATCTTACATTTAAGGTAAAAGATTTCTTGGGTTAAGTCTGTTAGTAAAGGAGATTAAAATGAGAAATAAGTGCTGAAAAAAACCATGCTGCCTTTGGTAGAATTTTTTTAAATTACATGTGGCATCAAGGTGTTTTTTTTTTCTCAACTCTTGCGCAGCCATGGAATTTACTATCATCTGATATATCCATGCAGCATACTGCATGCCAATGTGTGTAAGCTTGACAACCCATGTATTCAAGGACTCTAATTATGTGGGTTTTTATTGCATGACTTTTGAATTGTAATCTTTAGCTCTCGTACCTTATGTAGGAATTCAGCTGTTCGTACATGTTTTACCTTTGCTTTTTCTTTTTTTGGGGGAAATTATTCATCTGTGACCTGCCTATTGACAAGTCACTCCCCAAACCTCTCTGACCTTTCTTGATGCTTTTGATATAAATGTATTTATAACTATATATTTGAAAAGGAGTAATTGCATAGGTGTCTTTGAGTTGGGTCTGGTCAAAGGACCCTTTTATCTACATTGGACATTAACTGGTTGAATAGTACAAGAAACCCTTGAATTTGACCTGTATTTATACTTAAGCTAGGCATATACACATACCTATCTGTTTGTATTTATACATGATCTGATATGGATATATACTAGTGTGGGTGTGTATATATACTATGCATGCTCTTGTTATTTCATTTTTTTCTTGATTGCTGTTACTATTTGCTTGCCATTTTATCTTTAGTTTTGGCTAATTTCTGGCCTTCATTGCAGTACAGTGGCTCGAGAAAAGAAGCAACGCTTTTGAGCCAACTTATTTGTACACTGTTGAGAAGGTGTAACGTTGTAGTGATTTTCCTGTTTGTTATTTGTAGATATCCAAAAAACTATATGATAGTAAGATTGCTCTGTCGCCTTTTTTTATGCATATTTCCCTTTATATGTCTGCACACCATGGGTATGGAAGATCTCTCAAGTTTGACAGATTCTATACAGATCTCAATATCTAAAAAAAATCTAAATTCAGTCTTTCCTCTTTGTAACTGGACAATATTTTTCAGGGATATTTCTTACTTCCAGAAGCAGCAAAGTCTCAGCACAATTTACAAACTGTTAATATTACCTTATCAGCTCAGAACTCATGCTTCGGAAACAGGTTATAGTACAAATCTCTCTCCCAAGATTCTCTACCTTATTTAAGTGTATTTGCAACTTGGGGATTTTTTGAGCTGATGTGTTTGGTTAAGCATGTATATCCTTGTGTAAGAATTATGTTAGGAAGCCATTATACTGTCATCACATATATCAGCCTTTTTACTGATGTTCTATCAATCAAATTGTTTCTTCTGTACAGGTGGCAACAACTTCTAATCAATAGCTTTGTTGGTTATGATACAATACTTATGAACAGTTTGTTGAGCTCTCCTGGTCAAGGTATTGGCTTTAACAACGACTGGTCATTCTTTTCTGGTCTTTTTTATTTTTTATTTTTTGCCTTTTTGTAATTATGAATGAAGAAGATATACTTGATTGCAGCTACTGCTTAACATACTGTGTTCTGCTGATATTTTTTATTTATTTAATATATGGACTGAATGTTTGACCCAAACTAACTTGATGTTCGAAATACATGAACTATGTGAGACATTTGATATCTCATTTAATCAATCTGATTGCTTAATCATATTCTCCTGATGGTTTACACACACAAACTAAATATTGTAAACACTTGCGATACAGTGCTATCTCAGTCTTAGTTGCAAACAATTTCCATTGATTCAGTTTGGATTGTCTGTTATGCTTTTTATTCTCTTTCTGCTGCATATTCACTTAAAAGTTTACTTTCTTGTGTCCTAGAAGCTTACATGATTTTTCTCAAGCCTGTCCTTACCCTTTGAAAGATTATATTGATTCAATTATGAGTGGGCTTGTACAATATAGTGGGAAAAAAATCTAACATGCTTCAATCTAATTCAAGGATATAGTCACTGACTGCAATAGTATGATGTGGCAAAATTTACCTGTGTATAATCAGATTACTTATTGTACAGTCTAAATTCTGCATATGGGTACATTATGTTTTTACTCACTAATCAAATTGGTTCGTTGTATATGTTGATTATCGGTGAAACATATCTTGTTGAAATCAAGTATTTCAAATCGGTCAAAGTATTTTGGTGAGTGTCATGCACATAAATGTGGGAACACAATTATCGCATCAAAGGTATTGTGGAAGCAAAACCCAGCTTCTTATATAAAATGTATGGTTTGCACTGAGACTGGACATTATTGCCTGTGATGTGCTCCAACTTATTCCGAAGTCATGGATGGCACTTATGAAGTTGTGGTGCTTCTGCTTTTGTTCCATCAATTCATAATTTCTAAATAGTAGGTTATCTGCTTTAAGTTTGAGTTTGAATATGTTTATTTATAGAGATGATGTTTTTGTGTTAATTTTATTGTTTTTGCTGTCACTCTGTTCCTAGCATTTTTTTGTACCAATGGGCACATAACTCAAGAAAATGCCTCTATTTATTCATCTCAATTGTGATTTATTTATTGTTCATGTTCTTTATGTAATTCTTTTTTAGTTTCCATCATTTATTGATTATGCAATGTGTCTTGGCCGTTGTCTCATTCCTTTTGAATGTGGAAGTATGTGCTGTGGAGCATTTTAATTTTTTATTCTTTTTAAAAACTCTTATTGAGTGGTTCTAACTTTATGCAGGTTACCTTTATAACTACCAAACAAAGGAGTTCTATGATCTTAGTTATGGGCATGAACCATCAGAAGGAACTGCAAGGTTTGGAGGTTTGTTGAACTAAGCTGTTCTCTTAACGATAATTTTATCTGCTAGTTAGATGGCATTTGAACATTTTACATGTATAGTTTCTGAAGCATGTAATTGGCTAGTTGAACCTTACCTTGGGCAAATTTATTCATTATCTACATTCAAGGTAGTGCAGTGCATATTTCTGGTCTAGTCATCATTGTCCCTAAAAGAAGTCAGCAGATGCTTCTCAAGTGCAAGTATTATGATTTGATTGGTGAAAGCGTTAGTGTCAGTGTATGTGCTTTACATTGTTTTAGCATCTAGATTTGTGCAAACAGAGTAAAGAAAATTAGCATGTGGTATGCTCAGGATATAATGACGGCAAAGTTATGCATTCTTGTGATAGAAGTACTTGAAGGTTTTTTTTTTATGGTTTTCAAGAAAAGGTGGAAGCAGTGGGTTATATGAAATTTATATGGTGCACATGGTTCTGTTGTAGCACCAAAAAAAAAAAGGGAAGAAGAAGCAGTTTGTGATGAGTAGTAGAATTAACGCGAGCATCTTTCAGTCAATCTTAGATTAGTTGTTACTACAATTCAGGGTGATAATTCTGTGTATGTTTCTTTATATACATAGTGTTGTTTGATTTGCCAAAACATAGATGTAAGATTTGAAGGATAGGTATTCCATGTATCAATAAGATAAGCATGGGAGGAATTCTTCTGTTCTGTTCATGCTTGAGGGAAGTTTTATAGGAAAGCAATGTAATCTATAATGATGTACTATATAAAATTTTGGTAGAAAAATGTGAGTCTAAAACATGAGTTATTGCACATTAAATGAATGGTGCTGTGATGATATAAAAGTTAGAAGTATACAGAAAAGCTAAAAAGTAATATTGACATGATCAAATAATATTCACTAGAGCAATTTTAATTTTTGAATGGTTTTGATTGAAAAGAAATTAGTCTGAAACCGACTTCATTTTAAATAGATCTGGTGGTTAAAGATCAATTGTCATCTTGAATAGATGATCTGGGTGGAATTTGGGGGTGTTTGGATGGGCTTATTTTTAGCCCAAAAGTGCTTTTTTATAAGTTAAGTACTTCTGAGTTTTAAAAAACATGTTTGTTTGGGCTTTTAGGCAGAAGTTATGAAAAAAGCTAAAATTCAGCTTTTTTCAGAAGCTACCCCATAGGTGCTTCTCAGAAAAGCATTTCTAAAAAGCTATTTTGAGATTGCCAAATTACCCAAATAACCTTCACAAATAATATATTTCCTTCATTACATTTCCCTCATTATTATATAATTAATATTATAATTATTTGTAAACATTAATAACTTAATGACAACTTAATAATAATTATTACGTAATTACTATAATAATAATAATTATTATTGTTATTATAATATATTTAATATTAATATTATAGTTATAATTATAATTGTAATTACATTTGTAAACATTAATAACTTAATGACAATGATAATAACAATTATTACGTAATTACTATTATAATTATAATAATAACAATCATTATTATTATAATTATAATTTTAATTTTAATTATATTTGTAAACATTAATAATTTAATGACAACGATAATAATAATTATTACATGATTACTATTATAATTATTATTATATAATTAATATTAATATTATAATTATAATTGTAATTATATTTGTAAACATTAATAACTTAATGACAATGATAATAATAATTATTACGTGATTTCTATTATAATTATAATAATAATTATTATTATATAATTAATATTAATATTATAATTATAATTATAATTGTAATTATATTTCTAAACATTATTAACTTAATGACAACGATAATAATAATTATAATTATATTTCTAAATATTAATAACTTAATGACAACGATAATAACAATTATTACGTAATTACTATTATAATAATAATTATTGTTATTATTATATCATTAATATTATAATTATAATTATAGTTATAATTGTAATTATAATTATAATCATTATTATTATCATAACATTAGTCATTATCATTATTAATATGAATATATAATGATAATTGAATGTAAAGTCAATGCTGCCCATTTTAGTCATTTGCCACCTCCAAGAGTGCTTTTATAAATTCACATCCAAACAAATTCACACATATAAAAGCACTTCTGCATTAATTTATCCAAACATAAAAAATAGCAAAGCACTTAACTTATTCTAAAAAGCACTTTTTTTTAAAAGTGCTTTCCTAAAACTTAAAAAAAACACTTTTTTAAAAAGCCAATCCAAACAAGCCCTTTGTCAGGAAAATCGGAAAAAGCTTACAAGAATAAATAGTTAAATGCTGCAGCATTCATAGTAATGACTTGTAAAAAGTTTCACAGAGCAAGATCCAGTAATTAGATGAACTTGTAAAAATTTATCAATTATATACTATTCACAAAATATGCAGAATAATAATTTGTTAATTTGAAGGAAACCAAGCAAATATCACCAACAAATTCCTTGCTTAAGGCAACTTTTGGCCAGAGTAGTTCCTGCTGAAATAAAACCACTGTCTGTTCTGAGGAGACATGCTCTATGGTATTCACATTTTAAGTTTACAGAGCACACGACAGTTTTTTAAATTCCTTAAGACTTGTCTAGAAGGTGAATGATGAACAGGTTTGACTCAGGAATTAACTGTCTCTAAAGCAGTGATTATTGCCAAAGACTCATGTGGGCATTCCTTCTGCTACTATCAGACCATTAAATTTGTCAGATTAGTGGGATAACACCATATCATAGCTTGGTCTCTTTAGTTTGATTGTCTATCTTCTTGTTTAAATGCGGAGTTTACATAAAAATAACATGTGTTTTGATTTTAATATTTTATCAAATAGAAGTATGTAATATATGTTTAGTCACTAGCTCCAAAATTTCATGCAGCTTTTTTGGTAGAATACTCTTGAATGTTTTTATTCTAATGAGGTCTTATCCTTTGTTAATGCAGACTACTTTGTGACAAAATGTGGTGTTCTTATTATGTCACTGTTTGTTTTCTTCACTACAACCATGTCAGTGTCATTCACTCTTAGAGAAACCCAGTCTCGTATGCTCAGATTCACAGGTTTGTGCCTATTAGTATGTTTCATGTCCAATTTTTTTTTTTTTTTTTTTTTTTTTTTTGACACATTTGCATTTCCTGAGCTACTGCAGTGCAGCTACAGCACCATGCTCGCCACCGGCTTCCCACATTTCAATTGATCTTTGTGCATGTTATTGAATCTCTGGTCTTCGTGCCTGTTAAGTATAGTTGAAGTTTATGGATGCCTTGTCTTAAGTGAAACTCCTAGTCTTTTGTTTGCAAACAATGGTCTGATTTTGACTGATTCATGCTAACTGCAGATAATGATTGGAATCCTTTTTTTCCTATTTGAGTTCTATGATGACCAGCTACTAGCATTTTTGGTCCTAACTCTTGTGTGGCTGTGTGAGCTGTTTACATTGATCAGGTAATTCTCTAGTCTTTGTATTCTTTGGTAATATTATAAGCATTTATGTAAACTGTGAAAGATTGACCAATACTTTTATTAAACTATGCAAAGAAGTGTTTCTTTACCTCTGGATTACAAATGTTACATAAAAGCTGTTGATCGAGAGGATCCAATGTTTTTGTATGAGACCATGGTGCATTGTTGCATTGAAAGAAAATTATATAGTGTCTGAAAAAAATTGTATCTGATTATTACTTTAAAAAACAAAGGATAAGCTGTGAAGATATTAATCATTGTAATTTTTTCTTTCTTTGCAGTGTTCGGACTCCAATTTCAATGCAATTTTTCCCTCGCTTCTTCTTGCTCTATTTTCTGGTGTTCCACATTTACTTCTTTTCCTATGCATATGGTATGTTACCTTTATGGAACTCTCATAATAGTCAATGTTGTGTTGTGGTGTGTTGATGGTTTATAATCACTTGCATTTTCTCTATTTTGTAGGGTAGAGCTGAGTCTTGCAAACCTAGTTATTACTTGCATTTGGTATCAACTAATGTTCGTTGTCTACTTATTAGGTTTTTCGTATTTGGCCTTCTCAACCACTGCAGCTTTCATGCAGCATTTGATTCTTTATTTCTGGAATCGCTTTGAGGTAATTTTGTGTTAACTAAAGGTTCATTCTTTTAGCAATTTTTTTTATTAACTATTATACTAAATTCCATATTAAAATCCAATCTCAATGTAGCAAATTTTCCATATTAGAGTAACAACTCCAACTCTTACAATGTGGAGTCCTAATACCCATAAAAAACTATATTTTCCTTCCTTCAATCAGTCCTTGGACATTGTTTTTCGTGTTTCAACATTATACTGAACCTATTATCTCATTTATGGTGAAAACTAGAAGTCTGGACCATTCATATCCATAAAAAATGCTACTATTCATCGTCCTTGTCCCTAACAACTATAAGTTAATCAAACCCACCTCATCCTGTCATGTTTCATCAGGTCCCGGCCCTTCAGAGATACACGAGGACAAGGGCACAACTGCAGCAACAATCTGGGGTTTCCATATACGCTTCTACACTCATTGCCAGAGTAAATGTGAGAAACACAAACACAACAAATAACGAGCCTGAAACTGGAACGGAACCTGGCTTAGGGCCTGATCAGATTCCACCCAATCCCATGCCGAATGCTAATAGGATTCAAGAAGAAACTGGAAGCAATGCCTCGAGTAACTCCAATTCATCCAACGACATTCTCCAGTTTCCAGATTTAAATCCTCCCAGAGAAGCTGGTATTGCGGGCTTTAACTTACCCAACCCACTGAGCTCCATCCTGCTTTGGATATTAGGTGGTGCTTCTTCAGAAGGTATCATTTCCTTCTTTTCGATGTTCAGGGATCCACGAGATCAACCTCCAGTTTACACTGATCCAATGCCAACACCACCACAGCCATCCGCCCAGCAAGAAGAAAATCCAGTGACTTAGAACCTATCTTCTTTCTTTCTGAGGAAATTTGAAATTTGCTTGCCTAATGCAGTGCCCCCTTTAACATGTAAAATTTATTTTTGTCTAGTATATATAGAACACTCTTAACTATTTTGAGAGATGGAGGAGGGGGCGTTGCAGATGCAACACAAGATGGGGATGTGTATATGAATATATCATTTCACAGGAACAGATATGTAAGCAATCTAATACATCTAGTTGCATCTATTTGTTAAACCCTGTTGCTCCTTGACATTTCAAAATGACTACTGTTTGGATGGGCCTTGATCAACCCGGTTCCCAATTGATAAAAGAAACACACACCAGCTAAGTTAAGGGTTAAACACAAACTTACCACTGTCACTCAAATCTCAAATATAACAAGCCAAAGGGCGTTACATTACATGCTATGAAAGATAAAAGCTTGGTCTGCCAGTGAATTGTTCATCTTCTTTTATCATCCATGTGTCGTCTTTCTCTGTGAGATTCATCATCTCTGCTTCGGTGGTTGCTATCTGTATTTCTTCGCCCTTGATCACCATTGTACTTCCTGTGCTTGTCACTATCTGATCCCTCCTTAACATGTCTACTGCTGTTTGAAGTTCTGTGGTCTACATTGCCCATGTGTCTGCTGCTTTCGTGCCGCTTATGTTGCTCTCGATCTTCATACCTTTCTCTAGCTCCCCTATCCCTGTGATAAGCATCAGCCCTTTCAGTTCCTCGATTTCTCTCATAATCTCTTTCAGTTCTTCTTGGATGACCATCATCATGCCTCTGTCTGTCTGCCTGCTCTCCGCCGCTTTGTTTTGGATCATCATTGCGCCTGTTTCTTTCCAAGCGATCTCTGCCACCTCTTCTTTCAACATCATCAGGCCTGTGTTTTGACCGCTCAGCATCTCTGTGGTCCAGCTTCGGTTTCTTCGATTTTTCTTGCCCTTCCAGAGCATCTTCATCAAACAGCATCTCGTATCTGTGGCAGATTGCTAAAGCTAATGAGTACGTGAATCCTTCTTTTTGGCAAGTGTGGGTCACAGAGCGACAAACCTCTTATTATCACCACCACCACGCTGTGTGTCATCTTTTAGAACATATTTTGGACCTTGTTGCTTATTGGAGCTATTGCCACACTCCCTGGCAATGTGGTCAGTAGCACCACACTTGAAACAGCCACCTACAGGGACATTGAGGAGAAAAAAGAAGAAAAAAAAAAAATAATAATAATAATAATAATAATAACCAGTTATCAACTTGTTGATAGAAGGCAAAGATCTAATAAGGGGAAAGACTGCACGAAAAAGAGTAAAAGAGTGGTCGGGTTTGTAGACACAACCAGAATAAAAAATTTCGAAAAGTCGGTTGTCTTACAAAATTATAAAAGTAGAGATTCACCTTTATTTGTATTATTCCTTGTGCCATGTCTGAATTGTCCCCATAGTTTAGCAACACTTTGGCTGAAGTCCACATGTATCCTTCGGTCATCAATTAATGTATTGTCCATCTGTTGTGATCATTAAGTTACAAACTACATGAGAAAACTACTCTATTTACATTACACGAAACCTCTACTAAAATCTGTTTTTATTCTGTAGGAGTGCTTATAAACTGATTGTCATCGAGAAACCTGCAGAATCTATAAAGTAATTCAAACTATTATACAAATTCAGTCAATTCCTTTTGAGATTTCTATGTTGTATGCACATACTAGATTAATTTCTAAAAGCTCTTACTATCACCAAATAAAGATGCTGTTAGAACCAAGTTTTAATATTTTTTATCTTGCTTTTCTTCAGAAACATTTCAAAGTATGCTTTGTTTGCAATGTTTCTCCTTTATGCACCCTTACTGATGTTAACTTATTCAAGCCCAAGGGCAAAACATTGCATCTTTACCATCAGGCTATATTTTGTTGTCACCAAAATCTCAGGATGTTGAGGGGCTAAAAGATCAAAGGTAAAGTTAATATATTTTACATCAATGCAAAATAATCCGCATGGCAATTTAAGTTGTTTTGAGAACATAATCATGTTGAAATAAAGAGATTTAAACAATAAAAAACCATTGATTCATTTAAAGTAATAGATTGACCAAGACATGTAATTCTGTGTATTGAGCATCAAATCAATTTTAATTTTCCTAACAAAGATTCAATAGGAGAATGAAAATGTGGAATCATGAACTACGCTCAGTCATGCAAAGAGCAAAACCAATTACCTTATAATATGCCCGTTCACATGCCTCCTTAGATTCAAATTCTAGAAATATAAAATAAATGATAATCAGCACACAAGAACAGTAAGAGATTAAAGATTGCATATTGAAAATTAATGACTAATTACTATTAGCAGTAATATATATAAGCTTACACTCATTGTTTTAAGAAAACAATCTTTCACTGAAAATTACCAGTTTGCCATTTCATAAAAGCTCGTTCCATATGCAAAAAGGTTCCAATAGAGTACTGATTCATTTCAAAAATGAAATCATGCTAAAACTATGGTGGCATCTATGCATTGACCCAATTAAAAATCTACAGTGTTGCAGCAGGATAGCAATCGTCTTTTCTCATGCTCCAAGTATAGGATTATAATCCATGTGTCATCTCTACACTTCTTTCAGGTTGTCTTGCACTCGTTTTCATGGTAGTTAGATAATTCGTAATAACCTTATGAGCATCCAGTTGAGACAAGTAAAAATCTAGTACTAGAGAGGAACGCTTATTCATTTCAGGTTTCAGGCTGCTCAAATTAGGTCTAAGCCAAAAAAAAAAAACCACCCTCTATTGTAATCATTGCTGCAAAAACCAAAATCATTCTGTTACTTAATCCACAGAATTAACTTATATAGAACCCCAACTCAATAACCTACTAAGGCTTGATAGGTGCAACTTGAAACAGTCTTTTGCTCTAGTATGTCACATCAACATTCTTGTAAACAAATAAATCTTATTATTAAAAATTAGCAATAGACTTAGCATATATACAATAAACAAAGCAAGCAACTTACCAATGAATGCATAGCATAAGCTGTCTCCAGTCTTATAATCACGAATTATATCAGCCCTGTGACAAAAAAAACAGCAATTTATTCATGACAGAGAAAACATGGAGCAGCTCCTCAGATAAACATTAAAATGGGATCACTCACGATGTTACCGTCCCAAAACGAGAAAAGATTGTATGAAGATCTTCATCCTGAATTTACAGGTATATAAAAGAGATACGTCACTTACAAAATTTAGGATTATATTATGGAAGACCTCAATGAGCATATTTAACAAATTTCAACCAAGAATTGTAGCCAATGCTTTAAAGAAGGTGATCTTGAGCAAAACCGATATAGAATATTGTTTTAGTTTCCAAGTTGCTATAAAACTAAGGCATGCCAATTAAAAGCATAATATGACCATACTAGAAGGCACCAAAGCAATACAGGATGATCACTAACTTGTGTGACAGGGTTAAGTTTACAAACAAATAAGACATTATCTGGTGGTTTTATCTCAGCATCTGGAATGTCCCCAATCTGTCCACACAAAAGTATAAATTAGAAAATAGACAAAAGTCACTTCTTCATATAGCAAGATGCAAAAATTCTATGTGTTAGGTCTTACACTTTCAAGAAGAGCTGCATTAGTAAATGCTTCTTTCTTGCGGATAATCTCCTCAAGCTCTCCTGGCCCCAATTTCTCATCCAAGGGAACCCAATCATCCTCTAATCGCTCTTCTGCTATCTGCATTGTGGCAATGCCAAGCAATAAGTTTGGCAGAGGAAGAACTAAAAATTAAGTTATATCATGAGCTCAGTTATCTCATAGTGATGCTTGAAAGAAGTCGGTTTTCATGGTTAACAGTAGCACTTATCATCTCCCTCAAATCCCACTCCGTTATGGCCCTCAGTCATGAAGGAAAATCAAAATCCAAATGATCGATGGACTATGAGATTATCAAAGAATTGTAGCAGAAGCACATTGGAAGTGGCTCTCCTATATAATGTACAGACATAACATAGTTCATATGCATGAGAAACTTTAAGTTACTATTAACTTTTCAAATGCCATATTACTAACAAGTTGATCATACTAATTGATTACCTCCTCTGCTGGCTTGCCCTCTGGAGATTTCTCTGGAATAAATTCAGGTAGTTGGGGTGGATCATCAAAAGGATCATCCAGGACATATGTATGTTTGATCCTATTACATCACAAAGGAGGATTATCAGAAATTATGAGAGTGTGTGTATATATATATATATATATATTCATAAAACACAAGGGTAAGAAAACAGCTAATAAAAAGCAGCTTTTCTAAAATATTGCAGAATAAGAAAACAATTTATTATTGAAATAGTCTGCTGACAGAAGCCAACATGAAATAATGACAATCATAGACAACACAAAAAATCAAATAACGTTTATTGAGTCTTTTGGTTTGTTAGTTAAACATAGCAGTTTAAAACAACAGAGAAGAAAGTTTTTTGAATTATAAATCTTTAGCTTAAGTTTCTAATACCAATAAATTAGAGAGTTTCCACTAATGAACCACTGGAAACAGAAAATCAATAAATAATAAACCAATTATCACTGCATGATCACATCAATAATCAGTCATAGAATAATGAAAATAAATGCCATTCATTTTAAAAAACAATCCAATCTTATAATAAAGAATCTAATGACAATTTTTTTGATAAAACATACCTGATATCTTTAAAAGGCCGACCTTTATCATCAACATATGCTTCATTTATTTTTGCCAAGGTGTCCAAGCCTTCTTTCTCTTCAACCACTCCAAATACCTGCACATGTTGTGGATTTATCTCATCTATTTGGTTGAAAATTTATTGCAATAAGAATACAAAAATAAAACAAACACTTACAGTGTGTTTTCCATCAAGATAATCAAGATCATCACGTAGTGTGAAATAGAACTTGTAAAAACAGCAAAGAAAACATAATGAGAGAAGAGCCAGATCAACTTAATAATAATTAAATATCAAAAAGAGAAGCATCGGAAGAACCAGTAAGAGCTAAGAATTAAAGTTATGTTGGTAGGACAAGAGATTGCAACTCTTGAGAAAATGTAAATAAAAAAATGTCTTCTCTGTGAAAAATATGTTTTGTACAACAAATAAGTCATCACACTATAAGTATTAAACCTATCTTACTCTCTCAAAATGAGGGGGCATTGCCAACGAAGACTGATTCCATAGAACTATGAAAGAAAAAATACAGTTTCTATCGGTCATTCATACCTCCAACAAATGCATGGCCTAAACAACTGTCAAATGCAAATTCACAAGTCCCTATCATGTATAAAAAAGAAATTTAAAAAAGCTACATTAGAGTGTTGCCTATTTGATGTTAGTTAACTTTGAAAAGGAAGACGGTTCCAATTATCCAAGATGTTTGGCAGTAAGTCCCTTAAAGATTCAACAGCTATTGATAGTGATCACGTTTTTAAGTTTTAATGTCCCCCACACAGATTTTCAAAGGTGTAACATTCACCATAACATTATAGGTAGTTACATACATTGTAATTGCCTATTCTTTTCTCATACCAAGTGCCGAGATATAATTTGTTATAAATAATTTAAGAGGAATGGCTAAGATTTAAAATGTGAAGAGTTAATAGCCAAGAAAATCATTCATGAACACTTGAATATATACAAACTAATTCACATATTAAATTTCTTTGATCCCAATCTAGTATGGTACAGACTGCTTCTGGGTTTTTCATAAGGTAAGACTTCAACATCTTACTTGTCCCTCACTGAAGCTCCAATCTAAATTACTAAAACTAGTTGTTAACAAAATTGACTTCAAACATGGAACAATATTCACACTTCTCACATGAAAACACTTGAAGGGGAACAAAACTGTCGGATTATAAGCATCCTAACAAGAAACTTTCTTGTTTATATTTTACCACATAAGTATCTCTTACTTATACAAGAACAAACAAATCATCATCAAGTTCAGGAAATATATATATATATAACAAACGATCAGGGCATAACAGAGCAAAGATCTACCTGAGAAGCATTGTAGTTCTCCCCAGCACTGGCCATTGCCACAGTACCAGTTTTAGAATGTTTTAAATCGGGGTGGATTTCATCATCAAAGAAGCGAGCCTGATCACCATACAAAAATCTGAAATAAAAATGCAAGGTATCGTCCAGTGACTGAAAATGTTGATGAGTCATATGATACAGGCAAGGACATATAATGCACTTGTGGCAACAAGTACAACAAACACATCAGAAAAAGACTTGAGCAGCACATAGCACAAGAAAATTCAATAGAATAGAATTACAAATAACACATACAATCTAAAAGCGTAATCTATGAACCACTCAACATTATGCTTACATTGAAAAAAATGTAAATATGAAGTGTAGACCATTATACGATTTAGAAGTGTATGCATAGTTTCTCCTTTCACAGTTTCACCCCGATCAATTAATGCACCCCTACCAAAAATATGTATCTTATTGCCCTAGCCTTTGCCCTAAGATAGTAAATTAGTTACAGAACCATTAAACTAAGCCAACAGCTCCACCAAAACACATCAGCATTCACTCGTATAGTTCACACAATAAGCGACATATCATCAAGATGCCACATTTTGCACTTCTTTCAGTACATTAAATCCAAAATAAAAGAAACAATGCAGGATAATATTCAATTCTTTATAAACCGCAGTAGTATTCACCACAACTAGAAAACAATCATCCTACTAAAATATCAGTCCCATCCACAGTTTGCAGATCTAAAAACACTAACTTGTAAACAGATTCACCACCGGTGCCAGTGCCCGTCCGATCACCAGTCTGTGCCAAAAAATCCTTCTCAACTTTGTGGAACAAACATCCATTATAGTACTTCATCCTGCAAAACAAACACAGAATCACTCAAATCCATATTCGCCCCAATCACAACAAAAATCCAACAGATTACAACAAAAACTACAAGAAATTCTAAAACAAGAGCATCAAAACACAACTCAATAACAAATCAATCATGGAGATACATACTTGCAGAGCTTGAGGAAGTTCTTGGACGTGAGAGGGCATCGATCGGCGTGGAGATCGACGACGATGTCTCCGACGCTCGTCACGATCAGCACCGACATCGCTGATCCGTTTCACTGCGAGTTTGTCTCGAGGGTTCCAACAATGGGCTTTTTTGAGAACGATGAGTGGGATTCCTGTGAAATGGATATCGGATCCGGGTTTTTTATCGGTTTCTCTATGATCCGAATCCGATAGCTTCGTAAACGGGTCGGATTTGTTGGATGTTTTTATTATACCCCCTGAAAAACTCATATTTGTGTAAATACCCCTACTGCCCTTTATTTTTCATTTCATGAATCTCTTTTCTTCAGTAAAAATAATACATTGAAATTTTATAGTAAAATTATAACACGTTGTTTTTTTCTTTATAAAAACTATCTTGATTAATTAAATTATAAAATGACATTCAATAAAACTATTGTAAAAATTTAAAATACAACACAGCACAATTATTTAAAAAAAAAAAAAAAAGAAATGGCATGCAATTAAAAAATTTTCTGAATAATAGAGTGAGGTGGTGATTTAATAGCTTTAAAAATTTGTATCTTAGGCTCAAGCCAAATAAACCAAATTAACCCTTTGAATGAAGCTTAGTACATTCAAATATTGAATCTCAAACATTGATAAATATAAGCCTTTAATTAATTGTTTCCTTCACTAAATACATAATTAACAAACTAATCATACATTATTATACTTCTCAATTATATATATAACTCCAAATTTACACCTCCTCAAAGTTCATATAATAATTTAATTTATAGTCAAGAACAATAATTTGGTGATGAAATTGTGAGCTCTAAATTTATATGACTATTATTCATACATTTGGTACTATCGGCTTGTTTTCTCTTCGATATCAGTCTTTGATTATTCGTACTTTCGTTGTTCTCGTATTTTTCATATGAAGATGATAGAGTTAACTCGCATCGCTTGTCGATATGAGAATTTTCGTCTCTCAAGTTTACTCCTTCCTCAACCGATGATCTGCATAACATGATCAAAATATTATCATATAAATCAAAAATAAATAAATATATGTATTATATAAAATGTTGAGTTAGAGAGAGGAGTTAATTACATTTCAGACAAAGAGTTGTTGAGGGCTTCAAGATCTGAAACTAAAATGGTCTGATTTGAGCTTTGGTTGTTTATGATTCTGTACATCTGAAACATTAATAATCACCAATTAAATCAAATTGTTAGTGAGTTCCCAATAAATTAATTATATATAAACTTTTAAGAAGAACAAAATTAGTGAGGAATTATATGATTACAGTGATATATATTATTAAAGTAATGTTTCCTTTTTATTTTTTTAATCAAACCTTTTACATGTGTTTTTCATGATTTCCTATATATATATATATATATATATAAACATCTAATTTAGTGGCATGAAATAGAGATTAAGAAGCACATGTAATCAATAGTTAATTATATCATGAATTTGTTAAATATTTTATATTTTTGATGCATGCAATAAACATCTAATGTAGTGGCATGATACAATTGAGGAAATGAAAAATATAAAATGAACAAATTCAGGAGATAATTAGGAGCTCAGAATAACTTATTTCAGATATTAAAAAAAAAAATAGAGAACTCTAGAAAATTAAAGTTCTTAATTAATAATATATCATATGAAATATATCATTACTTTAGTTTGCAGAAATATTAGTTCAGAAATCTGTTTTTTATTATATAGTTTCAGTATCATTACCTTAATTTTTCCTGCAAGAATTACACTTGATAAACAATAAAATAATCATTAGATAATAATTAAAAACAAAAAAATTCATTCAAGTTTTGAGATGAAATTAATATATTAAAGAATGAAAATTAAGTACCTGGAGATGGCTTTTGATATGAGAAATATGGAGTCCTTTTACACCCATTAATTGAAGTATTTGCTTTGGAGTTGCTTCTGCATATCAAGTACAACATTAATCAAGAAAAAAGAAAAAGAAAATATATAGAAAAAGAAATTAATAAACAATTATGAAAGATAAACAAATACATTGAAACCAATCAGTCTAATTAATGAAAGTTGAAGTACAATAATAATAAGAAATACAAGTTCAGTTGATGCAACTACTACTTTGTTTTCTCTCTTTAATTATGTATTTAATTAATTAGATTTTAAGTTCATTGAATCTCATATCTAATCCCTACAACTAAATAAATTATATGGTAATATGTATATATAAAGCTTAGATCATCTTTTCTTCAAGGTTCATGCATCTCTCTCTCTCTCTCTCTCTTCATGTTAACTAATTATTCTTTCATCAAGATATACATAACCAAACTACCAAAGTTTATAGCTATATATATATATATTGAAAGATCTCTAGTTTTAATAGCTTCCAAACATTAGAGAATTAATTAGAAGAACAACAAAATTAAAAATTAATTAGTGACAAAATCAATATCAAGTTATAAATATATATATATATATATAGACCACCCACTACACATATAATATAGAATTATGCATGCATGCATGCATGCAAGGCAAAGTAAGAAGGTGGGGGGAGAAACAGGCAAGATCTTAAAAGAAAACTTACTATGAGGGCCTCCGAGGCAATCGACGGCCTCGACGAAAAGACGGTGGAGATCTTCGGTCCATCGCATGCGCGGCGTATCTGATCTATTGTATTGCCTCACTGCTCTCCTTACAGAGTCCTTCATGAGATGATGAAGATGAAGAAGAAGATGATGAAAATGAAGATGAAAGGTATGTAAGAAGAGGAGAAGTTAGGCTGCCTTCCCACAATCAAGCAAAGGATTTACCAACTTGTTCTAACACTATTTATGAAATCTTAGACATTTTTGCCTCTTCTCTGACCAAGTCCAGTCAAAACATGCTACTTATAATTAAAGTTGAACAAAACCCTAGTTTGATGTGTGTGTGTGTAATATGCATGTACATACACTTGGAAAATTAGGGTTTCCTTAATGAGTTACAATGTTGTATTGGTGTATAAAATCCCAAGAAAAAAAAAGGTTTAGTTAATTACTTATAAGTTTAATTTGTCATAAAAAAAAAAGTGGATTAGTTTAAAGTGCAGTATAGCGTTAATTTTTAATTTTTAATTTTTTTTTTTTTGTTTTTGAGGTAAGGCGACAAGCGCCAACTCTTAGGGACGTACGCGTAGCGGGAGAATTGCCTACAACGTCCTCACCCTCTTGGAACGGGGGAGGGTGGTTCGGGGGAATGAACTCGCGTCTCCTCCCACGATGAGACCCGAGGTACCGCTGGGCTACAAGCTCTTTGGTACAAAAAAATAAAGTTATACTTACAAAGGTGCCATGCTAATAATCCCCTTAATATATTGTAATGTAATAGTGTCTATATATATATATATATATATGGAAAGGTAAAAGTAAAAAGTAAAAAAAAAAGAGAAAGTAAATTAGGGTTTTAGTAGTGAAGCCAATATATATATAGGAGTTTTATAAAGTCATAATGCACTGGGGATGATTAGATTATATAAAACCTAAACAAGACTTGGGAGAAGAGTCCAAAGGATGAGATAATTAACTTTGTTTTGTTTAAAAAGTCATGACATTAACTTCCACCACTTAACTAAGAATAATTAATTTAGAAATAATTAACTTTTAATTGTTTTCTATTTTAACATCTCATCTTTTGTGGATAATGTTCAATATATATATACAAGATGAAATCTTTTCTATTTTTTTATATATAGATTCTACCTATAATTCTTAATTATATCATTCATTTTTTTTTCATTTATTATTATTTAATGATTAAACACTTGCTTTAACCATATATATATAGATAGTTATTTAATTAACAGATATGGAATTATTACAAGTAGTAATAATAATAATAATAATAATAATAATTACTATTATAAAATATAAAGCGTGAGGAACTCAACCTAGTGGGATGGACATATATGTGGTTCATATGAATTACTTTTAGTATTGAAATGTTGAATTCAAGGTTGCAAAACTTTATTTATTTATTTATTTTTATTACTTATCTTGAAGAACAATGAGAGAAAGGCACATCAAGATAACTACATCAACAAAGAAAAGAATTACAAAGTTTTTTATTGACATTCTCCCTCTCTTTCTTTTGTTGGACTAAATCAAACACATATTTAGTGTATGTTTTGTCTTTCTTTTTCAAACATATAAGATGCTTAATTAACTTGTATATGATTTTTTTTTTTAATTTTAATCTTAACAACACCGTTTCTTAACCTATAGGATCTAATTACTGTTAATTATCATGTCTTAGTACTGTTAGATACTATCAAGCATTGTGCATGAATATACAGTAGCTGTTAATTAGCTGCAAATTTAATAGACAGTATCCATATAAATAATAGATACTTGATCATGATCTAACTACTCTCAATTAACATTCCTATTGAACAGTAATCTATGAACTTACCTAGTTGATTTATTACATATATATATATACAACAAAAAATACTAGAACTATCTACTGTTGATGATTATTCTCTATATTTCATCATATGATATAATTGATGAAAGTTTCCTATGATGAGAATGTTAGAAATATCTAAACTATGATTATTTTTTTTTTCCATATAACCAACTTTAACCATTTTTTTATATAAACAATATACAAAAATTAATAAATTCATAATGCATATCATTTAAGTTGAGATATAAAAAATAATAATATCACATATATTTAACTGATTAAAACAAAATATATATAAAATTAAGTAAATAAATTAGATTGTTTTTTTTTTGTTTTTGCAAATATGCACATTGAAAATATTGGGCCAATATATGTCTTCAAATTTTTGAAGAATGTATAACAAATAAGAAGTCAAAAAGTGTGACTTTAGCAAAAGCCTAAAAAGAAAAGTCATTGCACAATTTCTATCATCTTCATGTCAATAAAAGACGGTACCAACTCTTGAAGTTTCAATCTCTTCAATTGCAATTGTAAACAACTACACTTGATATCAAATTTTTTTTCCAAGTAAAATAATTTATATTATGTGTAAATCTTGAAAACATTGCATTATGTGCTCTTGTTATGTCGGCACTAATTACGTCGGAGATGGGACTTGGTATTTAGATATATAAGCCGAAAGATCCATTCTTCAGACATAAAATACACATGTTGAATTTTTCGTATTCAAGGGTCGATGATTTGAGTTCTATTAAAAAAAATAATAAATTTAGCAAAAAAAAAAAACCAAACTTATCATACACATATTATATTGTTTTTGTTTCCTTTTTTTAATTCTAATCATGCTCATGATACTCACTATACTTTTTTGTTTGTTCAAATTGAATTTCAAAAGAGGAGTAGAGTTGAAATATTACCTAGATATCAGATAATATATAATTATTTTTACTGTAAAAAAATATAGAATGAGTCAATAATTGATGAGATAAGAGAATTGTATATATCATTGAATTTTTCAATATATAATTAATTATAAAACTTACAATTACATCTCTCTCTCTATATATATATATATATAAACAAAATTTTTCACTTGAAATGCATGAAATTAAGAGTTTTCAAAAAAGGTATAAGTGGGAAAACAAATAGCCGATAAAAGTAATCAGACAAAAGAAAGGAATTAGAAAGATAAAGTTTCACTAAAGTTATCTTCTTGAAGAGTTAGGTTTGTTTCACTTTTTTTTATTTTGTCTTGATATTGATATATATATATATATAGTTTTGGTGGATGAAAGCAACAACTAAAACGTGATCATTTATCCAATCAATTAATTATTTATTTAATATCTTAAGCCATTATCATTAGTTAATTAATCGCTTTATAATTAATTTGGCCATTGCAATTAAGGTTTCTATTATTTTCTTGCAATATCATCCCTAATTAAGACCTTGATTTTGAGAAACGTATTAATGTACAAATTGATTACAAATTTTAATGTTTAATATATATATATATATATAGGTCCATATAGTTTGAGGAGTTTTTAATTAGATTAAACAAACATTAATTAATTAGTTAATCAGTATCTTATCCATTATGATTAGTCAATTATGAGCTTTCTAATTTAGCTTTTGCAATTAAGGTTTCTATTTTTTTTTTTTTTTTTTGAAAAAAAACATTCTTTATAAGACCTTGATTTTGAGAAACTCATGGAACATCAACATGATATTAATGCACAAATTTATAAATAAATTTTAATGTTTAATATATATATATATATAGCTCAATAGTTTGAGGAGTTATTAATTAGATTAAACAAGCATTAATGTGAGTATTTTATTTTTTTTAATTTGATTAGGTGTGATTTCATTAAAGAATGTGAGAAGTAGAAAGAAGCCTTGTTTTTTTCTTTTATTAATTTGTTTTTCTAAAGTTTAGGATTAGTGTTAATTAAGTAAGTTATAATAATAAGATAATTACAGTATTAATTAACATGTAAAAGGTTCTCTAAAATTAAGAGAAGATGAGAAAATCATTGAAATCTTTGACTTTGTTTAGGTTTGGCAGTTCACCATCCCTTTTGGTCTATAAAGGAGACATTCTTTGCATTATTATGATCATAAGTCAATATCAAACCTAAAATGGTGGCTCTTTAATAATTCAACCTAAAACTTAAAACCTATATTCCAAATCATTAATTAGTTGTCAAATTTTCATTTCTTTTTTTTTTCTTTTTTTGGTTTCATCTCAAGTTATTGCCTTAAACGTGTTTCTTATTTATCATGTTTAACTTTTACTAATTGTTATTTATTTTCATTTGAGGAATATATCTGATTTTTAGAGTTTATATTGTCTTTTATCATAAAAAGCAAAATTAATAATTTAGTATTTAATCAAAAGGAATATCAAGCAAGTTTAATTTTGTTCACTAAAAAAATCCATTAATTTTTATCAATCTTTTTAAAGATGTATACTTTTATGTGAAAATATCATGATTTAAATTAATCTCTCCATATATATATATATATCAAAATATATATATAATGTATGAATATTTGTCTTATTGAGAAATTAATTTTCTTATGATATACTTTTCACAACAGGTGGTATCCCCTGAATAAATTTTCCATGCATCTCCATCACATCATGTACTTCTATATCAGTTAATCACATTGCTAAACTAATATTTAAATATATATGATGAGAATGCATGTAACCCTAAAAGTTCATATGAACAAGAGAATACAAAGAGGGAGTATTAAATTTTGATTTGTATATGTATTCCACCATGCGCATCTTTGATTTAATCAGAAGTGGGTATAATTTATGAATGAATGGCAAGTGAATAACTTTAATTGAAATTTATATACTTAACTTTGCGGCGCATGCATGTGTGGCATTTTATATAACTCAATATTCACAATTCATGGCAAGCCTAAACAAAATCATTGCTTTTGAGCTTGTGTATATATATATATGTACACACGCACACAATTCTCTCCTGGCATGCTTAGTTTTTAAAAATTTAAAGATATTTGATTATAATTACTATAAGATCATAATCTAATGGTTATTATTTATAGAGTTGATGTGAAAAATTATTATTAGTTAAAGTAATTTATTTTGGAAAGATTGAACGAAGAAATTTATGCCTTTACCTATCTTTATTGCATAAGGGAAGAAAATCAGTATAAATGATCGAGTATCTAATGACTACGGTGGAGCGATCTTCTCTTCATTGCATAAAGAAAGAAAATCAGTATAAATGATCGAGTATCTAATAACCAGGTGGAGCGTCCATATTAGGTATATGTCATTATAATATATATATATATATAATAAGAGCATTGATTAGGTGGTGAGAGGTATAGAAATTCCACAGAAATGAGAAAGAAAGAGAAAGGAGAGTAAGTCAATAGGAAACATCTAGCTAATAATGTTGATGGCTACGTGCAAGCTAATCTGCATGCATGCATGTGCTGGTAACGTGGAAAAATAGAGCTCTTTCTTTTGTCATTAGTATTTCATACATAAATGGGACGCATGAAAGTGAATCGCATTATTATTATTATTATTATTAGTAGTAGAATTCCTTTTATATATATATATAGGAATAGATCGATACCTAACATAACTACTACTCAATAGAGTTGACAAAGAAAATCAAAATAAGACGGTGGAAACTCAACAATTTGTCATTGAATTATACTCAAGTTTTAATGGAAACTAAGAAAATTTTAATTTGAAACGGAACATATAAAAAAATAATTAAATTAAAGTGATATTCAAAAAATTTTAAATCCATAATTAATTGGAGAAAAGATTCTCAAGAAACAATCTTTTGTATTATATATATATAAGGGACCTGTAAACATTCTACATTCAGTGAATCAGAAATCTCCAAGGCACTCATTTGGGTTTAAGTTTTAACCTAAATTGTCTACAAAGAATAATAGCACAAGAACAAAAGCAGACCACACAGGCACATACAGACGATAAGCGAATGCAATCAATCGTATTCAAGTATGATTGGTATGTCGATCATAGGCCCTTCTTCATCGGGGGTGGCCAGGATAGCCTTCTATGGTTGATATTATCACCTGCATCGCTGTCTTCCACATCATGAATATCGGCCTCGACCTTCCTCCAACTGCCAACCATTAAATCATTGGTGGTTGTCCCATCCATCCATTGAGGCGGAGTTGCGAATTTGGAATCGCCGGTGGAGTCACTAGGAGTCATGGGCAAAGAGTGGCCTACACGCAGCTGCTGGAGGGTGGCAAATGAGTCCCTCATCGCAGACATGGCTTCGAAGAAACGTGTGCATGATGCTAGAGCAGAAGGGATCGGCCGCAACATTTCCTAAATAGGATACCATTAGATGATGTCAAGTTTCAGTGTTTCTCAGTCATTGCAAAACAAGTACTCATGGAGCATTGACAAAAAAACAGAAAAAGACCAATTGCGTAGAGCATCTCATTTCCTCTTAGAATTACTTTTTTGTTCAAACAAAACGAAATTATAACCCGAGATTTGAGGTCAGGTTTGACAAAGTTGTATTGCCCAGGCATATTTGACAGAGACTCGTTGTATTCATGAAGAAAATGGAAAACCAACTACATGAAGCATGACCTCATATTTACCCATAAAAGCTAAGACATTCATGGTAAGGCCCTACATATGTTAAAGCTCAGTTGGGTGTGTATGATTTCTGTGCTCTATTAAGGAAATGTATTAAGTAAAAAGGTTCAGGTTTTGAGCCACCCTGAACATTTATGGAGAACATAAATATTCTACAAATTACAAAACAATCACTCTCGATGGCTAGTGGGGAGATAATGTTAGAGATGTTCATGAAAACAACCTCATAAACTTACCCCCCACACCGAGGGTGGTTCCCTGAAATTCTGGCTCCATTGGAAATCACCCACTGATGCTGTCAAGGCCCCGTAATCACTGGCAGCTTTCAGCAATAACTCTGAAAACTGTTTCTGCATGACCCAAAGAAAAAGATGTAAACAAATTCCCCCCGCACAGAAATGAATGTCAATAATGTCTCAAGAAAACATCCACTACAAATCAAAAATATAAACCGAATGTCGAAAGACTATTAAACCATGGTATATTGAACCACACCATATTAATTTCCACATCAGCAATCCAAACTAATCATTCCAGATATTTTAGCTAAACTGATGGCTTCACACGCAGAATATCAGATCCCAAAATAGAATCACGCCTTAGCAAATCTGGCATCAACTGTAGTTCTTTGGAGAAAAAAAATCACAAAATTAAAGAGAGAAGAGGGGGGGGGGGCCAAAACTATGTTTGTTTTGAATGATAGGAAATCTAGTAACCACGGATGATAACCATGATAGTTGGAGTGGACCAAATGAAAAATTAAATATATCCATGTGAACAGGAAACATAACAGCCGATCAAAAAGAGTGTTTTATGGCCGGTTGTATCACCTGCCACCAAAAATCATGTCTTTCTCATAATAAAAAAATTCTACAATAAAGATCGACAAGCATGGATATCATTGAGACAGATTATACCATTAGAACAAGCTAGCATACGGAAGTCTGGGAAAATGGATTTGCTTATAAAAGATTAATATTGAGTCAAATATCAGTTTATAATCTTTAATCACAGATATTAAAAAGGAAATAGAACACAACGAAAAATTGAAACCATATAGTACAACATTTGGCACAAAAGTTAACTCAGGTATACCAACAGCCTGGCTCAAGTATCAACGTTATTAAAATAGACGAACAGAACAATACCATCTTTTAATGTTTTTTGTGTATACTCCGTGATGGTACTTGCTCATCCAGGAATTGCTCAAACTCATGCCAATGACTATCAAATATCTAACAATCACTAAAACCACAGTGTTCTAGCAGCAAGCATCCATGTGGTATTTGGTTGTGATTTGAATAAGGGTTTTGAAATTTGAATTTAAATCAAGGATAGAACTCTAATCCCAAGCTAATCTAAAGTTAGTATGAGTTCAATTGAAATTAAATTAGTCCAATTAATGATTAACCATTTAATAGTTAATGTTAAAATGATAATATTTATTTAATTAATTATATTTTGTAGAAAAAATTGTTCTTTTCCCATGTTGTTCCAATAAACTAAGTTGTTCCAGGCCATTCTCCAACCAAATATGGCCCCGATTTCTACTTCTGAGGTAATAGAAAATTCACGGAAACCATTCAATTGCACTTCTTTCTAGGTATAACTTACTCAAGGGAATGAAATTTACACCTTCCACTTCAGGTTTTCAAACATCATCCATCTTAAGTGGGATCAGTTTACCTTCAAATGTTAAACTAATCACATTGTTCATTAAAAAATCAAGAATGAAGTGCCCAATAGTCGTTGGATACTGTAGCAAGAAAAATATCCCAAACTAGCAACAATATATGATTCGAAACATGATGTTCACTCGGCGACAAATAAAATCAGGCAAACAGTATCAGATACTTCAATAAATGATTCCAACCTGAAATTCAGCTTCCACTGGAATGCAATCCAGGGAATATGGTTGCTGCAGACGGGCAATGATGCGATCCTGAAATGATTTGGAATGCCATTTATCAATAGGAGAATTACCCATTTAATTTAAATGCACATGGTCCTAGTTTTAAAATATTCAGAAATTTGCAAACAGATTCAAGATGAATTAGGTCCTGTAACAAGCCCAATATAGTCTTAAACCATACTCTACATGAATCATAAATCAAGATAATTACCATGCAGCATTTGATGATGGAAATTGAGGGGAAAAAAAGCTTCCAAATTTATCACCTTATTCTGAATGACATCCTTCAGTATAGCAGTCATTCTTGCCAAGGACTCACATTTCTTCTCCATCTCACTGACATGGGTTAGATGTGCTACATTCTTGTCATCCTTACAGTGCCAACATCAATTTAAAACAACAGCTAAAAAGGGTAAGCGCACATTCTTTGCCCATGATAACACTAGCCCTAATAAGTATCATGGTGATAAAATATGTGAATAGCATATTATAAAAAAAAATAAAGCTGACAAATTTGGTAAGGCATATAGTTAGCAAAAAGATAAAAACATTTTCATGAATTAACTTAAAATATGTTGTTGAACTAATAATTTGCTAGGCAAAGGTAAAAAATAAACAAAATGTCAACAACACATAAAAGTTAATTTACATGCCTATGATCCTCCTGATCAGTCACAAGATCATGATAACTTAAACATTTATGCATCTATCATGAAATAAGCCACTAGGAATGGCTATGTTGTTACGTAAGCAAAGGGGACCTACTGACTCCAAACAGTAGAATATCTTGATTCGCGATCAAAGCATTAGAATATAAAATCAGCAAAATTATTAAAAATACTAGAAAGCAATTAGAAAGTATTTATAAAAGTAAAAGAGCCACATAACATGTCACTCACGACAGAAAGGACAGAAAGGAAGAAGTCTAATAAATCCAACAATGATATAGAACAAAGAAAAGAAATTACTACAAAACCTCAGAATACTAGTATATCTCAGGATGCACATGAGAAAGATATACATAACTGTACAACTCAAACAACAACCAGCACAGGGAAAAAAAACCACAAAATGTAACACTCAACATGAGTTTCACCTTGCGTCCTTGAAGCTCCACTTGTAGATTGGCAATGTTCCGCTGCACAGAAGTAAGCTCTCTCAGAACTCTGATTAAATCATCACTCTTGTCGCCAGTAGACGAGTTGGATATGCCTTGACTGTCTTCCTGCAACATAGTACAATAGCAAGCATACTTCAGAATGACTTCATCCAGTAGTATGCAATCTTGGAAAAGGAAAAGGCACTGTAAACAACAACGCAAGCTAAAGCAACAGATTAATGTACAAGAACCCTAATGAAGAATGAGATATTAGATTACAAAGAGATTCATGTTAATGTTGGGGCAAATTTCAAGCACAATGTTGATCCAAATGTCAGGAATAGGTAATATAATTCCAACCCTAACATTTTCTGAAATGGAATTCATGCTCAATGCTTCGACTGGATTTGTAATTAGAAACAACCAATCGTAATACCCCACACCAAAGCGTTAATTCGTTAGCATTTACATCTCTAAGAACACGAGAATCAAATTAGGATTTTTTTCACATTATGGGAAACAAATCCAATCCGTTTGGCCAACCAAATAGAAGAATGCACAAAAAAAAACACTTAAATTGGAGCTAAATTTGGATTGAAAAAAAGGGAAATTGCATATAGAGCGAGAAAGGACAAGATCTAGGGATTGAATAACCTGGACGGGAGGGATGGAGAAGCCGAGATCGGAGGCGATGGAGAGGGCCTCCGCCATACCTCCGAGGCGCTTCGGCGGCTTCTTTCCCGCCCAGGAACCATCAACCGGCACCGACATTGTTAGGGTTCCGACGAGCTCGCGAAGACGAGGAGTTCAAATGAGGCCGGCGCTTTTCTAGCTTGCTTCTTTTTTGCATTTATAACCTTTTAAGTTTTTATATTTTATATATACCCTTTAAATTGTCATATTTCATATATAACCTTATACAATTTGAAATTTCCATAAAGTCATGAATAACCAAACTAAAAAGATAAAAGATTAAGGGTCTGTTTGGATACATAATAAATTTTTCCATAGGAAATTTATTCCATAGGATTCGAAGACGATTTCTATGGAATATACTACAGGAAAAATTACTACATAATGGTGTTTGGATGTTCATATGAAAGTTTTCCCCTAGGAATTTTATTTGAAAAGAGAATTAGCATGTATAGCTTTTTTAAAAATAGTATGGAGTTTTTGAAAAACTAGCAGTTAACTTAATGACAACGATAATAACAATTATTACTTAATTACTATTATAATATAATAATTATAATTATTATATAATTAATATTAATATTATAATTTTAATTTTAATTGTAATTATATTTTTAAACATTAATAACTTAATGACAATTATAATAACAATTATTACGCAATTACTATTATAAATATAACAATAATTATTATTATATAATTAATATTAATATTATAATTATAATTGTAATTGTAATTGTAATTATATTTTTAAACATCAATAACTTAATGACAATGATAATAACAATTATTACGTAATTACTATTATAAATATAATAATTATTATTATTATATAATTAATATTAATATTATAATTATAATTGTAATTGTAATTATATTTTTAAACATTAATAACTTAATGACAATGATAATAACAATTATTACGCAATTATATAAATATAATAATAATTATTATTATATAATTAATATTAATATTATAATTGTAATTGTAATTATATTTTTAAACATTAATAACTTAATGACAATGATAATAACAATTATTACGTAATTACTATTATAAATATAATAATAGTAATTATTATATAATTAATATTAATATTATAATTATAATTGTAATTATATTTTTAAACATTAATAATTTAATGACAACGATAATAATAACTATTATGTAATTACTATTATAACTATAATAATAATTATTATTATTATATAATTAATGTTAATATTATAATTATAATTGTAATTATAATTGTAAACATTGATAACTTAATGTTAACGATAATAACAATTATTAGGTAATTACTATTATTCTTATATAATTAATATTAATATAATTATATTTATAAACATTAATAACTTAATGACAACCATAATAACAATTATTACATAATTACTAATAATAATAATGATTATTATTATGTAATTACTATTAATATAATAATTGTAATTGTAATTATATTTTCTAAATATTGACAAAGTTTGGGAAGAGTAGGGAAAGAAAAAAGAAAATTTAATGGTTAAGTGCCCAAAAAACATAGGAAAAAAATATTTTGGTATCTACCCCTTTGAAAAATTCCTATGGAATCCATAGATTATATAGTAATTTTTATAATGGGCCTAAATGTGAAGGATAAAATAAAAAAAATCATCAGCGGGGAATGAAGAATGACATCCAAACAATGCTCATATTAGAATACATTTACTAAATGCAAACTATTCTAAAAGCAACTAATAATTCGTATTTAATATAAAAATATGTATGTATACATATATTTTTTTATTAATAATATATAATAATTATAAAATAGAATACAGGACAAGAGAAAAATAAAAAAAATATATACAAAATATATTTGCTTCTATTTCCTCCCTTTTTATTTATTGTTTTTTTTTTATACTTCAAAATATAAGAATAAAAAGATATATTATAATCATTCGAAAAATAAATGGGCGGTCATGACTAATTCACTCAAACGGTTCAAAATACACAAATAGGTGGAATAGTAAAAACATCATCGATATAGTACCTATTAATACAGTAAGACGATATATATTTTAAAACACAAATCAATAACCTCTGTAATTATATTTTTCAGAAAACAAAAAATAAAAAGATGAATATTAGCTTAATATTTGTTTATAATTCATCAAGAAGTAGGGATGTTAGGGGAAACAAATTTTAGAAGCAAATCTAATGTATAATTAATTCAATATTATAAATCAAACATTCCTTGGGAATCAATGTTAATCCCAAAAACATAAAATCAAGTTTTAAATCAAACATTTCAGATTATAATTGAAATTAAATCTTATTTCTAAAAACTTTACTATTTCCTATATTAGTTTCATAATTATTTGTTAGCAAAGTATTGCTATTTTCTAATAAGCAGTGTGATATTAAAAAATATTAAACATAATTATATTAGTATAAATTCAAAGGAAACTCACATTTAACTTTAATTTTATTTAGAAACGGAGCAACTATCAAAGTAATTATATGATCAGCAATTAATCATATAAAAAATCAAAATTAGTTTTGAAAAAAATAATAGAAAAAACCAGCATTTAAGAATTAAACTAAAACAGTAGCTCCGGTACCAAGGTGCATCATTCGGCAGTGTTCTAAAAATATCATAAAAAAAATAATAGATAATTTGTAAAATACATACGCATCACCCTCACTATGCTAAATATATTCTGGAATAAAATTGTTATTAATTTTTCCCTTATATAAAAAAAAAAGGCGCAAATATGCTACTTAAATGCTAATCCTTATCTCTGTCCTACAATCAAACATCTTTAATGTTGTGTTTGATTGGCAACATGGAAGATGGGTAGAAAAGAAAATTTTTTCATGAAAAATTTTTTCATGGAAAACAAATTAACTAACGTTTGATTGGCATTATTTTATAGCTAGAAAATCAAAAATTTCATATGAAAAATTCTGATTTTGTTGTTTGGTTGCTTGTATTTTCATATAACCCCTTCTATTTTCCTTGGAAAAGTTTTCTTAGGGTTGAGACTGGAAAATTTTTTTCTTGTTTTGAGGGAAAATAGGGTCACGTGACAACATCTATGGAAAATTTTTCTATGAAAAATTTGGGCAAACAAACAGCCTGTTTGGCTGGAAAATGGCTCATGGAAAATTTTTTCATGGAAAATTTAGGCAATCAAACATAGCCAACTATTGATAGACGGTCATATTAATCAGTTTAATATAATCAGATAATGAACATAACACCCCTTTGAAATTCAAATATTCACAGATAAACCTTACTATTTTGGAAATGAACAAAGCATCCTTTCCTTTTCGGTTTACTTCTATCTGGGTCCCCACGTGAAATGACACCGTTAAAAGCTATTTGAATTGTCGGTTATGCCATCCACTCACCCACAATAGTTGCAGTGATGTATTTTCCGAGATAGTGATGTGAATGCATTTATTACAATTAAATGTTTTTTATTCCATAAAAATGTTAGCGTTCCCCAAAAATTAACAAAAACTCCCAGAAATAAACATAAACGCCAAAAGTAAATGAAAACTTACAGTCGTAAACAAAAACTCCGGAAAATAAACACAAACTCCTAGAAGTAAACGAAACGCCTAAAAGTAAACGAAAACTCACATAAGTAAACGGAAACGCCTAGAAGTAAACAAAAACGCCAAACGTAGACCGAAACTCTCACAATAGTTGCAGGTAATGAGTGATGCGTTTTCCGAGATAATGATGTGAATGCATTTATTATAAGTGGTTGTTTTTATTCTTGAAATAAGATAGTAAATGTGAATGCATTTATTACAATTAAATGTTTTTTATTCCATAAAAATTTTAGCGTCCCCATAAATAAACACAAACTACCGGAAATAAACATAAACGCCTAAAAGTAAACGGAAACTCACAGTCGTAAACAAAAAGTTCCGGAAAATAAACACAAACTCCTAAAAGTAAACAAAAACGCCCAAAAGTAAACAAAAACTCACATAAGTAAACGGAAACGCGCACAAGTAAACAGAAACGCCAAACGTAAACAGAAACTCTCACAATAGTTGCAGGTAATGAGTGATGCGCTTTCCGAAATAGTGATATGAATGCATTTATTGTAAGTGGTTGTTTTTATTATTGAATAAAGATAGTAAATGTGAATTACAATTAAATATTTTTTATTCCATAAAAGTTTTAACGTTCCCCAAAAATAAACACAAACTCGTAGAAATAAACATAAACGCCCAAAAGTAAATGAAAATTCACAGTCGTAAACAAAAACTCTGTAAAATAAACACAAACTCATAGAAGTAAACAAAAACACCCAAAAGTAAACGAAAACTCACATAAGTAGACGGAAACGCGCAGACGTAAACAGAAACTCCCACAATAGTTGCATGTAATGAGTGATGTGTTTTTCGAGATAGTGATGTGAATGCATTTATTGTAAGTGGTTGTTTTTTATTCTTGAATAAAGATAGTAAATGCGAATGTATTTATTACAATTAAATATTTTTTATTCCATAAAAAAACAGAAACTCCCAAAAATAAACAGAAACTCCCAGAAATAAACATAAACGCCAAAAATAAACAGAAACTCCTAGAAATAAACATAAAGACCCAAAAGTAAACGGAAACTCACAATCGTAAACAAAAAATCTGGAAAATAAACACAAACTCCTATAAGTAAACAGAAACACCCAAAAGTAAACGAAAACTAACATAAGTAAACGGAAACGCCCAGACGGGCCTTTTCCCACTAAAGTCAAGGGCAAAGTTGGTATTATGTAAAAAAGCTATTGACAGAGTTGGACGGAGAAACTGAAAAAGAAGGTAAGCTAAAAAGGAAGGATGAACAGGGATATTCAAATGTCAGAGAGACTGATCGGGATGATAATTAATTTTCTCTAATATAATATGTGATAAAAAAACACATCAAAATAGAACAAATAGATGAAATATCATAGTCCCTTGCATTATAAAAACATTATTCATTTAATGTTCATTCAATTGTTTTTTCAGCCTTCAGAATTGCATAGCATAAAATATAAATTTTAAAAATGTAAAATTTCATTTTTAGTTTTTTTTTGTTGAATAGCTTGTCATGCTAATTACTCATTAGTTAATTTAATAATTCACATCAATTGATTTAGAAAATATAAAATTTAAATATAGAAATTATCATATCAGCGAATTTTCCCTTTTTTTACAAAAAGAAAAAAAAAGAAAAAAAGAAAATCAATCGCAAGCCGCACATCACGAGAAATATGAACGGTCGTGATCTCATCCCATTTTGGTCACTCATCCTCCTCTGCCGACGCTTCTCTTCTCAAACTTCTCAGTAAAACGGAGAGAGAGAGAGAAGCAACAATGGCGGGGGGGTCGGCATCGCCCGGAACCCTAAACCCTAGCCTTGTGAAGGTTTTTCTCACGGTGATGGGGCTCGGGATCGCAGCGTACATACTCGGCCCTCCACTTTACTGGCACCTCGCTGAAGCCCTCGGATCATCGGCTTCCTCCTGCCCCACTTGCTCTTGCGACTGCTCCTCCCAACCCCTGCTCTCCCTCCCTGAAGGTTCCCGTCTAGTTGATCTCTTCACGTTGTTCTTGTTCTTCAATTTCTGGATCTGGTGATCGGAGTGATCTTCAGATTTAGGGATTGGTTTATTTATCTGAGATTTTTTGTGCTGATCCTGGATTGTGTTTTTTTTTTTGTGCTTTTTCTTGTTTGCAGAATTGGGCAATGTCTCCTTCACAGGTTCGTTTTTTTTCTTTTGTTGGATCTCAAAGTTGGATTTTTGTTAGATTCTGTTTAACGTGTTTGAAGCGTCGGTTGAATTTTGCGCTTTTTTTTAATATATTGCTGAAAGATCAAGCCTTTCATTACTCCTGTTATGTACTTGTATGTGTTTCAATTGAAAACTTATGAAATTGTTTGGAGTGCTTTCGTTATTATATATATATATATATATATATCTTGATTCTGGTAATCAGAACAAAACTACAGAATCCGAGAGTCAGTTTGCAAACTAGAATTTGAAGTGCCATTTCTCCGTTTAGGTGTGTTTTAGGAAGATAGATTTTGAATTATGACGAATCATTTGTGAGTATGCTTGATTCTTGAAATTTGTTAGGCTGCTTCCATGATAATGATTGCTTGCTGGAATTCAGGTTTGAAGTGTAAGTGTTTTTGAATGTGACTTGTAAGTTTAAATTTAGAAGTTTTTGAGTTAGGACCAATGTGGGTTCTCTATCTATTGAACATTCTTTATTTCTTACTTGAATTCATTTAATTAATCCAGAAGGCATGCGAAGATGACACTCAGAAAATTTGTAGGTGCTTGATGAGCCCTTGAAAAGGAGAATCTTGAGCGAAGTGTTGTACTTTTGTTGATTATAATAGGTCATTTACATTTTAGT
The DNA here is from genome assembly GCA_902712375.1 of Dioscorea dumetorum. Classification (NCBI taxonomy): domain Eukaryota; kingdom Viridiplantae; phylum Streptophyta; class Magnoliopsida; order Dioscoreales; family Dioscoreaceae; genus Dioscorea; species Dioscorea dumetorum. The sequence goes on from CACTHL010000847.1 coordinate 1,601,852, forward strand.
GTTTGATTTTATTTTCGAGATGTGTGACAAATTTGTTGAGTAGCTATCTACCTAAGCAGTTAATAGTTTGACTGTTCATAGCTCCATTCTTCTTACTGAATAATGGGTGTTGAAATTTTGGATTAATATTTTTTAACCATATGCCCTTGAATTATTTAATTGTTAACTTAACCATCATGCTTCTACTTGATCATTTTGTAATGCATCTTATATTGTGATTATCCGCTTTCAATGAATATGATAAATTAGCAAGTGTAATATGTTTCCTTTAGTCTCTTGGTGGCGCACTGAAAAATATGATTGGTATGTCATGCAAAAAATATTTCAGGGCAATAAATGTTATTCCGTTGTTTTAAATGTCAGCATACACAACATTGGGCAAGCATTATACTGTTACATTCTTTGTAAGATTTATTTCTTAACTTCTTATTTGAATAATGTTCCCGTAGACATTGTAATTTTAAGTTCTGGCCTTCAGTGATTGAGATTGTTTGTTATGTGTTACTCTGCTATTATTTGTCTGGATAAATGAGTTGGTTGTATTTTGTTATGTGCATGACTGTGTATCATAGAAAGGGTTTGGCATAGAGTCATGACACATCTTTCTATTATTCGAAAGCTACTCAATTAAAAGCTTACAGTTATTCCAGAGTTTCTGCCATGCAACGCATGTGAGCATGTCTACCTCTTGTTCTTACAATACGCCTTGCATATAAGAACATCACCTATAAAAGCATGATACCCCGTGGTTTGAACTTCTTTTTCCTCTTAATGGGCCCTCATAAACTTAAACAACTGGTCAACTGTAGACTCTTGTCTGAAACGATTTCTATCTTATTGGAGAAGGTGGGAGAACTTTGGTCTGGTCGAAGTCTTTCTAAGTGCCCTTTTAGTTGTCTTAGACTAAACTTCACCTGTGTCCGGAGCATTTTAAAGCGCTATCCTGTATGTCTTATTGGCTGTGTGGCTGCATATTGGGTAGCATTATGCATATCATTAAAGAGTCTCTTAACATGTTTCTCTTTAAACTGTGCTTCCACTTCATCTTGAAAATTTCTCTCGACATTGTTCATCCATTTTTTTTCTTTGTCTTTTGAAATTTGAGCATGTTTCTGCAAATTGCTTTGTGTCCAAGAAGACAAGAAATCCTTTCCAGCCTAGCTATTCAAGGCATTCTTTCATTCTTTCAGTTGCATAAGAATTATTGAAGGTGAATGGAGACATTTTGGACAAGAGCAAGAATGGGGACACCTTGGACGAGAACACTTTTCTTGACTGCTTGTCCTTTGAGATCAAGTGGCTATTTAGAACTATTCTGTGCTTGTGTACCCTTCTATCAGTTGTTAATTAGGAATTTATCTGAAGACGATGAACATGCACAGACATAATCTTTATTGATGAGAATTCAGTTCTCCTTTTATCATTTCCTTGTCTGATATCTCTTGGGCCTTTTCTTCCTTGAAGATTGTGCTAAGCGTGACCCAGAGGTCAGTGAAGAAATGGAAAGGAATTTCACCGACCTCCTGTTAGAGGAACTGAAACTAAAAGAACAAGAAGCAACAGAAGCTCAGCGGCGCTCTGAGCTAATGTTGCTTGAGGCCAAAAAAATGGCATCCCAGTACCAAAAGGAAGCCGACAAGTGCAGTTCAGGGATGGACACATGCGAAGCAGCCAGAGAACGTGCAGAGGCCACACTAATTGAACAAAGGAAACTGACGGCAATGTGGGAGATGAGAGCTCGACAGCGAGGATGGAAACAATCTTAAGTGCACAAAATAACCAGCTCAACTTCTTCGATACTCTAAAATCTACTCAAGAGTACTCAGTCAGGTTTCTTCTCAAAGAGAAGCACTAATATTAGTAAGAACTCTCTATGTTTTATACCACATTGCTTCGGTTCATTGTCATTTGTTTGCTTGGAGATGTAACTTTGTTCCTCTTTAGAGTTTGTAAGTTTAAGTTATTTTGAATCCCTGAGATGCTGTTTGTTGTTGTCTCAAAATTTGTAGTATTTGTTCACTTCTTGTGATACTAAATTATTTTTATGTTCATATACAAGTCTCTCATATTCTTTTTTTTTTCTTGATTTTTTCTAGGAATTTTGATTGTGCCATTCTTATTCTCCTAATTTATATAATTATAAAAATTGGAATACGTATAGGGGTTTAGGAAAAATGAAAAAAAAAAAAAATCAAATCATGCTTTGTCTTTGTCTCTAACGTATTGTTATGCCTTGTTTTTTTTTTTAAATTTAAATTAAAAAACAATGCCATCACTTTCAATCTGTCCATTTCGTATGGTGAGCAGTTCCTAACATTTACTCCGCAAAGTATCTACTTCAAAGCAACTAAATTATGATAAAAATTAAAAAATAGTGTAATATATGTTTGGTTTTTAATTCTTAATAGTTGTTCAAAAAACTTATTTGGCGTTAATAATTATGTGTTATTGTATTAAAATCCAAAGCAAGAGCCAAATCTCTTTTTGTTTAAATTCATACATCTTCTTTTTAATTGGGAAAAGACCAAAATTTCAAACACCCGTTTCATTCCTGCACGATTTGGCACATTATACATCTTTGCTTATAAAACAAAATACCACTCTCATCTCTAATTTATTAAATTTACTATTTTACTTTTTATATATATATATATATATATATATATATATATATATATATATATTCATGGTCACATGAATGTTTGAGAGAGTGTGCTACCGAGAGTTAAAGGGGTGTTTATTTTTGTGCAAGCGGGGAAAGTAATACTTTTTTGTGTTCATTTTATAATAAATGTTATTTTCATAAAGTGTTTATTTTTTTATTTTCCAATGTTTATTTCATTATAAATGGTGTCATTTCTGAGGGGTTTTGGAAGTTGGAGAAATGAGCTTTTATATGGGGTTCATAAATCTATTTCAGTGCAAAAAATACTGAAGTGTGAGAAGTGGTCACTTTCCCAATTTACACTAAAATGAATGCCCACTAATTGTAAATGTTTGGGTCGCATAAGTAGGTGATTTTAAATTTAAATCCTTTTTTAATAAAAAAAAACCTATTATGAGATCTCAACCATATATAGGGTTTTTTTTTAATTAATGACCAAAAAATGATTTCCATAATTTCAGAAATTATTGAAAATTTTTAATTTGGGAATAAATTCATGTTGGACTTGGCAGCCGACCCAAAAAGACCAGACCAAATCCAACGCGTCGTCCGGTGTAGCCTCAGGAGACTTCTAGAACATTAAAAATAAATAGTTTGCTAATGGAGCTCCGATAACCCGATAACTCATGCAAGACTTCAACTAAACTAGAATTTATTGACTGTATTATCGGGTTCGGACTTAGCGATGCAACAATCCGACCCGGATACGAATTACCCCGTGATGGTATTGGTACAGGTTAAGTGAAAACGATTCCGGAGTACCATCAGAACGCTCACAATGCCTTCTATTAAAAACGCGAATAAGAAAACAGAGCTTCAAAGTCTTCTCTTTTTTGTTTTCCTTTTTCTCCGCGCCTTTAATTCATCTTCGTCGACGTTGTTGATTGATCGAGTGTTTTGGGGAGCAATGGCAATGCATTCGAACAAGAATAAAAACGCCAAATTGGTTTGTTCTCGTTGAAATTTCCAATCGGTTTCATCTTTTTTTTCAAAAAAGAAAATTTGGTTGATTTTAGAGTTTTATGGCTGTCTGTTTGTTTTATTGTGAGAATTTGGATATGAATTCTCTTGTTTTTATTAATTTTAAGGGGATCATGTAAAAACTATTTTGATTAATGAGTTTTATTTGGTTGATTATGATGAGTTTGTGAGGGAAAATCGATGTCGTTTTAGGTTTTATTTGGTTTTGATTATCTTGCTAATATTAATTGATGTATTTAATGAATATTTTTTAAAAAATAGAAAAATATGACGGGGAAGAAAGATTGAATTAGTGAATTTTAATTCTAGTAATTGGAATTTAAATCAAGGTAGGTCCTTTTAAGAACCTGGTGTAGTTTGCTTGTAAAATCCATGGAGAGATAGGAAGCAAGGTTTGCAAGACCATAAGCCATGAATTAGAAGCAATTAAAACTAAATATTGGAGTTATTGATTAAGCCTTTCCTAAATTCTGTATAGCTTTTATTTATTTATTTATTTATTTTTGTATGTAATAGAGAAGAAAGTTGTAGATGATTTCTTCAAGGTTTGGAATAGGCAAGTTTGATATTGCAAGATTGAGGTGTCAATGTGTTCCTTTTCTCTTCCTCCTCTTGTTGTTGTTGAAGTTTTCTATTTTTCTGTTGGATTTCCTTATGCATCTTGGTCAGTACTATGGTGTTTTCTGTAGGAATTTGTTTGCTACTATTGCAATTATACATTGACAAATGTTGGACACAAATAGTAGTTAACTAGCATGTAGAGAGATCATTTTTAAATGAAATAGTGAAGGTCTTTTGTTGATTGTTTGAAAAATTTTTGGGCTGTATTAGCATGTCATGCTTAAGCTCATTGTTTTTCTAATATATATATTTTTTTCAATTTTTGATAATTAGTTTCTATCTTTGTTGTGCCTTGGTTTTGGAATTTTACATGTTTTGTATGTTATTGATTAATGCTGTGATATTCTACTTGCTTTATTTCTGACCCCTTTATTTGTGGTGATGTATGTTTTCGTCATCCATGTTGTCGTTTGTCTTTTTATACTTGATGATTGAGGTTTTGTTGATTCAGGTCCTGCTTGGAGATGTTGGAACGGGAAAGTCTAGTCTGGTTTTACGCTTTGTAAAAGGACAGTTTATTGAATTTCAGGTTAGAATTTTCCTATAACCTATGCAAAATGATCAGTTTGGTATAATTGCTCTCAATTTATATGTTTCTTGACCTGCAGGAATCAACTATTGGTGCTGCCTTCTTCTCACAGACTGTATCAGTCAACGATGAATCTGTGAAATTTGAAATCTGGGATACAGCAGGGCAGGAGAGGTACCACAGCTTAGCCCCTATGTATTACAGAGGTGCAGCAGCAGCCATAATTGTGTATGACCTGACCAATCCGGTTAGTTTAATGAACCATGCTTTGCATTTTTAAGTAGTTCTTTCATGGTGAATGTCCAATTATTGAATTAACTGAACAATCTGATTTGTAATTATACAATAGTTTATCTGATCAGATGTTTTAGATAGGCTTAATTATTGAATAGTCTAATGGGGGAGATTCTTCCGTGTATCAAAGATTCTACTAAGCTGGCTCAACCAATGTAAACTAAACCAGATGTTGACTTTATATGTAATAAATTAATGCGGAATGCTTTCCTTGTTACTGGTAATGATGAGCTAGGTATCCTTGCCAATTATTCTGCAAATCAAAGTGTATGTGGAGAAATATAGACTAATGTATTGGACTCTAGCTTCAGCTTACTTTATTCATTATCTTGATACATGACCTCTCATCTGCTAGTGGTTGGTGAGTAATATCACTAAAACTAATTATTAGGAAAGATGACACATTAGATATTAGTACATCAGTACTACAGTTACATTTTTAGTGGGTGTGGTTTTGCCACATCAATCATGAATTATGTGATGAACCTAGTCTGCTTGCAAAAACTGCAACTGTTTGTTGGGCTGCAACTGGAGACTCTGCACATGTAATGTGGCTTAACTCACTAGATGTCATATTTTGATCATATAGAGCCTTCTAATGACAACCTAAAGACTGTTATACATATGAAAGTTTCGTTTTAAAACCCAGAGAAATTCCTGAAGGTGTCATTTTTTTTTGGTGCAGGCCTCTTTTACCAGAGCAAAGAGATGGGTTCAAGAGCTTCAAGCACAAGGTAAAAGTGAATTTGGTTTTTTTTTTTGTCACTCCTCTCCTTAGGTTTCTAGTAAGCTATCTTGTGAATACAATTTTTATTGCATCTATCTGTCGTTGTTTCTCTGAGGTTATTTTTGTGTTTATAGTATCTTTCGCTTTGATTTATTCTAGATGTTCATAGTTTCATAATTCCCAAGCATGGACAATAAAGTTCTTTTAAATAATGGCCATTTTTGGAATTGAAAGTTAGAGCTTATCGGGAATCTTGACCTCATGTTTTTCATTGAATTTTGGGTAGTTCATTGACCAAATGTTTAATTAAAAATAGTTGTGATGCACTATATTGAAGAAAACTATGTCCTGATATATTCATTTTTGCTGCTGGATTTGAATCTCTTGACCGAACAGCTGGATATGTCATGTTGAATCTTTCTTGCTATCTCTGTAAGTTTTCATCGCATTAACTGAATCACAAACTCGTCTGTTTATAATTTAGGCAATGGCAACACAATCATGGCCCTTGCCGGGAACAAGGCTGATATGTTGGAGGCTAGGAAAGTGACTGAAGAGGCAAGTATTTGTTCCCACTGTCATCCGTTTTCTTTGCTATATTTGTTATATACACTTGCAACTTGAAAGACAGGATTTCTGTTGGGCCATTAAATGTGATCTTTTTTTTTTTATATTAGCACGTTATGTGGTTGTACTTATAAGTCCTGTAATTATGCTCGTCATGCTTGAAAATGTTTTTGCTTTACCAGAATTATCCATGCGCTTGTGACTTGGGTATGTGGAGACTTTGGCCTGCTACATCTCTTACTCTGGATAGTTATCCTAAATTTACAACTGAGAACTTTTTATTCTTTACGCTTCTTATTATGTTAATACTATTTTATCCTTCTTGAATTGTATCAATATAATCTACAATTTATCATGTTCAAGTAATCCATTTTGGTCATGTCTGGTTCCTTAGGTTTATTTTCATTCGACTCACGCATCTCAAATTTTCTCGTACTCAAATTTTGTGACTTTACTTTTTTGAAGTACTTATCAATATGTTAAACTTACGTCAAGACTGTCAATTATCAAAGAACCATTTGGAGTAGTCATTTTAGAATACGCTAATTGTAATTGCACATATGCACAAACTTTCTGAACTTATATTTCTACTCAAATTTTGAACTTGGACATTTATATACGACTGAAGATTGACCTTTTGTAATCATTTCAGGAAGCCAAAACGTATGCACAAGAGAATGGCTTATTCTTCATGGAAACTTCTGCAAAAACAGCCATTAATGTCAATGAAATATTCTACGAAATAGGTAAGGGTATAAAACTCATGTAAACAGTGACAAATCTCTGTCATGGTTCAAAATTTTTGTTTCACTTGAAGGGAACAGCTGGCCTGTAATTGCAATTATCTTTTCTATTTTGCGTTCAGGTTTTTTTAGTCCTCTTACTCTTCATAAGAAATGTAATAAGATTTACTGTATTTTTTTCTTCAGCCAAGAAACTAGTTCAAGCTCAAATGGTAGCGCCGAACCCTTCTGGCATGATTCTAATGGATAGACCCACAGACCAAGCACCACCCAGGACTTCATGCTGCGCATAGTTCCTCTATTTACGACCAAAAATCGATGGCTTTTTATATGACTTCCTTGCTCACAGTCAAAGTATAGATCAAGAATGTTTCTGTTGTTTTCCCCTTCTGATGTGAATATTATTATCTAAACTAGTTATTAAGATTTGAGAATTAAGAAGGCATTGCATTTGTATCATCTATGGAATTGTTTGTTCCCTTTGTCAGTGTTTTGAGAATTTGTTTGTTAGTTGTGTTGAGTAACAGAAGGAAAAGAAGCGCATATTGAATGAAAATTTTGTGCTTGTGTTTGGTTGAGTGAAGCAATGAAAGAAAGAGGTTGTGTTGAGGTAGTGAATCTGTATGGGTAGCTCTCCTAATCTACCGCGTTAGATTTTCCATTGATCTCTTCTTGATGTCATTGCTATCCATCTTTGAGTAGATGATGTGTGCTTTGTTTGAGAGCATCTCATCCATTTTTGATACGATAGAAACATTTTAAGTTACTCTAAGGAGTCGGGTGGTTTTTTCCTTAATTTGAAAGGTTTTTCACACTAAAATTAGTGTCTTTGAGTTGATTACATGTATTTAGGAGTTTTGTTGTTCATTATCCTATTCTACATCACAAGGTCATTTTAGCCTTTGCACAAGACTATAAAGCCTGCACAATAACTTCACTAAAATTTTCTATTATTATGGTGCCGGGAACCCTGCACCACTCAATATCCATTACGTAATGGAAAGATACATTATAGGTATACAATAGAGAAAGTTTGAGTACATGTGAAATCAATTGATTGAGTTCAAGCTTGACTGAAAATATGTTGCTCAATATTTGGTTCAAACTTGATAAAGTTTTTTTTAACTTGAGTTTAACTCGATACATAATATGAACTATTCAAGCTCGTTCAATTAAGCTCGATGAAAGCTACAATTTAATCATGTATATTTTTATGCTCAAGTCTAAGCTCGAACTCAATTATATATATGGTAATTTTAAAATAAAATATTATTATATATAAGCACCAATGCACAAATACAACTACTCAATTAGGTTTGCATGCACTCGAGTCAAGAATTGAGATGCTCGAACTCGGCTGGTTCGATTTCTCAGGTTATTTGAGCTTAAGCTTGGCTTGACCATAATCCGGTTGAGTTCGAAGCTTTTCTTAAATCAAGTTCGAATAGCTTGCGAATAATATTGTATCATTTGTAACACTACACCAAACTGTCAAAAAGGGCTAAATGTCATGACTCTTTTTGCTGAATTTGGCTCATGGTGCGGTCAGTCTGATTTTAGCCAATTAATTTAGCTATATTATGATAATTTCTAATTTTGATTATATTAAGAAAAATAGGGATTTGTGGATCTATTCTTTTTACATTAAAAACAATTTTTAAGCATGAAGTTATTTCTCCAAATATAATAACTAGACCTCAAAGAATTCAAAAAATATATGATGTCCAAATGTAAGTCGAACAAACTTTAATTTAATTAAAATTAATTCAAAAATTTTAATTTTAATTAATAGTAGTTGTTTATTTATATAATTATTTTAAATATTAGCAATTAAATATATATTTTACTTAAACATATATATGCCAGGGACTCTCGAATCAAAGTCCGGCTTAGAGCTACAAGAGTCTCATCTCTTAAATCCAAATCAGCACGTCCATTTGCCTCGAGATCAGGAAAAGAAATCACATCACAAATTTAAATCAGCACGTCCATTTGCTTCGAGATCAGCACATACGTCCCCTTGTCAACGCTCAAATCTAAAGGTTCATTTGCCTCGAGATCAGCTCCCCCACTTCCCTTATAATAGTTCTTCTCCTCCACTGCTCCACAGCGGCGGCGACAGAGAGAGAGAGAGAGAGAGAGAGAGAGAGAGATGGGGAAAGCGGCGAAGGGATCGAGAAAGGGGAAGAAGGCATGGAGGGCGAACATCAGCACCGCCGACATCGAAGACTACTTCGAGAACACCACCAAGGAGGCACTCGCAGGCGTCTCCGCACCGCCGCAATCTCTCTTCTTCGAGAACAAATCCGATGGTCTTTTCTTCATCTAGTTTGGCGAAATTCACGCCAATTTGATTTTTTTTTTCTTTTGAAGATGATGTTGTTTATTCCTCTTTCCTTTTGTAGATCTCCCGCCTAAGAGGAAGATTGAGAAAAAAAGGGAGAAAGTTCTCAATTACGAGTTGATTCTTCAGAAAAACGAGTTTGTTCAGCCTGTTCCCTCTTCTACGTTGAAGAAATTATCGAAAAGGAAGAAAGAGAAGGCCTGCGAGGATAAATATCAAGCCCTGGTTACTTCTAAGGTATATGTGATTTATCATGGGTGTTGCTTTGGTTTGGATTATATCTGAGGTTCTTATTTGCTTCTTGGGTTTTGTTTGATGTTATTTAGGTCGACGAGGGTGAAAATCTTGACTTATGGAGTGAAAAAGGTCCTGCCTTGCTTAAGCATTTTGTTTGTTTTTTATTTTTTATTTGTGTGTGTGTGTTTGTGTTTTCCAGTATTAATCGTTTTATTTAGCAAATTCCTCTTTGTAAACTTTGCAGATGTAATCAGTGGGAAGATCAAAAAGGTAAAGTTCCAATATTATTTATGATCTTAGACAATTAAGTATTTACTTGCACGCCTTTTGGTGCTTTTTAGCGAGAAACATTAAACTAGGGACATTTTATTTGTTCAATGCTTTATAAAGGCCAATTAGATGGATTGCTGAGAAAATTAGAAACTAGTAATATGGCGTCCGTGGGCTACTGTTTCTATTGTAATGTAGTCTATGTTGGTTTGATTGCTTGTTAACAACTGTGGTAGGTTAGTTCTTTTGAATTGATCGCATGAATTCCCATCAGGCACCTCATGGGTTTAGACACCTAGCATGTTTGATATTTTTAACATTTATCAGGCTGTTTGTTGTCAATTATATTGAATGGAACATGAAATGAAATTTGTGCATGGCATAGTTCTTGTGCCATGCATGGTCCAAGAAAGTTATGGTGTTTATTGTTTTGACCAGTACTTCATATTTTTACACCGAAGTGTTTATTTGACTCAATGGCAATTTTATTGGGGCTGTGTTTAAGCTATTTTTTTGTTAATATTCATAATGTTCTGAAATTCATGGCCTTTTGTCTTCGGTTGTTGATGCATTTTGCAGAATGTGGCATCTCTTATTCCAGCTGTTGAAGTTGAGCCACCTGGATGTTCATTCAATCCTCCATTTGAAGCTCATCAAGTAATTCTTTATTTAATATACAGTCATTGAATTTGCACAATTTTTTGTTCTTGCTGTCATTAACCAATAAAGATGTCACTATAGGATTCATTGGCTCAAGCAGTAGCAGTGGAGATGCAAAAGATCTATAAGAAGGAATTACAACCTGAGCCGGTGCCACTTATTGTTACTGGTGAAGTACTTGACGAGGAAGATGTGAGTAATCTCATGCCATAACGAGCTGTCTTACCTTGGTCTTTGTTTGATCATTGTAGAAAAATTAAGGAGCAAGTGTATGCTTCTACTTATTGTAATAGTTGCTACACTTATCTGCTTATGCTAATGGTCAGTAAATTGACTTTCAGAGGTATTTTCTTGATGCTGATGATGGAAATGAGAATGATCTAGATGAAGATGCAGATAATGCGGCTGATGAGTTAAATGCGGAAAGGTTCAGAAGTTTGAATGCTTTATTTATAGCAATTTTTTATCATTTGTACTTCTAGATGCAGCTGAGCTGGGCAACCATCTGGGCTAGTTTAGGCTTTAGTTGCTGATTCATTTTTTACTCAAATCTGCTTTGCTCAGATTCAATGGGCAAGTTTCCAAATGCTTTAAGATAGCTAAAATTTTCTGTTGAAGTCTCCTCTTTATAATTTTGTTAAGGAAGTCAAAAGTTAAGAAGGTAACCAGAGTGGAGTTAAATCGGAGAGCCAGGCGCAAAGAGCAGTTGAGAGTAGAAGCTGAAGCAAAGAAGATCAACCATGTACACAAGGAAATTGATTGGTAATGTTTTTATGCTTGAGCACTTGATTCAAATGAGGTAATTGGTTCCTACAGTGCTTATTTTTATGTTTATTTATTTGCTTTTCTCTCTTTTTTCCCCTCTGGACAGTTTATCAGATATAATTGAAGAAATAGCCAAGGAGGATGAAGAGAAAAGCAGAAGGCATGTAAGACGAATGGTAGCCAGACAAGAGAGACTCAAGTCTGGTCCACCTCGCTTGGGAAAGATCAAGTAAAATTCTCTCATTTATCTTAAGTTTCTCTGCACTTGTTCAATTTCTAAAAACAGCGATTTAATTTTCTTTCAGAATGCTTACTTGCTAAATACCTCTGACCCGTAAAGTCTCTCGCTTGCAAACATGAAGTTTTTAATAAGATGCAATACCAAATATAATTATGGACATGCTATATCGCGTGCCACTGTTTTGCAACTATCTTATACAAGTGTGTGTAAGAAGTTATTGTCAACTGTTGCATCAGTAGAAACTATCTATAGATATTTGTGACGCCATTGTTAATCAGTGCCTCATGTTCCTCCTATAATGAGAAGGTCTGAAGATTGTTGTTGTTTCGCTGAAAGATTTTGATGATGTCTACTAATTTGAAACACTAAACCTCTAAAGTTTTCAAGCTATGATTTATGACTAAACTAACTACAACACCTCAAAAGATTAGTCATCTTAGAAAGAATGAACTTGGGTCAGGGTACAGGCAAAAGAGAAGAGGAAGCTTAGAATGTCATTGACAGTGTTCACTTGCATTTTAGTTCCTTTTTTTTTTTTCTGAAAACTTGTCCTCCATTTGACAGATTTGAACCAGCTCCTCCTCAAGTTCTCTTGACTGAAGAAATCTCCGGCTCTCTTCGGAAGCTGAAGGTGCTCCGTCTTTCTTTAGCTATTAATACAGTAATCATGGCCGCAACCAATTGATGTTGGAACATTAACATTTCTCTGTTTGTTCAATGAAGGGTTGCTGCAATCTCTCAAGAGATCGATTCAAGAGTATTCAGAAGCGAGGTTTACTCGCTCCATATAAAATTAAGAAAAGGTGAGTTTACCATTTACCATACAAACCTCTCACACACCTTGCAAACTTAAAGTTTATCATCATATGTTGAATCAATCAATTGAAATTATATTCTTTTTATTCAATCTTTGAGTTTTATCAGGTGAATTCAGAACATTATATGAATTTGCTTTTTTTTTTTTAACAAAACAGGAGATAGATAAGATGGTAATGTTGGTGCTGGATAACTCCCAATATTTTGAATGCCAAAGAGGTTGAGCTGAAATTATGTTTTTATGGAGATTTGAATGTGATCTGTAACATGCTTTCAAATTTTTGTGTACAATTATGAGCTATCAATAGCACTCAACCATCAAATTTTGTAGTATGTTGCATTATGAGTTCCACTTCAATTAATTTGTTGTTTTATGGGTTTGGTGGAATTGAAGAAAGTTGGGATCTATTCTTCGCGTTATTTTATAATAATAACAATAATAATAATAATAATAATAATAAATTGTTATCTTTATTTTATCATTAATCAACACTTTTAGTTATGAATGCCTCTCCATATTGAGGCAAATATAAAATGATTAAAACCAGTCCTGACTGGTTCAGACCCTAAATAGAGAAAAACAATTAGACAACCATAGATCATGAACAATGAAAACAATGATCTACTATAATATTTAAAAAAGAAATTGAAAAACAAAATCAACAATAAGACAAAGTGACATAAATACCCCTGTAAAAAAACCCCACTTTACACCCTTTATCAGAAGTCATTCAGAAACTGCATTTAAAAAAGCTGCTCCTCCCCCTCTCCCTTTGGAATATTACCAACAACAAAATTGTAAACTAAAAATCTACAACAACACAAAGACAACTTCATTTAGTGACTCACTCTCTCTCTCTTTCTCTCTCCACCTGTGTCATATCCATGTTTATGGTCCACCATGTCCCCCCATGTTTCCATTTTCTCATATCACTGTAAGATTCTCTTCATCACTTTTGTATTTTTATTTTTTAAAATTTTGTTGCTGTAATACTGTTGCATGATGCCTTTTTTTTGTTTTTCATCTTTGAATCATTTGTTTTTCTGTCATGCTATGCTTTGTTTGTTTGTTTGATGCATGTTCAAAAATGCATTTCTTGTTACTGGTTTTTATTTGCAGTGGTGAGAACATCTGCTGAAGATTCGAGGAGATTATTGTGAGTATGATTTGATGAAATTCCATTCTGTGATTTTTCTGCATGTTTTAGGAAAATTACAATCAAATCTGAATGAGAAGGGATGGCAATGATTTCTCTCAGTTTTAGACACTGCATTGTTTGGAAATGCTTCATTTTGGTGTTCATCTTTTTGTCACTCAAGACTCTGATTCTGAATCAAAACAATGGTATTTATTTGACACCGAGTTTCAGTAATTCGAAGTTTCGGAATTCAATCAGGAAAGACAAGTTTTTGGAGGTTCCTCAGATTGTCTGGGGATTAAACAATCAGAAAATTGCATTTGCAAGGGCTTGTTTAACGGCGAGATTCTTGAATCGGTCTCTCTTGATGCCTAGTTTGAGTTCTTCTCTGTTTTACAAAGAGATCGATTTATTGGAAACTATCTCATTCGATAAGATTTTTCAGTATGAAAGGTTCAATTCTCTTTGCGATGGTTTCGCCCATTTAAGTAGGTACTCTGAACTTAAAAACGATACAGAACCAATTGAGCTCCGAAAAGGAAGCGGTAGAAATTGGACTAAAGAAAGAGATATGAATCAATTGGTCGAATGCAACAAAGATTCGATCGATAAATTTGAAGTCATTCGTGTCATTGGAAAGAATCCATTTCTGTGGCATGATCATTGGCCTGTCGTGGAATATGCAAAGATCTTCGAGTGCTTGGCATTTGTCGAAGAAATACAAAACGAGGCTGCTCAAGTTGTATTGAAGATTCAAGAATTCAGTGTCAATGCAACAAGTAGAAATTTCGGTAATAAGAACCAATCCGTGCCGTTTTTAGCTGTCCATATGAGAATCGAAAAAGATTGGATGATGCATTGCAAGAAACTTGAGCAGAGACTCAGCATAAATCAAATATGTAGCAGTAAACAAGAGATCATGCAGAGAGTAAAACACATTCGAGGCATAAATAAACCGATTGTGGTTTACCTTGCAATCGCCGACAGTCTTTTAGACGATGATTCCGTATTGATTGGTTGGGAAGAAGGGTTGATTCCTTGCGAGAAAAAGAAATTAGGAGTATGGGATGTTTATAACAAGTATTCATATCTTTTTCGATCGGCTATTGACTATGAAGTATGCGTAAGGGCTAATGTGTTTGTCGGCAATAGTTTTTCGACATTTTCAAGCCTTGTAGTGTTTGAAAGAACTGAAAAAATGATACAAATGGGGATCAAGAGATCTTGTGACATGAATGTAGGAATGGCTTCTTATGCTTATAATGTAAAAGGCGAAAATTATGATGGTCCTAAGAGTTGGATGACCGATTTTTCGGCTTTGAGTCTTGAGAGCATAAGTTATGGTACTATTAACATTTCTTGTGGTTCCAATGTTTTTGTGAAGAAATTACTGACATGATTAATGTTGATTGATCCAATTGCAAAGTTTTTGTGATTAATGTTGTCGTTTTGTTATTTTACTTGGAAGATATCATAGCACTATTTTACTTGCCACTCATGGAGAAAATTTATTAAATATATATGATTGATTTTAAAATTAAAAATAAAAAAATAATGATATACTTAAAAATGAGGGGATGGTAAGTAATTTCATTTATTTTTTGTGAAAAGGCCCCAATCTTTTCTTCTATTTAATAAAAACCAATGAAAAATTAACATCGTAAATAATTAAATCATTGTTTTCTCCATAAAACTCTCAAAGGTCGATCATCGAGCTCTTCCCTAACAGAATACATAATTCAACAGTAAAAAAAGAGAACTTTGTGATGCTAAACACAAAAGTTGAGAAAAAAATCTTCGATTTATTACATCAATTTATCATCTACACCACAGTATTTCACAAAGAATCGAAATTTTTAATGTTTCACATCAATGTGTAAGACTCTTTATCAAATACTTGTAGTGTACATACTAAGAAACTAAGAGACATATCAAACACAGAATACAAGCTTTACATATGTATTTGCAACAATGATACAGTACCTGGGCTCGAACCCTCTGTTTAAAAAAGCCAGTGTTTTTTCTTAGTTACTCGAGTTGGAAGATCTGCATGGCAAATTACAAGAAATACGTATCAATTAAACAAAAAAAAAAGATAAAATGACATCCAATTGCAAGAGAAAGAAAAAAGATCTTGTTAATTACCATCAGCTCCATACAAAGAGTTATAGTGCACTTCACTCCAAAAGCTTAGCCAAATCTCTGTAATGACATGGCAAGAAATGCAATCCATCATGATTGGAAGAATCTCATACAACAATTTACCTCTAAAATTCGCGAGTTCAAATTCCCGGCATGTTCATGTACAAATTCAAGAGTGTGGACATGATTGTGAAACTCATCAAGAAATTATGCGAACAAACATATGACAAATGTAAGGATTATAGTGTCATAATAGCTAAGAGTAGCAAATGTTGTTGTTGTTGTTGTTGTTGTTGTTGTTGTGTGTAGAAAAACAAAATTCTCACCGACAAAAACGGTGAATAGATTACCTTTAGCTGGATTTTGGTCTTTGGGAACAATTTCAACAAGGCAAGTATCTCTAAATGATGTAAGCAAACAGATTTTGGCACCAAACTGCAACAGACGAAAGAAAGGAATAAATGGTTGTTCGTTAGATCAAACAAATGAAATGATATATCATATGGAGCTTCCTTGAATGAAGTCCATTCTTAATTTTATAATAGTAATAACAGGTCTCATGAAGACTCGAGAAGACTAAATCCTACTATCGGAGCACATAGATATTATACACAATATTATCAAAGACATCAGATATAGTAGATCTATATTTTTCTACATTTGATGTGCCCTAGCTTGCGGGGATTTCAATATTTCATCTTGGTTTCATTGAAACAATAAATTCACTTTCGTTCATGGATTAACATCTGTTTGAATACATCTCTGTTAATATTTTCATCAGGTCCTTACGGTTCATTCACATAGAAAATAATCATAATAATAATCAGACATAAACTACATGCCAGGAGTTAAAGAATACACAAAAGATTATCCATGCCCAGGCCACGCTTGGCAACCCCTATATAAAGCAATAATTAAAAAAAAGGAACACTTCATTAGTTTATTACGCGGTCTGCTGCAGCTTGCAGGGTAACATGGTCTCCCCATTCACCAGTCCTGAGCCAGAACGACGTATATTCAATAACAAATAGACAAGAAGCATGTTAAGCGAGTGAAAAAGAAAGAGCCAAATAGCCGAACCTTTTCATATTTTTCACATAAGTTTTGTAGTCCATTGGAACATAGCTTTCATAAAATTTCCTATAGTGTTTAAGCTGCCAACAAAAAAAAAAAAGAGAAAGAGAGAATGACTATCACATTCAGTGTTGCCAAACAACCTTCAAACAGTAGAAAGTAATTTCAAATATCCCAAAAAGCCAAAAATTAAGAAAAGCATAACTAGAAGAAACGTATTAAAAATATGATAAAAGATGGGAAAACATCCAGAATAATGTGCATACATTTTGAAAAAAAAAAAAAAAGAAGAAAGAGGGCATCAAACTTTTACCTGTTTTACAACTCCCTTCCGTACATGTTTGTGATGGTCAGGATTGCGGAAAAGTTGATCAGCTAGAGCTCGAAACTGTTTAGGTAATATAATACAACCTAAGAAACGGAATATGAAGACTAACTAATCATTAATTAATAGTGATTTTGCTTCATTTTACAGCCTAATTCAATAATTAACTATGAGCTACCCATTATTTTGCTCTTTATCTTTTTGGCATAAATTTTACACAACAAACCTGGCAGTTTCCATCTCCTTCAACTTGCATTTCAGCTAAACCATATGTTGTTAATCTGATGATAATGAAAATATAACTTAAGAATGTAGCAAGTAAATAAAAAATGAAACAAAATTCACTTGAGACTCACAAGCAGACATGGACTGACATATAGAACACACATTCTTCAAATTAGTATATATAATTTGCAGAAGTATCTCACTGTACACAAACTCATCAAAAGGATAAATTAAAAAAAATGCCAAGCGAGAACCCTAAATAACGCAATCTTTTATAATCCATTCCTTGTTCAGTTAGAATAATTCAATATCACCGATTTTGGCCAACTATTCTCACAATGCTTTAATTAGAGATTACTCAATTAGTTTCCAAGTCAATGCCCTATGCATATTAAAAGCTTAACCAACTAGTTTTCCTGTTTTTTAAAGGTCTAAAAGATTATAATCATAATTGAAAAGAAAAGGAAAGTTAAGTAGATCAATTATTACAAAGCTAGAATTCAAACAAGTGAGCAACACAAACAACCAAAGCAAAAGGAAACATAAAGCATAAAATTGCAAGCATTGTTTATTAAAACTTTTTAATCATAACCTTTCTAGAAGCCTTTCATGATCCAAAGTTGCATCATCAACATCTGGAATTTCACCATTAACCCGAGGAGTGTGCTGTTCATCATTAAGGAAAAAACACACCAGAGTTTATTAGTTAGGCAACCACAAAAGAAGAATGGGCATGCACACATTGATACTGGTAAGAGATTGACTCTGAAATCAAAATGGAATTAAATAAAAAATAGATCACTGCTAACCTATCAAGCATATATATCGATCATTATTATCATTGTATTTTGAGACTTGATTGTAAACTCTTTTATCTGTTTTTTTAACATTAATTCAGACCCATGATACTTTGGAATTCTTTCATACATAGTCAATTGCCAGGTAGAACGATCAACATTATGTATAGATACCACAATGTAATTGAAGAGGGAAAATTAGAAGTTGTGTTGTATGGAATTTTCCTTATGATTAATATTCAGTTCCAACATGTTCCTCTCACACGAAATAAGCCACATTTGAGCTTTATGACAAACTTGATCACTGGAAACATATAAGCTATTCTGACTATCTATTCTGAATTAAAAGGGAAAGGGCACCATAGAAAGTACTTTATCATACCATAAGCAAGTGATGGATATGAGTGGAATTTATCAAGCATAAATTGATCAGCAAAAAACCAATACAAAATTCATCCTTATACAATTAGGATAGATTAATCTGGCATTTTCATAAGAACTCCCTTGGGTTTGACCAGAACCCACGCATGTGAAATTCCAACTTTGATCTAGAAACAAGAAAGGTTTAAAGGTGAACAAGAGCCAATTAATGAGGTGATCACGTGATCGAATATCAAATACCAATACAAAAATGCCAATGGATAATGGGGAAATGCTATATAAATGGGTAAAAGACACAAGTATGTTGACTATTACATTTCTATACACAAGAAAATAAGTACTAGAATGTCCACTCATGAAACAACCACATATATATGACAAACAACATGATCAATTAAGGAGAAAATGCATCAAGAAAGAGAACACACAATACCGGAATAGATCCCAAATGAGAGAGGCGTTTCCCAAGGCTTCGACCAGAATTCTGATTTTTCTCAGCTAAAATGCTACCAATGGTTACTTCATCCTCAATATCTTGGACACTGCTACCTATACTTGAACTAGAGCCTTGATGCGCATAATCAGGTTGTTCAGACATGCTAAATCAAAGAGAGCAGAGCATTCCAACCAAAATCACTACTTTCAAACAGTTTCAGCAGATGAGATCAACTCAATCTAATTGACCAAGCAACTGTAAAGAAACAAAACAAAACAAAACATTAATAATTATCTTCAGTGACACAAAAAGAACACCCAAATCAATCAATAACAGTGAGAGAGATTCTATCAAAACACTCTCATAAGAAAACAGTTATTCTCCTACTTGTTTTCTCATCTTCTCCATTATTCCCCCAATCCAAACACCCTCACATGAAAAACGAACCAATGAATAGATCTTAGATAAAAACATGAGCAAGATGTAATCTTTCTGCACACCAATCACCAACCCTACAAGACTGGCAAAGATAAAAGATCCGAAAACAAATTGAATACCAGGAAAAGACCACTGTCCCCCAAAAAAAAATCTCACCTTTAAACAAGAATATCAAACAAAAGCTAAGAAAAAGATGGAGAAAAGGGCTCACAATTCTTGACAGGGATTCAGTGAGGCCGAGAAGTGCCCATACTTGGAGGGATTTAATCGTGAATTTAGGGTTTGATCATGGCTTCCATATTGAATTAATGAAGAATGATCATGCACATAACTCCATAGTGCATACCCATCCGCTCCTTTTGAACATATATATATATATATTATTTATTTATTTATTTATTTATTTATTACAAAAAATAATTTTTTTAATTTATTTCTACTGAGGACTCAATGCATTAGAAGAGAGTTAAATATTACTTTTTGAGCTCCTAAAAGTCAAATCCCTAAACTGCTTCCCAATTATAACAATCGTTATTAAATTTTTTTCATTTTTGATGTGTTTTGCGGGATGGCACTAAGAATTTTTTTAAAAGATATTAACATTATCTCTTTTTGGTTGGACCAATCAGGTTGATAGAACTTTTATTTTATACAATTGAATAATATAATGAAATTGCAGGGATTAAACTGAATTAATGCATAATATATAGAGAAAATTAAATATATACCCCTCAAAAATTCTATAATTGCATATTTACCTTCAAAAAAAACATAATTATATATATACCCCTTAAAAATATAGATAATTATGGATATGCCCTTACCATTTGATTATGTATTATTTTTTTAGTGCTAATCTTCTCTCATTTCTTTTGGGGTTTTTAGATGGAATTTTGTAATAAAATTAGAATTTTAATGATATTCCAAATATATTTCAATCTTAGCTAGATGTGCAAAACATATATTTTCTTAAAAAATTTTAAATTCAGAAAATGGAAGTTTTTAGTTTCATATATAATATATATATATATTATATGTTTTAATTAAACCAATGGAATTACTCAAAGAAACCCAAAAAAGTTTTTTTTTTACCCCGGATAATTCAATTATTTCATTCTCATGGTCAATTTGATCTAAATTTTAAATTGTTTTTCAGTTTATAAATAATTCTTCAAATTATTATTTCCTTTAGCTACACCCCTACAATTCTATCTTTTCTTTAAAAAAAAATGAAAAAGATTATACTCTTAAAAACCAATTAATTTATTTCATCAAAAAGGAAATAAATAATCAACATCAATGCAGAAAATAGTTTTAAATTTCTGACACATATATAAAACACATGCAGGTGAAAATTAAAAAAAATATTAATGGAGGAGAAAATAAATCCACATTTATTAACATGTTCTCTTCTTCTATAATTTTTATTTATCAAAATATTATTATTGTTTAAAAAAAAATATGTGCCAAGCCCAAACCTCATGTTGTCTGGTGCGGACACATGGCTTAATATTCAATATTTTTGTAGAAAAATAATTTGTTAAATAAAATTAAATATTCATATAATAATAATAATTATTTATATATATTTTTTATTTAAATATGATTTAAAATGTTTTATCCTAATTTTCAAACAGATTGTTTTGGTGGTACACCCAACTTCATCAACTTTTTTTTTTTGTGCATTTTGCCCCCACATAAGACCTCACAATTACAGAAATGGCCCTGCGGAATTATTGCTTTAGACTTTTCGAGGGGTATTCCTGCGAAAAGGCACTTTCTTATTTCTCGTTTGGCTTTTATGCAAAAATACCCTTACAATAAGAGAATAAAGATTTCAATTAATAGAGTGAAATAAAGGAATAGGTTTATTGGGTCAATATTTTATTATAATATTTTCATGGGTATATAGTGTAATTTTTAAAAAATTATGAAATATAAATGAATTTTTTTAGAGTAAGCTTGCATGTATATCCTTATAATACCTCATAAAATTTATATCCATAAACTAGGAAAAAAAAGAAAGAAATCATAAATAAGTGATCATTATATTATTAATCATTGTGAATTAAACATAAAAAATTTATCATTTGAGAAACATAAAATAACCAAAAAAGTTTTTGAAAGTAAGGTTGTTTTCTTAATTCTACACATACATATCGCCATGGATTAAATAAATCTTGAGTTAAAATAAAATACAAATAAAAAATTAAAACTGAAGGCAACTAAGTCGGGTGGTACTGTGGTATCAAGATCTCCTTCACATTATAAAAAAATAAAAATATAAATGGAGGGGATATATGCAAAAAATTGACAACGTATACAAATATTGATGTTTTATGAGGGTAAATAAGCAACATAATTTTTATAAATTAAGTCTACAAATACACATTTTATAGGGGCATTAATGTAAAACATTCAAATTTTATAGACAGAGTCCACGTCATCAGATCTCAGTGATCCATCAACTCTCTTCATGATCCAACGGTGAAAATCACTCCTTGTGGGTCCCGCCCTCCAAAAAATTAAACTAAAATATGCCATCTCCTTTGTGAGCCATCTCAAAGGTCTCTCCTTTTCTCCCTCTTTGAGCTCCTACTCTGAGAGAGAGAGAGCGAGAGAGAGAGAGAGAGAGAGAGAGAAGGGGATAGAGATCGAAGGCGGAGAGGGAGCAATGGAGAGCAGCGAGGAGGAGGAGGACTTCCCCACTCACGAATGGATCACTCCTCAACCCAGCATCACCGCAATCTACCAGTCTGACACCGAGAAGGTCGTCTTTAATGGAGTTCTCTCTTTGTTTTTCATTTTTTTAGTTTGTGTTTCTTTTGCTTGGGTTTGGATGTTCTGCGGTTCAGTTGAATGGGTTGAATTTGGAGATTTTGGGATGTTTTTTTGGGTGGTGTTAATTTTTTATGATGATTTTGTGGTTTTCGTTTGTGGAGTTTACTCGTGATGACTGGCTTGATCTCTTGTTTGGAGTGGGTTTTTTTTTTTTCTCTTCTTATGGTAATGCAATGGAGTTGAAGTTTTTTCTCCCTTTTTTTATTTGCTTTAGAGGTATGAAAAGATTTGGTTTTTTGATGTCGGTTTTACACGTTTGATTATTTGCGTGACAGAACCTTGCTTGATCGAATTAATTGGAGCTTTTTTACTACTTGTTGTTCTCTCTAATTTATGAAATCTTGTGATTTATTTGTAAGTTTGGTGTAGTCCTTTGACCGTACTCCATGGCATACAGTGGATTTTCTTAGGCTAATTGTGACAAAACTATAGCCTGGCTATTAAATTATGTAGCAGTTTTTTGGGTTGATTTTTTAAGTAGGTCAAGAGAATGAATTTCAGTTGGGACAGGATTTTTCATTGACTTTTTGTGTGAAGATTGAGGAGCGAGAAGTTCTTTCTGAGGAGACTTCATGAAAATGTTAAAAATAAAAAGCTTTCTTTTTTGCTTGATTTAAACTGAAGCCTCCACTTTCCTGATAGATTATGCATCCTTCCATGCCTTAACTTTGCTTTGAAGACTCATTTTGCCCAGGCTGTCTGATCTTAGTTATTTGACCAGGTATTTTTAGAGGGGAAAACCGGTTTCTCATTGATGCTTAAATAAATTTCTATGCAGGGGATCAGGAAGATTTGTACAGAACTTCTGGATCTGAAAGATGCTGTGGAGAACTTATGCGGGAATATGCAATCAAAGTATTTAGCCTTTTTAAGGTAATAAGGGCAATCACTATTCAAAAGCTGCACTTTCTGTAGAAGCAGCAATCTTTTCTGAATAAATTGGAGTGAAATTGTGTTTTCTTTATAACTAATTTTACCTATTTTTTTGGTTACCACATCAGCTAAGCTGACAAAAAAAAACAATGTGCTTCTTGAAGCTTGTATCTCAAGATTTTCACCAATTATATCAACATTTTTTTCAAACCATAAATTTTTATAGTTATGGTGTTGGTACTTATGGTAAAATATCCATTGAAGACTCATGCAATGGGTTTTTCTGAAATCTACTTGATTACTTGAGTTACGGAAACTTGTTTGTCGAATGGCTGAGACAAGCAAAATGACTTGTTAATTTTTGCTTAATATTTTTGTTTGCAAATGTTTTTTTAATTGTTTTTAAGGATGAATTCACTTCCAAGTTGATTGAGCTATACAAATAATGCAGTTTATGTCCTGGGATTTCTCAGTAAATGTTATTTAACAGCAAAACTTTTGTAACACGTGGTTGATTGCTGTTTGAATGAATGATTTACATTTGACCTTATTAAAAGCAAGGAAGGCTTCAGATATAATTACCACCCTGTTCTAGCTTCAATTATAGAGTGCTGGGGGATGAGCAGCTGACTCCAGGACATCAATTGCGTACGAAGAACCAGCTATGTACTTAGTTTATTCTTCCTGTTCATCCTACGTTTTGCAGGTTATCTGAAGAGGTAATCGAGGTTGAACAGGAAATAATTGAACTACAGAAACATGTATCAGCCCAAGGAATCCTTGTACAGGATCTAATGAGTGGTGTTTGTCGTGAGTTGGAAGTATGGCATAAATGTAATAGCGAGGCTGTTAATACTGAAGAAAATATTCAGGCTTCTGAAGCTGACTTTCCTTCAGCAAGTGAATCAGAGGATATAAAAATCAACTTTCTCGAAACAATGGATGTTCTTTTGGCAGAACATAAAGTAGAAGAAGCACTTTTGGCATTTGATTCAGAAGAAAAAAGATGTCCAGAGTTGAATGACTCTGGAGAAAATTCATCTAGTGAAATTTCAGCTTATAAGGCAGACTTCTTAAAAAGAAAGGGCATGCTTGTGGATCAGCTTGTTGAGATTTCTGAACAGTCTTCTGTGAGCAATGGTGAACTTAAGAAGGCTTTGTCTGGTCTAGTCAAGCTTGGGAAGGGATCATTGGGCCATCAGTTGTTGCTTAAGGCATATGGTTCCCGACTTCAGAAAAAAATTGAGGCTTTTCTTCCTTTGTGTTCTATTTATGTGGAAACATATTCTGCAACTCTTTCTCAAATTGTGTTTTCTACAATCTCGTTAGCAAAGAAAGAGTCTGTTTCTATATTTGGAGATGTATCTTCTTATGCTAATCGGATTGTGCAGTGGGCTGAGTGTGAAATTGAAGCTTTTATTCATACTGTTAAAGAGAATGCTCCTCCATCTGATAATTCTTCTGCCCTTCGTTCTGCCAGCGTATGCCTCCAGGCTAGTCTTAGACACTGTTCCTCTTTGGAATCACAAGGGCTGAAATTCTCAAAATTGCTTATGGTTCTTTTTCGTCCTTATCTTGAAGAGGTTCTGGACATGAATATTAGATCGGCAAAGAAACGTGTACTTGACTTAGCACGAGATGATGACACAATGTTCTTCTCCTCAGAAACTGGCTCACCACTTTCTGCTGCAGCATCATCAAATATAATGCTGAATAGTAGCGGAAAGAAGTTCATGTGTATCGTTGAAGTAAGTGATTCCTTCTCTTGAAATGTGTTGCACTGCTTAGCTAGTAACTGCTGCAGTTACTGCTGAAAAAAGTAATTATTTATAGTTGACTAAAAATTTTAATATTTTGTACTTGTAAACTTAAAAAATGTCATGTCTAACGTAATCTAATGAATGCTCTTTAGCATGATTATTTACTTCACTTCTCTTGTGACTAAGAAATGGAAGTTTGACTTCACAGACGGATAAGGACCTATCTTTTGTAACTGCAGTGCACTGATCTTCTTATAATTGACTTCTCCTTTCTTTCCTTGAAATGCTTGTGACATTCTATTTTGTGACAAAAAATGGTCACAACTATGTTTTGCTTGCATGCATGTGTGCATGCGGGTGTGTGTGTGTGTCTTGATTGGCGGTATATATATATATATTCTAAGTTTAAGCTTCATGGGCCGCGAATAAGTTTCAGCACAAGGCATTCTGAATTTTCAAATTTCTTTGACTAATACTTCAATCTATTTGCAAGCTGTGTTTGGAAATGTTATGCATCTTATTCTGTGTGCCCAGTTAATAACAGAACTTAGAAACTTGTTAGGTATAATTCAGTCAGATTTGCATAATGTTGCTGAACTACTGATGAAAGTTTAAGCTTCATGGGCCACGAATAAGTTTCAGCACAAGGCATTCTGAATTTTCAAATTTCTTTGACTAATACTTCAATCTATTTGCAAGCTGTGTTTGGAAATGTTATGCATCTTATTCTGTGTGTCCAGTTAATTGTAACAGAACTTAGAAACTTGTTAGGTATAATTCAGTCAGATTTGCATAATGTTGCTGAACTACTGATGAAAGTATCTCACTATGCTATTTTCCTATGTTTAATGCTGTAATTTTGCCACCCAAGAATCAAATTTCCATCTGGGAGGGCAATAACTTTCTCTCCCTTATTAGATATCACCCTAAATAAATGCCCTGACTTCTATGTGCTTGTGCCTTTGTGGTTTGAATCTGTGCTTGTCTCAAGCTGAGCATTCATTGTCTCAATATTAGATTGTTGCAGTAGCTACTTACTTCAGTTCTTGTTAAGTATTATATTGCTTCAATTTTTCTGGGCATTGAAACCAAAATCTGGCTGAGTTTGATCTCTGACAAGCTCACAGCCTTACGCATTTGTATTTAAAATATAATGACAATGGGAGAAAATGCACCAGATGCTAGACTATTTTTCAAGGAGATGCAAGGATACTCGTTCAGACTGTATCTCATGCTCTATATGCTTTTTTTGATTAGTGTCTATTTCTTTTGGCCATTTGACAGGATATATTGGAGCAGCTGACACCAATGGCTGTTTCGCATTTTGGAGGATCCATCTTGCATAAGCTTCTTCAACTATTTGATAAATATGTCGAGACATTAATTAAGGCGCTACCAACTTCTGAGGATGATACTCCTGTAGAACATAAAGAAGTTATTCATTTTAGAGCTGAAACCGATGCACAACAACTTGCACTTTTGGGAACTGCATTCACTGTTGCTGATGAATTATTACCAATGGCTGTATCAAGAACTTTTACCGTACAGGGCGATAACAAAGAAGGAAGTAGTGGGTCCTCTGAGAGCAGTGGCACTTTTGCTCTTTCCACTATTGAATTCAAAGATTGGAGACGCCATCTTCAGCACTCATTGGATAAGCTCAGAGATCATTTTTGTCTGCAGTACATTTTGACCTTCATCTATTCACGGGAAGGCAATGCGCGATTGGATGCTCGAATGTATTTGGAAGGGAGGGAAGATGATCTCTTTTGGGATTCAGATCCTCTACCTTCATTGCCATTCCAGGTACCTCCATTTTCCACTTGTGTATATTGACATTGTTTTTATATTAATGGTAGCATGAGGTATTATCAAAGCTGCTTTGGAGCATCACCATGTTTGTAATGATTGCGGCCTTTAATTTCCTCCTTCCCGGCAAACCTATCAATTTTAGTAAAAAGCAAATGACTTTGGGCATCTGTTGTTGATGCATGGTTTGTAGATGGCACCAATGTATGGCATCATCATTTGTGAAAATTTTCATGAAGGTTTGCTCAAGTGGGTTTTTCGCACACATGTCCTATAAATGTGCTATTAACTGATGTTTTTGCGTGAGCTTTATTGCGGTGTCTCAGAGAATATATTTTGTAAAAGTTTGCAGCTTCCAGCAACTAAGATCAATTTATTTGCCTTCTTTTACATGCTTAAAAGTTGCTATTGGTTTGTTATGTTAGTTTGTTATGTTATTTGCTGCAGGCTTTGTTCGGAAGACTGCAGCAATTGGCAAGTGTCGCTGGTGATGTTCTCCTCGGGAAGGAAAAGATACAAAAGATTTTATTGTCCAGGTTGACAGAAACAGTGGTGATGTGGATATCAAATGAGCAAGAGTTTTGGGATGTCTTCGAAGACAAATCAGTCCAACTTCAACGATTTGGTCTGCAACAGGCATGTACTTGATACTAATGATATCTCTCAACTTCAGCATTTTATTTTCTCTCATTGAAAGCATGAAAATCATTCTCCATTCTTCTTTCTTTCAGCTGATCCTCGATATGCACTTTATAGTTGAGATCGCTGTTTGTGGTGGTTATCCATCACGAAATGTTCAACAAATCGTGTCAGCTATTATAACTCGGGCTATCGGAACCTTCTCCTCCAGAGGCGTAGACCCACAAAGGTAATCATTCAGTTTTAATCCGGTCGCATCTTTCATGTGGTTCAACTTCACTCAACTTTTTTCTGCTGAAAAAAAAAATTTTCAGTGCTCTCCCTGAGGATGAATGGTTTCTGGACACTGCAAAGGCGGCGATAAACAAGCTCCTCTTGGGAACTTCGGGGTCTGAAGCATCTGAAGCTGATGAACATGTAGTTATCCATGATGATATTTCTGATTCCGATGAGACTCCTTCGAGTCCATCGACAGTACACTCTGTGGATTCATTTGCTTCGGCCAACATGGGTGAAACAGAGAGCCCTGTTTACTTCACTGATCCTGAAACTTGAATTTTGGTACTTTGTTTGCAGATTTCACAATTGAACCTATGTAATTTCGAGTTTCGATCTTTACGATAATCAACTAATGATCAAAAAAATTTCCACTTGTTTTGCAGGTAATTATTGTTCATGACATAGAAGCATTTGCTGTTGTATTCTTCGTTGTAGCGGATGTAGCACAAGCAAAGGAGGCCAATGATCTATAGTTCTGTTTTTAATACTAAATATTTATGTAGTATTTTTATTTATTTATTTCTTCGTTTATTTTTTTATTTTTGTATAAATAGCCTGGATTAATAATTAATTATGTTGTGGATTATGGCAATGCATTCATTTTTCTATTGTTGTATTTTTAAAAACAAAATTTTGGTAGTAGAATGCATTAAAATATAGAAGAGGAATATGTATACCCCTTACTTAATCAGTTCATACAAAAAAAAAAAAAAAAAAAATCTTCAATTATAATTCTAATTTTTCAGGGTATACATATGAATAGATATTCCATGAAAATATTTTCGTAATTTTAAAATTTATAGGGACATATGAATTAAAAAAAAAAGAACTTTAGCGTGAATATTAAGGTATGACGTGGAACCCGTCTGGATTGATATATTTAAATGAAAATAAAAGAAAAAGGCGGGAAAGGAAGCTAGGGTTTCTAATCTCATTGAAATGGAGAACACTAGGGCGGGGATCGCCGGCACGATCGATCTCCGGCCCGGTAGCGCCGCCGCCATCGATCTTACTGGGGACGTCCACCTCCTCCCTTGCTCCATCAAGCACGATGGCCACTGCCCCGTCTCCGACTACTTCAAACCCAAACCCTCAGGTTCCAACCTATCTATCCATGCATCCTCTCTATCTCTTGTTAAAGGTTGGGTTTTCCTGATCTTCATTCCTTTTTCAGGTCTCGTAGTTGAGGGGTTGAATGTGGAGGAGGCCTTCTTCAGAGGGAGGAAGATGCAAGGGGTCACCGTTGAATTACCTGAAGGATTTCAAGGTAATGTGCCCCCTTTGTTTTGAAGTTTTGATTTTTGTTTGAAGAATTTGAGGAAAAAGGGGATATTTTCTTCTAGGGTTTGTGTTGGGGAAGAAAAAAGTGGAAGGAAGGAAGACATCTGAGGCCATGAGAGGGGATTCAAGCTGTTGGGAATCTAGGGCAGGGTTTAGGAATTTTACTTACTGGAATCATGATACTGTGCCTTCCAAAGAGGATCCAATTCTCAGATGCTTTCATTGGTTTTCTGTTGCAAATGCTGTGAGTGCTTTTATGAGTTCTTGTTTACTAGAATTAGGAGTTTCTTTAAATTTCGATTTTATATTGTTTTTTTTTTTTTTTTTTTTGGTTGAGTTTTTATGCAACTTTGTCTATTCTCAATGAGCTCCATCTATGGATCCGAGATGGTTTTCTTGTTGTGTTTGGTTGAAAACTTGTCAGCTTGATATATATGATGATGTGGCAATGCCCTAATTATCTTGACATCAATTATATTTTGGGGTTCTATTTTTGGTGTATTCTTCATGATTTGTTATTGTAGAACCTCTATATAGTCAATTAGAAACCTCAAGACTCATGGTTTAACTCTCTAAGTGTGAAATATATTGCTCATGCAAACAATAGAGAGTAAAATATGTGTGTTAAATAAAGAGAGAAATAAAGGGAGAAGGAGAAGAATCAACATTTGTGATATGAAGACTTCAAAATCTAGGTTTGATCTGTTGGGTGGAAGTGAATGATTGAAGTTTTAAAAATGATTCAACGGTCAAATAAATCATAATGGCTTTTTTGGAGAGAAAATTCAAACTTCTGGTTGTTTTTTTTTTTGGGGTGGTTGGGGGGGGGGGATATTCTGTGAATATATCTTTCCTCCTTGCAATCTTCTTAACCTCGGAATGTTTTTGTACATGGGTACCAATTTTAGGGTTTTTGTATGTGATTACAATGAAGCTAGGGGAGTTCCTACAAATCCTTAATATTTCGGGAGGCATATGCAACTAAATGAATAAATAAATTATGTTAAAATTTTCAATTCAATTTTACAATAAAACTATCACAGATTGCCTTGAATTCTTTTATAAAATTTATACAACCTGCAAACCAACATAAATACCATATTATCTCGGTACGGGCCTGAACATTAACACAATAATAACTCTTATGATCACACACTTAACTGTATTTTTGGAGACCATGTTATGTTTGAGGGGTGTTTATATTAAATCTCGTACTAAAAATTTCAGCTTTACTTAAAATATCAGATTGAACAGTATCAACATATTTATTTCATCTTCATGTTGAATTATATTTAGAGTTTCGTACATTTCATGTGATTTTTATGTCACTGTAAATGTTTATCTGCAGTTGCATAAGCCTGTGACCGCAGAAGAATTGGCATCAACATCGATCATTGTTGACCAAAATAACAAGAGCAGCTCAATGAAAGTAAAAAATGTACACACTCTCAAAACTTATTTTTTTCAGCCTCCGGGTTCTTTTCTTCAAAAAAAAAAAAAAAAAAACTTATTTTGACAAATTATAATTCATATATGATATTCTTAAATTATTCTTCTAACTGCAGTCTCTGGTTCAAATTTCACTTCCCTAATGATTAAACCTTTCTTCCGCTCATCGTTTTCAATTTCATACATGGCAAATGCTAGTTTACCTGAGTTGTCTGATGGAACAGTAAGTTCTAGTCCTCCTTCAGGAACATCCACCCAACCATGACCAGCATATTCATACAGGTTGACATATACAGGGTTTATCTTATTTCTTGGCGAACTTACTTTCAATATCACTGGACTGTTCCAACCCGAAGCATCTGAAGTGACTTTGATGTAAAGTGTAATCTATATTGAGTGTTTGGGCTGAGTAAACTTAGT
This sequence comes from Dioscorea dumetorum, assembly GCA_902712375.1. Taxonomy (NCBI): domain Eukaryota; kingdom Viridiplantae; phylum Streptophyta; class Magnoliopsida; order Dioscoreales; family Dioscoreaceae; genus Dioscorea; species Dioscorea dumetorum. Next base: position 1,632,620 of record CACTHL010000847.1, read on the forward strand.
GGGATCTTTCCTGTGACCTCTAGCCAGTAGATGGCCAATAGCTCGAGAACCTGTGTAGAACCATCCAATCTTTTCTTCCAATACCTATCTTTGCATGCCTCACCACCCCAGATTTCATTAACTGCCTTAGTGTTCAGAGTCAACTCTTTCTTTCCGCCCGTTTCCCACTGCATGTGAAACATTCATCCTTAGACTGGTCATCTGATTTCACATTACACAGACTTATTATATGTATATGTTATCATTCTGAAGTGAATTTATTTTTAGAAGTATGAATTAATCATCACAGTAAACATGATGCTCTTTGGTGATTGAGGATGTAGATAGCTAACTGTTGTGTAGTTGCCTGCTAGCATGCCAATCTGATGTGCTGATGCCATGCCAATTGCTTTGAATGCTTATCTTAAAACTCCCTGCCCTTTGTTTTTTTATTACTGAAATTTATAATACATTTTGGTGCCTTTCTTTCACTGTCAAGCAGAATCTTGAATGAAGCTGCCAAGTGGTGCACAACGTTGATGGAGGTCAGGATGCTGAGGAATCGAATTCTCCAATATTGTCCAGATGATATTGGTAGTGCTTAATGTGGAAGAATTAAAGAAAGACGGCGTTCTTTTTATGAAGATTACTTGAAATTGCATGCATTGCCATCTTATCAATCTTCTAGGTCAATCTCTTAACCTTTATTCTTACCCTTTGATCATGTTATATCGACCTTCGGATACCAAACTTTGCTCTAGAACTTTCATTATGACCACAAATCAAAACTTACGTGTTAAAAGTTAATATGAGGTATCCTTGGCCATAGAGTTATTGGTCACGATGAAGATCAACTGTGATCCGTAATTTTTAATGTTGTTTTCCTCTGCTTTTATTTAGAAAAAATTCTGGCATGCTACCAAAATCTAACAGCTTGATGCTTGCGCTATTGTATGTTCTGTGTGATATTGTTTGATGTTGCTTGTACTTTTCTCCACTCTTCTCGTTTTCGGCAGGACAAGTTTTTAGAGTTGTGTTTCACTTAGGTAAGGATCTACTTGATTGTTAATATGTTAAACAGAAAATTTCCTGTTTGCCCCCACTCTATGAGTAATTACTAGTAAGGCCTTGTAAAAAAATTATGTTTGTTTATATATTCCCACAAAATATTTATATTCTATTTGTTTACAAATGCTTATATCACCCAAGAAGTTTAAAGTTCATGTGAAAAATATTAATCCTTGACTTCTACATCAGTCTTTTAATGAAAGTTCTTAGTGTATTTGTTTGTTAATGGGGTGCATAAAAAATATTTATATACATACTATGAGAGTGTAATAGTAATTATTCATTTTTGCAGTATACTGAATGAAATAATAACAAGAAGAAGAAGAAAGGGGGCTGTTTCATATGTATGCCCCTATAAATTCTTGATATTACATTACTATGTCAAGTTTTTATTTTGCACACAACTTGTACATTGCAAATCCAGATATTGTTGTAGTTAATATAAATATTTAATCATTTGTGAAGGTAAATGCATACGTCCGAGATTCGTTTATTCAGTTTTTTCGTCTTAGATGGACCATCTTGGAGTGTAAGGATTTATGTAGCCGAACTCAAATAATTAGGACTAGCAGTTTGCTACTGCTGTTGTTGTTGGAGTTAATTGCATGAGCATGTAATAATTAGATTTTATAGGATTGTTATGAAGAAAGAAATTCTAAGCTAGAGGTCTTAAATTTTTTTAATTTACTTAATTTTTGGCCTCTAAAGGGGAAAAATCAAACATTGTGATTCAAGGGCTGAGAAGTCTAGATTTATAGTCTGTTGGGTGGTAGTCAATGGTTGAATTTTGAAAGTGTTAAAATCCCTTTCTCAATGTGATTGATACTTATGATCTTGGGGGTAACCCCTAATATTGCAACAACATGAAAATATTTGTAATTTAGTTCTAGATTAATTAGAAATTATCAGAGGAACTATATTGCTAAACCATAAAAAAGTTGTTTGTAATTTAGTCCTAAATTAATTATGATTTATTGAAGAGAATAAATTATAAATAATATATAATAATATAAGAGTCTTGAATTCACCTTTTATACACAATTTTATTATTAGTGTTTCTGGGATAATTATTTTTAATTACTTTAACTCCATATGTCTCAAAAATTATCTTTCTGTAGTCATTCAAAAATTAATTGAAATGATTAACAATGCATAATTATCAATGATTGTATTAATTATATTATTTCAATTTATCTATAGATTTAGAATTTTTTTTTTTATTTTCAAACTTTTAATTTGGTCTTTAAAAAAGTTTTTTAAATAAATTAAAGAAGCGTTTAAATGTATCAATAATGAGGGAATCAATAAACAATTTTTTAATATTTTGATTTGGTATGCTATTTTTGTAAATCTGAATAACAATATATTTAATTATGTTTATTATCAAAATCATATATGATAATTATGTCTCTAGTGCGAACATTATTATTAACATCATTCATCTCTCGCATGCATAGCTCCCGCATGACAATAGTAATAATTAAAGTGTAATGGCACCTACTCTTTTGAGATTTAATTATTTAAAAATAATTTATTTAAATAGTTAATTCAAACAATTAAAACTACTAATAATTAAAATGAAATATTTAATTATAATAATTATTTTCAATCATGACATTCAAAATTTTTTATAAATCCCATAATTATTTATCATTAAATACATCTTACTGTATTTATGTGTATTACAGGTATAAAAGTAATTTTGCCTTTCTCCTATTTTTCTCCATTCTCATTCTTATTCCTTATTCCATTCACATTTTGTGAACCAAATATATGCTCATCATATTATTATTAGTGAAGAAGAAGCCGCTACTTTTGGATTTATGAAAATACTCATAAAAGTATCAAAATGTAAATAACAAACAAAATAAGTAAAACAACATTAAATCCAAAATTAAAAAAAAAATCAAACAATGGTAGAGAATTAAAGTGCAAGTATAAAATTAAAATAGAGAAAAAAAATTTTAATTGATTATAATTAGTAAATAAAATAACTAATAGGATAAATTAAATAAATTTAACAAATACATTAATTAATAGCATACATTAAAAACTAATTCGCTAATGTAAATTTAAAGCTAACTTTGTTGATTGGAGAACTAAGAGGCCGTTTGGATGTCAGGAGTGGAATGGGAGTGAAAGAAGATTGGTGAGGAATGAGTGCAATCCTTCCAAAATTGGGAGAATTGCTCATTCCTCCTCCACTCTTTGGGGTAAAATTACAAATTTGCCCTCTTACTTAATAAGTAAAAATTATAGTTAATTAACATAATAATTAAATAGATAATAACAACTAACAATTAAAATAACAATTTTATTCAAATAATAATAATTAAAATAATAATATAACTCCAATTATAGTTAAATAGATAATTTTAATAATAAATAATAATTAAAGTAAAATAATAATAACTAACAATTAAAATAATAATTTTATTCAATAATAATAATAATAATAATAATCAATCATTAAAATACTAATATAAATCAAATAATAATTAAATAGATAATTTTAATAGTAAATAATAATTAAAGTAAAATAATAATAACTAACAATTAAAATAATAATTTTATTCAAATAATAATAATAATTAATAATTAAATTACTAATATAAATCAAATATTAATTAAATAGATAATTTTAATAATAAGTAATAATTAAAGTAAAAATATTTAATTCAAATATTTAATTATAAAATTAAAAAATAATAATATTTAAAATATTTTATAATTAAAAATAGTAGTTATTTAACTTAACATTTTATTTTAGATATAATATTATTTACTTCTTTCAAAAGTGTAAAAATCAATTTACTATATTTTTTCTTCTTTTATTTTTTCCATTCCCAAATAACTACCCTCTCATACCTTAGCAACCAAACACATCATTCATCTCCAATTCTCCTTTACTTCTCTTATTTTCATTACCTCCTCATTCATTTCCATTCCCAATTCGGAAACCAAACGGCTCAGGAGAACTTTGAAATCTAATAGAGATAGATAGTTCCTTGTAAATAAAAGTGCTAAATTATTTAATTTGTCATCCAACTATTCGTCTACTTTTTTTTTTTTTAATTTTGAATTATAAAAAATTTTAATATGCACTCTAACTTAAGAAATGATGTTCACTTGAGTCATTCGTGTCAACACTGTTAACAGGAGGCTAATGTGATATAAGATTTCATACAATTTCAGCTGTGTCACATGGCATGATATTATAATATTATGAGATTTCAACTTTACAATATAATTAAGGGTAAGTTCAAATGTAAGTTAAAATCTCACATAAAAAAAACATGATGTGACATAGCTGATGTGGCATATGTTGTGGAATATGCCATGATAGCTTTCTGTTAACACTACTAGAACAAGTAACTTAATTGAAATTGATGCTTAAATTGTGTTATGCAATTGAAATTCTTTATAATTCAGTGATTCAAATAGTTGTTGAATTGATATGTCACTATTTAAATATTTTATCTTAAAAACAAATTAAAGTTTTAAAAAATTGAGAGAAATTGGTGTATATGTATAATGAGATAAGGAAGGTTTCATTGATAGGGAAAAAATGAATATATATATATATATATATTTGTTCACTACAAATGTTGACCGGGAGTTGTTAGATCATAACTGTTTGCACTATTATTTATATAAACATTATATTATTGTAAAAATAACTAATAATTCATCTCAGTATAAAAATAGATAGATATTATCATAAAATAAGATAAAAAAGAGAGAATATCATAATACCCACACTTCAACTTCTTCTTCAAACTATTCAAAACACAAGAATAAAAGAATATTTATAACATTTCAAAAAATGGTTGGGCGGTTGGTATTGATTTGATCTAACGGTCCAAAACATTTTAGTAGATGAAATAGTAAAAGTTTGGCGGTTTCTATAGTACCCCTGTGGGTGGCTGCTACACTACTATCGGCTACTGTATTATTGGTTTTACTATTATAGACATCCATTATTTTATATATTTTATAACATATATGAAGTATATATATATATTTTTTATTATTTATACTATTTAAAAGTGTATTATACTGTTAGTTATTATCTTTAAATGAATTATAATTTTTTTAGGGAATGGGTCCTTGGTTACATAATCATAAGATTCATAACCATTACTTTTGGCAGCTCCTAGACCAAGTAGTATTATAAACAATTAAAAAAAATGTTACTTGCTTGGTAAGGTGGCTATTTGAGTGCAGTTGTCACGTGTTATTTTTATTGGGCGCCACTCTTTTCAAGTTTTCTTTTTTAATTGAAATATATATATATATATATATATAGTCACGCGTTTGATTTTTTAGTAGTATAATAATAATGAGGCTTTTTTTAATAATTAAAAAAAAAAGAAAAGTTTGTTTTTTTTTTTTATTCCGACACATGTCCAATCAGTTTGTTTATTTTCTTTTTTTTTATTAACACCTTTTCCCAAAATGGTAGGTGAGGATTTGTTTTTCTCTGGAATATTTAAGACACGTTGTAATATCGTATCCGGGTTCTATACAATACGGTTGCGTTTGGTGTTTTTCTATAAGAATGTTGTGATGAAGTTTAATTGATGGAAAAGTAATTGATGGGAAAGTAATTCATGAGAAAGTAAGATTCCTTTGTTTGGTATGTATTAAAAAATTTAATTAAATTGACGAAAAGTAATATGTTTGTGTGTGGTATTAAAATATATTTTTGAGAATCTTTTGGCAAAATGACTGAAATGCCCTTATGTTAGTATATTTTATCAACAACTTTTCAATCATTTTTAACATTAAAGAAATAATAATAAAATATTTTTAAATATATAAAATATTTTAAAAAAATCAATTAAATAAAAAATCTTTTTAAATTTAATAAAATAATTTTTTTAACTTAATCAATTGTTTTAGTTGGTAAAATGACTGTGATGGAGATGTCGGGAGAAGCGATGGAAGCTTGGGCAATGGAAGTGTTGTTGGGTTTCCTGGAGAAGCGATGAAGGCCCGGGCAATAAAGGCATTTATCTTTAAAAAATGGTGGAAAAATAATTTTTGAAAATGATTAAGGGTATTTTGGTCTAAAAAATTGGCTCACTTTACTATCTCATGGGAATCCAACTTTCCCACTTTGTAGTGAGGGAATCACTTTCCCTCATTTTGGTGGAATTAATTTCCCATGGTAAATGTACTTTCCAACAAAAAAACTTTACCAAACATGATAAAGAGATTTTTTGTGTTATTTTTCAAGAAAAGTTGGGTACTTTCCCATAAACTAAACGCAACCTACAGGTCGGTTACGAGTTACCAGTCCTGTTGATTGACCCGATAAATTTAGTCAGACCGAGCCAAATGATAGCCCATACCCCCCTCCAGACAAAGCTTCACTTGTTTAACAGGAAAGATGCCTAAAACTGCACTTCTATATAATTGTGTCTAAAAGCTTGAGAAAGCTTCAAGGAGTCAAAATTAATACTCTTCTTGCATTTCAAGCAAAATGAGCCAACAAGGAGAGCTTGCTTCAGAGAAACTTGGTTCTCATGTTCAGCCTCATCAATATGTAAGAGTTATCAAAGAGCTCCTCTAGTCCTCCTTTTTATTTAATATTTTGTTTCTCTTGATTTTTTACATATTCAATTCATTCTCTAAAAGCTCCTTTTATTATTATTATTATTTTTTTTTTTTTTTTTTTTGGTGTGTTTTCTTTAAATGTTTTGGAGACATGGGATTCCTTTGGTGAAAATGCAATTTCCATCCCTACAAAAGGCTTGAAGATTGCTTGGGGAGATGATCAGACTTACTGGAAAGAAGTTCAAATTCCAAAAGATGATAACCCATGGTATGTGAAGAGTTTTTTGTCCTTTTTCTTTTATTCACTGGCATGCAGATGTCACTTTCAAGATTTATTTATCACATAATAACAATAGCAGTAACTTATTATTATTTTATGGTTATGATCAAATGTCCTTGGATTTTAACTATATATATGTATCATGTATGTACAGGTTGAAGTATGATCATGGAATGGAGTTGCTTCAAGTGTGTTTGTTTGAAGCAAAAGGGACACTGGACTTGGCAAAAACACAAGGCTTGCTGTCACCAAACAAGACTTATGAACTGTTCTACATCATAAAGTTCAAAGATGATGCATTTGGGTGGCAGGATTTGCCTGTTTCATTCAAAATAGCACCTCCAGGTGGCCAAAACAAAAAGATCAAGATATCTGATAACTTTGCAGCATATGAGAAGAATAAATGGCTTAAAGTTCTTGGCTGTGAATTCACTGTTGAATCCAACTTGCATGGAAAGTTCAAGTTTGGAATGTATGGCATAGAGGCTCTTAATTGGAAGGGTGGCATCATTCTTCATGGTGTCCTCATTCAACCCAAGAATTAAGTACTCTATCTATCTATCTATCTATCTATCTATCTATCTAGTGTGCAATGGAGCTTGGTAAAATAAAGGTTATGGGACAATACAAGTTGGAGGGCTGCATTAACTTGGCACATCCTCTGCCAAATACTGGATTTGATCCCAGAGATTCAGTCTCTGGAAATTGTCTTCTAAGTGTTACTATTTCTTCTCTTCCAACCTGTCTGTTTCCTTTATCATTTGGTGGATTGTGAAGCTTTTATCTTGTAATGTAATGGTTTGCATTTGCTTATCATCTGTATGTTTCTTCCGTGGTGATCTTTTGAATTTAATAAAGAAGTGGTTTATCCATTTCGGTGAAAAAAAAAAGCATCAAAATTGTCTCATTTAGGTTGTTAATGATTCAGGATAAGTAGAACTAGTTTTCACTTATTTTGTAATAAATAATCTCTTTTCATTTGACTATATATATATATATATATATACACACACAAAAGTGATAAGAGTTCCAGCTCATCAAGGGTGTAAATATAGGTGGGGACGAGAAATTTGAGCTACGAGCCTGCACCCACAATCTACCGCTATTGCTTTCAACGAGTCTTAAACTCAAAATCTTTTAAATGTCTTACTTTCGTTTTTCCACAATAAGACTAAGTATTGTTCAGCCATGAGCCCTTTTTAACATTTGTTCTATGAAGGCTTCAATATCTTAATTTGATCTGTTGGATAGAAGTTCAACACTTTCACTTGACTCTATTTTTTACCCCAATAAAGTGAGTTGGGAAAAATAAACTATTCAATGTATTCAAGTGTTTTGTTACCAAAGTGGATTCTACCATACGTAAAGTGTAGAGCTTCTTTTTAAGAAAAATTTTGTTATGGAGTGACTTGTTCTTGTACAACTTTGTGAGGTGATCCCATATCTCCTTCACCATCTTCTTCTCCTCTATGCGTGATAGAACTCCACACCAGCTAGTGCGAAATGAAGATTTGCAATGGCATTACCGTCGATCTCTTTCCACTTGTTATCTTTAATCTCAACTGGCCTTTCAGTAATGATTGCTAAGCAATTATCCTTCTCTAGGATAGCCTTCATCTTTAGCTTCCATAATGAGAAATTACTCCCGTTGAATTTTTAAATATCGTACTTTGTTGTCATTGCTTCTGTCATACACTGCTTCAAGAGTATTAACTAGTTCCTACAAATGGTGAATAATAATCTAACTTATTTTTTGATATGGAGGATCTACTATTAGTGGCAACCACAGACCATACAATAAGTAAATATATATACACACCCTAGCTAAGCCTGGCTTTGGTATCATTTATTGTGAAATAAAGGAACCATGTAGAGTAGAGTCACAACAAAAGTATTTGAAAATAATAACAGTAAAGATGAAGAGCACATATTTTACATGAAAACCCCCCAAAATAAATTAGACTAAAAAAATCACGGATAAAGATAGAAAAATTTACAAACTCTCTCTTAAAATAGAAGAAATAAAATATTAACTCTCTCTTTTTTACTTTCTCTCTCTCTCTCTCTCCCACTTTTTTTCTCTCTTGATTGGGGTAGAAAACCCTTCATCCCTCGTCTCTTTTTATAGACGAGAGAGAGAGAGAGATAATTAAACCATAATCAATCTCACATAATCTTTTCACTTTTCACCACCTAATCTCTTCACATTTTTTATTTTTATATTACTTTGGTCGGTGAGCAACCTATTTTGACTAACAAACAACCCTTTGCTAGAAATTAAGTAGAAACAAACACATCTTCTTCCTGCCAATGATGCTTTGATGCGAGGGTGAGCAAGTTGGCTTAAATGAAACGAAACGCAGACTTAGAAATTAATTAGTAACCATAACAAGACAAGAGAACAATTTTTTCAACGGTATTATCTAAAGTGAGTTCCATAAAGCTTATCCCTGCATTGTTTCAAACACTGATTAAGTTCCCATAATACATATGAGGGGTTGTTTGGTTGGAAGTAATGGAAAGGAGAGGAGTCGGAGAGTAATGAAAAATGAGGGGGATTGGAAAAGTAATGAGAATGACAACTATGTTTGGTTGGAAGGATTGGAGAGATAGTTTATTAGGAATAAGAAAAGTGAAAAGAAGAGAAAATGAGAAAATGACTATTATGCCCTTTATCCAAATAAATATTGTTATATATTTGTATATATAATAATGAGTTGTGATAATTACTTATTGAAACATTTATAGATATTAACTAATTAAGTATTAATTATTACCATAAATTAATTGCTATACATAAATATTTAATTTTAATATATCACAAAATCTCAAAACTTTTGTTAACATAATTATTACTAACAATTAATTAACGGCAGGTTAATATCAAATTTTTTTTCGTCGTAATTAAAAATTAGTTTGCTGAACTAGTTATATTTTCAAAAATATATATTTACAAAAATAAATTATTAACTATATTAATTGATTTTGTAAAATATCTAAATATTTTCTCATAAAAAAAACTAAGAATTCAAAAGGGAAAATGGTTTTTATTCATAAGATCCTCCCTATTTTTTGATGAATGTCCTCCTCCAAACATTACTTATTTATTCTTCCCATTAGTCTACCCAAACAAAAGCTTACTCAATGTAAGCAATCAAACCCATTTCACTACTTCCAACCAAACATCACCTGAGTTCCATAAAACTTTTGTAGTTCTTCAATAATAGCATTCCTGCTATGAAATTATTGTCACAAAATTATATATATAATTCTTCACGTTCTGAATATATTAATTTTTAGGCAGACTGTGTCCGTCCTCCATCGACGTTGATCATTTGGGCAGTAACAAATGAGGCTGCAGGAAGGCAAAGGAAAGCCACAACGGATGCCACTTCCTCTGGTTCGCCTAGACGACCAAGAGGAGTCCGAGATGTTTCATTCTCCATGAATGCATTTTCAAGACCCTGTTTTTTTTTTTTTAAAAAAAAAGAAAAAAGAAAAAATTAAAACAATCTCACGCATTAAATAATCCATCCAGAGTCTCTGTTGAAGATGAGCCTTAGTAGAACTTACAAGGTTTTCCAGCAAAGGCGTTTTAATGACTGAAGGTCCAACACCGTTGACTCTGATATTGTCCTTCGCCCACTCGCATGCCAGATGCTTGATCAGTTGATTCATTGCTCCTTTTCAAACTCATGCAAATCAATTATCACAACAACCCAAATCTGAGATTCAAAACTTGCGCCAATTTAAACAACTGGTGGCTTTATGGTTTTACCTTTACTGGCTGCATAAAGAGCGCATCCTTCATAAACCAGAACACTACCAATGGTGGAAATGAACACTATGCTTCCTCCTGATGATGAAGCTTTCATCAGACGATGAGCTAATTGGCTTACATGGAATGCCGATTCAAAATTGGTAGTCATCATCAATGAGTAATCTTCAGCCGTACATTCCACCACGGGTTTCATCAAACCCGTCCCTACATTGTTTATCTATACGAACTGTTAATACAGGGACTCACCACCCTAACTTCTCTATAACTGCAGTCAGAGAGAATATTTGGGAGAGAATGTTTGGTAAGCATATATAAGGTTAGAGAGATTTAATCCCGCAGACCATGTGAGACTATGGACCTGTGTCACTGCATCCCTAACCACAATATATATATATATATATATACCCCATGTGGAAAACCAAGTGCATTGATTTTTTTTTTTTTTTATTGATACTTACAAGTATGTCAAGCTTTCCTTGAAAAACAGTAGAGACATGCTCCATTAGTTTCTCCCGTTCAGCTCTAGAAGAAACATCACACACTGATCCAGTGACCTTGAGTTTCTTATCTTCCCATTGTTTCAGCCGTTCAGCCAGCTCGTCTTCATTGCGAGAACATGTATAAACAGAGGCTCCAAATTTTGCCAGTTCTTCCACTATGGCATGCCTGCAAGTGATCAGATACTTCTATTTGCATGAATACATGTGTGTGTGTGTATATATATATATGGGACAGAGAAGAGGGTGTACCCAATTCCTTTGGTACCTCCAGTGACCAAAGCTGTGGCTCCATTCAGTGACCAGCGAGGGTCTAGGCCGGTCACCGGACTGGTGCTTTTCTCCTGATGATCCTCCATCTCACTAGCTGGATCTCTCTTTGATCTCCAACTTGTATCTACTCTTCTTATAATATAGACCTGAACACTTGCATGATAGGGATAAAGGATAGGAATTAAGATGTTGTTTGAGTAAAGAAGTCATCCATGACATGGGCACAAGCCTTATCTCTTCCATGGCAAAAGCGACAGCGAAGCAAATTCATGATACATTCCTATCTTCTTCTTTATTTTTTCTTTCCTTGATGTAAGCATTTGATGACATTTTTGGCTGCTCTTATAAATATCTATGTAGCTATCATAATCCACATAAAAAAGCACAAGGGTTGTCAAGCTAGCCAACAAAACTCATTCTCTCACAATGAAGGTCCATGTTTTGTTTGAGCAGACAAAACAAGACCCTTTGATAACAACCATTGCTGTGGGGCAGTGTTACTGGTACGTTCACCTCCATAATCCAAGATTGAAGATTCAACCCCTGACTTAGATTATTTTAGTTTTTTTGGCTTTAGTTTTTTTTTTTTTAACAGGAAAAGTTGATAAACAATAATTTATCGAAGTAACAAAATATGTGGATAAACAATAATTTATCGAAATCGATTTTCTTTTGAAGTAAAGTTTCATCTTTACTTGAAAGAGGCTTGATCTTATTTGAGTGATTACTAATTCAACTGACAAAAAGACTTCGAAGAGCTTATTATTATCTTTATTATCTTTTAGTAATTAGTCTGGACTTTATAACTTTGTTTTTGTTATCTACTTCGGTGAAAAAAAAGCATTAAAATTGTCTCATTTGGTTGTTAATAATTCATGATAAGTAGAACTAGTTTTCACTTATTTTGTAATAAATAATATCTTTTCATTTGACTATAAATATGTATATATATACACACACACACAAAAAAAAGTGATAAGCATTTAAGTACATCAAGCGTGTAAATACGGGTTGGAAGTTCAGCTAGCGACGAGAGATTTGAGCCGCCAGCTTGCACCAACAACCTACCGTTACTGTTTTCAACAAGTCTTGAATTCGAAATCTTTTAAAGGTCTTACTTTCGTTTTTTCCACAATAAGACTAAGTATTGCTCGGCCATGAGCTCTTTTTAACATTTGTTCTATGAAGGCTTCAATATCTAAATATGATATGTTGGGTGGAAGTAAAAGAAGTAAAACACAATGAGAGTACAAGAAGTAGACACACTCTCAAGCCTCATCTTGCCGATTATAATTCATACACAATATTCTTAAATTATCCTTCTAACTGCAGTCTCTGGTTCAAATTTCACTTCCCTAATGATTAATCCTTTCTTCCACTCATCACATTCAATTTCATACATGGCAAATGTTACTTTCCCTGGATTGTCTGATGGAACAGTAAATTCCAGTCCTCCTTCAGGAACATGCACCCAACCATGCCCTGCATATTCATAAAGGTTGACATACACAGTGTTCATCTTATTTCCTGGCAAACTCACTTTCAATATCACTGGACTGCTCCAACCGGAAGCATCTGAAGTGACTTTGATGTTAAACCATAATCTGTATTTGGTGTTTGGGCTGAGCAAACTTAGCGGGATATTTCCGGTGACCTCTAGCCAGTAGACGGCTGATAGCTCGAGAACCTGTGCCGAACCATCGAAACTTTTCTTCCAATACCTACCTTTGCACATCTCACCCCCCCAGATTACATTGATTGCCTTGGTGTTCAGAGTCACCCCCTGTTTTCCCCCTGCTTCCCACTGCATGTGAAACATCAGTTAGTCATCTAATTTCATATATATTTATGAGTTTGAAGGTGTTGATTGGCTAACCATTGTGTAGTTGCCTGGTAGCATGCCATGCTGATGTGCTGATGCCATTCTTCTTTTGCTTTTGAATGCTTATCTTAAAAAACTCTCTGCCTTTTTTTTTATTTTAATCATTGAAACTACTCAGGCATGGACTTTGATGGTTGGTCTGCCACCAATTTATAATGCATTTCAGAGCCTTTCTTTAACTGTCAAGCAGAATCTTGAAGGAAGTCGCCATGTGGTGCATATTGTTGATAGAGATGAGGATGCTGAGGAATTCGATTCTCTGATCCTGTTCAGATGGCATTGATTGTGCTTGCGGAGGTGGACGAATCGAACAAAGAAGTCGATCATTTTATGAACATGTCTCAATATTCCTGCATTATTATCTTCGTAATCAAACTCTTTGCATACTTCATCTCATTTCCAAAGACCCAGAAGTGACACCACTTACACCGAAATGAACATTAAAGTGGGAAAATAAGCAGACACTTCTGCAAAACGAACACAGGAAATGGTGGAAGTCATATCATTTCCACTATTTTCCACTGCTTCAAGAATTGACACTTCCCCCATTTCCTGATTTCCTCAAATTTACGCTCTCTGAGATATGGATCCATTTGATTGTTTAACATATGCAACCTCTAAAAATGTGTATTAACTAGTATGGCCTTGTAAATCAATGATGCATATGGTTATATATTTCTATGAAATACTTGTATTCTATTTGTTTCTATATACTTCTGATTAAAAGTTTAAGCAAGAAGTTTATGGAAAAATATTCGTCTTTTTCTCTTTACATGAGTAGAAGAAAATGAAGGGTAGTTTGGTCTCTAAATAAGAATTTAGCTTATTTCTTATAATAATAATGACAATAAAATGATATTGCAAAAAGTATGCAAAGTAAAAAGCACTTCTGAGGGCTTGAAAAGAAGAAAATGACACATCAAAGTGAAAAAGCATCTTTCCCTTTTTTTTTTTGGTCAAGAAGAACGAAACCCCTAATGAGCCCGCTAAACTAAGACAGGGGCGTGCGCATGCCTCGAGTGCGGCCTGTGGGGCCGCGCACACATGGGCGCTGGTACCACCCACAGTTCGTGCTCACAATTCTCAGACATGCACCCTCACCCCGAGGATTCGAACTCTCGCCACTTGCGAAGCGTCCTCACGGGGACCCAAATGCCAATTGACCCAAAGGCCGTTGACAAAAAAGCATCTTTCCCTTTGTTCTGTTCTATTGATGGCTGGATCATGAGCTGTTGTGCAGCCACGTATCGAAGAAAATGACACATCAATCAAAGTAATTATTTTTTTAAGTTAAAAAAAAATTAAATGAAAAAAAATGTACAGTTACATCTCGAGTGCATGAATGATCCCACGTACGCGAGTTCATGTGGAATGATCCTACATACTCAGATCGGATCCCACGATCCACGGACTAGAGATGTGGCTGCACAACAACCACATCTTTCCAATTAAAAAATATTTTTTAAATGAAAATATATGGCTGCTGGGCTTGGATGGATGATCCCACGGTCATCACTATGAGCAAATATGCTCTTAAATATTTTTATTTTTATTTTTACATTTGATATTCATTTTTTTTAACTGATAAAATTAAAATTTTTACTATTTTATTATTGCATCAAATCTATTTTATTATTATTTTTCGCAAAAGTTCCTGTGAAAAATAAATTAATTAAATACAGATAAGTGCATATCATCTGGCTGTTAATTTTTATTATTTTTTGAAATATGTTATGTATATAAACCAAATAAATAAATGGGTTGTTTGGTAAGTAGCTGTGATGTAAGTAATTTTACATGTAAGTAATTATTTGGTTTGATGTAAAAGTTCCATTTACATGTAAGTGGACTTACATCTCATCTACTTTTAGGGGTTGTTTGGTTAGTTGTAGCTGTGATGTAAGTAGTTTTATATGTAAGTGACTATAAAAGCTCCACTTACATGTAAGTGGACTTACATCTCATCTACTTTTACAGTATTTCAACTTATATCAAAATTTGCTGTAAGTTGAAATACAGTAAAGTAAGTGATATCCACTCACCATCATTTTGTCTTAAATATAATTATAAAAATATTTAATAAATTAAATTATCTTTAAAATTAATTATAAAAATATTTTTAACTATTAAAATTTAAATAAATATTAAATTTAAAATATTTAATATTTTTAAAAAAAATTTATCATTAAAATACTTTAAATAATTAATTAAAATTAATTAATATGAAAATATTAAATAATTATAACTAATATTAGCATAATAATTAGTAGTATTAACAGGATTACAAAATAATTATTTATGTTTTATTTAATTTAATATTGTATTTTAAAATACCAATTCTTATTTAATTTATATAGAACAAATATTTTTATAGCATATAATTGAATTACATTACATTTTTTAAATTTAATAAACCACCACTGAATTAATTAATTTTTTAAATTAGTATTAATCCTAAATAATGAGAGTTAATATAATTAATTGTTTTTAGAAATAAAATTTAAGCATAGTATATAATTAAAAGATTTTATAGATATTATTAAATAAATAGTGTTAACAATATGTGTAAAGCTAATCTTACCATTTTATTTACATGGTAATCATACTCCTCAACTTACATCAAACAAAAAAAAAAACAAATACAACATTTCAAATTATAACAAACCAAACAGTTGTGATATAAGTTAAAATACAATATTTTCACTTACATTGTAATTTTACTTACATGTAAAATCATTTATCGACAACCAAACATCCCCATGAAACAAGAATAAACTTTTATACAAATAAAAATAAATTAAAGCAAAAGTTAAAGTTAAAGTAAAAGTATTCCCATTAAAGCATGCTTTAAGTTCATCATATATGTATATATATACACACACACACGCATGCACACACTATCACCTATTCCTTCAATTGAAAATACATGTTTTACAAAGGGTATATTGGTAAAATTACAAAAATGAAAGAAAAAAAGTATGATCTTTATCTGTACAATCCCATTTGTTTTTTATGTGTATAAAAGCCGAAGAATTTTCTATTAATCTAACAAAGAAAAGAGTGCCCTAAAATTTTTTTTTCAAGCAAGATGAGTGAACAAGAGCAAACTTCAGAGAATCATGGCAACGTGAGTTTTATTATGAAATAACTCTTCTTCTTGATATGTTATTAATCTTTTTCTTCTTCTTTTTTTCATTTTTGAAGTTTTAATTTTGTATTGGGATTTTGTTTTGATGTTTTGGAGGAGAAGTGGGAAGCATTAGAGAGAGGTGCAGTTGGCATCTGTTCAAAATACCTGAAAATTGTCTGGGGAGATGACTGGAAGTTTTGGAAGCAGGTGAAAATTCCCATTGATGATAATGAATGGTATGATACAAGTTATGTTCTTCTTTTAATTCTTATTTAATGAAATACAAAATTCATTGTTATTGTTTGTTTGTTTGTTTATATTCATTCAGTTGATTGTTAATCTGGAATTTTTGAATTAAGGTCATTTTCTTTGTTCGTCTTCTTTTCTTGTTGATTTTTCTTGAATCCAAGCCCATATTTTTGAAGAAACAAAAAAAATGAAATTACTAGTTAAATTGAGAACTTGAACTGTTATAAGTTGTTTTGATTTACAGACTTAAATTTGTATTATGAGTGTAAACTATTACCATTACCAAGTGATGAGTTTCAATTCTCATATATTTATACAATTAAATGTACAACTTACAAACTCAACTTGATGTCCAATAGTGATTTCGATAATTCAACTTCATAAATAGTATAATTTCCTCATGATAACGCTTCGTAAGTGGTGAGAGTTCGAATCCATGGGGGTGAAGGTGCACGTGTGAGACCTGTGATAACAAACTGTAGGTGGTCCCAGCGCCCCCATGTGTGCGCGGGCCCCACTGACTGCAGTGCATGTCTCTGTCTTAATTTAGCGGGTCCATTAAGGTTTTGCTCCTCTTGACAAAAAAAAAAAAAAAATACTCAACTTGATGTCAGTATGATTTAACACTGTGTGTGTGTGTGAACAGGTTAACTTATGAAGATGGAATGGAGTTGGTTCAAGTGTGTTATCTGGAAGTAACAGGGACACTAGACTTGGAAAAAGAAATCCCACTGTCAGCAAATACTACTTATGAATTGTTCTACATAATAAAGTTCAAAATTGATGCATTTGGGTGGGAGGATTGCCCTGTTTCACTTCATTTAGTGACTCCAGATGGTCACAAGAAGAAGAGAAATGGCAACTTCGAAGAATACCGGAAGAAGGGCGAAGGGTGGTACCGAGTTTTCGGAGGTGAATTCTCTGTTGGACCAACCTTGCATGGAAAACTCAGCTTTGGTATTTATGAAACAGCGACCCTTTTTTGGAAGGGTGGCATAATCCTTCATGGTGTCCTCATTGAACCCAAGAAATAATTCCTATCTATTTGTATGGTTTTTATATTTGTGATTTGGATTGTGTGAAACTTTTGGGCTTCATTATTATACATGTAATTGGAGCTTGATGAAGTTATCTGTTGTGCTTTTCTTTGATTCTGCAGTATTATTATGTCCAATAGTCATTTTCTTATGCAGAGAGTGGATGATTAATCTTTGTGTGTTCTTGAACACCTTTGATTCCTGGTTTATTGAATTGCTGTGAATCTGTGATGGAGTTGCAATTGTTGTTTCTGATAATGTTACTGGCTCCTTTTATCCTGTTCATGCCTTGAATCAGACTAGGAACTTGTCATTGTTTCTCCAGCTTCGGCTACATTTTTCTCTTTTGATTTTAACCCTTTCATTTTATAAATTGTTTCAACTCTTATATATATATATATGGATTTATGTAAGTATGCAGATTAGTGTTCACTAAAAATATTGTTTGAGAATCAAGTGGGTATTATTTAAATGAATACGGTATAAAATATTATATATATATTATTACTGTTTGTACATTGTTTAGTACTATCGTCAGGGACGGAACCAAGGCGGGGCTAGCAGGGGCTTCAGCCCCCCCCCTTTTGTAGATTTGTGCATTTTTTTTTTACCAACCTTGATCCTTAGTTAAAATCAACTGATGAAACTTCTGATAATATTCTTTCATTTGTCTGCTTCACTCTGTTCCTGAATATGTTGAAGTGTTTCTTGTCTCCCCAAAAATCATTTTAGATCAGGTGATTGTCCTATCGCATCTTGATGCATTATGAATATGCCGACGTTTTTTGGGTGCAATTTTCTTATAAACCATTTGATCAGCCTTTTCTTTGAAAAGCAGTTTCAAGTCTAATTCTTGTTCATATTCATCTGATGATTCATTAGGGAAATCAAGTTGAGCTAATAAAGAATTCATACGTTAGGACCTTCAACATGTTTGTAGTGAAATATGTCAATCATATTAATCTGCTGATTAATTGAATCAATAACAAAAGTTAAAAACACAAATCAATAATAACATAACACATACAATTAATGAATTTCCAGGAACAACATCTTACAATAACAAATGATTTCATGATTATCTTTTTCGTCACTATCTTTGCCAATTTTTTTATCCTCTTCCATTCCCAGCACAAACCAAACAATCGCGGCGGCGAAATACTCCAAACCACCGGCAGGTGAAAGAAGCCTGGAATGGCAGACACAGTAGATATTGGCCGCGCTGTGGTTGATGCAAAATAATCAACTAAATACGCTAATCAAAATGTTTTTTTTTTTGCTTTGTTAACCCAGGCTTATATGGGATGGCAATGTGGTTCGGGGAATAGATTAATTAGGAAACTATGAATCATTTCAAACTAGTGAATGTAATCACAGCAGCTGGAGTGGTGCGGAGCAGGTTTGTTGCGCAACCACGATAAAAGCCAGCAACTCTCTCTTTCTGGAACACTTTCTTTACACAATCGACAACACCTTCGTATTGGAATTTTTGAACGAAATCCTTGTTCTTGAAGCCTTGATCGAACAACCTGCAATTGACGTGTGCGGTCCAAACAATATAAAAAAAAGTGTCCAATTTAGATTGGAAAATTAAGTGCAAATCAAGTGGGAATAATGCACAAATCAAAAAGAAATGCACAAATTTTTTTGACATTTTGCCCTCAGCCCCTCCTTCCCCAATTAATAAAGTCTGGTTCCGTCCTTAACTATTATTGAATGTAAATTCAATTGTTATTGTAACGTATTCAGATTTTAAATCTAAAAATGTCCATCGATAATAAATCCCCCCCCTCTCTCTCTCTCTCTATATATATATATATATACTTGCAAGGTTGATTTTTTTTCGGTGCTTGAAGTTTGGATTGCTTAAAAAAATAGTTTCAAATTTTGAGTTTATTTTTGAACTTGATTAGCTGGGAATACATCATAAGGGTTGAATTAGTTTTATTCTATATATTGTTTTTTTTTAACTTATGTGATTGGGATGAGAAATCTTTGGAGTTTCACATGTGTAATGGATTTCTATAAATTTATATGTTTATATAAAAAAAAAATACCTCTCATAAAAAAAATTTACATAGATACTCTAATTTTTCAAATATAAAAATATATATTAAATTAAATTTTGTTTGAAAAATATGGTTTTTTTTACTCTTAAAAATAGTGTTTTTTTATTCTCATTTTTATTAATTTGATATTAAAAATATTGTTTCAAATCAGCTTTAATTATATTTAAATGAAAAATACTATCCTTGTAATAGCGTAATGGGTTTGAATTCTGCTCATACTATTTCTAAAAATTTAAAAATAAATAATTACATGAAAACCAAAATAAACAAAATTATTTATAGGTCAACCTCAGCAATGACTCAAATTTAAGGGCATGCATAAATATACATGCAAATATTTGGGTTAATTATTTTGGTGAGGATAAATATGTTTAAAGGGGTATATATGTAATTTTATCAGATGAAATTTCTTTGATGGTGGTCAAAAACCGCAGAAGCGAAGAAAAGAGGCACTGGAGAAGGAAAAAGGAACGGCAGTTAACGTGCCACGTGTCATATTTAGTACTGATCAGTCGGCTGAGATCAGAAGAGCGGAGGCGGTGCGACTAGGCTTTTGCGTGCACGTTGATCACATTTTATTTTAATATTTTCACACTTTTCCACATACCTCCCTGAAATAGTATCAAATTATTTCTTCTAGTCATAGTTATAAAATTTGTGATTTTCTTTTTTTATGCCTTTATTAAAAATGATTTTATTACTATTAGCATTCGAAGTCCCTACAAATTATTTTTGCAGTTGGTGTAAAATCAATTTCATCAAGTGAGAATCCATGTGGGTTAGTTATTTTACTTAAAAATAATTTTTTTTAAAAAATAAAAAATTTAAAATGGAACAAGTGTACTTACTCAAAACCAAAAAAGTAAAAAAAAAAAGAAAAAAAAAAGAAAGTGGTCTATGAGTTGGCATTCCACTGATATGATTTTTATATACATCTCTTTTATTTTTGATCCCTCAATTTCATTTGCAAAGTTTGAATCTTTTATATTTGAGGGTGCTAAGTGTAAAACGTAGACAATCACAATGAAAACGACCCTATCCAAATTCAAATTTGATTAGGGATCTGTTTGTGAAAACCCAACACATCGTCCGGGTTAAAATGAACCCAGTTTTGGACCGGCCTGTTGTTTTGTACAATTTAAAATAATAAATAAATAAATTAATATATTAATTAATATTAATAAAATATTCATTTAAATGAAAATAAATTCATTTAAAGTTTATCTTAAACTGGTTCATTCCGGTTCAAATTAGCAGTTCGGTTGTCGGACCGGTTCGATTCGGCTCGGTTCGATGATGAACCGGACCGATTGAGCCGCCGTCAGTGTTCCTCGATGCCGTGTAATTTGGGGAATATGCCCGCTTTCCCTCCCAACATTCCCATCTTTCTCTCTCTTTCTTAAATTCTCGTCATTCGCACCATCGCTGACCCACAGCCCTCCAATTCAGGTACGAAATTTTCCCTTTGTTTCAATTTGGGTCTTCTTTTTGATACCCTTGATGTTTGGTTGATCGCATTTGGGGTATTATGTTCATCCGAGTGAATGGTATAAATCTTTTGATGGTTTTAGTTGTTTTATTGTTTGATTTGTGAAATCGAGCGGTTTGGTGGTGTGTTTTTGTTGGTGGAGGTGGGATTTGTGCCCTAATATGTGACCATGCTCTTTTAATTTGAAAAGAATGGACTAGTTTTTATGATTTAAGCTTTTGAATTCTGGGGTTGTGGACGGGATTGTTGGAATTTTGTTGGCTTGTTTTTGTTTTGCTGGATTAAATCTGAAGTATGTGCTGGGAGATGAAATTTTCTTCCTTTTTTGTTTTTCATTTCTGGGATTGCAGGAACAGAGAAATAGATGAAAAGATTGGTAAGGTCTTTTAGGGCTAAGGATTCGACTTTTATATGGATTATGTAATGGTGAAATGGAGAATTTTGTCTTTTCTTTTTTTTTCGAGTTTATTGAGATGATCAAATTGTAGGGTTTGTGCTGCGAAATGACTGAGGTTTGTTGCCCGTTAAATCTGCCTTTGAAAGGGCATAAGATGGAGTGCTGCTTCAGTGATAATTTTGTATTTTGGAGCTAGAGATTGGGATGATTGTTTAAGTATGGCTGCCGCACTGAGAGTTATTTGATTGCTGCATCTCAGAGCTTATGTAGGTGTATAACCCAAAATTCTATGAACTTGAATTTATATCAATGGTTAACATGATTTCAACCATTAAAACACATGAAAAAATATTGAAAATCTGCTAGTAGTATTGCTTTGAAACGGTTTATTACAAATTAAAAATGTGAGTTTGGCCTCTTCTACTTGGTGTATTGGCCAAAAACCTCTATAATTAGTGACACAACATATCATATCACTGAAAATCAGGGGCCATCTAGTTGTGCAGTTCACATGAAACATCCAGTTTGGTCTTTGATAGTGATATTTTTATGTTTTGTTCTTTCATTCTCGCTTTCTCTTTTTTCTTGTTTCATTTGTGCTCTATGGTGGCTAATGTGACTTGTTGTGCAGTGCTTGGTGGATAATTGAACTCAACATTTGTGGCTTATTCTGCCTGGTGGTGGTTCTCAATCTCTAAATTCACTGGCTGCTACATGAAGTGCTTGAAGTGATAATTTACTAAAAGTTAACCTATGGGGACAAGCAAGCAGAACATTGGTCCGTTATTTGATACTCTCAAAATGGAGAGGGTTAGGACAATCTTGACTCACAAGTACCCTTATCCACATGAACATTCTAGACATTTAATGACTGCAGTAGTTATGGGTTGCTTATTCTTCATCTCATCTGATAACCTGCATACCCTTGTACAAAAACTGGACAACAATATTAAGTGGTGGTCCATGTATATCTGTTTGTTCGGCTTTTTCTATTTCTTTTCATCTCCATTTATTGGAAAGACTATTAAACCAAGCTATTCAAATTTTAGCCGCTGGTATGTGTCCTTCCTTTTCAAATCTTCTTTTAATTAGTTTAATGTTATACATATTATCTGTAAGGTTTTTAATATCTACGCTTTCTTCCGGAAATTGTATGGTATGCATGAGCATAATCAGAAGTTGGAGTGCTACTTACTTAAAGACTGGAAAGACCTTAATGGCTTTGTGATTTAATTGTGCTGCAGGTATGTTGCATGGATCTTCATTGCAGCTTTATATCACCTTCCCAGTTTTCAGTCAATGGGAGTGGATATGAGGATGAATCTTTCTCTTTTTCTTACTATATATGTTTCATCTGTGCTTTTCCTTATCGCCTTCCACATTGTATTTCTTGGTCTCTGGTATGTTGGCATTGTTGCTCGTGCGGCTGGAAGGAGACCAGCAATATTAACTATCATCCAAAATTGTACGGTGAGTTTTTAAGGAAAAGATATGATACATGAGATTTCTGTTTGTGGACTTGTTTCATGATTCTGAATAACTGGTCATCCCGGTGTTGCTACCTGCAGGTCATCAGCATAGCATGCTGTGTTTTTTATAGCCATTGCGGTAATCGTGCTATTTTAAGAGAAAAATCCTTCGATAGGAGAAATTCTGGATGGTTTTCTTTCTCACCTTTCAAGAAGCAAGATAGAAATGCTTGGATATCGAAGTTCCTTCGAATGCATGAGTTGAAAGATCAAATCTGTTCATCTTGGTTTGCACCAGTCGGATCTGCAAGTGATTATCCTTTTTTGTCTAAATGGGTTATTTATGGGGAGGTATGTATGTTTCTCTTCTCAGTTCTTGTTCCTGTGAACCTTTCATTGTTCAAACCATTATAAGCTGCTATTGCTTTAAATTTGATCAGTAACTTTTTCCAGTTAGCTTGTGCTGGATCATGTGGTCCATCGGACGAAATATCCCCTATTTACTCATTGTGGGCTACGTTCATTGGTCTTTACATGGCGAATTATGTGATAGAGCGATCATCAGGGTATGCAATTTTCTTATTTTTCACGTTATGTAAAATTCAGGGATCTTGATATCACTGTAAATCTAAGAGATAGATGTAAATTCAAGGATGTCCTAATTTCTATTGTTTGGCATGCGAATCTTAATTTCGTAAAGTAACAATATATCTTCTCTCTTGTAATTACTGATTATGTGGATTGGATAGATGGGCTCTCACTCACCCTCTATCAATATCAGAATATGAGGCATTAAAGAAGCAGATGAAACCTGATTTCTTAGATATGGTTCCTTGGTATTCTGGGTAAGCTTTTCATTAGGCATTTCTTCTTTTATGTTTTTTAAAAAGCCTTCTTGTTTTACGCTGTGTTCACTTAAGTTACTTACAAATCTGTAACATTGTTACAGAACGTCAGCAGATTTATTCAAGACAGTGTTTGATCTTCTGGTGTCTGTAACATTGTTTGTTGGTCGATTTGATATGCGTATGATGCAGGTATGGCTGCTATATAAGCATGACTCTTCTGGTATTAACATAACCTGTCTACTTCTTACTGATGTGGTTGTTTGGTGTGCATTTTATAAAAAATTATGATTTCCTAAAGTTTTAGTCGGTTAACACTGTTGACGTGAAGTGTAGTGGCACATCTTAAAGACACCATGCTGATAATTCCTTTCTCCTTTTATATGTTTACTTGATTTAATTATATTTAATGAATTTTTTGAAATATATATATTTGAATAAAGTTCATTTATTGATGTTTTTGCTGTTATCCTACAAATAGGCTGCCATGAATGAGGTTCAAGATGACTCTAAAGATGGTGACCTGTTGTATGATCATTTTAGCAGCAAAGATGGTCTTTGGTTCGATTTCATGGCAGACACTGGTGATGGTGGAAATTCATCATATACTGTAGCTCGGCTTCTGGCCCAGCCTTCAATCAAGGTCAAATCTGGTGGTTCCACGTGTACTCTTCCTCGTGGAGACCTGCTTTTAATTGGAGGAGATCTTGCGTAAGCTGTCCTTTTTATTATTTGTTAGTACTTAGTTACAGGATTATGAACCTCATTTGTAGCTTTTAGGATTGTTACCAAATTGTTTGATGCAGAGCATCATGTACTTTGACTTATAATTCTCATGCTTTTGATATTGCAAATTGAGCTGGTTTCAACTTTTGTTGCTGAACACTTGGTTCATGATTTGATTCTTTAATCAGAGCTGGTCTATCTTAAAATTGTTGATAGCTACCATTTATTTGGATATTGTCTTTTTAGGTGTTGCATATACTTTGGTCATAGTAGTTCAACATGGGAACTCATAAAAAATTCATCCGCTACTAGTTCTGAGACCATTTTTTCCCCCCACTTTCTTGATCTTGCACCCCTGAATTGAATTAAAAGATGAACATAGATTATCATTAGAATATCATTTTTGTCCCTATTTTTTCCCACTAGTTCTGAGACCATTTTTTTCCCCACCTTCCTTGCGGTGTAGTTTACCCTCCATCTGACGGTGGCACTGAATTTTTAATTTGGCCAATTGAACCTGGTGCTTGCTTTCATATATGTTGCAATATGCACTCACCATCCAATTAATTTACTTGTGCTAGTTGGGCATTTTGGTTTGTCTGTGGAACAACAGTTTGTGTTAGCCATCTGATGTGTTAGCCTTCAAGAAAATTTCACTTTTATCAGTTAGATAGGATATCCATGTAAATTTTTATTTTCCAGTCATTCTGTATGCAAGTAATCTGAGTTTTATACAGGTATCCTAATCCTTCTGAGTTTACATATGAGAGGCGCCTTTTTTGCCCTTTTGAAGCCGCTCTGCAGCCTCCTTCCTGGTATAAAATTGAGCATATAGCCGTGGACAAGCCAGAGCTTCCATTTGGGATATCAGGATTAAAGCACTATGATGGTCCTCAATGTTTTATAATTCCTGGCAATCATGGTAAGTATTGTTGGGAGGAAAATAACTTCAAATGCTGTCAGGTTTTCCATGCTTTATGTGAATTCTTTACATTAACATTTTTCTTCACTATTTGTAGCCCAGAAAAGTTCAGAAAATGATAGAATAATAATAATAATAATAATAATAATAATAATAATAATAATAATAATTGCTGCATGCAATGTTATCTCTTCTGTTTATATAAATTTGATGTGGAATCAATTATCAATATTTTGGATCTTCTATTGGACACTGGTACATTCAGTAGTCAAGTCACTACTTTCTAGATGGAGATAATTTTTTTTTTTTTTTAACTTCTGTATTGTGTAGACTCAGAGGTGTGGTCCATACTTTTTGTCATTGCCTAAATTTCTTAAAGAAATAATTATGAATGAATAAAATTTTACAAAGTATAAACATGAGACAGTGCATTCTTGCACCATATTCCTTGATGGATTTTATGATTGAATATTTTGATGTGTTCAATGGATTGTTCGTCATGAATCATGAATTTCTAATATGTATATATATCCTTGTCCAATTTAGATTGGTTTGATGGGCTTCACACATTTATGAGATATATATGCCATAAGAGCTGGCTGGGTGGGTGGTTTTTGCCCCAGAAGAAGAGCTATTTTGCCCTGCAACTCCCGAAAGGATGGTGGATATTTGGTCTTGATCAGGCTCTCCATGGTGATATTGATGTGTACCAGTTCAAATTTTTTGCGAAGTTATGTGAAAGTAAGGTATGACCTGTTGCTCATATCTGTTGGCAGCTAGCAGCACACTTGTGGTGTGAGTAATTGCATATCTATTGGATAGGTTAATAGATATGAATCATATTTTTCGTCTCTTGTCCAGCATTCTTATATGTAAATACCAAAGGTGTAGTTCATATTCCTTGGCAGTGTGCTTCTAGTGTGAGTAATTGTGTTTATTGAATAGGTTTAATTGATATATATGAGATTTTGCTATCATGTGCTGTGCCAGCACATAAATATCAAAATTATGCTACCATCTATCACATGCCAATACCTAGTGGCACATGCTTCCAAAAAACCCTATTATTCCTCTCTTACTCAATGAGTAAATAAATACTAAGAAAATATAAAATAGAATTCTATCATATATACACTTGCTATTGTGATCTTATGCGACTATATTTTACTCGACATTTGAACCAATTAAAGTGCTCTAAGTTATTTAGCACATTTGCCATATGTCTATTAAGCTTAAATATGTTTTTGTGCTTTCTTATTTGTATGAAGCTAGTTTTTCTGCTTATTGACCAAAAATTGATTAAATCTCAGGTTAAATGAAAATGATTATTTCATATTCATTTTCTTCTCTGCCCAAAGCATAGGTGTAACTTTTTAATATCAACGATTCAGCTGATTTTGTATTTTGCAAATGTAGAATTGTTTTCCATCTTTACTTGCATTTCCTGTCACAAGAAGGAACTGTGAATGTGGTAAAAGTTTTTTTTTTTTTTTTTTTGCAGGTTGGTGAAAATGACTCTGTGATTATTATGACACATGAACCAAATTGGCTTCTTGATTGGTACTGGAATGATGTTAGCGGGAAAAATGTCTCTCATTTGATTGGTGATTACCTGAAAGGACGATGCAGACTACGCTTGGCAGGGGACTTACATCATTACATGCGACATTCTTGTGTTCCATCAGATAAGACAATGCATGTTCAGCATCTACTTGTCAATGGTTGTGGTGGTGCCTTTTTGCACCCTACACATGTCTTCAAAAATTTCAACAAGTTCTGTGGAGCTTCTTATGAGAGCAAGGCGGCTTATCCGTCTTATGATGATTCAAGCAGGGTGAGTTTAGCAAACCTAATATTTTTTTTTCTATTGTTATAATTTTTTTTCTCTGAGGATGTGATTGGAATGAGGGAACATGGCCGAAATATATGAAAAAGGTACTTTGTACACACATAACACTGAAATCTTTCAAGTACACATGTACCCTTGGAAAGAATCTTCTTTCATACTCCCTCTGCAATTGTTGATATATACACACACACACACACACACTCAAGACAGACAAATTGACAATTACTATTGCGTGATTGATGAAAATAGGTAAAATATCACTTAAACAGGGTTTGCATATACACTTCCCTCAATTTTTTAAATTTCATCTATTGTTGCTCATAATTTTTTTTTTTCACTTTGTATTTTTCTTTCATTTTAGTCATTTGTAAAATACGTTATATTGTTGAATATATTATCCATGTGATTGTTATATTTTACACTAATGAAGAATAGAGATTTAAAGTCTAGGTATTAATATCTTGAGGGGAAAAAGGGGTCTTTTCTAAACTATTAATTGACTCAATGCAGCATACCATTGTTAACCATGTTCAAGTCGACCCAAAGTGATGCTTTGTGACATGAATGGTATTTGTGTGTAAGAATTTGATTTTTCCTGGTAAATATGACAGGCATGTGTAATTTCAGGATTTTGTAGCTGTATATAGGGACAATACCAAAGTAGAAGTGGGAAATATTTTCCTGGTTTTGGTTGGATGGAGAATGAGATTTATAACCAAATGAAGACACATTAGAATGCATTTCCATGTTTTGACTCAATATTGCTGTTTACTCCTCTATTGCCTCAACTACGTCTTCCTTTCTCAGAATGTGGTGGTTGATGTATTTATCCATTACAGATTGCGCTCGGTAATATTTTGAAGTTCCGAAAGAAGAATTGGCAATTTGACTTCATTGGCGGTATTATATACTTCGTTTTGGTCTTCTCTATGTTGCCTCAGGTGATATATTCTTTCAATTGTTTGGCCCTTTTATCCTGGATTAGACACAGTTTCTTCATATTCGTAGTCAAACGTAAGTAGCTTGGCATCTATGACATGGTGGCATAGACTGATATCCTTGAGTATGGTGGTTAGATATTTCGATAATCTAATTCTTGAAGATCTGGCTATCTTTGTAAAGTGATTTCTGTATACATCTCTTGTCTAATTGTGTATATTCTTTAGGAAATATTATTATGTTGCATAAGCAGTGAGTTTCTCAGATACAAATTGTTGTGACTAAATTTGAACCAATTGACATCCTTTGAGAAAGTTCCTAGAGGGTGTTTGGTTGTTCAAAGTGTGACGATAGTCCAGAGGTGCTGAAGAGTCATTTCCTTAGAAGTCGCACCTCCCCAAATTGTCAACTTATAGTTTCTGGATAAATACCATCAAAGTTCTGTAAGTGGGTTGGTTTTGGTCAAGTAATTAATTAAAATATTTTGATTCAACGTATTTGAAACTATTGAAATAATGTTATTTTAATTTATTAAGGTGGCTTAAGTTTACATCTTGTCCAAACAAAATTAAATTTATCTCATTGAATATGAAGGTGGGACTTCAGGTTAAAAATGGGAAAGTGGGTGGGACATCTCGCTTTATGGTTCATCTCTATGAATCAAAACATGGACATGTGTGATGTCTATCACATTTATGTTAGGCGCTACAAGATATATGCAACCAGAACATCATATCTTTTTAGTCGTCACACAGTGATCATTGCTGGTGAATGCAAGTTATCTTAGAAAAGTTGTGGATTATCAAGAACATAAACAATCTGTAGTTTGATATGAAAGTTAGTGGGAGAGCCTTCACACCTCATTTTGGAAATTTTTGTCCTGTTACCATACATGGCTCTAATCAATAAGGTAAGTTTGATTTTTGTTGGTTATTACTTTTGTCTGCTAGATGGCGTCAACTATTGAGCTGTCAACCATATTCATGGTGCCCATCTACGTAGAGTAGCATGTTAAGGATTACGGAAAGACATATTTGTTTGTTGCCACTATATTTTTTGTCATTCATCAATGAGATAAGGTTTTCAATTTTTTGATTTAATTTTCTTATGCGATGGTGTGCACTGAGTGCTATATACCTGCTGACCTTGCAGTGTAATCTCTTCCAAATTTTGCGTCAAAACTCCTGGTCTGGCCGCCTCTCGAGTTTCTTTGGAACAATGTGGGATGCTTTTGTATACATGCTAGAAAGTTCTCATGTGTCTTTATTAGGAACCCTTGTATTGATAATGGCATCAATATTCTTTGTACCACCGAAATTGTCAAGAAAGAAGAGGATCATAGTTGGAGTTCTTCATGTTCTTGCACATCTGACCGCAGCAATAATTCTTATGCTGCTTTTGGAGTTGAGCATCGAGATATGCATCCGAAATCGGCTGCTGGCAACTTCAGGTGTGCTCACTGTTCATATCTTTTTTTCTTATCCATCATCCAACTTCTCCTGAGAGGCCTGATGATTTATAGCTAAAAATCTTTTTCAGGTTATCATACTTTATACGAATGGTACCGGTCTATGGAGCGGGAACACTTCCCAGATCCTACTGGACTTCGAGCACGAATAGAGCAGTGGACATTTGGGCTTTATCCTGCATGTATAAAGTACCTCATGTCTGCTTTTGATGTTCCTGAGGTGACTGCTTGTTCCTCTACAACTTGGTGAATGGCTCATTTTTTGCATGTCTAGTGGAAAGATCATATAACATTATTTTATGCAGGTTATGGCTGTCACCAGGAGCCGAATATGCAAGAAAGGGATGGAATCTCTTTCCCGTGGTGGTGCATCCATTTACTACGGCTCTGTCTTCCTCTATTTCTGGGTCCTGTCAACCCCTGTTGTATCACTGATATTCGGCAGTTATTTGTACATCTGTATCAATTGGTTCCACATACACTTTGATGAAGCCTTCTCTTCCCTACGGATCGCAAATTACAAGTCATTTACCCGGTTCCATATCACCAAGAATGGTGACCTTGAAATCTTCACCCTCGCGGTGGATAAGGTACTTAATTAACTCCTCCTTATGATAGTACTGTGTTAGAAATCACAAGATTTTTGATGACATCTTACTCCATTGTTTTTGGATTTATATGATTAGAACCCTGATCAAAACAACTCGTTCAATAAGCACTGTTTCTAAATGTTATTTTATGTACATCTGTCTTGATCTAGTTCATAGTTCATGTTTCCCGTGTAGTTGTGAAGATTGACATTTTGAGATAGGTGGCTCTGGAAGTAGTATGAGTTCCTAATGATGTTTGGATGATCAATAGGTACCGAAAGACTGGAAATTAGATCCAGAATGGGATGCAGAGCTGAAGAGACCACTGCAGCTGAGCCACCACCGGAAATTCCCTAGCAAGTGGAGAGCAGCCTCGGCGTCTGATCCTGTCAACACTGTCCGAATCGTTGACCATTTTACCATTGAACGTAGCAAAATTGGTAGTTAAATCTTGCGTTTCTTGCTGTTGTTGTATAGTAAATTGTTGAGTACTGTCATATTCAGAAAAGAAAAATTAGAGGAATGAAGAAAGCAGTTAGAGGAATGAACAAAGTTGCAGGTTCGTATATATATATATATATATATATATGGTTTTTTTAAATATTCTAAAAACTGTGTGCTCGCGCTTGTAAAAATTAAATATATATATATATATATATATGTCTTAACGATCAATTATCATTTTAAGTTTTCAGATATATGTGCGGTAGAGTTGTTTGCATAATTTATTTATAAAATGCGTTAGTATAACTAGAAGATTTCAGCAAAATTTTCCACTTATTACAACAAAAATATTGGACAATTTTACTTAATATCTTTAAATCCATACAAAAACAAAGTAAAAATTTTCAAAAGAAATATTTCCTATATCGAACTCTGTATAAAAGTAAAGTAAACTTCTTAACGCTTCATTGTACCAAATATACCTGAATATTATTACAATACGATTTACAAGATCTAATTGAAACATCAAACCATATCTGATAATACTACAAAGGCGAAAATATGAAAAATCTTGAGATTATACAATCTGAAAGACATTCTTTTCTTCATAGAATTATTCAGCAGGAAATTACATGCCACACTGACAACACAACCCACTCACTCTCTCTCTATATATATATATATATGTTGAAAACATCATTATTAGGGCACTGACATATAAATACTCACGTTATATCAATTATCAGACTATTTGGGTCAATCAAACAAAAACTATCAGTAACATGGGCCAAACCCCTAGTATGAAACCACTTCCAGCAGATACAAAGCTTCAACATCTTGATGTTTGACGCTTGGCAATCCCCAAATGCTATTTACATTGGTTTTTATATATGTTCACCAGACAAACCTGAAACATAGCCAAACCAAACGCTTACA
This sequence comes from Dioscorea dumetorum, assembly GCA_902712375.1. NCBI lineage: Eukaryota > Viridiplantae > Streptophyta > Magnoliopsida > Dioscoreales > Dioscoreaceae > Dioscorea > Dioscorea dumetorum. The sequence continues at coordinate 1,664,501 of CACTHL010000847.1, forward strand.
TTGGAGTCCAGAATTGGTCGTAAAAGATACTTAACAAAATCTGGGTCTAAATATATACATTGAAAGTTCATTTCGCTACAATCAAAGGACCTGTGTTACCCTGACCCAAAAAAAAGAGGCAAACCACCACGGACGCCCATGATATACATTTTAAGGATTCCTGAAGGAGGAATTGCCCTTGTGTACTTAGGGGAAATATTTATAGAAATTTTTTCCATAAAGTCAAATTTTCTTTCTTTTTTTTTTTTTTTTTCTCTACCATCTGTATCCCAATCATTGCCAGAAGTGAGAATGACCATAAGTTGTAGAAGAATAGTAACTTACCTCGGTAGTTGCTTATCAAAAAGAGTCAGATTTGAGGTCAATCACTTGCAAAATCCTCATGACTTAGGCCTTCAGAAATGGTGCCCAAGCGTCTAGTTTCATCTGTACCTACGTTAAGGAAAAATTGGTAAAAGGCTCACAGATGACAAACTGGCATTCAGAGATTCTCACCTTTACAGTCACCTAAGGGAGAGTCAGAGAAATTATTTGCTTCAGATGCGAGAAAGGGAGACCTACCATAATTCTCCAGTATATCTTCATATAAATAAAAATGGAATCAAAGTCAAGGAGAATATTAGTATAAAAAACGAAAGAAAGATTTATTAAAAATTATATCTCAAGAAAGGAAGAGCGCACCATTACACTGAGTAAAGTCTTCAGTTAAGTCTGAAAAACTGAAGCTCCTAGGAATCTGACTTAGAAATCCAATTGATGGATCAACATCCAAGAGTGGCTCATTTAATGGCGGTCCTGTCAAATCTGAACTGCCAAAGGATGCAACAGATGCATCTTCAATTCCAGAGCGAGCATTCAGGAAACTGTTATCTGCACAGAATGCAAATTCAGCACCATTTGAATAGCATGGTTCTGATTTAATTGTTGTTCCATTCAATCCTTGGAGCATTCCCATGTTAGAATTCTGGGTTGACAGCATGCTAGTTGAAATGCCTGTCGCAGCACAGAATGGACCATCATTATTGATCTGCATCGGCTGGTTTCCAGTGGACCCACCATTTAACATCGCACTAGTAGGATCCCCACTGCAAAGCAAATTAGCTGGTCCTGATGCTGAAGCTTGTTCATTGACAAAGTATGGACTTTGATGCACTGAGGTAAGGAACAAATTCAGCTTTAGCATGGATCTCATAGTGCATAAGTGTAAGATACTAGTCATCCATATATGCACTACTACAGTACATCATATTTGCTAGGCATGGCTAGAAGAAATTCAGCTTAAGTCAGTCCAAAATCTTCATCCCCAAGCATGTAACTCGGGATTTCGAATAACAAAATCCAAATCACATAAATAGACGAACAATATTTGACATCACACAGGTAAGGCAATTGACATGCATGGCAGCATACATTTCATAAGGGGTTAAGCACTCTGAAAAAATCAGCTGCAATGGTCCAAAGACCTATCTCCAAGCATGAAAACTTGGAGTTTCAAATAACGAAATCTAGATCATGTGAAGTTGGTGGCATTCTAAATAGAGCATGAATTTTGACAAAATTCCATTTTTATTTGGAAATCTAGCTTTGGACGGAAAACTATGTCATCCAAAACTGCATGCATATCGCACTCAAAGGAAATAACCTTTCATTGTAAAAATAAAGAGGTTTTATTGGACTGAATTAATGATGGAATAACAAAACCAGGGAGCTATTTCTTAATCACATTAACAATCAAAATATGATGAGAAAGTCAAAGTAACCATACATGTGGAAGAATTAGTGCCATTTGGAGGAGACACAGAACCCACACCAGATGGACATATTTTACGCATAAGTTCAACCTGCTTGTCAAGGAGCTTGTTAAAAAGCTGTATTTGTTCTTTAAGTATCAGTCTGACATGATATGCCTTGAAAAATTCTCGGTTTTCTTCTTCCAGCTTTTGCCAAACTGACAATCAAGAAAACAATAAGTCATGAGGGTACTGCATACAGAATTCTCTAATGCAAAAAACAAGGCACTTCTATGCTTCTATCACAAGACAGTTTTCAAAACGGCATTTCTTCGTAAGTCAATAACATAAGGTTCGTAGTTATTTGGTGATACAATATTATGAAGATATTCACTGCTTCTCTGACTCATTAGATCATAAAGTATATTAATATGACATGAGATCATTATTTTTACTCTAAGTTTAAAAAGAGAATCATATTAAATTGCTGTAAGTTTTGAGGACAGAGTTCATGTTTATTAAATGGAAGTGATTAAAGTCTAACATGCTATGAACAACTGTCTACTTTTTACACTAACACAATGTAACTAAAATATAGGACTTGTTACTTGGGATGAATCCATATTCTCACTACCATTGCTTGTGTGCCACAATGCTACCTATTTCTGATCCTTCACTGTCCCAAAAAAAGAAGAAAATGTTACTCATTCTGTCTGTTCCATCTTAATAAAATATACTCAAACTCATAATCATGTGCATCAAATATTATTATCTCTCTTTTAACTTTAATTGATATCTACAGCTTGCAAAATAAGCAAAGCATGGATTAAAGCTAAGAAGTAAAGCTTTAACTTTATGAAAGAATCAAACAGGAAACACTTCTAAGATTCTCAAATACATCCAGAGGTAAACAAAGAATAAAGTAACTAAAGACAAAACGATAATATGAGTATTACTACCAAGCTCTGTAAAACCAGGTTCAATCTTGGCCTGCATTAAAAGGGTATCCACTACTTCTTTCTGGTTCATGTACAACTGAAGACATCGCTCAATAAGATTTTGTACCTGAAATAACACAAATAAAGATCTGGTATACCTCCAAAGAGAACATGAAAATTATGCTCTATGTAGAATTCTGATGAAGATAATTAGAAACCTTCAAGATCAAAAAATCCGTTCCATTATTTAACAAATAGAGTCCATCTGCAAAGAATTTAGGCATAGATACCAATCATCTAGTACGCGGGGCACCATAACAACAGAAACCATATCATTGTTTATTGAGTTTTAATATTAGAAATATCTTTTTAGCAATACAAAAATTTAAGTGTTTTCTGATCAATTAAAAAATAAAAATAAAATGAGGACAACCCACAGATGAAATTAAAAACACATTATATTGAATTGTATGTCACACAAAGTGAAGAGCATTCTAAATAATTGTGAAGGGTGCATGAAGCTAGTAAAAAGCCAGCTGCTAGAATTAAGCGTCTAACCTCTAATACGTTGACCTGAAATGAAGAAAAGAAAGAAACATCAATGAACTCTTGAGAATGTGCTAGCTGTTGTGTGAATTCAACAGAATGGAGTCAATTCAAAAAATTGTTAAGTCCAACTGGATGGAAAGAGCTCAGAGTACAATATAATTTATAAAAGAGATGTCACAAGAGCAATGCTGAACGTGAAAAAAATGGAGCAAGAAGTCTAGTTTCATGAACTTATTAGATGAGGGGACCTGGTGGCATGTCAAAAATGCTCCCTACATGATCTTCAAAGGAAAAGTATGCATTATGCAATTCTCAAAAGACATGTTCATGTATTTGAACTACCCATATGCTACAACACGAAATAAACAAGGCCCAAATTTATGCATCATACAATTGCATTTATTTGTTACAAAACAATGATCTGGGATGTAGGCATTTATATAATAAAATTTGAAAAATTAAACCAATTTAAAGATATGCTCCATCCAGAATAACACAATGCAACAAAACTTTCTGTGGTGTTCATGGATAAAATATGATCACTACCCCAAATGACAGCAAAAGCTGCCACTAATAACCCAACAGACTATATGTAAAACAAAGTCCAGAAAGGATAAAACAACTTTAAGTTCTTCTATATCAGAGAACCAAGACGCATCCAAAACAGTTATGCAGCACATTGACCAGATAGTAATTTTTTTTTAAAAAGTATAAAATTGTGGCAACCATATAATTCCATATATATATATATAAAGAAAAATAACAAGATATCAGACAGAATTTACCAGTAAATAGCAAAATACTCCATATCACATATATCATTAACAGTAAAGCTCTTTAATGGTAATGCCATAAGAAAAATATAATTTCTCACAAGTTGTATATCTTGATGAGACACTCTCCGCACTTCTCCACCAGACATCTTCAGCTATGTTTTGAGAGAACTGCAAGGGAAATTATCATCATCAAAACTCAGAAAACACAGTATTCCTCAGCATCGCAGACAGCATCCCACCATTTCAAAAGGTTATAATGAAGTAAAGAAATCCCAAAAATATACAATTTAGTAAAGCTGGTTCCTCAGTTTCTCCCCTTTAATGCCACAATGGGATAAAATTCTTATCATTATCACAACCGTTTCAAAGATTAGGGTTCAACCCAATATCAATTTCAACTAACACATCACATTCTCTAAAATCCACATATTATCAAAAACAATTAATTCAAATTTTAGCCAATAAATTCCAAACACATTTTCATCACAAAGCATTTCACAAATATTAGGGTTTAACCCTAATCTCAAGTCCCAAAAGAACACATAAAACATTCCCTAAAATCAATAAATCACCACAATCATTTGACAAAGAATAGATTTCAATCCCAACTTCCAAAAACACATCACATCCTCTAAAATCCATAAACTATCAAGAACGATAACAGAATTCAAACTTTAGCAAATAAATCATCAATACATTTTTATCACAACCATTTCACGAATATTAGGGTTCAAGACCAATCCCAATTTCAAGAAACACATGACACTTTAGAAAATCAAATTATCAAAAACAACAGAACTCAAACTTTAGTCAAGAAATTACGAAAACATCTCCATCACAAAAAGAACACAAAACATTCTCTAAAATTTATAAATTATCACCACAACCATTTCACCAGGATTAGGGTTCAGCCCAATTCCAATTTCAGAAACCACATAAAATTCTCTACAATCCATAAACTATCAAGAACAATAATAGAGTTCAAACTTTAGCCAATAAATTACAAACACATTTTTTATCACAACCATTTTACAAAAACTTTACGGTCCAACACCAATGTGAATTTCAAGAAAACATAGTTGAAAATGCATAAATTACCCAAAAAAAAAAAATCTCAAAACTTAATCAATAAATTAAGAACAAATCTCTATCACAACCATTTCACATATATTAGGGTCCAACCTCAATCCCAATTTCAAAAACGCATCACATCCTCTAAAAATCAGCAAATCATCAGAAGCGACAAAATTCAAACTTTAGAATAAATTTCTATACCAATCATTCACACATATTAGGGTTCAACCCCAATCCCAAATTAAAAAAAAAAACACATAATATTCTCTAAAACGGACAGATCATCACAAACCACACGATTCAAACAGTGAGCAATAAATTGCGAACACATTTTTATCACTGGGTTCAATCCCAAACCAATTTCAAAACACTACAAAATTCTCTCAAACCCATAACTTAACAAAAACAAAAGAAATCAAAATTTAGCCAACAAATTAGGAACTCCCACCCCAACAGGATCACCGCTTCCAATCACATAAACCGGCGGTTTCCCAGCAAACTTCGATGGCTTTAAAACCCTAGTTCAGAAACACTATCGAGAAACAAGGAACAAGAAGAGATCAAGATCAAATGGCAAAAGAAAACCGAAGCTCAGAAAGCGATCAGGGTATCAACAAGAAGAGAAATCGAGAGGCTACCTCTATGAAGCTCGGATAGAATTCGATGGCGCTCCCTCCCGATCTCGAAGCTCTGGGAATCGATCCAACACTGCGATCGCGACTGATCGCTAGGGCACGCAATGAAGGGAGAGGAGCACGTCGCCAAAAGCAAGAGAAAGAGAAGAAGCCAGTGGGCCCGGCGTGAATGGGACACGTGGCAAGCTCTCAGAATGCATGGCATATTAGTGCCAGCTAGGCTCTTTAGTTTTGCTTCTACCTCCCTGTGTTTTAATGATATTGTAAGACATTGTAATTATAGCAAAGTCCTTCCTGAAGTTTTATTTTGTTCAAGTTGCAAAACCTTTTTTTTTCCTTTTAAATTAATTAGAATTAATGAAGTGAAAGTTTGTCGTTAGAAATGTAAAATTGCCACTAGAATATATCAGTTTTACTATTATTAGTTTGCATATCACTAATGATTTCTTGATATTTTACATACAACTCCTTAGATTATTCTATTTTAAAAAACAAGCCCCTTTCTTGACATTTTTATCTGGACCCTGGAATTTCTTTTTATTTGAAAACAAAACTCTTTTCAACTTTTAGAACCCAAAAAGCTTTTTTTTTTTTTTTTTTTTTTTTATCTGAAATATATTTATAATTTATCTGCAGTTTTGATTACTTTAAAAAAAACATTTACAAAATAAAAAAATTTAGCATAATTTTATTATTTCATTTTTACAGAATAAATATTTAATTAATAAAATAAAAAATATTACATAAATATTTCACGCACTTTATAATGAGAAAAAACACACACTTCAACATAAAAAAATATTCCATTCTGTTTGGCATAATTTTATAATATAAATTAGATACCCAAACAGTAGATAATTTTGTAAAAATATTATATTATGCAATAATGTATAGCATAATATTGGGTTATCCAACTAAGGCCTTAACATCCTCCTCATTTTATTAATTTTTATTTTATTTATTATTTGTTTGTTTATTTATTCATTTTTTGTTAGCCTCTTTACTGCATTGTGCTGTTGCTGTGTGTTGGATAGCTGCTTCTGAAGAATAATACTTAATTTTCAAAAAATTACTTAATATCTTATGTTGTTACTATCTCCTAGTAATGTACTCTTATTAATTATAAACTCCATTTGTATTTTTAACAATAATTAATGTGTGTTTGGTGTTACATATCACTAGTTATAAAGTGAAAACATTTTATTTTTAACCTATTCTTTTATTTTTGACTTTTTTTTTAAATATTGTTTTTGAAAAAAGGATATTTTTGTTGTAGTGCAACTAACATGGCATTATAATATATATATATAATCTGGGGGAAATATATTTTTCTATTTTATATAAAAAAAATTATTTAAATCATGATGGGATTAGCATTGTGTCCATGTACTTTTTTAGAAGTTTCTCATCATCATTTGTGTTTTATTTATCTATTTATTTATTTATTTATTTATTTATTTATAATTATTATTTAATTATTTTAAGATTCTGAGGACCAACTCCTAACTCTCCCACTTCCACTCATACTCAACAACTACTATTCTTTAAAAATTAACTAATAATTGTTTTTCCTTTGATAAAAATATATATTCAAATAAAGTTCCCAAAAAATAAAATATATGAACAAAAAATTGCTACCAATTAATGCTACCTTAATTAATATATATAAATTGTTGTGTGGCAAAATAAAAGATAACATTGATTATGTTTAATTAATCAATTAAATTTAAAAAAAAAGGAATAAGTTGAAGTAATTAAAATTTTGAGAATTAAAAAAAATAATAATTGAAAATGTCTCTCAAAATATTGATCTTGTCACAATGATGTCATTGTTTGGCAATCCCATGACACTATCTACTTAGTGCTTCTTCCTTGAGCTTCACACTAACTAATTATCAAGATAATAATAATAATAATAATAATAATAATAATAATAATAATAATAATAATAGATCATGTAAGTTGTTTGTTAGGTAGTGGGTGAGAGAAAAATATATACAATAATATCATTAGGCCTCCCACTAATATATTCTTAATTAGTATATACTCTTATAAATTGGAGGGCCATATTTATAACTTTGTTTTCTTGTGGGTCTCGCTATTAACTTAGAATCAATGTATAGTTTTTTAAAATAAATAAATAAATAAAGTTTGTAAAGTGATTAATCTTACCTTGGTTTTTAAAACATGACAATTTAAGTAATCACAAAGTATGTTAAAGTGCCATCTCTCTCCCTCTCATATAAAATTTAAATAAAATAATAAAATATAAATTTCATAGGTTTTATTTACAAAAATAAATCAAATTAATAAAATAAAAAAATAATTTTAATATCAAATATGACCATATTAACAAGGTTATATATATATATATATATATATATATATATATATATATATATATATATATATATATATATATATATATATATTATTAAAAAGATTTTATTTCAATGGAAGAAAACATGATTTCTAATGTTTAATGTAGTATATGCTAATTTTCATAGACACAATATAAATACATTAATTATATAAGATTCAAGAGAGAACTTATTTACCGCTATTATTTTGTAATTTCCAAAATTTTCTTAACTTATTATTATCATTATATTTATGATTTTTTTTTATAAACATGAACAAACCATGCACACGAATCAGTTTTTTTAAATATACCACACATTCTCATCTTGGGAGATGATATTTAATCTTTAGTTATGATCTATACATCGACAATCTGATATTGAGAAAATAAGTGGCTTTTGGATATTAACAGAAAAGTATTTTATCCGCATTCTTAGACCTAAAAAAGAGTAGTATGAGTTTTTTTTCTTCACAATTCACACACTTCCCTTTATTGGTCCCTATTTGTGGAGAAGTGTTTTATTCACTTGCCCAAAAATGAGAGAGAGAGAGAGAAAGAGGTTTTCTTCTTTCCTTCACTCCTACTCCTCAGACCATACATAGTGCTATTTGAAAAACCCTTATCTTTTATCATTATTTCTTCACTGTCATTATATATATATATATATATATATATAATAACTGAGAGAGCAAGAGGTGCATGTAGATAAAGGAGAAAGGTTCATGAGAGAAGCAGCAGTGGTGGAAGAAATCAATCTTTTTAATTACCACCCTGCATGCATGTATTGTGCTACACCAAAATCAATCTTATATATATATATATATATATATAAAGAGTTTCATATATACTTCTCTCTTTTTTTTTCTTTCTTCTTTGTTTGTCTTAGAGGTTGAAGCTGCCAGCATGATCTGGTTTACCATCTACATGCATCAATGAGTATACTGAGAGAGATGGTCATGCATGATGAATACATGATCAGATCATCTTGCAGCTTCAACCACTGACAAACAAAGCATTGAAATTAATCAACCATGCAATGCAAAGACATGAAGCTAGAGAGGTACGTAGGTGATCTATTATATATTTCATCATCTTTCAGCTCGATCTCTTGTTTATCTTGCTATCTTTCTATTTCTTGATTTTTGTTTATCTTCTTTTCTTTTGTTTGATCTATATATATTTATATATATATGATCATGTCTTGTTTAATTTCATGGTTTTCTTGAGCTTAATTTGTTGTTAAGTTGTAGTAGTTTGTGGACCATGGCATTATTTTGCATCCATGTGTGCATGTCTGCAGATGATCAACATTTACACAGAAATTCATTTCTGAATTTTCTTTCTTTCTTTTTTTTTTTTTTTTTCTTTCTGCAGTAATTAACTGCATGCAAGTTGTTCTTTTGCAGGACTGAATTGAAAGATTGATCATTCAATCTCTTTTAATTCTTAACATTTCTGCTGTGAACTTCATGACAATTTAATTTCTCTGAATGCAATGAAAAACTGAATTTAATATCTTTGCATGGAATGAAAGATTGGCTGGTTCAAGTTTGATTATTGATTTGCAGAATATTGCAAGTGAAAATCTTTCCATTCATTTGATCTGCAAATTTCTGTTTGAAATCAAACAAAAAAAAAAAAAAAAAAACAAAGAAATTATTCAGATCAAACTAAAAAGCAAAGAGATAAAAGAAATTAAGAAAAGCAAATAATTACATGACGTGAAAGACCGTCTCTCTATTATTGGATAGACATGATTGAACAAAAGGCCTAAAATTTTTTCTCAGCAACTCCTATTCTGTCGGCGGCCAAAACCCTAATTTTCACCCTCCTATCTTTGCAAAAACATCATCATCAACTACAATTATGCTTCCACTTCTTATTGCTTTTACTTTTATATATGAAAAAATTTGTAATAAACCCAAAACCCTAATTCTCCTCCTCACTTTATTATTAGCTTTTGGCATGATGGGCCAAACCCTAAATAATTTCCTATATATCTTTGCAATAATATCACCATCAATTGTCCAACGTTGTTTGATGTTAACTTTCACCTTTCTTTGTGTTTTCTAAGAAAGAAAATACGAAATCTGAATCATTCTTGATCTTCTAAACAAATCAAAAACCCTAACAATTACATAAAATTAAACAAGAGAGAGAGAGAAAAAAAAAAAAAAAAAAAAGAAAATTGTGGTCACAAAGGAACATGTTAAGAATGAAATTTTTTTTCTCATAACAAAATGATGATGTTGGCCAACAAGATAATAAGAGTATGGCAATAAGCAACAAATGCTTTGCTCTTTTCTTTCTTCTCTATCTTTTTAGTGCCTCAACTTTAGGCTTTTTTTTTTTTTTTTTCACACTCATTTTCATTAATCACTTGATGCACATCTTTATTAGTTATTGCAACTTTAAACACCTTGCTTTTCATCACCACTTCTCTAGTGTTCTAATCATCAAGGGCACTAATTCATACATTATATATACATGATGTGAGATCCAAACTCACATATTTAAGTATGTTATAAACAAATCGAATAACTAAGCTCTGATACCATGTGAGATATAATAAAAAACTCAGATTTTTAATTTAATACCTCCAATTCTTTTTTTTTTTTTGTACTTAATCTTGTAATCATATTAAATTATAAAGTTGGTCAAATAATCATTAAATAAATAAGATGAATTTCTTACCAAAAAAAAAAAGTGTTAAGTTTGTGCTTGAGTATACTTGACTAGGAAAAGTATTATGGTTTTGATTAGGTTGAAGAATAATGATCATATACATTCAACAAAAATACAGTACATGTCCAGACATTAGGGAACACAAAAAAAGTGTGATGAAAAGGAGGAGAAGAAGAGGAAGAAGAATGAATATTGAGGTGGGTATTAGTAAAAAAAAAAAAAGTAAAGAATGGAATTAGATTCAAAATGTCAGTGTCAACTGTCTAGTCCAATTTGAGAAGTTGATTGATGAGACATGTTTGCAATGATATGCCAAAAAAAAATGTCTCATTTCTGTTGGATGTTGAATGAATGTCTTCAACAGACATGGACTTTTCCAAAGGTAGATGCATTATTTTTTAATTGATGATAAGTTTTTTGGTGATAAAAAGTGTTGAATTGATGGATTTCAATCTAGTTTTTCAGAATAAAAAAAATAACTGCAGAAATTAGAAATGCAGAAAAAAAAAAAGGATTTTAGATAACAAGAGATTCAAAAGACATTGATTTCAAGAAGAAAAATTACTGCATTGACATTTCTCATTTCCAATTCAAGGAAATCTCCAGATAATTGAAAACTTATCAACATGGAGCTTTAGATTGAAGATAAGCACATCATTGCTTGAAACATGCAAAACTGGAGGACAAATGACTGTCTAGATAGCTGGATGTTTGCGTCGGCTTCATCAGAATCCTGCTCGCATAATATACGAAGCTCCATGATAACCAGAACTCCAAAATGAACTGATAATGTACGAGAATTTTCCGGGTTTGAAATCAGCTGCCATTGGATAGGACGGTATATACGCCGAACATGTCTGTCAACCAAAGAATCATTTCATTTTGGAGAAGGAGAGTTGATGCTGAGCACGGGCTCAGAGCGCTGCCTTTTGGCCTCGCGATCGCCCAACTGTAAAGAAACACAGAGGTCTTCATCCGGTGAACCTCTGAAAGCAGAGAGAGATCTAGATTCCGAAATGTCATCTTGGCTTGGATGAATAGGGAAATAATTGAGGTTCGCAATAAACTGATGCTCTTCGACAGCAGTTGCAACGTCAAGAGTATCCACTTTAAAGTCGAAATCAATAAAAGGAGGATTCACTTCATGACTGGGATTATCGTCAATGGGTAATGGCAGGAGGTTAAGACCAAGTGGTTCATATACTTCTTCGGTCTTCTCCTTTGGGAGATTTGCCACCGTTGGAGATGAATCCCCGACCATAGAATCAACTCCGGCTAAGGCCATTTTTTGCTCCTGCAAAGCTTCTTGACTCGGAAATGATTTGATAATAGTGAGTTAGAATATCGGTATAAAGTGCACGACAATATGAGATTTGGCAGGAAATATACAGACCTTCGAGTCCTGCATTGGTTGTTATGAGATCAAGTTCCAAAAGATCAAGAAGCCGGCCAAGATCAACTCCACTAGTCCAGTTCTCAGGATCTTGGCCTGATTTAAGCTTCAATCTTCCCCGATTAGCAGTTCCACCCCATATGATTCCAATAGGATGAGGTTTCTCGCTGGCCTGTCCTGTCAAAATGATGAGACTTCCGCTATCACCTTCGAGATCAAAGGTTTGCTGGTTCTCACCCACAACAAGATAATCAGTGAAGAAACATATTCCTTTCTCATCATTGTATTCGAGAGCATAGGCCATAACAGTCCCAGTTGTCAAGCCGGAGCTCCTTCCAACTTTCACCACTTGTTTCCCCATGAGGCTACCTATTGGAGATTGCAGGTCTATCGTCTTTACGTCTCCTATCTCACCAACCCCCTTCACCAAAGTAGTGATTTTCGATAAGTCAAGGTCGTCAGCAAATGGAATGAATGCTCCATCAGCTCGCACAAAGGTCTCTGCACGTTTGGCGAATTAGAACTTCAACCAAATGTTTGCAAAACAGAAGCATTCTTCAAACCAGAACACAAGTTTCAACAAGCAATACCACTTGCGCAATGTCATGAATGGTAAAGAAGTTGAAATGTTTTCTTATTTGGCAAGCAACAATTGCTAAATCGAAGCTGAAGCACGATGATTTGCAAAATAGGGAAATCAGAGCAAATGATGAGTCCGTATTTTGTTACCTGGGTTCGTTCCGGCAAATATTCCATACCAAAGATCATCGGTTATAAAGGATGTCGCTCTCTCGACAGCACCCAAGTAGACACCAGGACCAAGGTTAGGTGGCAGTGGATGAAACATCTTTTGGTTAGGATAATCCAAATCGACAGCTACATGTCTGTTTGTCAGAAAACCAACTTGCTTGCTCCCAGTTCGGCTCTTCACTATCGCACCTAATGTTCCGTATGTCTCGAGGCTTGCCACCTAAACAGTTAAAAAGACAACAAAGAGACATTATTCTTGGCTAGTAGAAAAACACTGATGATCAATCAATAAATATGTTATAATTCAATGGTTGAAGCTCAGAAGGTAAATAAGAAACAACATGAGTGCACAACTACATGATTAACATTTATGGAGTTCACAACATGGATTAAGAATCTTTATGATTCGTTGAAGAATCTCATATCAAAGATTTCCTTTTAATTTGTCATTTCAAATTTTTCAAAATTTTTCAAAGCCCATGTAATTAAATTCAGAATAACTGAACATGAAAGCTTGAGTTTGTACTATGAAATACTACCAACTCACAAAGGTATTAAAGAAACTGAACAAATCAGAAACATTCATAAGTCAGAAACATTTTTTGCGCAAGTTACAGACCATGCATACTAAAAATTTACCGAGCCTATTGGAAAGAATATATATATATATATATATGACTCAAATGGTACACTATGCCTTTTCTCCATTAACGCAAAATTTCATTCTACTAGAGTAAAGTGAACTTCAAATTCTACATCTAAATCAAATACAAAGAGTGCACAAAGAATAAAGTGGTGAGTTGTGTACAAGTGTACCTGAGATCCAGAACCAATACATGGATCGCTACCACGCAACCCATCCACAAGCTCCGTGTAGAATTGTTCTTTTGGAGTTGCCGCTGGTGCACCATAATAGGAGAACTCCACAACATCCACGTCACACCACACACCCCCCGGTCCCTAATCAAGAGACGACAAAGAGAAGTTCAGTGCTGTACAACCGATCAAACCTTGGAATTTCATATATAATGAATGATAACATAATCATACGGGATCAAACTAGAATATTAACAGTTTCTTACTTCAAGGGCTGTGGGCAGGCATTGAATCTGGTTGAGCCATTGTCTATGTACTTTTCGAGCAACAAAAACTAGAATTGCAGGTATGTCAGTCAATTTGCCCTTTCGGATGCGAAAGCCAATTGCAGTACCAAGACTGTAACGACGCAAAATCTTGCTGTGAAATGCTCTTATTGTCATCAAGTCAAGCAATGTGGTGGCCTGTTGCCCGCTGGGCAACTCATCAAGTCGTCCTGGCAGGACACCCTTCTGAAGGTTTCCAAAGTAATTTGCTCGGCCTTCAGCAGCACCGTGCAATAGAGTAGATGTCGGCCATGAGAAGTACGCGGCATTGTTTTCAGAATGCTGACCACTCGAAGTGATTGGTTGTAAAGATGCACTTGAAGAAGGATGATTTGCATGACTGCAAATAGTTCGCTCCATATCCAAGGCTGATTCCTCCGATTGGATCGATCCTGCACGGTTACCTCGAATGCCGGAATGGCTCATCGTTCTTGTTATTCACCACGCCTACGTCCAAATACATTCAAGAAAGCAACCTAAAGTTCAACTCCATCCTTTTCTTAAGATTCCATGGCACAAAAAGCAATCACATAAAATTCTAGGAAGGACACAATGATAGTGCTATTTATATGATTCTATGATAAAAGCAATGAAGAATTAGGGCACGCAGGGATATAGTAAACAAAATAAATGACAGGAATCATGAATGACAAAATTCTGAAGAGCTTATAATAAGCAAATGTAGGCAAATCCAGTGCCCATTCCAAAGATATCGATGTTTCACCAAAAAAAGAAAGTATTTTAACCAAAAAAGAAAGCACTTTTAGTCCTTCATTCACAAAAAATCACCCGTACAAATGCACATGCATACATCATTAGTTAGTATCCAAAATGGGACCATAAACAAAGTAGTGCAGAACACAGGGGCTCATCGAAACATGACAAAACATCGTGTGTTTACCTTTGTGGCACACAAGTTTAGGGATAACAAACTTACCAAAAATTTTGAGAATCAAACAATGGAAATAACAGAATAAGGATGTGATAAAGCATAGCAAGTTCGGATTCAGCCAATGGAAACATGTGAAGTGAGTAAAAGACAAAGATTGTACAACTGTTATGTTAAAATCGAAAAGATTTAATAATGTGACTCAAAGAAAGAAACAAAGTGCATGATGGTGTGGGCACCTAGCCCTCATTCAGATCAACACATTGTGGGGGCTTCTGATGTTAGTAATGCTAAAAGAGAAAGAATTATCCATAACAATAATACTAACTTCCCTAAAAGGAATACAGTAACAGCAAAAGTCATGTCTGATTTGCATTACAATAAAGTTGAATCTGGTGAGGGAAATTGTACTATAAGAGCTATGAGCTAAGGCATTAATAACAACAGAAACGTGGAAGTGTGCACAAAAGGAAAATAGTGAAAAGAAAAACATCAATTTAAACAGATGGAAAGGAACAGGAATGCAAGTCATCACCAGAGAAAGAAATGTGCTAAAAATTATAGTAAAAGAGACATGATACAGAGCATCTATAGCCTGGTTTCATATCAAAGAATTGAAGAATATTGCACATATCTACTCACCAACCCAAAAGGGTCAAAATCAATGAATTGAAATGAAGATCTCCTTTGTAGGAACCTTGTCTGCCAATTTAACTATAACAAGATAATGGCTTTATGGCTTTAAGGCATTAAAAGAAAGGTAAAGGAGTGGAACTTAATTTCAGACATCGTATTGTGATAAATTATAATAAAAATGCTTGTTTTGAATCAGAAAAGAAGGAAAGAAAGAAGCCTTTAAACATGCCACGCCATATAATAAATACACCACTTAATTACAGATACAAACACGGAAAGGAACAGGACCACAGTCAACCAAATGAAATCCCAAAACCACAACTTTCTCCCTCACAGTCCAATGCAAATGCGTTCTGAAAACGAAAAACAAAAAGGAAAGAAATCCAGATTAAGTATCATCCAACAAACAAACCAAACCCAAAGGCAGCACCTTGAGATGGATTCCAGCAACATTAACATCAGAATCAATAAGAAAGACGAGCAACCAAGCTAAAAACTCAAAGAAAAAAATCAAAAAAAAAAAAAAAAAAAAAAAACTCATATACACTGAATCCAATCAAACAATCATAGAATCAAATATCAAAACAACATAAAAAAAAAGCAACCTTGACTTAAAATCCAGACAAAAAAAGTGAGAAAAGAAGAAGACGCTCACCGAAACAGCAGAAGCGCAAGGGAGGAGTAGTAAATGAGAGAAAGGGAAAGGGGCGATCTTTGGATGAAGAGGAGAGCGGAAGAGGGGTCTCTAGGACACTTGGATGATAATTGTGACGAATCTCATTGTGGAGGGGGAGCAAGATAGAGAAGCCATGTTGCAGGCCTTCTGCCAGAGAGAGAGAGAGAGAGAGAGAGGAGAGGAAGAAGTGGAGGACCCTTCACGCTCTTCACTCTTGACAAAATAACAACCTTTTTATACACCTTTTATTTTTTTCATTATTTTTATTTTCATTTTTTATTTTTTTTAATAATTTTTAATTTTAAATTACTTTACCACTATATTCACTGTAATAATTTTTTTATCCAATGTGGATAAGACACGTTAAAAATGTCTCCTATAACTTTCTCCAATGATTTTCTGAGTATATCATACATTTTCATCAATGAAAAATTCAACTCTAGTTCTCTTTTTTTTTTTTTTGTTTAAATTTTGTAATATTTTTTATTTATTTAAAAAATAATTTCCACCTCGCTTAATTAAATACAACTTTTTATGAGTATTATATGAGTATTAAAAACAAAATAAATATAGTAATAAATTCAAAGCATGATCATAATCAATCAATTGACAAAAAATTTATTTGTTGAGTGAATGGAACTCACAAAATCAAAAACAAAACTTCTGTAAGAAAAAAAAAAACCCCCATTATTTCGCTTTGATTTTTAAATTTTTGAACGGTTAAATTTATTTAAATATATTATCTTATTTCTTAAGATTTTTTAAATAAATATAGTAATTATACTAATTAAGTCTCACTTCCAATAATTATCCCATTTAAAAATCATATATATATATATAGTAAAATTATAAATAAATATGGTAATAATTATTTTAATTAATCAAAGAGTTAAAAATCACATTAATCTCCCTCTTTGAAGAGAACCTACATAACAAACCTATATCAATAAAAATACCCAATATTTTTACTAGGACACTTCCTAAATTCCCTAATTAGGCATCTAATGAATGCAAAATTACACAAACAAACCTTTATTAATTGGGTCCAATATTAATAATTAAAATAGGATTATGAGGGCCCTGAGATGCAAACACGTGATAGCAAACCTTCATAATTTTATTTCTCATATTTATACAAAAAATAAATTGAAAAAATAAAGAAAAAATGAAATAAATAATTGAATACTTACAAAATAAAGATCTTGACCTCAAATGCAAAGACATCAGTGGATCTTGAAAATGGACAGTTTTTGTCCTTTTTTAAAAAAAAAGAAAAAAAAACAAGAATGTTTTCAGAACAATGGTAAAATTATCTATTAATCACTTTTTCTTTTGTAGATTTACTTTTTGGTCCATGGCAAGCATCTCCTCATCCTATATGTTTGTAAAATTCCTAGATTACCCTTGTTCCTTTCATGTATATATTCTCCAATACCAATGCTAATATTAATGATAATAATAATAATAATGGTATGAAATTTGGGGTATTTCACTAAATATTCTTTACACTTTCATTTGTCTTGAGTGAACTATAAATTTTATTAGTTCATGGTAGGTGACTCTCTAGTGTCTACATAGTAGTAGTGTAAGGGTAAAATTGTAATTTTATAAAAATAAAATGCCTAAATAAGTAAATATACAACATAGTTGTAGAATTTATTTTAAGAAAATAAAACTAAAATAAAATTACAATATTTAATTTGTAATTGTCTTTTTCAACGCTATTATTATCATAGTGAAGTTAACATCGTTATATAAATAAATTATAGAAAACTTCAACTATGATATTCTGGGTATAATCTTATAAATTTGTGATTCTAGTAATTGTTTGTACTAATAACAAGTGATAAATTAAAAAATTGCAATAATTGTTTCCTATTTTAATAACATTTTAATTTAAACTTTAAAATTTTCAACCATAACCAATTAAACTCAATAATTTACCGTAGTTTTTTAACTTCCAAATTCCAATTAATAGCATTGATTTTTTTTTTCTCAAGAAAATGACAGTTTTACCCGTGCATCCTAATCAAGTAGGATGCAAAGAATGACTCCAAAGTTCGACTTATAAAATAATAAAATTCAACTAAAAGGTCTTTAGTCCAATAATACTGGTCATGCTGTGTAAAATTTAATTTGAGAACTTTCATTATCCAGATTTGAAATGCTGGAAAATCCCAAACTATGGCAGTGGATTTACAATCCAATCTTCATATAAGTCAGGTGAGAGTATACAAACCGATTGCATTGCTTTTGTGTGTATATTTGTTTTTTTACTAAATATGTGCTTCTAGTATTTATTAAAAATAATAAATAATAATTGCATTAATGAACATAACTTTTAACTTCATATTGCAATAACAATAACAATAATAATAATAATAATAAATGATGACATGATGATGATGATGATACAGTGCAACAGTGTAAACAAGGTGGAGATTGGAATTGGGGGCTGAAAATTCAAGCTGGAAAGGGCCTGTCCTTTCTTCTTTTTTTCTTTTTTTTTTTCTTTTTTTTTGTTGTGTGTGTTGTCAACTTGAGGGGTATCTCTCATCATTTGGGTCCCCCACCCCCTCTCCCTTGCTTTCATTCATCCACTCATTCATTCATAAATAAATTAATAATAATTTAATAATAACTTATCTAAATAGATTTAATATATATATATATATATATATATATATATATATTATAAAAATATATAATTACGCATATACCCCTCAGAAGAACAAGAGCAATAGGTAATGTTGATTCATTTAGAGGGGCATTTGTGTAAAAACAAAAGAGCATAGATCACAAAGGCTAATAATAATAATAATAATAATAATAATAATAATAATAATAATAATAATATGGTAGTGGTGAGAAATGGGGCATCTTTGGGTGTTGCTCCCCAAAAGTTGGCACATTCCAATGGGAATATTGACTCAATTTTCATAGCCCCAATTCTCAAAGCACACAACCAATCATGTAATGTCATGACGAAATTTAAAAGATTAAAAACTAATTAATTAATTAAAAATAAAAAAATTAATATAAGAAAATATTATTTGGTCATAAACGACACATCACTTTGTATTTTTTTTCTCTTTTCTTTTTTTTTAAATATAAATAAATCAAAATTTTGAATCCTCTATTTTAAATTTGGGGGGCAAAATGAAATACCAACTGATCACTTTTGGTATTTTTCATCTCATATGAAAATATTTTGTTCATATAACAAATTAGTTTAGTGTTTAATTTTCTTACAAGTCAAGGAAAAAAGTGAAGTAGTGAACATATTTATGTAATGTAATTAAAAGACTAAAATTGACCTATTTATGTCATTAAGCAAATAAAAAGATATTACTTTTGTATTTTGAATTACTTGTACCATTTAAAAATTAAAATAATATTTATTATTTTAAAAAAATGATTAAACCATAATTTATTAAAAAATAAAACAATATTTATTATTATTATTATTTTATAAAATATGCACAAACTATATCGAGACATGTATAAACATAGAATTAATCCCACCACCATATGATATGCTTGTGTAATCAACTTAAGTGTGATAAAATTTAAATCTGTTTTTTATGAGATATAAATATCTCACATACATATGAAACCAAATGCCAATAAATTAAGAAATCATTTATTATTTTTATTATTTTATTATTTATTTCAAGAACCGGAGAGAAACATTGAACACTTCTTGGGTGCATAAAATAAGAAAAAAATTGGAGAAAAATAACTATCTTAATATATATATATATAAAGTAATCAATATGAAAAACAAATATCACAAAATCTAAACCCAAATAAAATATAATAAAATATTACGCCAACAGTGTTTTAGAATATCGACAACAAAATTCCTTACAGGCAGGTAAAGACTAAAAGAATTTATTCTTAGCTATGTTAGGGTGAGGATGCATGATACTAACTAAGATGAAGGTATGTGATATATTTAAAAAATATGTGAATAATATATGGCTTATCCATATTTGTAAAAAATAAAAAAAAAATCATATGTTTTCAAATTATATTGTTGGTTTGAATTCTATTAGAATAAATTCAAACTGAATTAAATGGTCATTGACTTAATCATAAGAATCTTAAGTTAATGCAATTTGGATAATGATTTTAAGTGGAGTTAATCCTTGGCAAAGGTTATATATAGGATAGCACCAGGGGTCCCCAATCTATCGTTTTTGAAAGTACTCAGCTCCATCGACGGAGAGAACGGGATGGATTGGAATAGCCTTTGGTTTTATCAAATGCATATGTTTCCTCCGGTGCAACTTTGGTTTCCTCAAGTGAAAGCCTATGGAGAAATGCAGATCTCAGTCTCTTCAACTCCTATCTAACTTGCTATGGCCAGAGGTATGTGATTTTGCTTCCGCTATAATCAATTATATGATTAATACAACATATTAAATGTTGTACTCTGGTTTTGGTATACGACATATCTGGATGCTTAAACATTATATACCATACTCTGAACTTTGGATTTCTCGCATCTATACCTCAGAAGAAAATAGATTGAAGGAGTATCTCAACTTGTCTGGAATAGTGGCTAATCTAATTTCAAATTTTGCATAGTTATAATTGTGTCAGCATCATGAAGCCATTTTAATGTTTATGCTTCTAATCTAACAACAACAATAACATCAATCAAAAGCGAAACTAATGTTGCTCAAAAGCACAAGTTCCAGGCCAGAAATTTAAACACCAAAATTCAATGAAGAAATTTATAGAGGTTTGATAGTCATACCAGTTCTCTATTCCAGAAGAGGAAAGGCAATGATCCAGCCGTAATCACTAATCAGAGAAGATAAGCATTCAGTTGAGAATCTGCTGCAAGAATGAAGAAATTATCAGTATCACAGTATCACTCTTTGAACTTAAAAACAAATTCTCTGACACAAAATCCAAATTTCTTTTAATACATAGAAGTTTTACATGTTCCAATACAGAAAAATAATTACAAGCAAAGCAGCAGCTTCTTCAATGCATTTGGCTAGGAATGAACTACGAAAAAAAAAAGTGAATTCCCAACCCAAACTTGATGCTTCTGAACTAACAAAACATAGCCAGAGAACTTCAATAAAACAAACTGGTTTTCATCCATTCCCCGCAAACCATTCTTGATTGCATAATAATCCAATGGAATGGATAAATTCACCATGCTAGTATCTCTTTCCAAGAATAATGCCAATAACCATGGACACCAGAGCAACGCCAAGTACGAACTTAAAGGCCATAGCGCCCGAATGATGTGCAGTGTCTGTTGTCGATGCATGGGTGGAAATTGTCTCACTAGGCACGTCCTCGCTTCTTTTCTTGCTCTTCCTTTTTGTTGTTGTTGATGTTCCCAACACAAAATCTCTGGATTTCACCTCCACACTGTCCACAGTGGTTTCTGTAACTGCATCCTTATCCTGCAAGCATTTGACAAGAACAAGATGACAAACAATCAGATATTGTAGTTTTCCAGCATGCCGCGATGGCTTCTGCAGTCTATTTACTATATAACCTCCTATGATGATGATGCACGAGTTAATTGTAGTTCATTGATTTCTACTATCATATTTACTGAAAACCAGTTGACAATTGTAATTTTGCATGGCAATAATATTTCAGTGGGCAACCACAGCTGCGAAGATGGAATATAATCTCTGATCAACAAAGTATACTGGAAAATGGAAATGCCTTCACCAAACAGGCCTAACTATCATTCATTTAATATATATTTGCTTCATTTCTCTACTTCATACTCCAACATCATTATGAAAAGAACGACTTCCTTAACAAAATAACAGAAGACAACGTTCTTGTTCTTCGAAACAATGGCAAGATGCCATCATGTGGCAGTCCTCAGGTTTGACTCCATTAGTTTTTAATGAATACCCTAAACTTACATTTCATATCAACAGTTATCAAATTACTTGATGTAGGGCTATTCATCCCTCTAATAGAAAAAACAGCAGCCTCTGATGTAAACTAAATCATGCTATTAGGTAAAAGGATCCAGCCCCAAATTGACAATGCTATATGCAGGTAGCGAGACACAAAATCAAGCCTAATTTCTAATAAATAACTCAAGTTCATAAGCAATCAAAATTCCAATACAGGGTGCTATGTGCGGGTTCCCGCAAATCTGGCCACTAGGTGGAATTGAATGAACCATTTGATGAATTGCGTCAGATGTGTCCAGTAATTTGTTAACTGTGTACTTCATATGTCTGTTTCAAAGTTGTTCAAATCTAACAAAAGATAATCAAAGCACAGCAAAGCACCTTTTCATTGGATTTCCTCTCAGCTATCGACAATTGTTGTTCAAGTTCAGTAATCCGTGCCTCCAAAAGAGCTTTCTGACATAGTTCCTGTTTTAACTTCTCTATATTAGCCGTCAGAGAAGATTCCCTTTCCTGGAGCTCACTCAACTTTTCATCCATCTGAACTCTGACTTCGTCCAATTCCCGCTTGGCAGATTCATGCTTCTCATTGAGCGAGTTATTCTCCAGCTGAAAAGATGATATCTGCAGTAACAGTTTTCCAATATCACAAATGTACTTACTTAAAACATAAATATTCCGGAGGGAAATAAAACATTTCATAATACAATTGGAGAATATGGCAGCAATCAACGCAAGCAAACAATTCATCAACAGAATATTTAGAATAGGCAACAAATTTCAATATACTAACCTGTGAGTTAAGTTTCTCTTTGTCAGAAGCAGTCTGTTGCTTGAGATCTTCTATTGCTTTAGTTGAAGAATCAAGCTGTGAAAATGTATGTTCTTTCTCCGCATTAACTTTATCAAGTGCTGCTTTTAGCTCATTCATTTTTGCCTCATATTCTGCTAGCTCCTGAGTTAAAGTCAAGTTCGTTGTGATTAAGGTCTCATTCTCAGTCTCAAATTGCTTAGCCTTGGAATGCATCTCATCAACTAATTTGTCCGTGTCCAGTAGCTTCAATGCAGTCTCTTCCAGCTTGGACTTCTGAGATTCCACAACAGCAACCAATTCCTTGACTTGTTCTTCATATATTCTCACTTGATCTTCAAGAGCAAGCAGCTTCTCATTCAAGTCCCTAGCATCAGAATCCTTTTGACTGAATTTCTGAATGGCTTCATGTAGCTGGATTTCAGTTTCCTTTATGCGGGATTCTGTTTCAGATTGAATTTGCAAACCTCTGGAGTGCTGATCTGTTAGCTCAGCTATGGTTTTCATGTGGTAAGCCAGTTGTTCACCAGTTGCCTCCTTCTCAGCGTGAATGGAGCTCATCAGCTCATTGACCTTGAGCTGATGAGTTTCCAACTCTTCCCTGAGCTTTTTATTAGTTCCTGCCAATAATTCGTTCTCAGAAGATGACTGTTCGGCTTTTACTACAGTTTCTGCTAGCTTCCTTTTGAGATCATCAATTGTCTCTTCGAGAGCAACAAATTTTATTGCATTTGCCTCCAATTCCGCTTTCAGTGATGCAACTTTTTCAGTTGCTTCAAGAGCCTGATTTTGATACAGAAGAACTTGTTCATCCAGGGACTTCATTTGCTCAAGCAACTGTCGTATTTCTGAATCCTTTTGAGAAATACTTTCTAATGCTTCTTGAAGTTTTAGTTCTGATTCTTTAGAAAATGAATTATGTAAGCTTTCTAGCTCCAAGCTTCTTGCAGTTGCTTGTTCCGCAGCCTGCCCATGATGTTCTAACTGTTCTTCTGTGGATCTTAGCCTTTCCAGTAACTCCGCCTCTCTCACAGTGGAAGCCTGCAGATCTTCTTCAGCATTTTCCACATTCTCTCGCACTGATTGTAATTCACCTTTTAAGACCTCAGCTACATTCTCGGCATGGCCAAGTTTTTCTGCATAAATTATTGATAATTCTTCAAATTTCTTCTTCTCATCAGTAACAGTACTCAACATATCAGCTAACTCTTGCTCTTTCACATTCGCAGTTTGCAGCAAGGCTTCAAGGCTTGCTGCTTTTGCCTGGAATGCTTCCAGTTCTGCAGAAATCTCTGAAATTCTGACACCATGCTGCTTTGCTTCTGTTTCAGCATCCCCATGTTTTGTCTCCATAACGCTGAGTAGATTTTCTAGCTCCTGTGTTCTGTAGTTAGCAGTCTCCAACAATAGTTCCAATTCACTTGCTTTCTTTCCAGCATCCTCTGCTCGTGAATGTGATGCTTGAACCAAACTTTCCAATTCTAGATTGCGTTGATGTGTCTCACTGGCCTTCCCTTCGTGTTCAGAGCATTGTTCAGCAAGTTGCTCCAACTCTTGTTTAAGTGCTTCGTGCTTTGTGCTTGAATTACTTAGAGAAGATTCCAATTGGCCAATTCTATCTTCATATGCCTGGAAATGGCATCTTGATAGCTCTTTTGCCTCCTCAGCTTCTTTTAACAAGGTAGTTAGTTCTGCTGTTTTCTCCCTGAGTTCATTTATCTCTCCATCTGCATCAGTGAATCGTAGTTCTGCCAAAGCTAACTGCTGCTCGAGCTCTGTACTCTGCTTCTCTGTTGTCAACAACCTCACCTCAGTCTCCTTCAATTGAGACTTAACATCTTCTTCAGATGCTTTGGATGCCTGAAGCAAAGCATCAAGCTCAAGATTTTTCTGGCTTTCAGCTTCAGCGCTCTCTTTGGATTCTTCTAGGCTGTCTTCAAGGACCCTCTGCTTTTGTTCGAGTTCCTCAATTTTTGATAATGCTTGAGTGAGGAGCAAGGTTGTATTGCTGAGGTTTGCATCGGCAAAATTAAGCTTTTCCTCTAGTTCATTGCAGAGCGCCTTGCTCATTGATAAATTTGTGTTAAGGTCAGAAATAGTGCTCTCAAGAGCTTCTTTTTCTCCATTCAACTTGGCCACCTCCTCCAGTAGATTTGATGTTTGAATTCCATGGGCTTCCAAGCTATCTTCGAAGGTTTGCCTTATCTTCTGTTCTTCTAGAAGCTTTGCATCAAGTTTCTCAAGCTCAGCAGCCTTTGCTTGGATCTCTTCTTTAGAGGCTGATAACAGACTTTCCAAAGCTAGAATGTCTTCTCTCATCTGTTCTTCAGAAACTTTCCGAAGATTTAGTTGTTCTGTCAGCTCATGAATAGTGCTTTCCTCTAAAGCAAGCTTTTCCTCTAACTCTGCTTGAAACATCTCCCGGCCCGCTGCGAGCTCTGTTACAGTTGCAGACAATGTTTCTTCAACTTTTTGATAATCTGTAATCTTATCATATAGGCCCTTCAACTCTTCCTGCAGATTGCCTATTTGATCTTCCATGTCCTTGGCACCAAGTTTTGCAGCTTCCAGCATATTCTCAAACTCTAAAGCCTTCTTTGCTTGTACCTCAGCATGCGAACTTTTCTCATTACTGAGCTCTTCAAATTTCTTTGCCTCAGCTGCTGATGTTGCCAGCTTTGATTCAAACTCTTCCATCACTTTTTTTGAATTCTCAAGCTCAACAGACAATCCACTGAGAGCTTCCTTTACATCAACTAGCTCCTTCTGCTTGACTTCTACAGCCCCCAATGCTTCCTGCAGTGACTCAACCTGCTTATTGTACTTTAGTTCAGCTTCTAGAAGCTCACCTTTCAGACTCACCCGGTCAGATTCAATCTGCTCACAATGCTTCTCCATTTTTTCTAGCTTTTCTTGAGCAAGGCCAATCTCAGATTTCAATCGGATTTTCTCAGATTCTGAATCTTCCAATTGTCTAGCAACAATTGCGAGTTGTTGTTCAAGGGCTTTAACGTTTCCATCAACTTCTTGTAACTCAGCATTTGGGGCCAAATTGCTGGAATCTGAACCTTTGGCAGAGGGAATTTCATCCACTTTGGCTACTGGTGTGAC
Source organism: Dioscorea dumetorum (assembly GCA_902712375.1). Taxonomy (NCBI): domain Eukaryota; kingdom Viridiplantae; phylum Streptophyta; class Magnoliopsida; order Dioscoreales; family Dioscoreaceae; genus Dioscorea; species Dioscorea dumetorum. The sequence continues at coordinate 1,690,567 of CACTHL010000847.1, forward strand.
TGTATGCGGATCTTCCTTCACATCAATCGATTCTTTTTCAATCTTTATAAAATCATCTGATGTCACTTCCTCTTCTGTGTCTTCTTTGCTTCCTCCTTTGGTTGATAGGTGTGACCTTCCATTGATTAGATTTTCATCTCCTTCCACCTGAAATTAAATGTTTGTTAGAAAAGGGAATTTTAGTTTATTTGAGTTGTTCGGCAGGGCACAGAGGTAATGTTCTATATCAGACCATCTGCATAGACTGCACAAACTTAATATGCAAGAAAATTGTTTGCCGGTTTCTCACAAGAAATCTTGTAATTTGGTGAGCATCCTGTCTATAAATAATACCACCTAAGAAAGTTATGATTACAAGAGGCAACCTTCAATGAAAATATCATACCTATGACGATAACTTTGCAAGTTTTCAGATACGGCAAGTAAAGAGTTCTAAGAAATGTCAGAGACAATTGAATAGCTGAATAGTTGTTGACTTCAATTGAAATACAACTAAAATCAAATTAAAAAGTTATGTTTCATTGATTAATAACCTTGGAATTTAGATTCTCAATTCAATAAATTCCTAAACAAAACTGTTACATGACAAGTTCACAGCATATTTAAGTATGACATCTGCTTAAGGAAATTATGTTCTGTAATACAACTCTCCATGCTGAACTAGGCAGGAATTAGTAATGAATTAAAATTGTGTTGTTTAAGTTTAAGGGAAGACAACAAATGCCAAATACTTATCAGCATTTGAATCAAGTATTGAGCCTCTCAAGAAGACAAGGATAAAGTAAATAAAGTGTTAACAGAAGCTTCCATGTTTGCATTCTAGGGAACTGACAGAAAAGTAAATCAAGTTGAATATAATAAAATATTGGTCAAAAACTAGTCTTGCAAATTTATATTTGCAAATTGATCTCTGATCTATACACAGTTTGCATAAAAGGAAAGGAGAAACAAGATCTGAATACCTTCATTTGTTTTCCATATATAACTTCAACATTGTTAAGAGGACAAGAGTAGCTATGGTAGAACCAACAAAGCTGGTATCATGAAGTTCAGCTAATTCAAACCTAGCATACATGAGTTTCTTACATTTTCATATGACGTTATGGAATTCCTAACCTGTGGAAGAAAATACCTGCAAGGTATAATAAAATACTATTGAATGACAATATGTATTGCATAGTTTTAGAAATTTAGTTGAGCAAATGTATGCCCCTTATAAGCATTTTAATTAACTTTTATGGCTGATTTCTAGATCTTGATAGGATTCTTCAAAGCCGCCAATCCTTCTTTTATAAAGGGGAAGGAAGGTCCCTGACCCTAGGACAAGCTAAATTTTTCAGCAGCATAATTTTAACTAATCGTTCTAACAATAGCTGAATGTATTTGACATTTTCTTTGCTCTTTGTTACCTGATTAGAACATAATACCTTGGACAAAAATATTTACTCATGATTACAACTCATACCAACGTATATAGGACTTAACCAGTGTATCTGACCCTAAGTCAATCTAAAGAACCAATACACAAGATTGCATATGATATACCTTGTTGTCTATGGCAAGGGAAACCATTATAGGCCAATCTACCAAGTCAGAAGTTGCTGAAGCAATCTTCACTCAAAAAATTAATTTTTTTCTTCAAGATTAGATGATGAATCAGAGACATAGTTTTAAGTGCACTTATTGTTACAATATCGTCTTTGCAAAATGCTTAAACAAGCAAAATATCACACTCAATCGAATAGATGCATTATTTATATTGTCATAAAGCACCGATCTTTAACAATTAACATCCTACCTTACAAACAACTATGTATCAGTCAGTCCCTCGTATCAATTTCCTACGGCTTTCGTTTTTGACACATCCATTTATTTATACATGAAAATCCCTCTAAGCTCTAGAAAAGGAGCGCTATAGTCAACATCCTGTCAACAATAACAACTTCAAGAAAACTAATACACCTACAAACACATAAAAAAAACCAACAACTAATTTTCCTCCAACAAAGTTAATCTTTTCTTGGAAGTAAAGCAAATACGCACTCTTTTGGAAATAATCAACAGAACCTCCAAGAGTGTTCATAATTGATTATTCTTCACTATTTTCTGTGTATCGTCATAACTCATAAGCCCACTCCTATTTGCTGCGCCTTGAAGAACGCTGATTTTCCTATGATTTCACTGCACATACATACCTGCAATCCAATTCTATTTTCCACCACTGTGCTATTGGTGTTACCTGTCAGATGTAATCATCACTGATAGTGTCTGCAAATGGTTGTTCCATACTCACATAGGTATTCACAGAATTATGCACATGTTGGTGTTCACTTCACATTTGGGCATGCAACCCATTTTTGAGGCAGACGATAAATAGCAACATGAGTGAGAGACCAATTGAAAAATTTTCCTCATCATGTAAGCATTCTCATTTCTATAACATTCAACTCTTTGAGCTTGGTTTCTTTATAGTGTTCATAATTTGCAGCTATGCATTATGCTTGATCACCTTCTTGTCCTATTAATTGATATGATCCTCCTTATATAATTCCAATCAAATTAGCATCATAAGCATCAGATATAGTTGACCAAAGAAATCTTCATAAGCAAGTTAAGGGAGTAACCTATTTAGATCCTAGAGAAGTGGCACTAAGTGTCTTGAAACATAAGTTCGATTTATTGGTTGAGCCATCATTTGATCTACAATTTACAATGTTCCATATCATATTTCTCAGAGAACTCATAACATTGTTGTTTGTGTGGGTCAGTTTATTTCATTTGACTTCATAACCAGCAGTCAAATAGTTGTGCAAACCAACAAAACTATCAGACCCAACCAATATTAGAAAGAAAAAAAAAAGCAATCAGCATCCTTCCATGAATATGAATAAACCTTGAAGAGTAGAGAGAATACATTTGCAGCCTTTTTTAAGATTCACAAAAATAAGATACAACATACAAACACATTGGCAACCAAAAGACACATGATATAGCTTAAAAATAATATTGGTACTGCAAATCAGCTGATATAAAAAAAGGCATGCATTACCTCAACCTCAAGCTTGGTGGGTAACTGCACGTCCACCTCTGCAGAGCTAGCCTGTGTGTCTCCCTCCATTTAATAGTGCAGTAAAATCCCCAGCACACACCTTCAAAAATAAGTCAAGAAGCCATAGAGCTTCCTGGTCAAACTGATCATCTTTGGATGCTATAACGTATAAAGCAAAGTCAAGAAAGCAACATAAAATCAACTTTATCTTTCCAAGATGAAACTACTACGGGCACACTAAATTACCCACCCCCACCATACAAAGAAAAGGGGCCAGGTAATTGAAGCAGCAAAAAACATGGAACTAATACGCAACTATAGACTCAAAATCTTAATAAACCTTAACTTCAGCATAAAATACAATGACCCCTGCTGGTGCTCTTCTTTTCTCCCGAGAGGAGCCAATCCCCTAATGGACCCACTAATCCAAGGCAAAGGCGTGCGCATGTCTCATCAGCGGCTTATGGCACCTACGCACACATAGGCACTGAAACCACACACGTGGGCTATATGGCACCATTCTGACCCGTAGATTCAAATTCTCGTCACTTGTGAAGCACCCTCATGAAAGACCCAAAGGTTTGCCCCACTTCGAATGAAATTATGTTTGTATTTTGTTATGCCTATATATTTATTTTTTTAATAGATTTATGATTTATTTATTTTTTAAAAAAATAAAACAAAGTACAATGAGAATTTCTATAATTGAATATAAATAACTAATCACTACACAAAAATGAGGCTTCCATGCCTCCATTATCAAGTGTGCCAATAACCATTACCGCTACTACATGCTTCTTTCGATATTTTTTTTCTTTTACCTTCAAAATTTGATTTTTATTAATTTACCAACATACCATTGCGTTGATAAATTGACAAAAAAAACCACAGCTATGGAAAAACCAAAAGCTGGAAACAGAGAAAACAGACTGTGGTTACAAATAACAATTTTACATTAAAAAAAAATAGTGACTAGTGCCACAGTAAAAAAATCCTAAATTACATTTATACCAAAACAGCAATATATCTTAAGTCAATTAAATAAATTTCATCTACATTTAATATAAATAATTTCGCTACAATTTCTAAAATAATAAAACAGTGATTCCTACCAAACACTCATACATGCCATGATGTTTTAACAGGGTTTTGATGCGTTCTAATAAAGCATGAAACCCTGGAACAGACAAAAGCAAACAAATCGGACCCATTGCCATCCACAAGCCAAGAGGGAGCCCAATGTCACGTGACACACACGTGTCACAGCTGGCATAGAAGGAGTTCGAAATTCCATTTCTACCCGTTTGATGCATCCAGTGCCTGATCACGAGGAGTGATCAAAGGGACTGAAGATTTCCTCCTAATCAGACGATTAAAGGAGGAACTTTGAAAAACGTGCGCCACCAACCTAAGCGAACAAAGAGAATCATACGCACATGGCCCGCCATTTTTGTTTTCAGACAAGTGGAAAATCGGAAGATTAAGAGTGCTTTCCGGGGAAAAAGTTTTTTTTTTAAGTATGAATTTGAATGATACTAGAATAATCCTTGAGTTTGTTATTCCAACAGCCTAGATTTCAACAAGGATTAACACATGAACAAGTCTAAAATTCCAAAGAATTAATAGCTAATTTTGCAAAAAAAATTAAGCAATAAATTCAATTGGGTTTTTTCATGAAAATCGAGGCAACAAAATAATATAGCAGCTGGGGCTTTTCGGGAATAGAGAGGAATACAAAGATATGCAAAGAAACAAAAATAGAAAATTTTCATCGCTGCTGTCAGTTTCCCTCTCTTTCCCGATGATCATCCAGAGCTTGATCGAAACAGCGGGGAAGAGAACCAGAGAAGAAACAAAACACTTCTAGATGAGATCGATGCGGAGAAATCAATTCGATCTAATATAAACTCCATAAAAAAACACCAAAATAGTTAAAGAACAAAAGGATCAAAGCATATTCGATACAAGATAGATCCAAAAAGTCGATCAACTGAATCAACAAACACAGCAAGAGAAAACCTCGATCCATCCTCAATTCAGTGAAAGAAAGAGAAAAGAATCGATCGAGATCACAAAGAATTCGAAGAAGTTGAGGAATTCCAATCACTTACCAAGAGATTCAAAGCCGATCGCCCTTTCAATCCCTCTCTCTCTCTCTCGCTCGCTTTGGCTTCACGGAGCCGAGAAACGCCACCAAAGATAAAAGTATAAAGGACGGCGGAGGGCGGTGAATGGTTTTATATGCTCACCGATGTGAGCGTAACGGGGACTAAGGAAGGTAACAAAGAAGAGGAGACGGTGACCATACCGCGATGGATCTCAGCTGGGCCAGCTTGGAATTCCGCCTTTCGGACTTGGAATGTAATAGCGACTATTAGCCCATGGTTTTAAACCTTTATTACGTTTTTGCCATTTAGTGGTTATTTATTCAGTAATGCCCTTGTTGTTTTCATATTTATTTTTTAAATAATTTTTATAGAAATTTTATATTTTTCTAGAAAATTTTAATTTTTTTATATGAGATAGAGGTCTATATACAAAATATTTATTAGATTTTTATAACAATTTTGCTAAAAAAGAACTCTGACAAATGAATTTATATATAATTACTTATTCCAATTAATTAGATAATAATTTTTTTCTCTTTGGAGAAACAAATAATGAAAACTAGTTATATATAATTGAAAGTAAAGAAAACTTGGAAGCACACTTCTTTGAGTGCGAAATAATTCCAAATATCAATTTTGAAGTTGAATTATTATTTCAAATAATTGATAAATTCAATAATTGAACTTTTATTTCATGTACTTTCTTATATAATAAGAGCTCCAAATACATTTTTGTTTTACCAATTATTCAAAATGGCCAAAACAAATGAATTATTAGGGCCAAAAAATTTTATTGAAAACCAAGTAAAAGTGAAAATGGCAAACAATAGACTTAATTTACATCCTCTATGGACGTCCAAAGATAAAAAATCTGTGGATGTTCAATTATTAGTCGTTGGATCTTAATCCAACGACCGACATTGATTACTATACATCATTGTTCCAAATAGTAACTACTGTACATTTACTGTAATAACTATTGTTCATCAATGTTAATCGTTGGATCTAAATCCAACGGCTAATGATGGACATCCATAGAGTTCTTATCTATGGACGTCCATAGAGAATTGATCATATATATATATATATATAAGTCAAGACCAAAAATAATATTTTTGCAAAACCAGTTGTTAACATATAACCCAATTTTTAACATAAAAAAAAAAAAAAAAATAAAATGTTAAAAAAAAGGCTTTGAGATTGTTGGAAAATTTATCGTAATAAAGCAGCCACTCCTAACCCCCATTGAAACACAATTAAAATTAGAAAATTAAAATAAACGGCACTATATATATAAGAAAATGCAATATCGGAAAGATGCGAAGCATATGTATTACACAATCACTTTAAAAATATATTCATCACTCTCGCTGTTTGGATTAACATAAATATCTGTTTTTCAAAATACAAATATCTCTTGTTGCAATGCAGCACTATATTGTAACTCCAATAAACTGAATTATACCAGCTCTGTCACATTTAGGCTGTGTTTGATTGGCAACATGAAAAATGGGTGGAAAAGAAATTTTTTCCATGAAAACATTTTTCATGGAAAATGAAAAATAGTCGCTTGATTGGCATTATTTTCTAGTTAGAAAATCAAAAATTTTCTATGGAAAACTCTTGTTTTGTCGTTTGATTGCTTTTTTTCACATAGCCCCTTACATTTTTTATGAAAAACTTTTCCCATGGTGGAAGTAGGAAAAATTTTCCATGAAAATTTTGACAAACAAACAATCTATTTAGCTGAAAAATGACCCATGAAAAATTTTTTCAAAAAAAAAGACAATCAAACACGGTCTTAGTACTTGAATCTTCTAAAAAAACCATGGAAAAGTAACAAAAATTCTCTAGTCTCATCTATTGTCCTAAATAACTCTCTTTTTTCTTTTTTTTTCTTTTTTTTCAAAATAAGAATAGGGTAAGAAGTTAAAAAATCATTGAAATTTCAAAATAAATTGTGGAATTTCAATAATTAGAATTTGAGAGTTATAAAGTTTTCAAATTTCAAACTTAAATAGCATATTAAGGATTAAAATTCCTATTCATAAATTCCCCATTCTAACCTTTCAATTGTCATTCACCACTAATTTTCCAGCACTAAATTTATAAATTTTTTTTCTAAATCTCTAATTTCTTTAAAATATGTACTAATTTATAAAAAAAATGCTAAATAATAAACATTTTGAAAAAAAAACCATATAATTAATTTTTCACTATATATATATTAATGATTCAAGATGGTATCATCAATATGTTTGATAAAATGAAGCAAAGAGTTTGAACTAACTTTTCATCATAATTTATAATTAAAAAGCCTTAACTTTCATTACCATCAGGTAAGAAGTTCACTTTATTCATGAAACATAACCTTAGAATCTCATCAAAATCATTGACTTTAATTTGAAATTTTAAACAAAAACTATTCTGATTTATTTTCACATAAATTATATTTTGTGGGAGGGCCTAAAAAAAAAAAGTAACAGATAATAATGCAACCATACGTTAAAAAACATGATCTCACTATATTGGAAATCGAATACTAAACATCGTTTGCTCTCAAATGAATTGACAAAAATACCCTTAATTTCATGCACTGTTTAAAAAAAAAACCACATACTATTAAGGGGAATCGAAAATACTAAATATTAAAAAATTATTAAACTAAAAAATAATAGACGAATTAAAAATCTATGTGTTTATGTGTAAAAATGTAATGTTAAAAGAGAAACATACTTGGTAAACAGAAAAATATATTTCTTAAGCAAAATAAAATTATAATTTTAGATAAAATAAATCGACCGAGTAAGTTGTAAAAACTAAAAAAACTAAACTTAAAAAAAAAAAAAAAAGAGGTTGTTCAGGAAAAAAAACCTAATTATATACTTCGGTATAAAAGCTGAGACACAACATAATTATAAAGATAAAAATTTTACAAGAAAGAAGGGCAGTTTGGTAAAAGGACTCACTTAATGAACTTTTTGGACTGTGGAAATGGGCCCACCGGCCCACCGACCAAACCGGCCTAGCAATTTTTTGCCTATGAGAAACCCGTTTCCCCTCGCATTTTTTTGCCGTTTTGCCGCCTAATTATTTTATTATTATTATTATTATTATTATATATATATATATATATATATATATATATTAAAATGTGAAAACTCACTTTCATATCCTTCTTCCAAATTCTTGCCGTCTTCCTAACCGCATTTGACCTCTGAGAATGAGAAACGAGTTTCCATTTTTAAAATTTTTATGAGAAACGCTCTTGATATATATGAATTTAAAATGTGAAAGACTCGCCCTCATACCCCGCTTCCTATTTTGTGGGAAACGCGTTCCTACAGCTGCAGCTGCGTTTCCCTTTTAGTTAATCTTTAAAAAATAAGGTAAATAAATAAAATAGGGCAAATATGTCATTTCATTGCTCTGGATTCGCATTCAATTTGCTTTCTTGAAAGCCATTTCTGTATCAAAGATTCAAAACTCAACGAATTAGAAAAGGAAATTTTGATTTCTTTATTTTGATTTACTTTTTTTTAAAAAATGGTAAATTGCTGATGATTGTTTCGTTTTTTATTCCAAGAAATGCCCCATGTTTTTTTAATTTTATTCTAATTGTCATTTGCCACTTGAGATTTTTTTTAAATGCAATATATAAAAATAAAAATAATATGCATATCTTGGAAAGAAAATGATATTACTTGTTTTTATTTTATTTTATTTTTTTAAAATATGTATGAATTAAGTTAGGGGGAGGCTCAGATGTAAAATTAATATCTAATTACACCTATACTTTCACCCATATACAAGGGCGGAGGCAAAGAGGGGGCGGCCGCCCCCTTTGTCGCCGATGAGGTCAGTAGATCTTGTGACCTGAGATGCCATTTTCTTCGCTCGAGCTGCTCCCGTTCTCCCGACGGCCGGTGTTCCTCTTTTAACCATGCAGCTCTCTCTCATGTCCGTTGTCTGCCCATCCATCCCCCGATATATAATTTCTGGCTCCGCCTCTGCCCACATAAGTGAGATTTGAATCACTTTTCTTGTTAAAGACACCACACTTATTGACCTAAAAATTATCGGCTCCATTTTATTTTTTTTGAAAAACATTCTCATAGCAAATATATATATATATATATGACTTTTTTAAAAAATCATTACAAAAGGATTTACTTTTTTTAGAAAACACTTTTCAAATTTGTCTATTTTATGGGTATATATGACTTTTACCATAATGCCCTTAATGGGTTTCCCAAGCAAATCCATCCCTCTCAATAGTCAATATATATATATATAAACCAAAATAAGAAAATAAATAAAAACAAACCCTTATCTGTTAAATAATGACACAAATAAAAACTCCAAGAGATGACCCACCTTTGAATCCCAATTGGGCCATACAAAGAAGGTCACTTTCTTATGTCCGTTCTCCGGGTGGATTAATGTCTTGAATCTCATAATAAAAAAAAAAGAAAATAAAAAAAGGGAAGTTTGGTTTTATTAGATGTGGATCTTTCCTTCAGTCGTGCAGACAAAGCACAAGACCTTGGGTTCGCATCTCGATGGCTTTTGGGTCCCACCTCTTTATTTTTCATCTCTTTCCTTAATTACCCCTTCTTTTTAAACAAATTGCCTCTTTTTATCCCCCTTGCCTCTTTTGTAAACATGCCTGTCCAAACAAATGACATGATTTAAGATTATTTAATAAAATCATTTTGTAAAACCATTCATGCATATATATACACACACATATATAGGTGTTTTAAAACACCAAGTAGCTTAGTTTAGGGGATGGTAGGGCTTGTTTGGTTCGGAAGTGATATGCCGAAATGGTGGAAGTTTGCAAATGCCACTTCAGTGAAAGTGTATGGTTCAGTTGGATGTGCAGACTTTTGTGTGTTTGGTTGTTGCTGAAAGTGTTTTTTCCGTAACCACTTTTAGTACAGTCCAATCCCCTTAGCAGCTGGGTGAGAGCTCATAAGGGAGCTAAGGATCATAGGTCGTAAGTGCACTCAGACTTATAGCCCAATTCACAAAATGGTGGGTGAGGGTTCATAGGCAGATTGTCATTGCCACTTTTATGCACATCCACCCATCCATGACTGTATATGTTTTTGTCTGATATTGATGAAGAAAATAATAATATAAAATAAAAATAAATATTGTAAGCGAGCAATGTGGGCTGACTAATATTTTTTTTTCTTAAAAAATGGTATAAAATAAATATGAGAAGAGAAACCGGATATAATAATGATTTTGAGTGCCATGATTTCTTGGGAAAAAAGGAAATGTGATAATAATATATTTAATAAATGTAGTGAAATAATCAAATTTATGAAATGAAAAAAAATTGAAAAAAAAACACACAAATAAGACATTAAAAGAGGACAAACTTTCATGTGTCACAAATAATAGATGGTAACAATGAAATAATGTTTTTGGCTTTGGAGATAAAAGGACCAAAATGGATTTTGTTATATATATAGATTCCTTGTCTTATAATAGACAGTATTGTTTATTTACTATTTATTAGGTTATGGTTGAGGATATCGCTTATCTTTTTTTCAAATTTAGAATAAAAATAATTTATAAATATAGTTTAGTTTTTAAAAATTTTTTAAATATGTATGTGGTAAGACTCTAATCATTTCATATGACGTCTAACCGAGTTAATAAGTCTCTATGATGTTAAGTTATTGTAACCGGTGCATCATTGTGTTTGTCTGTCTCTTGATAAATCCCTCGTTAGGCAGCTTTTGTCAAGTTTATCAAAAAAATAATAATAATAATGATGCATTTTTTACTTAAAAAAATAATAATTCATTGAGTTAATTAAGCTGATGAAGAAAAATGAAAAAAAAGGGGATAATTCCATTAGTCATACATGAGAAAATGGCAAGAATTAGGGCCAAATTTAGGGTTTGGTGACGAGAGGACCAAAAATGATAATTGTCTCTAGTGTTGGTCTTCGTTGCATCATTGATTTTTTTTTTTTTTTGGTATTATTTTTATATTAATACACAAGAGGACTACCTTTCCAGCTGTTTTTTAATTAGACTTTCTTTTTGTGTGTTTTATTTAAAGAAAATTTGAATAAATAATTAAAAAAAAGGGAAATACCACAGAATTTCTCTATATATATATTTTTTAATTTTACTTTTAAAAAATTCCCAAATTTTTTACTTCGCCAAATTTATATTTAAATCACTTTCATATGAAATTACCAAATTTATCCTTTCGAGATTGTACTAAGAGCTTGCGAATGCCGCAATTAATGAGATATGAGTATTTTAGTATTGTAAAAAAATTAAAAATGACGAAGGGATTAAACCGAAAAGATGTACTGATAGATAATTTTATGAGATTTATTTTTTAGAATCATTTACATAGGTTTATAAATTAAATTTGATAGAAATTTAAATCAATGGTGCATTGGTGTGCATTATATAAGAAATTTTATATAAAAAATATATTATTCATATATATGACTATAAATAAATATTACAAGTTGCTCTAATGGCTATACCTTAAAATTTTTATTTTATCTAAATTTATTGGTCATGTGTATAAACATACTAATAATAATTATATATACATCAACATTTATGAATAGTTATAACACAATATTTTTAAAAAATCATGTAAAAAGGTAAATACATAACATAATACAACATAAAAATCATATTAATTTTTGACCCAACAAAATAAGTTTATCTACTTATTTATTTTTACAGATGAAATTGACTTATTAAATTTTATGAAAGTATCAAAGGACTACTTTTTTTTTTCTTTTCCTAAGATAAACCTCAAAAAAAAAAAAAACCCAATTGTAAATAAAAAAAATTGCTTGCATACCTTATAAAAGTCAGTTTCTTTTTTACAATATATAAAAGTGGTTAATTACTACTATGCCCCTCTATTATATGTTGATATATAGGATAATGAGGCCGTTAACAACCTCTTAATCTATTAATATCAAGGCTTACATAAGGTGTTGGTGTTCTACTGAGAAATTAAATTGAACCTCAATCCATCTAGGCACATGTGTGTTGAAGGTAATTTTACGTTTGTGGACATCTTAGACTTGTCTTATAAATTTTTTGTTTTTGAGGTAATACCAAAAAAGGTGTTAATTATTATGTAATTAGCAACATAACCATTGTAAGGCGCTTTAATTTAAATGCATTAAAAAATCAGTAAAATATATTTTTACCCGGCTAAAAACGTGTTTGGTTCGCGGAAGTGGAGACTAAAGTGACTAAAGTGGGAATTGATGTGACACTTCTATTCGTTTAGTTCACCAACATAGAAGCCAAAATGGGGAAGTGACTGCTTCTAAAACCTCCCACTTCACTTTTTGACTTAGAGAATTTTTTTTTTGAAACTTCGGCATCCCACTCCATTAATTTTGGATATTTTTATAGAGCTTTTATTATTTCTATTTTTATAATTTATTGTTTTATTGTTTTATTTTTTTAATTTTTAATTTTTTTCAACAAAATTAAAATTTTAATTTAAAAAAATTTACATTACATCAAATATAACAAATAATTTATTTATAAACCATATTTTTTTCACTTTTAAAACCAAAAAAAAAAAAAAATTTATAATTTAATACTTCACTCAACAAACATATAAAACTAAAGACTTCCAAATGAAAAATTCATTTTAATCGAAGTTATATTTCTATCCCTTTGATGTACTACTTTCGAATCAAACACACCTTTAATTGTGCTTTTTTTCTTCTAAAACTCTTTCAAGAAAGACGGATCTTGACCTCACCCGCAATTTTTTTTTTAAAAAAAACCTATACTTCAACGGATTTCACAGTAAACTTTTTTAGCACCTTAAAAAAAGAAATAAAAAAAAAACTCCATAACTTTGAGAATTTGTGCATGTCCTTATCTCTCACCAACTCTTGAGTTGTTGGATTTGTTCGAGCTTACCGTTTTGCAAATCAAACATGCCCACCATATTGTGCTTTTTATAATAATAATAATAATAATAATAATAATAATAATAATAATATAAAATATAATCAATATTATCCAGGGTTTTTGGTCAAGTTTAGAATTCCGGGGTTATCATATTTATTTCATTTTTAATCATAAAATATAATGATTATTTTTTTTCATGCAATTTTAATTTTTTAAATATACAATTAGTATATAGGCAAAAACAATATGACCTCTATATATGAAAAATCCAAGATATTTCTCTATATTTAAGTAAACAAATAATTGAAATTGGATAAGGTGATTGCTCAATATATGTCCAATATTTATCAAAATAATATTAAATTAAGATTAAAAATTTGATGAATTTATTCCTTTTATCTCAATTTATGGTTCTAAAAACATTTTCAAAATTGATGTCATGCATAATTTAATCAATTGATTATGAAGTCAAACATTAGTCTATGATGTATTAAAATAATCAATACTTAGTCCTTTTTTTTATTCATTTTTCAGAATATTTTTCTTAATTTTCCATTCAACAAATTACTTTTATTTTGACTTGTCAAAATAATCTTAAATTTCAAGAAACAAAACATAATTAATTGAAAATAAAAAAGTTTTGCATATATGCTCCTACAAAACCCCATAATTACACATATAAAATAAAAATATATATTTTTAAAAGTTAGGTGCAAATTAGCCTTCTGTTTAGTTCAAATAAATAAATAAATAAAAACCTAAAAACCTCACAATTTTTTAAAATTTTTTATAAAAGCTAGTTTCAAAATTTTGTAATAAAAAATTTGTGTATATGGTGTGGCTTGTACATATTGTTCAAAAAAAAAAACTTATTTCTTAATTGTTCAATTATAATATTGAATAATTTATAAGAAAAACAAAATCATATCCTCCAACTCTTTCGGTTCTCCACAATTATTTTTCAAATTTATTATATTTCCAAAGATTCTCCTTTCTTTATTTTTAAATCTAAATTAAATCAAAATTATAAAATCACTCATGCCCTGATTATGTGACACCTCAAGAAATTATTTTTTTTAGAGTAAGGGTATTTATGTAATTTTTCTCTTCCAGTAGTGCTCTATATATATAGACGGTCACTTGTAAGTTATTTTTATTCTGATATTGAAAATAAAATCTTAGTGCAGCTGTGGACGTAGACAATATTGCTGAACCACGTAAAATTTGTCTTTTGTGATTGTTTTTGTTTTGTATTTTTTTTTATCATCGGTGACAATCTGTTTCTCAACACAGTCTAGATATCTTTGCATCATGCGGAATTTCATGGATATTATTTGTTTAATATAAGATACGGAAATTAGATTGTCATAATAGTTCAACACTCTAGGGGCCGTTTGTTTCACAGAAGTGGGCACTGAAGTGGCCGAAGTGGCCACTTTCAGCCCACTTCGGTGTGTTTGTTTCACTAATTTGGACTCGGAAGTGATGATGTGACAACTTCTGAGTTTGACCACTTCGGTGTTTGATTTCAACTGGAAAAATCCTAAACCACGACTTCAACCTCCCACTTCAGCCCACTTTGCAATATTTTTCAATGATAAATAAAATAATTATTACCATAATAATGAAATAATTAAATCACTACTTTCACTAATTAATTATTAAGCATAATATATTAACCGATTTAATTTAATTTAATAGCGTGGTATTAAATTAATTATGTGGTGTGCAAAGTTTTTAATTTAATAAATAAATTATTTATTACCATCATAATAAAGTAATTAAATCATTTAATTAAATCATATGATATAATTAAACAAATGTAAAAAGCATCAAGAGGTAACTTTACACCCTCACCGAAAAGTGATAAAGTGGGATTTTTCAAATACCTACTTCAACCATCCAAACACAGGAAGTGGTCTCTGAAGTCCAGTTTTCAGTTTGAACCAAACACACTGAAGTTGATAGTGCCAGCTGAACTGTTCATTTCCACCGAAGTGTCACTTCCAGACTTCTACTATTTCGGTAATTCACTTCCGAACCAAACGGCCCCAAAAATGAAAGTAAGAGTGCCAAGATCTCTAATAATAGAACTGTGAGATATTAATACCATCCATGTAAACGAGATAGCAGCATGACCATTAAGTTAGTGAGGTGGTGGTACATCCATCGAAGTGAATTGAAGTTTTTGGCAATTTTAGAAAATAAATTTTGAAATGGAAAAACATTTTAAAAAATTGAGCATCATGGGTCACAAATATATCTTGGAAGAAACAGAGTCAAGAAATTGGTGGCAATGATGCGGTACAAAGAAACCCAAATAAACACAAAGGGTGGACTTGGGCTTGAGTTTATGTTGTGAATAAGCCTTGAACCAAGGGTAGCGCAAACACCCAAAGATTTTTGAGAGATTGAAATTGGGCTTTTCATGAAACATAATTTGGAAATGAGAGCTGTTGTTTAAAGGCAAAGTGGGGAGGCGATTTCATTAAGGGCGTGTTCATTTGGGTGTAAGTGGGGGGAAGTTGAGTGACTTTCTCCACTACTTCTGATGTTCTTTTCTTTTGAAGTGAGAAAGTAGTCACTTCTCTCATTTCAGACTGAAGTGAGTTTTAGTTATAACTCACTTCAGCATTTTTTATACTGAAGTGGGGGGAGTGAGTGCTCACTTTTCCCCACTTTCAAAAACCCTTCAGAAGTGACACCACTTACACCGAAATAAACACCATTAGTGAAAAAATGAGCACTTCATGGAAGAAACACTTTCTGTAAAATAAACACATGAATTAGTGAAAATCATATCACTATTACCATTTTCCACCACTTCAAGGAAGTGACACTTCTTCTACTTTCTGACTTGAATTGAAAGCACCCTAAGACTTTGCTTGGATGGGGTTTTTTGGAGGTTTCATAAAGTAAGGTAAGGTAAGGTAAAGGAAGGTTTTGAACTATACTTTGCTTGAATAGAAGATAATGTAATTGGAGGTTTTGAAACCTTATCATGCTTGGTTGGGAGTAGAGGTGTCAAAATGGGCCCGCCCCGCTAACAAAAATTGGCGGGTCGGGTTGGCCTTTTGTAGGCCCGTTTGGAAGCGGGCCCAAACGAGTCAACCCATTTGGGTTAGGGTTTTGGGCAGGGCTGGGCGGGCTAGCCCGCCCCTTTAATTTATTAAATATATTTTTTAAATATTTAATAAATTGATTTATTTTTTTGGAAGATTATTAAATTATTTTATGTTTTAGATTTTATTATTAATTATTTTAACTTCATTATGATATATATATTTTCAAAGTATGACTTTATTAAAAAATTACATTAAATAAAAATGAAATAAGTAAGTGAATGTATCCTTTTTTAATTACATTAAAAAAATTGATTAATTATTATTTTAAAAATATAACAATTTTTATTAATTATTTTTATTGGATATTTTTTAAATAATTTAAAACAATAAATTAAAAAAATGGTTAATTATTTTTATTATTTTATTTGCGTGATTTATTATTAGTTTATAACCTCATATGTAAAATATATTTTGAAATAGTATTATGTTTTGTGTTTTAATAAATATGTTTTGGTTTGGTTTGATTTGGTTTGTTAAAAAAAATAATTAATATATAAACTATCTAATTTTTAATTATTTTATATTTTTTTATTTTTAGCGGGCCGGCCCGCTCAACCCGCCAAATAGCGGGCCGGCCCGCCCCGCCGACCCGTATTGACAGGTCTAGTTGGGAGGTTAATGGATGTAAGGTTACATAGTATATTACTAAATTACCCTTGTGATTAATAAATAAGAAAAAACAATGTTATAGAATTTCATTTTCAATAATAAAATTAATTAAACAATATCATTAATAGATTAAGTAATATTTCTCAATTTATAAAATTCTATATTTCTTTATCATTTTTATTATTATTAATTATAATTAAACGAGTAAGAATTTAAATATTTCCCAATTTTTTTATCATTATTTATTTATTATTATTATTACAATTTTAATTATTTTTTTAAATTATAATCAGACCAGGAAGAGAATGATGTCTCAATAATTAATGATATAATTAAACAATTAATAATAATAATAATAATAATAATATTAATAATAATAATAATATTCATAATATTATTAATATTATTAATAATATTTTAATAAGTTGTGGAATTAGGTGAAATGTAAAAGGGTATTTTGGTCAACAATAAAAAATATCAACTCAAAACCTCTCCAACCCTCCAATTTGGAGGGTTGAGAAAACATCAAAAAGTGGAGGTTTTAAAACCTCTGCTTGGGAGAGGTGAAGAAGGGTTTTGTAAAGTAGAGCAAAGTAGGGTAAAGTAAGGTAAAGTAAGGTAGAATGAGGTTTTAAGTTATACCTTGTTTGGATTGAAGGTAAGGTAAATGGAGGTTACCAAACCTTGTTGTGTTTGGATTGAAGGTAATAGAAGGTAAAGTTATATATGCATATTACTAAAATGCCCTTGAAGTTTTAATTTGTATTTCATGCTAATGGTACACATATGATACTATTATTGTAAATTAAATATTTTTAATTTATTAATTTACAACATTTAATATTTTATTCCAAAATAAAAAAAAACTGTGTGAATTAAAATTGTACACATATAATACTATTATTGTAAATTAAATATTTTTAATTTATTAATTTACAATATTTAATATTTTATTCCAAAATAAAAAAAAATCTTTGTGTGAATTAAAATTGTCCCATATAATACTATTATTGTAAATTAAATATTTTTAATTTATTAATTTACAATATTTAATATTTTATTCCAAAATAAAAAAAATCTTTGTGTGAATTAAAATTGTCCCATATAATACTATTATTGTAAATTAAATATTTTTAATTTATTAATTTATAATTTTTGATATTTTATGGAATGATGGAAGATCTAGGGCTATGGAATGATGGAAGGATATGTTTGTAAAAACTTAAAACTAAGAGGGCCATTTTGGTCTCAAAATTTATTCAACCCTTCAAAACCCCCCATTTTGGAGGGTTGAAAAGTGGGGGTAAATGGAGAACCCTCTATTTACCCCCAAATACTATACCATCAAAATCCTTTCTCCATAACCTCTCCCAAGCAAGGGTTGTGTCAAAACCCTACCCCCAAAACCCCCCAAAAACCCTCTCCCAAGATTTAATATATAAAATATATTTGAAAATTGGTTATATGATTTATTACTTTTCTACTAACTATAGAACCATATCATCGTTAAATTAACAATTAAATTAAGAATACTGAACTATATATTAACGTATTATATCTAGTTATAGTAATTGTATTATAGTGCTAATTAAAGTTAATTTAATAAATTTGAGTAAGAAATGGAATTCTTACTAGTAAGAAATGGAATTCTTACTCGTAGCAATGAAAAACCCCCCATCCAAGCATGGGTTCTTGAAAACCCTTACTTTACTCTACCTCCAAAAACCCCCATCCAAGCAGACCCTAAAAGATGGATGGAAATTTTGAAAAATTTCTTTAAACTCACTTTCACTGTTTAAAGTATAGAGCCATGTATATTTTGGATAATGATCAACACAAATACAGAAACATAATTTTTTATTTAGTTAGTGACAGAACCGGGGAGGGTCCATGTAAATCACTCAATATATTTGTTGTGAGATGCGGAGACCAGTGAGTTGATCTTGTTAGAGATAGCATTGGTAATTGGAGAGAATACACTTTTCCTTCATTTTATAGAAAAAGTTTGTGCTCATTGAGCTTTTCAAATAGCTCTTCATATTCAATGGGAGCATTTTTTTATATTCTATAAAAATATTAAAAATTCAAAAAAAAAAAAATCAAAAAATAAGCACTAAAAATTAAAGTTAGAGACTCATAGCTCAATGGCACAACCGCACCCCATAGAGTTTGCAACTAATTGTAATTTTCCCTTTGGTCAATATATATGGATTAAAAAAGAGAAGGACTAATATGTAGTTATAAGTGAAAAAATTTCCTTCTATATATGAAAAAATTGTATCTACATAATTTTAATATTTTATAGTGGTAAATATGAAAAAAACTTTTCACTTGGTAGTTTCAGTGCAATTTCTTAAATATAAACAAAACTTTTTCAGAGAGTGAGAAAACAGTGCATAAAAAGCTCAAAAACTTTTCCAGAGTGTTGATCATGGCTTCCAGGCTCCTTTGGGCTTCCAGAGCTGCCTCTTTCCTTCGGATCTCAACCTTCAATAGAAGCTTCTCTTCTGGTTAATCCTTCTAAACACCTCAATCCCTTCTTATTTTTTCATAAAAGATCATTCCTTTTTGTTTTTGTTTTTTTTTTTTTTTATCTCTATATTTTGACCCATTGGTTTGGTATGTTTGGCCCCTTTTTTGCTTTTGGTTAGATCTGTCGGATTTTAGGTTAACGATTGGTTTTTTATCAGCTAGCATTGTGGTTTCATCTCTTTGATGTGGTTTATTGCTTAAACTCGAAAGATAAAAAAAAAAAAAAAAAAAAAAGACTAGTTTTTTATACATTTATCTTTTTTTTCCATCTTTGTGGAATATGGCAAACAAATGATTGGAAACCTTTTGTGGATTCTCTTGTTAAGTTTAAAAAAGGAAACAAAGAAGACAATCTGTTTATTCCTTTTTTTCTTTTTCTGTTTATGTGGTGAAATTTCACACTCACTGTTTATTTTTATCTTGATGGAATTTGATAATTTTGTGATCTTTTTGTTCTATAAGCAGGTGGTTGGGAAATTTTAGTGAATTTCCATCTCTTTGATGAATTCTGAAGTTTGCAAAGGAAAAAAACAAATAAATGACATGCTTTTCATTCCTTTTGTTATTGTTTTTCTCTGTTTCTGTACTGAATTCTCATTTTTAATGTTTCTTTTTAATCTTTGTGAAATGTGATAATTTTTATGATCTGATGGAGATGTGATCTCTTGTTCTATATTTGTGATCTCGATCTTTTTGATGAATTCTCTTGGTAAGATTAGAAAGGATAAAAAGGCAATTTTTTGTGCTCCATTTTTCTATTTATGTGATAAATTCTTATATTGAATGTTTAATTTTTTACGGTGGAATTTGATAATTTTAGTGATCTGATGGAGATGTGACCTCTTGTTCTATATTTTGTGATCTCCACCTTTTTTGATGAATTCTTTTGTTAAGATTATAATGGATAAAATGGGCAAATTTTGTTGCTCCATTTTCTGTTTATTGGATGAATTCTTGTATTGACTCTTTAATTTTTATTGTGGAATTTGATAATTTTAGTGATCTGATGGAGATATGACCTCCTGTTCGATATTTGTGAACTCCATCTCTTCGATGAATTTTCTTGTTAACATTAGAAAGGATAAAATGGCAAAATTTGCATTCAAATTTTCCTTTCATGCGAAGAATTCTCACATTGAACTTTTCTTTTCAATTAGCAGGCAATCTGCGAATTTTTCTGAATTTCTTACAATTGTTGTCTATCTTTGATGCGTAGAAGTTTTTCTAAAAGCTGATTATGAGTTTTAATTTTCTTTTGGTTGTTCTCAATTATAGCATTATGTTCATTCGATATTATTTGCCTTTATTGTTTAATTCACAGTTCTAAGGGATCTCAAGTATGCCGAAACTCACGAGTGGGTAAAAGTAGATGGGTCATCGGCCACAATAGGAGTCACCGACCATGCTCAGGTACTAATAAAATTCCCTTAGAGATTTCAGGAGTGCAATTGAATATGTTGGAGATCTTGAAAACTCATTGTTGGATTGTTTCGGTTTCGTTATTTATTTGGTTCACTAAACTGAGATTCTGCATTCAGGGTCACTTAGGAGATGTTGTTTATGTGGAATTACCCGATGTCGGGAATGTTGTGGCACAAGGTAAAAGTTTTGGTGCTGTTGAGAGTGTCAAAGCGACGAGTGATGTTAACTCACCCGTCTCTGGTGAAGTAATTGATGTCAACTCCGAGTTGAATGGATCTCCCGGCTTGGTGAGTGTCACAGAAAAAAAAATATAGCATGATACATATTTATAACATGCGAGAATTTACCGATTTCTCTATTTTAATCTTACAACTGAACCGGAAACGTGCAATATATATAGATTTGTATTCTTGTAGAACCGAGATCAATTTGACGTAGTGAATATGTAGAATGGTTATAGCTTTAGTTTTCATGCTTGTTTTGAATTGAGGGAAAAATAGAGAAAACAAATAAGGAAAACAAGGAACAAGTTTGAATCAATATTTGTCCATTAGCTTGCTCTTTTTCGTTTTCGTTTCGGTGATGAAATTGTTCGGTGGAGTGAATGTTTTGTTGGTTGCATCGGTTTGTTTGATTTTTCTAATCTTTCGGCCTGAATACTCATTAGTTAACATTTTACTATTGACCTCAGGTTAATGCAAGTCCATATGATAAGGGATGGATGATAAAAGTTCAGATTAAGGATGAGCATGAATTGGATTCCTTGATGGACTCTGAAAAATACGCCAAATTCTGCGAGGAAGAAGATGCGAAACACTGATGAAAACTTCGTATTTTAGATGACCGAAACTTCTTGTTTTGCAAACTCTGAAAGTGGTCAATTTTTTTTCTTTTGCTACCGAATAATCATCTGTCAACTCTCTTCTCAAGCTTTGTAGAATTGCGCAAAGCTCTTGTGTTTGAGTTAATAATTCAACATTTTATTCAATTTTTTTTTTTTGAAAAAAATTGTTTCCATGTCGAAACAATCTGTGATAAATGCTAGTGGAGTTGCATGAATGTAGATATTTGCTGCAAGTTTGTGCTTGTTCGGCTGAAAGGAGTCATGGAATGATGTGTTTCATCATATTCTCAAAATTTTATTTCTCATAGCATCAACATAAAAAGGGACTTATCATCTTGTTGATCCCTTTTAAATTAGATTATTTATAAGTTGCTCGCATTATTTGTTAAATTTGATTAGAAAAACAAATTTGATTAATGGTTAAAAAAATTAATTCCAATGGTGAAATCTCTGATATGCTAAGCTGGAAACTATAACATCAATTTAATCTGATTAAAAACAGTATATGACACAAGACCAAAACAAGGCCTAAAACACAGACAACTAAAAAAAAAAAAAAAAAAAAAAGGAAATACAAGAGTTCATTGTCTTCACTGATCGCTACTATTCATGTTCAAAATGAAGAAACACTGGCACAATAATCAGATAAAATTTTAACCCAAAAAAAGCTTCACTAGATTAACACTAACACAGTATCATCGAATGCCGGTGAAAACGTATCTGATTACCTAATTGTCTTTCTTGATTTTCCAATTATGGGCTGTTCGAGGTCCGATAGCTATGCCTTCGTAGTATCGGGAGTTTAACTTATGGTTGTTCCAGTCCTTCATGAAACCGGAGAACTGGTCTCGTGCTTGTTCAGATGAGAGGTCGGAGAAGTACAAGCCTTTCTCTTCCTTCAACCAGGTTGAGAATTCATTGTTCTTTGAGAAATAATCATCTTTCGACAGCTCTACAAACTGCTTGACAAAAAATTCAGCCATCAGAGTCTTCAAACACAGCATAAAAAAAAGAAAGCTAAATCTATAAAATAGAGTGAAGAAATAGTCAGCATTCATTGATCAATTGAGGGCATCATGTCCTGGGCCAGATGTCCTATTATTTTTTAAATGACTCATAAGAAAATATTCGGTCCCTTGAGCATTCAATGATTGACAGAACTTAATAGGATCGACCCAAGAGGAGGGGGAGCTTGGCATGATACTGAGGATCTAATCTTTTTGTGTCAATTTGAGCTTAGCCAAAAGCATGCATATAAATGAGTAAAAAGGTTTGTTTTTAGTATGATCAAGATCTTCAACAAGAAGATGATGATCACTAGCTTGTGGTCCAATCTAATTCTTCAGAATTGTGTAGCAGTTTTCTAATATAAACAATTGAGTTTCATCAAAAAGTATGATTCAGTCATCAATGTACAGTTCTGGGTTAATCAGATTGTGTAACGAGCACTGAAAAACATAATGATGATGCTGACTTTAATTTATTTACAAAAATTCAGTTATACATTACAAGTGTTTTAAGGTATCCAATTCAAGTCACAGTGCTGCATCACTAATAGGTTGAAAAATCATATCCAAGATGAAAACTAATTTGCTTATTTTGACCCTTTAACTACATGAAGTTCACCCTTTTAGCCTCTCTGTCTAACTTAGACACACAAATATGCTACATGTCCGACCACATCAACCGCCACATTGGATGAAACGGTGAAAAAACAAGTTCATATTGTTCAGGGGCCAAAATTAACAATTTCCACTTTAGGTTTGCTGGTGGCCTTAATCCTTATACTATGAAGGAAAAGCAGCACAAAGCTGGATCGTTCAAGTTTTGAAGATGAAGAAAAATTGGTTTTTGCATTTCTTGAGATATCATTTGTCATGTTTACTATGGTTTTCTCAAAAATGGTCTATTTAAGGATCTAACTTGACATACATACTCATGCATCAAATGTTATAAGCACCAAATCTAGTACATTACATGAGGCAATCATATCAAATCTAAACATTGCTGAACAAAAATTAGTCCATTAAGTTTTAAGATAAGGCTTAATGCCCCAAAAAAAAAAGGCAGCCAGATAGCTAAGTGCTTCTACTTTCTGTTCCCCGAAATTGCTCTTATATACATCACTAAGCCTGCCACACATCTCAAACTCCAATCTTACATACGACGAATCTCTTCTAATAAATTCATGAAGATTTCACCAGCAAACATTTTAATTTTGCAGGGGTAAACTAATGTGACATGCCAGCCGTAAAAAATGATGCATATATAATCAAACAAACATACAAATGCAGGGATGTATAGAAAAATATGTTTTCCTTAAATTGAGTATCACAAAACAAGCAAAATATGTGTGCACATGTGTATAAAGAAGCAAAAATTATATTCACAAAATTTCTAATCTTTGCTTTTCCTTCCACCAATTTCCAGGTTTCCTTCATTTTCATTCAATCCAAAGTCCACAAACACAGAAATAAGATGGATACATCCATGAAATTTCTAATCTTTGTTTTCCATTTCACCAATGTTCATGTTCTCATATGTTCTCATTCAATACAAAGTCCAAAGTCCAAATACACAGAAAATAAAATGGATATGCAAATTAAGAAGACATATACCAATAAAATTTATCTTCCCTTTCCTTCCACTGTGTTCCATGTTTTTCTCTATCATCCAATACAAATTCCAAAATCCAAACACAGAAAATAAGATCGATATGCACGTTAAGAATATCACACACACACACACACACCCCATGTATCAAAGCAAGAATAATCAGCTCTTTTCTCTCAGCATCAGTAATAGCAGGTGGAATAAAATAAAGATCCAAACAATGATGTAAAAAGAAAAGATTTAGGGCAAAGTAAGAACACTCACTGAATCAGAATTCTTCTTCCTATGCTTTCCATGCTTCTCCTTGGACTTCTTCTCTGCACGACATATGAATAAATTAGGGCAAAATCAATAAATTAAACAGAAAGAGATGGTAAATCCGCCATGAAATGACCTTTATGGGATCTATCACTGCTCTTCGTCTTCTTCTTCTTTCGATCATCATCTTCATCATGGTCACGGTTCCTCCTCCTTTCCTCGCCCTCCCTCTTCCGATGCTTCCTGACCTTCTCTGCCTCCTCTGGATCGAAGAACAACAAAAGTAGGAGATTACCATGAAGAAGAGGAGAGGAGAGGAGAGGAGAGGAGTGGAGAGGAAAAGGGACGAAGCTTGCGAGACTCTCTACGAACCTCGAGAAGGAGGAGGCGAGAGGGATGATCTCCTCTTCCGTGACTTCCCTTCACTTCCCATCTTTCCTCTCTTCTCCACTTCCTCTCGGGAAGCTCGGTTAAATCCAACCCTCTAAACACGTGAGCTATCACGTGCATATCACGTGTGGCAGTGACGTATGTATGAATTTGCCATTTGGTCCCTGCGCAGTTGCAAAGCCGCGGACCAACATGGAAGAAGTTTTAAAAAAAAAAACATAAATATCTGGAGGGTTTTTTTTTAAAACAAATATATATAAAACATGTAAAAAGTTTCAGAAATCCACAGTACCTATTGAAATTTGTCAAAACAAAATGTCCTTTTTCCTTAATTTTCACAGGTGTTTATATAAGGGAAAAAAAACTTTTTTCTTTGTATTTTTTTGTTTGAATTGTTCGGGCTCCTATAAATCTTTATCTAACAGCATGATGATTAAACTGCAAATTTGCTTTCACATTTAAACCTATACCCAATTCTAATATAAGAGAGAATGTATTATTCATTGGGTGTGCCAATATTGATAATGCCTCTAATTTTTTTGTCATAGTTCTCAATTCTTTAGTTTTGTATTTTTTTTCTTTTGATTTAAATTTTTTTTGAAAAATATTAAAACTAACCTTGATTAGACTTTATGGCCTACTGTAAGGATTGATGACATTACACTTGGTCAGCGGGCGTATATTTTCACATTGGTCAAGCCACGATGGCGCACAGTTGCGTGGAT
Organism: Dioscorea dumetorum; assembly: GCA_902712375.1. Taxonomy (NCBI): domain Eukaryota; kingdom Viridiplantae; phylum Streptophyta; class Magnoliopsida; order Dioscoreales; family Dioscoreaceae; genus Dioscorea; species Dioscorea dumetorum. Next base: position 1,716,179 of record CACTHL010000847.1, read on the forward strand.
TGGGTAGCGCGCGGTTAGCGCGAGACGTGTGTTGTGTCGTGACCAAGAGCGGGTGGAATATCCCGCACGATAATGTGCTGAGACCGTGGGCGTACGCGTGACCGATGAGCGCGTGGGACAGGCGCACCCATACCAAGAGTCAAGTGTTACAAGACTTAATTATGTGGAGTGTTGGATCTCTAGCAAGTCTAGGCGGGGCGAGATACTTGATCATGTAGGGAGACCGAGAGTTGATTCCGGATTTGGCAAGGTATTACACAGGCGTATGCAAGTGGGCACGTGGTCGGGAGTGTTGCCGAGCTAGGGCAAGGATGGCACGCGGTATTACCGGGCGTGACCTGTACTTCTGCGCGCTGTGACCAAGGGTGGCTGGTTAAAGCTACAATTGCGTCAATGAACACTGCAAGCTAAGTGAAGTCAGGAAATTCACGCCAGACCTGTATTGGGCATGGGGCTCAATTAACCTTGGATTTGGGGTAGCTCTTGTAATAGGGTCTAATGTGTCTTTGAGATGAGACAATGCCACTTGGTGTTGGTTTTTGACAATGGTTATAAACATTTCTCAATGTAAGAGAGTTTATGTTTTTTTTCTCTCAAAATGGGTTACATGTGTCGTGTTTCTCGTACCGTGGATGTTTTCCGGTTTTGCTCGCTTTACTTTGTTTCGCTGTGCTTGTAATACAAACAGGAATTTACTAACTGTTCCTGCAAAGAAGGCTGACCTGTCGCTATGGTGCATGTCAGGTGCCGCACTGCTGAAAGTAATCGGTTGAGGCCGTGACACCTATCAGGTAGAAAAAGAAAATCAAGAATATATTAATAATTTTAAAATAAATTCATATTTTAAAATAAATAATTTGAAAACCAGAGAATTTTTACATAGAAAAAATTTGAGGGATTTTTTATGGAATTGGAAGAATCTATATAAAAAATACAAAAAAAAAAGCTAAATGTAAGTGATATAGGGCTTGTTTGGATTGGCTTTTAAAAAAAGTGTTTTTTTTAAGTTTTGGGGAAGCACTTTTAAAAAAAGTGCTTTTCAGAGTAAGTTAAGTGTTTTTCTATTTTTTATGTTTGGATAGATTAATACAGAAGTGCTTTTATATGTGTGAATTTATTTGGATGTGGATTTCTAAAAGCACTTTTGGAGGTGACAAATGACTAAAATGAGCATTCATTGACTTTACATTTAATTACCATTATATATTCATATTAATGATGATAATGACTAATGTTATGATAATAATAATGATTATAATTATAATTACAATTATAACTATAGTTATAATATTAATATTAATTATATAATAATAATTATTATTATTATAATTATAATAGTAATTACGTAATAATTGTTATTATCGTTGTCATTAAGTTATTAATATTTAGAATTATAATTATAATTATAATTATAATTATAATTATAATAGTAATCACACAATAATTATTATTATCGTTGTAATTAAGTTATTAATTTTAGAAATATAATTACAACTATAATTATAATTATAATATTAATATTAATTATATAATAAGAACTATTATTATAATAATTATAATAGTAATCACGTAATAATTATTATTATCGTTGTTATTAAGTTATTAATGTTTACAAATATAATTATAATTATAATTATAATTATAATATTAATATTAATTATATAATAATAATAATTATAATTATAATAGAAATCACGTAATAATTATTATTATTATCGTTGTCATTAAGTTATTAATGTTTACAAATATAATTACAATTACAATTATAATTATAATATTAATATTAATTATATAATAATAATTGTTATTATAATAATTATAATAGTAATCACGTAATAATTATTATTATCGTTGTCATTAAATTATTAATATTTACAAATATAATTAACATTATAATTATAATTATAATTATTATTGTTATAATTATAATAGTAATTACGTAATAATTGTTATTATCATTGTCATTAAGTTATTAATGTTTATAAATGTAATTAAAATTATAATTATAACTATAATATTAATATTAAATATATTATAATAATAATAATTATTATTATAGTAATTATGTAATAATTATAATTAAGTTGTCATTAAGTTATTAATGTTTACAAATAATTATAATATTAGTTATATAATAATGAGGGAAATGTAAGGAAGGAAATGTATTATTTGTGAAGGTTATTTGGGTAATTTGGCAATCTCAAAATAGCTTCTCAGAAGTGCTTTTCTGAGAAGCACTTATGGGGCAGCTTCTGAAAAAAAGCTGAATTTTAGCTTTTTCCACAGCTTCTGCTTCTACCTAAAAGCTCAAACAAACATGTTTTTTAAAACCCAGAAGTGCTTAACTTATAAAAAAGCACTTCTGGGCTAAAAATAAGCCCATCCAAACACCCCCATAAATATAGGTAACTGGTACAACCTCCCAAAGTTGGCACTTTTCCATTTTGAACTTCTAGAAGGTTCCAGAAAAACCAGAACCCGTGATCTCTGACCTCATCCCCATCGCCAACCGTTAGATCCTTCATCCTTCCCCATCACCACCGTCCATTCCTTAGCCCATCGTATCCGATCAAACCAACGGCTCTTCTTTTCCTCTCCCCCTTTCCTCTCTCTCTCTCTCTCTCTCTCTCTCTATACACACAAACTCTGAGCTTTGCCGTCGGTTTTCTTCAATCTTGATCTCTAGGTCTGTGAAAATGGCGACGAAGAGGAGCGTTGGGGATCTCAAGGACGCCGATCTGAAGGGCAAGCGGGTATTCGTCAGAGTGGATCTCAATGTGCCGCTTGATGACAGCTTCAACATCACCGACGATACCCGTGTCAGGGCCGCCGTGCCGACTATCGAGTATCTGATGGAGCATGGCGCCAGAATCATCCTCTCCAGTCACTTGGTGAGGCGTTTCTTGTGTTCTGTTTTTTTTTTTTTGGGACTTATTGGTCCTTTTATTTTGGTTCTGTTTTTTTTTTGTCAGGTTGAATAACTCGTCTTCTTATCGGTTTGTGGGTTTTTTTTTTGTTGCTGTGAATTGTGATCTATTCTGTCTGCTTTGATGCATTTGATGAGAAAAAAAATAATTATTTAGAACTTTGTTGTACATCGTTTAGTTTCTGCGTTTTTTCCAAGGTAATTGGGATCTTTTGGGCAAATTTACGTTTTAGATGTCCGTTTGTAGTTTCTTAGGTTTTTTTTTTTTTTGTTATTTGTTTTTGAAGCATTTTAGGTTTTTGGTTGTGAATTTTGACCTATTCCTTTTGTTTTGATGCCTGTGATGCTAAAAAAAGTACAAAAGTTTTTAGGACTCCCTAGTATATCGTTCAGAAACTGGGCCATTTCAAGTAAAGCGAGATCTTTTGTGGAAATGTTTGTTTTAGAGATTAAATCTGCTATTAATTTGAACTCGTTAAGCTTTGGTGAGGTATGTGTATATATATGCAAGTAGGGGTTTAAATGTAGAAATTTTATTTATTCTTTCTCTCTGAATAAGCTTATCTTATTCAAATGAAGGTGGAAAGGTAGCTTGGATATCCATGGCTGTGGAGGCATAATAAATATGTTATAAGAATTTGTGGATCTTGTTCCTATTCTGGTATTTTAGCACGAGAATTAATTGGGTCCTTCATATTATTTTGCAAGTTGTAGACTTATTTTTGTATGTTGTGAATGTTTGTGACCTTTTCTGGATTAAAGATTTATTAACAAAGCAGTGACGAAACAATTTCCCAATTGTATACTATGTGCATGTCACTTTATTTATCTAGTTGGTGAGTTCATTGTCAAGGGAATGTTACAGTGTTATTTATGATCTTTCTTTATAATTATTTTCTGCTTGTTAATGATTCTAGGGTTACCTAAAAGAGAAATAATCTAGGTCTCTATTGCTTTTGTGGTCCTCAAATAAATTTTAGATGCAATATGCAAATCTCAATGAATCCTGAGCAATGAAGTTATTTATGCCATATGTAGTATCATGTTTTTTTGTATAACTTGATTCAATTTTTTAAGCATCCTTCTATGTATAATTTTCTGACTCATTGAGTCACATGTGCATGTGTGCAAGTTTGGTCTCTGGCCTGCTTATGCAATATGCATATTGACATACCCACCCCTTTGGCTATTCTTTGACTTGTTGATCTTATAGTTAAAATTTGTCTTCATTAATTGGTGAACTTGTCACATATGTCTTGTTGTGGTAGTGAGCACATGTGTTGATTATCAGTCATAATTGTTGGGTGTGAAGTTTTCTCTTTCTTATTTGTAGGGACGGCCTAAGGGTGTCACCCCGAAGTACAGCTTGAAGCCTCTTGTGCCCAGGCTCTCTGAACTTCTAGGAATTAATGTATGCATTCCTCTTTTTTATTTTTTCATGCTATACAGCATAATGGTCATAAAATTTGTAGCTCTAATAATTAACACTTGTGTATCTGACTAGGTTGAGATGGCAAATGATTGTATTGGTGAAGAAGTGGAGAAAAAGGTGGCTGCCCTTCCTGATGGAGGTGTTTTACTTCTTGAGAATGTGAGATTTCACAAGGAAGAAGAGAAGAACGACCCAGAGTTTGCCAAGAAGCTAGCATCGTTTGCTGACCTCTATGTGAATGATGCCTTTGGAACTGCTCACAGGGCACATGCTTCAACTGAGGGTGTTGCCAAATTCTTGAAGCCTGCTGTCGCGGGCTTCCTTATGCAGAAGGTATGTTATATAGGGAGCTTTGAGTGGAACTTTTTATTGTAGACAACTTGATGCTGATCATCTTTATTTAGTGCTATGACTTACAGCCTCATACGTCATCATGTGGTTGTCTTGAAAATGTTTATGCTGTTGCCATTAATGCACTTTACCAATTGACTGTAAGGTCCAATGTTGTACATTGCCTTTATTTGATTTTTATAATTGTCCCAGGAACTTGATTATCTTGTTGGGGCAGTAGCCAATCCCAAGAAGCCCTTTGCAGCTATTGTTGGTGGGTCGAAGGTATCAAGTAAGATTGGTGTGATTGAGTCTCTGCTTGAGAAGGTAGATATCCTTCTCCTTGGTGGAGGGATGATATTCACATTCTACAAAGCACAAGGGCTCTCAGTTGGCTCATCCCTTGTGGAGGAAGACAAACTTGATCTGGCAACGTCACTTATTGAAAAGGCAAAAGCAAAGGGGGTTTCACTCTTGTTGCCCACTGATGTGGTTATTGCTGACAAGTTTGCTGCTGATGCAAACAGCGAGGTATGTGTATGCACTTTTTAATTCAGAGTTCGACATATGTGCTTGAGCTGGTTAAGTTGAACTTCAAAGCATTAGCACAGGAACATATCTCCCTGAGTTATATGTCGTAATTTTTCTTTTTCCAAGCCATAAATCAAAGGACAAATCTAGTCATTGTGTTCTGTTATCTTAGTGGTTACTGAAACTGGGGAGTAATTTATAATCAGCATACGAAACGGACACATGCAACCACAGTGCGCAATGAAACTTTGTAAGCGTGGGCTTTGGGTGTCATTGAACTTCGGAACAAATTGTTCCAGAGTTTGTTATTTTCTAGATAGCAGATGCAGAATTATTATAAGGACCGTGAAAATAGTTGAGTTTGCCCTCAAATATTACAAACTCTATTTCAGTGGTAGTTATCCTGATGAAATAATAACCCAATGTTTAAAAATGATTGCAAATGGCTCTAGTACCATTTTTTTTTTTTGGCTTTGTATCAATTGTTTCACTGATATTTCAACTGTGGGTTTGACATCACCCTCATTTGCCCTGCAGTGAGGTTCTCTTATAATTTGACATGCTGTGGAACCAGCATTTTGGTTTTCTTAATTAGATTATAAGTTGATAATGAGATGACAATTGCTTCCCAAATACGTCATTTCTGATTATGTGTGATTAACCTTTAGCACTCTGTGACATTTATAAGTCATTTCCTCAATTCAAGCTCATATCAATTAACTTATGGCATCTGAACATTGCAACCCATAAAATTAGATTGCAAAGCCAAGAGCTACTGGTTTTTTCTTTAGATGTTTTTCGTTATGAAAAACAATTTCCTCTTTCACAGGTTGTACCAGCTTCTGCCATTCCGGATGGTTGGATGGGTCTTGACATTGGCCCTGATTCCATTACGACATTCAGTGAAGCCCTGGACACCACCAAGACCATCATCTGGAACGGACCTATGGGCGTCTTCGAGTTTGACAAGTTCGCCTCAGGCACAGAGGTAAACATGTTCTACTATAAGATTCCATAATTAGTGGTCACAAAGCACAGTGTACTTAAAACGGAAGTTCCAATACGGAACAGGCAATTGCGAAGAAGCTGGCTGAACTTAGTGGCAAGGGTGTCACAACAATCATAGGAGGTGGTGACTCTGTTGCAGCTGTGGAGAAGGTTGGCCTTGCTGACAAGATGAGCCACATCTCCACTGGAGGCGGTGCGAGCTTGGAATTGTTGGAAGGCAAGTCTCTGCCTGGCGTGCTTGCTCTTGACGACGCATGACTTTTTATCCGATCTCGGGTTTGACGGGGACCTTCTTTTTCGATGAAAAAAGCTAAGAGAAGTCATAATTTTGTAGATGTTTCTTAAATAAGTGAATTCTCCCAGCAACCATGTTGGTGGTGCTTGTAACTAGGCACTGTTTTATCTTCTCATTTGTGCTTTTGGATGATACTATAATATCAATCTTGATTCTATTGTGTGGTTCATGGACATGTTGGCATTGTGTTTTGAAAGCTCTTTCTTAAAGAAAAGTTTTTGGAAATGGCTTTTTAGTGCTATCACTTGTAGTTTTTATTTGAGAGTTTTAATTTGCTTCAAGTTTTTGATGATAAAAAAAATTATATTTGCATATATACTGTATTTAAATATGCTATACTAACAAAATATAATGCTTTAACTGACATAAGGATTTAAGTAAAGTATGAGGATATTTTGAAGGCATGAACATGGATAGTGATAATTTTTTATGGTATTTAGTCAAATATGAATTTTTATGGGGGTATACATGAAAATGCAAATTTCCTTTTGAAAAACATTATGCAGACAATTTTCAAATTTTATATGCAATTTCTAATTCCAGTATATCAGTTAATCGAAAGCCACATAAATCCTCTTGCATGAGCATGTTTTCCTTTTGCTTTAAAATCAAATGTTAAGATTTTTTGAAACTCTTTTAATGCTTATTTTCAATTTTCAATAAATGCATAAATTTTCTAAAATAATATCAGTAAGTGAGGTTTCATCTGAAATTTATCATAATTTGAGGGGGTTATCCAAAAAATTGACTTTAATGTATTCTTGAATCTTGGCTCCCCTATCATTTCTCTTATCTTCCATTCCTAAACCCTAAACCCTTACGCGAGTTGAGGAGATGTCTCTCTCCTTTTCGGCAGCAATCTCTTCTTCCCAAATCCTTTCTTTTGCGGTTAGTCTCGAGTTCTAGCTTTCCTACTTCCTATGATTTTCTTTTGGAGTTGTAAATTCGTGAGGAATTGCTGTTTTGATTGGTTTTCTATGCAGAAGGATGGAGGTAAGATAGGTTTCGATGATTCATTGAGGAATTTTAAGGTCGGGAGAGATTTCCGTGTGAGAGCTGGACCAAAGAAGATATCTTTTGGCAACGATTGCAGGAAAGCTTTGCAGGCAGGGATTAATAAGCTCGCTGATGCTGTTTCAGTCACTCTTGGGCCTAGAGGTAAAAGCTTTTCTTTCTTTTTTTCGATTTACATCTGATATATTGGGTATCTAATATAGATTTTACTTCTTTTTTTTGTTTTTGCAAATAATGAATTTTGTAAAGTTATAATCGTTTATTTGATTTTTCACTTTGTAAAGAGAATTTGCACATCAATCAGGTGTTTTCTAGTAGAATTAAAGAATGTTTAATCTCTCTTTTGGAATACTAGTTGCTCAACATGCTTTTCTAGCTTAGTAGAATGAGTTTTCTTCGTTAAGTGGCTTCTATGGCATGCCATGAAATATCTGTTTGTTTATTTGTAGAAAATATTTGTTTTGTGCTCTCCTAAAACTAAAAGTAGCCATTAATTTGTGGGATTAAGTTATGTTGCGGTAGATGCTTCGTGTATTTTGAAAATTAGGTAGCATCCTCTTTTCATATGATTATGAAAACAACTTGCAGCTAAGGCTCACACCAAAGTTGAATTGAAGAGTTCGTAATGAAATGTGTTAAACTTCTAAGCTGACCCTCTTCGGAGAAAAAACAAATGTGAACTGTCCTTTTTAAAAACTCAAGTGATTTTTCTGAGCTGTTTTCTCTACAATTGATTGTGTTTTGGTATCCATTGATCTTGTTAATTACTTTGCAATTAGGGAGGAATGTTATTCTTGATGATCCTGGAGTTCCTAAAGTGATCAATGATGGGGTAACAATTGCTCGGGCTATAGAGCTTTCAGATGCCATTGAGAATGCTGGGGCGATGTTGCTTCAAGAGGTGGTTCCCATAAAAAAAAAAAAACTGTTATCAAGCCAGATTTTCTGTGACAGTTATGTTTACGGTTGTTCTTTGTCTCGTCAATTATATCATCCAGGTAGCATCCAAGACAAATGATTCTGCTGGTGATGGAACGACAACTGCAATAATTTTGGCTCGAGAAATGATTAACTTAGGAATGTTGGCTGTTGCCTCTGGAGCTAACCCAGTTTCCTTGAAGAAAGGAATCGAGAGGGCTGTTTCTGAAGTAGTTCTAGTCTTGAAGAGTAAATGCTATCCGGTTAGTGGAAAACATGATATACAAGGTGATCTGCATCCACAGTGATCATTTGTCTTAATGGTCTCATTATGTTTTTGATAAATTTTGACCTGTGTTTTATATTCAGCTGTGGCCTCAATTTCTGCTGGAAATGATGAATTTGTTGGGAACCTGATTGCTGAAGCTGTTGATCGCATTGGTAGGGATGGAGTGATCTCAGTGGAATCATCTTCATCCTTTGATACCTCTATTGAAGTTCAGGAAGGGTTGAAGGTACTGAGATTATTTGTCTTGACAATGTTTCATTTTCCACTGGTTTTACTTATCTTTAATGAACTTACAGATTGACAAGGGATATATGTCTCCGCACTTTATCACAAACCAGGATAAGTCAATTGTTGAATTTCAAAATGCTAAAGTTCTTGTTACAGATCAGAAGGTGACAAATATTAAATGCATTATTCCATTGTTGGAAAAGACCATTCAGCTTAGTGTTCCATTATTAATCATTGCGGAGGACATTTCAAGGGAAGTGTTGGCTACATTAATCATGAATAAACTCAATGGAGTAATTAATGTAGCTGCTGTCAAATGCCCTGGTTTTGGTGAAGGAAAGAAGGCTCTTTTGCAAGATATTGCTCTTATGACTGGTGAGTTAGCATTTTTTTAAAGTACACAGCTCAATTTTTGTTCTGTTTAAATGCTACTCATTGTTAACATGCTTTGACCAAAAGCAGGTGCTGATTTTCTTGCTAGTGACCTGGGCTTGACTCTTGAAGATGTAACCTCGGACCAGCTAGGAATTGCAGAAAAGGTAACAATAACGAGTGATTCAACAACTATTGTGGCTGACCTATCTACAAGAGCTGAGATCCAAGCTAGAATCTCACAGATAAAGAAAGATTTGGCTGAAACTGATAGTGCATATTTAACGAGAAAGCTCTCTGAAAGGATAGCAAAACTATCTAGTGGTGTAGCTGTTATCAAGGTAGGCTAAGCTCGTTAATTCCCTTAGACCATATATATGCATATATATACCTTTTCTGATGGTAGTTGTTGAAATTGATGGAGTAAAATGTACACTTAAAATTGGCTGAATATCACCATGTGATGGTTGTTACCTCTAATTTGCAAGTATTACTCTTTTAACTTATGGACAAATTATTTCTAGGTTGGGGCACCAACTGAGGCTGAACTTGAAGACAGGAAGCTCCGAATTGAGGATGCAAAACATGCAACTTATGCTGCCATAGAGGAGGGCATAGCACCTGGTGGTGGTGCAACCTATGTACAATTGTCAAAGCATATTCATGCAATCATGGATCAAATTAAAGATCCAGATGAAAAAATTGGTGCTGACATAGTTCGAAAGGTATAACCCCATATGTCAAGTTCCTATTGTATAGTGCTTACATCAGTTTGATTGCCTTTTCTGAAATTCAGTCTTATCCTTAATGAAGCCTTCTCAAGTATAGACATTGTTGAAGGCTGATACCATGACCAACAAGAGGCATGCTCGACATAGGAATATCTTGCCAATTCACACCATAAGGTTTTAAAAACATATATTGATAGCACAACGTATAACCATAGATACTTGGTGGGATATATTGGTCTGCATATTGCTTGTGTACTGTATTGCATTTTAAATACTTCAGCTTGTTTCTAATGTTTGTATGCTATGTGACTGCACAAATTTTACTACATGTTCCTGCTGAATAAATTTTTGGATCATATTTCTGCCTACTGTTTCAATGAACATCTGTAAATTTTGCTTCACGTTGATGGCCTACATTGGCAAGATAGTAAGAACTGGTTTTGTTTCTTCATCCTTCTTTCTGTGTCTGTGGGTCATCATAGGCACTTCTTGTACCTGCATCATCAATAGCTGCCAATGCTGGTGCTGACGGATCAATAGTTGTTGAGAAGCTTCTTGCTAATGAATGGAAATTCGGGTACAATGCAATGTCTGGAAAATATGAAGACCTCCTTGCATCTGGAGTAATAGATCCATGTAAGGTTACAAGGTGTGCACTTCAGAATGCGGCCTCTATTGCAGGAGTAGTCCTTATGACCCAAGCTGTCCTGGTTGATAAGATTAAGAAGCCCAAACCTGCTGTTCCTCTTGTCCCTGGAATTAATCCATAATTCATCTGACTGAATTGAACTAAAGCTGACAAAGAGAAAACGGAAGGTCGAAGTTAAACCAATAAAAGCTCTAGTTTTACCTCCAAGAACAATATTGATGCGTTTTCAAATTAAATAGCATTGCTGGGGTGCTGTCAGTTTTGATTAACAAATTTCTTAGAGAAAGGTTACTAGATATGAATATATTACTCTTTGGAGGTATGGTTCCTTTTGTCAACCTTTTCCTATTTCTTTTGTTGCTTTACTTCATCTAGAAAACCATTATGTTCTTCAATAAAATTTATTTCTTCCATGTTATATATGAATGGCATATGTATAGTTTTCACAGGTTCTGCATTTATTCATCATTAAGGAGAATTAATGGACAGCTTCAATAACCAATCATGCAAATCTCTATTTTGCTCAAGCATCTGGATTCAAGTTTGGTTCCCTTTCTGATCGAATTCTGAATATTTTGGAGTGGTTGGAAAGCTGTCTATTCTAAAGGACATGAGGAATTGAATAAAGTTGCCCAAAACTGTGTAAGTTTGCGAGACCATGTCTTAAATTATTTGCAGTCTCATAGAAAAGATAATCTTTTGACATTTGTTTTTCTCCACATCATGCTTTGCACAATTAATCCTTGCTGATCGTTTCTGTCAAAAATAGTCTCTTTTATTTCAGAATTCATTAATACCATGGAATGTTTTTAGTGTTCTTATGCAATTGCCAGATTATGTTGGATTATTTGAATGCAACACCTGTTCTATAATCTTCTTTTGCATACGGCCATGTCTTTTATGTTAAAACACATAGATGTATACCAGATGGCTAAAGAAAGGTATTTTTAGAAATATAGCTAGCCTCTGCACTGATGTTTTTATTATGAACAACTAGAACAGATTCATAAGGTACAATCTATTTATTCAAACGTCCCAAGTCCAGAATCTCCTTGGTTATTCTCGATACATTAATCAAATAACTATATTTTGAAATTCCTGTTCTGTTCACAAAGCTATCTCCTCATCACAGAACCCCAACATTAAGCACAAGTCATAAGGTTTCAGACGTTCCAGCTTGTTCAAGACAATCGATCCATACCTATAAACTGTTTGTTTGCACTGCAAATAGAAAGACAAAATTGTGTGTTATGCTTGTCATTGTGTATTATTAAATCGTAATCTAGTTTTGTATCACTGGGGCAACTCACTTGATCTTCACGCTCTTCTGATTCTTCACAGTAGTCAATCAAAGCTTTGGTCAGCTTGGTCTGCCGAAAATGTAAGAGTGTTTAGATGATGATGAGAATGAGACTAGATCGACTACTGTTCAGTGAAAACCACAGCATGATTTACCTTCATTCTAGGATCCTTTAGCTTCCAAATTACATCCTTGACAGTTCGGCGACAAGCTGAACAAGTTTTCTCCTCCACTGGTGTCTGTAGAAAACATTTGAAACAAGATGATGAGACAAAAAGGAATGCTTGTTGATGATGTTGTTTCTTTGATTATTCGTTTTCCAATATCTTCACCTTGTCATTCACATCCTCTATGAACATTCCATTACTAGCAGGGACTCTGGCTTCATTGATGCAAATTCCTGTGCCGTTGCAAAGGCTTTCTTCATGAAAGAAATCTTTCAGCAACAGGCGTGTGCGCTTAATGTAATCTCCCGTTGTCTTCAAGCACTGAAACAACAGAAGATAGAAGCAGTAAAGGTCTCCAATCTTTGACAAAGTATGAGACACCCGATTGGAAGTTATATACCTCGATTTCTAAATCGACCGGAAGAGCTTCACAAGCTTGGATAGAGAGCAAACTGACTTGCTCAAACATCTTCAGGTTGTTCAATGCTTTGCCAACTTTCCTTGAAGCTTCCAAGCATGAGCCACATTCTAAATCTATCGAGACATGCATTACGGAAGAAGTAAGTTAACACTCTTTGAACATTTTCTCATTTTCTCATATTTGTTCATATATGTGTTCGGCATGCTAAGAACTATTTTTACCTGCATCTATGGGCAGGAAATCAAGCCGGGCATCAACATGAAGTCCTAAAAAGAGCAGTATCCCACAACAGAATGCGGTTTTCATGTCCATTTTTGTCGCCTGCAATGGAAATAAAGAACTGAAAATTGATTTTTGATGCAATGAAAGAGGAATACGAAAGAGCTGAAGCATAAGAACATCATACCGAGTGCCGAAGCTTTCTTGGTTGAAATGCAGTGAAGGTATTGAATGAAAGAGTGTTATTTATAGCCTTGAAAATATTGTGAATGATGGTATTGAATGTACTAGTCTTGTTTTTGGCTTTCAATTATTTCCTTATTTCATTCATTTTTCTCTTGCAAATCATGTTGGAATATTGTGAATGATGAGCTCTCGAGGCTTCAAGCATCTCTTTGATTGCTTTGGTTTGGTTTTTGTCTAGTTACCCCCCTCGTTTTTCCAAAATCATCAGAGAGTCCCTTTTGTTTGGGTTTTGCAATTAAGCCACTATTCTAACCATTAATTTCTTTCCCTTTTTTTTTTTTTTGCTTAAAAAATTTTTATTTGGACTTATTGAAATTTTTCGCTATTGTTGTTTTTTTTATTGCCTGAGATTTTCCTGAGCAACATCCTTTAATTTTATAAAATTACCAGAAAGATATTCTTTTGTTTTGTTGTGTTTTCATTTCATAAACTTGGAGGTAATAATTTATTTTTGAATTTTTGAATTTTCCTTGTTGAAGTTTGTTTGTTGCCATTTTACTGATTAACTCCCACAATTTTATTTTCAAGAATTTTCAAGCATGACTTCTATTGCAACCATTAAAAATTTTGTCACAAGAAATGATTTTTTTTCCCACAGTTTTTGTGTTCATATTTATTACCTTCATTGATTAGTTGTTAGAATTTTTTTTAAGAATGATTAGGAGCAAATCATTTGTGCATTGGATCTCTCTAAAATTTATCATTGTTTCTCTTGAGATGCTCTTAAAAAAATAGTAAGTATAGTAATAATGCATGTGGTTGGTTAGTTATCATAGCAGGTGATAATTTTTTTGCGTACTTGATGTTGTATTATTAGACAGCAACAACACAAATATTATTTAATGCTTTCTATTTATTATTGACATTTTTTTTGCATATAAACCCTTCAAATATATGTGTGTAATTATGGGGTGTTTTTCTTGTTCCTCTAATATCTGGTTTGTCATCACTAAAGTAAAACCATATATTTGGGTGCCCCTTAAAAACACTAAATGCAATGTATATTTTTCAAATTTGATTTGCTTGCATATATACATGAATATTTTTCAAATTTGATTTTATATGCACTATTAAAATGTACTATGAATATTGTTTCTATATTAACAATTTTTTTTTTTTAATAAATATGTAACAAATGCCCTTCATTTAAGGGAAATCAGGAATATGTATAGACATGGAATAAGATCAGCAAGTACTTATGTTTTCTTCACTTTGTGTGAGATTAAGAGTTTAACATTAGGTCTTCCTTGATGGGAAGTTGTTGGTAAATAAAAAAATTTTAAAAAAATCTTAAATGGATAATTTTTTTTTAAGATGTAACAAATAATAGTGTCAAATTTTTTATGTATATGCAAAAATATTGATTTAATGTTGTTATAAAATGCCTTCAATTCTTTTGAGTGTGTATATAAAATATTAGTTGAGTAGTCATTAGAATTTTTTTTAAAGTTATTTAACATGTAATAATATATTTTAATAATATATGTGGGGTGTAGGTATGTAAGCAAATTGAATTTTGAGGGCTATGAATGCAATTAATCAAATTTTTAGGGATATGCATGCAAAAAAAACCATATTTTACGTGTGTGTGTGTGTGTGTATAAAGTGAGTTTTATATATATTATATTTGCATATATACCCTTACATAGTTCTTTTTATGAGGGGTATATAAGTACTTCAAAATCTTTTACTAGGTATATATGCAATAATCTTTTGTATGGTTTTTTAATCAAAATCATGCTCAGTTATTATTATTATTATTATTTAATAATATTACTATTACATTAAATATGAAAGATTTGAAGGGGGCATAAGCAATTGATTAAGATTTGCAAATAAATCCCTCAATATAATAATATTATTATCATGGGAGAATTTATTACAAACAAACAAAAACAAATCTATACAGAAGAATTAATATCATATGATTCAAATAAAACCAAATTCTCTAAAATAAAAAAAAATAAATAATAAGAAAGAATAGATGTAATTTTCCATAAATTATTGAAGCATCAATCAGATGGCATCTCAAATTTGATCACATTGATCATCATATCACATCACACAAGTTCAACACCATGCACAAGTCTTTAGCCTTTACGTGCTCTAATTTATGAAGAACCACCCTTCCATAACGGTACACCGCTTGCTTGCACTGTAAAAAAAATATATAAATAAATAAATAAATGATAATCAAAGTTTTTAGGAGAAAAATAAACTCACTCTCTTTCGATTTCCTTCGGACTCGTCACAATAATCAAGTGCTGCATCGGTTACTTTACTCTAAAAGAAATAAAAAAAAAATGGTAATATTATCGAAGAATGTATGCGGGCAGATTATATTGCATAATTAAAATGAAGAGAAAAAAAATATTACCTTCACTTTTGGATCGGCTAGTTGGTAAATAAAATTCTCGACCGTATAAGTACAATCACTGCATTCGTCCGCACGCTGTTGAACAAAAAAAATAAAAAAAAAAGCAATTAGTGTTTTATATCTTCACAAAAATCTAAATTATCGGTCTCGGTTATTACATTCACACAATTTGAATTCTCCGAAGAATTCTTATTATCAATAAAATCTCTTGCTTCATCGAAGCACAAGCCACTGTTGTTGCAGAGGTTTTGTTCATGAAAGAGTTCTTGCATTTGAACACGGCTTTGCTCTATTTGATCACTGGATTTCTTCAAACACTATAGAAATATAACAAAAAAAGAAAAAAAATAAATAAATTAATTAATTAAATGCATGTAAATTCTTTTAATAAAATATAAAGTTACAATAATACCCCTATAAAGCCAAAACTATTATTATTATTATTATTGTTATATATACAAGGATTTAAAAGGAAAAAAAAAAAATACAGAATATGTGAAGGAGATTTATAATAAAGCAATGTTTTTTGGTTGAAGTTTGAATTGGCGGTACCTTGGATTGTAAATCAGATGGAAGAGATTGACAAACTTGGTTTGAAAGAACATTGACTTCATTGAACATGTTCTTGTTCTTCAATGCTTTGTCTGCTTTCCTTGCTGCTTCCAAGCATGAATTGCATCTTGTTTCTGCATTTCATACATTTTCTACCTCATTTTTCATATTATATAAATTTCCAAAATATATATATATATATATATATATATATATATATATAGATAAAGATATTTAACTTCAAATAATTTTCCAAAATATATATAATTGGGGTCCCCTCGTGGGAGGAGACGCGAGTTCAATCCCCTGAACCGCGCTCCCCCGTTCCAAGAGGGTGAGGACGTTGTAGGCAATCCCCCAGCCACGCGTACGCCCCTGAGAATTGGCGCTTGTCGCCCTATCTAAAATATATATATATATATATATATATATATATATATATATATATATATATATATATATATATATATATAATTGAACTGATGTTAACCTCTAGTGATAGACATGAAGTCAAATCTAGCATCCACTTGAAGTAGTAGCAAAGTAAGAATGATCCCAAAACTCCACATCATCTTCATGCTCATCATTCTTCTCCTACAATGGAAAATTAAAAAAAAAAAATATTTACTAATAATAATAATAATAATAATAATAATAATAATAATAATATGATACCAAAGAGCTTCAAAATGGGTGTGTAAGTTGAAATGCAAAGTTGGAATTGAATGAAGTTGAGAGAGTGGAAGATATGTTATTTATAGCACTTGAACTTCACATAGTGAATAGCATATGGTGGTACTTAATTTTCTTTCCTTTTTTTCTTTATTTTCTTTATTCTTTTTCAAATCATGTCAGAATATTATTAACTTGTCTCCAATTATATATTTTCTTCTTACTTAATTTTTTTTAAAATGATATAAAAATCATTATAATGGACTTATAATTAGTTCTTTTTCTTAGTTAATATACCAAAAAATATATATTGATAAATGGAATAAGTATAATTATAATCATACAAGTATTTTTGGTAAAAATTAATTAATAACAATTTTCTTAAAATTAATTTTGACTTTTTATTTTAGTAAATTTGAGCTAGGAATAACTTGTACTTTATATTATTATGTATATCATGTTATAATTATTATTTTACAACTCAATGTAAAAGATGCATCTTTGGATCCAAACTTATGAATAATTAAAGATGGATAAATTATGAACAATAATTCACTCTCTTTCTCTCTCAAATTATGCCCCATGGCATCTTAAAAATGTATTTTTATTTGCATAATTACATGGTTTTTTTACAAAAACAACCTTAGTATATATGTATTAAACATGATTAAAACAAAATCCTCCCTTGGGTAAGAGAAGTGAGTGGGAGAAGTAATTTTTATATTTTTTGGGGGATTAAAAGTTAAAGTAATTTAATATTTTTGGGGGACCCAAAAACAAATCTGACATTGTTTGCAAGAAGAGCCTACAAGGGGAGTGAAAAGTCATGTACCTAGTCTTTTCACTAACATTTTACCAAAATATTATAAATTATTTTTTAAGTCATTAAATAAGAGAAAATAAAGTATTTAAATTATATATATCTAATAGATAATAAATTGCCTAAGTAAGTACACATATTACTATTCACTAAGAATATTGACAGAGAGTCATTGCATCATGATCAAATAGCTATTATTTATATGAATACTGTATAAAATATTGTATATCTTTTTACTGTTTGTCACTATACCCAAATGAATTATAACTATTAAATATAAATCCAATGGCTGTTTCAAACGTCTCTAGATTTTAAATCTAGTCACGTCTCTAAATAATGGGTCCTCATATAATATATATCCACATTACATTAAGCTAACTAATAATCACATATTAATTTAGCAAAGATTAAGATCACTATGTGAATTTTTAGATCGAATCAAACTCGGTCAAAATATATATATATTTGGCTCATATCCGACGTATATCGCTGCAATGACATACACAAATTTATTTATAATAATAATAATAATAATAATAATAATAATTATTATTATTATTATTAATAACTTTATTACAAGTAGCTTGAATTAATAATGCATCCATAATAATTGATATCATTCATATATAAAAAAAACAACTCTAAAAAGCGTCACATATTAATTTCCATTTGCTTCAAGTCATCTTCCTCTTCATTGTTACAGAACTCCAATGCCTCACACAAGTTTTTGGCTTTGGCTTTCTCCAATTTGTCAAGCACTGCTGCTCCATATTGATATACGGCTTCGTCACACTGTGAATAGATGGATCAGAAGATCAATCTATAATATATATAAAGAATTATTATTTCCGGTTGCGAAATTATTAACGACCACTGTCTAGTGAAGTGGAATGTTATTGAATGCTGAATAGGCGTTGCAACCTCGATTTAGTCCCATCACCTAATTGACGGAAAGTTTATGTGCATATATGTGAGAGGCAGCCCTATTCTATCAGGCTGGTCTTTTGGGATTGTAGATTTACCTCAGTGTATTATTGGTGCTCGCATTGAGTGCAAGTGATTGGGAGTTGGCGAGAGGCTGATTAGCAGAGGGTTATAAGCAATAGAAGGTTCTGATCGGAAACGATTCCTGAGTGAGGTGTTATTGTGTGAAATATGCTCGACCAGACAAAGATGTAGGGTCTAATCGGAGAAGCAAAGTCGCAACCTCGATTTAGTCCCCACATCACTTAATTGAGAGAAAGTTCATGTATATATATATGTGGGAGGTAAGCCCACCCTATTAGACTTAATTTTTCGGATTGTGGGTCCACCGCTATATGCAACACAAACCCCTGATTGAATTTATAGTGTGGGTCTTTTGTGGGAGGATATTGTTTTCCTCCTCTTCAGGGTTACATGACAAAGAGGATTGGACTTTAATCGCCCCGTGTAACATCTAACCAAATTGTCAACGGTCTTTGGGTCAATTGGCACTTGGGTCCCCCATGAGTACGCCTCGCAAGTGGCGAGAGTTCGAATCATTGGGGTGAGGGTGCATATCTGAGAACTGTGAGCACGAACTGTGGGTGGTCCCAGCGCCCACGTGTGCGCAGGCCCCACAGGCCGCAATCGAGGCGTGTGCACACCCCTGTCTTAGTTTAGCGGGCCCATTAGAGGTTTCGTTCTTCTTGACAAAAAAAAAACATCTAACCAAATTAATAAATTCTTAGGGGATACATACTTAGTCCTCTAATAACCTCCTGGTGAGACTACACTTGTCTTCTTTGTCAAAAAAAAAAAAAAAATTATTCAAATTTTAGAGTAATATTTAACTCACTTGTTGGCGGTCCTCTCCTTTTTCTTCGCAGAAGTTAAGCATAGCATTAGTAACTTTGGTCTGTTAACAAGTAGACAATTATATTAAATTAGATAAATATTTTTTTTTTAGTATCATAAAAAAAATTTAAATTTTTTTTGACTCTGCATACCTTTGTTCTTGGATTTTGTATCTCTGAAATTATTTTTCTCGTGTATCTTTTACATTTGGAACAACTTCCCGAATTAGCATCCTATTTCATGAAAATTTTCTCTTAATTTGATTAAAAAAAAAATAACAACATAAGTAAATTGAATTGATTTATTCGGCTTCATATTTTTACCTCCTCATTGCCGCCATTTTCATCTTCATCGTCGCATAATCTCGTATTATTGCATAGACTTTTTTCATGAAAGAATTCTTGAAATAGTACGCGAGCGTACTGAACATAATCTTGCGATTTTTTCAAACACTGCAAAATAAACACATATAAATTATTGACAAATAATAATACTACTAAACATAAACTCGAGCAGCACCAAATATATCTATAAATAAATATAAAAATACGAAACTCGTACCTTGATTTCTAAATCAATCGGAAGAGTTTCACAGATTTTTTTCGATAGTATATCAACTTCCTCGAATATCTTCATATTGTTAAATTCTTTTTCGGCATTTCTCGCAAATTCTAAACATGAACCACATCCTAAATCTATTTACATAAATTTAAACAAAAAAATTAAATTAAATTAAATTTCAAATTTATATGTATGTTTTACTCTAAAATTTGTTCTTGAATTTTGATCTATATTCACCTGCAGACACAGACATGAACTCAACTCTAGCATCAACATGAAGTGCTACCAAACTAAGTATGATTCCGAAACTCCACAGCATTTTCATCGTCGTCGTCTTTCCTTGCTTAAAATTAAAAAGAAAACAAAATCGAAGACGATACAGTGAAAAATAAAAACACAAATAATTAAATAGAAAAAAAAAATCATTACCGAAAAGCCGAAAATTTCTTAGTTGAAGTGAAGTGAGTACTGAATGAAGAAAGTTCAGGAGTTGGATGTACTATTTATAGCTCTAAATTATATAGTGATTGGTGTATGATAATTGTTTAGTTTTTATAAAAAAAAAATTTGGTTTTTGAAAGGAATTATTACATGTATAATTATGTTAACCATAGGATCCTAAATTTTTCATGGCTATCTTTTCTTGCAAACCTTTTTTATATATAAACAAATAAGTGATTGAGAAACTTCATTTCTTGTTTTTTTTTATTAATCAAAGAACTTCATATGTTGTTGTTCACTAATTAGTTTGTCTCTATCCAGCCTTGTCACAATCATCATAAGTTTTTCCCTAAAGATGCTAACAATGAATGCATTTAGGTTCACATCATGTGTTCTTATAAGCATTTAGGTCGCGTTTGATTAGATGTAATTCAAAATACAATATAAATGAAAATACCTGAATTTTAAAATTCAACGAGATCAAATCTAATGTTTGGTTGGATATATGTGAAAATACTGTATTATACGATTTAATATTATTTTAATAATTTTAAGTACATGCCAATTACTTTAACTATTAAATTTAAATTTATTAGTAAATTTATTAAAATTTTATTATATTTTAAAATTTTGAATTTAATTATTAATCCCACAAAAATAATATTTCCAAGATTTTCATCTATTTTTAACAAGTTATTTAATAGTTTTAATTATGGTACCGATAATTTAACTATTAATTTAATTATTAAATAAATTATTAAATTTATTATTAGAATTTATAAGTTTCTCACTAATATTAAATGTTTGATAATATTTATTTTTTCTTAGTTGGCATGGAGGGCACATGTGAAGGAGCAAAAAATTTGGTTTTACGGCCAATTCTTTATTGGATGCAATCTGAATTATATGGTTTTTTAAAATCCTGTGAACCAAACACTGGATTTTCAAAAAACTCCAGTAATTAAAATTACATATAACTCCAAAACCTTCTTAAACAAGCACTGCTTTAATAAATAAAATAAACATAATCATTAATGACTTATTTTGATCAGTGTTAATTCATTCAAAGTTTCAATGACCTTGAATAATAATAATAATAATAATAATAATAATAATAATAATAATAATAATAATAATAATTTGTTAGATAAACGTTAACCCTAACCCTAATGAGAATCATTGCTCCTCGTCAACAACCTTTGGATTTATTGACAAGAGATTGATTCCACGGGATGAAAGCACATATAAATTAAAATTGATTAACTCTCTACCATGCACATTCCTGAAAAGTGCAGTTGTCGCTTTTCTCATAAAAAAAAGAAAAAAATTATAACTACTCTTTCACCATTGAAGACTTGAGCACTGTTTAACAGAAAAAACCATAAAAATGTTCTCTTAAGCATGAAAAATAGGGCAAGAAAATTTCTCACCTATTTCCTAATGGATTAACTAAATGTGGCACAAGAAAAGAGTATCAATGTACAGAAAATGATATCCATCATTCAGAAATACATCTTCCGAAATCTAGATCTATGAGCAGCGGAATTCGGGTTAGTAATCCAAGTTTTCCGGCTGTTTTTCTACGTCAAGCTGCAGGTTGTGTTGATGGTTGTTTGATTCCTTGGTGTTGAAGTGAGACAGCTCTGCGAAAGAAGGCACTCGATCATTGTGTAATCTCTTTAAGGCGCAAACTACTTGGTGTTTCCAGCGGCTCTCTTCGGTAAAGTTCCGGGGGCGAACACTGGGAGCTGATCTAAAACTTGCCGCCTCTCTACAGTTGACTCACGAGCTGCATTTGGTTCCCGCTCGGTCTCTGGTCTCAGCCTTGAGCTTCCTTCATTTAGAAGAGGCCCGCCGAAGAATATTGACTGTCCAGTGTACATCAATCTCTCAGGTAGTTGTGCAGGAGCAGCGGGCGCTGAAGTACTTGGAAAACTCGGCCTTCTCCCATGATAACTACTTGTTTCTGCTGTGGCATTTGTCAAGGAAACACGAGAAGTTCTCACAGGTGCATCGATCATGGGTTCAGTTCTGGTAGTTGATGCAGGAACTGAAACATATCGGCCGGCTTCTTGGTCCCAAACAACCGATGCCTTTTTGCTCTCTCGGATGAGTGAAGTGGTGGTCTGAAACATCGGGTTGGTGAGCTGAGTATTCAATATTGGTCCTCTTTGAATCAAGGGGCGATCGGGAAGAGAACGCTGCAAAGGAAGAGGGTTGAAGACCACAGGGGCTTCATGAATAGGGCCGGGACTGCTGAAGCTACTGGCAGACGGTGTAATACTTTCATAGTCCTCTTTGCTTGCAACACTTTGCGGGTATGAGTTTTTTAAAGAGTCCGGTTTCAACTGAGACTTGAACTCTTTATGAGCGCTGTAATCCATGCTTGTACTGCTTCGAACACTGGCATTACCACTAGAGCTGAGATCACCGTCAGGTAATCGACGAGGTTCTATTGGCCGAAGAACAGAAGAGGATGCTCGGGCCTTTGCAGCTGCTCTCATTGCCTCGCCAGAGTCTAACTTAGCAAGTTTCCAAGCACTGATCTTAACTGCCCTTTTAGATTTCATTCCGCCTTCTGCATTTCCAGCAGCATCCGGATCGACGGTCGAAGGTACCATTCCCGGTTCCAAATGTGGGATAATCTCATCCTGCAACAAAAGTTAAATTGATGGTGAGAAAAAAATGTATAATGTTTTGCTTAAACTTGCCTGAGTCTTACCTGTTGATCAACGAATACCCTCGGTGGAGTACACCAAACACCTTTGTATTGTAGACCAAGAGAACTACCACCGCTTATGCCAGTGGTAGCAGAATTAGTGGGAGAATAAAGTGCCCACTGTCTGAGCTCATCTTCCGGAGATGCCGGAGGAGCCTCGCTCATGGCTCTCATCGCCACCACATACTCATAGGTTGTGATGCCCTGTTCAAAAGTCAGAAAAGACGGAACAAGTAAATATCACTTGTTGACAGTTAAAAATGGTGTTCGTCTTCTTTGAGTTTAACCTTTTTAATCAAAATCATGTGGAAAAAGAATAGTTCTCCCAGTGGCACACAAGCCAATAATGAAACTGCAGTGCAGATAGCCTGCATATCAAAAATAAGGCTTTAGCACATGAACGAATTCAGATATATAAAATAACACCACAAGTGGACATCTGTATATAACAGACTGTCGAAGGAGTGAAATAATTCAGAAGCTAAACAACTAGTTGGAAAACGAAAAGACCAAGATTAGTGCAATCCTCCTAAACATACTTGTTGCCCAGCCTAAAAATCATTAATGAAACATGTGCACCAGCAATGATTAAATCCCAAGCTTGTGCAATACTTGCTTGCACACGCAGATCAAATTTATCACTTATTTATATGTCCTGAAGTTTATCTTCTCTGGAACAAATTTCAACTTAAGGCTTTTCTCTCATTTTGAAGTCTTTAATAAAAATAATTCTTCATCTGGCAAATCCACTTTTGCTTATTGTGCTAGCAACTATTGCTCTTTCATTAGATATTACTTATTAGCACACCAACTACAGAATTCTTTCACAAATATCAGTCACGTGATCGAATAAAGAAAAACTTACAACAAATTTAATTCAACATAAAAGTTTTAAAACTTATCAATGTTCCTCAATCTTGGCTCTGAAATGCAGTCCAAAGATAATAACAATTAACAAACTTTTAAGAAATGTAGCAAACAAAGGATCAATGCAAGGATGATGTGCATGTACAATAGAGAACACACTCAAACATCCACCTCTTGTCAAAGTTCTAAAACTTATCAATGTTCCTCAATCTTGGCTCTGAAACGCACAGTCCCAAGAAAATAACACACTCTTTGCAGACAATAGACATCACTGACAAGAACAACATGATTGATGATGCTTAAAATTCCTCTCTAAAAATGATACTATAGCATAAATTCTAGCAGCATTCAAAAAAATTCAGACAAAACAAAACTATATTTAAGGTTAAAAAAAATGAAAAGAAAAATTGTGCGTGGGTGGGTTACATATACAGTAAACACAGAGTAGAGAGATAAAGAAAGAAACAAGGAAAATAGAAAAGAGAGGATATTCCAATATTGCTTCAGATGGAAGGCACCTGAATGGTGAAATTAGTTCCTTAAGACATTAAAAACGTAGTATCATGTAATGCATGACCATTAAGGATCAAAAGAATTTCCATGGAAGTACAGATGTTCAACTAAAATCACAGCCCGTACAAAGTTATGTGGGTTTTAAACCAAACTGAAAGAAAGTCAATAGGAATGTGTTGGCATCCTAGATGGTCCACTAAAAACAAAAGCTATAGCAAAGATACTTTTGATCATAAATAAACAAAAAGTCAAGGAAAAAAACATCAGAACATGTAGGAGACAGATGAAAAGGAACAGAAAAGGTTTCCATGACTGAACTCAATATTCTGCAGAGAAGTCCAATTTAGATTCATGCCTTTTTCAAGAATCAAACCAGGGCTGACTAAGCACACAACAATTTAAATAAGCAATCCACTTCAAGAATATCAAATTATTACCAAGGTGTTGAACTTACCACAATAGTTGCAAATGGGGCACGAGAGAAACCATTTCCAAGCTTATCGACAATGCTTTTCTCTGTGCCCTTCTTATCCACAAAACAGAGCACAAGTACCGCAACTCCAACCCCAAACTCAATTGCAAGCTGGGAAAGTTTAAAAAAAAAACACCATAACCCATATCAGAACTCACTAGATTATTTCAAATAAATATTGGGAAGAAAATCAGAAGGCCCAAGCTGTAATTGCTGTCACATACCCAAACCAGACTTGTTGCCATCAGAGATATGAATGTGATATAATTCTTTCTCCCCACACAATTATTCAACCACTGTCCATGAATACAAACCAAGCAAAGTAAAAGTCCAGTAGAATATCAAATAGTTAACTAAGTGGTAGTGACACTCTTCGAAGAATATTTTACCCGACAATGATGATCAAATCCATCCACACACTTGTCACAACTTCTACAATGTTTGCTGAACTTACGCACCTACAAGATGAAAATATGCACAAGACATTAACCTATATGAATGTAAAAGATCACAAAATCAATTTGGTGTTGAATATAGCAACAAAGGGGGCATACTGCAGTTTTTATCTATTATCATCTAATACAAATAGCACAGATTCCAAGAGGGTGCTTTGGAGTTCATGCAAATTCAGTGAAGCAAAGGTTAATAAACAATCTGTTGGAACTTTTAATAACCACATAAGATTTCAAGAAGGTGAGCAAACCTCAATGTGACACAAAGGTCAAAAAATTTTAATTCAAAGGAGCACGAGTTCAAAAGAATCCAAGTTTAGGCAGCTCCACATAGAAAGAAAGAAAACAACCAGCATAAATTTGGATAAAAGTACAAAACAGATAGGAAGAAAATTTATAATACTATTATCCATAATGAGGAGATGCAGCTAAAGAGAATTTATAGAGAGGCAAACCATACAGAGTCCACCAAACAGGAGTCTTCACTAAATCACCACAAATAAAATTACAGAATCATGAATACAGAGTAAACTTTATAATTAAAAAAAAAAAGTGATCAACACAAAAGAAACAGAAAGAAATTTAAAAAAATTCTCTTGAATGTGATACTCCTTAAGCTAAGGCAGATTTCAGCAACTGAATTAAGATAAACAAATAAATGTGGTCAACAAATGGTATGACAAAGCACAAGATGATGTATATGGGTTGGATCATAGAATTGAAAAAAAAATATACAGAAGACTGTAAAATGGTAAGTGATTGCAGAACATTGTAAATGGGACTGGCTGAAAACAAAGACAAACAAATGCATTCGATCAAGAAGCTATACCTCAGCATTGCACAATGTGCAGAACAAAGCATCCTCCCCGCCAGCTAGTTCATTAACATCTTCTTTCCGGCAATCATCTTTTGCAAAAGGTAAACACATAAGTGCACCGAGTATGCAGCAAGGGGATGAGCGTTTTCTTGGAGGAGCCATGGGAATATCTATTTTCCTGTCATCTCCAGCTGACACTTTTTTCTGAGAACCATCTACAGAACTCCTACAAGCTGACGAAGGAGAAGAATGCGCTCCAGTTCCAACATTGTCAAAACTGGCAGGCAGATTCATGTTTTGCAGACCTGGATTGCCATCAGGCATGCTATTTAACACACCATCAAACTTCCCCATAATCCCTGGATCAGCAGGATTAATGCGTGTGCAGCGGACATAAAGAATAAAAACAGCAACTGCCTGAGAACATTGAACGGTGAAGAATATCACTAAATTCATTATAATCCTGGTAAATATATCACCAATGAAGCCTTTGAAGAGGGCAGGCATACATACCACCGGAGTGTAAACTGCAATCGCAATGTATTCGAAGATTTGCTTGCTCAGAAAGGGTGCGAAAAAGGCATAGAATGCTATAACCAGCAGAAAGAACACAGTGATAGCAACAACCTACCAATGTAAAGACAAGCAGAAAAATAAGTCATTCACTGATTATAAGATCATACCAATCATATATCCAAAGAAAAATATACTCAACAAGCACACAATACAATCTGAAAGACCCTGATCATAAGCAACACCACAAACGCAAGGAAATGCCACAAAACCTAAACCTAAAACACAAATGAAAATTCCCATATGTGTTACAAAGATGAAAGCAGGCAAGCATCATCAACAATGGTAAAAGCAAAAGAAGAGAAATAGAAACGCAACGATGATCCATTCTCTCATTCTCCGCACTCTCTACAATCAAAAAATCAACTTCAGTGAGCTTACAAACAAATCAAGCAAATCCACATCAAGCTAACACCTTTTTTCAACAACTGATCTCCAAACATTCCAATATCCCATCACTCAACTAATCCAAGAAAAAAACAACACCAATAGAGTCAAACACATGAAAAGGAGGTACCTGAAAGGTGTGCGCCGGGAGTTGCCATCCATGGCGCCTCACCATGGCTACTTGTGCAGATTGGAAGCGCCTGTTTCTCGGATCACAGCATCCAAAGAGAGCCTGAGAGCGAGAGGAGTAGGAGAAGGGTTGACGAACTCGCTCAAGAGGAGGGCGTGGGTTTGCTTGGTGTTAGTGTTTGGGATGAGAGGCTTTTGCTTTAGTTTTTTTTCCTCTCTTCCTCACTCTCCCCAAGTTTCCAGCTTTTGACTCTTTCTCTCTCTTTCTCTCTTTCTCTCTTTCTCTCTCTAGGGTTTCTCTCTCCTCAAAATTTTTTAATTGTAAAAATTATTAATATTTTTATTACTAACAGAATTTCCAAAAACTTTTACCCATAAATCTAATTTTTTAATACAATACTAAAAATAAAATAAATTAGTACAAAAACCCTATCTAAACTTGGACTTATAAGAAAAATAAGTGCATGGTATTTATAAATCTCGAGCTCAAGATATATTGGAAATAATGGTGCTAATAGATCACTTATTGTGGGTGCGACCTTTTAACTCAAATCTCTAAATAAGTACGGATTAAATGATTTCTTTCTGAATCGTGTGTATGCCCATGATGAATATAACGCTGGTTGTTTTTATTAAAAAAGTTATAAAAAACATAAACACAAGTGCAAATGTGAAGTTCCCGTTGTGCTTTAACTTCGGCAAGTGATAAGGGTAATTTAATAATTTTAATATAATATAAATTTAGAAATAAAAAACTTTTAAATCAGTTTTTTGAATTTGCTAAATTTGAGGGGTGTTAAGAAATTAAAAAAGTTGAGGTACCTCTTATCACTTTCCTATTATTATTGTTATTATGATAATTATGATTATGATTATTTCTGGAGGTTTTTTCCCCATATTTTAAATAATTATAACATATAAATATTGGGTATAAAATATGAGAATATTTTCTACTTTCATTAGAAAATTTATTTTCTTAAATTAATTATATTTTTATTTTAATAAAACCCATGATTTATTCGTTAAAAACAAATTACACATCTAGTATGAAAACTCTTTTACATAAATAATTAAAAAAAAAATTTAACTTGTTTAAAAAACAGCAAAGAAAATAAAATAAAAAATTGGTAACTAAAATTTTCCTAATATTATTTCACAATTAATTATTATTATTATTTATTAAACCTAGCTTTCTTTGGTATTTTAGTTCTTCCTATTTTCTCTCTCTAGGTACTTTCTCTCTCTTCTTTAATGTCGCATTGTGAGATGCGTGGGAAACCTAAGACTACTTTTCTAATGTTAACTATTATTTTTTTCTTTTTTAAAAAATTATAATATCTCTTTTTTATAAGTCCTTTTTCTGAATGAATTATTATTCTTCACTATTTATTAAAATAAAGCTATTTTAATATTTTGGGTGGTGAGTACTAATCCATATTTTAATTTTATATATACGAGTTGGTTTTACATATATGCCCTTGTAATACTTTAGAATTAATTATATATGAATTATAATTTTAGAAACTAAATAATAAATAAAATAAGGGAAAAAAACAGAGTGAATTTTTTCAAATGTACCCAAAAGAACTTTTTTATTTGAATCAAGTCATAAATAAATAAAAAAGCAGCATTTATGAAGGGGCCTTTCTGTCAAGTTGGCGAATTTATTGTCTTTAGTGGGCCCCTGTGATTTGGATCCTTTCTTTCACACATCATAATTTCCTCAATAAATGCGTATTTCCTTAATTCCTGTAAAAAGAAAAAACATTTTCAGATGCACCCCTATAAAAATGCGTAATTATGTTTGTTTCTGATACCATTTCTAGCCTCCTTCCTATCTCATCTAAACGCTAGATCTACTCTAAAAAAGGACAAAAACTGAGGGCAACATAGTCATTTCGAAAAAGTCATTTAATTGTTATAAATATTGGTTATTTTACTGATAACAGTAACATGAAACTCCACAACATACATATAATATCTTCTCTGTAAATTGTATTATTTACTTATGTAAAATATTTCTTAAAATTTAAAAAAGAACACATATTTTTTACATAGAAGATGGAAAATTGTTGAAAACAGTTTAAATTTATCAAAGTTATTTTTCACCATAATAAAACTTTGAAATTATATTTAACGTATCCTAAATTCTCTGAGTTTAAGTCAAAGTGATACCTTCAAAATTTTCTGAGGGTCATAAACTTATATATACATATGTAAAATTGGAAATTTATAAGGGTATATATGTAAAACCTCAAGCAATTAATCATTCAAAAGCCTACTTAAGCCTCAAAACATACAAAGAAAGAAGACAAGTCTTCAGACCAATAATTAAGTTAATTAAATAAAAAATAATACAAGAAGTAGTTGAAGTTGTTAATAAATGCACAAAAGAGCAGATGAGATTGTCCAACCTTTCTTGGTTTCAGCTTCCATCTCATTTGAGAGATGGAGAATCCACAAACAAATGCATGTTTGGAAGTCAAACTCTGATGCATAAATTAATCGATTTTACAAAGTTTGAGAAATTGTTTAATGTTCAAAACATCGATATAATATCATCGGTTTAGTTAAACTTCCAATGCTCCATGATTGGTTTGTTAACCATGGTTAATTATTTGTTAACAATGGTCAACTAAACTAAGCTCCCAAGAAGAAATGCAGAAAAGAAAAATCATGCAGACATGAGATCATAGAATTCAAGACAGCAGCATTCTGAATTGAGTTTAATGTTCGATTAGTTTCATATGGCGATAATTAAACAAAGTTTCGTATCATCTCCTGGAAAGAAGAAAAACTCTGCAGTAAAATAATTATGCAGAAAAGAGGTCATGATTTCATTGAATTCAATGTTTAAATTCATGATGGTAATTATTAACTCATGGTTACGATATAATGTTAGGATTCATGACAGAAATCATAACAGAGTGGGGATCATCAATTTTAATCATTATATCGCCAGCTGAATTTCTTAGATGTGATTTACAGACATTTAAGATAAAAGTTTCATACAGTGATAATTAACAAAGTATCATATAATTTTCTGAAAAGTAGAAAATTCTGCAGAAAAAAAAACTCATGCAGAAAAGAGATCATGATTTCATTGACTTCAATGGTGATCATTTCAGAGTGTGGCCCAGAGAGGTTACCAGCTTGATTTGATACAGCAACATGCACAAAGTTCTATCATTCAAATGATATTCGACATATTAATTTCCGAGGGAGGGAGTGTGATAATTAGAACAAGCTGTTCTGTTCAGTTATAATCAAGCTAACTAGTTAATAATAATCACATTCTCCGACAATTATGATGTAAAAGAATTAGTGTGTAAACCTTGTCGACAGAATTGAAGCACTCGTCAGTCTCATTCAACAGCTTTGAAATCTCGCATCATATGTTCATCCAAAGCTATTCGAAGTTCAATATGAATTGGTATAAGTTGTTCAATTAAACAAATACATATCATTGCTTTGTCCGACTCGGGCACATGTTTTACAATGTAATTCTGACAGCAAGGCCAAAATTACCTTAGCTTGTTGGTTGAGATGTTTTATCACAGTTTGCTAGTGGGGGGGCCAGTCGGAGATGTTCTTGATTTCTTCTCTATAACACGAGAGAGTTGTTTCACTTCCTCTTTTGGTATGTGTCGAGGCTGGCTTAGCCAGAGCCCCCCATCGACAACCATGGTTGTTCCGTTAACATATTTACCTACACGAGGATATCAGTGAATAAGAGATGACCAAGGAAACAATACTTCATATCAGTTATCTTATTGTGTATTATGAGTGTAAAAAATGAAACTAAATAAGATCATAAAATATGAGCACATGGACAACCTGCATCAGAAGCCAGGTACAAGGCGGCCATTGCAATATCCCATCTCTCTCCGATTTTGAACAAAGGCATGGTTTCCCTCGATTTTCCCTTCATCTCCTTGGGTGCGAGTTTTTGGAGTCCCGGTGTCCCTTCAATTGGCCCTGGTGCAATCCCGTTCACTCTTATATCATAATCAGTTCCCCATTCAAGAGCCAAAGATCTCGTGATGCTATCTACCGCTGCCTGTTAAACCAGAACATCGTGATTTATCGGAAGTATAAAAAACTCCTCAGAATTGGGACAATCGAATTGCATAACATATAACATGCCTTAGCCGCCGATACGTGAATTTGATACCATGATGCCGTGTAATGAAGTGTTGCACTAATGTTCAGTATGAGACCGGCCATTGATGAATCTCTCCCAGGACCACCCTTTTTCAGATACTTCAGTGCTTCATGGCACATTGTGTATGTACCAACCGAATCAATATCCATAACTGCCGAAGATTGTTTACAATTGAAAATAATGGAAGATTATGTCATCAGGTAGCAGGCATTTGGTTGCATGGTATGGAAAGCATAAAATGTGAAACAAAAGAAACCTCACCGGTGCGAAATCCATTGGGTGATAAGTCCTCTGGTGATGCGAGGAAATTGCCAGCTGCTCCATTCACAAGAATATCCAGTCTTCCGAAATGTTGAACAGTTGTCTCGACAGCCCTCGCTGCATCTTCCCGCTTACGGACATCCCCCACAATCCCAATGGCCTGTGTGGTACATCAAGCAAACTAGTTTCATATGAAGTGCAAACAATTTGAATAACAAATCCATTATATGATTTTTAGCTTGAAGAGATTCAGAGTTTCAAATTTTCAATCAAAAAACTCAACTAATCTCACCGCAGAGGAAACAAGAATTTAGACAGAACTGTTAACTATGCCTCTGAGCACATGAAAGACGACAAAAAGAATGGAAAAAATCATGGCAGAAAAGTCAATTAAACATTTCAGCAATAAAAACCAAATTCACAACCGTCAAGTTCTTACGGAAATTAAAGAAAAAAAAACTTTTCTTTTGGAGGAAAGCAAACGAATATAACGACAGAATGCAAAGCATTCAAATTATCAGCATTGTGTGGCTATCCATCAAAGACAGATAATCCCTTTTTTTACAACATGATAAACATGGAAATAAAGAACACCATGAGAGGTACCAAAAAGTCCAAAATGCACACTTAATTTCTCATGATGTCGGCAATCAAAATAAAAATCAAAGACACCAAACTCTGGAAAAAGAATAATTCTCTTCTGACAATTACCCAATTCCAGCAATTGACGACATAATCAAAAACACTAAATTCATAAAAGAAGACATTTCTCCTCCTTTCAAGAAAAGAAGACTAGTCAGCAAGGAAGACTACCCAATTTCTCTCCATATTACCATCTATCTAAAAACACTTCTCGACAAAGCCATTGCAAAAACAATCACCACAAAAAATAGAATACCATGAGAGATGCCAAAATAGTTCAAAGAAACATTTGTGAGAGAAAAAGATTCACATGATACCCATAAAAAATAATTAAACTCACCAATTTGCCAATCAAAAACATGAATCAAATATCATTTCTCAACCTTCAGAGAAAAACAAAACTAATCAGCAAGAAATGTACTCCATTTCTATTCACATAACAATCCAACCAAGAGAACTACTCCAATCCATCACAAAAGAACAGTTACCATGAAACAAAGAATACCGGGACAGATAAGATTTCACCTTAGAAGCAAAAACAAAGAAGTAAAATCACCATTTGAGTAATCCAAACCAGAATCAAAGACATTTGTAGAAGAGAAATATCTCTCTTTCTTGCTAGAAAAAAAAACTAATCAGCAAGGAAGACTATCCATTTCACTTCACAAAAGCAATCACCATGAAAATAACAAACACCAATGAAGATACCAAAAGTCCTGAAGAATGGAATTTTTCTATGAGTACCAATATCAACAATCAAAAAAAAAAAATTTTTTTGAACTAGAAATAAAGCTTTTCCTTCAATGAAAAGAAACCAAACAGGAAGGAGAACTCCTCCCTTCTCAAAAACTATCCATCTAACCTGCTCCAATCCATCACAAAAAAGTCACAAACAAGAAAACGCCACCAAACACACCAAAAAAACCCAAAATTAAAATCCTGAAGAACCAATTTTCCCCAATAATTAACAATATAAGCAATCAAAAACATAAGGCTTTTTTTTTTAATAGAACTAAATATCTTCTTTTCTGTAAAATGACACAAATGAGAAAGGAGAACCTCTCCAATTTCTTCACATGACCATCCAATGAGCAAAACAACTCCAATCACATAAAAACCCCAAAAAGAAACAATTTTTTCCCAAAAAAAAAATAACAATAAAGCAAAACGCAAGTAGAAATAGAAGTTAACTCACCATTCCAGCATAACAAAACCACAATCAAAGACATCAAACTCCGAAACAATAAACAAATGAAAAGAAAAGCTTACCCGAATCCCTTGTGACTGGAGAGCCGAGACAGCGGCATCAAGGACCTGGCGCCGGCGGCCCATTATCGCAACGGCGGCGCCATGCTTTCCGAACTGCGTGGTGATCTCAAAGCCAATCCCTGAGCCTCCGCCGGTCAAAAGAGCCACCTTTCCCTTCAAAATATCAGCTTTGAACGGCGAATCCATCTCCTCTCTCTCTCTCTCTCTCTCTCTCTCTCTCTCTCCCCACCAACTTTGTGGGAAGAACGCAAAATCTATAATATTTAAAATTTGGTATTAAAATAATTAAATTATAATATTTAAAATTAATTTGAACACGTTTTTTTAAAATACATTTTATTTAAAATTTTTAATAATTTTAAAATTGATTAATGGCCAAAAACAACTCCAAAATTTGGGAAATGGCCAAAAACACCCCGTTAATTTCCAAATCCATAAAAACCCCTTCCTTTTAAAGACAATGATTTTCAAACCCCCAAAGAATGAAACGGTGGTTAACGGAGTTACTTTTCAAATTCACGGACGGAATTGCCCCTATCTTACATGGGAAATCGTGGTACAATCATTAAGCCGGTTAGAGAGGAAGTGGAGGGTTTTTCGTAATGGGAATCCCAAGAGAGGCAGAGAGCCGTGTTCGTTTTTCTTCTCTGCTTAACTTTCTTCAGCTTTTCCCTCTCCGAAGCTCTCTCTGCTTCGACATCCTCTGTAACTTCAGTCCACCGTGCGCAAGTATCCTGCACTTCCATCAGTTTGCAGCTCAAGGTATGGCAGAAGCTGTGTCTAAAGTAAGGCTTTTATATGAAGTACTCTGTTACACAGAGATATTCGTCAGTTTTGTTTTGCGTGGTTCTAGTATGCAGGGGAATTTCTCGGTTGGGGTTTCTAGGGTTTAGGGTTTAGGGTTTTGGTTTAGGGTTAGGGTTTTAGGGTTTAGGGTTAGGGTTTTGGTTTAGGGTTTTCGGCTGTGCACACGATCATTGAAAGAGATATCGGTTGTTGTTGTTTGTGTAATGCTTACAATGTGCGTTTCCCCTTCCATTTGATATGGTTGCAGTTTGTAAAAGAGATTTCCGTGTAATGAATGAGTTCTTGTTTAAAACAGTTTGTCTCCGTTTAACGGTGCATCTCTCTGTTTAAGAGTTGATCTTTTCGTGTAAAACATTTGTCTCTGTGTAGCAGTTGAGGTATCTGTTTAACAAGTGTTGTCATTTTTGCAGTCTTGTGATTATGGCTGTAAACTTAGTCAACGGGAGATGCTACTTGACACCGGTGGTGGAGACCTTGGCCGAATTGAAAGTCCACATGACCTCTCGACATTGGGAGATCATTCGAAGGACACCGTTTGCGGCATTCACTGAGGTGGAAGCTGTATTCCAAGAGGGGGCCCTTCTCGATTCGCTTCTACAGAGGTACAATGGCCGCACCAATAAATTCAGGATCGGGGGGAGCCTGCTCAGCTTCAGGCCTGAGGATGTGGCTCTTGTTCTGGGTCTGCGCTGCGACTGAGATGCGGTCCTGTTTAAGAAGAAGAAGACACCGTCAGCTTTCGAAGGGAGATATTTATCGAAAAGCTTCGACAGACACAGAGACGCCATTAGGCGCACTCTTGAGCGTCTTGTTGGACAGAGGGGGGGAGAGGAGGATTTTGTGAAACTTTTGATGGCGTACCTCATGGGGACAATCCTCTTCCCGAATACCTCATGCTCGGTGCCCACTTGGATCGTTGATTATGTCGACGATCTACCTGGCATGGGGCGGTACGCATGGGCGCAGGTGACGCACAAATGGCTTATGGAGGACGTTCCACAAGCTGCCGCTCGAGTGCAAGCCAGATGCGAGGGGGGGAAGGTAAACACGGGGTACATTAAGGGTTGCTCGATCGCGCTGACCATCTGGTTTTACGAGGTGACCGGAACTGGCAAGAAAGTCCGTTTCGGCAAGACCCCAAGGGTGCTGTACTACTGCGAAAGTACTTACCGGAAGCACGCGACGATAGAAACCAGTTGGTCAGCTCTCGAAGGAAAAGAGGTAATAAATCAGTGTTAATGTGTTTACAAAGAGCAGTTAAGGTTTAACGATAGGCTTATCCGTGTAAGAAATGTAGTTTGTGTTTAACGCTTGGTGTCTTCGCTTAACCTTGTTATACTCCGTTTAAATGTGTGCCATATCGTTTACGTATATATGTCAAATGTTTAAATACGTTTGTTTTGGATCAAATTGAATGATTTGTCTGAGATTGTTTTCTTTATATATGTTAGTTTCCTGAGCTGGTCCCGGCGAATGCTGAGGAGGAGACTTTTGTTGGGGCCAATTGGCGGAGGGATGCTATTGCGCGGGAACCACTTGCACGACTGCAAGTGGAGAGGCCAGCCCCTTCCGTCCGTTCGCGCCGACGTGGTTCCCCCACTTCCAGCCCAACACGCAACCCTCGGCGTCGGATAGGCCCTCACCTACCCCGCCCAATGGCAACACCCACACCGGCCGCGACAACGACAGTCACCCGGATCCCCACAGTCCCCCCGACCGCGGTAGCCCAACCGACGTCATCAGCCGACGACGTGACTACAGCCTTTATGCGGGCATGCCAGGTGATGATGAACGCTTTCCCCCAGCTTGTCGCTCGGGTTGAGGCATTGGAGGCAAGGTTTGATTCGTTTGAAACGGCTGCACCGTCAGGACAAATACGTGACGTGCCCGGGACAGATGAGCCGTTGGAAATTGGGGACGACGACTTCGTCGTGAAGGCCATTCCAAGACGGCCACGTATGACGAGGCCACGTTTGAAGAGGCTTGCACAAAAGGCGAAGACAATAATACCGCCTGTGTGTCCACCACCCGCCGAGGAGGAAACAATGGCAGCACCACCGGCGGCTGATGCGGTTGTTGAGACCGTTGCAGTTGATGACTTCACCGCCCCGGTGGCGGAGGTCGTCGACCCCGTTGGCAATGCCGCGTCTGCGGAAGACTCCGAAATCCCCGTCGCGGTGGAGCCGGCAGCCGCGGCCGACAACGGCGCATCGAGGGTGGTGGCCACTATCTTTGAAGAAGAAGAACCACCCGAGGGTGTGCCTCCCCTTGATGAGACTGCCTTGGCCGCGGTTGAGAAGACCGTTGCCTCTATTGTGGAGGAGCTCCTGCCCACAGAGGAACGGCCGGCCGACATTGCCACATCCAGTATAGGCGCGATCCCGCAACAGCAAGAAGCATCTGCGGATGATCCCAATAAAGCTGTTGCCGGGGGCGAAGGGAACGTCGCCGAGAAAAAAAAGAAATCGGTCACCTTCGCCAACCAGTAGTATGAAGAAGTGCGGAAAGACTTCTTTCCGGCGAAGAAAAAATACGCTGGTCAATCGCGCCTCGACGTATTCGAGAAGGAGCTGATCAAGATTTTCCTCAACTTCCCCATGGACGAGTAAGTATGATAGTGTAGATGTTATTGTTTATATAGAGATCATCCTATTTACGTTGTTGCGTTTCCGTTTAATTACAGTCGTTACCATATAACCTAGTAATGTATCGTTTAACTAACGATATTACTGTTTACCACTATACATTATCATTTACGTATGTGTTGTTCCCACTTAACGTCTATGTGTTATTAATCAATCACATGTGTTGCCGTTTGACCGCAGTTCCGTCGTCTGGATGAATGATTATGTCAGCACCACCCGGGCCAACCTATTCGTTCTGATCGACGAGAAAGAGATGGTGACAGATGATGTGTTGGACGCCTTCGTGTGCATCGTACAAGACACACTTACCAAAAAGCCATATCCTCATAAGAAGCGCGCCTCCATCACTCGACCACTGGCGTTGTTTATGTCGAAGGTGGAAGACGCACATGAGACGACTTTGGCTATGATCGGAGATGCCACCAAGGTCATCAATGACGTTGACATCATCATCCTTCCCATAATCTTGAATGGCCACTTCCATGTCGTGGTGCTCGACAATAACAAGAAAGAGTACAGGCATTACACCTCATGCCCAAGTGAAGAGTACAATAGAGACGCGGTAGCAATGGTAAGCTCTCTGCGATATAGATTTCGATTGTCAGAGTGACATAGATGCTTTCTATTCTAACATCGGTTTGTATAATGCGACAGCGGGAACTATTCGACACCTGTCTCGAAATGGAGTACGGCACGACGGCGACGGCACAGTACCCGCTTGTTCATGATGACGACACACCGCGTCAAAAGAAAGGCACTGTCGACTGCGCCGTCTACGTGATGCGGTTTATCGAGCAATTGCTCCGCGGCGAAAAGCTGCGGATAGCGCACACGGACGTCCCCTATCTGAGATTGAAGTACGCTGCCCACATACTTAAGGAAGGACGAGCATCCGGTATCAAGCAACGCGGGGAGGGTCCAGCTATGGGGAAGTAAAACAGTTTTGTCGAAATTGTTTTCATTTCAATTGATTCAATTCATTCTTTGCCAGTGACATGGCAGAAATTTCAATGTACATCTAATAATGTTCGTTATTCTTTCATATTCAATCATTTTTTGCTTAAAATTCCATGGTACCGATTGAGGGTCGTCGCTGCTTTATAAAATTAAGTACTTCTGTAAAATATGACGCTGTCACTATTAAAAAATTGTGTTACACTTTAACAATACGGATCTCCGTGCAATATACACCATTACCGTTTAACACCAGGGGACCGGGTTGATCACACACTCCTTGTTTAGATATTAGTGGTGAACGTTTAACTCCCTATGTCCCTGTTTAAAACATGGCGGCTGTTGTTAAATGAAAGAGACCGTAATCTACTTCCGTTGTCTGCTTTTAAAGGTGAGAGACCCTATTATACATAACTTTTTAAATGTCTCCATCAACTGCGCTATGGGTCCGTAAGCACGGAATTCTTTTCTCAATGTATGTCACCCATTACGTGTTGTTGTCTCCGTTTAAAATGCAGAGCTATCAGGTAAACAAAGTATTCTCTATTTAGCTTTTGTCGTTACATGTTTAATACTACAGTCCCTGTTTAATATGGCGGCTATTGTTTGACGGGTGAGACCCTATTCTACTTGCGCTGTTTGTTTTTAAGGGTAAGAGACCCTATTATATGTAACTTTTTAAATGTCTTCATCAACCGCGCTATGGGTCCTTAAGTACGGATTTTTTTTTTACAGTGTGTTACCAATTACGTGTTGTTGTATCCGTTTAAAATTTAGAATTATCAGGCCAAGAAGGCAATCTGTGATTATCATTTGCCGTTACTGGTTTAATATCACCGTTCTTGTTGAATATTACCATTTAAACGTTTCATGATAGGGTTTACTCGCGTCCGTCTCTATTTAAACCGTGCAAGTCATGCGCACGAAGGGTTAGCATTTGCTTAAGGAACATTGTTTTCCATTTAAACTTCATGCGTGGCTGTTTAACATGCGTCCGCAATGGTTAACATTTATGAGAGAGTAAGAACGAAGTTAAAATTTCGGAATGAGAGAGTGTTCCCATAATTAAGCAAAAAAGTTCTTATTTGATAGATGAAAACTACACTAAGCAGGTCAAAAACCGTCATTCCGTTTTATACATTTTCGCGTACCGGAGCAGCCTCTCCACATCCCTCTTATGGGATACCACTCGCTCGAGTTCTGCGGAGAGAGATGCTGCTTTTTCCGTCATATCCCCGACCAAATCTTCCAGGAACCGCTCTCGGGGATAGGTCATCGCCCCTGCAAAAAAGACATCAACGATTTAGAGAAATATTTCTAAAGACGCATAGACATCAGCGGGGGACGCACCGCTCGTCCTAAGATGCGCGGGACATAGCTCATAGAACGCCACCAGGGCAGCAATGTTCTGGGCTGCCTCTTCTGTTCTCTCGGTTCTGCGGCTGGAAAACGTGGTCCCATCCACCGTGACTGTGGCCACGAAAGCGGAGGCGCCCGGGGCGCCTTCCCTGGTTGTGGAGTACACCGGCGTGGAGCGGTGCGTCTTCTGGCAGTACGCGTTGAGAATTGGCACATACATACTGTTAGATCTGCGAGTAATATCTGGGTGCGCTTCTTGTTTCCGATTCTTCTTTAAATATAAATGTATTCAACGGACGTTTGAACTATTTCTCGAGTCTGATGCCAATAACTATTCGACGTTTGAATTCCAAAACAGCTCATTTAATCGTAACAGATAACAGTAACGTCCACCGACGGGTTAACCAATGCACACTTTCCCAATGCTAACTCACCACACTTCGTCGAATGAATGTATTACTCAGAATGTATATCCCCCGTTTACGTATCTATTTAACTTTAAGACTTACCGTTCACATTAAGAATAACGTTTAACTTTCGAATCCTTCATTTAACTTGTCGCTATTGTTAACGTTTAACGTTGAGGTAAAAAAATTTCATGTCGCTATTGTCACATATCAGTCATCCACAATAAAATAAGTTTGCGTAATTCATTATCATGTAATTCATCATCGTAACTTAAACATATTAGTTGTGCGCTAAAGGTAATAGTATCTGGTTAACAGTCGGTGTAAACGTTCAAATATAAAGTTCTGCCAAAATGATTTGCTCTCCGTTTAAACTTCGTTAGCTCTGTTCAATTATAGTTCGTGCAGTTCACTCTTTAGAGTCCCCGTGTAATTGTACGAGTCTCCGTTTGTTATTTCATTCGATGTGACAATAATTGCTTAACAAATATCCGCAACTTACGCTTCTCGCAACGGAAATTACATGAATTTGAAATAGATGTGAGACTGATTTTAGTTTTCATAATTAATGGTGAAAGTAATTAATATTAGCTTATGATTCACACTGTGAGTAATAAAAATGACCGTTTAGGTTTGTATGTTTAAATATAGATTACGCTGTTTAAATATTAATGACTACGTTTGGATTCAGACGACTCCGTTTAAATATAGAGAACTCCATTTATATGGCGCAATTTACAAACGACATCAACTCGAACATAATCTCACTCCCCCATTTTCTTATCATTCAAATCTTGGAGCAGCTTTTCCACACGTGCCTTTCGATCTTTTATTCCTTCAAGTTTTGCGTTTAGTGCACGGACCAGGTGTTCGAAAACCCAATCCAACTCTTCACCACTGGTGTAATCCCCGACGGCTCGTGAAGGCCCTGCAATGAAGAGTTGAAGGTTTACGTATGGAAGGTGGCTCTTTTTTTTTTTACACTCAACTGACAAGTCTTACAGTATGCAGTACATGCGTCAGATACGTCATCGTCAGCAACCAGGGCCTTGGTAATCTCCACGCTGCCTGAAGGACACAGCTTCTTGAATGCCACCTCGGCAGCAATGTTCTGCGCCTGCTCGGCGCTTTCCGCAGATGAAGAACCAGAGAAAGGGGTCCCGTCGACCGTCACCGTGGCCAGGAAGACGGGGTTGGTGTCGGGGCCTTCACGGAGAGTGGTGTACTCCGGCGAGGGCCGGCGTGTCATCTGGCAAAATTCGGCTAGACGTAACTTAAACATTGTTGTGGGATGTGGATAATATCTGCGTCTGTATCTTGTTTCGGCTTGATGCTTACATACATTCATAACTATTTGTAAAAAAAAAAGGCATTGGTTTTCGGTGAAATAAATGGAATATAATA
Source organism: Dioscorea dumetorum (assembly GCA_902712375.1). Classification (NCBI taxonomy): domain Eukaryota; kingdom Viridiplantae; phylum Streptophyta; class Magnoliopsida; order Dioscoreales; family Dioscoreaceae; genus Dioscorea; species Dioscorea dumetorum. Next base: position 1,757,338 of record CACTHL010000847.1, read on the forward strand.
AATGGCATCGGTTACGTTCACGCTTTACTGACTCGCATTTCAACATTAAATTGGAGTAATTAATAATAAATTCACATTGCATGGTTTCCCCTGACTACGTTATACCGTAACTAGCCTAAATTCAACTCCATTTATGCATGCGACGTTTCAGCATTTTCCAATGCAAATTTTTTGGTTTTGAACCTATTTTGTAAACATCAATGTGGTATTTAATCTATGACGCTCACTGGGTGAAAATCCTCATCATTGTTTAAATATAACCGTCATCACTTGCCCTTATACTTTACCGTTTAACTATCGATATCTGCGGTTAACTATCGACGAACGAGAACGAGGGTTCTCTCAGTTTAACATTGTATGACACCGCTTATTAGCATGCGTCTTCACTTAACATTCGATGTGTATGTTTGAATTGTCTTCTTCACACATCGAGGACTCTGTGTGAATACTATTCTCACTATTTACAAACACTCGCGCTTTTTAAATATTGTGGCCCCCCCTTTTACAGACGTCCACGTTTATAATTTAGTGCCGATGTTCAAATATACACGTATCGGTTTAAAGATTAAAACATAACAGGGGAACAAATTTCTTTCCTTCAAAAAATTTTTAGTTAAAACGGAGTTCTATTACAACCAGCATAGGCATACTAATTTATACATCTAAAAACTGAAAAAAAACATTATCATTTCGCCTTCAGTCCCTGGATCAACTTCTTCACTTGGGCCGTGCGAGTTCTTAGTCGGTCGAGTTTTTCGGAGAGGACGACTTCCTTGTCCGCAAGCTCGACGAGCATGTCCTCCAGAAAGCACTCCAACTCTTCGCTGTTGGAGTGCTCGCGGGTGAGTGAAGGCGCTGCATCTGAAGGCGTTGCGGTGCGAGGCCCTACAATGAAGGCTTTTAACAATTTCGAAAATAAATAAATTTTCCATAACATGGGCGCAGAAATCTTACGGTATGACTTACCTCCACATAATCGATCGGCGGTAGCAGCGGGAGGCGTATTCATCCTCCCAGGGTATGGAATGCGGAGGTCACTATACGCCACCTCGGCCACAGTGTTCTGGGCGTCCTTCGCTGTTTTCGCAGGGTAAGGGCTGTAGTAAGTGGTCCCATCAACCGACACCGTGCCCAAGAAGGCGGGGATGTGGTCGGGGCCCTCCCTGACGGTTGAGTACCCCGACGACGGCCGGCGGGTTCTCTGGCAGATCTCGTTGAGGAGGGACTTATACATACTTCTTTCTCTGTGTGTAATATGTGGATGTGCCTTTGATTTCCGTTTATTGTTTAAATAGAAGTCTAGGGGTCGCAAGTTCGCCTAACGTACTCCGTGCATTGATGCTTACGTGTGGAATTTGAATTCAAATGTAATTGCACAAATAAATAGTAATGAATTAGCATTCGTACTGGGATTTCACTCTAATGACGTCTTGTCGTCATTAATTCGGACTCAATACATGATTTAAACTCACACTGAACTCTTCAAATATCAATCATTGTGTGTAACATTTTAACCACTATATGTACCATACAACGTCTTCATTAAACATTCCGCCAAAGATGTGTAAAACTCGCCGCCGTATCTGTTTAAATATAACGTCTATGTTTATGCGTCACTATCTTACATTCGTTCCCGAAGTTCAAATACAAAAGAATGACAACAAGCGATGTGCCTGTTTAACGTTATTGGTTATCGTTTATTACCAAGATTTTCCGTTTAACATTCACTGCGTACGCTTCAATTTGTGTGTAACTCTTTAAATGTGTCACCATTTAACATTAGGTTTATTCGATTAAAAATTCAGTGCATACAACGAAATTCGTTTATTCTATGTTTAAATATCAGGGCGTCATAACCAAATAAATGTATGCTCTTTAAAGATTATCCTTTTACGAAGACTAATCGGCGACACTTTCATTGCAAGTTCTACGATTGTGACCGGACGCGTGGCAGCGGCTGCAATGTAACTCGCGGACATCAAACGCTTGCGACTCGATCCTCCTTCGTCTAGGACGACCAGGTTGCCGTCTCGTCACAGGCGGCCGCAAAAGCAGATCTCGATTGTTGTCCGTGGGCCTCTCATTGTCGGGTATGGGAAATATAGCTTCCTTATACGCCAACTTGTAAGTGTCGACGGTGAAGTGATCGCTAATAAAACGATGAACATTGTTGTCCGTCAGCAATATCGCAGAGCAAGCGTGTTTGCACGGGATGCCATAAACTTGCCATCTGTGACATGAGCAAGTTCTACTGGCAAGGTCTACAGAGTTACTGCACTGGTCAATCACTTCGTAACGATCAGCGAGACAGCGAGCAACTTGAAGACTTCGGCTATCCTGCACAAGCGTCTCAACCTTTGAATGTATGTCCGGGCATAAGAAAGTCTCCCATTTGTTCGCTTGCTCACGGCGAGTGCATAACATGCGCATCAGCTTGTACCTGCACAACGAATATCGGAAATCTTAAAGAAATTTACGCGAATATATGAATATTTAAAGACAACTACATCGGAGTAAATAGAACAGTAATAAACTAAAGATCGAAGAAGAAAAACATATACGACGGTATTTAAACCGAGACAATGATATTTACATTTGTTATCTTACACAGGATTCTACCAGACTAAAGGGTTAATGTGAATGTTAAACACCGACGACGATATCAAACTGCGGACAGTGCATGTTAAACACAGATAACGAACATTAAAGGGTAACGGGTAAGCTTAAGCGTTACATGTATTTAACCTTCGAATACCTTATAGCGTCGACCATTTTCATCACCGGTAGGTGTCGAGCTTCTTTGATCCACGCATTGAATGACTCAGCTACATTCGAATACATCTCGCCCCATCGGTCACCTTTGAACAGATAATTCGACCAGTGTGACATGTCGGATTTGTGAATCAACCACTGAAACGCTTCGGGTGACGCGGCCCGCAGTTCATTGACGGTGTCATCGAATTCTTTAGCCGTCGTTGCCCACGCGATACGAAAGCATATGGACCAGCACTCCTCCCTCAATGCCTTCCCAAGTCTGCCATTGGCTTTCATAAAATTGGCCTCCAAGTGCCGAAGGCAGTACGCGTGCGGGGATGAAGGGAAAACTCTCACAACAGCGTTCACAAGGCCCTTTGACCTATCCAAAACGAATGTAATTGTCTCTTGGTAGTCTCCTTCGTCGTATAAAGCATCACCTAACTTGGAAATGAACCACGTCCAATTGGCGTCGGTCTCGTTGTCGATAATAGCAAAGGCGACGTGGAAGAAGCCATTGTTCCCATCCTTCCCTGTGGCACCCAAGAGAGTACCCCGATACTTTCCAAGGAGGTGAGTACCATCGACAAACAGCAGCGGCCTGCATGCCCGCTTGAACCCCAAAATGCACGCGCTGAAAGAGAAGAACGCACGTTTAAAACGCTCACCGTCTCTTTCCACAAACGCGATGCTGCCGGGGTTTGTCTCAGCCACCTTATGGACGTACCAAAGCAACAGATCGTAGCTGGAGATGTCGCTGCCGTCGAGGATCACCCGGGCATGCTCTTTTCCGAGCCAAGCCTGCTTGTATGGAATGTGGACACCATGCTCCCGCAACATGTCTTTCTGAATGTCGATGGCCTTGTACAAGGGCCGGTCCTTCAGCTTCTGAATCACTCGTGCGCTGACCCATTTTTTGGACGCTTTCGGGTGTGACCCCGAGCCAATTCCACCACCGCAGGTGTGCGTCGGGTCCATTGTCTTGATTCTGAAGGTATTTCTATTATATTCCTTTGATGCGTGAACTCGCCATTGACATCCACCGGCCGCGCATTCCACAGTAACCTGGTATTTTTCGTTCTTTACGAATTTGAAATCAAAATTCCGACTGATAGCAAAATTGCGAAGTGTATCTCGGAAATGTTCAACGCCATCAAAACGTTGTCCGACGTCCAACGACAACACTTCATGTTGATCTGACGATGATGGCAGGCATGCGACACTATCCGGGTCGCCATGTGATGGGACAGAAGCACTCCCAGATTCTGAATTCCTGCCAACACTTCAGTTCAAACGCAAACGATCAGAATTTAAGCATAAAGTCAACTTATTTAAACGCCGAAGTTAATATTTACACGTTAACAGCCATAGTTAAACAGAGATGTAATAATGCAAACGGTATATGATAGGACACAGAAACATGATAAATTAATCGGAGACGCCAAATTTAAACGGATAATTCATTCTTTAATACAGATAATGGTAGTGTTAAACACTAACTGACATACAACTGCATAATTGTTTTAGAGCAACGCATTACCACGACAATAACTCGTTTTCAGAAGGCTGCCGTGGCACGTCATCCGTCTCGACAACCATATCGACTACACCGCCTTTGAGGATGGAGAACACATGACACATGCGCTGGAAGTCGACCTCGTTCTCTATTGGGCAAACCGTATTATGTCCATCGGGTGTGATGAACTTCACCCTCGCGCAACAAACATTGAGACCCCAGCGCTCACAAATCTCACCTAACACTGACGCCCATTCAGTTGACGCGGTGAACGTCAGCACTCGTCCCTCCCCGTTGTATCTAGCAATGGCACAAAAACTGTCCATAATATCGGGTGACCGGAGGAATTCAAATCCAAAAACCAACTTAGCAGAAGGAAAAGGAGAACAAGAACAAAATTATGTAATTCGCCTTCTAAGCTCTCTAAGCGAACAAGAAACCATTAAGGGGGAAAAAACTCACATATGTATGCGTAAATGTGAGACATGACATGATGTGATCGCGCGGGGTTTTTTCCCACCATTTGCAGGGCAAAAATGGATTTTCGTAACACGGACCCATTTCATGTCACGGACGGGGGTAGAAGGGAACCAAACTATAACGGAGGGGCTGTCCGGGGTGTGAAAAAAAAAGAGAGGGTTTTTGGTCAGTTTTGAAATTCACGAAGGGTGAACAGTAATTTTCCTTTTTAAAATTAAGAGATATACATATTTGTCCAAAACAAATTTTAAAAATTACAATTCATTTAATAATCTGCCATAAAATTGTTTTAGTGATAATAAAATTACTAAATTTCTTACTAGTAATAATATATTACCAAATATTATCAATGTCATCAATGCCATTTCAAATTATCATATAAACCAAATAATGCTCAATATTTGAAGTGTTAACGTAGAAAGTTGAATAAAACAATGATTAGTTTTTTTAAGGGTGTTTTTTATTCATCCGAAGGTCCTCATTTGCAGCATTGCTTAGGTTTAAATTTTTATTATAAATAATTTTTAATTAAAAACACATTAAGCTTATGTTTTTAATGATAATAATTTTTTATTTTTATTTATTCGAGATTTAAATGGTCATTGATTGGGATCAGGGCGTTGAACTACTGATTTTCTCTATATAAGAGTCAAATATCTTATGACCATAGTTAGATAAGGATTTTCCCCTTATGTTTCCATTAATAAGTTATAATTTTTCAAAATTATTTAAACAAAAATAAAATATTGTATTTTTCGATAGTCATAGTGTGTATCATTCTTTAATTAGATATTGTATTTTAGTTGATGTCCTTACAATTATGATATTTGGAGTTGTACATAGATGATAGTGTCTTGATTATTATTATTATTATTTGGATTTTTTATGATTCCAATTTTTATTTGATTTTGGTTTTGTTTTTGGTTTGTGGCACTAAGGATAGGGTTTAAAAAAGTAATTTATCCTAAGAAATTTTTTAATTGAAATTATTTTGTTAAATAGTAAAAATAATATTTATTTAATACTATTCATATTGTAATATATGTGTTGCATTGGCCAACCATTTAATTAAGATTAAAAAAATGTATTATACCTTGTGATTACAAACTTTCCCAAATTAAATAATATCATTTGTTGACTTAAATAATCATAAAATTTTAGGAGAAAAGCATAAATGCAATTCCATTATATAGATGTAGTTTTTACAATTATAACTTACTTTAAAAAAAAAAAGAAAATGCAAATTGATACAAAATAAGATTAATTCATATGTATTCATTGCATGGTATTTTACAATACATTTATAAAAGTTATTATGTATATGATCATACGATGGTTATACGAGATTCAAATAAATACAAATAAACCCATCCCAAAAATCCATGGATTTATGGATTTATGGATTCATATATGCATATATCGGAAGCAAATATCTTTCTATATAGATCTTCAAATGAGAGAAAGTGTACTAATAGTCACTCGACGACTATTAATTTGCATATATGCGTTTGCTCTATATTTGTGTACGTCTCTCACTTTTCTTAAATGAAAATACTTATCGCCCATTTATCAATATGTATGTATATATTAAAAAATTATTAGACAAATCGCTTTTTTTATGCTGATTTATCTTAAATATTCAATTGATTACAAAAATACAAATTTCTCATTATACACGAAATCAAATACACATTTACATGCATAACAATTAACAATCGTTGTATTTACCCACAAAGATAAATACCATTTTTCAAGTTTATTTTTGACACTTGCATACTTCTACTTTGCAAACACAAACATTTTAACTCATTGATATATTTTAACTTTTTCATCAATATCATATCACTCACATAAAAACCACACTTTTAATTAAAAAATTACTATTTTTTCAATTAAGACTTGTTTGCATATACTTGATTTGGTTAGAATGGTTAAACTACAACTTTGTTAAATAAAAGGGTTTTTTGCAGGTGTACCCTGAATAATTTTAAAATTGCATATTTACCCCTGAATAAAAGATAATTGCATATATACCATTGAATAATATATTTAATTGTGTATATACCCTTTAGGTTCAAATTAGTTGAAAAATCATCCGTTAACAAACAGCAGATATATAAAATGACCATTATACCATTTACATATATATCATTGAAAAGTTTTTTATTATAAAATGACCATTATAGAAGGTTATTTTAGACATTTTATATATCTTAATCAAGATTATAACTATAATTAATAAATTTAATTAACTTTTGTTAACAGAATCTAACGGTAGGGGCACATCCATAATTATCTATATTTTTTAAGGGTATATACACAATTATATTTTTTATGAGGATAAATATTTAATTATAAAATTTTTGAGGGGTATATACTCAACTTTCTCTAAATAAAATGTATAACAATTAAAACATATGAAAACATATGAAATAAGAAAACAATCAAATCAGCCTAAATAAAATTTAGAATGCTCAAGTTCCACTAAGATATTGCGTTAACAAGTATTTCCTCAATTCTAATATACAAGTCATTCTTGTATAACAATTAACAAGTATTTCTCCATAAGATATTGCGTTAACAAGTGTTTTTTCTCTATAATGTTCATCCCCTAAAGTTCCCCTTTACCACCATTTGTCAAGCTTTTATTGGTTGCCTTTTATTTATTTTTTCCTTTTTGCATTCAATGGGTCCCACACCTCCCCCTTTTAGTGATGGCAACGGGTCGGGTCGGGTGCGGGTTTTACCATACCCGAACCCGAACCCGCTACCCCGCCGCCATACCCGAACCCGTACGCGAACCCGACGGGTTTTTAGAACCCCATCCCACACCCGAACCCAACGGGTATCGGGTACCCGCGGGTATACCCGACCCAAAATAACCTATTTAAAAATATTTAAAATAAATTACAAAAATTAAGTAGAAATTAAAATAAGCATTCAAACAACCACACAATATACAAATTCAACCTAAAATACACATTCAAATCATAGGTTGTTTTTTTGTTCAAATAACCATAATTCAAGTAGAAATTAAAATAACCATTCAAAACAACACAAAATATATAAATTTAACATAAAATAAACATTCAAATTATATATGTATTTTTTTACAAATCGGCCCCCAACTTTAACAAAATTTTTGCTTATTACTTAATAAGGTCTTGAAAATTTGAAAGAATATAAATAAATATTAGGGACTTTTTAATAATATATCATCGGGTCGGGTTCGGGTACGGGTTCGGGTCGGGTATCAAAATTTCCATACCCGACCCGCACCCGTTTTATACTTATCGGGTTTTACCCGAACCCGACCCGAAACCCGGTCAAACCGGGTATTACCCGTCAAACTCGGGTCGGGTCGGGTCGGGCCAGGTCGGGTTTGGTTATTTTTGCCATCCCTACCCCCTTTCCTCTAAATATATACTACTATGTACTTTATTTTGTCTCGATTAAACTACTAATATATATTTTATTTCCTCTCAATACATACTTTATTTTCTTCCAACTAAACTAATTTTGAATTTTATAAAATGAAATTTATTTTATTATTATTTGTCCTCTATTTATTAAAATATAAAATACAAAATTATTTTAATCGAGAGAAAATAAAGTTTATTTTCTAAATTCTATAAAATTTAAAATATAAAAATATAAAAATATAAAAGAAACAATGGATAAGATTTAGTTTTCAAAATAAATACTTAATAAATTAATTAGATTTTGAGTGAAATCATCAAAACCTGAATTGAAAAATACTGTATCGAAAAACACTAAATTGGGACAAATCCTCTCCCGAAAAACACTAAACTGGTTGTTTTTATTTATTTTTTTCCATTTTTTGCATTCAATGGGTCCCACACCTCCCACTTTCCTTTCCATAGATACTAATATATACTTTATTTTCTCTCAATTAAAGTACTAATATATATAATATATATAATATATACTAATACATACTAATATATACTTTATTTCCTCTCAATACATACTTTATTTTCTCCCAATTAAACTAATTTTAAATTTTATATTATTATTGTTTGTCCTCTATTTATTAAAAAATAAAATACAAAATTTTTTTAATTGGGAGAAAATAAAGTTTATTTTCTAAATTCTAAAAAATTTAAAATATAAAAACATAAAATAAACAATAGATAAGGTTTAGTTTTCAAAATAAAAACTTAATAAATGAATTAGATTTTGAGTATGGTCATTAAAGTCCGAATTGAAAAATACTAGACTGAAAAACATTGGACTGGAGCCAAAACCCCTTGAAAGACGCACACTTTATTTTTTTTATTTTAATGATTGAAAATGACATGATTAAATCTTGTGACTTTTTTTATTTTTCATGTCCCACTATATGAGTGGGATTTATCAAAATTAAAATATCAACATGAGAGCGGTTTAATTTATGTTGTTATTATTATTATTATTATTATTATTATTATTATTATTATTATTATTATTATTATTATTATTATTGTATGTTATACAATTTTTTTATTGTTTTATTCATTTATTTTTGACAAAATATGATAAACGTATAATAATAAATACACAGATGTAAATTAAATTCAATAGTTAATTATGTGCTCATCTTACTTTAATTTTAAGATTTGATTTCATATATTCTCCGAATGAATCAAAACCCAGAAAATTTTTAATTTATAATATAAAATAAAAAAAGAATAATGGAGTTGTTGTCCTTGATCTAAACCAATATAAATTAATAAAAGTAAAAGTTAGTTACTTCACAATTAATCCTTGAACTAATTTTAAAAAATTAATATTAATATTATAGTTTAATTTTAAGTTACAGTTACCATCACTTTGATTTTAACACTTAAAATTCATGCAAATTAAATTATAGTTTAATTGGTGAAGTAAAAATTAGTTACTTTACAAAAAATTCTTGAATAATGCATTGTTTTAATTTTAAGATTTTAAGTTATAGTTACAACAACTTTGATTTTATTAATATGAATATTTTTTAAAACTAAATAAAAGATGTAATTAATACATGGGAAATTTTTATTAAGCTTCTCTTAAAGCCATTTGTCAAGTTTTAAGATATTATTAATACTAATAATACTTGAATAATGGAGGTTTGATTTTCTTTGTTCACTTTCTTTTGTTGTTTTTTTTATTAATTTATTGATGGTGATGTTCATCATATTTTATGTTTATGTGCTATATCTTTTTCAATGAAAATTTCTCTAAGATACACTAATAAATGTTAGTCTTAATTTAGGTGTCATCTTTGCAACATAACAATGAGATAAAAAGAAAGCGTTTGAATTTGATCAAATACATTGACCAACACTTCAAAGGCTATATTTTTTTAATGTATAGTTAACATAATATGAAATATCACACTTACAATTTTTTTTAAAATTATTTAAAAAACTCAAGAATGAATATATATTAATCTTAAATATATGTATAAGATATTGCAAAGCAGCAGTTTTCTGAGGATTTGTTTTTATTCTTCTTTGTGGTTCTGCAATTGTTAATGTACTCACTGGTAAGAACATCTGTCTCACAAATTTCTTAATACCTCTTAGCCTCATAGTTTATACTTAAGCTCGAGGATTAAAAGCCACATTCTTGCCAAATTACATACATTGTCATTGGTATGTGATATTAATTTGAAGTACAGCTACATTATTGAATTTTAGTTGTTGTTTGTTAAGTAAATTTGATCAATTGATGTAAAAAAATATTGAATAATTGTGAACATGATTATTTAAAATATCACTTTTTTAGTATAATTATTATAATTATTACTAAATTTTTTTAAAATATTATTACAATTTACATGAATCCCGGAGCGTAAGCCCGGGCATCCATGCTAGTAGTTATTGTTGTATAACCCCAAAACAATGTTTATTTTTTTTTAAATTTTATTATTTTAAAAATTCAAAGTAATACTTATAAAGGGAGTCATATGCATATTCAGTCTAAAAAAAAAAAAAATGTGCTTCCAATAAATGAGCAATTTAGTTATTAATTTTTTTATTTTAAATTTTAAAAATATAACGTTATTTTTAACTCTGGTGCAAGATCTTTTTTTTTTTTTTTGTCAAGAAGAACGAAGCCTTTAATAGGCCCGTTAAATTAAGACAGGGGCGTGCGCATGCCTTGACTGCGGCCTGTGGGGCCGCGCACATATGGGCGCTGGTACCACCCATAGTTCGTGCTCACAATTCTCAGACATGCACCCTCACCCTGAGGATTTGAACTCTCGCCACTTGCGAAACGTCCTCACGGGGAACCTAAATGTCAATTGACCCAAAAGCCGTTGGCTGGTTCAAGATCTTTAAAACCAGTTATATATGAGAATGGAGGGAATAATAACAAAGATACTAGCATCACTCACGAGACAATCACAATGAGTGGATCATCTATTAAGCATGACACTAGAAATAGCTGCAACTTTTTTAAACTTTTTTAAAAATATATAATAACAACACGAAACATACAAATACAAATAAATTTTGCATTTTACTAAAATGGAGATTGAGTGGCATGAGATTGAAAACAACACGAAATATATCATTTTAGAGATATATGATATATTGTTATTGTCTTACATAATAAAGGGTTATTTGGATGAGTTTCTGAAAAGTCCAAAACTGTTTTTTGATAAGTTAAACACTTTAAAGTTTAGAATAACTTGTTTGTATTGGTTTTTCTGTATAAACAAAAATCGATAAAAAAATTGTTTTTTTTAGAAAACGGTGATGTGATGCTTTTAAGAAAAGAACCTTTCGGAAGTTTTTTGGGTATGAAATTATTAAATTAGTCTTATTAAATAAAAAATTGATTGTGTTTTTATATTTTTTTCCTCAACATTCTCTAGCTTTAATAGTTTTCTTTACATCCGAGCCCTATTATTATTATTATTATTATTATTATTATTATTATTATCAATAGCAATTATGTTTTAAATATATAATAGTTGAGCTATTATAATAGTTCAATGAATACTTATTTTAGTAATTTACCATTAAATTTTTTTTTTAAAAATGCATATCAAACGTTCACATATATAAAAATATTTTTATATTAACTTATCCAAATATAAAATACAGAAGTGTATTTTTTAACTTAAAATACGTCTCTACTAAACTAAAAGAAACATTTTTTTTATGTTAATCCAAACAAGACATAAATTTTTAGGAGATTGTTAAATAACTCGTGGTTGTGAACTTTGTAAAAAAAAAAAGAAAAAAAGAAAATCCAAACAGCATGCAATTGTTTCCGAAATATGTTATTTTTTGGTTTAATTTTTGTTGATAAAAAGCTTTGATTTTTTATTCGAAGAAGGAAGAAGACATTGGATTGATCGGTGCGAGATATCTCCGTCACACGCCGGGAATGAAAAAGAAAAAAAAAAAAAAGCTCAAAAAAAGGGGAAAAAAAGGGAAGCCTCGGCCTCTTAAAACCCTGTCGCTCGCTCGCTCGGTCGCTGCCTGCTGACCCTGCCGCTACTCTGCACGGCCCTTCCACGTGTCAAGCTCCCATTGGTTTCAGGGCCCGGGATGGTCGCCCGGGTCGCGCACACGCGCACCGGCCCCTCTCTCCGCAGCCCCCAATGATATTCCCCCCACCCAACCCCCCCTTCTCTCGCTCTCTCTTGCCCTAGCGCGCCCCATCTCCTCTTTCGATCGGCCCCCTGCCCCCTTCTTCATTCCGAGCGAGAGCAGCTGGAGATCAGGCGCCGGCGGGGACTGGGCTGTGGATTGTGGATGGAGATGTGAAGGATTCCAGGTAAAACTCAGTGGATTTTCGTTTTTGAGATTGTGGTGAATGAATGATTGATTGAGTGCTTGGTTGTGGTGCTCTCGGTTCTAATTCGGTTCGGATCCGTTTAATCGGAGGTTGTTGTTTCGTTTCTTGCTGGAAAGGAAAGGTCTCGCCTTTGAGGGTTTTCGGTGCGGTTCAGCTTCGCAAGATCGCATCTTTGGTTTTCTTTCTTTCGTTCTGTTTGCTTTTTAGGGGTGTTGTTTTTTTCAGCTTGTTTTGAGTTTTTATTTGGAGGGTCTGTGACTGGTTTTGCGGATTGGAAGATTTGAAGATTGGTCGCCAGGTGAATCTGTGTTTGTGCTGCTTTTTTGGAGACTGTTGAGCTGCTTTTGTCACGGAAAGAAGGGACTTGGGTTGAGAGAATGTGGATTGTTGTGAATGTGAAATTGGTGATCTGACGGATTTGTTCTAGTTTGCTGAAGTGATATTGGGGTTTTGGAGATGTTCTTCCAAAAGAGTGCACTGTATTTTTTTCATGGTGTGCTATTGTCATTGGGTTCAAGGTGGCTGGATTTTGGTCTCTGTTCGCTGATGTGAAGACTATTGTCATGAATTCCTCTGTGAAGCTTCTGGGAAACCTTTTTTAGGGTTTGGTTGGTAGCCTGTGGTAATGGTGATTTATTAGAATTTATTAATGTTTGAAGCATCAACTGCATTCAGTTATCCAATTTAGTTATATTATTTAGGCTTTGCTTGCAATGTTAAAGCATGATTCTGAGGAAATAAGTGGTGGCATTATGATCTTCTATTCGTCAAACAATAGCATGAATCTAACTGCGGCATGATGTGCGACTTTATAAAGGAAAGCCTTTTGTCGAGCTCCACGTGTTAAATTTTTAGAAGCTAAGATAGGAGGGCTTTAACAATCAGAAAGACTGAGTAGTGAATGCCATTAGTGTGAGAGATCATTTTGCTGACGGTTTTTGATGAATAATTCTGGTCTGAGTGGTTTCTGGAAGGAATGACAACGACAATAGCGCTGACTACTCTGGCAAAAATAAAGAAAGGGGCCTCTAGTGGTTGTGGCAAAGGAAAACAGCTGATGCTGCCTGTGAACGAAAAACTGTTTGAATGCCCACTCAATTGCACATTAACTGCAATGATGACATTGGCAAGGGCGAAACTCGAAGGAAATACAATGGATAAGATATAATATTACGTCCGTTACAAAATAAGAACTTATTCACGGCAATGATCAAAAAGAAGTTTGGGTACTAGTCCTGTGAATGGTCATGTGCTGGCAATGTGAAGGAACTGGGTGCACAAGCATGGGTTTATTTAAGAGTATTTCTTTTTGAGGGTATTATATTTGCTGATATCTCATTGGTATATGGCCAAGCAAGAAATCCACAGCCTTTTGTCGTATTTGGGCTAGGTCTACGAGGCCATTTCAGGAATCAATGGTGCCCCACTCTGATTGGAGCTCAAGAAATGGCAGATCTGTACGGCTGGAATCTAGCTCATAAAAGGCCCTGAGACAAAGTTTGGCGCAATTTGGAAGGGGTCAATTTATGCAAAGTTTACAGAATGGAATGTACATAACTGATTGCAGAATATCTTGCAGCTCTTCATGATAAACCCTGAACTGTTGCTTGGTTTCAAATGGAAAGATACATTGATTAAGTTGCAACATTGAAGACTGCAAGTTGGCTCCAAAATTCAAGTGGGTTTGGATTTTAGAATCATTTGGATCATAACAATTATTTGTCTTGTCATTATATCTGTATGTCCATGACAGTTCACTTGGACAATTCTGGTGGTGGTATATTACTTTGTAAATTTGCAAGTTCCCTGGATTGATCAAGATGTCCGGACTGGAATGGATGAGAGAATTTATTAGCTGACACGGACATGTTGCTAGTTAACTAGGATTTTTTTTTCCTTGCTTTCTTTAAACAATCATTTTGTTTCTAATTTGAGTATCTTTCATCACCTTACTTTTTTGTGTGTTTTTTGATTGTGGATTCAGGATTTGGAGGGGTATAAAGATGAGAGAAGCTGGTCCTTTACATGATAGAATGATAGATAGAAATTGGGTCTTGAAGCGCAAGAGAAAACGAGTTGCATACAGATCTGAGTTATCTAGGAAAGGGGATCCCTCTCTGTCATTAGAGACCCCAAGGAACTATTCTTCTGCTAAGCGGAAGTTGAAAGGCGATGTCAGTGTTACTCGATTTTCTAACAAGATAAAAGGACATGATGGGGTAATTTTTTTTTTTTTTTTTTTTTTTGGTTTTTTGTTTTTGGATTTTTGTTCTTTGTCAGCCTTATCTTAGATTTGAGTGACATATCATTCTCTCATGATGTACTCCCTCATTTTTTCTACCTTGATCTGTCTTGCTAGTTATTTTTGGTTAATAGTGTTGTATGCTTATATTTGGGACTTAAAATTGTGTCCTATAAACATGTTGTAGAAGCAGTCAGATGGAGCAGAGGCTGACCAGTAAAAGCCAATTCTGGAGTATGAAATCTGATATTTTGTTGAGCATCTGTGTTTTTTTACTATTGATTGTGATCTTGAATTTCATAACCATATCTGAACCATTAAAGCACTTCTACTACAAAATTATCATTTTAATGTGAAATGGCAGAAAATAAAAAATGAGGGAAACAAATTTGGAGTCAGCATTATTAGCAAAAATGATAGGATTTTTGCATGGTTCTAGACTTGTATCACATTTACGGATAATGACATCAATTTTCAAGTTGCTTATCCTGTTTTGGTGACTATCACACTCCTAAAATGTTTGCCTTCTGTACAATATTGATGGATGCTCCAAAACGGGAAAAAATGCTGAAAATCCTAGCATCACATGTATACATTGCAAGATTTTCACCTTCCACATGTACCACTAAATGTCACATTCTTGAAGAGCCATACAACCTTCTTAATATTTTTACATATATACACTTAAAGCTAAGTGAGATATCGATTATCATTTTAAGAATTGATGGGAAATGGGTAAATCATCACCTATACTCAGTATATACTGCCAAATTTTCTAATCCACATTTTTATATTAAACATTAGGAATTAAAAAAAAACCAAAAAAACAATGATACAATGTAAGAACACATGTTTAACCAGGAGGGATATGTCTGTAGATCAACTGCGAACTTTTGATATTTATATTGGGAGAAAATTTTTATGGTGTATATGTAGTTTCAAGACTTTATAGGAGTATATATGTAAAAAGCCCTAAACTTTGTCGTTTCTAGAAAAATTCAATGTTTATTTCCTTCGCCGTCCATGTGCCAACATGCACTGCATACTTTGGTTTCACTAGTTCGTTTAAATGTCTCCTGATGCATTTTCAAAGGTTTATGACTTTCGTTCATTTAATGTGCTATATCTCATTGTTGGCTGATTTGGGAATTCTTGTTATTAGATATCTGTGAAATTCCATTATGTAGCTTGTCATCATACCTCCCAATTTTAACTGTACTAAATCTGTCTTTTTATTCTTTGGTGCAGTATTACTTTGAATGTGTAGAATGTGATCTTGGTGGCAATTTGCTTTGCTGTGACAGTTGTCCTCGTACCTATCACCTAGAGTGTCTTAATCCACCCCTTAAGGTGCATGTTTAATATCTTTTGCTTGTGATCTTCTATTTATCAGGATTTGGAAATTATGAGAATTAATATCATGTTTCTTTTTTTTTTAAAGCGCACACCACCTGGAAAATGGCAATGCCCAAATTGTTGTGGGCAGAAAGAATTTGTCAACCCATCAAGAAATGCAGAAGCTAGTTCAAGGAAAGCTAGAACCAAGGGCACTTTTGAAAAACTTAATCATGTACATAGATCTTCATCCGACCATGTGGTGGCCACTGGGAAAAGTTCAGTGCATGATCGCAAATTTAGTAAAAAAAGTAAAGCTACTATATGTCGTAGGGCTCCTTCTGCTGAAAAGAAACCAGATGCCTCTGAACTTGATGTATCTTGCAGCGCGAAATCAAGTAACTCAAGTGATGGTGGATCAATCAATGGCAATGTAACACCATTAGACGATAAAGCCCAGAATCAAACCAGCACATCTTGTGATTTGGATAGCAATTCGAAAAAGGAAACTCATTCTTCTGTTAAACTCTCAGATGACATTGAGGTATCTCCAGAAGCAATTTTGAATGAAGTGCAAGAAAAGAAATCTATTGTTAGATTAGACCCTCCTACTGAAAGGTCGAAGAAAAATAAGCGGAAGCGTAAGTTAAGCAAGAGAGACAAGAAGGGGGTTCTAACTGAAAAAGTAAAGCTAGTTGCAGAAATTGGTTCTACCAACACATCTAATGAAAGTTCTGATCCTGAGCCTAAGGAGCTGCCTCAAAGGCGAAAACCAGTTAGTCAGTCTACACCTCTCTCAAAGGAGAAACAAAAACTACGAAAGCTTTCCAATAAAAAACGGAGGGAGGTACATTTCATGTCTTAATTCCCTGTTCTGTTGTTGCCTTATATTTTTAGCTCACGGAAATTGCAGTTACCTGGAACTTTTGGAACTATAATATGAAGTTATAGTCACGGTTGTCATTACAAATTCTGTCTCTGCTTTGAACATTAGCGTTAGGTTTTTACAAGGGTAGCATTTTGACTAAAAAATTTGCAAATAAGTATGATATCTTGCTTGCCACTGTCATCAGTGCATTACGAGGTTTTTGTCTATGTTCTTGTTAAGATGCCCAACTTAATCTTGATGATAGTTTGTTTTTGGTGGTTGTTTCTTTTTTACTCTATTAGAACACATTACTATCATTTTATAACAATACCCAACTATTATTCTGAATTGTAGAGGTCCCCTGAGAAAGCTTCTCCCATGTCTGACCAGTTGCATGAACGAGGACTTGATGCAGATAAGACTGTCAAGTTCCATGATGATCTCCAGGATTCAACTCAACAGGTATGCAAAAAAGTGGGAGATCACAGTTTTTTGCTTTAAAGCCAGAAGGATCCCTCTCTTAATAATTCTGTTTACTTTTGACTGTTTCTTATAATAAACAGGTAGATCGGATTCTGGGATGCAGAATTCAGAGTGGCAATAAGGTTTCAGCATATGCTCAACCGGACAAATTTTCCAGTTCTGCACAAACTAAGTCAGGAATTAATTTGGTAAAGCTTCCTATTGAATCAGTGTCCAGTGACATCAATCCTGAGAATGGTACAAAGGATATTATTTTGAAAGTTACTGGAAATGCACATGCGGAAAGTTGTCTTGATAATGAAAATAATATTACTGGTGTTGATGTGAGGAAAAAGGATTCTGGTGTCAAAACATGTAAAACTGTAGAATGCATGGAAGAATCTGAAGCCACCAAAACAATAGAATCTTCCAGAGTTCAATATATGACTTTAAAAGATTCCAAAATTCTTGATGATTCTGCAGTAAATGCGGTGGAAAATAATGAAAACGCTAAAGATGAATCCTTGGAAGAGAATGCCATTGGTGTACTGCCTACCTCAGCCATTCATGCCGATTGTCCCAAACAGGAGTCTCCTCATGTACCTTCCAGTTGTGATTCTGAAGGTGTTCATTGTACAAGTCTAGATGCTCAACCTGATAGCAGTGTTGACAATGGAATACAATTAAAAACTGCTGAGGATCCGAAGCCTGTCGATGATGATACTGCTGTATATGAATTTTTGGTCAAATGGATGGGTCAATCCAACATTCATAACAGTTGGGTCTCTGAATCTCAACTAAAAAATTTAGCGAAGAGGAAATTAGAAAATTACAAGGCCAAGTATGGAACTGCTTTGATAAATATTTGTGAGGAGCAATGGAGTATCCCACAGCGAGTTATTGCTCTCCGAGTTAAAGAGGATGGTATTGATGAAGCTTTGATAAAATGGTATGGTCTTCCTTATGATGAATGTACGTGGGAAAGGCTAGATGAACCTGTGATTGAAAAGTCTGCTCATTTGATTGATGAATTTAAACAATTTGAGTCGCAAGCTATGGATAAGGATCTCAAGGATGACATTTGTAGAGCTAAAGATGATTTCCGTGAAGTAGCTGCTCTGGTGGATCAGCCAAAGGAACTTCAAGGGGGCTCGTTGTTTTCGCATCAGTTAGAAGCATTAAATTGGCTACGGAAATGCTGGCATAAATCGAAAAATGTGATTCTTGCTGATGAAATGGGATTGGGGAAGACTGTATCCGCATGTGCTTTCATATCATCTTTGTGTGTAGAGTTTAAAGCAAAGTTGCCATGCCTAGTCCTGGTTCCTCTGTCAACGATGCCCAACTGGATGGCGGAATTTACATCATGGACTCCTCATCTTAATGTTGTGGAATATCACGGAGGTGCAAAAGCGAGAGCCATGATTCGTCAATATGAATGGCATGCTTGTGGGCCAGAGGGATCACATTCGAAAAGTGCATCATACAAATTTAATGTTCTCTTAACTACTTATGAGATGGTGCTTGCTGACTCCTCTCATCTGCGTGGTGTTCCTTGGGAGGCTCTCATTGTTGATGAAGGCCATCGTTTGAAGAATTCTAGTAGCAAACTTTTTAGTCTTCTGAACACATTTTCCTTTCAACATCGTGTGCTATTAACTGGCACCCCTTTGCAGAACAACATAGGGGAGATGTATAATCTCCTGCACTTTTTGCAGCCTGTTTCATTTTCTTCTCTTTCAGCGTTCGAAGAGAAGTTTAATGACCTTTCTAACGCCGAAAAGGTTGAAGAACTCAAAAAATTGGTTGCACCTCATATGCTTCGAAGGCTTAAAAAAGATGCTATGAAAAATATTCCTCCAAAAACTGAGCGTATTGTACCAGTTGAGTTGTCATCCATACAGGCAGAATACTATCGAGCTATGCTTACAAAGAATTATCAAATTTTACGTAATATAGGAAAAGGGGGCGTACACCAGTCCATGCTAAATATTGTTATGCAACTACGGAAGGTCTGCAATCACCCTTATCTTATACCAGGAACCGAACCAGAATCTGGTTCTACTGACTTCCTCCAGGAAATGCGTATAAAGGCATCAGGGAAATTGACTCTCTTACATTCAATGCTTAAGATTTTAAACAAGGAAGGTCATCGTGTTCTTATTTTCTCTCAGATGACAAAGCTTCTTGATATTCTTGAGGATTATCTGACTATAGAATATGGCTCTAAAACTTTTGAGAGGGTTGATGGCTCAGTGTCAGTTGCAGATCGTCAAGCAGCCATTGCCCGTTTCAATCAGGATAAGTCTAGATTTGTGTTTCTACTATCAACACGATCTTGTGGCCTTGGGATAAATCTAGCTACTGCTGATACTGTCATTATATATGATTCTGACTTTAACCCTCATGCTGATATTCAAGCTATGAATAGAGCACATAGAATTGGGCAGTCCAGTCGACTGCTAGTATACCGTCTTGTAGTTCGTGCTAGTGTTGAAGAGCGTATCTTGCAACTTGCGAAGAAGAAATTGATGCTTGATCAACTTTTTGTGAATAAGTCTGAATCTCAAAAGGAAGTGGAAGATATACTTCGTTGGGGGACTGAGGAACTTTTTAAGGAATCTGATGATGTTACTGGTAAAGATCCAAAAGATAATTCCAGTACCATAACTGATATCATTGCAGATGGGGAGGTTAAGCATAGAAGGAGGGTTGGTGGCCTTGGAGATGTATACCAGGATAAATGCACTGATGGGCCCTCAAAGATTGTGTGGGATGAGAACGCAATACTGAAATTGCTTGATCGTTCTAACCTCCAGTCAGGGGCCTCTGAAAGCCCTGAGGGGGATATAGAGAATGATATGCTTGGATCGGTTAAGGTGAAATTGCTACACCTGTACATTTATTTTAGTGTGTTCTTTTCACGTCTGATTCCAGTTCCTTTTTTGTATTGTTATGTCAATTATTGTGCATTGATTTGCTGGTATATTTCTTGAAAGTTGCTACTTATCCAGAGTCTGATTTACTGCTTTTTTGCTTGCTACAATTAATGACTTAATGCAGTATTGAAACCATGCTAGGTAGTATTTAGTATTTTCTCCAGCACATAAATGACGCCTGTTTAATGTGATTTCTCCCTTCCACAATTGCTATGAAGTCTCTAGATTTGTGTTTTTAACAAAAATTATGCAGAGTAGGTGAAAATTTATTGAAAGGTTGAGCCAACCTGATAGGTACAAGTTTTCTTTTTGCATCACCCACTTTGTACGGGCATTACTACTGTAATTAGTCAGGTTACCATGTGATTTCTTTTATTCATGTGAGCTTTCATTTCAGTATATAATATGACTGCTATTTGCTGAGAAGACTAGCTGTAAAATGGAATTTCATGATCCTCATGACAAAGATTCATCATTCTTTTCACCAGTCACTTGAATGGAATGAAGACTCAAATGAAGATCTTGTGGGAACTGATTCGTCTCCTAATATAGTTGGTGATGGCTCTGAACAAGCCCCTGAAATCAAGGAGGATAATGTAGCTAGTGTCACAGAGGAAAATGAATGGGATCGACTGTTGCGTGTGAGGTAAACTGCAACTTCCGTGATTTTGTTTTTTGTATAATTAGCTATCAGTCTCAATAACTAACTACTATATTTCTTACAGACCTTCTTATTTTCTGAGGAATCAGGATTTTGTTCTCATTCTTGATACTGAACGAATCGTTTTTACTATGCAAATATGTTGTGTTTGGGTATATTTTCTTTAATTCATGGCAAAGCATGATGATATAGTGTTTATATTATACGACAATTTTGGCAACATTTGTCAATTGTGCTGTGGACAGCGTTGCTTCTGTGTCCTAAATCTAGGATTTCGACAAATGATTGATGACTGCAATGAAGATATGATATGACTTCTCTCTAAAAGCTATTTTTATCTTAATTATTTAGGTTTTCAGGATTCCATAAAAATTTGATTCCATGGGCTATATGGTTGAATCTATGAGCACCAGAAAATGGACATAAGGGTTGATCTGGAAGATTTAATGTTAGTAGAAGAATCTAGAATTTAATGCACCATTTTGCTAGTTTATTCTGCTTGAAGCAACCTGCAGCAGCAAATTATGCAACCTGTATGGTCTTCACTGTACATCTACCCTACTGTTTAATTATCTTCAACTTGCTAATAAGTGGTAGTGGATTAAATCAATTCTGTATAAGTTTGGACCATTATATCCAGTTCTTTATCTTGAAATTGCTCTTTGAAACACTATAAAGGATGCGGGCTGTTCCAACATAAAGATTTTCAGATGGTAGTAAAAAATTGATAGGAAGTTTTCTATGGTCATGAGTGCTGCAAATTAAAATGAGGTTGGGAGCAAGGTGCTATTTTCATAGTCCTAGTTGGAGAAACCTCTTGCATCAATCACGCTTGTTATCTAAAGAATAACTGTGGAAGAACTTGTTTAAACAGAAAGAACATAGTCATGGTTCTGTCTTCTGTGTGATGGGTCAATATTGAAATGCAGCAAAAAGTTTTTTCACCTCTCTTGAACTCATATGGTTTTCCAAGCTACATGGAAAGTGTTTTTATTTTTCATGGTGATGGGCTGAAGTCATGGTGCCAATAATTTCCATGGCTTTAGAAAGTTGTAAAGTACTTATTTATTGATAGACTTACATGGGCAAAATGATATCCTCATATACTTTCATAGCACATATTACACGTCACTTTCTCCGTCAACTAGACCTATCTTTTTCTTATATATGTTTGTCTTGTGCATAGTTGAACAATTCAGTCTTCTCTTGACAATGAAATTCTGGTTATTTCTTGTGGAGTTTAGACAAACATGGACATACTTGCTTTGAAGTTCTGCATTAGGAATCTATATTATTTATTCGTTTGAGTAAATGTTGCCATCGGAAGTATGCTCTAAACATTTTTGTTTTTTTATTGCACAATAGGTGGGAAAAGTATCAGACAGAGGAGGAAGCTACCCTTGGCCGGGGCAAGCGCTTGAGAAAAGCGGTTTCTTACAAGGAGACGTTTGCTACAATACCTAGTGAAGCTTTAAGTGAGGTACTTACCGTGTACTTATCTAAGGCAACTCCACTTAATTATCCTCCACATTTTACAAGTATCATTTTTGGCCTTCTTGGAAAGAAGTTCAATAACTCTGATCTGCCTCTACCAATGGTTCTAACGTGGATTGAAAGTGAACCTGTAATGGCAGTTATCTTGTTCGTCTTACTGACCAAATGTTATATTGCACAATTATGTTCTGCGGAAAAACGCGCCTGTAGTTTCATTGAAGAGTTGTGACTTACTGTCCAAATGTGTATATACTAGTTCTTGTCACATCAAAATTGCTTCATGCTTTTCTTGTATTTTGCATGATCACTTTGAAATCTAAAATGCCTGAAGTGTATGGAGCAATAGGTGGTGCATGAAGAGCTGAATATGAGCATGATCAGTAGCTTGCATTAAAACATTTTATTTGAATAAAAATTTCTAGAGTTCATACTAGTTATTTGTTTATTTTTATTTTTTATAAGTGAATAAGACTTGTTTGACTGTACATTCATGATAGAAATTTTATGTAATGTGATGAGGGCTTTTCTTTTGAGTGGCCTTTGTGTTTGTCCACATTACATATGTGGTGACTGCGTGATTTAAGCAATCGTCTGGGTTTCTAGTTTTTCTACTGAGATCTACAATTTGCCTAGTATGCACTGTGTCTATCCTCATTATAACCCTTCCTAATTGACTATTGACTTGAACAGCAAATGAATTACCTAATATGCTGCAGCCTGGAAAATAGGTTAAATGTATATAACTATCTTGTTTTAGATGTTTTTCTGCCCAAAAACATTGTGCATAATGACTTCGATATATAATTCTGGATTATATACTTGTTTAAGTTGTGCTTCTTTGTCAAATCTCCCCGTGTCATTAACTTATTATTGATGATAGCAGAGTGGTAATGAGGATGAGGAGCCGGAACCAGAATACACACCTGCTGGCAGAGCGCATAAAGAAAAATAGTAAGTCGTAGTTTCATTGATTGTTTCATTTCGTCAGCTTGAGTTCTGCAGACTTGCTGAAACCTTTCCACACACAGCGCTAAGCTGCGCGCTAGGCAGAAGGAACGGTTAGCTCGGAGGCACATAATAGAGATACCTTTTGCGACTGAAGGGCTTGATTCTCATATGCAATCGCAGATTTCCTACTTCAAGGAAACAGAGAGTGCATGCCCTAGAAAAACTATGGATGATACAACAGCACCTTCTCACCTTAATGATCGAGAAGCATCAGCAAGCCATCTGGTTGAAGATAAAGATAGGATGGTGAGACAAGGGAAGTTGTTGAAGCATGGAATCAAAAGATTCCACAACTCTCTTCTGGATCTTTCTGTAAGACCTCCCGGATCGCTCCCTCATGATGCTGCCTTGCCAAACCTCCAGTCCAAGAATGCAAGTTGCCCATCTTCGGTGCCTCCTGGCAACAATTTACCTGTTTTAGGACTTTGTGCTCCCAATGCTACTCAGGCAGAATCAGCTCGGAGGTTTCAGTCTTTCCTTAGCCTTCCATCATCATCACATAATGAGCACCGAGGAACGATTACTGGAGTGCCAGACTTTTCAATTCCCCCAACTTCTTGCTCCGGACCTTCAAATATGAACATCAGAGACTCACAGCCAATACTTCCAGAAACATCTGGGGAGGTTTTGCGTTCATCCTTGAAGCGTATTTTATCTGACAGCTATATACCTTTTTGCCATGTATGCTTTTTTTTTTTTGCTCAGTTCATTTTTGAGCTAAAATTTGTGACACCGAGAACTTCATAAATATTTGGTGGATGTGCAGGGCCCCCCTCCGGCTTCGAAAGGAAGTGGCTATGATCCTCATGATTGTTCGAGTTCTTCTTTTGCTGCTTTCAGGGAGAAATTGTGTCTTCCCAGTCTAGGTCTTGACAGTAGGTCATCGCCACCGCCACCCAAATTTCCGCTTCCATCGATGAACTCGGCAAGGCCTTCACATATGGATCTCTTGCCAAACTTGTCTTTGAGCACAAATATGGATCATCCTAGTGTTCCCTTTGAAGAGCTGCCGAATGTCCCACTGGTGCCAAATTTCAGGCAACAGTTGAATGATTGCCTGAAGCTAAAGCAGCAATCCATGGAGCTACCTTCAATACTCGGTTTAAGTCAGATGCAGACCTCTCATAACTCATTGCCTGAAAATCACAAGAGAGTTCTGGACAGTATAATGATGAGAACTGGCTCGGCGAGAAGTAAATTCTCAAAGAAGAGGGTAAAAATAGAGGCGTGGTCAGAAGATGAACTTGATGCTCTTTGGATTGGTGTGAGGAGGCATGGTCGGGGTAACTGGGAGTCCATGCTAAGAGACCCAAAATTGAAGTTCTCAAAGCACAGAACTCCAGGGGAATTATCATCCAGGTGGGCTGAAGAACAGCTCAAGATATTCGATGGGCCAACTTGCAACTCATCAAGATCATCCAGACCTCCTTTGTTGCCCGGGATATCTGATGGAATGATGGCTCGGGCATTGTTTGGCAGTAAATTCACCGGTCTAGGCGCTGATCCCTCCAAATTCCGCTCTCATCTGACAGATATCCAACTTGGCCGGGGGGATTTAAATTCTCCATTTCTTCCTATCTACCCAAGCAATCATTTTGGTGCAGTAAATGAGAGCTTCCCCTCCACTCCGCCGTGGCTTCCTGAAAAGTCCAACTTCAGTACTGATTTTGGCATTGGATCATCTGATCGGCCTGGAAACTTAAATTTGCATACCGATCACCCGTTTGACCTCAATTCATTTGCAGCAGGCAAGAACTTTGTATCACCTAACATGAATTACTCTGCTAGCTTTGATATACCGAAAATGGATGATCAAATATCGGCCAGCAAGTACCTGAAACTGCCAAATTTTCTGGATAGAACGTTACATCCATTGCCAGATAACCACAATACTTCTCACTTCGGTGAAAGCAGTTCTGGATTTCCGCTTGATGCAGAAAAGAAACAGAATTTCGACAAAACACCAATCAACAATGACATCGCTCCAGTTAGCAGCTCAAAAGCAGACAAACTCCCTCATTGGCTTCGAGACGCTGTTAGTCTTCCTCCATCAAAGCCACCAGAGCCCGAGTTGCCTCCTACTGTTACCGCTATTGCTCAATCTGTCCGCCTGCTCTACGGTGATGATAAACCAACTATCCCCCCATTCACCATTCCGGGGCCGCCTCCTTTCCAACCGAAGGATCCAAGAAAAGACCTGAAAAAGAAGAGAAAATTACAGAAACTTCGTCAGGTACATCCCGATGTCGCGGGATCCAGCAAGAACTTTCAGCCTGTTACTTCAGCCATCCCGTCGACTGGTCCAAATCCCAGACCTCCATCCCTGAACCTGAATTTAACTTCACCATCCTCACCATCATTTGAAATCGAAGAAAAGAAATCAGTATCTTTTTCCGTAGCAACTCCGGAAGCTAGTTGCCAGGTAACGGAACCATTCGCCTCAAAAGAGCAGGAAACAACTACTGAGCCAACCGGAAAAGAAGTTCCCGGTGATTCGAAACCCTTTGATGGAGTACTACAAATTGGAAGTACAAACTCACTCATAGGATCATGCGCTGAGACTGCAGAGGTCGGAGATTCTAGCAAGACTAAAACGGATACATGCCAAGATGAAGAGAAAAAAACCGATGAATTATCGTCAGAAGAAACCACACCCGGTGACGGTTCGTAGTGATCATCGTGTACCATGATTTTTTTCGCCTTATTACATCATCGATATTCATCTGTGCTTGACCAGCGGTATGCCATTTTTGTAACTTGGTCAGAAGAACAAATGCTGTCTTGCAGAAAATACATATCTCTGTAAAGTTTTCAAAAAGAGAAATATATTTATTTATATAGTAAGTGTTGCTCAATTGAAATTACTGTATTACAGTGGAACATTGTTGTTAACTTCTTCAGATAAAGATAATTTTTTTTTTCTTTGCAGTCTTCTTGTTCTGTATGAGGCCCCTTTTTTCCCCATATATACCCTGGAACTTTTGTTATTGACATGCTAAGATCATCACTGACTAATTCTATGGAACTTTGTTTAGGTTTCTGTTTTCTTCATATTTATTTATTTATTTATTTTTCCATCACTTCCTGACTTTCATCAGTGACTTCTATTCATCAGCTGCTACGGTCACTTGAAAATCTCTCCAATTTTTTCTTTTGTTTTTGCAAATATACCCCTGTGAAGTTTTGATATTACAATTTTACATCCACCTCATTTTTCATATGTATATATTTTACTGCTTGATTCATTTGGGAGGATTTATATGTAGATAAATCTTTAATAGTGGTAAAAAGGTGGAAGTCTCTTCCTTTTACCTTCAAGAATATGATAAATGACTAAAAACAATGACACGAGAAAAGAAAGAGAAAAAAATCTATCATAAAACTCTCAATCCAATTCAATTACAAGGTAACAAACATGAATCTCATCCTCTTCTCCAACCAAAACTTATGTCTATATGATCTCCATCAATATTATTACATCCATATCATGTTCACAGTAAATAAATGAATTACAGAGAGTTTAAATCTTAAGAAGAAGAAGATGCACTACTTCTCATTTTGCTTCTCTTCTTCACCTTCTGCATGAACTTCTCAATGCCGAAAAAACCCGGTACTTTGCCGGAGATCTTTTTTCCTCCTCCTCCTCCTCCTCCTCCTCCTCCTCTTTGTATGTTACTAGATTTAGTAACAATATTACTAGTTGAGCTCCCTTTGTTGCACCATGAAATGATAATCATGCAGCTCATTGTATGTGTGTGTGTGTGTGTGTGTGTGGTACTTCTATCTTATACACACACAAACATGCTCTTTATATTGTCAAATTTGCTAGTTTTTATTTATTTATTTATTGTTGGTTTGAATTGGGGCCTGAAACAATGGCAAGGGATGTGTAAGTGCATGTGCATCTAGTCTAGTGTATTAATTTTAATTTTAATGGTGAGAAATCTAAAGAGTATGGTTGATATTTTATGCATGAGAAAATTGCTTTCATACCCCTGGGAAGAGTGGGCAATTTGCTGATATTTTCTAATGAAATTATTCTTTTTTAACTTATAATATTTTTATTTATTTATATATTTATCTGACCGAAAATTATTATTTTGGTCATCACCTTTAATTTTCTGTTCACCTCATGAAAACTAAAAGAATTTCAAAAAAAATTTAATGGTATGTACACTGGAGTTGTCACGTTAACACCACGTCGCCGTGCCATTTATCTGCACTGACATGACACATCATCAAAGAGAGCCATGTGGCCACTCTTATTGACATGTCACATGTCATGTTAGTCCTTTTAAACCATTTCTCTAATGGCGTGTCATGTTCACGTTTACAAATGATGCAGTAAACTGTAGTTTACATGATAAATATGGTGTGTATGTAATTAAATTCTCCACAGAATCTCTTAATTTTTTTTAGTGAACATAAATTATAAAGTTGGGTGACTAAAATAATACAAATTGAAGTTCGATGCTTAAAATGAAAAATAACTATAGTATAGCATGTATCAAAAAAATTTATCCGCACAAATGAATTGAGGTATTAACTCCACATATATGCATGCCCCTGGCATGGCTTGACCGCGTTTTATTAAAAAAAAATTGAATGAATGAAAAGGAGTAAATGATAGTTTTTTTAATCAATCTTTTGCCATAATTTTCTTTCAAAGAGGTATATAAATATCATTTCTACAAGAGTATCTGAGTAATTTTTTTTATTTGTGTGTGTGTGTGTGTGTGCATATATTGAGTGAGATAATTTCTTCTATGCTATTCTAACATGGAAATTGGATGTATGTTATATTTTTAATTTTTAAATGTAACTTACATCCGATTTAAGAGGCTAATAAGTAATTTATTTATATTTTTTAAATTTTAGGATATGATTTTCTCAAAAAAATTATATTAGCATTTGAAGCTTTTCAAATAAATTTGTGAACAATAAAAACTCAAATTCATGGTTAATTTTTTTTTCATCTTTTTTGCTTTTAGATTCTCCAAATTAATAAAGGAAAAGAACAAGTTAAACATTGAATTCCAAACTTGCTAGCAACTTATTATTGCCCATTAATTAATAAAAATTTAATAAATTCCATTTAACTCTCTAACGGTTTAAAAAAAAAAAGTGTAGTAGTTGGTACAAAAAATGTTACTTATTGAAATATGATTACTAGTTTTGATCTAATATTTTATATGTAGTACTGTTTCAAGTATAAATTTTTATCACTTTTGAATAACTCTTACTTTAATGCAATATTCAGACCCTATATTATATTGAAAAAATACATCAATAAAAAAATAAAGAAATATTTACGATAAATTATTAAAATTTCCTTCAGTGACTAATTTATATTTATATTAAAATAAAAAATATGTATATGTGGAGGTCAACCCATGGAAGACCACACCCATTGCATATTTGCATATGCGAGACCAGTCAAAGTCAACACAAAATGGAGTTAGGGTTTCCTCTGATTATTATTTTTATTTAGTATTATATATTTATTATTAATAATAAATGCAAAAGAAAACATCATTTTAGTATCACTCCTTTATGCATCTTGAATTAAAAAAAAAAAAGACCATTTTGATTGCATTGTGAGTTTTTCACTAGCTAATATTCATAAATATGATTTTCATGAAATGTGTAGCCACATAATTATGCAATTTTTATAAGGGTATATATGGAAACTTCTCTCTCTTTCTCTCTCTTTCATTAATAAGTTAACAAACTTTGTATAGTATTAATGAAGCATTGGAATGAGAGCATTGATATAAATAATGACAACAGCAATAACAAGAAAGTGAAGACAAGATTGATGATGTTCAATATTATTTATTTATTTGTTTATTATGATTTCCGAACACTGAGGCATTTGCTAAAAAACATGAACGCCAATGTTGGATAAAACAGTTTTCAAGGTAAAAATAAATTTGACATATTTACCATGATTTTTTTTAATATTAAAAAAAAAGCCTTTGAAATCAGAAATTACAGCTTTTTATACATATGAGAAAAACAAACTTTTCTGTTTGCCTATGATCAAACTAAAATTAAAAATGTCAAGTTTTCTACAATAACGGATCAAAAGAATGAGTATTTTTAATTTCCTTTGTGTGCATATAAACATTTCATATTTTAAATATAATTACATAAGTGATAATATATAATTATATATATATATATATATATATATATATATATATATATATATATATATATATATATATATATATATATATATATAGTCTTTGACACATTAATTTCTTGGGACGAAAAACTGAGAGCTCTATAAAAATATGGACTTCTCAAAACATGTATTTTTTAGATGCACAAAAATTCAAATTTAAAACCATTTGTTTAAAAGACACAAGCTTGTACTCATCTGAGCCAAACCCTCTTAGGCAGGGGATATTTTTATTTATTTACTTATACACATGATTGTCTTTTTAAATCTTGAGTTATTATAATTTATCAAATAAATCCATATTTTAAAATATCATTATCTATAAAATTTTTGCAATTGTTCACCTATTTAAGAGAACGAAAATTTCAAAGCAATTACTTGAAGAAGAAGAAGATAAGCTGAAATCTCACATTGACCATTCATATTTAAAAAAGCCTGAACAATAAACAGTTATTCTAATAGAACGTAGAGCATAATTCTTCCTGCATAATTTTTTTATGAACTTTTTTGCATGATATGAAACAGAAATCAGAAAAACATTCAACAAACATAGCAGTTAATTCAACACAAATGCAACATAGCAACGGCTAAATCTTGCAAGAAATAGAACTTCCAAATATTGAGAAGAAGGAAACAGCAAGATAAAAGGATAAAGAGTACTCTAAAGAGTCAAACTATCAATGTTTGATGATCATCTGATAGCAAGGTAGAATACAGAAAGGTAAGAGAAAGATGCTTCTTTTTCTTGTTCTTTTTTTTTCCAAGATTAAACTCGGGGTATTTAAAATTAATCATCATCTTTATATGGGTATTCTTCAGGTACCTGCTTCAGAAGCTTCACTCGTAGCTCGTAGGCATCATCACCATGTAGCATGTCTCGAATCCAGGTGACTTCGGTCTTCATGGACACCTGAAACAATGATGCTGAGTTCAGTGAAGAAGCAAAATTTCACCATTGTAAAAAAGCTACCATTAACCAACTGACAGAGATGGAAAAACAAATTTAAGGCAAAACAACATTTCAATGGTGCATCTGCTGAGCACTGTGACAAAGTTTAATGTTGGTGGAGTTTGTGTTATAAGGACTTCAGATGAACAAAAGGTTTTTGTTCATCAGCCATCACAGTGACACAATGTGCAGTGAAAAACCTCCTTGTCTCCTCATAATTGAACAAAACTCAATATCAAGATCTTATGCTGGTATTCATGAAATTGAAGGCAAAGCCCAACAGGACAGTGCAAAAATGAACCAATATGGATAAGATGGTATAGCAAAAAGCTTCTCCTCAATCACCTGACTTCCTTTTTACAAATCTTGCACAAACTTCACAAGTGAGAAGAGATACCGTAAAACAAGCATACAAAGCCCAAATCGTAATTCATATGAGGTGAGCAGGCTCTTTCAACCTCACATCCTCCTCTTCAGACTATAACTTCCACCTTCCAAATTTTGATGAGATCTCATAGTAGAAACTACTAATAGTAAGATGTGCATAACTAGGAAGGATCAAAGTTGCTTTGTTTTTCAGAGGGTTTGAAAACAACTGGGTACACAGAATTACTTTATATAAACATTACATGGAAAACTTCCTCTCACAAACCCAAAAAAATGCTAATGCAATATACAAATAAACAATAGAACAAACAATCCAAAGTTCAGGAACTAACCATCTCAAGTGCTCCTCTAATAACACCACTTAGAACGTTGCAGTAATAAAGGCCTTGACATGTGTCAGGAAGTTCAACAAAATCTACCAGGGGATTATCCTCCAAAATAAGGCTGCAACTCATACCCTCTGCATCCCAATTGGTCACAGATGCAGTTACCCCTAAAAACATTTTGAAGCCAACCTGTATAACATTTTCCAAACAATCTGACACCTATTAAATATCAGCAAACAAAATGAAGCGGTGTGACAACTATAAATTGTAAGAAGTAGTATTAATAAGAAATAATGGTTTTTAGAAAGAACCATGAAGTAAATTATAGCACAAGATCACACATAAATAATCCATATGCAAAGGAACAAAGTTGCACTTCGATTCATATCTCCACATGAGGTCCTTGTATCAAAAATGACCACGAGGCCCACTGTGCCCCCTATCTGCAGCCTAACCAGTGATTCATTCTCACAATACCACACAGGTTGCTCCAGCATATTCATGAGCTTCAGGTGCATCATATAGATTGGATTGAATAATAAAGACTAATCAAGGGCAGCAGTATGCATAATCTCATGACTGCCATAATTCTTACGTCAAGCTAAATTTCAAACTAGAAATTTATGCATCAAAGTAAGATCATAGCAGCCAATATACAAAATAGAAAAATTGGCACCATGGTTGAGAATATGTGAGTGCTTTGAGGAAACTAGTCCTATGGCTTTCTTCGCAAATGTAAAACGGATAAAAGTTAAACAAACTTTGTGCAATTTATGGGCGAAGTCAACTTCAAGAATTTTAATTAGTTACGAGTTTCTCAAGAATTTGTTCAGCAAAACCTTAAAGATTGCTGTCACATTTTTCCTCATGTAACCTAGAGAAAACTTATGGTGCAGCACTAATATACCATCTCTAAATTCCACGTGGGTAAGTGGTTTCTTACTGAATCCCAAAGTAGATGCACCCTAATGTTGTCATCCCTTCACAGGTTTGCTCAACCTTTTCAACATCCATATTTTGAGTTGCAAAGGTGTAGAATATGGGGATTGTGAAGTCTGAACTAACTAATGTTGCCACTGTTTCCTTGTTCATCTGTATAGACAGGTCAAAATTTTCAATTTCATAATAAGGAAAATTAGGATAAGTTCTAGACAAGAAAAATCCTAAGAATGATATGTTATAAACACACATGGGGAGCTTGGCAGAAATTTCACATCTCAAGTTAAATAGGTTCAATCCAATTCTATTATGAAGTATAGTGAGTGGTTCATCTTCTGAGTCATGCTACACAAAAGAACCAGAAAAAATTATTACCACCGATAGTTTATATGATTGCCATACAAAAAAGACCAGAAACAAAAATCATCAGTCATACTAAAAAAATCATGGGGCACTTAGGTGCTACATTTTACACATAAAATTTCCACACTAGACGTAATGTTTATTAATGAATAAAAAACATGAAATGTCAATAGAGATCATCACAAACCCATGTGTGGGTGTACACGCTTTTCACTTGGAGGCCACAACTTCCAGAAAATAGTTGAGTGTAGGTGAACACCAGAGGTCCATAAGTTAGTGATAGTCACAAAATCACTGTCCAACAATATAGTGCATACTCAATCACTTCATATGAGACACTTCATATGAGACAAATACGACAAGACCTCTCTGAATAATGCCATGTTATTGCTCAACTAGTCTACAACAAATTAAGAAACAAAAAAAAGATCCCTTAAAAGTCATCCCAACAGATCATTGCAGCATTGCTAAAACCTAGTATCCATACTATCAAAGTCAATACCATATGTAACCATATCCAATTTCACAAAAAAGGATATCACCTTTGCAATAACATCAGTTGTTTCCTTGAAATCAGCACACCTAGATACATTTGATTTAGCTAAAAACTCATCGATCAGCCGAACACCGATATTGTAACCCCTGCAAGATAAAATAAAAATAAAAAAAAAATTAAAAACTTAACAGATTAATCACAAAGAACATGACTTTTTGACAATGTGCTCACCAAGCGCATCAATAATCAAACCACGTTCAATGAGAAATGGGAATTTATATATATATATATATATATATATATATATATATATATATATATATATATATATATATAAAAGAAAAGATCCAATTGGATGAAAACGAGAATGAAGATAGATTCATTACATCTGATCGAGCTGCTTGTTGACCTCATCGACCTCCTCGAGATCCGTCAGCAACTGGCGAACAATCGCCCCGTACGTTAGCGAAAACAGCTCCGCGTTCTGAAACCAAAATCAGAGCAAATGATGAATGAATTCGATCAAAAAGAAGCAGGCGGCCAGAACGAATGGGACTAGGGTTTTGATCGTATCTCTTACTATGTGCTCGATGTTGGCGAAGACGGCGTCGCCGGATCTCGGCGGCAGAGGAGCCATCGCCGGAGAAATGCTTCTCTTTCCCCAGATCCCTTCCCAAGTTCTTGTAGGATTGGCGGGTCGGACCTGGTGTTGCTTAGCGGGTCGGGTGGGGTTTTAAACCCGACCCGCAAAAAAACACCGTTTTGGGATTTTTGCAAATAGACCCAAAACTTTTAATATAATTTTAATACATTTTCTTTTGAGAATGTGAGAAACTCTCATATGTGCCCCCAGAATACAATATTTGCTTATATACCCCTTGTCAAAAGTCGCCGAATATTTTATGGGCTTTTGTCTTCTTTCAGTGACTAAAAGTAGGAATTATATCAATATGTCCTTAAGTACAATTAATTATATTATTATATATATATTGATAAAAGTAATAAATTTGTATTAATATCTTTATCGCACTTGAGTTACAACCTCAAATGAACTCTCATTTTATGAGAACATGAGTAGAAATATGATATTACTCATGAGTCAATTTTTTTAATGAAAATTTGAATTATTATTAACTGTTATGTCATATAAGAAATTTATATTAGTACTGCAAATCACTTAAATCAAGTGAGGCATTATTATGCTTTTATACATCTAAATATTTCAAATGTTTCAAAATATTTAAGCGGGAAAAACTTTATAAAATATAATTAATGATTTGGTTCAGTGACACTAAGGTGTCCAAAAAAAACATCTTATTTTGTGCGTGTGTAATTTTAACTTTTTGCAGGAGTATAACTATAAAAAAAGAAAAAAATATATTATAGGCTAATCAGTAATTGTGGAGATCCCCGCAACAGGGGCATACACAAAATTACACATTTGGCAAGGGCGTAAACGCGAAAACCAACAAATATTTATTACTAGTTCTTCATTCCCCAAAGAATACATAAACATCCATCAAAACATAAATACTCTTAATTAACACAACAACAATGAACCCTGAATTCTAAAACCATCTGCTAATTTCAACACCAAAACTCCTCTCATAAAAATTTCTTGTTCCTTCTAATACGACAACATTTCACAACAACAAAATAAATTTTACAACAAATATTTGGCGCTCATACCGTCTTGTGATGACTGTTGAGAGAACTCAATTTTTCGGAGAAATCACCTGTATGATATATTTGACAGTAATTAGTTTGAGTTTTATCAGATGTATGAAATGTTGGAAAACACACAATTGTTTTCGGATTTTCAATGAATCACAGTGAAGTAGCATTACATTGTATTTACCGAAAAGCATGGTGAGAACTTCACAAGATGGAGCAGCTTCCTTGCCCCCTGAAGTTTAATTGAAGTTCAGAGTTTATTATGAATTCATGATTCTTTACTGGATGATAAAATGATATTTATAATCATCTATTCGAGAAGAAAAAAAAAAGAAAAAAAAAAACGGCTTACTTCTTATCAGCTTCATAAGAACTCAGGATCTCCTGATACTTATGCCATATCGGGCCTGTCTCTTGAAGGTTTACATTCTCCGGTCCACCAAGATATGCTTGAACAATGAATTGGTGACTTCTTCGTCTGACATGCAAGCATGAAATAGAAAATAGTTGTTTATAATGCAATGAGAAATACAAAAAGATAGTGCGACACACATTATATCTTTGTCATTTCATTGGATCAGATGGTGACAATAGAAGTAAAATGGTTGAATTTTTCTCTCACCGGCCTTCGTATTCTGATAACCAGACCAAGTACGCGGCACCAAAGTACATGGACACAAAAGGATTACAGAGATCATTCACAGAGCTTACTTTGTATGCATTGTAGCCAATGTCCCTATCATATGAGACAACAAATTAAAAGATCCACGAACAAAACAAACTTCATGATTTAAATTTCCACTTTTAAGATGGTGGCAAATTAACTGAAAAAATAATATATGACATAATGACAAAACGAACTTGTATAGCCAAGAAGCCGTAGGATAGTTAATCCCCATTAATCCGGTATGCGCACGCACTCCATGAACAAATCTCATGCTACATAGTTCAGCAGCAGCAGCTAAAGCTGTCTGTGCAGAGATGATACATCATAAACAACAAGTATTGGAAATGGCTAGCGTGAATTTGATCATATAAGAAAGTGACACAATTCTTTAGATAAGCTTCATGACAAACAACTACATGAGGTGAGTTTTTTCATTCATCATTTAAGTATCAATATTCACCGTCATCATACACTAGGTGCAATTAAGAAAAAAGGACAAGGGCACTACAATGTGTTAATGTGACAAGAAAAGAAATTAAAGACAGAAAGGTTGTCATCAGAGAAAATAATTGAATTGTGCTTACAGAATTTAACTGAGATGATTTCGGGGATGATTGAAAGCATGTTGACATAACAAGCTAAGGAAGAATAAATAACATAGAAAAATTAAATTTTTTGAAAAACTAATATGGTCAACAAATGCAGCAGATAACAAACACTAAAACATGTAAAGAATTCCAAGTAACAGTTATGGCAAGTAAAAAGTCGGGCATACAGGTGTTATTCCTCTTGAATTGAAGTACCGAGAAATAATGATTTCTGCAACTGCCTGTAGAAAGAAAATAATAATAAGTGTGTCAAAAAATTTTGACAAAAAGGCACATATTAATAAATGGGAACCCATCTTTGTTCTGTAAGCTGTAGCTTCATATGCACATTACCTTCACCTCAACTCGAGAAAGGTATGGTCGCCCCTCTGAATCTTGTGAAAAACGCACTTTTCCACGTCTTTCACCAGATGCTGTCCACTCTTTGAGGATATCAGGATGCCTCCATAACTCTTCCATGTCTTCCGGAGATACTATTGAGTCCCAGTATTTCCATGAATAATCACCTAATGTCCACAAAAAGATATCTTGTTGAGAAAAACTGAAGTCACATCGATCATCCAGAGCAGAAAATTCTTTTGTCCAATTCTAATGGGAATTCGAAATTTTTAAAGAGGAATCATAAAACGAGGCCAGAAAAACCTATACTTTCAGTATCATCAATCAAATGCTATCGTACCATATTTAACAGGCCTGCCTAACTTGGCAATCATAAATTGGTTAAAGTATAGCTTGCTGTATTCATTTAAGAAAAGTAACAACCTGCCTTCAGTGAGCTGTTGGTATCAAATGGCCGATTAGCAGGCATTTGTTGTCCACTGCAAATAAAATAAGAATCATCAAATGACTGTAAATACTAACGGTGACAAGCAGTAATATAGAACCAAATTTACACTAAATAGAACAATAATGATGATGCTGATAAGCAGGTGATTACAAACTAGTGTAGAAGTTTTGGATATATTAGGTTATACAAATAGTCTATCAATTTCATCTTGGTGTCAGGCTTATAAATTGCATTCACTTTAGTCAATCAAAATTTCTGTTCAATAATAACCCACTTAGTCTAGCTAAATGTAAATGAACATTGGTGAAATTTCCAAGTTCTAATTTTGAGTTATGCCTGATGATACATTTCAATTGACATAAACCTCTCAAAAGTCATTTAAATAGTAACACTTATGGTTAATTTGTAAATTTCTTCAAAAGGCATAAAAAATCTGAACCCAAACAACATGAATTCAAAAAAACAAACATCATAATAAATTGTGATTGATAGCTCAGTTCTTCATTTTCTCATATTAATCCAGAAGGTCCAGATGCTTCTAACAAACACTCAACCGCTTAGGTGGCAAGCTCTGTTTAACAGAGAGATATTGCTTGAAATATTCTGCAGTTGACTTGTGAGTTGCTTTCTTTATTCCACCCTTGTAAGCCCTCACCACATATTCTTCACTTCTTGCTCTGTGGGAAATAACCAGAGTGTTAATTATATATCTAGCACCGAGATAACAACCCTAGTAAAATATTCATATAAATATGCAAGTCAGGGTCTCTCTTCCTAAAAGCTTAACTTTAGGTTGAAGCAAAACAAACTAATAGGTGTTTTTTTGCATCTAAAATATAAAAATAAACAGAAACAACTGCTGAATAATTCATGTCTTCAGAGCAACACAAAAGCTTGTTTGCAACACAAATTTAAATCATTTATTAGATACAACAAGAAAGATTGAATTCTCAGACATACTTCCCATCATGGCTAGATAACCATATTACGTAGGCCCCAGCAAAATAAATATTTATGAAAGGCCTGAACAGAAGTGATTGATTTCCCTCTATTTCATAATTTCGGTACCCCATTTCCCTGCACAAACAAAAAGGAACGATAAAAGAAACTCAGCAGTTATGTGCTTTCAGGAATTCTTCTAAAAACTGAAAATAAATAGAAATGCTTGTCTATAGTACCTGAACAGCCATTCAGCAGTTTGTGGAATGACCTGCATAATCCCCAACCTAGTTTCCTTTGTTTTGCGATCATACCCCTCTGCAAGAAGTCGTCTGTCACTCCCTATTTCAGCCAAAGCACATAGCATATCCTGTAAAAGAATGTACTTTAAAGGTTAAACACAATTCTTGCAAGGCCCTTGAACAATATGAGGATTTTAATCTTTATTATGTGGTATCATAAGCTCAAGCGAGGTCAAGTATCAGTGCCCATTGATGGAGTTAAATTAGATGTTTCAAAAGAACTAATAATCATCAGAAACCTTTCAAAATAAGTTTGACAATCAACACCATAATATCTCCCTATTTATTTTTGAGTTATTTTTAAGTGATGTTTAGTTGCGTGATAAGTCAGGATAGAATCCCAAATTGTTCCAATCTCTTCAAGTGGGAATAAAAATAACTTTTCTAAAGAAATTAATCAACTAAACATGGTCATTAATAATATTAAAATTGCAATAGGCAATAAGCTTACATTATAATTAGAAAAAATGAATTTAAAATGGTAGTCTGGCTAGAAATTCTTCCCTCAAAACTAAATTCATACTTCAAATCTTTAACGGAATGAACAAACCAAACATCACTTATGTGTTGCCCACAAATACCTATATGCATGATTTCAATGTTCTTAGTAGCTGCTTTTTTCATACTTTATTGTCTAAGCTTCTATTAATTTTATGTGAGCAAAGCATCAAGACATGTATATAATCTGAGTGGTAAGCATATTATATTGCTTTCTCAACAAAGTATTATGGGTAACTATCATTACCTCCTAAAACATGACTATAAACAGAGGTAAATAGACAACTACGCAAGTTTTGCAGGTGTACAAAAATATGCAGAAGGCCATAACCTCTTTACTTTAAAAAAAAGCATTATTTGGGTGTAGTCCAACAATTAGCTTCCAAGTGTATCTGAATCAATGTAAAATCACATTTGGTTCTAGTTGTACCCAAATGATCAGCACCTTTTATGCTGATAATTATCTCAAAATTAAGCACACTGTAGAAGCTACCAATGATAATCGACAACCATAATTATGTAGTGTATCTGTTCATGATATATCAGAGCAAACAAAAATAATGTTAAGAAACCACAAAACAGTTTCAGGGGCAGTAAAGCATAGATGTACTAGCCAAGCAAGAAAGAATTACTTCAGCTCCATGGATGATAGCATAAGGCACAGACAATTTGTCTCAAATAATTAAAACAGAATTAAAAGTTTACATCTCATTATAACAAAAATAGGGAGACATAATAAATGAGAAAACATGTTACCGCATCAAGCTGTGATTTGAAGTGCCGATCAACTATAATTTCAGCAACAGCCTGCACAAATAAGTAATAACAGCATCTGAAAAAAATGTAAAAATTAGAAATAAGATGCAGAGTTGTTTATGAAAAAGTCTACAATATGATTATGACCTAACAATAAGCTGATGGTTTTAACCAATTTGATCAACAGTTATGTTGCAATCATCATGTTTTCAGCAGACAAAAGATTACTGGTCTTCTAAACGATACTAGAATTGTGAGGCTTTCCAAAAATTCATTTTTGCATATGCTAGATACATTCAAGCATGGTTGGCTTTTCAAGATAAGTAAAAATGAGCCTAACTTCATGCCTGAGAATTGCAAGCTCATCCCAGGATATTTTTAATGCCTGCCTTTAGGCTTTTTGACAGAATTGTAATCGCATCAAGAAAACGTAAAATATAATTATATACATATGTATGCCCCAATGGCACAATATGCATCAACAGAAGTTGTAGGTTAGGTAAAATAGCAGATACATATAAAATTCATGGATTCTTTCAATGGGATAAGTGACATACTCTCATTTCTGTTTGTGTAAGGTAAGTCTCTCCATCAGGGTCCCTTGAGAGGTGAACTTTCTGTCCCATTTTTTCTCCAGCATCTAACCATTCTTTTCTCACCTCTGCATCCATCCATAATGTTTGCATGTCCTCCGGATCCACACAATCATCCCAATATTTAAAGCTCACAGACATTTTAAAAATCAGCAGGATGTTTCTGACGATCAAGCAATAGATGAATCCCGTGTTTTTTGTACAGATTCAGCTAACTTAAACATTAGAAGTAGCAGCTAAAGTACACTTGCTAAGCTTAATATACCTGTGCACAAAACATAAGAACATAGAAACTGAAATAGCAGAAATTCTCAGAAACACTACTAAAAGATGCTTTTACATATAGTTACATATGTCTTAAAAGAAAACAAAGACATATTTCACAAGGCACATGATAGTTCAAAGAATCTGGGCAACATGATGCATGAAACAAATATTGTATTGTACCAAATCAGGATGAATCGATAAAGGCTCATTAATGATATTCATATTTTGCATTTGAAGCCTAAGGATATAATAAATGAACAGAATCTCTTATAGATAAGTCAAACAACTAAACAAACAGCCCTTTTTATTTTACACTAATATATCACGTACAAGGTCAATCTTCAATGCTGGTTCAAAATTATAGATTCAGCTGCAGACCTTATATATAATTTCTGAGATCTACATTATCAATTTCATAATTTGGTTTCATGAGAGGAAAAATAAATCAACCTCCCTTGAACTTCTGAATCAGGAATGCTATCAAGCAGGATATTGACATAAACCTAATTTTAGGCATATTTTCCTAATGAGAATAATAACATTAATTTAAGAAAACCGCCCACTAAAAATACAAAGTCTAGTTTTACTTTGAACAAATATGGAAAAAAGCCACCTAGCAGACAGGCTAAACAAAAGACAACTGGTTCATTGGTACCTACACTAACTCCTAATCTAAGGCACTTTTCCTAATGAGAACAATAACATTAATTTCATAAAACTGCTTGCTAAAAATAAGTCTAGTTTTACTCTAAATAAGTATGGAAGAAAAGAAACCTGGCAGACAAATTAAAACAAAAGACAAATGGTTGACTGATAACTACAGTAACTCCTAATCTTAAGCATCTCTTCCTAATAAGAACAACAACATTAAGTTTTATAAAATTGCCCACTAAAGTTACAAAGTCTACTTTTACTACAACAAGTATGGAAGAAAAACCACCAGACTGACAAGCTAAAACAAAACCTAACTGGTTTGTTGGCACCTACACTAACTTTTAATTCTAGGTATCCCTTCTGAATGAAAACAATAACACTAATTTCATAAGACCATCAACTAAAAATACAAAGTCTAGTTTTACTCATAATAGGTATGGAAGGAAAGTGCCTTGCAGACATACTAATTCAAAATACATGTGGTTCCTTGGTGCCTACACTTATTCCTAATCTTTGAAATCTCTCTCTAATGAGACTAATTATATTCATTTTCATAAAATCACCCACTGATGTTACAACATCAGGTTTTACTCTAAATAAGTATGGAAGAAAAGCCAGCTAATGGATAGGTTAAAACAAAACAAAATTGGTTTGTTAACATCTACACTGACTCCTAATCATACGCATCTCTTCCTGGTGAGAAACTGCATTAATTTCATAAAACGGCCCACTGAAGATGCAAAATCTAGTTTTACAATAAAGTTGTTTTCCTAATGTTGCAATGTCAGGCTGCAGTTTCTCACAATAAACGACAAACTTATGAGAAAATTTGTGCAAGAATATATCCCATAATGTTTCAAGGTTATTGTGAGATTGGTACAAACCTATCAGTCCAAATTCATCAACAAAGTTTCAAGGTTGACAAGATTGGTACAAACCACAATGTTTGTGGAATTTTCAAAGCTTAAGCAAACTCATAAAATTCAGCACTAGACAACAACTATACTAAGCATGCATGGTTTGGAGGTAACTTGTGACATCAACTCTGCTTTGCGGAAATAATAGTTCCATCCCACCATGTGAATTTTGGAAAACAAAGAAACATGACAAAGTGTCTGGACTTTGAAACAGTCTTTCACAGTTTAGTACCATTTTACATCTTCTCAAGATAATCCTGTCCACGGTCTCTTTGAACACACAAAATATTTGAAATTGAACTAGAAATAAATATCCATATTTGTGCATGTATAAACAGCCATAACAAAGGCAACAGTACTAGAAACATGCCATTGTACCAATACCACTAAAAAAATTCAATAAATTTATTTAAATACACTATACATTACAATTCTCTGGACGACAAGGACCAGGCATGGAATGTGTTAGCAAAAAAAATAAATTTTTACAAATCTTGCAATAATAACTTGGTGGAAGAATTGGAATTTCCAATGCACGTACACCAAATAAAGAATTTGTGTCATTTCACAAGGTCATGAACATTGTTTAAGAAAAGAAAGAGAGAGAATTCCAATATTTTCATTAGAAACAAATCAAGCAGACAATCCTTTCAATTAAGAATCAAATTCAAGGGATGATACCAAGCAATATCAAGCTAAAAACAAAGAAATACATGAAATAAGAAAGAATTAAAGAGTGCGAGAAAAGGAATTAGGGATTGGAGAAAGGGGATCGACGAACCTGGAAGAGATGCGAGATATGGGCATTGGAATGAAAGCTTGAATCTCTATATTTGGAGAGAAAGGAGAGCGAGATGCCCGCTTAGTGTGGTACACGTGGAGATCAAAGAGTGGTCTGGATTGCTGTTTGGTGTTCATGGTGTCGTAGCCTTGTGGCCCTGGCGTAGGCTTGAAGGGAGGGAGAAGCGAAAGCCTTTTGGCTTTTGAGTTCTGCTGCTCTGCAGCTCCTTTGTAATTTATTAACATGGCCACGTGGCCTTTCACCATTCGTGAAGGTTAGAAATTTTTTTTTAAATGACTTTTAGTTGGTTTGATGTAATTTTAAATGCAGTAGATTTCTAATAAATTTATGGATTTGAAAATACAGTGCAACCAAATTTGATTGTATGTAACTGGAACTACTGTATTATGAGATTTTATGTTTATTATTAAAGTTTTTTACAGCTCTCTCACTAAAAGATATTTGATTGGTAAAAAAAACTATATTCCTCTTATTTTAAAAAGTGATGTAGTCTAAATGCATCAAAACAAACACCACCTTAAAAAAAGTTATGAGTTTTTATGATTTGATCATGGTGCTAACAAGATTAGGAGGTCATTGGCTTAGAATGTTATTGTTTTAATTTTCATATATATTTTATTTTTCAAAATATTTTATAGAGTTAATATGTTCAAAAAATAAATATCCTAATTAATATAAAAATAAATATCACACCCATAATTAATCAAAATAAGAAAAAACTTAGGTATTTTCGTTTAAGGATTAAATGTTAAAATTTATTTATTTTTTGTGTGCATATATACAAAGATTATGCAGGTATATAATTATAGTAACTATATAAATACTTATATAAAAAAATAACTTTCTTAACAATATAAGAAATAAATAATACAAAAATTAAATATATAACATATATGGTTTTTTTTATAATCATCAAAATAATTTCATAATAAAATTCTTTATTAACATTAATTTTAAAAAATCAGATCAAAATCATGTGGGATAAGTGACTTGTGGACATTTTAAAAAACCAAAATTTTTTAAGAAAATCATAAAAATGAAATCATTATTTTTTCCAGACTTATATTTTTTTCAATCGCATTTATTTTGGAAAAATATGTTATTATGATTGGTTTATTTTTATTATTTATACATCTTTTTGGTTTTCCAAGCCATTGTTAAAAAATATTATTATTAAAATTATTATTTTTTAAAATCTCAAAAGTGTAACATTCTACTTTTAAACCTGTTTAAGTTCATGCTATTTTTTAAGAACTTATTTTTTTTTTTATATAGCATGTATTTTGAAAAAAAAACATTATTATTATTATTATTATTATTATTATTATTATTATTATTATTTCCAGCGTCATTTATTATTATTTTGATTATAAAAAGCAACAATTGCAGTCAAATATAACTAAAAAATATATCTATCATTTGATTTCTATAGGGGTACATACGTAAAACGAACTCATGTATCTATTCCAACCATCAATTCATCATCGCGAGTGGCTATCTCATCAATCCCATATCAACCGTCCGATGACGCTGACACACGAATCTCAAAGCAACCACAAGACAACAAACAA
Organism: Dioscorea dumetorum; assembly: GCA_902712375.1. Lineage (NCBI taxonomy): Eukaryota > Viridiplantae > Streptophyta > Magnoliopsida > Dioscoreales > Dioscoreaceae > Dioscorea > Dioscorea dumetorum. The sequence goes on from CACTHL010000847.1 coordinate 1,801,576, forward strand.
GCAGCTCTCTTTCCCAAAAGCCCAAATCCCTGCGCGGGAGTGCGTGCTCATACGATGCCGCTATCGCTCTCCCCGGCCACCGCCGCCGCCGTCGTCGCCAAGTTAGCCCACGTCCATCACCCCTACTCTCACCGACGGTTCTTCCATCGCCGGCGACCCGTAAGCCCTTGATTCCTCTTCTTCTCCTCTCCTTTGTCTAACCGTAAAAATACCACCTTTTCAGGGCCTTGGTTGCTTAAGTAGCTCCTCCTCGCCTGCCAAGATCTCCATCAAGGCCATGGCCGAGACTGAAACTCGCAGCACAGCTGCTCCTCGCTCTGTTGCTGGTGAGTGGTTTATCTTTGAGTCTTTGGTTGAAAGTTTGGATTTTTGGCTTTTGGATTCACTTATGAAGCTGCCAAAATTTTGTTCTTTTTGGCGTTTTGCAGGTTGCAAGCAAGCGTTGATTTCGTTATCGGATAAGAGGGATCTCTCTTTGCTCGCTAACGGACTTCTGAGCTTAGGGTGAGTCACTGCCCTTCCCTGTCGTTGGAGTCTTTTGCTGGCAAGCCTGTTTGATGGGTCTTTATAAAATCTTGCGGTTTTTTTTAGTGCTTTCTTTTTTTCTGAATGAATGTTTTGCAAGTGCCTCCATCATTTGTTTGTTGTTTTTATAGTGAGTTTTTGTCATACTTTTTTTTATTGGCCTGGGCATCATCTTTTTGATTGATTATTCTTTTTCTTTTGTTTCAGTCGTAGGTGGAATGGCTATGGTTCTAAATTTATTTTTCTAGTTTAGAATCTTATATGTGTGCGTTGTTTTTTTAATGTTGTTATAGATATTCTATTGTTTCAACTGGTGGAACAGCATCTGCCATAGAAGAAGTGGGAGTTCCAGTCACTAGAGTTGAAGAGATCACACATTTCCCTGAAATGGTATATCTAATATATGTACATATATCATTAATTAAATTAGGCAGTGTTCTGCTGTACATGATGATAAAGCACCTGAGATTGGCTTTCTGGACAAGTACAATAGATTGCTGTTGGACATTATTGTTGGCTCAGAATGTAACTTGTTCGGAAAATGATTTCATAGTTATCAATTGTAGTTTTCAATTCATTTGGAATGTGGGCATGCACAAAAAAACCTTTTTTTTATCTATCCATATTACACCAACTTCAGATATAAAGCTGCATTATTTACTATTCTCAGTCAAGAACATGATTTATGATGTATCTTTGAATGATAATGTTGTTGAGGACCAAATGGTTGAATGATAATTTGAGCTCACTTGCATTGATCTTGCTTTATTGAGCTTGTTCATTGTTGCCTTGTATTTATTAAAACAGTTTCTTTGTAAATTGAAAAAGAGATTTCTTAAATCTGTAAGTTGGGAATAATTGACTTATGCCGTTTGTTCAGCTTGATGGTCGAGTGAAAACTTTGCATCCCAGTATACATGGTGGTATACTTGCTCGAAGGGATCAAGAACATCACATTGAAGCCTTAAATAAGCATGGGATTGGTGAGTTTCATCATAAAACAACTAAATCTGTGGAAAGAGTGCAGTTTGACTTGTAGAGATACACAACAAGCCTCAACCCATCACTTTAAGACCCCATTATGACTTACATAATTTTTTTCCATAGGAACATTTGATATAGTGGTTGTGAACTTGTATCCTTTTTATGAGAAAGTATCGTCTGGTGGGATTACATTTGAAGATGGCATTGAGAATATTGACATTGGTGGCCCTACGTTAATTCGAGCAGCTGCTAAGGTTGTTGCTTCGAACTTTGGATTTGGATTACTTTTCGTCGTTTGATTACTAAAATTTTTTTTTAACAGAATCATAAGGATGTATTGGTTGTGGTGGACCATAAAGATTATCCTGCATTGTTGGACTTTTTGCAAGGAAAACAAGTCAGTCCACTTTTTCGGAAGGAGTTGGCCTGGAAGGCTTTTCAGCATGTTGCTTCTTATGACTCTGCAGTCTCCGAGTGGCTGTGGAAGCAATCATCTGGAGGTAATGCACATGTTTTATGTTAAATTTGCAGATGCAAACACACAAATATCCCATGGTATCACAACTGCTTTTTTCCTTTTTCTTTCTTAATCAGGGGAAAGCTTTCCTCCTAGCTTCACAGTGCCTTTGTCACTGAAATCTACACTTCGTTATGGTGAAAATCCTCATCAAAAAGCTGCCTTTTATGATGACAAGAGTCTTTCTTTGGTGAATGCTGGTGGTATTGCAACTGCCATACAACATCACGGGAAGGTAAGAACAATTACTGCAAATTGGTCAGACCTCAGACAGTGTTGCATAAAGGCTCTATCGATTCACTTAACCTAAGCCTATTCTTTAATTAATCTTTATAAGTTTGTTGCATTTCATTGACCAGTTGTGTGCATTATCTTCTTATGTGTTTCCTGACAATACCTGATGCTGTTGTCAGGAAATGTCATACAATAATTATTTAGACGCGGATGCAGCTTGGAATTGTGTGTCAGAGTTCAAAAGCCCAACATGTGTGATTGTGAAGCACACTAATCCATGTGGGGTAGCATCACGACAAGATATTCTTGAAGCATATAGGTTAGCAGTGAAAGCAGATCCTGTTAGTGCATTTGGTGGGATAGTTGCATTTAACACAACAATAGATGAGGTAAGAAGGATTCATACATTTATATTTATGATAGGACTTGGCAACTTGCATTTATTCACACTGCATGGTGGATTTATAGGACCTTGCAAGGGAAATTCGAGAATTTAGAAGTCCCACCGATGGTGAAACACGAATGTTTTATGAGATAGTCATCGCTCCTAGCTACACCGAAAAAGGTCTTGAAGTCTTGCGGGGTAAGTCAAAGACATTAAGGATCCTTGAGGCAAGGAGGACTGAGAAAGGGATGCTCTCACTGAGGCAAGTCGGTGGAGGATGGTTAGTTCAGGACTCTGATGATTTGGTCCCGCAAGATATTAAATTTGAAGTGAAGACAGAAAGAGTTCCGGAAGAGGGTGCGCTTCAGGATGCAGAGTTTGCATGGCTTTGTGTCAAGCATGTCAAGAGTAATGCCATTGTGATTGCAAAGGTCAGTGTTTTTGGACTTTGGATGTTGCACATCTTAAAATACTGATAAAATTCCGTTAGTATATACTGTTGCTTGGCGTTTCTCATTGCTGTATCTAAAGGATGCTTATTTTATGTGGCTCGTAGTGATTAAGCGAGTAACTGTTTATATTTATGCATGTACGAAGGCAGGTTTTCTGTATTTAGATTTTGGAACTGGATTCTACTTGTGCAATATAGAGCTTTTCAAATCGATGAAGGACAATCACCAACTCATGTATTATAGCTAATTTGATTGGTTTGTCAGAGAAAGCCGAACGAACCATGTATTAGTCTAGTGTACACACAACTTATTCTAAGTCAATCATCAATTCAAACACATGTTTATATGTGCTTCATGGATTCTTTTTTTGTCTTTAGGAGTATTTAAACGCAGAAAGCTTATGATTTGAAATTTGGTGGCAAACACATGTACTGAAATCAAAGGACACATCTTCATTGATTCTGAATTATATTGCATGTTTGTAGAACAACTGCATGTTGGGAATGGGGAGTGGACAACCAAACAGGCTGGAGAGCTTAAGAATTGCTTTCAGGAAGGCAGGAGGAGAGGCAAAGGGGGCTGCTTTAGCTAGCGATGCATTTTTCCCGTTTGGTAAGTTAAGAGTTATATAATTTTACAAGAGCAAAAATCCTTTAACAATTATGTGCCATTGAACAATGCTACATCATTTCAACAATGATGAAACTCTCCCATGCTTTATATTGGTCATCTTATTTTTCCGCTAAGCTAGTGAAAGATTCTTTTACCAGACTTTGTGGTCGGACCGCCGGTTGCAATGCCCTTTTTCTCTTATACATGGTTGGTATATCTCTTATGTTTACTGTTAATGTTAATCTTGAATCATTAAGGGAACATGGAGAACTGCAGAACAATGACTATAATGATTTAATCTTCAGATGAATCAGACCAGCATATCCTTAACTCACTTGTTTACCACAAAACAACTCAGCTAACTCTATGTTCATAATTACTGTTGATCACTGAATTACGGCCGTAAATTTGTTGGCAGCTTGGAACGATGCAGTTGAAGAAGCATGCCAGAATGGCATCGGAGTCATTGCCGAGCCTGGAGGCAGCATCAGAGACAAGGATGCCATTGATTGTTGCAACAAGTATGGCGTCTCGCTTCTCTTCACCAATGTTAGGCACTTCAGGCATTGAATCCGGCTTCAATTCTTCAGCATGATATGTTTGGAGAAAATTATAATAACAGTCACAGGGAAAGAATTGTCTGGGTAATATATACCTGAAATTTCGGTAATGTTTAAATCCAAGGAGATTTGAAGCATCAAATCCATTGAGAAACTGCAAGTTCTGTGGTATTTTTGGTTTGGTGTATGAGAGATATTCTTCTTTTTAAGTTATTGGAAGTTTTCATGTGCTATAGATATGAAATTAGCATATTTTGAGATTATGGCGTGTGTGTGTATATATATAATTAGTATCTAAGTTTGTATACAATAACTATTGGATTTACATCAAATGGTTACGATTCATTTAGGTGCAGTATCAAAGAGTATTGGACATAACTAACAGTAAAAAGCTATATAGTATTTTGTAAAGTATTTATATAAATAATATTCACTTGATAATGATTCAATAATTTTCAATTAGTATTTTTAATAAACAGTATATACACACACACATTGTGTGTAACAATTCTAATTTATTAATTTTTTTAAGAACAAGTATGTAACTTTGAAATAAAAATGTGCATACGTGCCCTTGTGGAAGTATGTATTTGTGTAGATGCACCTGCATCAGTCATTATGTATATATATTTGATAATGGTGTATAGCAGTTACATTTAATATTTTAACTTTAATTTATTATTAAAAAATTTATTTATTTTTTAATAAAGTTGATAAGTCATTATTCACTTGTTAGCCAAAAAAAAAACTTTCTGAGTGGCTCATTTGTACACACACACTCACAAGGATGTTTTATATTTTATATTTATCATATAAAATAAAATGTAACAAATTATTCCATAAAATTAATGCACATTCAGTTTGAACGTCCAAGACCAGTACCAATGTAGGTGGGTATATATATGTGTACAAAGACATCCGCAAATCACAAAAGGAATAGAAGAGTGAAAGCCACAAATGTGATGGGAATACGGAGTAAAAGAATATTTCATAGGAGCTGTAAGATAAAATCCTAAGGTTATATATAGGGGGTGTTTGGATTGTGTTTTTTAAAATATAAAACTATTTTTTATAAGTTAAGTATTTTTTAGTTTTAAAAAATATGTTTGTTTGAGTTTTTGGGCAGAAACAGAAGCTGTGATTTCAGAAATTGTTCCAGAGGTGCTGTTTTGGGTTGTCAAATTACTAAAGTAATCCTCACAAATAATCAATTTCTCTCAATTCTATAATAATAATTATATTTGGATAATGACAACGATAATAATAATTATTATGTAATTAATATTATAATTATTATTATTATTATATAATTAATATTATAATTATAATTATAATTATAATTATAATATATTAAGTTATTATTATTATCATAATATTAGTCATTATCATTATTAATATCAATATATAATAGTAACTAAATGAAAAATCAATGAATGCCCACTTTCGTAATTTACCACCTCCAAAAGTGTTTTTACCAATCTACATCCAAACAATTTCACAAATATAAAAGCACTTCAGCATTAACCTATTCAAACATAAAATACAGAAAAACACTACATAACTTAAAAAAACATTTATGTTAAAAACCAATCCAAACAAAACCCTAGTATATTTTTACCGTGAGCTTTTGTAAGTGTTAGTAGAAATTAAAAATGAATAATGAGAAAAGCAACCGCGCGTAAGAGAGAAGGTGAACAGATGTATAGACAGTTTTAATCACGTTTTCTTTGAGGTGTTTTCAAATATTAATTGTATTATTATTTTTTAAGTTGCGTTTGGTGCTTTACCATGGGAAAGTTGTAATGGAATTTAATTAATAGGAAAGTGATTGATAGGAAAGTAATTCATGGGAAAATGATATTCCTTTGTTTGGTATATAGTGGAAAATTTGATTAAATCGATGGGAAAGTAACATTTCTGTGTTTGGTATTATAAGATATTCTTGGGAATCTATTGACATAATAACATAAATACCCTTTTATTATTTTACTTGTCAATCACTTTTAAATTTAAAATAATAATAACAAAATGTTCTTTAAAAATCACCTAAATAATTTTTTAAAAATTTTAATAAAATAATTTATTAACTTAATAAAACAAAAATCTTTAATATTTATTGTTCTCACTTGGTACCTACTACTTTTTTGCTTATTGTTTTTTTCACTTAGTATTTACTTAACCCTTAAATAATATGTAGAATCATAAATAATAAATCGAAACACTCTATAAATAAAAATATTTAGTTATAAGTAAAATCATAAAAACTATTTTATTCAATAATTAAATAGATTTTTTAAATATTTTAAGATTCAAATAATATAATTTTTTTTAAATATTAACAACCTTGTTCTCAAGACAATATACTCATATATCAAAGTTTTATTCCAACAATTTGCAAGACATTATTTCTGGAAAAATATGATTATATGCCCACATTGATTTGATGCTCATAAACTATTTGCACATCTGATTTTTTTGCGATTCATCTATCACATATTCACAATGTGTGCTTTGACCAAACTACAATCACTAGTTTTTCAAAATTACATCATTGCCATTAGGGTTAAAATTACATAATTTGACCAAAATTGATTATTAATTTAATTACAACTTGTTTATAAGTAAAATAACATAGGGGCATTTATGTCATTTTATAAAAATTCCAAGAAATGTGTTCTCATACCAAACACAAAAATATTACTTTCCCATCAATTTAATCAAATTTTCCAATGCATACCAAACAAAAGAATGTTACTTTCCTAGGAATCACATTCTCATCAATTACATTCTATCCGAACATTCCCGTGGTAAACTACCAAACGCAAGGGAATTACTTTCGCTCACTTTAGGTCGCCTTTGGTACATGGGAAAGTACCCAACTTTCTCAGGAAAGTAACATAAGAAATCTTTTTACCATGTTTGGTAGAGTTTTTTTTTTGTTGGAAAGTAACATTGCCATGTGAGAGTAATTCCACCAAAATGAGGAAAAGTGATTCCCTCACAACAAGGTGGGAAAGTTGGATTCCCATGGGATAGTAAAATAAGTCTATTTTTTGGACCAAAATACCTTTAATCTTTTTATAGAATTACTTTTTCACTCTCTAGGGTTTTCTCAAAGACAAATGTTTTTATCGCCCGGGCCTTCATCGCTTCTCTAGGAAACCCGACAATACGTCCATCGCCCCGAGCCTCCATTGCTTCTCCCCACATCTCCATTACCGTACCAACTAAAACAATTGATCAAGTTAATAAATTATTTTATTAAATTAAAAAAATTATTTAATTGAATTTTTAAAAAACATTTTACATATTTAAAAATATTTTACTATTATTACTTTAATGTTAAAAATGATTGACAAATTGTTGATAAAGTATACTAATATAAGGGTATTTATGTCATTTTGGCAAAAGATTCTCAAAAATATATTTTAATATCACACACATACCAAACATAGGAATGTTATTTTCTTAGGAATCACTTTCTCATCAATCACTTTCCCATCAATTAAATTCCATCACAACATTCCTATAGTAAAGTACCAAATGCAACTTTAGTGAAATTATTTTCCCACAGAATGTTATTTTTCAGCAAAACAAACTCTACTAAACATGGTAAAGTGATTCTCTTATTTACTTTTCATGAAAAATTGGGTAATTTTCTATGTACCCTCGTATAAACCGGGTTGGAAATATATTACCATGAACAATCATCATCTTACTTTGCACTATTTATAACTACAGTAATCAAGTTAACCGATGATGATGATTGTTCCATCGTAATCCAGTACACAAATTTTTTTTATCTACGAATATATATATATGTTAGGGATTTATTTGGAAAATTACAAAAGGAAAACCCCAATTTTTATAGGATATATCTTCATCGCCGCGAATGGAGCACGGGGCGTCTCCAATCTCCATAGAGAAAATGGCGGCAGTGTTGGAGCTTTATGCTTCTCCGCGAATCCACGTCTCCCCCTTCTCTCTCGTGCTCCCTCGCCGCTTCCGCTCCTCAATCTCTTGCTGCTCCAACGACGTGGCCGTGCGTCCCCTTGCGCTCACTGATGCCGAGCAGCGGAGTGTTGTTCGCCTCGGTCTACCCAGCAAGGGCCGCATGGCTGAAGAAACCCTATATCTCCTCAAGGTCGCCTTTCTGTCTCTCTCTCTCTCTCTCTCTGGCTGCTATTTTTTCCCCTTATTGATCTGATTTTTGCCATCTTTTTTGATGATTTTGTTTGCTATCAGGCGTGCCAATTGACGGTGAAGCAGGTGAACCCTCGGCAGTACGTGGCTTTCATCCCTCAGGTGGTTTCCTTTTTTTCTGGATAATATTATGATTTCCAGAAATTTTTTTTTGCAGTTTTCTGGATGTTGCTTGAAAATGCCCTTGTTTGCTTGAATGTTGAATTTGTTTTCTGTTCTTTTGAATGTATTTTAATCATTTTTTTTTGTGAAATTTGCAATCATTTCATGCAGCTCTCAAACTTGGAGGTGTGGTTTCAGCGCCCCAATGATATTGTGAGGAAATTACAATCTGGAGACCTAGACCTTGGTATTGTAGGGTTCGATACATATTGTGAATATGGACAGGTATGCTTGATCATATTGTGTAAGAATTGTTCAAAACTGTTTGATTAATTGCATCATTAGTGAAATCTGAATGAAATATAAGAATTTAATGAGTATTTATTTACATGATAAAGTATCGTTTACACTGTTGTTATCACCCTGTAAGGTTCATCATTTTGAACTTGATCACTGAGAAAGAATATGGCAAGCAATATATCGGACGTCATTAAAATCCTGACTAGTTGAGCATGAGAGGGCACAGGGAGATTTTGAAATGTGCCAATTTATGGGGGATGAATGATGATAATGCTCTTTGATAAAGTTTTTATTATCTCAGCCAGCTTTTCAAACACCAAATAGTGATATGAGGGATCTTATGTTTATTGGCCAAGTCAGGATGCTGATGGGAAATTCTACATAGTGCCATAAGATATTCATTGACAAGACACACAATCTCTTTTCCCTTATTAAGGTCGAATAGACTGCCTCTAGAAATAAGCCATGATGACCAACAGTGGCCCTTCAATTTATGGAGTCTGGTCTTCTTCTCTGGAAAACAGTAAAGCTTGGTAAAGGAGGAAAGCAATAACCATGAAGGTAAGGCCTAACCTATCCTAATACACTAATTAATGTTACCAGCCTGTATGTCTTTTGCTAATATTATACCTGATGAGGTTGCCTTCTAGAATGCTATCTTGGCAAATGGTATGAGCGCCCCCAAAGTGGCAGTTCTTGTGCCATTTTTTCAAGTATCTTGCTGTTAATGCTCTTTGAAGGAACAAGTTACATGTTTCATGCGTTCACGTGTTCATGCTTTGACTTGGCACCCTGTTTACTGAAGAGAAAAGCCAATAGTTACAACTTTGTTCTGGCAGGGAAATGAGGATTTGATGATTATTCATGACGAGCTTGGTTATGGACATTGTCGTTTATCACTTGCGGTAAGTATATTATTCACTGCCCACTTTGATATTATAAATATCATCAAGGGTTCATTATGTATTTGCTAAAGCTCACTGTTAAGATTTTTGTGATGCATCAGATTCCTAGATATGGAATTTTTGAAAATATCAACTCTCTGAAAGAGTTAGTTCAAATGCCTCACTGGACAGATGAGAGACCTTTGCGAATAGTAACTGGATTTACATATGTAAGCTTACATAATCTGTTTGTAATCTTTTTGTTTCTTTACTTTGTTGGCTGTAGCCTTTTCCTTATGGCATCTAACATGACTACACAGTTGGGCAGAAAATTTATGGAGGAGAAAGCTCTGAAGCATGTTAGATTTTTGACTGCTGATGGTGCACTTGAGGCAAGCCCTGCGGTGAGAATCTTCTCTCTGTGTTTGTCATCTTCTTGTGAAAAGTTTTGCTTCCAGTAAGGATATATGAATTCTAATCGGTTGCCCTAACGTTCTTGTGCTCTGATGCTTTCTCATCTTTCATATGTGTATAGTGCTTTGCACTTGTACACTTGTTTGCCCACCTAGTCTTAGGGCCTGTTTGCGAGAGGGTTTTTGGAGGTAGGGTTATGAAATAACTCATGTTTGGATGGAAGGTAAATGGAGGATAGGGTATTTGGGGGTTAAATGGAGGTTTGAAAAACCTCCATCAACTCTCCATCTACCCTCATTTTTCAACCCTCCAAATTGGGGGGTTTTGGAGGGTTGAGTATTTTCTTTGACTAAACTACCATTCTGAATTTATATTATTACAAATATGTCTTTTAGCATAAAATAATAAAATATTATAAATTAGCTAATAAAATTATTTAATTTACAAAAATAGTATTATATGTGTAAAATTAGCATTTAATTTACAAAAATAATATTATATGTGTAAATTTGCATAAAATAGTAAAATATTGTAAATTAGCGAATAAAAACATTTAATTTACAAAAATAGTATTATATGTGTAAAATTAGCATTTAATTTATAAAAATAGTATTAGATGCGTAAATTTGCATAAAATAGTAAAATATTATAAATTAACGAATAAAAACATTTAATCTACAAATTAGTATTATATGTGTAAAATTAGCATTTAATTTACAAAAATAGTATTATATGTGTAAATTAGCATAAAATAGTAAAATATTATAAATTAGTGAATAAAAGCATTTAATTTACAAAAATAGTATTATATGTGTAAAATTAACATAAAAACAATTTATAGCTTTAAGGGTATTTTAGTAATATTAATCTAAAACCTTACATCCTATTACCTTCCATCCAAACACTATAAGGTTTCATAACCTCCATTTACTTTACCTTCAATCCAAACAAGGTATAACTTAAAACCTTCTTCTACTTTACTTTACCTCACTTTACTCTACTTTACCATATTTTACAAAACCTTTCTTCACCTCATCCAAACAGAGAATGTTATTTTCAGCTCTTCGCACGTTAGAATTCTTTCGTTTTTTTTTATCACCTGGTTTTTTGACTTGCATAGCATAAATTCTGCCCACTATTTGTTGGAGGCTAAGAACCATCATGTAACTTTCCCATGCCCTAGTTGAGAAGACTTGTAAAACCTCATGCTTCTCACATCAATGCTATTCAAAGGATATTTATGTGGTCCCCAATGACCTCAACAGTAATGCAAACAAAGGATATGTTGAACTTGAGCATGATTATTTTTTTATAAATTGATATTATATTTGTTTATCTTTATAATATTTGTTGTCTTAGATGGGCATAGCTGATGCCATTGTGGATCTAGTGAGTAGTGGGACAACGTTGCGTGAAAACAATTTGAAAGAAATAGAAGGTGGAGTTTTGCTACAAAGCCAGGTGAGTTATTCCTTTAGCTCTTTCAGAGTAGTACAATATAAATCTCACTCATATTACCATTGTGTTCGTATTTTTTCCTAGTGTGTTCTTTTAACTATAATCTGACTTGCATTTTTTTGCAGGGTGTACTTGTTGCTAATAAAAAATCCTTGATCCATCGTAAAGGAATACTAGACATTACTCATGAAATTCTTGAAAGACTAGAAGCTCATCTAAGGGCAGCTGGGCAATTTACGGTAGTTCTTGATTTATTTGCATTGAGTTTGATTCCTTGCCATCTTTGTGAACACTTTCATGATAATTTTGTTACTTCACTTTGTGACGGAAGGTCATTGCAAACATGAGGGGAAACAGTTCACAAGAAGTGGCTGAGCGAGTTCTTAGCCAACCTTCACTGTCTGGGTTGCAGGTAAAAATTCTGAAGAACTGATGTTATCTTTAAACTATTTTACGACATGGTAAAATTCTTGTTACTGAAATCTTTTGCCGAAACTTTGATAGGATTTTGTGCTTTGGTAAATTACTAATTAATTACCATAAGACTTTCTTGTGCAGGGGCCTACAATAAGTCCAGTGTACTGCAAACGAAATGGGAAGGTAACAGTGGACTATTATGCGATTGTAATATGTGTGCCTCAAAAGGCCCTCTACAAGTCTGTTCAGCAGCTGAGATCAGTGAGTTACCTTCTTTTGGTTACAGTTACTGGTTTAAAATGAATAGTCATTGTTCATTCTCTAAAGTTTTGCATCCAGTTATTTATGGGAATTTTATTTTGAACATTGTTAAACATTTTCACAACGCATGTAGATAAGTGGGAGCGGGGTTTTGGTTTCTAATTTGACATACATATTTGAAGAAGAGACGCCAAGATGGCACAAGCTTCTATCTGAGCTCGGATCATGACTTTCTAGTCATAATTCATCTGATGATGTTCCTATCCTTGATATCGAACCTTCTCATTCGGAATTACCTTGCAAATGAACTTGGTGAGTTGCTTATTTACATCTACTGTGAATTATTTTAAACTTCATGCCTCGTCTGATCTTTGCAAGATATAGCATTTATATATTGCACTCACGTGACACCTGTTTACTTTTAGATATCCATCACGTTCTCACCTAAAAAAATATATTGGAAAGCTTTGCATTTTCACATGCTTCCTCTGCTCATTGTCAATATTTTTGTCTGGAAAGTTTGTGTTGGGATTGAATTGATATGATTTCAGCTTCTGGTTGGTGAGAGACCTCTTTTTGATTGCATACTTTACCAAGCGAGGAAAACAAATGTGGATTCTTTACTGTTCTACGTTAACTACTCATGTCCCAATGTATGTAAAAATTTATATATTTCGGTTATGTTACAGCTGTTTACATTTAAATATCTATGCTTCCTCACCTAAAAAATTTGGGAAAGCTTGAAGTGTTTCACATGTACTTCTTATATGTTTCCTCTGCTGATTGTCAGTCTTTGTGTCAGTTTTTCAGGGATTGAATTGATAGTGTAGCTTTTATTCATCAGCAAGTACTACATAATTGCATCCATTTAAAATTTTCATGAAGTGCATAAAATTAATAGGGCCTGTTTGGGGGGGAGGTTTTTATACATTAATCTTTATCTTTAGAGTTTAAACAAGCTTCATATATATATTAAGTGCATATTTACTAGTTTTAATTCTAGTCCGAGTTGAACTATTTGTGAATGCTATTATTAATTTGAGCTTCACAAGCCAACCTCGAGTAGCTCGGGTAATACACTTACCGAGCTTGAGCTATAAAAATTAAGACTCAAATGAGCACGAGGCGTTCTTCGAGCTTTGAACCTTATTCATGAGTCAAGTTTGAGAATTCCCCAATATTCAACTTGGCTCGTTTGCACCATCAGGAGTATTGGGTGAGGCACAACAGTAGATTTTTTTATCAACTGTTTTCTTAATATATAAAGATTTGAACGCTAAATCAGTTGTTAAAGTTTTGTTAGGAATTTTTATGTGTTCTGTTAAAAAAAATCACTCAATTAATCAGCGCCCTCCGAAATCATCATCCGGATGACCAAAAAACAAGAACCGAATCCGGTTCACCCCTCAGCATATCCGCACCTGGACCAGGATCGCGGTTCAATACTCCTCGAGCACATCTATCTAAACGAAGTTCAATCCCATCGGACGGTCAACATTAACCCGTCCCATCTAAAAAAGCGCACATGCAGGTACACCAGACCGTAAAATATCTTTTTCTGGAACTACCCGCCCACCCCCCGTTCCAATGAAATCAACGGTACAGCGACCGCTGAAAGTGACATCCCCCGCTCTAAAACCCGACACTCCCACGTGTCTATCTGTTATATACCTCGAGTACAACGTTAAACTTTCGTGTCCTTAAGTTCTCACCCGTTCGATTCATCTGAGGTTCGGAATCCAACGGTGGGTCAAAGCGAGACTGTTTGATTATATTGGGGCTGCGACGCACTGTATCCTACGTGGTCTTAGTTCCTTATTCAACCACAATGCGACGATGGGCCTACCGGCTCACCCTGACCCGTTTAACAGTTATAATATATATATATATATATATATATATATATATATATATATATATATATAAACAATTTTTTTGATTTATTGATATCAGCTTTAAATATTTACTGAGTTTGCGGTTGCATTTCTCGTCCATATTTTTAGTTTTTTAAAATAAAATTACTTTATAAAAAATAATTATGTACTTTATATCTCCTGATGAGAAATATTATTTGTATTTATATCTCTTGAAATTTAATTTATTTACTGGCCGTTCAAAGTATTATTATATATTAAAAAATTTTTATTTTAAAAGAAATCATATTTTAAAGTGATAAAAAAAATTAATTGGATAAAAATTTTGTAAAATATGATCATTCGGCCAGGCCGGCCCGGCCCGGCCCGAACCTCATTGGTCAACCCGTTTGACAACCCTTCTCCGAGAATTCAGGCGGCTGGTGCCAGGTCAGCAGTAAAACCCCTGCCTACCACCTAACTCCTAGTCAAAACCTCGAAATTATCCCCATTTCCCGACTACATATCAAACTCTCCGCCATTCACCCAATGACTGTTTGACACGTGGACCTGTCAATTTTAAGGTCGGTTAATCCGAGTGGTTGAAGTTTGGATTCAGAGAACGTCCGCCGTGTTGGAAATGTGCCAAAAAAAAATCGTAGCTTTTGTTTATTTTATATAAATATAAATCGGGAGCTTTCTTCATTTCTCTCTGCCCTCATTCCCTTCACCGCCTTCGAAATCTTGGGTTAGGGTTTGGATTCTCGTGGAGAGAGGGAGAAGGAGAGGTGAAAGAGAGCAGATTTGCTCATGGCGTACTCGGCTTTTGTTGGATCCGGCACCTCGCTTGTCTCTGGAGCTCGTGATTCCTTCCCCTCCGACTCGGCTCCTCGCGCTGCTGATTTCGTGAAGGTAACTTTCTTTCATCGATAATTTGATGGTAATCACGGTGTTGATGGTTTTTATTTTTCTTGGATTTGATAATTTTTTAATATCTTGTGTTTTTTTAATGGTTTTTGGTGTTTAGGTTGGTTGTTCTGCTGCAATTCGATCGAGTGTTTTTGGTTCTGTTCTTTCTCCTGTCGAGCCAATCTCATCAAGGTTGATTTTTTTTGTGGTTTTCTTTGGGGTGAAATTTTGGTAATCGTGTGATTTTGCAGGGGTTTGAGTGGAAGGAGCATTCAGCCGATCAGAGCGACAGCTACTGAGGCGCCTCCTGCAGTTCAGAGTGAGTTTCTTGTAGCGAATGATCAAAAGGATTGTGATTAGAGATTTGTCTTTTCTTTGTGTTGGTGTGATTATACTGATAGGTTTCGGTTTTGCCTCTTTTTTAGGGTCGTCAAGGGGTGGAAAGGCTCGGATTGGTATAAATGGTGAGTTTTTTTTTTTTTTGAAACAAGCACGTTCCTTTATTTATTATTTTGCGCTGATGGACGTGGTTAATGAAGTGGTAGAAGGCAATCTTATTGATCTAGATAGCATTTGTTCCATGTTTTGGTTTACAAGAGTACTGAATGAGTTTTGGCATTTTGCATTAACTACTAAAAGTTATTGATCTATTTTTCCTAGTGTTGATCATTCTATATTTTCTTGTGGTTATTCATTTTGCAATGCGTTTCTCTTTTCCTTTCATTTTGTTTATTCTGGGTATTCCCTTAGGCATGATTGCTTTCAAGAATTTGTATGACAATATTTCTTTTTAAGTTGGTATATTTGAAAAGAAGTTGTCAGTTGTTGAATCAAGTTAGCGTGAAACTGTGTCATCCTTTAACGTGCTGAAGGTATTTGACATTATGCAGGTTTTGGTCGAATTGGAAGGTTGGTTTTACGCATAGCCGCATCTAGAGATGATGTTGAAGTTTTAGCTGTTAACGATCCCTTTATCGATGCTAAATACATGGTAAAGACTAAGAAGCATTTATATCTTATATTTCTTTTAGTATATTGTCTAATCCACGATGCTGAGCTTTGTTATGCATCTTCATATAAAAATGGAATCAAGCATAACTTTAAATCTTCTGAGTTTTTTCAGGTTCAAAGACATATTCTTGTCCAAGTAAATAAAATAAAATAAATTAAATATGTTGTGTTTGTGGATTATATTCATCTTCTGTTAGCTTAATTTTAATTGCCCACTTGTTAAGTTCATTATTAATAACAAAGGTTCAGAAATCTTATTAGTGGCTTGTTTTTTAACAGTAAGTTCCCAATCATTTCTATTTGTTCAAGTTCTAATAAGGGCATTCAATTTTCTGGTATCTAGAGAAACTACGTGTTTGTTGCTTTTTGAGTGGCAATATACTTATAATGTCTCCATTCGCTCTGCTTTGTAGGAGCCAATTTAAAAATCAGAGGAAGATGTGAGTCAATAGTTTTGAGGAATGGCATTTTACAAATTCCATTGATGTATAGACAGTGGGGTTTTAAAATAAATCATTTCTTGATCATAAAGGCTTTGTCATATATATTTCTTTAAATTCAATCACAATTTTGTGGTAAATGAGTTTCCTGGAAATTTTGAATATTTCTGTTATTATTGCGCACACCTAAGTAGTAGGAGAATATTCACATCTGTGACAGTTTATGGTAATGATTGTTTTCTATTGGAAGTGTTTGGGGTTGTATTGTTAATGTGTACTGTTCAATTACAATGTTCTCAAACTGATTGTCGTCGCTTTATGCTTCTATTCAGGCATATATGTTCAAATATGATTCAACTCATGGCACTTTTAGGGAGACCATTAAGGTTGTGGATGAGTCCACTCTTGAAATCAATGGGAAGCGGATTGCTGTTACCAGCAAAAGGTATCCTTTGAAACAAATTTATTGTAGTAATAGTTTTAATTTTTTTAAAGAATAAATTTAAGTAATATATAATTAACATATAAAATAACTAAAGGTACTTATATGCAAAAATCTACAAACTTTATAAAACTTACTATAAGAGAATCTGTTGCATTTTTATATTTCTTTCACAGAAAATCAAAAACAAAATAGCTTTACCAAACATGTTGCATGTTTTTTTTAGAAATGATAAAACAGAAACAGCAATACCAAACAGGCCTTAAATTTTTTTTTCTTTTCACAGGGACTCTGCTGAGATACCTTGGGGTGATTTTGGCGTTGACTATGTTGTTGAGTCTTCAGGTGTTTTTACTTCTTTGGAGAAGGCATCAGCTCACAAGAAGGTTAGCATCATCAAGATAAAGTTATATTCCTGCATGCCACTGTTGAGCATGCAAAATTTTCCGATAAAATTATTGCTTTTCAGAGGAATTTACTTTATTAGAAGAGTCCAGAAATTCAGAATCAGTAGTTTCTTTATGTTCTGATAGGGTGGTGCCAAAAAGGTGGTAATCTCAGCTCCTTCGGCTGATGCACCTATGTTTGTGGTTGGAGTAAATGAGAATACCTACAAACCAAGCATGGACATTGTTTCTAATGCCAGCTGCACGACCAACTGTCTTGCTCCTCTTGCCAAGGTTTGATCTTCTCACCATGATGAACCTAAGACACAGATAATTCAGCTTCTTGGCCAACATAAAGTGGACCTTTTACTGATGTTTGAACAGTTTGATGACAAAAGGAAAAAAAGAAAAAGAAAAATGAAGGTGATATTTTGTGCTTACACAAGAAACTTGATTATAGCATTCTTGATGCAGGTGGTCCATGAGGAGTTTGGTATTGCTGAAGGACTTATGACCACTGTTCATGCAACAACAGGTTTCTTTTTCTGCTTGTGACAATCATAGTAACATAATTATCTGTGAATATGTTTTTTTAATAGACATGTTATCCGCCAGATAAGCCAATCTGACTTTTTCTTAGTACTAATTGTTTCTTTCCTTTATTCTGTTCTTAGCAACGCAGAAGACTGTTGATGGCCCATCAATGAAAGATTGGCGTGGAGGGCGTGGAGCTTCACAGAACATCATCCCAAGCTCAACTGGCGCAGCTAAGGTGAGATATATATATATATATATATATATTAAAAAAAATTCCTCAGTATGAAGTGGTTAAAAAATTCTTGTATATTTCTTCTATTATGTCCTTAGGCTGTTGGAAAAGTTCTTCCTGAGCTTAATGGGAAACTTACTGGAATGGCCTTCCGAGTTCCAACACCAAACGTTTCTGTTGTGGACTTAACCTGCCGACTAGAGAAAAATGCATCATATGATGATGTTAAAGCAGCTATCAAGTATGCAAGTCTCATATTCCTTTCTTAATTCATATAATAATTGTCCAATGTGTTTTGCTATATGCACGCAATGGTTTTCATCAAAGAAGTATCATAACTATTCCAATCATCTTGAGTTTTCCCCTCGTGTATGGAGTTAATCTATTTAACTCTAATGGCCACATCTTATGAAGATTATCTGACATCTTAGCACCCTTGACAGAATCTAGCTATTTTCTCTTTGTAAACAATGGCCACAAATTTGTTTTATCCTAGCTCTTATAAATCCATATCTGGTCATTGTTTTGAAACACATACTTATTTGATTGTCTGCTTATCCATCTATGGTTCTTTTTAAATCCATAATACTTATATAGAGGTGGTTGCCAATGAAAATGGTAGGTTGATCTCAGTTCTCTAGTACTTGTTCATGGAGAACATATTATTCAATATCTAAATTTGAGTTGTTTTCCAGTAAACCATGAACAATATATATATATGACATTGATGTATAATGTTTAGAAGGAAATTGTTATGTTTGCAAAACACAGACCAAATTAAGTAGCCCAAGGAAACATAAAATCCACCTCAGGATTGGTCTAGCATGCAAGTTTTTCTGTGGTTAATGTTGACCCTTGACACTAACTGTTGGATCTTTAGAAGTTGCAAGGAAAGACTGATTGGGATTCCAAGGATTGAATTGGCAAGAACAGAAAGGATTTTCTTTAATTGTTATTAATATTTTTGAAGAATGTGATGCTTTCTTTTAATAGTGCACTCTTTCTCATCCATAATGACATATATGGCCAGCCAGCTTCCTTACGAGAGGCAAACATGATAAGAAAAGACGATACATCTGAGCACTAAGGATCGAGTTATTATGTCCTTACAGTTAACTTGTTACCGGAATTAGAGTGCAATGATAACCTCTTAAAAATACCATGTTTATTCTCACAGAATTCATGCTCTAATCATCTGTTGCGGGTGCTTGAGCTGGCTCTTGTACTAAGTTCTAAGTATTGCTTGTGAATAGTTTGTTCAGAGTATTAGTTGTTCATTATGGTAAACCATTCTTTGTGCCAAAAGAAGATAAGTTTCTCTTTATTTGCTGGGTTCTTGTATGTCATGCCTGTTTTTGTCGCACTAGATTTCATTCTGTTGAATTCTCTTTCCATGTTGTGAACCTTATGATTTTCTTCTTACAAGCTTTATGTAAAGCAGAATGTGTTTACATGCTTCCATCTGCAAACATTTGTATGTATCTTCTGATCATAAATACATGTTAGAAATCTGTGAATGTGCTACACAGGTATGCATCTGAGGGACCTCTGTTGGGCATTCTTGGGTACACCGATGAAGATGTAGTGTCTAATGATTTCGTTGGTGACTCCAGGTGAGTCCTTGTATCTTTCAAAGCAAATTCTCTTGTGCTTGCAAGCAGAGTAAAAATTATCACACCTGTCTTACATTCTCTGTTTCCTTCACATTTAAAGGTCGAGCATTTTCGATGCTAAAGCCGGCATTGGGTTGAGTTCTTCCTTCATGAAGTTTATAGCATGGTACGACAATGAATGGGGCTACAGGTGAGACAACACTTAACACCAAATCTGTCACCTTCTTTACTTTCTTTTACATATCACACTAAGTCATTTATTCCCTTCTTTTATTCAGCAACCGCGTGCTAGACCTGATCGAGCACATTGCCCTGGTCAGTGCCCTCAACTAAAGTAACGGTTGCTCAAACCCTTCATTCAAACAGATCAGATATTTTTATTTTTTTTCATTGCTAGAACATGCAATTTTGATTGGGTGGGATCTTGTGCCCTGCCTTCATGATTACAAAATAAATGTAGGAACATTTGATTGGATTCTCATGAGATTTGTATGTAAGTAGGCGGTGTGTGATAATGTTCAACACCTCCACTTATAAAGAAAAAAAAGGAAAAAAAACCTGAAAACATATTAATGTTATTCAGATCTCTGTTTTTCGTTTCATTTTGGCTTTGATTCAGCTTGAGATCTCATGTTTATCATCTACCTTAGCTTTTTTGCGTAGAAGCAAGACCTTGTTCTTGATATGACATGCGCCTTTAAATTTGTGGAGTCTTGTGGCTAAAAGTCTGCATCAAAAGTTTGGTGGATCTGGGACATGGTTTGTATGTGTTGGTTTATTGTTGTTTCTCAGAAGCATCTAGTTATTAATTTATTTTATAAAAAATGTTTTTGAAATTAATAAATGTGTTGTTGTGGGTGAAGTTTTTCTGGAACTATTTGTTTTGTAAGTTACATGCATGGGATTTTCCTTGATATTGATATGCAGTTGATGCACAGTTGTGATATTAGATAACCTTTTTTTTGTGTGGATATTCTGGGTTTAGTTTTATGTTTATGGGAATTTGTATTTTTGTATTTCATTTTAATTTTTTGGCAAGTTATTTATTTATTTATTTTTGTCATTCTTTCTGTTGAATCTGGCTACCATAATAGTTACAGCTGGATTGTATCTTTCTGATAGCTTCTATATGGTTTTTCAACATTGGTATACATATAATAAATGCAATTTTTATGGTGAACATTTACATAAGAGCTGGTACTTCATTATCTTTTTCGAAGTTCAAGGGTTGTTACAGGGGAGTTGGTATTTCTTCTTCTTTTTTGTGTTTTTGTAAAATCAAAAGTTGAGAGTTGGAGTGTGTGATTTATTCACTTTTTAAAAAATTATAAATACACTTTTTGTTTAGTGGTCGATGTTAATCCCTAGTTTAATATTTTTTAATATATATATTTTTGCATTATTTCCCATCTAAATTTTGAGTTGCAAATTGGAGCACAATCTCAACTTTCAGATGCAATATTCCTTGAGGCTCAGTGTGTTGTTGTTAACTTTTCAGAAAAGCCACTAAAAAGTAAAAACACAAGAAAAAAAGTGAAAAGATGATGTATGCCTCAGACTGCTAAGGAGAGACTAGAATGTGCCCAACTTTCCATTTAACCCCACAATGACAAAGCAAAAGGCAGAGAGAGAGAGAGAGAGAGAGAGGCTGCATATTCCTTCCCTCCTTTTTTTTCCAAGTCTCAACCATTCTTTATATCTACAATTCCTTTGCCTGCATGGCGCCTGATTGTTCATCAGTCATCCAAGAAAGAGAAATACAAGTGAACTTGCCCACACAGGTATCAAAGAATCTCCATCTTCCAAACTCATTCACAGTCTGAAGTCATCCATCTTTTCTTGCATTATCCATCCATCCTTCGATTTTTCAAACACTTAATAATAATATGCTCTTTGAATTGTTCAACGTAATAATAATAATAATAATAATAATAATAATAATAATAATAATAATAATAACAAAGAAGTGATAAGTGCCACCACTTAAAAATGCCCAGAAAAAAAAGTTGTGGGGCATGGGATGTCCTGATTCTCCGCGAAGCTTAGAGTCATTAAATTTATGAGTGGTGCTTGATATCATTCCTGTATAAAAAGACCTTGTATTGGCTTGTAACTTTAAAAACCAGTAGTGCATTAGATGCTGTCAGTTGAAGCAAATTTCTCCTCAATTATATAAAGGGTTGGGATTTAATTGTTAGATTGATAGAAGTTTGTGGATTTGACTTAGATAGTTCGCATGCCAATTAAATTGTATGGGTTGAAACTTGGTGAACTATGGACCAAGATTGATCAGACTGCTTATGGGATGGGTTGTAGTGAGACGTCACTTTATTGACTTTAGTGGTGCAATCGAACTGAATGGGTTGAGTTTCACTAGATTTTGTAAAGAACACAATCATGCACTATGAAATTCTACCAACGAGAATTTCCAATTTCTATAGTAGGAGTGTAGACTCTGCGAAAAAAATACACTAGGAGCTAAGTCTTATTTAAAGACCTTGATATAAGTATAACTTGGGTATAATGTAATTGAACTAATAATATGTTTTTTTTTTATTTTCTTGTATTTTATTTCTTGATATGAGTGATAACCTACTTAACATTTTGCTTGAGAAAAATTTTCTTACTAGGGCCAATTATGTAAATTGGCTTAGTAATTTGAGGATAGTTCTCAATTTAGAGCAAATTAGATGCATTCTTGAGGCTAATATTCCTACTACACCTTCACCCAAGGTTATGGGAGGAGTGTGTATTATGAAATATGGCAAATGAATATGAAGACTCCGTTCCTTAATGGAAACCTTAAGGAGGACATCTATATTGAACAACCTAAGGGTTTCATGTATGAAGTTAATTCTCATAAGGTATGTAAGCTTAATATGTCCATTTACAGACTTAAGCAGGTTTTTTGCAATTGGAATCTTCGTTTTGATGAAATTCTTAAGCTTGAGTTTTTGAATATATGTGTGTATATATATATATATGAGATTGATTCATGCATGCATGTGCCTGCATATATGCATGCATGAATGCAAAGAAGTATACATGGAGATGGATAATTTGATGGGTTTGGATTGTGGATGTAGATTCAAGTTTTGTGCCACCATTAGTGTATGCAGTGCTGGGGAGTTCAAGAGATGTTGCAGTTGGGCCAGTTTCAATTGCTTCTTTGATTATGGGATCAATGCTGAGACAAGCTGTGAATCCAAACACTGAGCCTTTTCTTTTCCTGCAACTTGCCTTCACTTCCACCCTCTTTGCTGGCATTTTCCAAGCCTCTCTTGGCATTTTCAGGTCATTCTTTTTTGTTTTATTTCATTCATTCATTTATTCATTTATTATATATATGTGCAAATTTATAAGATATTGATGTGTGTGTGTGGGTGGGTGTTTGGTTTTTGATGTTTTAAAAAAAGGTTAGGATTAATTATAGACTTCTTATCAAAGGCCACATTGGTTGGATTCATGGCTGGTGCTGCAATCATAGTTTCTCTTCAGCAACTCAAAAGCCTTCTTGGGATTGTTCATTTCACCAAACAAATGGGTTTGGTCCCTGTTCTTGCTTCTGTTTTCCACTCCACCAATGAGGTCCTTTTTCTCTTCTTTTTTCATTTTTATTTTCATTTATTTTTATATATATATATTTATCTTTATATCTAATGTTTATGTTTATATATTTATATATATATATATATATGTTTATGATGTTGTTTTGAGCAGTGGTCATGGGAAACCATAATGATGGGGATGAGTTTTCTAGGCATGCTGTTACTTGCCAGATATATTGTATGTTTTCTATTTCCTTCTTTTATTTTCTTTTTTCACTTCCATTTTGTTCCATATTATCAATTTTTATATATTTTATTTGTACTTATTATTGCATGCCTTGGTGTACGTACATTAATCAATGCACCGTTTTCCATTAATGAGTATGTAGAAGACATCTTTGACTAGTGAAAATTAAACAACCTCTTCCTATTGGAAATACATGTGTAACTATTTATTTTATTTTATTGTTATTTTTTTTAATTCTGAGTTAATTTTCAACCGCTTTTATTTTATATGTACAAGTTAAGGTTCAAACATTTTTTAGTAGGACACAAAAATGTTATTGTAAAGGATTTGATGCTAATAGATGAAGAGTTTGTTTGTAATATTTTATTTTTTATTTATTATAAAAAAATTAAAAAAAGAAAAACTAAAATAGGGATATTTGCAAATTCAAATTGATGCACTGTCTTGAGTAATGAATGAATAAAGTGGATCAATGATTAGAGTTCATGAACATCTTCTGCTTGTCTTTATGAATGAATGAATATTTCAACATGTGGATTCTATGTTGATAATTAATATTTATCTTTTTGTATGTTTATATATTTATTATTAATATAAATTGGATTAATTTGGTCTACTTAAATGATAATTTAATTAAAATATAGAAAGAGTAGTTTAGACACAAAGTTGGACCCACATGGCTTTGGGTCCACTACTTTATAATCATGTTTTGTAACAGTGGACTTGATGGGAGCAAAGTGAGGGGACAAAAATTCAAATCATCACTTTGGGATACATTAGTATTTGACTTTTTTGCCCCCACCAAATTATTGACTACTTAAATGTGTTATTTTTTTTTAGGTAAAAAATACCCGTTAGAAATGTAGAAGTATATTATTCTTCTAATCATATTTTTCTGACATTTTTTTTCATTTTGTAGCCATTTATTATTTTTATTTTTTTAATCTTCATCACCTTAGTAATTTTGTATAATATGAAAAATACCCCTATTTTACTGGTGCTGGAATTCGTGTTCCTACACTTTAGCAAAAGCATGGGCGAACTCATGGATGAGCCTAGATATATCAGTGAACTCATAACTCTTTCAGCTCATAGGTACTAGCGGTTACAAGACACTAGTACTAGTGAGAAAATTAGGAAAATTTTATAATTTTATAAAAATTTTAATTTAAAATTTATTGATTTGAAAACATAAGCTTTTAGGAATATATAAAATTTGATGAATTCTTTATGGAATTGAAAGAATTATTTATAAATAATTTTAGAGTGCTATTTACATTAATCTTCTTAATTTAAATAAGGAATTCCACTTAACATTATTGATGAGGGGTGTTGTCTATTCCCGCCCCCCCCCCCCCTTCCCCTTCTTAATATTCTATATATTCAAAATTAATTGTTAGAGTTAATCATTTTTTTTATTTGTTCTATTTATTTATTTTGTTTGAACTTTTGATGCAGAGTATGAAAAAACCAAAGCTTTTCTGGCTTTCAGCAGGGGCTCCATTAGCATCTGTTATCATTTCCACCCTCCTTGTTTTCCTCTTCAAAGCTCAAAACCATGGAATCAGTATTGTTAGCTTCTTCTTTCCTTCACCCTTATTATTATTATTATTATTATTATTATTATTATTATTATTACTATTATTATTATTTTGCTCATTTCTCATATTAATAAATATTATATAAATATTTTATATAGATTGGACACTTGCCACATGGACTTAATCCACCTTCATGGGATAAACTTACCTTCAAAAGTTCATATCTAAGTGTGGTAATGAAAACAGGACTCATCACAGGAATCATTTCTCTAACTGTAAGTCTTTATTCAATATATATATATACTACTTATAAAACTTTGATGTTTCTGACTGAAAAGATCTTTATTTTTGTTAGGAAGGAGTTGCTGTTGGAAGGACATTTGCTTCACTTAAAGACTACAAAGTTGATGGTAATAAAGAAATGATGGCAATTGGATTGATGAACATTGTTGGTTGTTGCACTTCATGTTATGTCACAACAGGTAAAAAAAAAAAAAATTATCAGCAAATCATTTACTGTTACTCAATGTAAATACTATCACATTCTTCATATGTTTCCAATATCATACTTTCTCTATACCAAATAATAGAATCTTGAGTCGTTTAAGCAATTGGATTCGAGTTTGAATATGTGCAACTACTAGTTTTTTTTTTTTTTTTTTCGCTTAGTATGTTTTTCGGGTGTGATCAATTGGTAGGAGCATTTTCCCGGTCGGCGGTAAATCACAATGCAGGATGCAAAACAGCGATGTCGAACATAGTAATGGCATTGACGGTAATGGTCACTCTACTCTTCCTCATGCCACTCTTCGTCTACACGCCTAATGTTGTTCTCGGAGCGATCATAGTGACGGCCGTAATCGGTCTCATTGATGTGCCTGTCGCGTATCAGATATGGAAGATGGATAAAATGGACTTCCTTGTTTTGTTAGCAGCATTTCTCGGCGTAATCTTTATTTCTGTCCAAGAAGGGCTAGCCATTGCGGTAAATGTTTTATGTTTCTTTTTTTTTTTTTATGAACAAGTTTGATGTTGCTAGATAAATGTTATATGTTTATTAATCAATGCAGATAGGAATTTCGATATTTAGAGTTGTTCTTCAGATCACGAGGCCGAAGATTGTGAGTTTAGGGAACATATCAGGGAGTGATATTTATCGGAATGTTCAGCAATACAGAGATGCAAAAAGAGTCCCTGGATTTCTAATTCTTGCAATTGAAGCTCCAATAAACTTTGCAAACACTCATTACCTTCATGAAAGGTTATATTTTTTTTTGTTTCAAATCAGCATATATGCAAGGTAAAATTTTTACTGATAATTAATTAATTTGTTCTTGAATTTCAGAATTGAAAGGTGGATCGAAGATGAAATTGATTATGGAGGGAAATCCGCTTCTCTTCAATTCGTAATTTTGGATTTATCAGGTGACTAATTATTTTTATTCGTTTTTATTCTAAAAGCTTAAGCTGATAAGATGAGAAATGATGATTTATGTATATAAATGTATGTATATTTTTCCCTTTCGTATTGTTTTAGGTGTGAGTGCGGTGGATACAAGCGGAATTTCACTTCTGATAGACTTGAAAAAAATTTTAGAGAAAAAAGATATTCAGGTATTCATAAAAATTTATTTATTTATTTATTTATTTATTTATTTATTTGGAATTTATAGGATTGAAATTTGGTTTGCAGCTAGTGTTTGTAAATCCAGTGGGAGAAGTGATGGAGAAAATAAAAAGAGCAAATGATGCACTTCAATTTCTTGGAGTTGATTCTCTTTATGTAACAGTTGGGGAGGCTGTCATATCACTCTCCTCATTGGTTAAGGAATAATCCTAAATTACTTTTTTCTCCAAATATTTTCTCTACTTTTTATTTTATTTTATTCAGTATTAATGTCTTCAAGCAACTGTAAATTTCTCAGCATTTAGTAATAGTAATGAGTAATGAGTAATGACATCACTCTCTTTGCTTCATGGTGTGACAATTTAATATATTTATAAATGAAAAAAAATAAATGTAATTTTCATTATTGCCTATAAACCAGGCAAATCATACATCACTGTTTTTCAATGTAAAATGATACATGACAAAACTCTGTGTCTTTTAATGTTTATTTTCCTCATGCATGCAAACATCTGATCATCACTCCAACTTTATTCTTTGGTTTAAATGGACTTTGTTTTCTAATTTGTTGTTGTTCTTGTTTTGGAAGAGCCAAAGGTTCAATCAACTGTATTTTTCTCCTTTTCTTTTCTGCAGATATTTACTGAAGAACAATTAAGATTAAATGATTTGCAGAGTTTGATCTAGTTTTGCATTACTAGAGTACATAAATTATACATATATATATATATGGATGCATAAACACACAAACAGACCTGCTTGTTGTTGCCTCTCAATCAACTTCCTCTTGGAGTTCTCTAGCTTTGCTTTTTTTTTTTTGAAGAAAAGAACCCAGAGGCTGAAAGTTCTCTAGCTTTGCTTTGAGAGATTCATCATCAAGAGAAGCCAAGCATGCCTACAAAATCCAAATTAATTGCAAGAGTTAGTTTTGTTACTAATCTTCATCTTCAGTGAATTAATATTGGTTTTAATTTGAAATTTAGTATGTTTACCAGCATACATAATCAAACTTTTGTTTCAGTGTTTATAACACTCATTATTTTACTATCAAGTGTGACAATTTAAGTAATTGAAACGTTACCTTTTGTTGATTTTTATCCTGCTTGGTGTCATTCGAGCTAGTAACTTTGCATGGTTGTGATGTCTGAGATTTTGAGCATTTCTCTGAAGTGCCCTTAGCGAGTGAACTATTACATGGAGAAATAGAGTCATCTTCCCTTTGAGTGTTAATCCTCTGCTCATTTTGGCTCATAGACTTGTGGTCATTGGCTTCAATGATCATTGTTTCCCAGTGGCTCATTGGCTTCTTTTCTGCAGATATTTACAGAAGAAAATTAATATCAAAAGATTTGCATAGATTTATATAGTTTTATATCATGAGAGTACCAAAATCATAGATATAAATGCAGATAAACACACAGAATAATACACCTTGTTGTTGTTGTTGTTGTTGTTGTTGTTGTCTCTCAATGAACTTCCTCTTGGAATTCTCCAACTTTTGTTGGAGAGGTGCAGCATCAAGAGAAGCCAAGCAAGCCTACAAAATCCAAGTTCATTGAATGAGTTAGTTTTACCGCTAATCAATCTTCATGCATCTTCAGTGAAACATTGTTTTTAATTTGAACTTTAATAGTTTTGCCTGCATACATAGTCAAAGTTTGTTCAGTGTTTATGGCATTTCATTAATGAAACAGTAATTATTTTACAATATATCAGGTGTGACCATTTAATGAATGAAATCACTACCTTTTCTTGCTTCTGATTCTGTTTTGTTGCATTTGAGCTGGTAACTGTGCATGCCTGTGATTTCTGAGGTTTTGAGCATCTCTCTGAATTGCCCTCAGTGAGTGAACTACTACCACATGGAGAAAGAAAGTCCTCCTCCTCCCTTTGAGTATTAATTTTCTGCTCATTTTGATTCATAGACTGGTGATCATTGTCTTCAATGTCATCACAAAGATCACTCATTTTGATTTCATCCAAAAGCTACAACAGATATACAAAATTTTTTTAAAATGTCAGAATTTTATAAAAGAGATTAATTAAGTATTCAACTAACTGTTGAAAAATAAATAAAATGAAAACATTAGAGTCATTACCTTAACAGGATCAAGCGACACAACGTCAACCAACAAGTTCTCTGCTTCACTAATTGGAGGAAAATCACCCCACAAATTATCTGCATCTTTGATTATCTTTTTCCTGCATGCAATCCAATGCAGTCCAATTAGGAACTCATCCATATATATAGATACATGAAAAACATATGTATGTATATATAATGAGTACATACTGATCATGATGAGTAGTGTTGAGAAGCATGTCAACTATTCTGTGTCTTTGTTGCAGAAACTCTTTTGGGTGTTGAGATGCAGCAATGTTAATGGCCTTTTCTATCAGCTCAAACATTTCATCAGCTTTCATGCACTCAAGAGACTGTTTCATATCATCCAAATCCATTGATGATGATGATGATGATGATGATGATTTCTTTGCAGGTGTACTACTTGCAGCAGCAAACATTAGTACCAATACATGCAGCCATTTCTCTGTTTGATTCAATCTGTTTGTCTTTGTAGATATACATGGAAAAAGTTGCTCATGGACTTGATGAAACAAGTGCAAGCATTAATATATTTGAATTTATAAATGCAGCTTCTCTTCATGTGCTGTTGTTTTAATTACTGTCTTTTATTATCATAAATCACTGTCTTTAATTAACAGTCCTGCTGTTATTTTGACTCCATGTGAGATTTTATGTAAATATTAATTGTTTATAACACCAAATCAACCCCAAACATAAAATTAACCAATCACTCCTCTTGAATATTCAAGATAGTTAATATTTCATTCTCTTCTTTAATAAAAAAAAATTCAAAGGACGGAATTCTACTCTAAAATTCTTGCAAATAAAATAAGAAGAAACTATGTGTAAGAAAAACTTCAACCAAGAAACTATGCTATATCATACGAGCCGGTCGCACGAACTAGCCACACGACTGATGTGGCTGGTGACGTGGCGACCGGCTCTAAACCCCATGAAACATTTTTTTTTTAATTTGTATTTTTTAATTAAAAAAACAAAAGCAAAGTTTGGGTGTTAGAGCCGCAGGCCTCCCCTCTCTCTTAACACCGTTCACCTCTCTCCCGCTCCTTCGATCCCGGCCGCCGCCCCCTCCTGTCGTGCCCCCGATCTTGGCACTCTCTTTCTCGGCATCTCTCTCTCTCGGCATATCATGAAGCCATTTGGGAACCATGAAGTACATGAAGCAAGCCTAACTTGTTTTTCCCCTAAAAATCCACGCAATTTGATGGCTTTGTTTGCAGACCGGCGAAGTCTACTACATCGATTGGAAGACTGGAATGAGAACTAGTGAGGATCCACGAAATTTTAATGCCCTAGACTCCTCGTGTAATGGTCAACCAACTTTGACCATTTGGATTAAGACTAATCCTCTCTTGATTAGCAGGTTTTTTTTTTTTTCCAACTACCACCCGAGAATTCTGGATCTGGTCGAGAGTGAGAAAGGGACGGGTTCTTCATCCTTAAAGCTTGTAGAGCTGGCCTTTTCCCTTCATCTTCACCATCTTCACCATCTTCACCATCTTCTTCTTCTTCTTCTTCTTCTTCTCCTTCAAGCTAGCTGATTTTTCTCTTGGAGGTGTGGCGACCGGAGAAGGCTCTTGCAAGGACTTTAGCGAACTTCTTGGTGTCGCCGGAGAGGGAGGACGGGGTCTGCCGGAAGTCTCCTTTGTGTTTCAAGGATTTGGTTCTTGGAAGCTAAAGCTTAGAGTGGGTATTTCTTAAGCTTGGTAGGCGGCTGAAAGTATGTTTGCAATGCATGTTTTAATCTCAAATCATTCCTTAATCCATGTTTAGCCTTGTATCTTATTCTGTTGGATTGATTTGGAGTTGTTAAGATGTTGATTTTGTTAGTGGCTTGTTAGAATGTAATGTTATGTGTATGTGGCATGTGATGTTTGGTTCCATGGATGGAATAAGCTCCATGGTTGCTGAAATTCATGAGAATGGGATGTCAAGATTTGTTTCTTTAATTGCTTGTATAGCTTCCTTTTACTCTTGTGTGAGAGGTGATAAGCTTTGTGCCTGTAAGAGTTAGGATCAAATGACAATTCCTGTAGCCTTTGATTTGTAATTTCATTTGTTGATGATGTTAATTAGGTTGGAATCCAATTTCTGCAAGTAGGTTATTTGTGAGGTGTTCATAAGTCTTAATGTTGGTATAATTGCACTTAGTTATTGGGCTTGCCATTAACTGTGTTATGCATGAGATAAAATTTCTGGGTTTATGGCATGCTTAATAAATTTTCTTGCTTTTTGAGTGTAATTTAAGTAAATATTTGCAAGTTGATCATCTTAGCTTGTAGCTCAGCTATGTTTGTCTTGTAAATAGGTTCGCGAGTCTAAACAAGCGGAATTAGAGCTTGTGGTTGGTTTTAGCGAACCCTTAATGCGCAGGATTTAGTAATTTCATATTCGTAGCTCGGAACCGGGTAGGTTCTCGCACTCCGTATACTATAACTCTGTATTTTTGGTGGATGGTATAAAATTGTTAATTATTGCATTTATTATGTTTATTATGTTGTATTTTGTTATTTATTTAATTTTAAGATAATTACTGAGTAAAGTATTTTATTCTGTATTGTACTTGTACGTACTCCGTATTTTACGCGGTTTTTAGTACATCTCCATTCCCTGGCAAATTACCCGACTAGGAGGAGTAAGTCCTAGCCATGTGCACATGTCCTCTCGTAGTAGCGCTACCATCCGATTGCGGTCGAAGATCCGGCTTCGGCCGTTGATATTCTCGTCATTGCGTTCCGACTTCACAGTCGAAGATCCAGTGCATTTGTTGATTCTGTTATTAGTCGGGGAGATGTACACGTCTGTTTTCGCGTATTTCCTGTATTTCGATTATTTACGTATTTTGAGCATTTCTATATTTCGCCCTCGAATTATAATTATTCTCGCAATGTTATTATTATCTGTTATCTCCGTGATCCTACTTGGGCCTTTGTGGCTCATACACTCTGCGATTTTCCTATTTCGCGGGAAAAGATCAAGCGTAGGATCGGGGTTTATCTTGGAGTGGAACTTCTTGTTTAGGCTTTTGTCGTATTTTACCCGTGTGAGTGAGACTTGTATATCGGTATATTCGGTTCATAAAACTGTTTGTGTTGTACCGACTATTGTGGGGTGTCAAAGCCCATACTAGTATGAACTCTAGTATTGCTTTTATATTTATAAACCTGCATTATTTCTTTGTCCGTATTACTGTTAGGGTTGACTCGACCGGGTTGGACATTTGAGGCCTTGCACCCGGTGGGGCCCAGCTCCATTGGGATGCGGCCGGTCTGTCAGTAGGCCTTTGCCGTTGTGGGGCGTGACAGATTAAAGTGGTATCGAGCCTATGTCGGATGTCACCCTTCGATTTAAAATTCTGTCATCTTTGAAAGTCTTTTTTCGAGAGTGGGATTGGGTAGTATAGTTGTACTCAAGTTCGACCGTTATCCGTGTTCCAGCAATCATGCCTAGAGGTAGAGGGCGACCACGCGAAGGCCCGCAAGCCCACTCCCGGAACCCCTGCAGGAGGAGCGGGGAGGCCCCTATTCGGTCCGACGAGGAAGTCCAGCGGGAAGAGCGGCCGGATCCCGCTTCTCGACCGGCATCATGAGGGAAATGATGCCGATGATGCGCGCTCGGCGTGAGCAGCATACTTCCGCAGTAATCGTGATCTTTTGTCTCGAGTTTGGACGTCACGCACCGCCCCCGTTCGCAGGGACTACTGATCCGACAGTGGCCGGTTACTGGATTAGTCAGGTGGAGAGGACCTTTCGGGCCATTCAGAGCCCTGATGAAGACAAGGTCAGATTGGCTACTTTCATGCTTGGGGGGACAGTCTGGCGCAGATGGTTCGAGAACGAACTGCGCCGTAAAGGAGAAAATTCTTTCGGAACCCGGAATCGGTTCAAAGAAGCCTTTTACGCCAAATACTTTCCTCTAAGTCGCCGAGCCCGGATGGAGAGACAGTTTCGGAACTTAAAGCAAGGGTCGATGAGCGTAGAGGAGTATGAAGCGAGTTCGACCGGCTTTCACGGTTCGCTTCGTCTTTGGTAGCCGATGAGATGAGCGAGGTCCCGTTGCTTTGTGGATGGTCTTAAGACCCACCTTCGACGAGCCGTCGTACCTTTTACGAGGTTGTCTTATGCGGAGATCGTCGACATTGCCAAGGACTTAGAGATCACTTGGCGGGATACTCGGGACCCGGGTAGGCGCGAGCCAGCAGCAGACCGAGGCCCTAACCCTCGGAAGAGTCGGTCCCTTCGGGAGTAGTTCGGGACACTCTAGAGGAGAGTACCGGTCACGGCCGTACAGTAGACCGCCCGGTGTGTCATCGGGTTCCGGAAGCGGGGGATCTTCCAGGCGGCGTAGCACGGGAGGTTCGGTGTCCTTCTTGTGGGGGGCGACATTCTCAGGAGGAGTGCAGACGTGCAGTCTGGTGCATGTTTCAGGTGTGGTAGTCGAGAGCACTTTGTGGCCCGGTGTCCGCATAGCCCACCTCGGGCTCGGGGAGAGTCGGTTGGGCGGCCCAGGCCTTCGATGGGTCACGACAGACGGGTACCCTAGGCCGTTTCCAGCAGAGTGCCTCGAGGGGTAGGAAAGGGAAGGCTCCTCCGGCGGACCGGCCTTCTTCCTCTTCCCGTCCCGGCCGGGTCGTGGCGAGCCGATTACTCGGGGCCGAGTCTTTGCTCGACTCGGGAGGACGCGCGGGCATCTCGCGATGTCGTGGCGGGTATTATTTCTGTGCATTCTCGCTACGCGTGTGTTTTATTTGATCCCGGTGCTACGCATTCTTTTGTATCGTCATCTTTTGCTCGTAAGCACTCTCTCGTATGTTATTGATTTACCGCATGTTTTGTGCGTTACCACTCCTGTTGGTGCGGTGAGGACCGTTAATCGGTTAGCACCCGGTTGTTCTATTCGATTGAAGGGCACGAGCTTTTTGCCGATTTGCATCGATGGAGCTGCGAGACTACGATGTCATCCTTGGCATGGACTGGCTTTCTTCGGTGTTCGCTGTAGTGGACTGTCGTAAAAAGGAGGTGCACTTCGTTTCCCCGATCGGGGAGGTTTCACTTTCGGCGGCAAGGAAGGGGTACACCCTAGCTCGGGAAATCTCTTCTCTGCGCAGCTCGAAGATGATCGAAGTGGTTGCGTTGGCTTTCTAGCCTCTGTCTCGGAGGCCACTCGTAATTGCTACGCAGTTTCGATGTTCCGGTTGTCGGCGAGTTACGTGATGTCTTCCCCGAAGATCTTCCCGAGTTTGCCTCCGAGAGAGAAGTGAAGTTTGCCATCGATCTAGCTCCGAGCACCTCTCCTTTGTCCAAGGCACCTTACCGGATGGCACCCGCCGAGTGAAGGAACCGAAGAAGCGACTAGAAGAGCTTTTGGAGAAGGGATTTATTCGACCGAGTATGTCACCTTGGGGAGCCCCAGTTCCGTTTGTCAAAAAGAAAGACGGGTCACCGAGGCCGTGCATCGACTACCGTGAGTTAAACAAGGTGACGGTTAAGAATAAATACCCTTTACCAAGGATTGATGATCTCTTAGACCACGGTGAAGGGAGCTCAAGTCTTCTCCAAGATTGATCTCGAGGTCCGGATATCATCGAGTCCGAATAAAGGGCGAGGACATCCCGAAGAGTGCTTTCCGTACGCGGTATGGGCATTATGAATTTCCGGTGATGCCATTTGGGCTTACGAACGCCCGGCGGTGTTCATGGATCCGATGAATCGGGTGTTCCGTCGCTACTTGGATCGTTTTGTAGTCGTCTTCATTGACGATATTCGATTTATTCGCGTAGTAAGCGGCTACACGCGAAGCATCCGAGGATTGTACTTGGAGACTCGAGACGGCATGAGTTGTACGCTAAATTTTCCAAGTGTGATTTCGGCTCGAGAATGTGGCTTTCTTGGGGCATGTCATCGGTAAAGACGGTGTTGCGGTAGATCCAAAGAAAGTAGAGGCGGTTGTAGATTGGGAGAGACCGAGCACGGTTAGGGAGATTCGAAGTTTTCTTGGCTTAGCGGCTACTATCGGAGATTTGTACAGGGACTTCTCCCGGTTAGCGGCGCCGTTGACGAGTTTAACTCGGAAGGGGGCCCGTTTTGTTTGGACCGAAGCATGCGAGCGAGTTTCCTAGAATCGAAGCATAGACTCGTATCTGCACCCATTCTTGCTCTACCAGAGAGTGGATGTGGATACGTGATCTATAGTGATGCTTGCAAGACGAAGCTTGGGATGTGTTTCGATGCGAGTGGGCGGGTCATTGCCTATGCTTCAAGGCGGTTGAAACCGCATGAGGAAAACTACCCCACTCACGACCTAGAGTTGGCGGCGTTGTTTTTGCTCGAAGATTTGGAGGCATTTTCTCGTATGGGGAACCTTGTGAAGTGTACACGGACCACAAAAGTCTAAAGTACATCTTCACCCCAGAAGGAGCTCAACATGAGACAAAGACGGTGGTTGGAGCTAATTAAGGATTATGACCTCAGCGTCCACTACCACCCAGGTAAGGCTAATGTGGTGGCTGACGCACTGAGTAGGAGGTATAACTACGGAACCGCCGCGGATTTGACTCAGCAGAGACCGCTTCTGGAGGAAATGAGAAGGTTTGAGTTGGAAGTTGTTCCACCAAGTTCTGGAGTGAATCTGGCCAACTTGCACATCCGACCAACTTTGCTGGAGAGAATCAAAGCAACTCAGAGACAGGATCCTAAGTTGCAAGAGATATGTGCTAAACTTCAGCAGGGAGTGCCATCTCAGTTTCAAGTGTGCGGGGATGGTACTATCAGATTTGGAGATCGGGTATGCGTACCTGATGACTCCGATTTGAAGAGGGATATTTTGGAGGAGGCCCATTATTCGAGTTACACAATCCACCCTGGAGGTACAAAGATGTACAGAGGACTCAAGGAACACTACTGGTGGAACAACATGAAGCGGGAGATAGCTACCTTTGTAGCGCACTGCCTTACCTGTCAGCAGGTAAAAGCAGAACATCGGAGACCGGCGGGCCGCCTTCGGCCGTTACCGATACCGGAGTGGAAGTGGGAGCACATCACTATGGACTTTGTTACCGGCTTACCCCCGTACCCGGCGAAGCATGAGTCGGTATGGGTGATCGTTGACCGACCGACTAAGTCGGCACATTTTCGCCTTTGAGACTTGGTTTGGGTCTTGAGAAGCTAGCGAGTTATATCCGGGAGAGATTGTTCGGCTGCATGGTATACCTGTATCGATCACATCCGATCGAGATTCGAGATTCATTTCGAGGTTTTGGAGGAGTTTCTGATTCCGCTTTGGGTACTAAGTTAGCTTTCGGTCATGGCTTTTCATCCTCGGACAGACGGTCGATCCGAGAGGACTATTCGAGACTTTGGAGGACATGCTTCGAGCATGTGCCCTTGACTTTTCGATTCTTGGGACCGCTACTTGCCTTTGGCGGAGTTTGCGTACAACAACAGTTTCCGAGGCAAGCATTCAAATGGCACCGTATGAGGCACTCTACGGGCGGAAGTGTCGA
Organism: Dioscorea dumetorum; assembly: GCA_902712375.1. NCBI lineage: Eukaryota > Viridiplantae > Streptophyta > Magnoliopsida > Dioscoreales > Dioscoreaceae > Dioscorea > Dioscorea dumetorum. Next base: position 1,837,878 of record CACTHL010000847.1, read on the forward strand.
TCTCCTGTGTGCTGGGATGAGATAGGAGAGCGGAAGCTGTTAGGTCCAGAATTGTTGCAAATTGCTGAAGAAAAAGTAAAGCTGATCAGAGGAAGACTGAAAGCCGCCCAAATTCGACAGAAGAGTTATGCAGACAAGCGCCGCTCAGACCTAGAGTTTCAGGTTGGCGATTCTGTTTTCTTGAGGGTTTCGCCTATGAAAGGTGTTGTGCGTTTTGGTAAACGTGGGAAGCTCAACCCACGTTACATTGGACCTTTTGAGATTGTGGGGCGAGTTGGAGCTGTTGCTTATCGCTTGGCCCTACCTCCGGATCTAACTCAGGTTCACAACGTCTTCCATGTTTCCATGTTGAGGAAGTACCTGCCTGATCCTTCGCATGTCATTCAGCATGAACCCGTAGAACTCCAGAAGAATCTGTCTTACGAAGAGCAACCAGTTGAGATTCTTGACTACAAGGAGCAGCAGCGAGGGAACCGAGTAATCACTCTGATCAAGGTTAAGTGGAGCAATCACTCAAGCGACGAAGCCACTTGGGAGCGAGAGGTCGATTTCAGGGAGCGCTACCCCGAGTTGTTTGCTGACTTTTGAGGTGTGTTTAGAGGACTAAACTTTTTTTTTACGGGGGGTGATTGTAATGGTCAACCAACTTTGACCATTTGGATTAAGACTAATCCTCTCTTGATTAGCAGGTTTTTTTTTTTTCCAACTACCACCCGAGAATTCTGGATCTGGTCGAGAGTGAGAAAGGGACGGGTTCTTCATCCTTAAAGCTTGTAGAGCTGGCCTTTTCCCTTCATCTTCACCATCTTCACCATCTTCACCATCTTCTTCTTCTTCTTCTTCTTCTTCTCCTTCAAGCTAGCTGATTTTTCTCTTGGAGGTGTGGCGACCGGAGAAGGCTCTTGCAAGGACTTTAGCGAACTTCTTGGTGTCGCCGGAGAGGGAGGAGGACGGGTCCGCCGGAAGTCTCCTTTGTGTTTCAAGGATTTGGTTCTTGGAAGCTAAAGCTTAGAGTGGGTATTTCTTAAGCTTGGTAGGCGGCTGAAAGTATGTTTGCAATGCATGTTTTAATCTCAAATCATTCCTTAATCCATGTTTAGCCTTGTATCTTATTCTGTTGGATTGATTTGGAGTTGTTAAGATGTTGATTTTGTTAGTGGCTTGTTAGAATGTAATGTTATGTGTATGTGGCATGTGATGTTTGGTTCCATGGATGGAATAAGCTCCATGGTTGCTGAAATTCATGAGAATGGGATGTCAAGATTTGTTTCTTTAATTGCTTGTATAGCTTCCTTTTACTCTTGTGTGAGAGGTGATAAGCTTTGTGCCTGTAAGAGTTAGGATCAAATGACAATTCCTGTAGCCTTTGATTTGTAATTTCATTTGTTGATGATGTTAATTAGGTTGGAATCCAATTTCTGCAAGTAGGTTATTTGTGAGGTGTTCATAAGTCTTAATGTTGGTATAATTGCACTTAGTTATTGGGCTTGCCATTAACTGTGTTATGCATGAGATAAAATTTCTGGGTTTATGGCATGCTTAATAAATTTTCTTGCTTTTTGAGTGTAATTTAAGTAAATATTTGCAAGTTGATCATCTTAGCTTGTAGCTCAGCTATGTTTGTCTTGTAAATAGGTTCGCAGTCTAAACAGCGGAATTAGAGCTTGTGGTTGGTTTTAGCGAACCCTTAATGCGCAGGATTTAGTAATTTCATATTCGTAGCTCGGAACCGGGTAGGTTCTCGCACTTCGTATACTATAACTCGTATTTTTGGTGGATGGTATAAAATTGTTAATTATTGCATTTATTATGTTTATTATGTTGTATTTTGTTATTTATTTAATTTTAAGATAATTCTTGAGTAAAGTATTTTATTACGTATTGTACTTGTACGTACTCCGTATTTTCTGCGGTTTTTAGTACATCTCCATTCCTGGCAAATTACCCGACTAGGAGGAGTAAGTCCTAGCCATGTGCACATGTCCTCTCGTAGTAGCGCTACCATCCGATTGCGGTCGAAGATCCGGCTTCGGCCGTTGATATTCTGTCTCGTTCCGTTCCGACTTCACAGTCGAAGATCCATGCGGCCGTTGATTCCGTTATTAGTCGGGGAGATGTACACGTCTGTTTTCGCGTATTTCCTGTATTTCGATTATTTCGTATTTTGAGCATTTCTATATTTTCGCCTTCGAATTATAATTATTCTCGCAATGTTATTATTATCTGTTATCTCCGTGATCCCTCTTGGGCCTTTGTGGCTCATACACTCTGCGATTTTCCTATTTCGCAGAAAAGATCAAGCGTAGGATCGGGGTTTATCTTGGAGTGGAACTTCTTGTTTAGACCGCCGTCCGTATTTTACCCGTGTGAGTGAGACTTGTATATCAGTATATTCGGTTCATAAACTGTTTGTGTTGTACCGACTATTGTGGGGTCTGTCAAAGCCCATACTAGTATGAACTCTAGTATTGCTTTTATATTTATAAACCTGCATTATTTGCTGTCCGTATTGCCTGTTAGGGTTGACTCTGACCAGGTTGGACATTTGAGGCCTTGCACCCAGTGGGGCCCAGCTCCATTGGGATGCGGCCGGTCTGTCAGTAGGCCCGGCTGTTGGGCTGGGGCGTGACACCTCGATCTTCTACTCCTTCGGTTCATCCATCTCCTCCTCGTCCCTCGACGGCGAGGACGACACTCAGGACATTGCCTGCTCCTCCTCCGTCATCACCTCCCTCTCCTCCCACTCCTCCAGCAACGCCACCAGCGCCGCCGAGCCCGCCGTCCTCATCACCGCAGGCTGCAAGGCTTGCTTCATGTACTTCATGGTTCCCAAATGGCTTCATGATATGCCGAGAGAGAGAGATGCCGAGATCGGAGGCACGACAGGAGGGGGCGGCGGCCGGGATCGGCGGTGGCCGGGATCGGAGGAGCGGGAGAGAGGTGAACAGTGTTAAGAGAGAGGGGAGGCCTGCGGCTCTAACACCCAAACTTTGCTTTTGTTTTTTTAATTAAAAAATATAAATTAAAAAAAAAATGTTTCATGGGGTTTAGAGCCGGTCGTTACGTCACCAGCCACATCAGTCGTGTGGCTGGTTCGTGCGACCGGCTCGTATGATATAGCATTACTCGTTATATATATGATGATGATGATGATGATTAGATTCATAAGAAAATAAATTATAAAATAATTAGTTACATAAAATCATACTAATAAGAATAAAATGTTGAAAGCCAAGAGAGAAAAGTGGAAGGTCTGCATGTTTTTAAGAGAAAGAAAGTGAACAAAATGGGTTTGATGATTGGGAAAGGGATATGAGCACCTGATTCCCTTTACCTTTTTTTTTTAATTAATATTTTTTAAATATTTAAATTTTCCAAAAAATTTACAGTTTTGGTAAGAAAATTGCTTTAATTATAAGCAAATTTCCAGATTAATTTATTCAAATAAAAAATAAACAATAGTTTATAATTCTGTAACCTAATTCTGGGTACATAAATTTAAATTTTATTTAACTAATTTTAGAATTAATTGGACAACAAAATAAGACTACCTATTAAATACGTAATATTTAATATAATTTTTTATGTAAAATCCTCATACAACATGGCATTAGCTGAGCCTGCCATACGTACCGTACCGTCTTTGAAATACACTATGTCACTTTATCAACTTTCAAAATAGAAAAAATAAAACAAATAAAAACCTATTATTAAATAAATAAATGCGAGACTGAGATTTTTTTTATATGTTAATAAAAATAAATATTTTAAATTTTGTGCTATGAATTGATGTTCGAATTTATTCTTTTAATAAAATATAAATATCAGATAGAAATTTAATGTTAATAGACCAAAAACATTTTGGTACGAGAAAAAAAAAATTATTTTAGGACAGAAAAAGAAACAAGATAATGTTTTTTTTTTTTATTTTTAAGAAAAAAAATACAAGCACCGCAACCCTGCAAGTGATGATGCGAGAAACGCCAGCATGACAGGTGTTTGAATTTGGGCTGATATTAAAATCTCAAATAATTAATTTTTTCTATTTTATATATATACCATATAAAATCTAAAATAATTAATTTTTTTTATTTGAATTTTTTCCTTTTAATTGTTCGTGGTGACTGATGTGAAGAAAAAATTAAGGTATTTTTACAGGAGGAAGAAAAAAAATCAGAGTTTTTAAATGTATATGAAATTTTGGTTTATAAGATTATTTTAGAATATTCTTTTGTACTCCCGCCAAATTATAAGTGAAGAAGTTTAGAAAATAATCATATAATTTTATTTTTATTTTTATTTTTCTTGGTTAATTATTATCTTGCTTGCGTTGTGGGTATAATTAAGCAAGCCGTTGAAAATAGTAGGACAATTAATGAAGAGCGGCGCATAGTGCCTACAGCTCAAATGCATGGCATTTTGATAGCCTTCCACGTGTCCCCTCTTTCCCATGCAACGTGTCCTTTTTCCCCCTCTTGGCTTTTTCACTACACCCACATGCACCACCATATATATATATATATAAATACCTATCTAATTAGGACACGGTCCACCAACTCTTGATCACTTGCTAGCACTTCCATGGAGCTCAAGAAGCTAACCATCTGCTCCCTTCTCTTCCTTCTTCTCCTTCTCTCTTCAAGTAAGTTGTCATATATATATAAATATATAGATATAGATATAGGCATAGATATGCAAAGTGTTGAAAAATAATAAACTTGAGAATTCTAATGAATTTGTATACTAAAATAAATATTGCATGCAAGTATAGAGGAAGGCATTAATGGAGTGGAGGGAAGGCTATGCAAGGTGTCAAGTGGAAGGTTTAGGGGAATTTGCTACAGTGACACAAACTGTCGTCATGTGTGTGAAGGTGAGGGTTTCCACGGTGGACAGTGCAAGGGATTCCGGCGCCGTTGCATGTGCTACAAGATTTGTTAATCTCTCTCTCTCTCTCTCTCTCTCTCTCTCTTGCTGAGCTTGCCTTGCTGTTTAATATTTAGTATATGTTGTGTTTTGTTTTTTATATCTTGTATGTGTGCTGCTGTTTAATAAAGAGAGCTTTTGGCTCTTCCTTTAGATTTGTGTCTGTTTATGTTGTCTTGCTTACTATATAAATGCATAATAAATTAATCAGTTTGTTTCCATTTTTTATGTTTCTTTTCATTTTTTTTTGTTTAATATCTCTCTCATGATTTTTTAGTTTATTCAGTTTTTTTTTTATAAAAGATGAGTATAATTAATTAATATTATTTATATAATTTGTATATAATATCGTTGCAGTGGTTAAGTTTAATGTATTTGACTCGTATGTAAGATATCAATAATTCAATTCACTCTCAATGGGATTGAATTATAAACCATGGAGGTTCGGTGGGAGGCTTTGAACTTCCAAATTAACTTGCAGTGGTTACAGATGTGATTTTTGTTCATGGTTAATACGAAGTAGAAGGCGCTCAGGTGAGAAAAATTACCTACTTTATTCTATTAGCTTTTGATTGTCTATATATATATATATACGTATAATATTAACTGATAATATATATATAAAGCAATCCCAATTAAATGAAACACCTTAATTTACAAGGAAAAAAAAGGAGAACAATAACATTGATTTCATTCTCTTTTCCTTAAAGAGAGGAAAAAAAGAACCACAAGGATAACAAGAACAAACATCAAGTCACAGAGACCCACTGGATAACTAACTATTCTACAGTTATTTCAAGTATAGTAGTGAGTCTGGGTTTTCTATATCTTCTAAGAAGCAAAGAAGAACAAACAACACTAATAGAAGACAAAGCCATGCAAGCACCAGCCAACCAAGGAGGCAACTTGAGCCCAGTGAAGGGGAATAGAACTCCGGCAGCGACCGGAATGGCGATGAGATTATAAGCCATTGCGAAGAAGTAGTTCCATCGTATTCGAGAAAACGTCTTCCTGGATAGATCAATGGCAGTGATAACATCTTCAAGACTGTTTCTCATCAGAACATAGTCTGCTGCTTCAATGGCAATGTCTGTTCCTGCACCAATGGCCATTCCAACATCAGCTGCAGCAAGAGCAGGTGAGTCATTGATCCCATCTCCAACCATCCCTACACAACTCCCATCTTTTTGGAGTGTTCTTATCACTTCTGCTTTCCCTGCAGGCATCACCTCTGCTCTCACATCTTCAATCCCAACCTGAACTTGTCACAAATATGTAAAACAAGAGTCTGTGCTTAGTCCTATTAATTGGTTGTCAACAAATAATCTCTTTGGAATAATAGTATATGTATGATCAGAATTAGAGAAAAAAAAAAGAAAGAGAGAGAGAGAGATAGGTACCTCCTTGGCTACAGCTTGTGCTGTTCTCCAATTGTCTCCGGTTACCATGACTGGATGAACTCCCATCTTCTTCAAGCCTTCTATAACTACTGAGGCTTCCCTCTTTAAAGGATCAGCCACTGCAATGACTCCGATGAATGTGCCATCATATGCCACAAGAATCCCTGTTTTAGCATTTAATTCCAAGCCAACTAGGAAGCTTTCAGCTTCATTTGGAATGCTGACCTTGTTTTCCATCAGTAGATTCCTGTTGCCAACCTGTATTGATTGAGGTTGTTCAGATAAAAGATGAAAAGAAATGATTTGGATGCGAGAATATTTTTGCTACTCATGAAACTCACCAGAACTCGTTTCTGATTTATCAAGCAATGTACACCCCTTCCAGGAATGGCACAGAAGTCTGTGACTTCAAGAAGCCAGCCATATAATTTATCCTCCTTGGTTTGTTTTTCAGCGTCTTTGGTGGTAGATCTTTTGTCGAAGAAATGATAGTGGTATGCATGATCTACAATTGCTTTTGCAACAGGGTGTTCGCTGCTAGCCTAAACTACATAAAAAAAGGGTAGAGCGAGGACAGTTATTTTGGTTGCAGCTTTCTGTGAAACAATGAAATGAAAATAAAAGCTGTCAACTAACCTCTGCTGAAGCAACTAGAGTGAGAAAATCTCCAAGCTCCATTCCTGAGAAAACTTTAGCAGCAGTGACAGAAGCTTTTCCCTGAGTGAGAGTGCCTGTTTTATCGAAGATAACATAGCGAATACTTTGAGCTCTCTCCAATGCATCTCCACCTTTTATCAGAACTCCATGATTAGCACCGACACCGGTTGCCACCATGACAGCAGTTGGTGTGGCAAGGCCAAGGGCACAAGGGCATGCGATAACTACAACTGATATAGAGAACATGAGGGCGAAAACAAAACAGTTACTGTTGTCAGAGAACCATGTCTTAGGATATGCTCCTAATGAACCACAGAGGAACCTTCAGAAAAGCAAAATGAAAGCATGATAAGCACCTCTAAAGAAAACATCATGAGCAAACTTGGGCTTAATATTTATTGGCATGCAGTGGCACTTACCATCCCAAGAATGTCAGCAATGAGAAGACAACAACTGTGGGCACAAAAATGCTTGCAATCTGCAAGTAATAAATGAAGGCAGAGCATGGAATTAATGAAGTGAAACTAGATTAGTATTACTGAAAGACATTACAAATATTTGAGCACGCGAATACTTACAAAATCTGCATATTTCTGGATTGGAGCTTTTGACATTTGTGCCGTCTCGACCAGAGAGATTATCTGGCTCAAAACAGTATTAGAACCTACTTTGGTGGCTTCTATATGCAGCACACCATGTAAATTCATTGTACCTCCAATAACTGAAGAAGAGACTCCCTTTGGGACTGGTACAGATTCACCAGTAATCATACTTTCATCAACATAACTCGCTCCCCAAACTACAATGCCATCAGATGGAACCTTGGCACCAGGAAGAACCTTCAATATATCCCCTGGCTGAATCAGTATTGCATCTATCTCTCTTTCCACTGAATCTTTTCCTTCTGGAGTTCAGAAAAAGAAAGCAATTAAACAATATCAATTTCAAGAAAGAAAAAAAAAGCACCCTATTGAGAACGTAGCTACTATGCTACAACATACCGGCATCTTTCACCAACAAAAGGGCTGTTGCGGGGGCAAGCTCTACCAGCTTCTTAATCGCATCTGAAGTCTTCCCTTTTGCAAGAACTTCTAAATACTTTCCCAACAGCACAAAAGTAATTAACATTGAACTTGTCTCAAAATATACCGGAGACCAGAATCCGGTAAATGCACCATACAGAAGAGCACAAACAGAGTAAAAGTAGGAAGCAGAGGTTCCCAGTGCAACCAAAACATCCATATTTGTGGATCCATTGCGCAATGCTCTATAAGCTGCTACATAGAATCGTCCTCCAACACCAAATTGGACAATACTCACCAATAAGCACTTCAAAAGATCGCTCATAAGAAATGGACCCAAATGCAACAGAGTAAACCACTTTAGGAAAGGCATCCGTGTCAGAAAGACAGGAATCTGTATGAAAATTGTAGTTTCAAAAGAAGTCAGATGAAACTATAGAATCTTTCCGAAAACAACATATTAAGCAACAATTTAGATAATCAACATATGAAAGGAATGCTTTGAAAGAGGGATACTATGAGTTGACATTTGCATTGTTCAGAATCATACTCACACTTAAAAGGAGACTTGTAATGAAAAGCCTAAACATTTTGGCAGCTTCCGCATCATTTGGAGCTGCACAAGTGTAAGGGTTCCTGACATTTGCTTTGAGTTTCCCATTGCTCTCTCTTTGAATGGCATCAACTATAAACCTCAAGCTGATAGCTTCCGGGTCAAAGATGACTTCCACTTCTGATAAGATACCTCTCAACTCAAACTGCTTCAAACCCTTGATGCCCTTAAGTATGTCTCGTAGCACATGTAAATCTTTTTCATTGATTAATCCATCAATACCTAACAAAACTTTATTCTGTTCATTGCTTTCTAAAAATGTAGCCTCAAAGCCAGCATCTTCAATTGCAACAACTATGTCATCTTTATTAGTAACTGATGGATCATATTCAACTTCTCCTAATGACGTTGCCAGAGCAACAACTGCTCCTTTCACACCGGGTAGTTTCCTCAAAATACCTTCAACGGAGTTTACGCACGCCGCACAAGTCATACCCCCAATCCTAAATTGTCCAAACAAGGTCTTCTGTGATGTTGAAGGTGTTCTATTTGAATCTGGAAGTACCTCTGCTTCAAACCCTGCGTCTTCAATTGCATTCTTAACATCTTCAGCCTGTATGGATGCACACAAATGAATGAACAAATTGCAGCAAGTGACAACATAAGAACAAATACAATCTTCCTTTGATGGAACCAAATGAATAATCTGAAAATATTAATTGAAGAGAGAACAAAGGGAAAATTGCAAACGAGCAGCTTAAAACATAATTTAATAAAATCCACATAGGTAAATCTGTGACCTCAAAGTTATGATGTATCCTTAGCAATCATGTTTGATGGTCCATCCCATAGCAGATATATTTAAGAAATAAACCAAAATAAAATGATTTCTAAGTAATCATGTTTACATGAGGGTAATAGATGGGCCATGGTAGTGATTATTATGTTTGGATATACATATCCACATACCAAGTTCATCATTAAGGAGGTTAACTGGAATCATTTCTCACAGTAAATTTGAAATTGCTTTATTTTCAGCTAAGAAGATCAGAAAACTTCACTGCAATGGCACATGGTAAACTAGTGCAAGTTCATAGTTTACATATTCTCATGAGTTTATATTGAGACTCAAAAAGTTTCCATTATCAATATTGAACTAGTATAGTCACAAATCCAAGAATTAATTAGGCCTTCAAAACAAAAATTGAACGTATTTAAGTCAAATCTTGTCTGGACTAAGAATCAATATAAAAACCTCAAAAGCTGGATATTCATGTGAGTGGGAACAAGATGCCTCAATCCTCAGCCAATGTTATTGAATACAAACAATTCCCTTAATTTCTTTTTTTTTTAAATTTTGAATAAACCACAAATTCCCTCAATTTTATACGGTAATAATAAATGAGCAGTCTGGAAATCAGAATACAAAAAACAATGAATCCCTTCACTAAAAACCATAAACACGTTAAAAATGAGAACCTTATGCCACCCAATTCAATCCCAAAAACAAAAAGCAAAATACAACTACAGCCAAACCTCACAATCAAAATATAAACGAAAAATCAACAAAACAACAAGTTCCATCCCATCAAACCAACCAAAATTTAACAAGAATCAAAACGAAAATGCCACAATGAATTGAAAATGGAAAATAAAAATAAAGCAAAAGAACAATTCGAATACCTTGACGAGTAGGGGATCAAAGACGACATAAGCCTTGTTCTGGAGAAGAGAGACGGTGGCGGCATGGACACCATGAAGACCGGAGATCGCCGACTCGACGGAATTAGAACAAGCAGAACATGTCATTCCAGTGACCTTCACCTGGATCGTCTTCAGCTTATCGGCGTCATCGCCACGGCGCTCGTCGTCGAAGGAGTCAAGAAGGCGGACATCCTCGAGATCGTCGGCGACGTCCCTAGCCGTAATGGGCTCCGCGGGTCTCCGAAGACCGCCGGAGACGGCGGTCAGCTGGAGGTCCCTCAAAGCCGAAGCCATGGATTCCGGGGACTGAGGAAGAGAGAAAGGAGGGAACGAGAAATAGAGGCGGTAGGAGAAAGCTGAATTGTTTTCTTGACGGTTTTGCCCTCCGATTTCGGCTTAATTTATATCTTTGCCATTTTTACATTTTTTTTAATTGTTTTATATAAACACCCTCAGAAATATTTTTCACATACACCCTTAAAAAGTGCACAATTGCTTATGTCCGTTTTTTATCTCAGTAAAAAATTATGGTTTAAGAGGAAATATATACAATTAAGTATTTTAATTATTCAATAAGGTATTTATGAAAATTTTTACTGAATATAAAAAAAAAATTCTTTTTTTTTTCTTTTTGGCAGCAGAATGCAATGTATGCGTTTAAAAACAATTTTTGGGTATAAGTGCAAAAGAAATTGCTTTTTCTTGAAGGGAAGCGTTTGGTGCTTGGGCGCCGTCAAGGGAGAAGAGAAGTTCTTTCAAAGGTTTTCTTTCAATATATTTTGGTTTTAATTTTCCAAAAATAAAACTCTAATTAATCTGAAAGAAAAAAAACCATTCTTTGAATTGGTGGGAAGTCAATGTTAATATATATATTATATATATATATATATATATAAACTATTAGAAATAATTTAGTGATGAATTTTCAACATTTTTTCCGATTTTGGTAGTTAGGTAAACTAATTCTAGAGTTGTTGGGTTTCTTTCTATAAAAATAATAATTATAAAAAATTAAATAAATGTGGTTGATTAGTTTTTTTATAAAGCTCTAAATAGAGTTATAAAAACAAATAGTATTTATATAATATTTTACAGTATTTTCTATAATATTTATGTCATGAGGCATTTATATCAGCGCCACTCATCCACCACTTATCATTAGACCATTTATTGATTGGGTGGTTTTATAATAAGATATCATCTGTAATAAAATTTTTAGAAAAAAACAATATAAAATAAATTATTTACTATATTTCAAATTTGATTTATTTCTATTATTTATAACATCTATGTTAGAGTGATGGTTGAAAATCAAGATAAAATACGAATGAATAAATACAGTCTAGTCTATATTTTAATCGTGTTATGTTTTAAACGGCATATAACTGTTTAAATTCATTGAACAAATTTTTACCCGAGAGTGAAATCTGCGCATGCCCAATAGGATTAATAATGAGCTACAACCAGTCTGATATTTTCACTAGCATCACAGATTGTGACAAAAAAAAATATATATAACTCAAAAAAGCCACATAAATTTCATCACTTTAAAGTTGGCTCAAATAAAATTTCGATCACAAACCCTAACAATAATATTGTATTTTTCACTCAATTCCATCCTTACAAAAATATAACATTATTTACAAAACGGTGACCACCAAACTCAATGGACCTTCAACTAAACAAAGAAAATAAAGTATCATAACCACCAAATTTGTAAAATATATTTTTTAATTAAAAAAAAAAGTAAAAATAATGGATATATGCTTTTATTAATCTAGGGAACATATCCACAATAGAAATTTTCTTTTAGGTAAGGTTGGGTAGTTAATTGTTGACTTAATACCTTAATTAATGTCCTACATCTTTTGTAAAAGCCAAAAGGCATTCATAATGCCATAATGCTTGATTTCAAATCATAAAAAAGAGATTGTTATACTCTTTATTTTTATGTGAATTAGCATGATGTTTTTCACTATTTTGTCCTTTTTTTAAAAGTCATGAATACTTAATAATTTGAGGTTTTGTTATTTGTATCAATGTAACTCCACCAACTTCTTTAAATTAGCAGGTGAGCAAAGTCAACAACATACCTAGGGTTGTTTATCATAATTATATATATATATATATATATAGATTTTTATTTTCATATTTCTTATAAATAAAATAAATATTAAATTAGTTAATGTTTTCAGATTTTTATACAGCTTTAGGTGGAGTTCCTACCAATCTTGGTGCTCAAATTTAATATAATTTAAATTTTATCTTCCACACTTTAAAAAAAATTGTGTCAACGTACCAAATATTCCACACTTTAAAGACCAATTTAATGTAAGGTGTATCTAATCTCTTATAAACTTAAAAATTATCTAGCAGACAACTGATACATAACAACTAATAAAAAAAAAGTACCATCTTTGAAAGTGAAATGAAAAATATTCTAACAATTAAATATAAGAAAAAATAAACTAATTTCTCTTTCCATCCAAATGTTGTATCCCCATTCTTCTTCTTCTTCTTCTTCTTCTTATTTATTTATTTATTTATTTATTTATTTATTTATTTATTTATTTTTGTACATATAAAGACTTGAGGATGAAGTTTTGTTGAGAAAGAAAGCACCCACCTCCTTAACTCCTTTTTAAGAAAAGGAATGAGATAAGAAGCCAATCAAAGATTCAAAATCCAACATGGAGATTTATTATAGTGCAAGTAACAAATAACATAATCATATTGCAAAACTTCAATTTTTTTTTTTAAAAATATATATATATTCCATTCATTAAACAAGTTTTCATATTTCTTTATTTTTAAGGATTCTCTTTTTTTTTTTTTTTTACTCATTGTGGGAAAATAAATAAATAAATGAAGACATGTTTAACAACATTTTAATAACTGGTATGATTTTTGTTTTTTAAGTAAGAGGAAAAATTTAAGAGCATTTTTCAGGATTGCTTAAGCAATTGCAATTAATTTATGTTGGTGTGGGGGTAATGAAAGAGTACTCCAAATTTCAAAGAAAGGTCAATAAAGTAATTTCAATTTTTGTTGTACTAGTGGGGCAGGTGGCATGTACTGCAATTGCATACTTACGTGGCAAGCAAAAAAGTAACTTAGAAAAATAAAATAAAATAAACAATTTCATTAAAAAAATAACTAATGAAAGATTTATTACTATTTTTTTTAGTTGATTTCTTGGTGTATTTTTTAAAGCCTATCTCCTTACTTCAAATTAGTTTTATAAAATTTATAATTTATTTAAACCATTTTCAGATAATAGTAACTCTTTCTCCTGCTAACCCTCTCCCACAATATTATTGTGATGAGTTTTATTTATTCATATTATGAAAAAAATTATAATTTAAAATTATGAAGCTTTTTTAATAAAATTTTTAGTTAAAATATTGATTATTCTCTCTATTATGAAATAGAGGTAGTTTAAAGATGTTTCCTAAGAATTAAGAATAGTATTAAATTTTTTAAATTTTTAAATAAATATGAGCCAAATGATTAAATTCGTTGAAGGGATCATAAATATGACTCTCTTTATTTATATAACTTAAAAAAATTAAAAAAATAAAATTAGAAAAAAAAAATGTTACTTGGAATTATGAAATAACAACTATTTGGAATAATTTTTTTTTTTTTAAATTGACCCACATTTCATGATGGTGGGAATCCTGAAGTAAACCATTAAAAAGAATTAGTTTTGTTACTTACTTGACAAAAAGAAAATCTTTACATCAAAATAGTTTATTTTTTGTCTCTAGAAATCAAATCAAATGATTGAAATTTCCCCCAAAAAGAATTGATTGAAGATAAGGCCTGACATATATACATAAAAATAAAACAAACTTATATATATATAATATGGAATACATGTGCATCCCACCCATGTTAAAGTTGATGGGCATTCAACATCCAACAAACATTGGTGTTCCACTCAAGAGAAGCATTTGGACATTATATGTCATTGCTTTAAATTTAAATCTCTTTTGCCTTTTTTTTGTTCCCAATCATGGTCCTCAATTGGTTGGTGTATATATATATACTCATCATCTAAGTAGATATCTAAATTTAAAATAGAGACGTTTGCAAAAATCATTAAATTTATATTTAAAGATTATAATTTATTTAGCTACAGTAACAAATAAATCAAATAATACTGAATAATACAAAACAGTTAAAAATATATAAAATATACAATATTTATATAAATAATAGCCATTTGATCATAATTCATTAATTCTCGATCGACATTTAGTGAATAGCAATCTATATTTTATAATATTAATTGATATACATGCGTGTGTGTGTATATATATATATAATTATATATATATATAATTTTAATGCATATGTCATTTATGTAATTTTTATAAGAAAATAGTGAGGAGATACATACTTTTATTTTTTAAAATCTTATGGGAAATAAAGCAGTAAAAAGAATTCATCCACTGTATAAAAGAAAAAATATATAAAGAAATGAAAAGATATCATGCACTATATAAAAAAGGAACAAGAAAAGATTTCATGCATCTTTTGTTTACCTCTTTTCTCCTTAAAATATTAAATAAATTTTGAGAAAGCAAAACATACAAAAAAATAAATAATATCTACATGCATCTCCTAAAATCAACCATAGGTCTCAAATTCCTCATCAGTTTTCATTGAAGCATTTAAGATGGTTTGCGTGTTGAGGATATTACTTTCATACCCTTGTCAAACTTATAATTACTATTATACCTTTAAAAAAAATCATATTCAATTCTATAATATGTTTTAATTTCCTTATATACATTCAGAGGGTGCTTGAATTGCAGAATCTTTTTGGATTCCCAATAAAGTTAGATGAGTGTGTTAGATGCCCATGTTTTGTTCATGAATGTTTTCATTAGATTCCCATGGGTTTTAGATTTCAACGGAAATATAGGAATCTGAAACTCTCTAAATAGATGTATTATTGTTCGAATAAAAAAAAAAGCCACTATAATAATCCTATTTTAGGTTTTATATTGAAATAATAAAAAGCCCTTATGTCTTAAATAAATCAAAATCTTTTTTCTTTTGTTTAAGCTGAAATTTTTTGCCTCCAAAATCATAGAATACAAGGAAATATGCTTGACGTGAATTTTTTTTTTAGGCCTTTAAACCCATGGATTGGGGCTTTCTAGCTCTTAGAGACACATGGCTTTGGAGTCTGATGGATTGTTTGGAATAAAACAATCCTCACTTCTTCCAAGGATAATATCCTTGTTAATGAAACTCAATTTGGCTACGCCTGCTGTCCCACGAGACTGAGACAAGGAGACACTCTTTCCCTACTCCTGCTTGTGCTAGTCACTAATGTCCTAAACACCATGTTTGCAATTGCGTTGAACTCTGGCATCCTATATAGCATTTCACTTGGACCCCTTGGGAAAATATGTAATCTACAGTACACCGACGATCTCCTCTTACGAACAACAGGGGCAAAGGAAGATCTCCAAGTCATTAGGGTTGATTCTTTATGCTTTTGAGAGAATTTTAGGATTATCCATCAATCACTCAAAAACATGCATCTAAATGACCAAGATGGACCAACTTCCTGACTCTGCCTTGGCTTGTACCTTTAAATTGGGCTATTAATCTTCTTCCCTTAACCTATTTTGGTATCCCAATCTCAGGAAGAAGGCCTTGATGTCAGTATTGAAAAAGTCTAATTTTGAATGTGAGATCGTGTCCCTTGAGGCTCGCCTCACTCTAGTTAATTATGTTCTTTCGGCCTTCCCGACCTATTGGATGTTCATTTTTAGATTCCGAAATTGGGTGTTAAAAGCTACTAACTAGATTATGATAGATTTTCTATGGTCATGACAGGATATAGAGCATCCAAGATGCCGCCTTATCCGTTGGGAATAGTTGTGTCGATCTAGGGATCAAAGAGGGTGGAGCATGCTTGCCTTGGAGGAATTTAATCATGCACTATTGGGTAAGTGGTGGAAGGTCGTGACAAATAACAGTTGGTGTGGCACCTGAGTTATTTGGTTCAATTATAGAATGGATAACCCTTTATGGAACTTGCACAGGAGGCCTTTAGAAGGATTTCCTTCTTTTGGAAAAGGATCCAAAGTTGCCTTCTTGGCTTTAGAATGTGTATCACCCAAGTAGTCCAGGATGGCGCTTCCATCCTGTTATGGGTGCACTACTAGCTCAATGGCTACACTCGAACATATGATAAGATGAATTTAGAAACTCACTACGTCTTGGGAGAACACTCAAAAAGCTTGTGCATATATTGACAAGATATCCCCTCACATTAGAGCCATGAGGCACTAAGGAAATGAAAATTTTGAATACTTCTTTTTTTAACGCAAGAGATATAAAGTGGTGGTGCCTCATTTCTAATGGTACATTCACTGTAAAATCCTTCTCTAGTTTCCTAAATGATAGGGGCGCTCATTGCCAACCCATGCATCTTTTCTGGAAGAGGCTATGCCACCAAAAAAATAACCTTTTCAATTGTCTAGTTTGGAAAAACAAAATTCTTACGCTTAAAAACTTGGCCAAAAGAAGGTGTGACACATTGCCGACAACTATATGTGTCATATGCCACTTAGCATATGAATCGGTTGATCATCTTTTTCTCCACTGTCTCTTCGTGGAGCAAATTTGGAATCATTTTGCGATTCTCTTCCTCTTACCCTCATGACTGTCGACCATGATTAAGGTGTAGGGTTCCTGAAGGATGATCTCTCGACCTTCAATGCGGGAGATTGGAAATCTTTTAATGAAAGCTATTATTTGGAATATTTGGATTGAATGAAATACTCGCATTTTTACTTCCAAGTTTCTCTCTCAAACTTCTATTATTCAGAAGATTGACCATTTGATATTATTATAGATGCAGTTTCAGAGAGCAAAAGGGCAAGGCTAGAAGACTCTTCTATGATTATCAAGCGTAATGAGTTTATGGGCTTTTATGTAGATACAACCGGTACCAATGAAACTGTTGAGGAGACAATCGCTGAAGACACAGGCTAGCACATCTATAGGACTGTACTTTATGTGTTTTGAAGCTCTTTTAGTATGGTTATTTTTTTTTGTGGTTCATTAAATTTTTTAAAAAATATATAAAGTAATTTCATGATTTTAGTAATGAAAATAAGAATGAGAAATCCGGCTATTAATTATAATGATAAGCAAGGATAGTCATGGAGATATGTTGAGACGTATTGTAAAGTAAGTTATTTTGTTATTATTTGGAAATCATCTACAAGGGCAATTAAGTAATTCAAGAATTAATTATATCATACATTATGAACAAAAGAAAGCAATATAACATACTTACCACTATACCAATATGAACGAAACCAAGCAATTTAACATACTTGCCAATATCTCAATTAGTATTTCAATATTTACAGACTCCAAAGTCTCCATGATGTTTGCAATTACCAATATATCCCTATTTTTATATATAATTTCTATGTAGTCTTTATAAACGTCATGTAAACTTTGTTAGCTCAGAAACACCAACTACTCACTCAGATTACAGGTATTGGAGACCATCATCCAATTGTAGTTTCAATCTCTACATTTGAATTTTTTTTTTTAATTTATAATTGTGAAAAATGTAGGTTGAAATATATAAAAATTTAAATTTAAATAAATTATATAAAAAAATTGGTGGTTAAAATATTGTGGTATTAACCATCTAACCATTGTCTGAATCTTCACATTTATAATTTTAATTAAGAGATGGCTAAAAGAAATATAAACAATGAACTTAATAAAGGTTCATGGTTTGCTTAATCTAAATAATGAAGAGCAACCGGTGAAGAAAGCAAATTACACTTTATATTTTTAAAACCATGGTACATAGAATTTATAGAGGTGAAATAGAACCAAAAGATATAATTGATCTCAATTAAAAAGAAAAATTACAACACTGGCATGTATTACTTTTATGAGAAGTTAATAAAATTTATAAATAAATACATTTGGTTAATTTTTTAGGAAATATCTAATTTCTTACTTTCAATATTTTTTGGTAATGAATTATTAATCAATATATTTTAAATATTAATAAAATTATTATGAACTAAATTTTTTATTAGTTATAAGAACTTTAAATGGTGAATATGGAAAAAGCAAAAAGTTTTCCTAAAATGGTGTTTTAAATTTTTTTAAGGGAAAATTACTGTTCACCCATCGGGAATTTCAAAATTTCCTAAAAATCCCCTCCAACTTTTACACACCCTGGACAACCCTTCATTTATAGTTTACATTCCCTTTCACCCCCTATCAGTCACTTCAAGTGGGTCAATGTTATGAAATTTCATTTTTGCCCTTCCAAATAGCAGGAAAAATACCGCCCAATCACATCATGTCTAACCTTTTATGCATACGAGTGTGCATTTTTTTTGCCTTATTGTTTAATTATCCCAGTTTCTGTTTAACTCAATCAAGTTTTCATTTAAAAACTGTCTTTTCCGTTTAAATTATTATGTTTCTGTTTAAAATTTTGTTTACACTAGTTAACCATGAAACAACTTAAACATCTTAATGCCAAAAAAAAACAACAAGCTAAATCTATTCTTGAGAATTAATATTCTTTCACATGATCCATCTATCTATATATATGCAATCAATTGAAATGGATGTTAAATTCATGTTCATGAATGTTAGAATATTTGATAGTAATGTATCAATGATCAAAATCTTATTATATAATAACATTTATTAAATTTTAAAATTTTTTTAAATAAAATAGAATTAAAATTTTGATGTTTATCTAAATATCTAAAATAAATTCAACAGTATTCACAAAGTTTTAAGCAGAAATATAAGTTTTTAAACGGAAACCTCAATTCTTAAACAGAGAGATATCACTTGTTAAACGGAGACCGAGTTTCTTAAAGAGAAACCACAATATTTAAACGGATACATACTTTTTTAAACTAAAACTCATTTTTTAAACGAAAATTTCATTTGTAAAACTGCAACCATATCAAATGAAAAGGGAAACTTACATTACAAACATTAAACAAATCATAACAATCGAAAAACTATTTCTATCGTGTGCACATACGAAAATGTAAAACAAAACAAAATTGTCTATGATGCCTTGAATCAAGTCTTTAATCTGTGGCGAGTCGACTATGTTGCGCTTCACAGAGCTGTAGGGGGTCAAGAACTTGCAAGGCAGTGAGCAAACCGAGTGACGGCCAGACACCACATGCCAATGACGTTGACGAGAGGTTAACACCGGTGACCACGTCACCATCACAAGTTATTCCAGTCCATGAACAATAATCAGTGTTATCAAAGCTCCAGTTCTCCAGCAAATTCAAAGAATCATGAGAGAATGAAGCTTTCACTTGCAAAAGAGTTGGCAAAGAGTTTGAAGAAGCTGAAACAAGGAGAAGAGAAGCAGCTATTGTTACATGGAGGACAAAGCTTGCCATGATGTTGTTTGTTTGCATGCATGCATGGGTGATGGTGAGGGTCTTTGAAGAATGTGAAGCTTTAAAGTGGCATTAAATAAAGCTCTTCTCCCTTTGCATTTAAAATGAATCATCATTAATGTGTTTGAGCGGAAATATTTAAGCGGAAATATAAGTTTTTAAACAGAAATCTCAATTCTTAAACAGAGAGATATCACTTGTTAAACAGAGCCAAGTTTGTTAAACAGAAACCTCAATATTTAAACGGAGACATACGTTTTTAAACAGAAACCTCCATTCTTAAACAGAGAGGGTCTTTGAAGAATGTAAAGCTTTAAAGTGGCATTAAATGAAGCTCTTCTCCCTTTGCATGTAAAGTGAATCGTCATTAATGTGTTTGAGTTGACCAAGATGATCATAATGTCATTGGGACCTGATCACATTAAATCAAGCTCTTCTCCCTTTGCATGTAAAGTGAATCATCATTAATGTGTTTGAGTTGACCAAGATGATCATGATGTCATTGGGACCTGATCACATTCTTTGATCCAATTAGATTTTTAAAGTGTTAGGTTTCAAGTGTTTTTTTGTAACAATTTTAATTCAATTTTTAAACAGAGAGATATCACTTGTTAAACAGAAACATAGTTTCTTAAACAGAAACCACAATATTTAAGCGAAAATATAAGTTTTTAAACAGAGATATATCAGTTGTTAAACAGAGCCGAGTTTGTTAAACAAAAACCGTAATATTTAAACGGAGACATACGTTTTTAAACAGAAACCTCAATTCTTAAACAGAGAGAGACTTTGTATGGCCAACCGGTCTCCGCCACCACGATCTCCATCGCGGGGAATCCGGTGGCGTCCAATGCCGCCCGCACAGCGTCGACCTGGGCGTCGAACATGTTGATGTAGTTGATCTTGGAAACCCTAGGACTCCTTTGAGGACGGGGACGAGATCGGAGTGGAAGGCGCCGGTGGATGGGGGATCAGATTGGGTGAGCACCGCCATGGTGTGAACAGTGGAGATCTTGACAGATGGGGCGGCGGTGGAGAGGTCGGAGTGAAGGTTTTGCAACCCCGGGAGGAGTTGGGAAGTGAGGTAGGAATCACCGGAGCTGAGGACCTCGTTGCCCATAGAGACGATGGAGATGGAGGAGGCTGGGAAGTAGGTGAGCATGTTGGCGGAGTCGACGACGAGGGAAGGGATGTCGCCGTTGGCGACGCCGATGACAAGGAAGATGTTGGAGTGCCACGACTTCCCATGTAATGGGCAATTTCGTCCATAAAATTAAAAAATAACTTTATTAACCATCATTATATGCTTTGGGGGTTAGAAAATATTATGTTTAAAAGGAAGGGGTTTTTAGGGATTGCCAAATTAACGGGGTGTTTTTGGCCATTTCGCAAACTTAGGGTTTTTTTTTTGCAATTACCACTTTTTTTAATTGCAAAATACACATAACGTATAAATGATATTAAAGTAATCTTGCAAATTGTTTTTTAAATACCTGTGTGAATCAAACGAGAAACAATATAGGAAAACAATTTGTGGTGTTTATTAAACATTAAAGTAGTGTTTGTTTAGAGGGATTTAGAATTACATGTAACTTAAATTACTGAGTTTTTAAAAATCCAATGTTTGTTTCACAGGATTTTAAAAACTCATGTAACTCGAATTACATCCAATTAAGAGATTTGGTTTTACGTCCAAATTAGCCGTAAAAAGAAATCTCTTATCTTTTTGCTCCCTCACATGTGACTTATATGTGACCGACCAACTAAGGAAAAACAAATATTATTAAACATTTATGAATAGTAAAAACTTATAAATTTTAATAATAATTTTAATAATTTATTTAATAATTAAAAATATTAAATAATTTATTAAAATCAAATGAAAATCTTAGAAATACACTTTTTGTGGGGTTAATAATTAAATTCAAAATTTTAAAATATAATAAAATTTTAATAAATTTATAATGAATTTAAATTTAATAGTTAAAGTAATTAATATACATTTAAAATTATTAAAATAATATTAAATAATATAATATAGTATTTTTATATACATCAAACCAAACACTATATTTGGATTCACTGAATTTTAAAATCCAGATGCTTCCGGTTACACTGTAATTAGAAATCCACTCCATTTGGAATTACATTCAACCAAACACCACCAAAATATAAAACAATATAAGTACTTATATTATACTTCAACTAACTATTTGTATTGTACATCTATAAATCAAATGAACTCTAAAAAAAATTTCATTTACTGCTAATGTATTTTTTCAAAGTCAAAAATATATAAAAAAAAAAGGTAACATAGCATTGCTTTCGATATTAATTGTTTGATTTTTTTTTTTTTTTTTGTTTAACTCTTTGAAACAGGACAGACTGAGTCATATGCAAACTTACAATGACAACATCAAATTATTTAAGACCTTCTTCATATAACCTACCTATCAAAGTAATCCCCTTCCCGGTCTTATATCATGTTTTATCAACCAAAAGCTTTTTTATTGTTAAAAATCAATTTACAAATTTTATGAAAATATAAATTAAAATTTTTTTCTTATTTATTTATTTGTTTTTTCAAAATGAGTCAAGTGAATAATGTAAATAATAGTTTAATAAAAAATTTTATAGTTTACTTTTTATTCAAGTAAAAACTTATATATATATATATATATATATAGCCACAAAATTGGATATTGGAAATGAAGTATATATACATGCGTTAGACATCAAGACGAGGCATATCTGTGTTTTTTATTCAAAAAAAAAAATTAATAATTCCAATATGTTTCAGAAGTCCGTAAAAAAAAAAAACACGCCTAAAATGGGCCCTTTGTATTGGAGAGGCCATTATATTTGGCCCAATTCTTTGGGCCCAGTAAATTTGTTCCATAAGGTCTCATTTTGAGCGAACATAAGAGAAAAATAAATAAATAAATAAATAAATAGAATTAAAAAAAACAGACAAGACAAGCATAAAAAAGACCATCATAACATCTTTCAAGTAGAAAATCCCTGTGAATTCTGAAAAAATTAAATTGAAGATTAATTTTGATTTAATGAATATTTAAAATGTTTATAAAATTATTATTGCTATTAATTTTTGAATAATATTATTTTCATAAGTTTTTTTTTTTTTTTTAGTAGACGATGAGCATCTCTCATTTAAGAGATGTCAAGGATGTGCATAAATATGAAGTAAGCTCAATAAACCCCTATGCTCTCATCTTTTGTTCCCATAAATTTTAATCTTGGTTTTTCTTCAAAACGAACACTTTATGCAAAAGATTCGGTACTAATAGATCAAAATGGTATTAGTATTAATTTAAGAAAGACTTACTGAGAAACTTTTACGTCGAGCAAAAATTAAAGGGAAAGTTGGCATTAAAGAAAAAAAGCTTTTATTTGTTTCTCATAATATTGATAAAAGGCCAATATCTTGAAATTAATATA
Organism: Dioscorea dumetorum; assembly: GCA_902712375.1. NCBI lineage: Eukaryota > Viridiplantae > Streptophyta > Magnoliopsida > Dioscoreales > Dioscoreaceae > Dioscorea > Dioscorea dumetorum. The sequence goes on from CACTHL010000847.1 coordinate 1,861,048, forward strand.
TATATATATATATTAGATGAAAGCCCAAACATTTTCAGAGAATAAACAATATAAATGTACATTAGTTATGAATTTTATAGATTTTGAGGTGTATCATAGGATTTGAAAATCTCCTGCGATCACCCTTAGAAAAAAGAGATATAACACCTCCGACAGAAGACCCATATAGACCCCCATAAACATTATACGGGTCTTAAAATAATTGGTGAACAGTACTATTACAATAGTGTGATGTAAGATTTAAACGCTGTACATTACCCCCACTACTTAATAATTTATCGCTAAGAGGTGGTTGTCAAATTAAAATATTATATAAAAAACAATTTTATTTTTATTGATTTAATTATTATGTTAAATATGGCTCATAGAATTTGAGCTATTATTTATTTTGACTGTTAAAATAAATTAAGCAAAAACATTCATTTGAATTAAACAAATTTATTTGTTTTTAGTTCATTCTTTCCGGTATGGTATAGGGGTCATTTAGTTGGGGTAATATCATATTATTTTGGGAATATGGATTAGGTAGTCTTATATTATTTCGTTTAGTTATTTATAATGTGAATATTAAATTTTCAGAATGTGATAACTGACCAAAATTATGGGAAATGTGATTCCCAACTCAATAGTAGTAATCTCACATTTCCATGGAAATGTAAATTGTTTTTATATTATATCTTTCAAATTCATATTTTTATTACTTCTATAATATTTTAGCAGCTCGTTGTGAAATGGGACATATCTTTTGTATGAAAATATATTTATTCAAATATTTTGATGGAAATAAAAACGATTTGATGTCATTTTTTTCAACTATAAAGTTAAAAAAAAATATATTTATTTAAAATAAATAGGTTTGCCTTAAATTAAATTTTATTTTATTTTTGTAATAATGATAAATATTTACTATCAAACAGTTTCAATGATCACTTCAAAATGTTCTAAACTTTGATATATTTGATATTTATTAGATTAGAGTATTTTAATAAAAAATAACTGGTAACAAAATATTCTCAACTAATTAAACACGATAATGCCATATTCCAATCACATTTTTGTATTGTCAATAAAAAAATGCATATGTTCCGGTCAATATAACTTGGGAATTATATACCCAGTAATCATATTCTCAATGGTGATATAATATCATGTGAACTGAACATTCACTTAGTGATATATTCTCGCGTCTAACCCATCCGGCATTGGTTACAAAACAATAAAAATACAAGCACCTAAAACCTACAGTGTTGAAGAGACGTGTTAAACAGGGTTTTCATGCTAACAAGAAGGAAGGATGAAACTTTTTTTTTTAAAGGATTTAAAGAGTTCTTAAAATAACATAAATATGAAGTGGCTATTCAATGACATATTAATAAGTAATTTCCATTTAAAACAAGGTTTTTTGGTATTTACTTTTTTTTTGTATTTTCATATTTTTTATTTTTTAATAAGTGTATGCAAAATACAAAATAAAACTCTCAACCACTTGGTAGAAAAAAAAAAATAAATACCAATTCTTCTATTGTAAATAAATATATATATTTTTAAAAATACATGCACAAAATATGATATGAAATTTTCTATTTTTGAGTGTCTAGAAAGTCAAATACAATCTCTCTCACACTAGAGTTATTTTTATAATAATAATAATAATAATAATAATAATAATAATAATAAAATCTCTTTCCTTTGCTCATAATCATCTCCATATTTATCCATCACTCTTTTCTTTTTCCAAATCTAGCCATAACCAAAACCCACTCAAACCCAAAACACACACACACACATCCACACACAACACCACTTTCTTTTACCAAACCAACAAAACCCACTTTTTTTTTTTAAATCCAATATTATTAATTCTAAAAATTCCAAAAATTCTAAAGTTTCCTTTCTTAGGTGACTATTCTGTTCCAATCCCTAGCTATATATATATATATATATATATACCTCCTTTCCTCCACCCTTCTCCCTCTCTCCCTCTCTCCCTCTCTCTCTTTATATATATATATATATATATATATATATTTATATTTAAAAAATTTATATTAAAAAAAAAAAGAGAGGAAGGAGAGGAGGAGGAGGAGAAGAAGAGATGGTGAGAGATGGAGGAGGAGAGATGCCAGGATGGTTGGGAGGACTAGTGGGGGGGGAGTGTTTCTTTGTGGGATGTGAAGTTCATGAGAACAAGAAGTGCAAGAAGTTTGAGAAGAACATCTTCTGCCTCCACTGCTGCACCAGCATTTGTTCTCACTGTCTTTTCTCCCATCCTTCTCATCCTCTTCTCCAGGTCATCTGCTCCATCTGCATGCCTTGTTAATTTTTCTCTTTCATTTTATTTTTTTTTATTTTTTTTTATTTTTGGGATATTTTATTTGTAGGAAGGAAACTTTGATTTGTTTTTTTATCAAGTTGAACTTGTTTGTCACTGTTGTTTTTTTTTTTTTTTTTTTTTTTTGCTCCTTTAGTTTTTGAGTGTATATATAAATAAATATAATATTATTCTGAAATTCTTATTGTCTGATTGGTAAATTCCCTGATTTCATGCTTCCCAATGCTCATAAATGAAGTCGGCTTGCCGTTTTCACCACCTCTCGAGGTCAAGCCAACCCCCCCTTTTTTTTTTGTCTGAACAAATTTACGATTGTACCCTCATTTGAAGGGTAAAATGGTCTTTTCGTTGTTTATTTATTTATTTATTATTTTTTTGTCTGTTCTGTAATGAAACGTTACAAGAATTTGGAAGTAGGTGCCCAATTTGACCACACAAAGCAGGAGTGGTTATTTTGGGAAGAAGATTAGGGTCATTATGGGAATAATTTTGTTTTTTTTTTTTTATCTTGCAAAAAAAAAAAAAATAATTCAGGTGAGGAGATATGTTTACAATGATGTGGTTCGTTTGGATGATTTGGAGAAGCTGATTGATTGTTCTTATGTTCAGGTTCGTCCATATATATATATATAATTTCAGTGTTATTTGTGATTAATTAATAAAATTAATGAATTATTAATTATAATGACAGCCTTACACTATAAACAGTGCAAAAGTAGTGTTTTTGAAGCCAAGGCCTCAATCTAGACCTTCCAAAGGTTCCGGAAATGTATGTTTCACTTGTGATAGAATCCTTCAAGAGCCTTTCCATTTTTGCTCTCTATCTTGCAAGGTTCTTTTCTCTCCCTTTCTCTCTTTTTTTTTTTCTTCATATATATATATATATATATATATATATATATATATATTTCCCAAATAAATAAAAAGGTGATGGTGAGAAAATCTATATCAATTATAAATGATAATTGATTTTTTTTATTATGTTGTAGTTTTTTATAAAATGTTTTTTTTTAATTTTAATCATGTCAGCTGTTTGTTCTTCATTTTTTACGTAGATAAATAATTAAATTAACTAAAGTGAGATATTTTTGTTGGTAGTGACACGAGGGGCATTATGGGAAATAAGATGATTTTTTGTATTGGTTTATACTGAAAAGGGGCATTATGCGAAACAATGAGATTATTGAAATTGAGGTGCGTGAGAATAACATTATACGTGCATATTGAAATAAGAGAATTATTTATTTTGTAGTTTTTTTTTTTTTTTTTTGTAACAATGGGGGCATTATGGGAAACAAGGAGATTATTCAAATTCGAGTGCGTGAATATTTTCGTACTAACAAGGGGTATTATGGGAAACAAGAAGATTTTTTTCTCATAATATTTTGTTTACACCTTGCTAGGGATATTATGGGTAAGCAAGAACATTATATATACATCCAAATCGAAGTGAGAGAAGATATTTATTTATTTAGTTTCTTAAGTTTTCTATCTACATTACTAACAAGGGGCATTAAGGGAAACAAGAACATTATCCATACAAATTGAGGTAATAGGATGGTTTTTTTATTTTTTTAATTTTACGCTACTAACAAAGGCCATTATGGGAAACAAGAACATTATCCATACAAATTGAAGTAAGAGAGTGGGGTTTTTTTCTTCTTCTTTCCATCCTACTAACAAGGGGCATTATGGGAAACAAGAATGTTATACATACAAATGGAAATCAAGGACTGGTTTTTTTCTAAAAGAAAAAAAAATAAATTGTATTTACACAACTAACTAGAAGATCATCCATACTAATGGAAGAGAATTGTTTTTCCTTATTATTATTATTATTATTATTATTATTATTATTTACGCAAGTAACAAGGGGCAGTATGGGAAACAGGTGGAGCATGTGGTATTGGGAGGAGAGAACCTGGGGAACATACTCCACCAATTCAAAGAATCAGAGTTATCTTTGTCTCATTTGGAAGAAGATGTCCATGTCATCACACCAAACTCTTTCTTGGATGATGATCCATTGCCTGGTCCATCAAATGCATCAACATCTTCAACTTCAGAGATGATGGCCAACAAGAAGAACAAGAAGAACAAGAAGAAGGATAATGCCAATCTTATCCCTCAAATTGTTCTCTCTCTAAGCAACAGAAGAAAGAGTGCTCCTCAAAGATCTCCTCTTTCCTGACTCATTTCCTTCCCATAATGACCCTGGTGTAAGGCTAGCTATTTTTATTTGGGGGCCGGGAGCATGTGTGTTTTTCCCATTACTGAATTAGGTGTGGCTTTGCCTGCCAATTTTGCAGTGTTTTTCATGTAATGGAAAAAACAAGGAACACAGATATCTATACATGGATTTATATATATATGTGTTATTTTATGGGGGGTGATGCAATTGCTCATGCTCTGAATTGTGTACTTTGATTCTCTTTGTATTCTGTTTTTATTTTATTGGGTTTTGACCATGATACTGTTCATTGTTTTGGAGTGTTGTTGCATGCATTGAGGGATCAGATGTATTAATAACAGTTTCAAGTGTTTCATATTATTACTATTATATAAGTTGATTATATATATATATATATATATATATATATATATATATATATATATATATATATAATCTGGAACATCGGTAAATTTAGATCATCATCTAATGGCTTTGCATGCCTTCTCTCTTTTTTCATTCTAGATCCCAATCCTAGTTGTTATCAGCGTTCTTTTCTTTTATTTTTATTATTTATGGATGTCTGTAGATGATATTTTAAATATTAAAAATTAATAAGATTAATATGATATAGAGGCAGATAAATGGTACATCTGTAGATTTGGATCATCATCCAATGGCTCTGCATATCTCGTCTTCCCCCTTTTCTCGCTCTAGATCCCCCAATCCTAGTAATTATTGTCAGTGCCCCCCTTTTTTATTTTTATTATTTGCGGATGTCTGTAAAATGTAAATGATATTTTTATGGTAAATATTAATAAGATTAATATGATATAGAGACAGATATCTCTAATAGTCTTTGAAATATAGTTAAAATAGCGAGAGTTCAGTGTTTAAAAGATATAAAAACAACCATGTGATTGATGGCATTATGGTTTATTCACATGAGGTTTAATTCCAATTTTAATTTAATTTAAAAACTATAAAAATATCAACATGAACATATTTATGTAATTCATATATTAAAAAACAACATAGTTATGAATTAAAAAAAATTAGTACTATCACTTATGTGATAAGGAGAATTGATATTTCATTTCCGTCTTTGTATCAATGAGAAGTTGAGTGTTCGAATCCGTATTTTATCCCTATTTTTAATAATAATAATAATAATAATAATAATAATAATAATAATAATAATAATAATAATAATAATAATAATATACAAAGCTTTCTAGAAATAATGCATGCTCCCTATCTCCCTACAATCCATGTGGAGAGAAAAAGACTTGACATATTTGCAATGGCCTACATGACTTTTTATTCATCACTTTGCCAAACATTCCTTCACAAAGGTCTATTAAGATCAAGCTTCTATGTTAGCTCTCAAGTCTTTTATTTCTTTCTTTGATTATGGCTAGATCAAGATTAGGTCAAACTTTATCTCTTGGTTAGATTTTTTTTTTTTTTTTTATAATTTGATGAAGTTTGCAATAGTGATTTGCATGTCTGAACATGCTTCTAGATGATTCTAGATTAATTAATTTGAGACAAATGAAGATTATAATTTGAGTATATATATTAACAACTATTGAGTTTGAAAAAAATCTTTGTATTATCAAAATATTTAAATATGAGTGTAAGCCTATATAAATGAGTATTGTTGTTTTTAATATTAAGATATGAGTGTTTTATAGTACTTACAAAACTTCATATTAAAACATTCTCTCTCTCTTTGTGTGTTACTATATATGTTTTTATCTGATTTTATGATGCTTATTTACTATTTTTCAAATATAAATCCATCATGAATCTAATGAATTTAAATTAAATTGGAAAAATTATTTGTTTCAAAATGTTAAATTATAAGAATCTGTTCTTTTTTGCTCCCTTTATGAAATGCTGTTACACTTGAATTTGTCCAAATTGTTACATTTTCATGAGTTGGAGAAAAGCTAATTATAATAAAATTTTCATTCTATTTTATTAAAACTTTTATTAGATATTTTAAAAAACAATAACTCAAACTTAAAATATTACAATTAAAATTTGAGTGAGGTTGTGGATTTATAATTTTTAGGGTTAGTGGGGAACAAAACTCATGGTACCTTAGATGTCTATCTCTTAAGGTTTCTCTCTGATCAACACTTAATGAGTATGAAGTTGAAATGTTTGAAGGAGAGCATGAAGCTCCTTTAGACTACTAAAAGAAATGGAATCTCTGAAACCATACATAATTCATGAAAAGCATGCCTTTGTTCTTGAAAGTTATTCATGATAAAGGTACTCTTCTATCATCCAATAATTTTCTACAAAAAACAGTGGATTCATTATTATTCCAACCAATCAATTTCATTACATTATATATATATATATATATATATATATATATATATATATATATAATGTGGAAAATATAAGCAACTGATTTAAAATTATAATATTTGCACCTTTAGTTATAACAGGAAGGTGATAATTTATTTTAATTTCTCTTAAGAGGGAGCTTGAGAATTGAACTCGTTCTTGTTCATATTTAATAAAAAATATTTTGTTTGGCCTTACTTATTTTTAAAAAAACAGTAATCAGCTTTCAAACTAGTATACATAGAGTAAAGATTTAGATTTGATTAAAATGAAGCAAAAATTCTGTTTATCTTGTGAAAATAAAATAGACAGACAGAGAGAGAGAGAGAGAGAGAGAGAGAGAGAGAGAGAGAGAGAGAGGTATAAATAAGTTAATGTGATTCATGTGAGAATGGAGTTGCAATGAAGATGCTAAAAAAAGAAGATGACAATATGAATGTGTACAAATGTTTTATTTAAATCCGATACACTGTACTAAATGATCATGCTATTATATTTTTAAATGAATATTTAAAATATTATTTTAGTATCATAATTGATCATCCTCATACATGATATCATGATAATGCATCTATTCATCAACACTTAGCTTTGTTTTAGTGATAGGGCACTTAGTAGTGCATGGGGCAAATGTGGGTTTGAAACTCCGACCTAGCTACTGTAGTAATATTGTTAACTGGGTTATAATACTATTGAGCACTGTTTACTCCTTGTTTATTGGGTCATCGTGTGAATTTTCTTTAGAAAAAATCGTATTCTCCATCTCTTTAGGCTTTGCTTGAATGGGGGGTTTTTGGAGGTTTCATAAAGTAAGGTAAGGTAATGTAAAGAAAGGTAGAGGAAGGTTTTGAACCATACTTTGATTGGATAGAAGGTAATGTAATTGGAGGTTTTGAAACCTTATCATGCTTTGTTGGGAGGTTAGTGGAGGTAAGGTTACATAGTATATTACTAAATTACCCTTGTGATTAATAAACAAGGAAAAACAATGTTATTATATTCCATTTTCAATAATAAAATTAATTAAACAATATCATTAATAGATTAAGTAATATTTCTCAATTTATAAAATTTTATATTTTTTTATTATTTTTATTATTATTAATTATAATTAAACGAGTAAGAGTTTAAATATTATCATTAATAATTAAGTAATATTTCCCAAATTTTTTTATCATTACTTATTTATTATTATTATTATTATTATTATTATTTTAATTATTTTTTAAATTATAATTAGACTAAGTGAGGAAGAGAATGATGTCTTAATAATTAATGATATAATTAAACAATTAATAATAATAATAATTTATTATTATTATTATTATTATTCATAATATTATTAATATTATTAATAATATTTTAATAAGGTGTGGAATTAGGTGAAATGTACAAGGGTATTTTGGTCAACAATAAAAAATACCAACTCAAAACCTCCCCAACCCTCCAATTTGGAGGGTTGAGAAAACACCAAAAAGTGGAGGTTTTAAAACCTCCACTAACCTCTCCCAACCCTTACCTCCCCTTAAAACCCCCCATCCAAGCATGGGTTCTTGAAAACGCTTACTTTACTCTACCTCCAAAAACCCCCATCCAAGCAGACCCTTAGGGTTTCATAGCAAGGGATTTACCAGTTATGAGGATTATGGTTAATGATATATCATCTTCGCTCGCATAATAAGTCATCATTATCTCACATATTAACCTACCTCATATGATAAATCCCTAAAAATTATCATATTTGTATTTGCATGTTTTTTTGATGAAGCTGGTAATTTTTATAAAAAAATAACGATAATACATGTATCATTCACCGGAGTATTATTCTCTTCTATATTTGTTACTAGTGTACTTACACTTTTTTACCATCCAACCTTGTTCAAGAATCATGAAACACAAATTTACCAAAATAAATGTAAAGGGGAAAAATTAACTACATGCAAAGAAAAAAATAACATTAAAATGGAGGCTCATGTGGCAATGTCAGGGAAAGGGCATAACCTTTAACACCAATGAGGGCTAAATGACACAAAAAATATTTGGGGGCCTAATATTAATTCACTCCTTTGTATATGAATGAAAGACAACCCTAGCCAGTGACCTTTTCAACAAAGCTTATCACTGCTCACACCACATGGTCTGCCTCTTATATATATATATATATATATATATATATATATATATATCTTAAGTGAATTATTCATACAACAATAGTTTTAGCCAAACATGAAAAAAAATTTAAAAGAAGATAAAATAAAAAAAATAAGAGTGAATTCCAAGGCTTCTCTTTAGCATGATATAGTATTTTTAAGTTTTTATTTTAAAATTTATTAGTTACATTGAACAATGTCACTGTAAAGATTTTTTTTTGTGTGTGTATGCGAGATATAAGAAGGACAAACCATTCTTATCAACTAATGTTATGTGAAGAAATTGATCGCTCTATCTGTCATTTGGTAAGAGGAAGAGTTTTATCTTTTCAAATGTGAACATGGTGTAGTTGTCGTAAACTCATTTATTCATAACTAATTAAATTAATTTGATTGAATGAAAGAATAAAAATGGTTTCTTTTAAGATTCATAAGTGCTCGAGAGAACAAGAAAAAAGAGAAATCGGAAAATAGAGAGAAAAATGAGAAAAAAAGGAGAGAATTTTGTTTCTTTAATTGATGGCTAGATGTTTGTTGTTAATAAAATTTCAACCACATAATCCCTTGAAAAAGCTATACACATCTATGAAATCCAATTTTCAAAATTAACTTTTTTTTTATTGATAAGATATCTCCAAACGCACATTCTTTTAAATTTATAATATTTTGGGAAAAAATTTATCTTAGATTTATGTAGTGATGTTGATATTATTTGTTGGGTAAGTGGAGTCTGATGTATGCCCTAACGATACATAACCGTATTGCTTGTTAGAGTCTGAGGGCACGAGCGCCTCAGTGGGGGTCTCGCTAAAAATTGTAAAACCCTAATTTTATTTCAGGCCTAAGGATGAAAATTTTGATTAGTTTTATTTTTTTTTTATAAATATGCTTGTAATTGTAAAACTCTAATTTTTTTTGTGAGTGAAAAAGATTGATATTAGTGCGGCCGTGAATGTAGGTCTTCAAAACCGAATCAAGTAAAATTTTTGTGTCTTCTTGAGTGTGTGCCATCTCTTCTTTTTATTATTGCTAAAATTGTCCAATCCTCAACAATTATAATCATTCAAGAGTATCATAAAACTTTGTATTATATGGCTTGTTCACGTTATTAAAAGGGAAAAACTTTTTATTCATATTATTTATAGAATGAAGATTATTCATTTGGAGGAGATTATGTGGCTTTTTTAGTTGGATTTTCCACATTATAAAATTTTGGCGCCGTAGAATTTTATCATTTTTATTTTTTAATTATTAATATTATTACTTGATTGATTTATTCAGCATAATTTATTTGTACATCCGGAAAAAAAGAAATTATATAATCTTACTTATTCGTTTCAAATTGGTGCAGTATACATTGTACTTCCCTAAAAAAAAATTATCCATTACAAGGGAAACATACCACAAAATATAAGAAAAATCATATAAACTACTCATTAAAACAAAAAAAAAAATCAAACCAATCAATTTGTCTCAACCTATTCATTTATCTTCAATTTTTTATTAACAAAGAAATATGAACATATCAACATTAAATTCTACATGGGGCAACCAATGACAAGACTATTTGTGTATGCTTGTTGTTGAGGGTACACAATAATTGGGCAATGGAGTGAGTGGTTTTGTCAAGGGGGTCACAAAGTCAATAGAATACAACCTCACTCAACCTTGAGACTTTTTTTTTTGGGTCTTGATGCTGTTTTGCTTTGTTGAATCAAGGTTATTTGTAGGACTGTTTGAATGTGTCAAGTCATATCATACAATAATATCATGTACATGGTGTTTATGGTCAATTATTATGCACTTTTCTTAATCATGGATAAAGCAATTTTTAATTCATATATTTTTTATATGTGCCTAGCAATATTATCTATATATTCAGCAATATAGTTTATTTTCATCAATGTGCCTCATTTGATTGATTATATTATGCTACTATTTTATAAATTTGTATAGCAAGTAATTTTTTTATTTTTGAAATAATTAATTGACGAACTTGATCTTCATACTGTTCTGCTTATTACGATTTCTAAGTCTACTAAATTAGATGCTTTCGAGCTGCCTGTGAATATACTCATTTAGGAGGCTTGCAAGCCTCCTGAACAACAACGATTTGATAACTAGTGAGGTTTGAGATGGCGGTTTGACAACATTATTGAATTTGGACCTGCATAATTATATCGAATAATTTTTTAATTTTCTTAATTAATTATTTGGCTTGCGGTGAAATTTTATAGTGAAAAATATTTTTAAATTTTATTTGGGTTTGTATTGAATAAATTTATCACGGTAGTGATCTGATTTCGAGTTGGAGCTTAACATACTTAACAAGCTTATTAAGGAACCAAGCTCGAGCTTTCGCTTCATATGCTTAACAAGTCAAACTCGAGCTAATTAGTTTACCATCTTGAGCTGAACTCTAGCATAGAAGTTAGAGCTTGAATTGGGCTTGTGCCGAGGTTGAGCCTGCAACTAATTATGCTGAGTTGAGCTTGAACACTTCATAGCTCAATTTGGCTAAATGAATATTTTTCAAGCCTAGCTCAAGTCAATTTTGGGCCTGTTTGGATGAGCTTTTAAAAAAAGTGTTTTTTTTAAGTTTTGGAGAAGCACTTTTTTTAAAAAGTGCTTTCAGAGTAAGTTACGTGCTTTTCTCTGAAACAGCTTCTCAGAAGTGCTTTTCTAAGAAGCATCTATGAGGCAGTTTCTGAAAAAAGCTGAATTTTAGCTTTTGTCACAGCTTCTGCTTCTGCCCAAAAGCCCAAACAAACATATTTTTTAAAACCCATAAGTGCTTAATTTATAAAAAAGCACTTATGGGCTTTGAAAAAAAACCCATCCAAACACCACCCTTTGTCATGCCAAGTTTGAACACTTCAAAACTCAGCTTGGATAGGGTCCATTTGCACCCTTACATTTCGCCATATAACTTTATTTTTTCCTCTATTTAACACCAAATTCACTTTTACATTCTTGAGATGAAAAAGGATATGGGTGTGTTAAACTTAATTATTGCATATTCATATTAAAGTAAATGAAGAGGATTGATCATCATAATTACCATCATCGCCGTGATCATTATGTACTAATGCAAGATTGATAGAATACGGCATCTACGTAAACAATCTTTATTACACAAATAATATGCAAAAGCACATATACATATCTTTAACAATCACAATGTGAATAAGTGTACCATTAGATGTTTAATCTCATATTTTAAAGAATATGACGCCTTTGAATATCATGGTGGTTCTCTAATCTATTTCGTTCTTCGCTCAAATGGATTCATAAGAACAATAGTTGGGGACTCAAGTATTGTTAGTGTATATATAATTTTTTTTTTCTATTAAAGAATTAACTCCCTTTTAATTAAATCACAATTTTAATGATAAAAGTTATAGATCATAATAATTAATTTAATCTAAATCTAAATAATTTTCTCCCAATGTTAATTTGAATAAGATTTAAATTCATGAATCCATTTCAATATCTTACTTTTGCTTGTTTATGCTTATTACTACATATCGAGAATTATGTCGCTATTATTAATAAAATAATCAAAAATCTAAAATGGTTACATAAAAATTTTAGAAAATATTTAATATATTATAAAATATGTTTATTGAGATATTAACTCTCTGGTTGTGCACATGCCTTTGTTGGGGGAAAAAAATAAATCATGAAGCTATGTCAATTATAAAGAGGAATAGGATACTTTTATCAAATGAGAAAATAAAAGACAAAAGAATATGGCACTAATCCAACATCAATTGCAAAGAGGATATGATTCCCCACAAAGAGGATATGATTCCCCACACACACCAAGTGAGAGAGAGAGAGAGAGAGAGAGAGCAAAATGAAAAAAAAAAAAGACATCCACCTAAAAAGAGCATCCTATTTGGACACAGGCAATTGCATGAGTAACAAGGACCAAAATATGAGGACTAATTATAAGTCACAATCTAAATTCATTTTTAGAGTTATCAATAAATAAGCAAGGCATATTGCTCAATTTTACTTATAGGTGCCATTTGATTTATATTTTAATAAATTAAAAACAATCACTAAATGATTATTCTCATAAAACCATTATAGATCTTAAGTCTTAAGACCAAAAAAAAAAACATTTGTCAAAAAAAAACAAAATTTCAAATATAATATCAATATCGCAATTTACATCCAAAGCTTACAATAAATTAATCATACGTTTAAAAAGTTTAAAAAAATATTAAGGAAAATTATTTATAAGTCCATAGTAAGTTTCATTCTTCATGATCAGTCCCTTTGATTTTTCAATATTTTATTTAGTCTAACCTTTATAATACCATCTTCGTTGCAATCCCCGACGTCAATTCCATAAGTTAGAACTATGTGAGTTGTCGAAATGCCCTCGTGAATTTAAAGAAATGACGAAGACTTTTCTCCCGCCAAGTCACATCCATTTTGAGTTTGGTGTATGGAGGCTTCTATGTCAGAAGTTTTTCCATTTGTTCTCTTTCTTCATCTCCGTCATGTTCTTCTTCATCCTTGGTGAAGCCTGGACTGGTTTGTTGTTTTCTTTTTTCTTTTTTTGTCTCTGCTCCTTATGTTTTTCATCGTCTTCATTTATATAAAAAGAGTGAAAACTTACGAGCTTTTCAAAATTTCCTGCAGTTCTTTGTCATCATTGGAAACATTCTGTGTTGTGGCACGGTGCAAAAGAGAAGAACATTTGCTTCAATTCACAGTCTTGAGTTCGTGGGAGGCAATCATGGGCAAGATATATCGCCGTTTGGTATTGGACGTTTCTCATGTTTGACTGAAGTTCGTGACTTCGGACTCATATAAAACGCTTTGCCCTATTGAGTCGAATGCGGACTTCCAATGCATGTGTTATATATATCACACTTTCAACAAAATTGTCATCGACATCACCGTCGAGGACGTGAATGGTTCAGCGGGCGGAAGTTCATGCTCATTAATCCCATCGTAATACACCAATGAGTGCTTATGCTGTTTAGTTTATCTTTTGTCTATTCTGAAAAACTTTCATGTGTATTACTTTACTTTCCTGTATAAAATATTACTTTCTTGTGTATTACTTGCCTGAGTATTATGTTACTGTACTGTGTATTACTTTCCTACGTATTATTTTCCTCTGTATTATGTTAGTTTTCCTTATATTATGTTACTTTTCTGTGTATTATTACTTCTTTCTATGTATTACACTATATTTCCGTGTTGAATACAATCTTCCTGTGTTTAGTTCTCTCGTCTTTTCTATATTGTAAGTTGTTTGTTAATTATTTTCCACTTGTAATATACATCGCCTACCAAGAAGTCGTTCTCTAAAAGCATGAATACCGACCTGGATACATTTCTCTCCTAACAACCTCCTGCTCAAGCGCTTAGTATTGCCAGCTGGCATCGTGTGTTATTTGTTGTTGCAGTGTATTATTTGTTATTCTAATATATTATTTTGTTATTACTATGTATTATTGTAGTTCGAGCATAACGTTGATTGTTAATGTGTATCATTTGTTACCTCGTAGAACCACATAACCAGGGCAATGACGCAGCCTTTCAAGTACGCGTCTGTGGTTTGCTTCCCATCACATCGAAGCTGGACATGTGCGGTCGTCGTAAGCACATCGTCCATTAGCCACGCGTGAACAACCGGCACCCATTCGTAATGTCCGAGGTTCGCCAAGTCGTCAAGTACCGTGCTGCGAATGTTGGCGCGTTGAGGGATATGTTGGGGAAGAGTATAACCATCATAAGAAAGACGACAAGGAGCTTCACAAACGTCTCCTCCCCGTCTTCGATGCGAACAAGCTTCAGCAAATTTTCCTTTATCGCATCACGGTGGTGTTGTGTATCTTGCTCAAAAAATTATGCTAAAACTAGAATTTTATCCGATCGTGCTTGAAAGAAACAGTGTCTTTGTTGCAGCAGAGGCCAAGGATGAAGGCAACGTCTGCTGCCGTGAACAACATATAGCTTTCACCTATCTTGAAAAGCTGCTTATTGTCATCGTACACCTGCATGAGAGCGTCCAAAACCCCTTGCTCCTGCATCATTGGCGTGAGATCCATCAAATGAAAGAAAGGAGTGGAGCGGAGACTCTCCTAGTGCTAGATATTCTTCAGCTTCCTAATAGCCGAAAATGTCTCCACTACGGGGGATAAGTAGCACCTGCGTTCACTAGTGCGTTCGCCATCATTTGTTATTACTAAAAAAATGCATATAATTAGTGAATGGATGCTAGTTCGAAATTGTGTAATACACAGTAAGTAAAAACAATACATAAATACAACAAACAATATCAAGTAATACATAGGAGCTATGTAATAATACACAGGAAACAAAGAACGACCACATAAACCACAAAATAATGCACATAACACAACAAACATTGTCAAGCAATACACATGAACTACGTAATAATACATAGGAAACAAAGAACGACCACCGAAAGCGAACACAATACACAGAACACAACAAACAATGTCAAGTAATACACACGAAGTATGTAATAATACACATGAAACAGAGAATCACCACAGAAAGCAAAAAACAATACACAACAAACACTTTGGAGTAATACACAAAATTAGGCAATAATACACAGGAAACAAAAATGATCTTGCAAAAACAAGATGCTCGAATAGCTGCCGATGGTCATCTTCTCACTTTACGACTGGATTGTCATTGCAAGGAAGTCGCCGATACACGTTGAAAGGAAGCAAAGAACTCGAAGGCGTTTGGAATTGTGAAGGAAGACGAATGTAGGAGAAAGCGATCTCCAGAGGCTTTAGCACAATAAGAAAAGGCGAAAGGGCGAGTGAATGTGAGGGTCTCTGGCGCGCATCCCAATATTTCGAGCGTTCGACCTTCTAGCCGTTTTCAATGCAACTGTAGAGGTATTTTGATCATTTTGGGGGGCTAAAATTCTGATTATTGAAAAAGAGGTAAACGGGTAATTTCCTCAGCCATATAACAGAATCTCCACCACTGTTTTTCGACTGAAAGGGAAACTAACAATAAAAGAGGGACCTTTTGAGAATACTGGAATTTCGAGGGATTTATAGGACTTGTACAAACTATTATCGATTCAGCCAGGGGGACTAATGCAAATATGGGAGAAATCAAGGGGGCATATGCAAATAAGCTTAAATCACATCATCATAATCAGGAAAGCTGGATCGTTCGATCACCATCCAACGGGTACATTAAAAAACTTACCATTACCTTCGAGAAAAAGAAAAAAATGACCGTTGGATTTACTTCTATAAATAGCATGGACAATTCAGTCTTTTCACGCTCGCACTCGTTACTCCTCGTTGGCGAGCTCCTTGAGAAGGAGATGGCGGAGATGGCGGAGATGGCGGTTCTATCG
The DNA here is from genome assembly GCA_902712375.1 of Dioscorea dumetorum. Taxonomy (NCBI): domain Eukaryota; kingdom Viridiplantae; phylum Streptophyta; class Magnoliopsida; order Dioscoreales; family Dioscoreaceae; genus Dioscorea; species Dioscorea dumetorum. The sequence continues at coordinate 1,877,445 of CACTHL010000847.1, forward strand.
GAGGAGAGGGAGGTAGCGGTGGTGGATCCGCCGCCAGCGTTGTTGGAGGAGCTCAAGAACTACGGGCAGGATCATGTCTTCTCTCTATGGCACCGGCTATCTGCTGAGGAGCGTGATTTTCTCGTCGAGGATATCGAGGTTTGTATGTTATCTCTCGAAATTTAATAAGGGTTATCCATCTTGGTTTCTTGCCGTGAATCCTTGTTAAATTCCTTGCTTTGTTTGTTTTTGATGAATGAATTCTTGACTGTATCTACTTTGGAATCGCTTATTATAAGTATCTGAGATGCCGTGAATCCTTCTTTCTTGCTTTTGATTTTGATGAATGAATTCTTGGTTGTATGTACTTTTGAACTGCTTATCATAAGTGTTTGAGATGCGAGCGATTTGGTTTAGGTTTTGACCTTGAGATTCTGTGCATTTTAGTTGGATATTTGGAATTCAATCGTTGTCAATTGTGATCGTTCCACGTGAGTTATTTTATCTACTTGATGTGTTTGATTTTGATGAATGCATTGTTGTCTGTGTCTTCTTAAGGAATTTCTTATAAGTATATTAGATGTTAGCAAATTTGTCTAGGTTTTAATAGTAAGACTTTATGCTGTTTTGGTCCCATATTTGGAATTCAATCTTTTATTTATTTGATCTTTCGCAATTAATTCTTGTTTCTTGATTTTGATAAGTTCTTTTTTGTATCGACTTGAGGAATTGCTCATCCGTGTATGAGATGTCAGTAAATTTGTAAAGTACTTATATTAAGATTCATATATGTATGTTGGTTTGTTTGTTGGAATTCAATCTTTATCTAGCTTGATCGTTTGCCATGAATTCTTGTTTGTCACTTCAATAAATTCTTTTTTTTGTATCTACTTGAGGAATTTCTTATAAGTTTATAAGAAATCAGAGACTATGTTTAGGTTCTACTGATTGGTTTGATTGTTTTGCATCACAGAGCCTGGATCTTCCTAGGATTGACCGGATCATCAAGTGTTCTCTTGAATCTAAAGGTGAAAGTTGTTTTTGAATTTAAATGGGGTTCGATTCATTTTTAATGACATTTTTTTCTTTAAAGTTTTTGCATTGATGTTTTTGAATTTGTTTAACATATAGAGCTTCCAATGCCATCATTTGAGCCTGTACCGGAGGCATGTGTGTCAACAGTGGAAGACAGAACTCCTAATGAAAGAGAGAGGTTTTGGAAGAAGGGATTAAAGGCTATCTCTGAAGGGAAATTAGCGGTTGTACTTCTTTCTGGTGGTCAGGTTTGTTATCTCATATGTGCATGTGTTACTTACTTTTGAATGTAGTATTTCTTGAAGTTACAACAGGTATTACACTTGCATGCCAGCAAATAGGGAAGAAATGGTTTCTCTTGGATATCATATTGTACTTGCTATTTCTCCATCAACACTATGTGAAACCTGTAATGCATATTAGCATAACACCTTTAAAAAATTTTAGGTTTTTTTCCTTCCAGGACAATGCATTATATCATTTTAATACATTAGTTGATCTCATTATCTATCATTTTTTTGTGGCAGATGTCTGCTTGCCATCTACATTTTAATCCCTTTGTTAGGAGCGAAGTAGTTCTTCCTCACAAATTCTGTGGGAAGCTTGGGCGTTGAGCCTGTTTGGGCATAATAGTTCTGCTATAAACATTGAGATGCAAAATGAAAGACCAATTTAAAATAATTGACAATTCAAATTTGCTAGCAAGAAAAGGAAATAAATTAACTAGTTTCATTAAATTAAGGCTTTTATGAGTGTCTAATATGTGGTGAGTAACAATCTGTCAAATGGTTGGTTTGGATAGAATCTCATAATATTTGAATATATGAATAGGAAAACCATATATTATTGTTGATGCAGACATAAAGAAGAAGAAATGATGTTTGAGGAAAACTGACAGAAGAACTTATTATTTAAATTCTGCAGCTGGCAACCAAGCTGGATCTAGGACTGTTTTAGAGGGAAATATGCTAAAAATTAAATATATATAATAGCGAAATTAAACTGAAAATGTGTAAATATCTGAAATGAAGTCTGGAGAGTTGCAAAAGGAATACTTCTGGGATAATAACAACACATTTTACCTAATGACCTCAGCCTGTTCTCTGTTTAAATGTAACCATCAAGTTGTTGACATATTGAGCATGAGGCTTTAAAAATCCAGTGCATATCAAATGAATTTTTTGCAAGAAATTAATTTTTTTTATAAAATTAATTTTTTGATGTGAAATATCTGAGCCAATGGTATATTAATCGGCATCTGAAAACACTACCTGGATACTTCAATGCAATAGTCACAGTTGGCCATGGTTTTGTTTCATATTTTATCATTTGTATTTTCACACTTTGACAGCTTTAATATGGTAGAGTTGTTTGAATTTCAATAGGATACTTATGGCTTTTGTTTCATATTTTACACAGGGAACTCGCCTTGGAAGTTCAGACCCCAAGGGATGTTTTAGTAAGTCCTTTCATATTTTGCATTATGTGTGCACTTAGGCTATGCAGATATTTTTGTGGTATCAATCTCATGTGAGGTAGACTGCAGATGAACATCAAATTTTCTTTATTATTATATATACGTGCATGGTATATATATATATATATATATATGTATGTATGTATTGGGAGATTAGCTAACCCATCCATGTTTGGACAACGAATACCCCAGAAGGTGTCATGCACAACTTACTCTACTGATTCGATGTGTTCTATGAGGCCAGATCATTATTCACCTTTTGATGGAGGGCAGACATGGAAAATATTAACTTTGATTTCCTAAACACGTGTGTGGGATTTCAAGGGCTAAAACATACATTTACGTTAAAAATTGCAGCAAAGGCTTTTTTTAATCTTGAAAAAATCTGACAGATCTCTTGAAAAGATCACTCTAAAAAGAACAATGTCAGCCTTGACTGATGATAAGAAAGATACTACATCTTATTTAGATCTTTTCATCCATAAGTAAGTTGGTAAAATTTAGAATGATCATGTTGCTAGATGGATAGGACAATTACTAAACTAAATGGGAAAGCAGCAGTATCATTAGTAGTTATGCCAAACACACCTAAAGAAATATTCATAAGTAAAAAAATCAACATATTCAATTTGCATTTATCTGTCACATAATTTTAGATTCTGATTGACGGAAACAACAAAAATATAAAATTGAATAAATGGGAAAGCAACAATATCATTACTAGTTATGCCAAATACGCCTAAAGAAATATTCATAAGTATAAAAATCAACATATTCAATTTGCATTTATTTGTCACATAATTTTAGATCTGATTGACAGAAACAAAAAACAATATATATAAAAATGAATAAATGGCCTCCTGAATGGATATATTAGGAACAATACTGTGACTAATTCACTTATCATGTAATGTTTGGTATTTAGATCTTTGTATGGCTCTATCAAGAGTTACATGGTTTTTGTTTCTGTGATCCTACAATGGCTACTGTTTCAAACATGATTTGATTGTGTTGAACTATCTTTATTCTACTCAGATATTGGCCTCCCTTCTGGGAAGTCTCTTTTTCAACTTCAAGCTGAACGAATTTTACGCATACAAAGGCTTGCATCTCAATCAACTGAAGGTAATGCCATATGGCCCTTAAGATCAAGTGTGTGCTATGAAGTGTTAAATTTTGGTTAATGCAGATTCTGCTGGGGTTTTGCCAATTTATTGGTACATAATGACTAGCCCCTTTACGGACGAAGCTACTCGCAAGTATTTTGAAAGTCATAAATATTTTGGCTTGGAATCGAATCAAGTAAACAAATTTTTCTGAATCTCTCCAGACAAAAAAATTGTCTTTTTTTTCCCTTTATGAAATCATACTTTCTTGATGCAGATCTCCTTTTTCCAACAAGGTACACTTCCCTGTGTTTCTAAGGATGGCAAGTTTATTATGGAAACTCCATACAAGGTTTTTCTTTTCTTTTTCATTTAGGTAAAGATGGCATGACATAGTGATTCATTAGTTCCACTTATTGTTGATAATTTTGCTGTAATCATTGCTAAGGTCAAAGTAGCATTGTCTTGACTCTAGTGAATATAGAGCCGCTACTAGAGAAATGAACTTTCTTGTTAACTTCATATGGGATTCTGTCTGTAAGAAATCAGTATACAATAAGCTCGGATTTGTTACCTTGATTAAGATTTTATCGAATGGGAAACATTGTACAATGAGGTTAGATTTGTTATTTGATATAAAATTCTAACTGCTAGAAATCAGAATAAAAAAAGCGATAATTTGTTACTTGATATAAGGTTCTTCCTGTTTTGCAAATCAGAAACAATAAGCTAAGTTTTAGAAATTGAATAAGGCCATATTCTTTTGAATCAAATTTGTATAATATGTTGAAGTAGTATCTGGTGTTTGAATTGCCAAAATTGCTAATAAAACTTTTCAATCGCATACTTGCTTATAGACATGGATTTCTTTTGTTATAATGAGGCTTTAATATAGGAAAGACAGGAAGATAAGACCTGAAGTGTTTTACAAAATATTTTTTGTATAAACTATGGGTTTCATTCTTTAAGCAATGCAAAAAGTATGCTTCTTGGATTGTAGAAGCAATCAAAGATTAGCAATTTAAATTTGGCTGAGCCACACTCTCAAGTGATGCTCTTTAATGATACCTAAAATAAGCACTAGGATAAATTATACCTATTAGCATCATCTCTTGCTATATTTAGATTGGTTTGTTGGACTCGCATTTCTAATGTCTGTTTATGACGGCACTTATGGTTTTTGGTTTGGCTTACAATTTAAGTGTTCAATTGTGTATTGGTCTGGGTTCTGCATGCTGTTTAGGCACATATTCTTTCTTTCTTTTTTGAAGTATGCAGCTATTTATTTTGTTGTTTCAGAGGAATGGATCCTTGTTGATCTGCCTGTTTTCTTTGCGCTTCTTAAATTATGATGGTGCTTCTAGTGTTAAATCATAGGATGCCCAAATTGTTTGTTCTTATTCTAATTGTATAATTTTAAGCCTTTTCAAGTTTGGTACACTTGGATTGCTTTGTTGGAGCTAATAGATCTTCTTAGTTTGGAATTGAAGAGATATTAGTCGACCATCTTCTATATGAATGTGTAAACATAAATAATGGTCTTTTAGTTAGAATTATCTTGGTAGCATTTCAGTTTTTGTTTTGTTTCGCATTTGAAGAAAGAACAAAATATCTTAGGGCTTTATTAGATTATTATTGTTAATTTCAAATTCTGGGTTACACTTTTCAGCTAAATGCTCATATGAGATTGACACGCCTTTTGCGTTTCTGCAAGTGCACGGGTCGTCAAGTAGTAAAGTGAACCTAGTGAAGGGTCGGGTTGTCGAATCACAGGGAGCAAGAATACTAGTATTAACCTCAGTAAAAGTTATCTAGCCTGAATAAATAGGGTGTAATGCAACTGAAACTATCCACAAAAGACTAAAAGAAAACAAGAGCTGAAGTAAGAATGAAACCGATTGTTGGATAAACAGGGGTACTTGGACAATAATCCCTTAGGGTTGTAACAATGAATCATGAGATCCTAGAAATACTTCTAGCTCTAATGGGTGAGAGTTGATTTAGAAAAAATGACACACTAGCGGGTTTTCAACCCACATTAGCTTTAGGGATCTAATGGGTTTTCACCACACGCTAGTTTTCAAGAACTAACGGGTTTTCATCGCACATTAGCCTTCGGGAACTAATGGGTTTTCACCGCACGCTACTAAACAAGCAACAAGCAAAATAAGTAGATTCAAATTGGCAAATGCATTTCAGAATCAAAACTTCACATGCCATTAAAAACAAGAAGCAATTATAGAATCTAATACAAATATCCCTAAGGTTTCATGTCCAAATCCCCAATAGGAAGTTCTAGCTCATCATGGAGCACAAAACAGTTAAACAACCATACAAGATCATAATTATAAACATGATAATAAGTAACACTCCCTCAAGAATCAAAGGCAAATGGATCAACTCGAAGTGCCCCTCGATGTTGACGGAGTGATTGTTCTTGACTGCGCCGATGCCCTAAAAGATGATGATGAGGATGGACACCGGCATGGTTTTCCTTGTCTTGAATGGGTTGAAGTCGCCTTTGATCTCGTAGCTATCGTGGTTTCTCCTCTCTGCCCTAATCCTTCTCCAGCCATTCCCAAAACTCAACTATCCCCTTTCTCATAAAATCAGTAAAGTCTTTTATACCCTCGCGTTTACGGTCTGCTTACGGGCGTAAGTTGAGGCCGTAAGCCTCGAGGCTTCTGTTGATCGCGTGCCTTACGGTCTCGCTTACGGCCGTAAGCACCTCCCGTAAGGTCTTTTGTCTTCCAATTACAGTCCCACTTACGGCCGTAAGTGGTTGACCTAGGAATGGAAATGGGGCGGGGCGGGGCGGGGAATGCGATCCCCGTCCCCATTCCCGCTCTCCACGGGGCTGGGATTCCCCGGTTTAAATTTCTCCGCGGGGAAAAAAATCTCCCCCACTCACTCCCCTGCGGGGATCCAGGCCCCACGGGGAATCCTTGCCCCGCCTAAAACATTGACTCAAAGTTTTTTTTTTATAACATGCACATCATATGCAAAATAAAAATTCACACAAAATATTTTTCCTAACAAGTCATAGTATAATGTATGATTAAACAACAATATTAAGAATTTTGAATATTAGAACCCCACTACCCAGCATCGGGGATATTTTAAAGATAAATAATTAGTTTTTATGAATATTAGAAATTTGAAAATTAGAAGTTTGAATTTTAATTTTGTAAATATATTATATTATAATTTTATTAAAATAATTTAAGATTTTATTAAATAAATATGTTTTAATGAAATATATAAATATAAATAGTTAATAAGTTGTATGAAATAATTGTGAGTCTCATTTTATAATATAAAGAGAAATTAATGAGCAAGAGTTTAAATGTTTACTGGATTGAAAAAATAATATTTATCACTAAATAAATAATATATAACCGTTATTTCAAATTTATTGTTACAATTATATTTAAACTCAGTTATTTTAAATTAAGTTTCTATTAAATAGAAAAGTTATATTTACTAAAACTTATTATTAACTAAAAATATTAACCAATAAATATTTATTGATTATATATAATATTATATTAATGTTGAAATAAATTTTAATAAATACACTAAAAATATTAATATATTTTTTTGTTGGGGAAATGGGGAATCCCCGGGGGGCACGGGTCGGGGATCCCCGCGGGGCGGGGAGAGCATTCCCCGCCCTTCCCCGCCCCGCTAGGCGGGGAGGAATTTTTCCCCGCTCCCCACCCCGCGGGGGGATGTTTCGGGGAATCCCCGCCCCGTCGGGGCGGGGCCCCGCGGGGAACGGGGATTCCCCGCCCCACTTGCATCTTTAGGTTGACCGTAGGCCTTGTCCTACTAGCTCTGCGATCACTCCTTACGGGCGTTAGTTTTCTCTGTAAGTGTCTCTGGATAATCCTTACGGCCAAACTTACGGGGGTAAGTGCAACCCATAAGCCCCTCTGTTTGACATTTCTCCTCCTTATGGGAATAAGACTGCCCGCAAGGGTTTCTAAATGAGGCTTACGGCCGTAACCTGGGCCGTAAGGAACCCGTAAACGGTTTTGTCTTCCAGATGTCAATGTGAAGAGAGCTCCATCTTCTTTGTTTTGATTCTTCATTGCTCTTTTTGGTTTTGTTTCATCTTTAAGCTTGATCTGGTACCTGCAAATGAAATTCGCACCTTATTTAGCATCATTTCCACATAATCACTCAAATACACATCAGATAAGTGTACAAATGATATATAAAATATAGTATAAGTGTACACTTATCAGAAACCCACATGGTTGGACTTAATCATTGCATTGGCTCTGCTTATATTAATTTATTCATCTTGCGTCTCTTTTACTTCTGTTCTAATTCATGTTTAGTCTCCCACCTCTTATTTTTAATTTTCAGCACAAAGTTATCTGTGGTTAAATTTCATCCTCACTTATCAATTAATATTGGTTTCATTTTTGAACATTTGAAATTACTATCCTTTTTCAGGTAGCAAAGGCTCCTGATGGAAACGGAGGACTCTATTCTGGTAAGTTTTCTTTACAGTTTATTCACAAATCTCTTGCTTGTTTCACTAACAAAATTCAATTCCAAGTTTTGTTAATATAGCAGTTACTTTTCAGCTTTAAAGTCTTCAAAACTTCTGGAAGATATGGCAATGAGAGGTGTGGAGTATGTGGACTGTTATGGAGTTGATAATGTCCTGGTAAAAGATTCAATCGGTGAAAGTTTTCCTTGCATACATCCCTTTTTTTTGTGCATGCTACCCTAATCTCCTGAGTGCAGGTTCGTGTTGCAGACCCAACATTCTTAGGGTACTTCATAGACAAAGATGCTGCTGCAGCAGCAAAAGTTGTTCGCAAGGTGAACAATTAATTTGAAAAGGTTACATTTAAGAATATACCTTCACAATTTTGGCCATAAGATGGGATAAAAACTTTTCTTTTAAGGTAATTTTATTATTAGGTCCTAATTTATAAAGCTGGGCTTCCTTGTTCTTACAATCATTTTAGAATATACATATGTTTGTCTGTGTGGATGGGTGTGCATGCAGACATAGTTTTATAGATTTCATTTTTGAATTTGTATTAAACATTGATTATGAAAGCTATGTGTTTATCGTAACAAGAAAATATAGCCCTCCAAAATTATTAGCTTATCTACGCACTCGTACAAATACAACATGAAAATAGAAGACAAGAGGTTGTAAAAGGTGATGAACTATATGAAGAAAAGAATATCCAAGTTTGGAGTCGAATTCCTCTACCCTATGGTTATGACCATGGGCTTGATAGGCAAGCTGTGATTGTGTATGATTGAACCTCCTAAAATCATACCCTAGCCACCCTAATCTCAATCAGAAAGGAGAGTGTTAAACATGAATGTTTTCAAACATCAAAATGTACCGTCCACCACCATGCATATCCTATCTACAGTCATGGATGTCTTTGCACTAATAGCTCATTTTTCTTGGCATTCCTTTCATGCATCTCTCATTGTGGGCTTATTGTAATAGTTGTATTCTTAGCTACTATATCTAGATTTTTTTTTTATCTTCTTACACATTATTTGTTCAAATCAATCATTACTAACAAACTAGAAGAAACCATTATTGTTAAATCAACCTTGTTGGCGTTGCTCAAAAGCTATTATTTTATAACCTAATATTGGTTTAAACCACTAATTAGAGTGCAATCAGCTTTCCATATCTGCCTTCATATGTAAATATTGAGGGTGCAATTAGCAATTAAGAAAACCTACAACCTCTATGGCGCCTGCTTACTGAATGTCATATGGAAGATAATTGAGCTGCGTGGAAGTTGGTACTTCAATATATTTAGATTGATGATAATTGATATTTTTGTTTCCTAATATACGTGATGTACAAATATTCAGCATGCAAGTTTCACTCATAAGTAACTTCCCTTTGATGGGATATTGTTTGAAATACACTGTTTTACTTTTATACTTCCATCTTTTATAGATGCATATGTATTGATGCTCCATTAATCCAAATTTGTACCAAATTTCAGGCTTATCCACAAGAAAAGGTGGGGGTCTTTGTTCAACGTGGCAAGGATGGACCTCTTATTGTTGTTGAGTATAGTGAAATGGATCCAGCAATGTCTTTTGAAATCAATCAGATAACCGGCAATCTTTGTTATTGTTGGAGCAATGTTAGCATTACTCACTGACCCTCCATTTATATGAAGTTCTCCTCTAGCAGCTGAACTTGTGTTTTCCATGTTATCTATATCAACATTTCAAATAATTGAGTTTTTTCTTTTAATTTATGTTTGCTTAGAATAAAACCGATTGATCTGGTCTTTAAGAAGCGGTTGTGCCACCTACACTCACTATATAGGATTACTCCTGCCTCTAAAAAGTATTGTAAGGCCTGAGCAGATTGAGGTATTCTGAAGGACTTGAATTTATCATATAGATTGTTTAGTTATGAATCTGATTGAAAGCCCATTGCTGTGTTTTTCAGTAAGGCAGTGATTAATGGGACTGGAAAAGTAAGAAGTTTCATCCTTTAAAATTGTGAGTTCATGCTCAGCCACATCAACCAAATAAATTGAGAATAATTTATAAAACGCTTTATAGTTATAAAGATAAATGCCTAGTACATGAACCAAATAAACTGAGAATAATTTATAGAATGCTTTAGAGTTCTCATAATAAATGCTTAATGAAAGGTTTGATTAATGTAGTGAATGATCTCTTGCTATTGGATTCTCCTTGTTTTTTTAATAGATTTAAGATCAGTGCACCTAATTCCTTATATTGTTGTCTACCACTTCATTTATTTCTTGAGATGGCCTCGAATCCGTTGAAGTTAAACATAGTGAGACTTTGCTGCCAGTTGATGTAAGCTCTGTTAACACTGCTGACATCTTCAACCCATTTAGATAGAATGGAACTTTGTTGTAGAAAAACTCATGAAGTTTGCCTTGCATGAAATTTTTATCTTGACTAGGATATTTGCATTTTGGATTTCAATTTAACTCTCTTCTATATATATATATATATGATGTTTGACTTTTCTTTTATGTATTTTAGGTTTGTTTACATATGTTCACCATGGATTTTCTCAAACAAGTAGCAACAGGCCTTGAAAATGACAGCATGTTAGTAATCTTTCTCTCTTCATCTGCCTAATATCTCACTCACTAAATTTGCAAGTTGACGATATTTTGGATCATTGAGTGCATACTGTTTATACATAATTTGTGTTCAATCCAATATTTTGCAATTCCATCTGATGATAGCTTAGAGCCTTTTATAGCTGGACAACCTTGTTCAGAAAAACTAATTATTTTAACAAATGTTTATGAGAATTTCTTTTCGTCCTCCTGATTCTTCTTCCTGTTGTTTATGAAGAGTTTGCAAAGCATGAGTTTCTTGTTTATCCATTTATGTGTTTTTTTCATCTGAAGGACATAATTTCTTTTTAATATTTAACTTTTCTTGTCATGGTTCAATTTAATATTTTGCATTTCCATCTGATGATATCTCATGGCCTCATATAGCTAGACAACCTTGCCCAGGAAGAAAAACAAAATTTTTAAATAAATATGTGTGACCTTTTTCTCTTGTATTTTTTGGCCCTATGAAGAGATTGCCTACATGATTTTCTAGTTACATTCTTGATGTAAAGAACATCAACTTTATATATTTGCTGAAGTTTTCGTGGTTTGATAAGCCTAGGGATCAGGTTTTCTTGTGCCAAAAAACAAAGTGAATTTAGTTTCCCTACTTACCATTTTTCATCCATTCCATTCCCAAATCATACTCCGGCTTACTTATTTTATCACTTGAATGTTGTTAAGCTGTATAAAAGATTGATATTTTCCCACGAAGCAATGGAATATTGTGAATAACCTTAATGTCAAATAGGTACCCAAATGAAGTATTGTTAATGTTTAATTTAAGGCCTAATATTCTTTACTTGTGTTGTCTTTATAAGTTTTTAGTTAAGCTCTATTTCTTGATATTATGACGTACCAAACTTAGCTCCCTCAGGAGGATCAAATGATTGATTTGTGTAAATAAGCCTATAACTATGTAATGCATGACTACTTGGTGCATCTCTGTTTCATGTATGAAGGCCTTTTTTCAACTTGAAAATTTAGATATTGTAGTACGATCTGATCCATTTGGATGGAATTAGTCAGTTCATGTTTGAAGAACTTTTTTTTATTAGTTTGAAAATTTAGAACTTGTAGTATGATACTGGGCTTTCCCTTTTTTAGTCATATAAATTTTTTTTGTCTATTTGGGCTCTTTATCAATCATATTGATCTTTAACTGTATTATTGTATGGATTTGTTAAATCTGATTAATATGACATGAAGGAGTTGAATGACATGTGTGCAGTTACCACTTTGCTGAGAAGAAAATTCCTTCTATTCATGGATCCACCTTGGGTTTAAAGCTTGAGCAGTTTATATTTGATGCATTTGCATATTCTCCATCAACAATTCTTTTTGAGGTAGGTTGATGTTGGTCTCCGTAAACAGTGAAATTATCCTAGAACTTCAACGTGAGGGCACCCATCAAAATTTTATCATTTAAAGTAAATTAAATAATTAATTTTAAAAGTTTAATATCAATAAACAACTATCATTAGGGTATGTTTGTTTTTTATGAATATTAAATTATCATTTTGTTTGTTTTTATTTTGTAAATGTTCTTTTATATTTGTTTTATTGCGTTCAGAATGCACATTTGTTTACATGAAAGTTTTAGAAAACAAACTTTAAAAATAAAATCAAAAGATGTGTAAAGAGTAAGTAAACACATGATGGAATGAGTTGTGCCTCGATGGAGAGGGGAAATAGTGTAGAGATGATAACAAAGCTGTGTTACCAGGAACGGGGTACGTTTTGGTACGTGGTACGAATACGGGAACGTGGTTCATAGTTTAAAAATTTTATGGTACGTGTTAGATAAGGAAGATGGATCAATAATGCTTCAGCTCATATTGATCATAATAGAGGGTTACATAAATAGAGAGAAGAGAGACTATGAAAATACTATATAAATATACATATAGGTATAGTATAAATATATGTATATACATCTAACACCCCCCCTCAAACTCAAGGCGGATCATCATACGTCTTGAATTTGGATAGCATGAATGTATGTTGATGACGCTTCTGTGCCTTAGTGAAGAAATCAACAACTTGGACCTCTGTGGGTAGATAGTGAAGGGATACAAAATGGGCACGAACATGACAACGGGTGAAATGAGCATCTACCCCAATGTGTTTGGTCAGCTCATGTTTGACCGGATCAGTCGCAATTTGGATAGCACTAGTACTATCACAGTGAAGTGGAGTGGGAGCATAAATGAGGACACCAAAGTCCTGAAGTATAGAACGAAACCATAGCATCTCCTGAATAGTAGAAGCCAAAGCACGAACCTCAGCCTCAGCGCTAGACTTAGCAACAGTCGTCTATTTCTTGGTTTTCCAAACAATAAGAGAAGGCCCAAGAAAAATACAGTAGCCAGTGACAGAGACTCGATCATCAGGGGAACTAGCCCAAGTAGCATCAGAATATGCCTGCAACTGAAATGTGGATAGTCGAGAATAGAACAAACTACGAGATGTAGTGCCACGAAAATAGCGCAGGACCCTGAGAAGATGAGCATAATGAATAGAAGTGGGAGCCGCTACGAACTGACTGAGGATGTGAACGGCATGAGAAATATCAGGACGGGTAATAGTCAAGTAGACTAGACTGCCAACCAGATGTCGATAGCGCGAGGGATCAGATAAAGGAATACCATCAGAAGCTCGTAGCTGTAAATGTAACTCCATCGGGGTAGCAACAGTACGAGTATCAGTCAAACCAGATCGAGCAAGAAGATCAAGAGTGTAGCGCTGCTGAGAGAGACGATAACCATCAGTATGAGAAGTTATCTCAATACCCAAGAAGTAACGAAGCTAACCCAAATCAATCATCAAGAAGGTATCACACAGTTTCTGCTTCACAAAAGTGATGTGAGCAGAGTCATCCCCAGTAAGAATCATGTCATCCACATATAGAAGAAGGATGGTACGGCCTCGAGAAGAGGTATGAATGAAAACTGCTGGATCATGAATGCTGGCAGTGAAACCAGCAACCTCAACTACAGTGCTGAATCGTTCAAACCAGGCCCGTGGAGCCTATTTGAGACCATAAAGAGCACGACGTAGACGACAAACAGACCCTGGGGGAACTTGAAGACCGGGAGGAGGAGTCATGTAGACCTCATCCTTTAAGTCCCCGTGAAGAAAAGCATTCTTCACATCAAGCTGATGAAGGGACCATCCACAAATAGCGGCAACTACAATCAAGGTCCGAACAATGTGCATATGGGCCACAGGAGCAAATGTCTCCTCATAATCACGACCATGTTCTTGCTGAAAACACGAGCAACCAGGTGCGCTTTATAGCGCTCAAGAGACCCATCAGAACGGGTTTTCACTCGGTTGATCCAACGACTTGTGATGGGAGTAGCATGAGAAGGGAGAGGAACTAGATCCCATGTGTGAGTCTGAGATAAGGCATGAAGCTCCTCGACCATAGCATGCTGCCACTCAGAGGACTGAACGGCTTCCCTGTAAGTTCTTGGCTCATGTACATTTGAGACACTGGTGCTAGCAGAAGCATAACGTTCAGGAGGGTGTAAAGAAGAACGATCACGTAAAGATAAGAGTGAGATGGTACCTCAGATGTGGAATCAGCACTAGGAGTAGCATTGGAACATGCCGGCTGAGAAGAAGATGCAACAGGTTCTCGACGATGATAAGTAAAACGGACTGGTGGATGAGCAGGAGGAAGAGAGGAAGAATCAAGAGATAAAGAAGGAGAGGGAATAGGAGAAGAATGAGAGAGAAGCTCTGGAGAAGGTGAAGGAGGACAGGGAGAAGAAACTGAAGGGGAGTCCTCAGTAGAGGAGGAAGGAAAAAGAAAAGAAAGAGGCACTGTGGGAGAGAGAGGCGCAGTAGATGTAGGAGAAGCATAGAAGGGTGTGGACTCATCAAATGCGACATCTCGAGATATGCGAATACGACGAGTGACAGGGTCATAACAACGATAGCATTTATGTTCAAGACTATATCCCAAGAAAACACAAGGAATAGACTGGGCAGTGAGTTTTGTCCACTCACGGGGTGAAAGCAAGACAAAAACACCTACAACCAAAGACACGAAGGTGATCATAGCGGGGTGGAGTGCCATATAGACATTCACCGGCGCTATAATGCTGAAGTTTAGAGGAGGGTTGTAGGTTAATGAGATAAACAACAGTATTAACTGCGTTTGCCCAGAAATGAGGAGGAACAGAAGCACCAAGGAGTAGAGCTCGGGCCGTTTCTAAGATATGACGATGCTTCTGCTCAAGGACCCCATTCTGTGGATGAGCTCCAGGATAAGATAATTGAGGCAAGGTGCCTTTCAGAAGTTAAAAAGGTACGAAAAGCTTAAGAAGTGTATTCACCGCCAGAATCAGACCGAAAGGTCTTGATAGAGGCAGAAAACTGGGTGTGTACCATAGTAGTGAAAGAGCGATAGATAGATAGTAACTGATTACGATGATGCATAAAATATAACCCGGTGAAACGAGTGTAGTTATCAATAAAAATAACATAGTAGCGATTTCCTCCTTTAGACACAAAGGGTGCAGAACCCCAAACATCAGAATGAATAAGTTCAAAAGGGACAGTAGTTTTAGACTGACTTAACGGATAAGGGCGCTGTAGATGTTTACCAAGCTTACAGCCGACACAAACTTCATTAGAAGAAGGAGAGACATCTCCTAAAACACCATGACTAAGAAGTGAGGACATACGAGAGGGACACAAATGACCAAGACGATGATACCACATATGATGAGAGATAATAGCACTATTACAGTGAGATACCCAGTCGACGGAAGAAAGAAGTTGAAGAGAATCCAATGCATACACTCCTCTATGGCGGCGGCCAGCTCCAATCATGGTCCCACTGTGATCCTGCACATGGCATGAGGTATGATAAAAAATAACTTGACAACCATAATCAGTGATTTGACCAACAGACATAAGATTGATAGATATGTGAAGAACATAGGAGACGGAAGGTACAGAAAAATTACTAGATGTGAGATGACTATTAGAAGAAACAGGAAGGAGTGTACCGTCAGCAATACGGACATGAGTGACAAGAGAAGGAGAACGAGTATTATGAAGATGTGTAGAATCATGAGTTATATGAAAAGAAGCACCAGAGTCAAGAAGCCAGAGTGGGCAGGAACTACCTGGAGCAGAAGGAGTAACCTGAGCAAAGTGTGCATGACTAGAGGAAGAATCTGCCAGATGAGACTGCTGAAACTGCCTGAACATGGCCAAAATCTGCTGATCTGTAGGTGATAGAGGAGTAGAAGAGGCCTGAACAGAATGCACCTGATGATGTGGAGGCGTGGGAAGAAGAGGTAGAGTCTGTGAATGAGGAACAGTACGCGGAAATCCACGCTGCTTCTTTCTACAATCACGCTTGAGATAGCCCGGAATGCCACAGTAGTGACAAGTCACTGTTCGCTTCGACCGGAGATGGGGTCGAGAGGGAACAGAAGAAGATAGCTGGCTAGTGATAGTCAATGTCATTGGAGATATAGATACAGGACGAGAGGCAGCAAGTGCAGTGCCCCCCTGGAATGGAAGTCTGCAGACGAGTCCTCAGCACGAACAAATGCAAACGCTTCATCCAAAGTGTAAGCAGAGGGAGTGTGACGGAGCTGGGCCCGAGTCGACTCAAACTCAGGTTGAAGACGCATGAAGAACTCATGCATACGGCGAGTCTCATCATGACGACGATGACGTGCGCACGACTCAGAACAGGCCAGAATCTGAGCAGAATGAGTGTCGCAATAGGAAGGAGTGAGAGCATCAATCTGATGCCAGATACCACAGTACCTACTGTAAAAGGGATCAACAGTATCGTCCCCCTGCTGGAGGCTACCAAGGGCCTGATACAAGGTATACAGTTGTGCCTGGCTGGATCCACAATAACGATGTGCCAGATAGTCCCACATTTCACGAGCAGTGGGAAGATCTGCTATCTGGGTACGTATCTCAAGTGTGACTGTTTGGTATATAATCATCTTGACTGTAGAGTCTTCAGCTGCCCATTTTTCTAGCTTCTGTTCAAAAGTCGTAAGAAGAGCGGATGCCTCCAAGGAGGAGCCTGGAGTGTCAGAGACGGTAGAAGCAACTGGAACAGTAGAGGTGCCGTCAATATGTTGAAGAACACGAATACCGTCGAGAATTCTTTTGACTGTGAGCCGCTAAGGAATATAGTTGGTGCCATCAAGGATTACATTAGAATATTGGAGGTTTCGGAGACGAGTATCTGAAAGAACTCCACTAAGACCATAACCATCCATTTCTTTTTCTTCTTTTTTTTTAATATATATATATATATATATATATATATATATATATATATATATATAATATGTATAAAATAATTTAAGTAAATAGGCTGAGCTGGAATCAATTCAAGATTCCAGACAGCATATTACACACTTTCAAAAACACGGGAAAACAGCCAAATTGGAAAAAGAAATGGGAACTTACGCTGCCACGCATTCCAATGTTCGCCGGAGCTCAACGGAAGTGGTAGTGACGGCTGGTAATAGCAAGACAGTAGATGGGTGCAGAGATGGCGGTGGAAGCAAGCTGGTCAGGATGCAGGCCAGGTTGGGTGGGTGAGGAGGCAGGCCGGTGTGGGTGCAGTCAGGCGGTGGGTGCAGTTTGGTGAGGATGCAGGCCGGTGAGGTGTAGGCTGATAAGGATGCAGGCCGGGGTGGGTGCAGTCGGGCGGTGGGTGTGGTGTTGTGTGCAGGTCGGTGAGGATGGCGGTGGGTGCAGTCCGATGAGGTGCAGGCTGGTGACGAGAAGCAGTCAGAGGCAGTGAGGAGCGCAGCGAGAAGCTTACAGGTTGAGATTGAAGAAGAAAAAAAATGAAGAAAGAGGGATGTGCAGGTTGAGGGGGAGGAGAAGATAGAAGAGTGGAGCTGTCGGAATGAGATGGCCGGCGTCCGGCGTTGATTGCCGAAGAGATCTAAAGCTCTAATACCATGTTAAATAAGGAAGATGGATCAACAATGCTTTAGCTCATATTGATCATAATAGAGGGTTACATAAATAGAGAGAAGAGAAACTATGAAGATATTGTGTAAATATACATACAGGTATGGTATAAATATATGTATATACATCTATGTATATACATCTAACAGTACGAATGGGGTATACTTCATCGGTACGCTGTTCTTGATCGTGGTGCGGTTCAAAATATTTTTTGGATCGCCGACATGATATATTATGTATTTTGTAATTGTAACATGTAAAAGTTGCAACATACATAATTCAAGGTTCAATACTTCAACATTCCAAAAATTTAAAACAAAAGATGCTACATACATAAGTCATGAAATAAAAGTTGCAACATACATAATTCAAGGTTCATACTTAAACATTTCAAAGTTCAATACTTGGACATCTTTGCCTTCCCTTTAGTCATGCATCCTTCTTCTGAAACCTTGCTTGAATGTGCTTGATCCTCTTGCATGTCTTCATCTTCTCTTGGTAGTATCTCATCATCAAATTCACTATCCAAGCCAGTCCATCTCATGTCTTCTAACCTTGCTGATGAATCCTCCAAAAATGCATTATCTGGATTAATGTCCCATTTTCTAAATGGACCATTTACATAAGCTACATTGAATCTTGATTGAAGACGAATGTTTGAGTGGATGAATACTAGTTTATCAACCCTTGTACAATTCAAGCGATTCCTTTTCACATTGTGAATATGAGAATAGGTGCTCCAAGCTCTCTCCGCCGATGAACTACTAATAGGTTGTGAAAGAACTTTTTTTGCAACCTCCAACTCTGGAGTTTGTGAGCCATAAGTTGACCACCATTCTATAGCATCCATTGTGACTGCATCAACTTGTGCTGCTGCCATTGAAAAAAGTCCCTTCTTTAATGAAAACTAGCAAATTGCTCTCTCAAAAGCTTTTCTTCATTGGAATTTTCTGTGATTCTGTTGAAAGCTTCCATAACTCCCAAAACAACTTCTTTATCACAATTTGGAGCCCTTCGAGGATATCCACCAGGTGTAGGAGTAGAAAGATAACGAACATCATAAAACCGATGACTTAGAGCAAATCCAAGACAATGCATGGGAATATTCATCTTTTCCCATCTTTTAAGTATTTTTTTTTTCCATACAAGGATAATCACTTTCATATATGTTACCCTTCATGATATCCTTAATCTGTCCAAGCATGGTATCCATTTTTTCATAAACTTCTCCCATTTTGGCACCTTCTTGATCACAAAACCTAATTAACAAATAAATAGGCTTTGTTATCATAACCACATTCTCAACATCCTCCCAAAAATTTTCACTAGAAATAGTTTCAGCTACAATGTTTCCCATCTCTCTAGTGTTTTCATCTCCTACTTTTACCCATTCTTTCCATGCTCTAAGCATAATAGTAGTAGCAGGTGCCTCTTTACAATCAAGCAACCTCTTCAAAAGAATATAATGAGAAGCAAATCTGGTTTTGGCAACTTTCAATAATTCTAGCTTTGATTGTGCTCTGAACATAGACAAAACATGTGTATGATTTACAAAATATTTAACAATTGTTTTGCCCCTCCTATATGTGTTTCTTAACCACTCAAATGCATTGGCAAAATCTTTCATAATCAAGTTAAGTGTGTGAACCACACATAGTGACCAAAAGATGTGTCTGTGTACCTTTTCAATTTCTTTCCCAGCTACTCTACAATTGGCTGCATTGTCAGTAACAACTTGAAGAACATTTGATGCTCCAATCTCTTCAATAGACTTCAACAAGAATTCAGCAATTGCAGTCCCTGTTTTTTCAATTCCGGAGAAGTCTTCGGCATACATAAACATCGCTCCATGGCTATTTGTTGCAATGACATTGTTTAATGGTTGATGCTTGACATTGGTCCAACCATCAGAAACAATAGAAACTCCTTGAGTGTACCAAGTATCTTTTATGGGGACTAAATCTTTCTCAACATCTCTTTTGCACTCATCCAACAAAATTGTTTTTGCCTTTTCAAATGAAGGAGGTTTATATCCCTTTGGAGCTTTGTTAATTGCATTCATCATCTCAACAAATTGAGGATTTCGTAATACATTGAAGGAAATTCCATTTGCACATAGTCCTCTCATAATCTTCAAATCCACCAAGTTTCTTTCTAATATACCAAAAGCCTCTTCAATTGGTTTAGCTGCCATTGGCTTTTGCTTCTTGTTGACAATAGAATTCTTTAAAGATGAAGACACACCAACCCTTTCTGCTTCTTGGACCATTCTTCTTACTCTTTCATATTCTTCTCGTTTTTTTAGCAATGCTTGGCATCTCTGAATTTGTGCTTTTGTCCCTACCGGAGCACCAAAATAATGGTAATGCATTCTAGTATAAGAACTAGTATACTTGTTGTTGCAATGTTTGCACATCCACATCTTAGCGCCACCTGGATTTTTGCCTTGTGAATGGCCAAAATGTATTACTTCAGATAAAAGAGGCTTGGATTTGGAATCTAGCTTGGCATCATCTCCTTGTGGCTCATAGGTGGTTGGTTGCTTGCTTGCTTGCTTGCTTGCTTGAATCTCTTCTTGTGGCTCATGGGTGGTTGCTTGCTTGAATCCCTTGAGAGTGAATTATTTTTGGAATATCATCATCACTTGAATCACTTGGATCTTCAACAATCAAAACTTTTTTTCTTTTACCGAACACCATTTTTTTTCAGATGGTAAGGTTGATAGGAAGAGGAAGATGAAAAGTAGTATGAACAATGGTAGTTCCAAAGCAATGATAATTGATGTAAAAGAGCAGCTCTATTTCCTAGGGATAATGGTTTTTTTTTTTAGGTAGAATACCCTAATTGGTCCCTTTATTTGTCACAATCTGCCCTTTTAGTCCATTTACTTTAATTTGGCCCCAATTAGTCCCTCTACTGTCAATTAGAGGCAAATCAAGTCCAACAGTTGACCGACGTTACGTTGTCCGTCTGAGTTTGCTGATTTGGTTTTATCATGGATTGGTAGAATACCCTAATTGGTCCCTTTATGTGTTACAATCTACCCTAATTGGTCCCTTTATTTGTCACAATATGCCCTTTTAGTCCCTTTACTTTAATTTGGCCCCGATTAGTCCCTTCATTATAAAACTACGTTAGCAAACTCAGACGGACAAACTAACGTCGGTCAGTTGTTGGACTTGATTTGCCTCAAATTGACAGTAGAAGGACTAATCGGGGCCAAATTAAAGTAAAAGGACTAAAAAGGCAGATTGTGACAAATAAAGGGACCAATTAGGGTGTTCTATCTTTTTTTTACTTTTGATTTCTTGTTTGAAAAAAAATCACATCATTTCACTTAATGTCAAAGTAACCTTTTGAAATTGCAAAGACAATAGTTCATTTCACTTTAAAATAATATTTAATATTACAATATTTAAATATTAAATATTATTTTATGAATTCACTTTTATTAATTATTTTAAAAAAAACATGGATTAATGCATAAAAGACAATAATTATTTGACAACAACATTAATTTATGAGTTTTTTAGATAAAATATCTGATAATACTTTTAAATGTTCTTTTGGACGTGAAAGAAAACTTCAATCCATTTTTGAGTTTTCTTTCATCTTTTCTCATCCTTCACTGAAGTTTTTCAGCCACCGGAATCCACCACTTTTGAGTTCCAACTTCGCCACTTTAGTTGTTGTCACGGCCTCAACCGATCACCTTCGGCCGTGCGGCACCTGACGTGCACCATAGCGACAGGTCAGCCTTTCTTTGCAAGAACAGTTAGTGAATCCTGTTTGCATTACAAAGCACAGCGAAAAATAAGATGAAGCGAGCAAATCCGGAAAACCGCCGGTACGAGAAACACGACACACAAAACCCATTGATGAGAGAAAAACATAAAACTCTCATAGATTGAGAAATGTTTACAACCATGGCCAAAACCACACCAAGTAGCCTTGTCTTCTCCCAAAGACACATTAGACCCGATTACAAGAGCTATCCCAAATCCAAGGTTGATTGAGCCCCATGCTCAATACCGGCCTGGCGTGAATTCCCTGACTTTACTTTGCTTGCAGTGTCCTCTGACTAGACTGTAGCTTTAACCAGCCACCCTTGGGTCACAGCGCGCAGCAGTACTGGTCACGCGCGGTAATACCGCGTGCCATCCTCGCCCCTGGCTCGGCAACGCTCCCGGCCACGTGCCTACTTGCATACACCTGTGTAAAGCCTTGTCAGATCCGGGATCAGCTCTCGGTCACCCGGCCTGATCAAGTGTCCCGCCCCGCCTAGACTTGCTAGAGATCTAACACTCTACATGATGAAAGTCTTGCGACACTTGACTCCTGGTATGGGCGCGCCTGTCCCACGCGCTCATTGGTCACGCGCACGCCCACAGTCCAGCGCGCGCGCGCCTCACGGTCTCGGCCAATGATCATGCGGGATATTTCACCCGCCCTTGGTCCCGACACAACACAAGCGCCGCGCCACCTGCGCGCGCTACCAAATCCACGCAGCTGTGCGCCCTCGTGGCTTGGTTTATGTGATACTGTATGCCCGCTGACCAAATGTAAGGTCATCAACCCTTACAAACCACTCCCACTAGTTGAACCCAACGTCCTCGTCGGTCTCGAACTCAAGAAGTCTTCCACCAACTCCTCGAACTGCCAAAGAGTAGTATCGCGCTCCCAGCTTGCCTCTGACATAGGCAAGTCCTTCCATTGGACAAGAAAGAACACCCTGCGGTTCTTCTTGCTTTGGCCTTCTACTCTTGGTCCAGGATCCGCTCAACCACCCTGCTGAACTCCTTGCGAATAGTCGGCGGAGCCCGACTCTTCTTCGCCCTCGATGGATCCGTGGGGTCCTCGTGGCATGGCTTCAAGAAACTCACATGAAAAGTTGGATGGAGTTTCAGCCGATCGGTGAGATCCAACCGATATGCCACGTTGCCCAGCCGCTGGACAATAGTAAAAAGCCCATTATACCTCGCGATTAAGCCTTTGTGTACATCCTTCCGATGTAACTTCTTCAACACCTGTGGAGTGAGCTTCAACCAAACCTTGTCCCCTACTTGGAACTCCAAAGGACGTCTCCCTTGATCTGCATACTTCTTCATCCGGCGAGCCGCCTTGGCGAGGCTATCCCAAGCGCTCTCCAACATCTCTTGCCGATCAATAGCAAAGTGATACGCAGCAGGACATTTCCCTCCTGTCCTCCTCTTCGCCACCTCTGAAGGAGTAATAGGTTGGTATCCGTATGCAAGCTCAAACGTACTCTTCTCCGTTGATGAAGACCGATGAAGATTGTAACTAAACTGCGCCACATCAAGCAGACTTAGCCAATTCTTCTGCGAAGCCGAAACATAGTGCCGGAGATACTCTTCCAACAGAGCATTGATCCTCTCCGTCTGTCCATCCGTCTGTGGATGATTCGCTATTGAAAACTTCAACTCTGTGCCCAACAACCCGAACAACGCCGTCCAGAACCGCCCAGTAAAGCGAGCATCTCGATCGCTTATGATGTCTTCCGGTACCCCAAAGTGCTTCACCACATGCTTCAGGAACAGCTCAGCAGCCACTTCTGCTGAACACACTACCGGTGCCGGTATGAATACCGCATACTTTGTGAATCGGTCCACGACCACCATCACTGTCGACATCCCTTCCACCTTAGGAAATCCGGAGATAAAGTCCATGGAAATTGACGCCCATGACATTTCCGGAATACTCAACGGCTGGAGAAGACCGGCTTCCCGTCTTCTTTCCGACTTGTCTTGTTGGCACACGAAACACGTCTTCATATATGCTTCAATGTCTTCGCCCATATCCGGCCAATAATAATGTCTTGTGAGCAAGGCCTTCATTCGCTCACGACCGGGATGTCCCGCCTGTGGAACATCATGATGCTCTCTCAAGAGCTCCTGCCGAATCTTCCCTCCTTTCGACACATAGAGTCTGTCGCCCTTGGCGTAGAGAAGCCCATTCTCCACCCAGTACTTGCGCACGACTCTGCCTTAGACATCCTTGATCAGCTTCAAATACTGACTGCCCGTCTTTGCTATCTCCTCGATACGACTTTGCAAGTCATTCTCCACTTGCGCCAGTGCAGCCACATACTCAACCACCTGCTTGCGACTCAACGCATCAGCCACCTGGTTGTGTCTCCCCGGTTTGTGCTGCCATTCAAAGTCATATTCCTGCAAGAACTCTTGGCAACGAGCTTGTCTAGCCGACAGCTTCTTTTGAGTAGCAAAGAATGTATTGGCAATATTATCTGTTTTGACAAGAAATTTGGTGCCTCGAAGGTACACTCTCCATACCTGTAAGCAATGAACAACGGCGAGCATCTCCCGCTCATGCGCCGAATAGCGCTGTTTCGCGTCTTTCAGCTTCCAACTCTCAAACGCCACCGGATGCCCGTTCTGAACAAGAACACCGCCAACGGCCTTGTGCGACGCATCGGTGTGGACCTCGAAAGGTTCTTCGAAGTTGGGCAATGCTAAGACTGGTTCACTTGCAATTGCACTCTTGATCTTGTCAAATGCAGCCTGTTGCCTCTCCGCCCAGCCCCACGGCTGGTCCTTCTTCAACAAATCGGTGAGCGGCACGACCTTCCTTGAATATCCCTCGATAAACCGGCGATAGTAGTTGGCTAAGCCGAGGAAAGATCGTAACTCCGGTAACTTGGACGGTGCAGGCCAGTCCAAAATCGCCGCCACCTTAGCCCGACCATACGGACTTCACCCCAAGAAATGATATTTCTCCAACTTCACATACAGTTGTCTCTCCCTCCATCTTGATAATCCTTGCTTCAAGTGAACAATGTGATCCACCATAGGATTCACTACAAACACCGTGTTTGGTTCAACGCTCGGTGGTCCGCGCACAGTCGAAGAGAGCTCTCCCGCTTCTTCTGGAACAACACCAGCGCACGCCATGTGGCTAAATGAAGCCATTATCAAGCTTTGTGAGTTATATCCTCAACTCTGTCAACTCCAAGTATGACATAGAGAGCCCGGGCAGGGGGTTTGCAGCCCGGCATCAACTCGATCTGGTGATCTATAGCACACCGGGGTGGGAGTTCACGGGGTAGTTCCGGCGGCATCACGTCTTGAAACTCCGTCAAAACTTCAGCCACTGCTGAGGGTAGATCACTCACCAGATCATCCTGCATTTCCAATAGAGCAGCAACATAAGTGGGCTCTCCATGTTTGAGCCCTTGTACCACCTGGTGCGCGGAAAGCATCGGTTCCTTCCCTTTCTTCTCCTTTGCAGCCACTCCTGCTACAAAGCATGGGTTCATCTCATCCATAATAAGAAGACCACCCAAATGTGGAACAACAGCGGCCTTCACAGACTTGAGGAACTCCATCCCCAGTATCAACTCAAAATCATCCAGTGTGACCGCCAGCAGATCGATCTTCCCTTGCCATCCACCCATGTGAACGGTTACGCCAGAGATCTTCCCAGTCACCGCCAGTGTCTGAGAGTTGACTGCTTTTACTCGACTGGTGTGCGTCCCTACGCTCAGTCCCAACCGAGTCGCCACATCCTTCCTGATGAATGTATGAGTTGCGCCTGTGTCCACAATTCCTGTAATGGCCTTCCCATTCAAGGTCAGCTCCACATAGATAAGAGAATTTACCGCCCCGTCACCTTTGACAGTCTTCAAGGCACCCAACAGTTGTAAAGGACTCACTCGTGCTGGGTCATCAGAATCGCTTTCCGGTTGATTTCTAAACGCGGCCAACTTCTCGCGCTTAGGGCAATCCTTTGCCATATGTGGTCCGGTGCAGATAAAACATCCGCTTGTCTTTCCGGAACCACCAGCTGCTTTGCCGTTATTCCAGGGTCTTCTGGCCTGCCTGTTGGGCTTCCTCCTCTGGAACCCATCTCCGGCCCCTCTCTCCACTGGCTTCTTGTCTTTGGACTTGGACTTCGCCTTCTCACCCTCTCCACCGGGTAAAGTTCGCAAGTCCACCAGTGCTTCTGCTGCAATGATAGCGGAGGTGAGGTCCTTCGCGCTCTGCCTCCGTACCTCGATCAGGGCCTAACTCTGGAGCCCCGTGAGGAAGTTAAACAACTTGTCCTCCTCGGACATGTCCCGGAAATCCAGCATCAGGGATGAAAACTCCTTCACGTACTCTCGGACAGTCCCTGTCTGCCGTAGCTTCTTCAGATTTGTGCGAGCTACCCAAGCAGTGTTTCCAGGCAAGAATTGCTCCCGCAACTCCTTCTTCAACTCGACCCACGAGTTCGAACTTGTCCGACCCGCCTGAGCATCTTCTTGCTGACAAGTTCGCCACCATAGCTTTGCGTCGCCAGTAAGATACATCCCGACCAACGGGACTTGCTCATGGCCAGGTACTCTTGCAGCTTTGAAGTACTGATCCACGTCCCAAAGAAAGTTCTCCAGGATCTTGGCACTCCGCGCGCCATCAAATGGGGAAGGTTCGGGGACCTTCACTCTCGTGGGCGCCTCCCACGAGACCGGTGTAGCACTAGCTTCCTTGAGTTGGCCGACCTCGGCCTCCAGCGACAGTACCTTCGTCTTCAAAACTTCAACAGTTGTCTTCAAGACTTCGACAGTCATCTGGCTCTCGCGGTATCCGACCGCAAGATCTTCCACCGTCTTCATCAGGTTCTCGAGCTAATCGCCGACACTGCCGACGACGTTCTCCAACCGCTCGGACGTCTCCTCAAGGCGATCCAAACGATCCTTCTTGCTAGTCGCCATCTCCACCGTCTTCACGTTCGTGTCTTCTCGCGCTTCGCTTCAAGCCACAAACTCGTAGCTCTGATACCAGCTGTCACGGCCTCAACCGATCACCTTCGGCCGTGCGGCACCTGACATGCACCATAGCGACAGGTCAGCCTTTCCTTGCAAGAACAGTTAGTGAATCCTGTTTGCATTACAAAGCACAGCGAAAATCCTGTTTGCATTACAAAGCACAGCGAAAAATAAGATGAAGCGAGCAAATCCGGAAAACCGCCGGTACGAGAAACATGACACACAAAACCCATTTTGAGAGAGAAAAACATAAAACTCTCTTAGATTGAGAAATGTTTACAACCATGGCCAAAACCACACCAAGTGGCCTTATCTTCTCCCAAAGACACATTAGACCCTATTACAAGAGCTACCCCAAATCCAAGGTTGATTGAGCCCCATGCTCAATACCGGCCTGGCGTGAATTCCCTGACTTCACTTAGCTTGCAGTGTCCTCTGACTCGACTGTAGCTTTAACCAGCCACCCTTGGGTCACAGCGCGCAGCAGTACTGGTCACCCGCGGTAATGCCGCGTGCCATCCTCGCCCCTGGCTCGGTAACGCTCCCGGCCACGTGCCTACTTGCATACGCCTGTGTAAAGCCTTGTCAAATCCGGGATCAACTCTCGGTCACCCGGCCTGATCAAGTGTCCCGCCCCTCCTAGACTTGCTAGAGATCCAACACTCTACATGATGAAAGTCTTGCGACACTTGACTCATGGTATGGGCCCGCCTGTCCCACGCGCTCATCGGTCACGCGCACGCCCACAGTCCAGCGCGCGCGCGCCTCACGGTCTCGGCCAATGATCATGAGGGATATTTCACCCGCCTTTGGTCCTGACACAACACAAGCGCCGCGCCACCTGCGCGCTACCAAATCCACGCAGCTGTGCGCCCTCGTGGCTTGGTTTATGTGATACTGTATGCCCGCTGACCAAATGTAAGGTCATCAACCCTTACAGTTGTCTTCTTGCTTGGAGATCATCATCCCCTCCACTCCATCTCTTCCACCGGCCTCGAGGGGGCTTTTCCCGGAGGTAAACCTTGATGCGGCCATTCTCAAGGTGGTTTCATGTTCTTTTCTCCAACGGGCACAGTGTGGATGATCCCCAGCCGCTGCATAGCAAGCTTTGTGGACTTAACAAATTACCTTAGGAGGCCATATCCATGCCCCAACTCTTAGATTTTCACGGATCGTCACTTTCCTGAATTGGTTCCCATCCCCGACGTTCCAAGAACGCAAACGTATCGTGATCCGGATCGCACAATCCGGTACTCGGTTCCAGGGGGTGCATTGATTTTGGTAACATAGTAACAAAGCTTGTAATATAAAACACAACTAGTCAAAACTCTGGCTTTTTCTCCATCCAATAGAAATAGTTCAAAAACAAACATTAACACTAGTACGTAACTAGCATGGTTGACAAAACATGAACGGTTCGGATTTATTACTAATACAGATCCCAAGATACTTACATTAAAAACTAACTAGATACTTAAGCTTCTGAACCGAAGCACTGTACGTCTTCTTCTTCTTTACTTAAGCTCAGACGTTTGATGAGATCACGGAGGCTCTAGATGATGATTTCTTGTATTCAATAAATTATGCTGCTCTTCAGCATCTTCAGTCTTTTTCCTCAGCATCGGATCAGCTTCAATCACTTCAACACACTCCCTTGATTGAATGCTGTGAACTCCCAACTTGGTTTTCAGATAGTTATGCTTCTGCACTGGCAGTGCTTTTGTGAAAATGTCCGCCACTTGCTCCTCTGAGCTACAATGTTGCAATTCTAGAATTCCATCTGTAACTAATTCTCTAATGAAATGAAATCGTAAATCAATATGTTTAGTTCTCCCATGATGTGCATGATTCTTTGCAACAGAGATTGTGGATTTGTTATCACACTTTAAGACCATGCTTCCTCCATTTATCACTTCCATGTCTTCCAGTAGTCTCTTTAACCATATAGCTTGGCATGCAGCTGAAGCAGCAGCAACATACTCTGCTTCTGTTGTGGAGAGAGCTATGATCTCTTGTTTCTTGGAACTCCATGAAATAACTGCTCTTCCAAGGATGAAGATATACCCTGAGGTGCTTCTGCGATCTTCCAATGAGCCTTCCCAATCACTATCAGTGTAACTAACCACTTCTCCATTTTCAAAATCTCCATACCATATGCCATGAGACAGGGTGTCCGATATATACTTCAAACTTTCCTTGCAGCGCCCATATGATGAGATGTAGGAACACTCATGTATCTTGATAGTATCCCTACTGCATACACTATATCCGGTCTAGTGTGACTCAAATAAATGAGTCCTCCCATGAGACTTCTATACTTCCCAGCATCTGTCAATGGTAAGCCATCATTTTTCTGCAATCTTTCATTTGAATTCATGGGTGTTGCAACTGAATTACACCCAGTCATGTTTAATTTCTTCAACAAATCTTCAGCATACTTCTGCTGAAATACAAAGACTCCCTCCATTGATTGTTTCGCTTGCAATCCTAGAAAATAATTCAACACCCCAAGGTCAGTCATCTCAAAGGCTGTTTTCATGCTTCTTTGAAATTCTTCAATGAGCTGTGAGAAAGAGCTCATATAGATCATGTTATCCACATATAGGCATACTAAGAGAACACTACCCTCATTTGTCTTCTTTTTATATAGTGTGTGCTCATTTTGGTTTCTAATAAAACCATCTCACTGAAATAAGCATCTATCCTACTATAGCACGCACGGGATGCTTGTCTTAGCCCATAGAGAGCCTTGCGTAGTTTGTAAACCTTGTCATCACTCCCTTCTACCTTGTAGCCTTGTGGTTGATCCATAAACATTTCCTCCTTTAATTCACCATTCAAGAAGACCGATTTAACATCAAATTGATAAATTAGCCATCTTTTGCATGCTCCCACTGCCAAGAAGGTCCTCACTGTTTTCATTCTAGCCACTGGCGAGAATGTTTCTTCAAAGTCAATCCTCTGCTGCTGAGTGTAGCCCCTTGCAACAAATCAGGCTTTATGTTTTTTAACTGAGCCATCTGAATTCAACTTTGTCTTGAATATCCACTTAAGTGGCACAGTCTTCTTCCCTGGAGGGCGCTCAATCAACTCCCATGTTTTATTCTTCTCAATGGTGTCAAGCTCTTCCTTCATTGCTGAACTCCCGAATTCTTGCTTTATGGCATCCTCATAACATGTAGGATCTGAAACATTCAAAACAAAAAAGCAAGATTCATATATGCTCTGTAAACTTCATATCTTCCTTAGAGTAGAGTCATATGGTGCAACTCTAGGAATCTCTGGCTCTTTTGCACTTGCACTTGAATGTGCACCTCCTCTATGTGTAGCTGCATCACCTGGATTATTTCAAGCTGAGCACAAACCTTACAAAGGTCACATACAATGCCGCCATTGCAAGAAGTTTGGCCATATTAAAGCACAATGTTGGTATCAGAGCCTTTGTTGAAGATGCTAACCTCTCATAGCATCAAAAGGGAATGTCGTTACCCTGTCGCAGCCGAACATACCCATCTTTGATGGAGAAGGGTATGAACTCTGGAGTTTTATGATGAAAACTTTTTTCAGATCCCAGGAGTTGTGGGAGCTAGTGGACAGAGGCTTCTCCAAACAAGAAGACGAGGTTAAAGTGAGGAAAAATAGAAAGAAGGATGCCAGGGCCTTCTATCTCATTCAACAAGCCTTGCATCGGCCGCTGTTAGCCAGGATAGCTAGTGCAAAGACGGCCAAAGAAGCTTGGGAGATGCTAAGGACTAAGTTTCAAGGATTGAGGACCTCACCAAATGAAGTCGAGCTCCTGCATGATGTTTAATATGTCTCAAACTTAGCACACAATTTGCTGAGCTTGGGACAGTTGCTGAATTCTGGCTATACTATCACGTTTGATGAAGAATCATGTGTCATTGCAGACAGGAACACAAGGAAAATAGTGTTCACTGTATTGAAGACA
The DNA here is from genome assembly GCA_902712375.1 of Dioscorea dumetorum. Taxonomy (NCBI): domain Eukaryota; kingdom Viridiplantae; phylum Streptophyta; class Magnoliopsida; order Dioscoreales; family Dioscoreaceae; genus Dioscorea; species Dioscorea dumetorum. The sequence goes on from CACTHL010000847.1 coordinate 1,907,875, forward strand.
TGCAACAATATGTTTCCTCTTGGTGTTACTCAAAGTCACAGTTATAGCTTGATTGTGAAAAAAAAAAGAGAAAACCAACCTGTGGCACTTGAGATATGGGCATCTGAATGTTCAGAGTTTGAAAGAATTAGTAAAGAGAAAGATGGTGCTCGGGCTATCCAATATAATAGAGGCTTTAGTGTGTGAAGGCTGTGCAGTGGGCAAGCTAAGTCAACTACCATTTTTAAACCAAAGTAAATGGAGAGCTTCTGAAGTCTTAGAACTCATCCATGCTGATTTATGTGGGCCCATGCAACGTGAATCATTAGGAGGAAGCAAATATCTATTACTGTTTACTGATGATTATAGCAGGATGAGCTGGCCATATTTCATTAAGTGTAAATCTCAAACGCTTGATTGTTTTGGAGAGTTTAAAGCACAGGTGGAGAGGCAATCTGGGAAGAGGTTGAAGTGTCTTAGGACTGATCGTGGAGGCGAGTTTGTATCACATGAATTTGATCAGTATTGCAAACATTATGGGATCAAATGACAATTAAGTGCTCCATACTCTCCACTAGCAAAATGGAGTTGTTGAGAGGCAAAATAGAACTATTATAGAGATGGCAAGAAGCTTGCTGCATAGGAAGAAGCTACCAACGTCTCTGTGGGCAGAGGCAGTTTCAATAGCCGTGTACTTGAGAAACAGATCTCCTACAAAGGCTCTGATACCACTGTTGGACTGAGTTGTGCCTCGACGGAGAGGGGAAATAGTGCAGAGATGATAACAAAGCTTGTAATGTAAAACACAACTATCCAAAACTCTGGTTTTTTCTCCATCCAATAGAAATAGTTCAAAAACAAACATTAACACTAGTACGTAACTAGCATGGTTGACAAAACATGAACGGTTCTGATTTAATACTAATACATATCCCAAAATACTTATATTAAAAACTAACTAGATACTTAAGCTTCTGAACTGAAGCACTGTACGTCTTCTTCTTCTTTACTTAAGCTTAGACATTTGACGAGATCACTGAGGCTCTAGATGATGATTTCTTGCATTCAATAAATTCGGCTGCTCTTCAGCATCTTCAGTTCTTCTCCTCAGCATCGGATCAACTTCAATCACTTCAACAACACATTTGCCATAAAAATTAACCATAAATATTTGTGTTGCATACAAATTTATTAAGAAATAAATTATTATGTATAATGTATAGTATAATTTTTTATGAACACATCAATAAAGCAAAGTTAGAAAAATAAAATAAAATAAAATAAAGTTGAAATAACACGATACAATTTATAACTTAGAAAACTAAAATATCCTAACATGTTTTTATTCATGTATTCTAGTTATTATACAAATTATATAACTAACAATATGTTGGGATATTTTATGATAAAGTGAGGTGATCATTCATTTTAAAATAAGCAAAAATGCTTATTCAATCATGCTTATAGAGATGGCAACGACTATGTAGTTGGTCATGCTGTTTCTTTTCAAAAATTTGCACTATATTTGAAGGATACTTAGAGTTCATTTTCGTCAAATTTACAAGCTTTAAGATTATGTTGTTCATCATTTATTTCTTTGGCTTTAAGATTATGTTGTTCATCAATTATATCTTTGGTCACCACTTTTCTCCAATTTATTCTATGGAAATTCTTCCATTAATATTTATGCAAGTAAAAAGCATTTGAGAAAGGCATATAGGAAAGTAGTGAGCATAACTAACATTGAGCTACACATAGTGTTTGTTGTTATCTGTATATTTCAAAGTTTCAATGATACTATCTTTTGACAATGGCATTAAGTTTATATGGCTCTGATACAACCTAGCGTTCAACCTTACATTGCTTGATGCCTTTGATAGAACCTGCATTCAATCTTACATTGTTGTCTTTGCTAGATTAACATAAGGATTAAGTGTATTGCATTGCTTAGAAGGAGTTACATAAATAGGCACAAAGAGTATACAAGTATAGTATAGTATACATCTATGTATATACATATTATGTATATGCATCTAACACCCCCCTCAAACTCAAGGCGGATCATCATACGTCTTGAGTTTGGATAACATGAATATATGTTGTTCACACGTCTGTGCCTTGGTGAAGAAATCAGCAACTTGGACCTCAGTAGGTAGATAGTGTAGAGATACAGAATGGTCACGAACATAACAGCGAGTGAAATGAGCATCTACCCCAATGTGTTTCGTCAGCTCATGTTTGACTGGATCAGTAGCAATCTGAATAGCACTAGTACTGTCACTGTGAAGAGGAGTGGGAGCAGAAACGATGACTCCAAAATCCTGAAGTAGGGAACGAAGCCATAGTATCTCCCGAACAGTAGAAGCCAAAGCACGGACCTCGGCCTCAGCACTAGACTTAGCAACAGTCGCCTGTTTCTTGGTCTTCCAAACAATAAGAGAAGGCCCAAGAAAAACACAATAGCCAGTGACTGAGACACGATCATCAGGAGAACTGGCCCAAATAGCATCAGAATATGCCTGCAACTGAAGTGTGGATAGTCGAGAATAGAATAAACTACGGTATACAGTACCGCGAAGATAGCGTAGGACCCGGAGAAGATGAGCATAATGAACAAAGGTAGGAGCTGCCACAAACTGACTGAGGATGTGAACTGCATGAGAAATATCAGTACGAGTAACTGTCAAATAGATAAGGCTACCAACCAGATGTCGATAGCGGGAAGGATCAGATAAGGGAAGACCATCAGAAGCTCGTAGCTGTAAATGTAACTCCATCGGAGTAGCAGCGGTGTGAGTATCAGTCAAACCAGATCGAGCAAGAATATCAAGAGTGTAACGCTGCTGAGAGAGACGATAACCATCGACATGAGAAGTGATCTCGATGCCCAGGAAGTAGCGCAGCTGACCCAAATCAGTCATCAAAAAAGTGTCACATAGTTTCTGCTTGACAAAAGTAATGTGAGCAGAATCATCCCCAGTAAGAATCATGTCATCCACATATAGAAGAAGAATGGTACGGCCTCGAGAAGAAGTATGAATAAACACTGCTGGGTCATGAATGCTGGCAGTGAATCCAGCAGCCTCAACTACAGTACTGAATCGCTCAAACCAGGCCCGTGGAGCCTATTTGAGACCATAAAGAGCCCGACGTAGACGACAAACAGATCCCGGAGGAACCTGAAGACCTGAAGGAGGAGTCATGTAGACCTCCTCCTTTAAGTCTCCGTGAAGAAAAGCATTCTTCACATCAAGGTGCGAACAGTATGCATATGAGCTACAGGAGCGAAAGTCTCCTCATAATCACGGCCATGTTCCTGCTGAAAACCACGAGCAACTAGACGCGCTTTATAGCGCTCAAGAGACCCATCAGATCGGGTTTTCACCCGGTAGATCCAACGACATGTGATAGGAGTAGCATGAGAAGGGAGAGGGACTAGATCCCATGTGTGAGTCTGAGATAAGGCATGAAGCTCCTCATCTATAGCACGCCGCCACTCAGGCGACTGAACTGCTTCCCGGTAAGTTCCTGGCTCATAAATAGGTGAGACACTGGTACTAGCAGAAGCATAACGTTGAGGAGGATATAAAGAAGAACGATCACGTAAAGAGTAAGAGTGAGATGGTACCTCAGATGTGGAATCAACAGTGGGAGTAGCATGGGAACAAGCCGGTTGAGGGGCAGATGCAGCAGGTTCTCGACGATGATAAGTGAAACGGACGGGTGGATGAGCAGGAGGAGGACATGGAGAAGATACTGAAGGAGAGTCCTCAGTAGAAGAGGAAGGAAAGAGAAAAGAAAGAGGAACTGTGGGAGAGAGAGGTTCAGTGGAAGTAGGAGAAGCATAGAAGAGTGTGGACTCATGAAAAATGACATCTCGAGATATGCGAATACGACGTGTGACAGGATCATAACAACGATTGCCTTTATGTTCAAGACTATATCCTAAGAAAACACAAGGAATAGACTGGGCAGTAAGTTTTGTCCGCTCACGGGGTGAAAGTAAGACAAAACACCTACAGCCAAAGACACGAAGGTGATCACAGCGAGGTGGAGTGCCATATAGACATTCACCAGGGCTACGATGCTGAAGGGTAGAGGAGAGCTGTAGGTTAATGGGATAAATAGCAGTATTAACTGCATCTGCCCAGAAATGAGGAGGAACAAAAGCACCAAGGAGTAGAGCTCGGGCCGTTTCCAAGATGTGACGATGTTTTCGCTCAGCGACCCCATTCTGTGAATGAGCTCCGGGACAGGATAATTGAGGCAAGGTGCCTTCAGAAGTTAAGAAAGTACGAAAAGCTTGAGAAGTGTATTCACCACCAGAATCAGACCGAAAACTTGATAGAGGCAGAAAACTGGGTGTGCACCATGGTAGTGAAAGAACGATAAATGGATAGTAACTGACTACGATGATGCATAAAATATAACCAGGTGAAACGAGTGTAGTCATCAATAAAAAGAACATAATAACGATTTCCTCCTTTTGATACAAAGGGTGCAGGGCCCCAAACATCAGAGTGAATAAGTTCAAAAGGGGCAGTAGTTTTAGACTGACTTAACGGGTAAAGTAGCTGTAGCTACTTACCAAGCTTACATCCTAGACAAACTTCATTAGAAGAAGAAGTGACATCTCCTAAAACACCATGACTAAGTAGCGTAGACATACGAGAGGGACATAAATGACCAAGACGATGATGCCACAGATGATAGGGGAGAATAGCAATATTACAGTGAAATACCCGATCGATGGAGGAAGTCGAAGAGAATCTAATGCATACACTCCTCTATGGCGCCGGCCAGCTCCAATCACGGTCCCACTGCGATCCTGCACACGACACAAGGTACGGTCAAAAATAACTTGGCAGTCATAATCAGTGATCTGGCTAACAGACATAAGATTGATAGAGAGGTGGGGAACATGAGAGACAGAAGGTACGGAAAAAATACTAGATAGAAGATGACCAGTAGAAGAGACAGGAAAGAGTGTACCGTCAGCAATACGAACATGAGTGACAAGAGAGGGAGAACGAGAATTATGAAGATGGGTAGTATCATGAGTCATATGAAAAGAAGCACCAGAGTCAAGAAGCCAAAGTGAGCAGGAAATATCTGGAGCAGAAGAAGTAACCTGAGCAGAGCGTGCATGACTAGAGGAAGAATCTCCTAGAGTAGTCTGCTGAAACTGTCGAAACATCGCCAAAAGCTGCTGATCGGTAGGCGATATAGGAGTAGAAGAGGCCTGAACAGTATGCACCTGAGAATGTGGAGGCGTAGGAAGAAGAGGTGGAGTCCGTGAAGAAGGAGTAATACGCGGAAATCCACGCTGCTTCTTCCGACTGTCGCGCTCAAGATGACCCGGAATGCCACAGAAGTGACAAGTCACTGATCGTTTCGACCGGAGATAAGGTCGAGAGGGAACAGGAGAAGGTGACTGGCTAGTAATAGTCGATGTCGCTAAAGATATAGAGACAGGGCGAGAAGCGATGAGTGCAGTGCCACCTCCTGGAATAGAAGTCCGAAGACGAGTCTCCTCAGCACGAACAAAAGCAAATGCTTCATCTAAAGTGTAGGCAGAGGGGGCATGAAGAAGCTGAGCCCGTGTAGACTCAAACTCAGGGCGAAGACGTATGATAAACTCATACATGCGACGAGTCTCGTCATGAGAACGACGATGGGCACACGACTCAGAACAGGCCAGAATCTGAGCATAATGAGTGGGGCAGTAGGAAGGAGTGAGAGCATCAATCTGACGCCAAAGACCACAGTACTGACTGTAAAAGTGATCAACAGTGTCGTCACCCTGATGAAGACTACCAAGAGCCTGATATAAGGTATACAGCTGGGCCTGACTGGATGCACAATAACGATGTTCCAAAGATTCCCACATGTCACGAGCAGTGGGAAGATCAGCTATCTGAGTGCGTATTTCAAGTGTGACTGTCTGGCAAATGATCATCTTGGCGGTGGAGTCATCAGCGGCCCATTTTTCTAGCTTCTGTTCAAATGCTGTAAGAAGAGCAGATGCTTCCAAAGAGGAGTGTGAAGTGTCAGAGGTTGCTGGAGCAACTGGAGCAGTACAGGTACCGTCAACATGGACAAGAACGCGGATACCATCTAGAATCCTTTCGACTGTGAGCCGCCAAGGAATATAGTTGGTGCCGTTAAGAATTATGTCTGAATGTTGGAGATTTCTGTGACGGAATTCGGAAAGAATTCCACTAAGTCCATACACATCCATTTTTTTTTTTTAATAATAATAATATATAAATATATATATATTTATATATATATAATCAGGCTGAGCTAGAATAAAGATTCCAGTTAGCATACATTCATTCAAAAACAGAGGTAAGCAGCCAAAAAGATGGAAACTTGTGCCGATGTCGTGTCCGTGGCACAAGTTCCAAAGTTCGCCGGAGAGAGAAGGAGAGAAGCCGCCGGGAGAGGGGGCGGCCGCGGTGCCGGGTGATGCCGGGGGAAAAGGGAGGGGAGGAGTGGCGCAGCGATGCTCAGGGTGGCCGGGGAAAAGAAAGTCGCCGGGGGGGGTGGGAATCGCCGGGAGAGGGAGCGGCCGCGATGCCGAGGAAGAAAGGAAAGGCCGCAGGGGGGAGGAGGGGGAGAGAGCCGAGTGAGGGAAGGGGGAGGACCGGGGGAAGAGGGAGGGGGAGGTAGCCGCGAGGGGGCCGGGTGAGGGGAGAGGGAGGGCCGGGAGGGGGGGAGGACCGGCGTTGATCGGGTGAGGGAGGGGGGGGCCGGGAGAAGAGGGAGGGGGAGGGAGCCGGGAGAGAAGGGAGGGGGGAAGGAGCCGGGAGGGGGAGGGGGGGCGGGTGAGGGAGGGGGAGGGAGCTGGAAAGGGGGGGAGGAGGCTGAGAGATGGAGACAGGCTTCAAGATGGCCGGCGTCCGGCGTTGATCGGAGGACCCTCTAGCTCTGATACCATGCTAGATTAACATAAGGATTAAGTGTATTGCATTGCTTAGAAGGAGTTACATAAATAGGCACAAAGAGTATACAAGTATAGTATAGTATACATCTATGTATATACATCTAACAGTCTTATATGATCATCATTGTACCATGAGATTGTTACTAATAGAGTGGCGTGATCATGCACCAGTGATAAATGACAATAACAATATGCCATATTTCTTTTCAAAAATTTGCACTCTTATTGAAGTAGACTCAAAATTGATTTTTGCTAAAATTACAGATTTTAATACTTGTTATTAATCAATTATTGTCCCAGCCATGTTCCTCCAACATACATTATGAACATTCTTTCATAGATCTTCAGTATATTGGGAAGTTCATTGATATCATCTTTTGACACTAGTAGTGATCTTATATGGCTTTAGTATAATATAGTATTCGACCCTATATTCTTTTCTAGCCATCATCTCCAGTTACGCGTAGGAAGATAAGTTTCTTCTACCTTGGTTGTGGAGAGTAGTTGATTACTCGTTCTTGCCCTTGTAACCAAAGATTTATATCTTCCTGTGTTTCCTTCTTGTATTTGTAAATCTCAAGTTTGGGCATTGGCTTGAGATTTAGAACATTGTAATTTTCTTTGTATTAGTGGATTGTTTGTTTCTGAAGCCCTGTGACTTTTGATCATCTTTGGAGGGTTTTCCACATAAGTCTCACTATGCTGATCTGCTTAATGTGATTTGGTTGATATTTGCTTGATTTGTTAGATTGTGTTTCATATTTCTGTGGAGAAAATACTTGCATTGCCAGAGTTGGGCTATAAGTCTATTGTGAATTTGGTTCAGATTGGAGCAACTGTTATATTCTTGTAATTCTAGTGAAGTATAACTCTTGTGCATATATCCTGTCACCTTCAGAATTCCTCTCTTTTCCTTGGATTTTATCAAACCGTTAAAGGTCTACATTCAGCCCTTCATGTCAACTCTCTCATCCCTTCCATCAGTGCCATATGGAGATATTGTTGATCTATCAATTGCTCTCCAAAAGGGTATAAGAACCTGTAACCCTCATCTTATAGCTGATTTTCTTTCCTATGACCATATGGGCTTTTTCTTTGACAGTTTGCCTTGTCCCTAGGTTTTGCGCCTATTCCCAGGACATAAGAAGGAACATTACACCAATGTTGCTTGTGCATATATCGTGTCACCTTCAGGATCCCTCTCTTTTTCTTGGATCTTACCAAACCGTTAAAGATCTACACTCAGCCCTTCATGCCAACTCTCTCATCCCTTCCATCAGTGCCATATGGAGATATTGTTGATCTATCAATTTCTCTCCACAAGAGTATAAGAGCTTGTTACACTCATCTTATAGCTGGTTTTCTTTCTTATGACCATATGGGTTTTTTCTTTGGCAGTTTGCCTTGTCCCTAGCTTTTGCTTCTACTCCCAGGACATAAGAAGGAACATTACATGCACCGATGTTGCTTGTGGGTGTTCACTAGGAAATATCTTTTGGATGTTTCTATTGATTGATATAAAGCTCGTCTTGTAGTTAAATATTTAGTTCAAACTTATGGATGGATTAGTTTGAGATTTTTCTCCTAGCTGTTCATTTGAAGAATTCTATTCTAGTTTTGGTTTTTTTGTTGCCATAAACAATGTTCGACAAATGTATCGACTTGATGTCAAAGATCCTATTTTATACAGTGATCATATGTAAGATGTGTGCATAGAGAAACTATTTGAATCTGTTAATAGGTGAAGTGTGCAAATTACAGAAAACAATTTATCGCCTTAAACAAAGTCCATCAGGTTGGTTTGAGAAGCTTACTCATGTTATGGCAAAACTTGGTTTCGTTTGGCATCTTGAGGTAATTGAATAGGTTGAGCTCAGGAAGCACTTTGTCCCAAATAATATTGGTCAACCTCGTTATCTCTTATAATCAATTTTTTTTTTATTGCAAACAAAGCATAGTTTTGTCGGTAGAGTCTGTCAATATTTGTGTAATGGACTTGGTTTTAGTTTTCCCACCAAAATGAACTCAGAAGAGGAATTCAAACTACCAGAACCCAAACCCAAGTTATTTTACCTCCAGTCGAGAAGGGATCTAGCTGCAGAGCCATCATCAAGAGCTCACATTAATTTGTTAAGTTGTGACAAGTATCAAGAATATTATTTCCAAATACCAAGAAAAAAAAACTTTCACTAGCTGTGATTTTATACTGAATTACAGAATTAGGCATCACTTATTGATTTATATCAGGTATCCCGAGAAGAAGAATTTGCACCTGTTAAAAATGCTAATGGTGCTAGTCATGACACTCCTGATAGTGGTCGTCTGATGCTTCTCCGCCTGCATGCTAAGTGGGTGATTGCTGCAGGTGGCTCTCTAACACATTCAGTGCCACTAGATTTAACTGGTAATCTTTTTTCTCGTGGCTCCGTTTTCTTAATTTGCTTCTATCTTGTTTTATTATGTATGTTTGCCTAGAATCTTAGATTAGAACTTGCTTCTTTTTTTGGATTAGTTTTGAAATGGGAATACTGAACAAATTGTGATTGTCTATTTCTGATGACTTTTCTGCTTCTAGGTGTGGAAATCTCTCCACTGCATTCTTACGCTGGGGAGAACCTTGAATCAATATGCAGAGGAAGAACATTTCATGCACCGAGTGAAATTACATTTTAGTTGGGTAATCCATGTTGCAAAAAATTCAAGGCATTTATTCTTGTGAATAAATTTCAAAATTATCCTGGACAGAGTCATTCATGCTTCCATATTAGTGTGCAAGTCTGCTCCTGTGACATATTTGAGCTGATCAAATAATGTGTATGAGATGATCATTATACCTTTACCTAATGAGTTTGCTCTTTTTTTTTTCACAGACATATTTCGGCCAGAATTTCGCATCGATACATTCATTCAGAGAAGATTATTGATCAGGTCAATATGATTCCGATTGATAATTGTGCTCTTGAAATCTGTTTCAGCCTGTCGTTGTGTGACTGATGGTTCCATTATCAGTAACATCATTGATGCCATTTGTATGCTTGAACATTATACCTTGTCATAAATTGCATGTTTGCATTCATTAGGGTTGGGCAACTCCTTGTTCTTCTGATCCTAATGGTGAATAAACCATACAAACCAGTGTGGACTTGTTGAAGAATATCTGCTTCACCAAATATATATATCTATATATATCGGTAATACTTATTCAATATTGTCAGTGTCAACTCTTTGATTAATTCTGTTAGTAGTATGTACTTTAGTTGCATCTGCACTTTACCATATGTTAGCTTTATTTGTTGAAGACCTACTTCCTATGTACACAGCATGCCAGGGTTGGTTCATTTGATTTCGATATATATACATATGTATGTATGTTTTCTGATGCTCCAGTACCAAGTTATGCATTCCATTCTTACACAAATGACCAAATTGATCATGCAAATAGAATTGAGTGCATATCATTTGTGTGCCTTTCAGGATGACTTTAGACTGTACATCATTTGGCAAACCTAATTGATCACACGAATAGAATCCACTTGTCATATATGATGAAGTGTAACTAAACAGTATATAGTAGATACCAATGATATTACGACCTCTATAATAAAAGAGTGGTAACCTTCCCAAGTTAGAAGTTGAGGGTTTATTTCTTAGTTATAACAATAGTTGAGGGTTGTTATTTGTCTATATTTATACTAATAAAATTGCTGATAATAATGGTGCATGTGATAGGATTGATGAAGGATAGCAGAATGAGAAAAAAAGTGGAGTGGAGGGCAAAGAAGGTATGAGGAAAAAAATATTGAAAGAGGAAAAATTGATGTGGTGCAATATCAAATCATTTAGGATGGATTTTCAAAAACCCCACTAGATGAAATTAGCATTCCTTTTATGCTTCAAAGAGCACATAGACACAAAGCTATTATGTTTTATCCAATTTCCCTTTGATTTTTTTTTCCATCTCTTTCCAAGGGCAATTTGATAACAAATTCACAATTCTAACGTGGCATCATGTACCACCCCTGATTTCAACCCCATCCAAAACGGATGTCCAAGATTAAATCTCACCTTTGAACATTGTTATATATTGAGCATTGTTGAACACCACCTCTGTTACTTAGCATTCATCACCGATCATGACGAGTGCTAAGTATTTAGAATATTATTATTGTAGAAATCCAGAATATTATAGTTCTTGTTTCTTGTGGGAACTGGCATGTGATGTGATGTTTATTAAAAAAATATATTATATAAATAAAATGTTCTAATATAAATATTCTCGTTGGCATTTGAATACATATTCCCAACAGTAAATACTCTGTGTTATTTTTTGATGATTGTAAACGTATATGCTGGGTTTATTTTGTGATAGTAAAATTATAGGGACTCGACTGTTTTCGGAGTTCAAGTCCATGCTACTGGAGATTCTACACTTGAATATGTGTGTGTATATTCTGCTGATGACTTGATTGTCATAACTAAAGCTACTAGGGCTGCTGCTAGAAGTTGTAGATTGTGCTTTGACATTTATAGGAATCTCACTGGTCAACAGATTAATCCTAACAAATTGGCAATATATTTACCTAGTTGGTGCAACAAGAGGATCAAGACTAGAATTGAATCAATACTGAATATGGGGCTTGGGGTTTTCCCCTTTAAATATCTGGGTGCAATGATTTCCCCCAACAGATTATTGATTAAACACTTTCATAATTTGATGGATAAAACTAAGAAAACTCTGAGCCACTAGCACTCCTCGGCTATATCTTTGGCTGGAAGGGCAATTCTAGTTAATAGCACTCTTATGTCCATCCCAATATATATTCTTTCTTGCTACCCTGTCCCTGATTCAGTTTTGGATTCTATTTCCAAGCTTGCTAGAGAATTTCTTTGGGGCAATGGTACTGTTGGAGGCAGGTTTCACTCTATGAATTGGGGCACAACTACACTTGCTAAGACTGAGGGGGGGCTGGGAATTAGAAATTTACGAAATGCTAAATCTGCTCTCATGTCTAAGAATGTGTTTGCGATCCTCAATGGAGTTGATAAAATCTGGGTTCAAATTGCACGTCTCAAGTATAGGGAGCTTTGGGTTAACTCTAAGCAAAATAAAATCTCCTAGTTTTATAGAATGCTTCATAAAACTGCTGGTATTATTAGATCAAACATTAATTTGAAGATTTGCAATCTTGAAACTACAAATTTTTTGGAGGATGCATGGATTTTCGACATTCCCCTTTCCTTGAAACGTACCTATCTTGATGTGTGCTTTATCAGGGATAATAATAGCATTAAAGACTTCTTGACTGACAATGTTCTGAACAAGAATGCTATTGATCTTGTCTTTGGGAATTGTCTGGATTGGAACAAGCTGAATTGTCTAACTTTTAGGGATGATATTAGCAGCTTTTGGACCTGGAATGGTACTAATCTTAATGGTAAGTGGGCACACACTATTTATAATCGTCTTAATCAGGATCACAATGATGAGAATGCAATTTGGCAAGGCCACAAATGTGTTGTCCCCTCTGTGGACTAGGCAAAGAAACTCTGGATCATCTGTTGAATGACTGCAGGGTGATCAGAAGGTGCTGGCAGATGGTTTCTGAGCTTATAGGGATAAGTTGTAATATCTTGGATAACATGTTGGAGGGTCATTGGCTGACTTTTGAAGAAGGAATTGAGAGAAACAAACGACAATTTTCAAGGCTTTGGTGGCTACTTGTGCTTGGAGTGTGTGGAAAGCACGCTGCGATCTGGTGTTCAGTAAAAAAAGAGTTTTTGTTCGTCAAATCTTTCTGCAGGTGACACAGAACTATCTCTGGTCAATCAAAAGAAAATTCAGGGAGTGTACTCAAACTTCAAGTTATAGTAATCAAGTAAATGTATTTTGTGTTGCTTATTGGATATCTAACACTGATATTGGTGGTGTAGGTTTTGTGGTAATCAAGGGAGGGAGTACAGTTGTTCTTGCAGGGGCAAGATCCCTGGTAGCTGAAACAAATGTGCAAGTTGAACTCTTGGCAATGGGATTTACCCTGGAGCAATGTAGAAGACAAGGCCTAGAAATAGATGAAATCTACTCGGACTGCCCCATGGCCTTGGAGGTCCTCAGAAATGGCAGTCTTAGTTGCAGCAATGACATCTCTATTGACATTCATCATGTTCAGAATTTACTCCACCAAGATGAAGTGATTGATGCAAGCTACTGCCATGGAGAGCTGAATTTAGTTGTTGATGAATTAGCAAATTATGGTAGAAAAAACCTGATGCTTTCATTGTTTCACCAAGGAGCCGATCGGCCTAGGTGGTTGGAGAAAGCAGCTAATCTAGCTGGTTTATCTTTTTGAGTTATTTAGTGTTTTGTTTTTTCTGTTTCATTTAGCTCTTGGGAGCTCCTCAAAAAAAAAAAAAAAAAAAAAAAAAAAAAAATTGTCAGGAAAAGAGATTGCGAGTGAACATGGCATTGAATAAACTTCTTGAAAAAGTGAAACAACAAGTAGACAATGTGGGAGAGAAGGAATCTATCTACCACTACATAGACTTTTTTGTTTAATTAAAAAAAACTGTATATATATATATATATATATATAGTATTAATATAATTTGCAGACTTTGCATGCTGGTCCTCGACCAACAAAATAAGTTTGACATTCTGCCATTAGAAGTAGTTGTTGTCAGTCATCCTTAAAGAGTTTCCAAATAAGATTTTATGGCTGATTTTGACACCATTTTAAATCATCTCATCAGCCCCTCTTGAATAGATATGGAAGGAAATCTGCATGTTTCTATCTGTTGTCTTATGATGGGCCCCCAGTGCCTCATCATTTAGCCTTGTTTTGTTCTTGAATTATTTTGTTTTCTTGGCAGATGATATTGCACTTAAATAGTTCTTTTTTTTCCTTTTTTAAACCACAGACTGAGCATTATGGTCTATATATACTCACCACTTTCTTGAGATGACTCTTAGCAGCATCGATCACACAGTGGTGAGTGGGTAGGGAATGTCGATCAATGGCCAAAGTTATTACCTGGGCTCTTCTTTGCAGTTTTACATGGCTAGTCAAGTTATTGCTAATCAAAAAGTTCATCCACACTCAAAAACAAGTTATAAATGAAAGCACTATATTATAAATTTGTTATCATTATTTCAAATTTCTTTTACAGGGTATACAGTGATAAAAGAGCACACCAAGGAGAGGAGTGTCCAGGATGGTCTGAAGAGGCAGAGCAATCAAGAAGCTTTAGCCTGTTGCAGTGTGAAGAAAGATTAGCCATTGCTAAAATAGTAAAATGACAATTGAAAACTAATAAAAGTGTAAACTTAGTTTTATCAATCTCTTGACAATTAATTATAGGTGCAAAATTATTTTATCAATCTCCCTGAAAATAACTCTCTCAGTATAGTCTGTGATCTCTGTTTTGTTTTGTAATGTTAAGCCAGTGAAATTTATGATAGTTTAGTTGTTCCTGTTCTGTAAAAAGAAATGTTCAATATAGTGTTACAAATTGAAGTAGAATTTACGAATCCTGTACATTTTTTTTACACACAGTATGATACATTAGGGACAGGTTTGACTCAATTATCCCACACATGATATTATTTTACCTTCTTTTACTTGGAAAGTGGAGTACAAATGCAACAAATATTGTCAGGGGTGTGCACATAGCCTGAAATTAATCATCGGGTCATGCGTCTTCACCCAGAGATACATGGATTAGGCTGTAAACCCTCCTTTATAAGTGAAGAATTTTTACTACTGTTACGTTTAACAGGAGTTGAACTCTGGATTTGAATTTCCCACATCAATACCTTTTATAGTGGGACCACAATCACTTGACTAAAGACTCATTGGCATAATTTTTAATCTGAATTTTATATATTTTTAATTATTTAATTATGTTGTTTTTAAAATTGCATATGTTTATATTTTTATAAAATTATTATTACCTTTTAAATAGTGGTTTCATGATTTTAAAACCCTATTTAATTTTATAATTTAAATTTTAAAATAATGTAAACCATTTGTCTTAAGTTATTTTTTTCTACAAATAAATTTACTTCATTATAATGTTTTTTGTTTTTTTATTAAAATAATATAGTTCAGGGAATTTTGTGCACACATCCAAAAAAGAGTTTGCTATATGAATGTAATTTAGATTCATATTCACACATGTTCAGCTACATTAATATGGCGATACGTTATATGGGAATGCCCCTATCACAACCATTGAATTCTTATCTAACGGCTGTGAGCCTTTTTCTTGATTCCATGCGCAGGGAGTCTGAATACAAGATATTAAACATATTTTAATTGTCGTAGATGATAAGTTCAGTTTGAATAAAATACAAAATTTGCTTTGTGTTTTTCTTCATGAACATTTTTTTGCTTTTAAAGTCAAGTTTTAATTAATTAGATGTGAATTTTTTTTCCCATTACTTTTTTTTGGGTCTATGTTAAGTCATAGGTGGCATGCAAGAGAAGCATAGCTTATTATCTAGATTGTGCAAATTCTATTGTCTTTAGGGTAAGATGAGGTCACATGTATAGTTCGCCTTGTTCTCAATTAATTATATATCAACACTTTGTTTTTGAGAAAAAATGACTAAATGTATGAGGGACAAAAGGCAAATGAGAAAAACTATTAAAAAATGTAGAGATATACGAACAAATTACCAAACCGGATGCTAATGTCAACAATGAAGAGTGGAGTATGAACCATAAAGACCTTTGATGATGTACCTAACTTTACTACGTACTCCTAAGGTGATGAAGATGCAGCCTCAAACCCATGTCAGTGAGATATATGGAAACTTGATGGAGACATTGCATAAGAGTAGAGTGTGGGACTAAGTCAAATGTGCCGAATATTAAGTGATACACTTTCAAATATGTGGTCTGCGCTAATTACCTAATATGATTGTTCAAATCATTTGAGCGTCATTTAAAACAACAATATTGGACAAGAACTCACGTCCCTTTATAAAAGGTATGCTGCTCTTCAACATCAAAATTCTATTAAGTGGGTTCAGCGAGCTCGTCTTGTTTGGGTTCAGAATGGGGATAACAATACTAGCTTCTTTCATAATTCTGTTCGTACGCATAGGCATTACAACTCTATTTCTGCTATTACTACTTCTACTGGCTTTATTTTTACTGCTTATAATGATATTGAGAATACTTTCATGAATTTTTATAGCAATTTTTGACATGACACTTCTCAGCTCTCTGTCTTAGATATAGCAAATGCTCTTCCTAATGATCTTAACTCTTTCTTCCTCCAATGGGGCTTTTGTTATTCGAGAGGCCACCAAAGTTGAGATTTATCAAACTTTGTTATCCTTTCCCTCTGGTAAAAGCCCTGACGCAGATGGTTTAAATGCTGAGTTTTACCGTTTCTTTTAGGATGAGGTAAGTGAGCATCTTTATTTAGCAGTTAATCATTTTATGTCTACTTCTGTTATGCTTACCTCTTGGGGGCGTACTTATATTACTCTTATCCCTAAGAAACCTAATCCTAAATTGGCCACTGATTATAGGCCCATTTCCCTTTGTAAAGTTAGTTACAAGATTATTTCCAAGCTTCTTGCAAATTGTCTCAAAGTTGTCCTCCCCCACTTAGTTGGGAGAGAACAAAGCGGTCTTACTTCCGGTCGCAATTGTTTCGACAATGTCTTAACTTTCAGGAGATTGCTCACTCTTTTGATAGAGACCTTACATGCCCCTAGGATGATAGCAAAAATCGATATAGAGAAAGCCTATGATATGTTAGCTTGGAATGCAATTATGGCCACTCTAACCAAAATGATTTTCCTAACCGCTGGATATCTTGGATCAAAGGTTGCCTCTTCTCAACCACTTTCTCTTTACTCATTAATGGTTCTTCCACTCCCTGGATCTCCCCTTCCAGAGGTGCTAGGCAGGGAGACTCTCTCTCCACTTTCCTTTTCATTACTGTCTCTCAAAACTTAACTGCTCTTCTGAATTTTTCTCTTAGAAATGACATGATTCCTAGTTTTAATGCTAACCTTAGAAACAATTTTAACCATTTGATGTATGCAGACAACCTGATCCTCATTACTCATGCCACTAGAAAAACTACTAGGAATATTAAGCATTGTTTGAATATCTACGGGCAGCTTATAGGTCAATATTCCAACAGTTTGAAATCCGAGATCTTCTTCCCTACTAGGATTAATAAACTCTTGACTAAAAGCATCAGTTCTCTCCTCTTTTTCAGAATAGGTTCTTTCCCTTTTACTTATTTGGACATTCTTATTTCTCCTAAAAAGATTGTTGCCTCTTACTTTAATACTATGCTAGATAGAATCAATAGACTTACTGCCAATTGGAGTAAGGCCAATATTTCTCCAGCTGGTAAAATCACTCTTATCAACTCCCCTTTTTTTTCTATTCACATGTATTATCTTTTTGTGTATCCTATTCCTGATGGCATCCTTGATAAAATTTCTTCTATTGCTAGGAAGTTCCTCTAGTCAAGTAGTTTTCATAATAGAGGCAATCCATTGGTTAACTTTAAGGATACTACACTTACCTGTGCCGAGGGGGGCCTCTCTTTAAAAGACTTGAAAATATCCAGCATTTCTCTAATGGCTAAGCATGTTTTCAGTTTCTTAAATGATCACAATTGTATTTGGGTTGATATTTTAAATCAAAAGTACGGTAGGTTTCATATTTGGAAAGATAGTATTCCTGCAAATTGTTTTTGGTTCTTTCATGAATTATGCAGAGCTTCCCATCACCTTCGACCTTTCCTTTGGCTCAAAGACTTAAACCCTATCTTAACCTCTATTATGTTTGACCCTTGGTGCTTTGAGATTCCTCTAGTTTATAAACCAACATATTTAAATATGGATTTAGATCTCACTTCTCTCACCTTCTCTCACCTTTTAATTGGTACTCAGTGGAATAGCTTAATAATTGGTAATCTTTTTGGCAATTGTCTGAACTCTTCCGTTTTTAGATGTGGCACAATTAGCCCAAATTCAAAACCATTTTGGGTTTGGTACCCTACATCTCATAGCCACAAGATTTCTTCAGTCATTTACCATCACTTGCTGTCTAGTAGGTCTGATGGTGAATCTTGGAAAGGCTGAAAATTTATTTGGTTGTTGCACATTCCTCCAAGGGCTAAACATTTTCTTTGGCTTCTTATGAAAGGGAAAGTGAAAACTGCAAATTTTCTTCATTCTATTAGCATAGGCCCCTTAGATTCCTGTGTTTTTTTGTGGGCTTGATTATGAATCTGTAGAACATTTGTTTCATCTTTGCTTTAAAACTCAAAGTATTTGGTCTCTGGTGAGTAGTCTATTGGATCTGAATATTTCCTTTCCTAATGGTCTTACCTTTGGGGATTGGATTCTTGGTAACTCTTCCAAGTTCTCTCACTTTAGTAAATTTGTCATTACTGCATGTATATGGCTTATCTGGAAAACTAGGTGCAATATGATATTTAAAAATGATGAGCCGGATTACTTGTGCATCCCTAGAAAAGCTTTTGCTTTAGTTCAAGAATATCTAGCAACTCAACGTCAGTAGAAAAGAAAGAACCTCATCTTAACCAACTTTTCCTATGCAGATGGTCCTTTCTTATTTTCAATTGGTGTTTTTTTCTAGGGATTCCTCAACTGGAGGAGCCGGCTTTCTTCTTGCTGATTCCAGACATTTTGTTTCACTTGATGGCAATTGCCCTAAAATGAGCAGTTCTCCTGAAGATGCTGAAATCAAGGCCCTAACACTAAGTATTCAATGTGCACATCTGAAGGGGCTCACTACTCCACACATTTTTATTGTCTGTCCTTATCTTCACAAAGTTCTTCAAGGTGACGATCAACGTCACGACTAGAGTTCTGCTCCAGCTCTTCACTTCCTCCAAATCCTTATTGCCCAAGCTGGTCATCCCAGAATTTATCTCATTCCAAGGAGCTGGTGCTCTGGTATTGCAAGGATGGCTAGGCAAAGCATGATGGCACACTCCCTCTCCATGTTTCATTAAGGAAGGGATCTCCCACACTGGCTTATGAAGGTTCTTTACTTAGATGGGTTTATTATGTAACTTAGTTTTCTTTTTTTCTGTTTTGTTTTTCTTTGTTCTGGACCTTGTTTTTTGTGCTTATTTTTTCAAAAAAACTTGATGATGATTGTTTTCTCCTTTGATATGGAGCTTGATGAGTTTGGTCAAATTAGATGTGTTTTTTGGGTAGATGGAAGATCTAGAGTGGCATATTCAAAATTTGGAGATGTTGTGTTTGACACTACTTACTAAACTAATAGATTTAGTTTTCCCTTTGCTCCTTTTGTTGGAGTCAACCATCATAAGCAATCTATCTAAACGCAAATCAAACACAAGAAAGATTTTATTGGAATTTCACACATAATTGAAATGTATGCTAGTGAAACATTCACTAACTATTATTATTAATCAAGACTTGCAAAAGTTTTTTTTTCCAAATTCTAGTCGTCGGCTTTGCTCTTGGCACATTGGGAGAAATTTAATGAAGTATTTGGTAGATTTGAAGAGCATAGAGGACTTTATGAGGGACTACAACAATTGGTTGCACTGTAATGAATGGATTAAAGCATTCAAGAATAGATGGGGTAAACTTAAAGCAACATACAACATTAATGATAAAACATTGGATGAATATGACGTATGAAATTAGGCACAAAGGGTTTCTCTATACTAGCAAGATATATTCACAGCAGGAATGACCTACACAACATCGTAAAGGTATCAACTCATATTTTGATGGCTTTGTTAATGCACAAACTCCTTTAGATGCGTTCATTAGGCAGTTTGATAAGGCTTTTTCTACTAGGAAGTTTGGTAAGGCTTTTTCCACTCAACGAAATGATGAATAAAAATGAAGACTTCAATACTTTGAACTCTGGCTAACTTTCACACAGGTCATTTAATTGAGAGTCATGCAGGAGAAATGTATACAAAAGCTGTGTTTAATATCTTTCAGGCAAAATTACAAGAAAGTGATAGTATGCCTGGTAAACTCATTCGGATCTGATTATGCTAAGCAACAATTTGCAATCAAGTTTTTGTGTTTAGTTGAGATTGTAGTGAAGATGGAGATTCGTTGGTTGCATGCTCCTCGAAGAAGTTTTAGAGAGAGGGTGTGTTGTGTTGCCATGTATTGAAAATATTAAAAAAAAAAAAAGATTGCAGAGATTCTGAAAAAAATATATTCTCTTTCGTTGAACTATGGATGCAAGATATAAGTCAAGTGCTATGATGGTTGAGATGGGCAACAATACCTTTACACATTTGATGAAGTGGAGTGCATAAAATCTCTATAGATGTATGAGAAAATTATGCCTAAGCTAAATGACATCTACAAAATGGTTAATGAAATGTCTAGTACACGAGGATATAGATTGTGCACCGACCAAACCGGAAAATCATCAGATTATTAGTTCTTCTTCTATGCATGCCTTCTTAGGTGAGGATGATGTTTGTGGGGCATATATATTCTTGATCCAAACCCTATCAAGAGCAAAGGCCCGACCAAGATTGAATACAAGGATTAAGCCGATCTTTAATTATTAGCAAAGAGGAAAAAAAACTTGTAATAGATGTGGGAAAAAAGGTCATTACATGACTACATGCACATTAATTCAATCATCCATATTGTTTACCAAAGAAACTTTCTCTGTGAATGTAGGTCCATGCTGAAGCTTTCATGGTGTGGGACTATTTCTCACTATGTTGGTGCACTTGATTATACTTATCTTGCCTTCCATATATGTTCAAGGATGATTTCACTAGGATTATGGGTGTAAGTTTTCTTATCCTCTTATGGATGGGACTATTTTGTTTAAATTGTTTATGGTTTTAGATGATCTCAATCTTAAGTTATTTCATGTGATGCATAATGTATTAAATGTTGTATATTTTCTCAGCTAAACGTTGTCTCTGCATAGGGTATCACATTGTAATTATAAATGCCCAGTTTCTGTTTACATTTGCAAATACAGAGTTCATGCTGTCAGGACAACCATATAAGCTTCTGCCTTGAATTACAAATAGGTCAAATGTTATAGATATTTAAATTATGATGATTCCATTTATTTTTTATGACTTTAGATATGTTTGTTTTTTTGTTTTGCCTCTCAATATATGTATGTTAGGTTTATTGGCACAATTGATATGTTTATTTGCATAAATGATGGTTCTTTCATATTGTAGTAGATTATGTTGGAGCATCCAACATGCTGTACAGATTTCTCCAAGAAATAAATGTGACAATATCTTGCAAGATTGCAAACATATTGACAGTGTGAACACTATAATGACTTTATTTAAATCAACATGCTTTTTAATTTTTGTGATTTGATTCCAATGTGTGAAAAATTGAGTTTGACATTGATATATATATATATATATATATATATATATATATATATATATATATATATATATATAATTTCCATCTGATTCTAAATTCAAATGTGTGACCAGAGCAGGGCTCACAACATCTGAAAGTGAATGAATACAGTGTCTGGAGACGAGATAGCATTTGCAGGTGAGTGAAAGCCTTGCAAATATGATGATCTAACAAATGTGACAGGGATGTCCTAGTTTTAAAATCTAGAGACGTCCTTAAATGATGGCCATATAATTTTGTTCATGTTTTTCATTAAATTAAGTGTTAGTTACTCTCTTGATATTTGGATATTCAACATCCATATCTCAGTGACTTGAGTTAAAACTAATTAATTCACCTTTGAAATGCTCATTTAATTAATTTATCAAAACATTATAGTTGTGACTAATGACTAATATACTCACAAGTATCTTAAAGGGAACAAGAATCTACTTGAAGGTATATATTGGAAGCATGATAGGAATATTCCCATCAAATAAGGTTAGTGTGTAACAGAGATTGTGGCATGTGCCAATCAATCAATCATTCTATTCTGCAAGGAATGAGACAAAGTAATTTATTTGTTTTTTTTTAATAATTTTATAAATTTATGATATTATCACATATCTTCGCTGACTTTCAAACTTAAATTATCTCCTCATAAGTCAAGGTTGGTGGATTGCGGGTCCTAAATCCTAATTTGATTTTAGCCTAATCATTTCATCAAATGATTAATCTAAATCCACATTTAAATTATTGGATAAAAGTGCATGGTGACAAGGTTTTAGGCATAATTGATTTTTTTGGCATCTCAAATAAAAATAAAAATAAATATTATTTTTAATTAATTAACTATATAAATTGATATTTAGTAGCTTCATTCATATAAATTTAGTAAAAAAAAATATAAGTTTATTAATTTTGAATTCATCACTTTATGTAAAATAACTGTTTACAACACTAATAAATTAAATTAATTAAAATAATCAATAATTTTTTAATCTATTTGCACCGTATTTTTTACATAGTTTATTTATATTATTACTGTGCTGAAATCTCAAATAACTGTGTGTGCATATATATATATATATATATATATATATATATATATATATATATATAAGAAACATTAACTCCATGTTTCTGCATATTTCTCAAGTGCATTTAATTCAAAATAAATAAATAATCATAATGATAATAATAGCATGTTAAAATAAATTTAAAAAATTAAAAATTAAAAATTTCCACAATTTAAACGGTGTTAAACACTGATAACTTTATCAACGTGGAGAGTTTCTTCAACACCAGCCAATCTCTTGAACCTCGTGAGGAAAACCTTAAATAATAATAATAAAATAAATAAATAAATAAAAACAAAATATGAAAAATAGAAAACGAAAAAAATCTCAGAGCCGGTGCCCAAAATGGCCTTCCTTCTTCCCAAACTCTCCCCTCCTCCACTCCACCCCCACCCAAAACCTCCTTCCCAAAATGCCCTCCCTCGCCATTTCCACTCCTCCTCCTCCCTCACCGAGCTCCACCCTCCTCCTCTCCGCGACGCCAAGCTCCGCCCCCCCTCTCCGCCACTCTCCGACCACTGCCTCCCCTTCGGCCATGGTGGCAAGGATGACTTCTACCTCAACCTCGGCCTCGCCGTCCGCAGTCTCCGCGATGATCTCCCCGCACTCTTCCTCAACGATCTCAACTACGAAATATATAGGTACACTACTCTTGATTGACCTTCTCGATGGTTGGGTTTTGCAAGCGGAGTCTGGATTTCATGGAGTTTGATTGCAGGGAGGACATCACCTTCGTGGATCCTCTCAACACCTTCCGCGGCATCGACAACTACAAGCTCATCTTCTGGGCGCTCCGCTTCCACGGGCGCGTTCTCTTCAGGGAAATCGGGGTTGAGGTGTTGAGAGTTTGGCAGCCGTCGGAGACGACGATCTTGATCCGGTGGGAGCTGCAGGGGGTTCCCCGCGTGCCGTGGGAGGCGCGGGGCCGGTTCCAGGGCACGTCAAGGTACAAGGTCGATCGCAATGGGAAAATCTATGAGCATAAGGTTGACAACCTTGCGTTTAATTTCCCTCGGGCTGTGAAACCGGCGACGGTGCTTGATTTGGTGGCCTCCTCGGCATGCCCGGCGAGCCCTAATCTCACGTTTTGCTGGGACGCCATGGATGATGTTGGAGCGAGCTCGTGGTTGGAGTTCTACAGGGCGGTCAGAGGGACTTTGGTACGGGATGGTTGTGCTGGGTTTTCACTAGAAGGATTTATGGCGAGCTGTTCATAGCCTTCTTCTTCTTCTTCTTCTTCTTCACAGAAGGAAGCATGGAGTGTATATAAGAAGATGGATAGAATGCTAAGAAGTTCCAGAAAGGCGATAACTTTGGTAAGTTTTAATGGATAAATGATGTTCTTGAAATTATATATATATAAATGTATGTCTTTGGTATAGCTTTGATTTGTGAATACTCTTCTGATCCAATATGAATATAATGCTAGATTGTTTGAAGGCGATCGAGTGATTTATGGCTATTTGATTCGAGATTTTTGAAATTTCACAGTTCAGTAATCCGTTGACTGGAGGTCCTCCTTTCTATGCATTAGAAATGATGTTCTTCTATATATATATATATATATAGAAGAACATCATTTCCACACACACGTCTGCGTTATACCTTTGATTTCTGAATTACTTTTCTGATCTAGTATGAATATAATGCCAGATTTCCAGATGTTTGGAATGATTGATGGTTATTTGTTTCTAGATTTTTGAAATTTCACAGTTCAGGAATGCATTCACTGTAGTTTCTCGCCTTTCTATGCATTAGAAATGTTCTTGAAATTATATGTGTGTGTGTGTGTGTGTCTAAATGTAGGTCTGTGTTATTCCTTGGATTTCTGAATTACTCTTTTGATCCATTATGAATATAATGGTAGATTTTCATATGTTTGATGGCTATATGATTCTAGATTTTTGAAATTTCAACAGTTCTGTAATGCATTCACTGGTGTCGCTTCGCCTTTCGATGAATTAGAATTAGGTTATCATTTCCACAGTTACATGAGGAATGCTTCATTCTGTGGAACTACGCAAACTCACTTTCAGTGGTTGATGGGAGTTTAATCCTATGCTAATTGCTTATTTCTGTTTGGAAGGCTGTGTAAAAGTTAGCCTGAAAGTTCTCAATATCTTTTATCACCAACCTACACTACTACATCATTCAAATGAAAGACTCTTTCACTGTTCTTGATCATTCATGGTCCGGGATGATCTTCATATTTGCATTGAAATTATTGCTCTCTTTTCTATCTTAGATGTTTCTATCCTTTCACAGCTGGAATACTGACTTCTCAGCATGTCATATTTCATTATATTTGAAATTAGTTAAATACATGCAGATGGTGGTGACTGTTCAGAAATTCGTCAAAATGCTTGTATTATCAAATATTGTAATTTACATCTTTGGCTTTAAGTGCTTTATTGAGACGCTTGATTTACTATCTTGAGATGTATTTGTAGAACTATAAGACTAGAAGTAACTTTGTAGACTACTTCTGTTATTTCAGATCATGATTTCTCGTTTATGATTCATTCTATAATGCACTCAAATAGACGAGGCCACATTTATTGCAACATCGATCACTCACAGATTATTTAGCTTTAGGACAAAATGGAAAAACATAGGATGGTTTGAAAAAAATTTAAACCTCTGGACTTGCCACTGGGAAACAAATGTTCAGCGATCAGCTTAAAATCTCCGTGGAAAAAAAAGGAATTCTCATTCTAAGGTTATATGAAATTCTCTCATTCTCTTAAGAATTTAGATGAGGAATTTGGACTTTAGTTTTTGTTCCTTAAGCTGATGCACTTGTGTTTGTTCTTCATATTTCCATTGCTTGTCAGGTAGAATGAAGTAAATCAAAACATGAATATTAGTCTTGTTAGCCAGCAAACTTAATCTTTTCTTTGGACATTGCTGATGGTTTGGGCGCAGGATGTGGTTCAAGTTTGCTGTTTGATAGCTAGCCATGCTTCAATGAATTGTAAAACTTGTTTCTGATATTGAAGATCTAGCAACTCTGAATTCTGTTTTACATATAACTGAATGTGTGATCTGCTACACTTTTTGCCTATGATTTGATTTCGCATAGAATTTTCTGTTGATTTTTCTGGTTCATTTGTGTTGCTACATTTATCTCGTTGCCAAAAGTTTTTCAAGCTAGACTGTTTGTTAAGAGTCACCAAACTAAGATTTTCCAAATGAAAAATAAGCATGGCGTTGATTTGCCAAAGGTTTCATGACTCATTGGCATTGACTTCACTAAAAAAAAACAGGGTGTGGGATTTTCAAGTTTCCAGAGTTCGCGTTCTGCAAGACATAATGACAGTAAAAAATCTCTAGTGTGAGTTTGGACTTATTACTTGAGTCCCTTGTTACTTGAGTCCTTTGTTACTGGGTGCAGGTGTATGAGTTGGACGATCAATTTTTTATTTATGCGCACACATCTAACTAAATTGTGATTTATCGTATTTATCAATATATATATATATATGTTGGGGAGGAACCGGGGACCAAATGACAATTTTCTCCGAAAGTATTGTAGCAGCACTGTAGCACTTGTACTATAGCACCTAAAAATGCAAAACCTACAATCTACACGGCTTGAAGCACGGGCGTGCTACTTTGCTGGATTCGTCCGCTACTGCAGCAGGATACTGTAACACAATACTGTAGCAGTCGAAAAATTCATAAACCTGCAATCTGCACGGCTTGCAACATGGTCTCACTGCTCTAAGCACGGCCGTGCTGAATTAAGCACGGGCGTATTGAGCTTGTTTTCTGAATTTTGAAGCTCAAACCTCCCCTTTTTGAGTACAATCCTTTGGGATCTAACTGACACAATAAAATCGTCAAAAAACAACAAACAAGACACACGATTTAGCGTGGAAAACCCCTTCAAATCGAGGGATGAAAAACCACGGGACTCTTTAGAGCCACTTAGAATTGTTTCAACTATGTTAACAAAGGGATAACAACAAGTTTCTCTCTAGCTAACTAGAGGCATACAATGAAAGAGATTTAGGAAGAGAATTTCACAAACACATCATCATCATACAAGATGGATTACGACTATTTCAAGGAGAATTGGAAGAAATCAAACCAATGTATCGTAGATCTTTTTTCAAAGATGATCTTCCCTGAAACGTGGGCGAAATCGGCTTCAATCCTCTTAACAAATCAAAACCCTAGCTCTTTTTTCTCTTCTTCCTCTCTTTCTTGCTTTTAGATTGGTTCTCCTTTTGATTTCTCACTACTTTGATCAACATTAATCCCCTTCATTAACATACCTTTTTTTTTTTTCATTTACTGTGGAGGCGGACCCCACTTATTTGTAGAGGCCCCACTTAATGGGGCTTACTTAACAATATATATATATATAGAGAGAAAGATAGAGAGAGAGAGAGGAAAAAAAATTCGGATTAAGTTCCTATGAAAGTAAAGACATGCAATTCGAAGTGAGAAATGAAAAAAAATATATATATATAACTAAATAAGGGTTCTTTTATAAAAAAAATTAACTTGATATATCATAGAGAATAATTCAGAAATATTTTCAGAAAACATATTTTAAAATATTCGTTTATTTATGCAAAATCACCAATAAATTTCCAAAATAACCCCGAGTTAGAAAATTATTTTATGGACTATTGTTCCTCTATTTCTTTATTTTGTAAAAGTCCTTATAAAATAAAATTTCATATTTAGAAGTGTGGTCGGTTAACGGGTCGGATCTGAATGCTTTAACTCAATCCGAATCCGAAAAGACGTCAGCTTACTTGAACCGGTTTCCAACTGTCTTTGTTTGAGTTAACTTGTATTAAAAAGGGGGAGAGAGAGAGAGAGAGAGATCGTCTTCTTCCCGTGATAACGAAACCCTAGGTTGAAACCCTAACCCTAGATCTCTGATCTGAGCTTGCAATGGGGAAGAAGAAGAAGAGGGCGTCGAAGGTCTGGTGCTACTACTGTGACCGAGAGTTCGACGATGAGAAGATTCTTGTCCAGCACCAGAAGGCCAAGCACTTCAAATGCCATGTCTGCCATAAAAAGCTCTCAACCGCCGGAGGCATGGCCATCCATGTTCTGCAGGTCCACAAGGAGACAGTCTCCAAGTATCTCCTCTCTCCCTTTTTCCCTTCTTGATCTGTTTTCGAGCTGAATCCCTTTTTGTTTTCGTGTTGTTTTCTTTTTCTTATGGAATTCTGCGAAAAAATGGGGAGTTTGTGATTAATCGTAATTCCGGCCTCTGGATCTTGTTTTATCAATCAAGACACTGGCTTTTTCTTTGATTTCTTGAACCGAAATAGTGCAAAAATGGAGGTTTTTAAGTGCACAATTAACGATAAATGTTGCGCTATATCTTATTTTGTTCTGAATTGCACAAATAGTTGTATAAGATTGATTAAAGCGAGTATAATGAGGTTAAAGAGTGGCATTCACCCATTTTAATTGATTGATTGATTGATTAGTTAGTTTTTGCCTTTAGAAAAAAAAATTATTTGGTGGATTCTTAATATTTGCTTATAGACAAAATAATGATTGTCATTTTAGGTTTGTTTCTTGAAGGATATCAACCTTTTCATTCGTTATTGAATATCACTATTATTATCATTTTCTTTTTAAGGTTTCTTGCAATGACTTCATGAAAAATTTCCTGTTTGACGTTCTTTTTTGACAAGGACAAGCATCTTTTCTGAACTGAAGGAAGGGATAAATGGTCAATATGATTATTATCTTTCATCTTTGTCTCCTCCTCAAGTTTTCTAGATTCTAGAGCAACTTGTAGACACTATTTATTTTTTAAGGCCACAGGCCAAGAATTTCCTGTAGTAGAAAATAAGTGATTGTCAGTCGAATGATTTTCTTAGCTTTTCCTGCTGATAGGTGTGCCTCTGAGATGGGAAGACTATATTGATTGTTTAGAGGTTTTATGTGAACATGCTGTAAAAAGTTTTTTATACTTGCTAATTTACTAAACGAATGTTGCTGTGAAAGGAGCTAATTGTTTAGAGGTTTTATGAGCTGATTTGTTTTTGTTACCAGAGTGCCGAATGCCAAGCCTGACAGGGAATCAACTGAAATTGAAATTTTTGGAATGCAAGGGATTCCTCCTGAAATTTTAGCAGCTCACTATGGTGAAGGTACACCTTGTTAAAGACCTATTGATCTTTTTTCCTGCAAATTTTATAAACGAGAACATAGTTGTTCATACTTGTTCCTTAACTCTGTGTCATCTATATGTTCCAATGCATGTCACCGAGTATGTGATGTATAAATAGAACATAGTATGAGCAATCTGAAGTCTGAACAGTGTTTTTTTTTTTTTTGGTTACTCCATCCATGATAATCGAATGCTATTGTGTTAAGTGCATACATTTTAAATTTGTCTATGTTTCTACCAGATGAAGAGACCTCAACAAAGCTGGCTAAAGTGGAAATGCCTTCCTCGGCACTTGTTAGTGGTATAATCCCTGGACCACTGGGCATGGGTTACGTTTCACAACCCCATTTTGGTGCAGTTACACCCGGGTATGACCTTTTTCTTATTTGGCAATTGTGTTTGAGTGGACTTCTGTTATTGTACCTTGTCATTCATGTACTTCTGTTACATTTCATGATCAGGTACAATCCAGCAATGCCTGCACAGCCTTCAAGTTGGCCAATGCCACCTCGACCACAGCCTTGGTTCCCAACTGCTGCAGTTCCTCTCCCAGTTCCCACTGGAGTGGTCCCCCAGCAGCCTTTATTTCCTATTCAGAATGTGAGAACGCCTCTGACACCTGGTGCTCCTGGACTTCAACCATCATTTCAAATTGGTCCACCTGGTCTTCCTTCTGTTGCACCTGCTGTTTCAGTGTCCCAACCATTGTTCCCCATTACCAGTGCTAGTGGTACAGCCTCACAAAGTTCTCCCTTTGTGCCATCCTCACTTCCACCTACTGTTTCATCAGCAGCTCCAGGAGAATTCAAGGGTGTTGATGCAAATTCTATGCCCATGCCCAATTTTGCAACTGCAGCTGGCAATCAAGGTTTGGAACTCATGTCTTGTGTTATAGTACTGCTGCTTTTCCATTTTTATTAGACCTATTGACCATATCTATGTTTTTCATATTAAATGGTGATATTTAATTTTTATCTTTTTTTTTGTGATTTTTAATGCCATACTTGATGAGTTACTCTTCACATATGAAAAAGATCTTGGACAAAGTCATAACATTATGAAATCGTTTGAAAAGGTTTGTGTATAATTTATTTACTTGGAAAGCTGAACCACATTAGTGGCTCATTTCATGTGTGTTGAAACAATGATGAGTTTTTACAAGGAAAGAACGTGTCCAATTGCATGAATTATCACATATTTAAGTCATAAAAGCACTCTAAAAGCCACAAGCTTTTTTGTTCAATTCTACTTAACCTATGTTGATTCCCTCCGACTTTTATCAACCTGCTAAATTAACAGCTTATTTTGTTGCTTTCAACTTGTTGAGTAATTTGTAAAATTATGAATGTACAATTCAGATGCAAGCTTTTTTTTAATTTATGTGAGAACCTGTTGTTGTTGTTGTTGTTGTTGTTGTTGTTGTTGTTGTTGTTGTTGTTGTTATTGTCTCATTTCGCACTGTTTCCATGACTTAGGTTCACATATGTATGCTTCTGGTCCAAACACAGAGGGCCCTTCAATTGGTCCTCCACCTGTGATATCTAACAAAGTTCCTGCTGTCCAACCAGCCACTAATGAAGTCTACTTGGTTTGGGATGATGAAGCTATGTCCATGGTTTGTTTATGGATAAACCAAATGTCATGACTACTTTGTGCATAATTTTTTACTAGCCCCCTTACGACATCTGGTACAATTTGCAGGAGGAAAGAAGAATGTCCTTGGCGAGGTATCAGGTGCATGATGAAACTAGCCAGGTAAGTCAACTGCCTCTGCTCTTTCATTATGTTCAAATGGATGGAGATATCCATTTCATGTCCAAATTGGTAGGTAGGCAGCGCAAATTTCTTCATCATTTTAATTTGCTTCAGAGTGCATTAGCATGTGTTGATGTCACCATTCTGAATAAGTTGTTTCTTTCTGAAGTAATGATGTACAATGCAAACATTCTAGAGGGCTTTCACATCTTATAACTTTTGTGGGTCCTATGATATTGTTTTGATTTTAGAATATGTGGTTGATCGATGCATGCTAGTTTTATAATCCTCTCATTCTTGCTTTGCATCAAATTGCCATTTATCGGGCCATCAGAGGATCCAAGTAGGTATCCGAGTTACTTTTCCTATTAGTTAGAATTTACAAATCTAACAATCTTGTTCTGCAAATGACTCCGGGATTTCTCAACCTAGCACAAGGCCCTTGCGAAAACGTGTATGTATATTTGCTTATTTATTATTTTGTTTCTTCATATTCATTCACCCTATTGCTTTTTAATGAGCGTGGGGGGTTTGGATGGGGCAACAATTAAATGCCGGCAGGAATTTTGCCTATTCGTAGCATGTGTTGTATAATCTGTTTTTGATCACAGTGTGCGACCAGACATTGGGTACAGGTCAGCCTTTTCCATTCATTAAGCAACTACTTACCTCTCGGATTGATAGGAAAAAGTTCATAATCCACCTACCAGATGAAATATTATTGATTTGGTTCTGATCTTGTTTCCGTGGGAATGTTTCAGATGAACTCAATTGACGCAGCTATTGATAGGAGGATATCTGAAAGCAGACTTGCTGGTCGGATGGCTTTCTAATTTTTTCCATAGGCTGGAAATTGGTTTTCGTATTGACTCAAGTTTCGGGGACTTTGGTGCTGTGCTTGCCAAGCTCGTTGTGGATTTATTATAGATGTTTCACTCAAAAGTCATTCAAGCTACTCCCTCCGCCACAAGATGTTTGAGTAAGTTCTAAAGAGAGTACTATTCTTCTTCAATGTCTTTGTTAACAGCTTTAGTTTCGGAAGTGTGAACAAATTCTCCATTTAGTCTGTGTTGTTGCCAGAGGGTTTCTATATGTGGGAAACATATTGACAAATGTCTAACTGTAGCCTTAAGTTACTTCCAACTGGCTGGAATAGAGCAAGTTCCGTTGTCATGCCTGATGATATTGTGTTCCCAATGAGATTATTATTATTTTTTTCCTTTTTCTTTTATTGTTGGTAAATGCTCTTGTTTTTGTTATTTGGGTTTAATTTTGAGTATTATGCGTTTCTTTTGTTGTCGTTCCAGACTGTTTTACTGGAGCCTTTCTACTGACTCTTCTTTATCAGCATGTTGTATTAACGGAAAAAAGGAAAAATAGTAACAACTTTATATAAACAGATGAGGTGTGTGCGCTTAAAACATTGTTGTTATATATGCACGTATTACGAACTTGGGAATGTTATTTTTTTAACATATGTATTATTTTTATATATAAAATCAGATTTTACAAACTTGGAAAGGAAAATGTGTGTATTAATTTCTTGGTTTAAAGTATGTTATCATCCTAGCGTGGGGATGTATATGACAAGCCCTAGCCATCATCAGTTCATTAGCACACCAATAGCATAGCACATACAGCACCAATAAATCTGCAGACGAACATCACCATGCTTTTTACATTTATCACATCATCCTGGACATAGCCAGTGGCTTCACCGGAGAAAGCGATCTAACATCCGGCGCAGAACTTGGAAACAATACATTGAGTTTATGCATTAGAACATCGGCCCTGGATGGTATATCATTCAACAAAAACTGCTGAACAATTGGCTTCTTGAACCATTCCAGCACCGAATCCCCGGGTGCTCTCAACACAACTTTGCTTACCTCAAATGGTGACTCCACCGACGCAAGAACCTGTGCGACAACCATCTTCAGAGTCGACCCTGTCACCAATTTGATCCGCCGTGGCACGGCACCATAGTACAGCATCCTCTTCCTGAACCTGTGCAATGTGTGAACTACGGCCACCAGAGCTGCCCCTACCGACAAATTCCGCACATCCAGTGACCAAGCAATATGCTGATCAAACACAATGGCCTTGGGAAACAACTTGTTCTCATATGCCACCTTCCAAACACAACGAGCACGATTCATTTGCCCCATCAAAACCAAGTAATTCAGAAGCACATTGACGAAATACCTGGCCGCACTCTCCTCTGTCTCGTAATCGATACCTTGGAAGAACTCCCTGACGAACGAGAGCACTGGCTTCTTCCTCTGCTCCGGCCCGGTGAACAGCCCGCACATGAATTCATGTGCTTTGTGCCTCGTCACGGTCATTATATCCATTATAGCCTTCTCATTCTTCTCATCCTGGCACCTCACTGAATGTGCGAGGATCGAAGTGTAAAGTACCAAATCGACCTTTGCAGCCGAGCCGACATACATCTCCAGCAATGGGCGAGCGGAGTCATACAGCCCTGCCTTCATACAGGACTCGAACAACTGCCTCACAATGAAGTTATTCGTCCTAATACCTGCCGATCCCATGAACCTAAGCCATTTCAACGCCATCTCCGTCGATCCATCCTTGATATAAATCATCAACACATCACTTGCATTCACATCAACACTGAACCCCAAAGACTTCATCTCAAGCAAAACTTTGGCAGCCAAATCAATCAGCTTCTTGTTAGCTAAAACACTCAGCAAGCAAGTGTAAGTAGTCAACCCCGGCTTCAACCCTGCATTGGTCATAGAATTGTAGAGCTTCATGGCATTGTCGACATTCCCGGCAGAGGAGTGCAGTTCGATGAGGCAGGCATAGGTGGACGGTGTCGGGAGGTACCCGGCCTTCTCCATATCGGAGAAGATCGAACAGGCAGCCTCGAGCCGCCCGGACTTTGCCTGAGTCTCTACCATTAGAGTGTAAAGCCCGAAGTTTGGCCGAAATCCGGCAATCTTCATTTCATCCCACAGAGACATTCCGGCATCAAGCTTGCCAGCTTTCACCATGGAGTCAATCATAGAGACATACATTGTGACAGAGGGCTTGAACCCGGCTAGCTGCATCTCCTGATAGAGCCCCATGGCAGCGTCGAGCCTCCCGGCTTTGCCCATGGAGTCGACGAGTGCGGCGTAGATTGGGAATCCAGGGCGAGGTCCGGCGGAACGCCGGGATTTGAGGTCGTTGAAGAGGCGGAGAGCGGCGTCGAGACGGCCGGATTTGGCGAGGCTGGGGATCATCAGGTCATAGGTGGAGGAATCCAGAGAACAACCAGAGGCTTCCATTGATTCATAGATCTCGAAGGCCTTGTAGGGCAAGGCTTTGGAGAGGAAGAGGGTGATGAGGGAGTTATAGGTTTTGGTGGTGATTTGATCGGCGTATCTGGGGTTGTCCTTGAGCTTTTTGAAGCAGCAGTAGGCGATCTCGATGTTGGAGGCGGTGGCGAGGTGTTGGATGGCGCGGTTGAGGGAGGAGGAGAAGGAATGGGGATCGGAATCTAGGGTTTTGAGGGCATCGTCGAAGAGAGATTGGATGGAGGGGAAGTCGGAGACGGAGGTGAGGCGATCGAAGAGGAGGGAGAGGAGCTCGTCGGAGAGGCGGAAGGAGGGGTGGCGGCGAGCCCAGCGGAAGAGAGCGAGGGAGGAGTCGGAGTTGTGGATGAGGGGGAGGGCGCGGGCGAGAAGGGAGGAGGACGGGGAGAAGGGGAGGAGATCGAGGTGGGAGTCGAGGTCGGGCCCCCAGCGCCATCGGAGGCAGAGCTCGACGAGCTTGGAGACGGCGGCGGAGGAGGAGAGTGGTTTCCGGAGATGGCCGACGAGGAGGTGAGAGTCGAGGGAGGGGTCGACGGGGCGAACGCCCGGGGCGGAGCCGAGAACGGAACCGGATTCGTCAAGGTAGAGGATTTCGTCGGTCCAAGGGGCGGAGCGCTCGCCGGAGGGTTCGCTGGAGGAGGAAGAGAAAAGACAGAGTGGGAGTCTAGGGTTTGCGAGGGTTTGGGAACGGCGGAGGAAGAAGAGATGGTTCAGGGGCTTGGTGCGGCAACGGAGGAGCATTGTGGGTTTCTTTTGGGGAGTTCCTGCTCCTCATAGACAATGTTTAGTTAATAATCTCACTGTATCAACTTATATATATATATATATATATATATATATATATATAATGTATTTCCTAAAAATGGATGCCCTAGCAAAATAGTGAGCTATTTCATTTGTAGATCTGGAGATATGGGCTACAACAGCACCTTGACTCTCCTCGATCAATCGTTTACAATCACCTATTATCAAACCAAACAGTGATTCATCTACATCAGAGCGTTGATCGCCTCCACCATTAATAAAGCATCCAGTTTCCAACGGGTGTCCATCATTAACAAAAAGTTTTGGAACTTATGCATTCACTCTTTATGCATGTAAAGTTAAAATAGACTTTACGAGTTTTGTGTTAAAAAAAGAAATTAATCCAAAACTTTTATGATCATAGTGTTAAAATAATTTGTTTTGACTTTACATACATTCGGAATGAAATTTTATTAGTTTTGTGCAAGAAAAAAAAAAATATATTTTGACTATAGTATTAAAAACTTAAACCATTTGTGGGCATAAATGTAATTTACTGAAAATTTGTCCTTCCACTTCCCTTGATCCAGCTCAATACCTCTCGGATGCACAAAGCTTTAGCTAATGTGGGAGCTTGTAACTCAAGAATCATCAAGGACCAAGCACCCTCAACACTGCAGTTACGCCAATGGTATAAGTGGTAACCCAAGATAACACCCATTGGGGTCAACTTCAATTACACGGCGCCTATGGTAGTGCAAAACTCATGGTGTGATATAGGAGAAGCATTCAAACCTAATGTAGTTATAATTTGTGCCAAACTAGAAAGTTAACTACAAAAATTAATGCTTCACAACCACGCACGTCTGTCAACTTCCATTCCAGCCACAAGCGAAAACAGGTGACATGAAGTTACTCTTAATACAGTAATTAAACCTAAGATTACTTCCTTACATTACTCACCATGCATATTAAAGTTCACATCAAAGAGTTCCAAAAAGAAAGACAGCCAAAGAACATACAAAACAAGTTTGATTTGCAGTCTGTCTAACATCAGGTTAACATCTACGCAGCCGATAAAGAATTCACTACATCGATGACGAATCGATACCTGACATCAGCCTTAGCAAGCCTCTCCATGGCCTCATTCACATAGTCCATGGTGATGAGCTCAATATCAGCAGTTATGTTGTGTTTGGCAGCAAAGTCCATCATTTCCTGAGTGTCCTTCATTCCTCCAATGCAACTTCCAGCCAAAATTCTCCCAGCTAGCACACCAAAAATACAGTATTCTCTTATTACACAATGAATTCGCAACTAGGGCAAAAAAATTAAAAAAATCCACTAATAGTCCCTATGTGTTTTCCAGTGCCAAGGTATGTCGATATGAAAAGCTGGAGAGACTAAAATAAATGAAGTTGTTTAGTTTTGGGACTGATAGTGGCTATAAACTTCAGAAATTTACACTCACCCATGATCAAAGGGAACACTGGTAGCTCTAATGGCTTCTCTGGGCCTCCAACCAAGATCATCTTTCCATGGGTCTTCAGCAGAAAGATTAAGGGCATTAGCTGGTGAACAGCAGACACTGTGTTGATAATCCCATCCATGGTGCCCATAGCAGCCTAAATATCAAAAACCAAGTGTCATACTCATCGTTACTAAAATAGAAGATCATATAGCATGAATTTTCATTGTACCTGCATCTTCTCAGGACTGCTGCTGAGTAGGAATGCATCAGCTCCCAACCTTTCAATGGCTTCCTTTTCCTTGCTAGGAGATGAGCTGATGACAGTAACTTTCATCCCAAATGCCTTACCAAATTTCACTGCAACATGACCAAGTCCCCCCAGACCAACCACACCTAAATGCTTACCTGGTTCATTGAGACCAAAGGTCTTCATTGGGCTGTAGACAGTGATTCCCGCACAAAGCAGAGGAGCACTCTTGTCCAGGGGCATGTTTTCAGGGAATCGAACAACAAAGTGCTCATTAACCACAATCATGTTGGAGTATCCACCATAGGTCCTTGTTCCATCATGGTAAACAGAATCATAGGTGAATATGTGCTTTGGACAGTAGTTCTCCAGATCTTGCTTGCAGTTGTCACAAGAGCGACAAGAACCAACCAAGCAGCCTACACCCGCTTTGTCTCCAGTTTTAACTTTTGTTACGTTCTTGCCAACTTCAGTTACAACACCAACAATCTCATGCCTGTACAGGAACAAGAGTGCATATTGATTAATTTTAATGAGCTTTTTTTTCCTAAGGTACTGTATGAATGATGGACTCATGTATACTTCGAATATTGTACACAAGTGATTCTAGTTCAGCATTACACTGATCCGTTAAAGCTTCCACATACTACACGAAACATTTACCTTTCAATGTTCTATGCTAGTTGAGTAATGGCCAGGATAGATAGTTTCCATTAAATTATATAAAATCGATTGACAAGCACCCCAACTAAGTGTTGCCTTAAACTAGAAAAATGAAGTCATGATAGCGTTCATATTGCTATCCTAAAGCAAATGACCACCCAACCGGTAACTACTTGAGTATAGGTGGCCATGAGGAAATAGGTTCACCTATACTATCTCAATTATAAGTTTATAACTACTTGCTATTCATCAGCCCCGTGAATGAAGGACCAAAGTCATAGATGTTGCATGCACCCGTTACAGAGGCGGTCAGCAACGCCAGGCAACATAAATAGTTTTCTAATATCTTTTCTCATTAGGGAGGACTGATGTTTAGTGCCTTAAAAAGATTAACATCTGCGAAAATAATTAAAAAATCCGCTAATAATAGGAGAGGCTACGATATGTGGGAAAAGTTAACCTGGAAGATGTAATGACATTATATCTCTAATCATCTATTAAAAAACAAATAATTAACAAGTTGAAGATCAGCAACAATGTATTTACCCGGGAACAACAGGGTACTTGGTTATTCCCCATTCATTCTTGATAATGTGGAGGTCTGAATGGCATATTCCACAATACAATATCTTTATAGTAATATCATCATCTCCATTAGCCCTGCAAATCAGTAAGATAATTAATTAATTGCCAGACAAAAATGCTAAAATTATAAAGAGAGACAATATCTAATTAGCCTCATCAAGGCTATAGTAAATTACTTCTCATGTACACAGTAAGTTTCACATATTTCAAAGGGTCTATTGAACTACTGTGGGAAAAACATTATAAACAAGTTTGTCACAATGACAACTTTCCCATTTACCGGGCCCGCACCGTTTGACTAATATAAACATATATACTAAATTTTCCCTATTGACAAATTAGCTCATTAAATGTTTTATTATGTAAACCAAACGCTTTTGTCTCAAAACCAGTTAAGTGGTACTAGCACAAGGATGCCAATTGCCAATAAATAAAAGGAGAAAACTACTCCTAGACCCACCTGGAATAGTTTGTTATTTAGAAGTTTTATTATGAAAAAGATGATAACTTAAAAAGAATGAAAAGTAGCTTATATTTTTATAAATTACTAAAAATTGATTTAAAACAAATATTAAAAAAATAACAATGTCTCTCAAGTACATAATCAATTAGTTTTTTACAAATATAACAACTACTATTAGGAAAATGCGAAAAAAATCACAAATTAAACATTAAGTCCATGCAATGTCACCCAACCATGCACATGTAGATTGCAACCCAGTCATGACCGAATATCCATTAGGTTTGAACTTGGAATCTTTTTAATATCTCGAATATAATCAACTATTTTTTCGAGCATGCGAAAATGCCAAGCCATGTGGTTGATTTGAAAGTTTAAATTATCTGGCAAAAAATATTATAGAGTTAAATAAAGTTTAATTTAATTAATGTTAACCAAAGCAAATATTTTAAAATTAAAATTTTGATGTTTTCCATTAATCATATGTATTTAATAATATTATAAATTTAACATTTAATAACAAACATTTATTTAAAATAATAAATTGTTATAAATAATAATCCAAATAGTTAATTAAACCTGAAATCTAGGAATCAATTGCCCTAATTTCCCTTGGGGAGTAATGCGCATTAAGCGAACTGTCCTCCATTCACGAGAGGTCACTGCTTTCTCAGAAAAGCTAATACCAGGGAACCAAGCGCGCGTGTCAATATGTGGACCATGAGTTCTTTATTTACGAGTTTCATAAGATATTCAATCACTGCGCACCCACCAACATCGCATTTATCGAACTTTTCTGTGGAACCAGTAATAATAAAAACATTATAAAATTTTAATAAAAAAAGTTTGAAATTCTTGAGACCGACTTTAAAGCGTCCTGAAGGTATGGATGGAGCTAATTAATAATGAGCGGTATCTCTTAAGATAAGAAAAAGCCAAGCGAGAAAAAAGTCACAAAGACTACAAACAAACTAACGGGGTGAAAAAATCAATATCATGGCGTAAAGTAGAACCAAATCGAAATCTCGGATCAAACTCTGAAACCAATCCATCAAAACCTCAGAGAAAAAAAAAAAAAGATAGATCCAACCATACTCATTCCAAAAGAAATCAAACGAGATCGCAGGCATTAAAAAGCTTCAAAACAATGGTCAGAAAAGAAGATCAGAGACTCGGATCAAACCCTGAAAGGCATCCATCGAAATCTCGAAGAAACAACTAAGATAAATCAAACCGTGCACAATTCTAAGAAATCAAACAAGATAAAACATTCCTCGAGAAGCACATCCAAGCTTCAGATCAAACCCCAGAAAACGATCCACGCAAATCTCGGAAAAACAACGAAGAATAACAGCAAGAGAGAGAAGAGAGAGAGAGAGAGCGTACCTTCGAGAGAAGTTGAAGGTAGAAAGGACGCCGGAGGGATCCATGGCGGCCCACCCGAAGGCCTTGCGCGGGTGCTCCTCCGCCGGCGAGCAACTCGTCCTGTTCGTCGCCGCTGCCATTATTCTCGATCACCTCAGTGAAGGTAGGCAACAATGGCACCTTCTGATCTGCTTTTATAACCAGTGACATGGAATTTTGCTATTTAATAAATAACTTATTTTAAATGGTATATAACACTGATAATAATAATAATAATAATAATAATAATAATAATAATAATATTTTTATTTATGATAATTCAGCATAGTTATTTCTAACATTAAATGAGAGAGTCAGGGAAAATTAATTTTAGCAAATTTACAGTGGATGGTATGTAAAAACCAATGATTTCAGTAGTGAAAAATGGACATAATTAATATAATCAAAATACTTGTTGAATTTGTAAATATAAAACTATTAAATTGAATATACGAGAGCCCAACATATGGTAATGGCGAAGGTTCCACGAGAAAAAGGACATGAATAAAGGCAATGGATGACACCCTTGAGATGTGGCAGGTGGCTGGTTCGCGTAAAGTCATGGCTATGTGGTGGGACCCAGTGTTTGTTTTTTTTTTTTATTTATAAAGAATTATAAAAAAAAAAAGATTCGAACGAAAACCAGGATGACGTACTATTATTCTATAACAAAAGATGTCATGCCGCTGGGTTGTAAATATGTGTATTTGCTGAGGGCCTTTTTGCACTATCAACACCGGGATTTTTTTTTGTTGTTGTTAAATGCTTGGGTCTTAGAAAAATTGTTAGACCTGATCCGGATAAAGCCCAGAGATTAGAGGACAAAGATTGGAATAGGGGTAAATTTTTTAAGTAGGATATTAAACTATGTCTCGTTTTTATTCCTGAGTCCAAACTTTAATTTGAATCAAAATGATCAATGACTTCAATTATGTTTCACTGAGTGATCACCAAAGATATTTTAACTTATTTTTGATGATATAGATGCCAAAATGTTTTGTCAGTAACTGATATAAAATTGCGGGCATACCATGTATGTTAACAGAGAAAATTGGTATTTAAATTATAAAAAAAAATCAAAATTTATTTGGTGATCATTTCGACCACTTTGATTCAAATTGAAATTTGAATCTCAAAATGAAAAAAAATTATAATTTGGTGCCATGCAAAAAAATTTACCGGGTTTGAGATTGCACAGAGATCAATAATAAAATATAAAAATATATATTATACTAATTAATAATGATAAAATATTATATAAAATGTAATAATACAACAGAAATAGTTAAATTTAATATTTAAATTCATACTATCCTATGATAAAAATATAAATAGATCATTTTATATTTATTAAAAATAATCTACATATTACCTACTATACATACATGATAATTTTTTAATAAATTTAAGTTTTAAATATATTCTTAATTTATTATTTCATAACTCACACTAATATTTTATTGACACAAAGTCTTCATCCCATCAATTTTCTAATAAAAAAATAAACATAAATAAATAAATTAGACTTTTTAAACTAAAAAAAATCCCATATACACTGTAAGACAAAAAGAAGGGTAACAATTGCACTTAGCGAGCCGGTGCACCGTTCCTCCCGGCCGGATTGCCACAAACCGATCGACAACCAGCAACATCACCGTTCTAGCGATGTCTGGATTACCAAAAACTTAAGGTGTGTTTGGATGGGGAGAGAGAGAGAGAGAGAAAAGCTACAAATGCCTATGGATTGTGTGAGAAAAAATAAATAAATAAATAAACCATCAACTTTCTACATAAAAAGAGAAATAAACTACCAATATTTTTCACTTACGAGAAAAATCATAATATGTAACATTGACTTATAAATATGATGTTTATATGTGTGTATATATATATATTATTAATGTTTATGGCGTTTATTTTAGAAACCAAAAACTTTAGGATGTGTTTATTTCCACGTAAGTGGAAAAAAATATGAAAGTGGAGAAAGTGTTACTTTGTTGAAGTGGTGGGAGTGATTTGCAAAAAATGCCACTTTCATAAAATATTCATTTTTTCACTTCCGGTATGTTTTTTTCACTTCAAGAGTTTCAAAAAAATTTTTAAAAGTGAGGGAAAGTGAATTTTTACAAGGGACTCATTTTCTCATTTCAATGTAAAAAATTACTGAAATAATTTTATCTAAAATTTACTTGGGAGAAATAACCACTTCTCCCACTATGCTTCAAGAAAAAGCACCAATTTTTATTGCTTTTTGGATATCCTGAAATATTTAAGGGGCGTTTGGTTGGATGTAGTTGAAAATGCAGTGGATTTGTATTTGGAAATCCTTGGATTTGTAAATTCAGGAGAGTCAAAACCAGTATTTGGTTGAATGTATTATTGGCTGGATTACATGCTATGGTCACCCATTGTGAGATTACCCCACCCTAATATTATAAATAATTAATATATATTATGTAAATATGAATTCAAATTTCAAATATTATGACTAATTAATATAATTAATATATACTTAATTTATTATAATAACATATAAATATATTAATTATTTATTAAAATAATGAATATAATATAATAAATCAATTTTATATTATATTACTATATAAATTTGGTAAAAAATTTTTAAAGATAAAATCTATTTGAATCCCTCATGTGAGTCTCATGTGATGGATTCAAACTCTTGGATTTTGGAATTCGGCCATTTTGACCAAATTCCAAAATCCCTTATTGTTGGGATTTAAAAATACAAGGATTTCTGAAATCTTTTGAAACAAACAAAGGATTTTTAAAATCCAAGAATTTTCAAATCTAAATATTTGCAAATCCATCCAAACAAACAGCACCTTAAAGGAGGAACTTGTCACATAGCCAGGAACAAGCGTATATTCCCTTTAATACGAGACACATCTAGTTTAAATAACTTTGCGAAACAACACATGATATTGATACTATTTATTTTCACCAAATCAGATTATTTGCCTCATTTATAATAAAATCTTACTTCTTAAACTTTCTAAATTAAAACTTAACATGACTCAATTAAAATAATAAAAATATTAAAATATTATAATTTAAAATATAAAAATTTAAAAAATAAAACTGAAAAAATAATAAAGGGACTATTCAGCAAACTACACCTACAAGATCATCACATGATTCATATTATTACTTCATGTTATTAGTCAACTGAAATGACAATGTAGCTAATGGTGATAGGTGACACTGACACGGATCTCATGATTTGAATTATCATGTTCCATCTAATCGGTAAAAGATAACATTGAATGCACTAGTTATTCACTTAAGGTGTGTTTGGATGGGGGTAATGAAATGAAGGGGAATGAAGTAATAAAAAAAAAGAGAAAAAAATGAGTAGGGATAGTAATGAAAAATGTGTTTGGTTAGAGGGTTATTCATTAGGAATGAGAAAAATAAAAAATAGAATTGTGTTAATATTACTTTTTTACCCCTTGTATAAAGAAATGGTATTTATTTTTAATAATCATTATTTACAAAAATAATGAAAACATAAATATATATTTTACTATTACTGATTATATTTAATTAAAAATTAATTTTAAAGTCTTATTAATTTGATTCCGTACTTATAATTTTAATTAATTACAAATAATATTTATTTTAAATAATTAATATTTATAAAATAATGAAAAAATGTGAATAGTTCTTTTATTATTATTGATTATTGTTTAATTAAAAATTAATTTCAAATAACTATTAAATTGTATTATGTAATTATAATTTTTTAGTTAATCACAAATGATATTTGTTTGAAATAATTATTATTTATAAAATGATGAAAACATAAATAGCTATTTTATTATTATTAATTAATATTTAATTAAAAATTAATTTCAAAAAACTATTAAAAATCATTACGTACTTATACTTTTTTAATTAATCACAAATGATATTTATTTCAAATAATTACTATTTATAAAATAATGAAAACAAAAATATTTATTTTATTATTATTAATCAATATTTAATTATAAATTAATTTCAAATAACTATTAAATGTCATTACCTATTTATACTTTTTTAATTAATCAATATTTATTTCAAATAATTATTATTTATAAAATAATGAAAACAAAAATATTTATTTTATTATTATTAATTAATATTTAATTTCAAATAACTATTACTTTATATAGTGTCATTTTGAAGTTTAATAAGGACATAAAGGTTTTTTACTAGGGGGAATGGCTCATTACCCTGGAAGGAGTAATGGTGACCCCCCCAAAGTAATGATTACCTCCAAAAAAAAAAAAACACAAACATGGGTATGGGAACCAGGGGTAATGGTTACCCAAGGAGTAACCATTACCCCATCCAAACACACCCTTATTCTTATGAAGACGATTTCTTGTTCTCTATTTC
This sequence comes from Dioscorea dumetorum, assembly GCA_902712375.1. Taxonomy (NCBI): domain Eukaryota; kingdom Viridiplantae; phylum Streptophyta; class Magnoliopsida; order Dioscoreales; family Dioscoreaceae; genus Dioscorea; species Dioscorea dumetorum. The sequence goes on from CACTHL010000847.1 coordinate 1,951,481, forward strand.
AATCCATACAAAAATTATCACAAGGCAAGCAATTGACACACGAATAAATGTAAACCAAAAAACATGTTTGTCAATCATATTCAGATATTTAAGACGAGTTTCCCACCTATTTTATATTTCTCTCCAGCACATCTTGCATTTGTTTTATTTATTTTTCTGCCCGTTTATTTCTTGTCATGCTTCTATAATCACCCTTTTGTTCCTAACTTTTCCATAGTTATTAAAAGCAAAACATCAAGACACTAGACTAGGTTTTCCAAAATAGCACGCAAAAATATTTTGAGAAAATAAAAATATATAATATATATTAGAATTTCATAAAAATAAGAAAAAAGAAAAAAAATCAAAGTTTCAAACTTAAATATGTATAGAGCGAAATAGCATATTAGCAATGGGGCAAAAATATCACTACATTACTACAAGAAGTACTATTACATTAAAAAAATCTGAATTGGGGCAAAAACTTCACTACATCACTACAATAAGTACTATTACACCAAGTTCAATATCTTCATAATTTCCTTTATCACTATTCTACCCAGCATTCTCCTATCCATCCTCATCTTAATACTCTTTTTCTTTTTCAAATTCAGATTCTCATCTTGATGATTATCAAAATAAAGAACTCTTGTTTTTAAAGGTTGAAATTTAATCTGACACTCATCTAATGACTCGTATTTGTCCAGATCTTAAAAAACTGAAAAAAACACATACATTGTCATTAATTGCACATCCAGTCCTGAAGAGAACTACAACTGTCATCCAGTCTTTGAGCTACTACCCATAAACTCTGCAATTAAAGCCAAAAATTCACTCAAGTCTCAAGTCTACCTTCATCAGCTTCTATCTAGCAAGCTACAGATCAATATAAACCTCCATGTTGACTAGAAACTTACTGCACTACCCAATTTTCATCTCCATTATGGCCTTAATTATCATATTCTAAACAGAGTGGCATTCAGGATATGTACTCTGATTCCCAGCAGATGATATTGGTCCACATGAGATCATTGTTCTGACAAGCGTCTTCACTAGTGTGACAGTTCTTATTACCAATATTTCCTAACAAAATAACATGCAGTGAGCCATCTAGACAGGAGACATTAGTTCAACTATGAGTAGCTATAGTTTCAGCATCAAAAAACATCATAAAGAAACAAAAATGGTGGGGGGAAAAAAAAGAAACGATAATGAAAACCAGAAATGTACTCAAGATACAGCAAACACTATGATGGATTTAACTTGTTCACCTCTATCTACCCCATCAACCACACTAACTTCTTCAAATATTTGCACTTCCCAAATTTCTCTTTAGATTTCAACGTAATTCAGACCATCTCTTATCAAGTGTAGTATCAATGTCACCTGAGTATTATACAAAGATCACATGAAAAGAAGCTATGCTCGTGTACTTCCTTCCTAAGTCAATCACCAATTCTTATACATGATTTCTTTGTTTATGTTGTCAAGTCACTTTCCATAACAGATTATCTATGGGCTTCTTGAATTCCTCATACTTTGACATCAACAAAATGAACCCAATATTTGCACTCATATCACAAGATGAAACATTGGTGCTATAAACATCACATCTGAGTCAGAAAAGAGACAAAAACAACTTCAAATGTTGCACAGAAGGCACTTTCAAAACATGCTGACATGAATTTTAACTTAATCACGGCAACCTATTTCAAAACATGTTCACATGAATTTTAACTTAATCTGAGAACCCAACACTGACATCAAAGATTTACACAGAATGGATGCCCATCTATCAATTTCCCCATTAAAAAGCTTTATCAACCGTTGCAAGAAACAAAAAGAAAATGCTCGCAATCCACACGTAAAATTGCTACAAGAAAAGCATAGTACAAGTGGCCTGATAAAAGAACAAGTGTCACATTCAAGGAGCCCCATGTCTCAGGCAAATGATACCAGATAAGCAGATGCAGGCTAAAATAAGCAAGAAAAGAATACATGTGAAACTTGAAAATGTAACTTCATGCTAAAAGAGAATATGGCTAAGTTAAAAACAGCAGTGGAACATTGACCTATAGAAACAACAAATTTGAAGGGGGAGGCACGATAACTCAAATAAATAACTTAATAGTTGCAGTGCATCAAATCCTTCTCTAAATAGAACTTTTTCAGGTATAGCAAAATACCGCATACTATACACATCGCACAATAGGAGAATGCCATCGTAGGTATTTTAACTCATGCTATGAATAAGGATCAAAACTGTGGAACCAGATGCAAGCTAAAGGCCGCAATCTCTACAACAAAACCCAGTAGAACTACTTTAGTGGCATGAAAAATATATATTAAAAAAAAAATAAAGCCATAAACAAATGAACAAGAACCATAGGCCAATATATGAACTTGAGGGATTCATTATGTGATCAGATAAAATGCAAAGCAATGTAATCAGTGAGCAAGAACCACTGCAAGAATGCGCAACAACTCTTTTAATGTAATTCAATTTCTCTTCATAATCTCTCCCGCTCAAGCCTGAGTCCACAATGGGGATGAACCAGTGAACACAGACAGAAAAAGAAAAGGAGATAGAGCCAAAAGATGGCTCTGTTATAAAAAGTCTCTACTTAAAAGCTCAAATCAAATTTTGACTTGACCAAAGGAACTAATAAAAATTTTATACTGCAATATCCATTTCTTGGGACCAAATCCTTAATTATGTGTATGAATGTGTTAGAACACTAATATCATATCATGGTCAATAATTGAGCTAAAACAAACTCAAACAGCATAACATATAAGAACAGGTTCCAATGTCCTGCAACTGAGAAGGACTTGCCCTCAGATTTTATTTAGTTAGCTAATTCATAAAATAGCTCAACTGGCCAGGTAAAATTCTCTAAACAAACATCTGTTGGCTATGCAAAAGAAAGCAAATACAGTTCTTGGTCCGCAAGTACGTGTTTAATCTCTAAATCCAAATTTGATGTGTTTGAGTAGAATCATCCAGTCTATGCTAGAAGTTGAAAATCCGAATCATCTAATTCAGAACTTGAGAGAATAGTTTGTTTTCATGACTAAGCAGACAAATCAATTTATGATGCATTAAGAAGGAAATTCAACAGATAAAGTATGCAAAAGCCAGTCCACATAGCAAAGAGAAACATTTGAGTTGGAAGAATTAACCTGCTAAATCCAAGTACAGATTGCCAAAAATAATAGCTTAAGTTCAAGGAAGATAAGAACCAATCCATCATTTAAAATAACAGAGATCTACCAGTTCGACAAAATCAAGCTGACTCCGCTGCAGGTTGTGTGACTCCATGCTTGACAAGCAACTTACCAAGCGCCTCTGGAGAGCAGACCTGGTACTTGACCTCCCCTGAAGGTGCCAAGAAGATCTCCGCAAGCTCCAGTTTCTCTGAAGTAAGGCTGGTGCTATCCATTGTTTTGCTGAGCACCTTAAGCGCGAGTTGCACGGCCTCCTCCCGTGTCATCTCCTCCTTATAATCCTGCTTCAGCATGGACTGCGCGGCCTGGTTATTAGCCCCAATGGCGGCAGCCTTCCACCCGCCATAGTTCCCACTCGGGTCACTCATGTAGAGCTGGAAACCGAAGCTCCGGTCCCATCCAGCAAAGAGGAAGGAAACTCCAAAGGGCCGAAGGCCGCCGAACTGGGTGTACCCTTGCTTGGTGTCACAGAGGGACTGGACAAGCTGCTCGACGGGCATCGGCTCCTGGTACGCGTAGGTGTAACGCTGGGCCTGGACGCGAGCCGTGTTGATGAGGATGTTAGCGTCGGACATGATTCCGGCGACAGCGCAAGCAAGGTGATCATCGATCTTGTACATCTTCTCCGTGGATCGGGAGGTCTGGAGGAGCTTGGAGGTGACCTTCTTCTCCCCGACGAGAACCACGCCGTCACGAGCGAGGATGCCAATGGCGGAGCCGGCGTTGCCGATCGCCTCCATGGCGTACTCCACCTGGTAGAGCCGGCCCTCAGGGGAGAAGATCGTGGTGCGGCTATCGTAGCGGCGAGACATCTCGAGATCTCGATCGAAGAGAGCTGTGGAAAATTCTAGGGTTTCAAGATTGAATCAATGGAGATTGCAAACTCTAGGGCACTGAACGTGGAGGGGAAGTGCGTGAAAGATCTCAGAAGAGGAGTGCTGTTGCTTACGGCCCAAGAAGGCGAAAGCGGATCGGGTCTAGTTAGTGGATGAGTTTGATCCGCTAATTTACCCCTTTTTGCATTTATATCCCTCAGAAAATCTTATAATTGCGTGTATACCCCCATAAAAATTATATCTATATTGATACCTTCGGGTATACAAACTCAATTGTTAATTATTTCTATCCAAACTTTTTGAATTGTTGAATTTTTAACCGGACATTATATACACAAATATGATTAGTTTGTGGGGGTATATAGGAAAATATGTTTTTGAGTTTAGTTTTTAATTATATATAAAAAAAATTAATTATTATTTTTGTAATAACAAAATAATAATTTTTTAAAAACTGAGAGATCAACAGAAATTGAGTGATTTGTACATTTTATTAAAAAAAATTAATAATAATTTAATTTATTACAATGTAAATTATTTTAAATTTCTATTACAACGATCCATTTAGATGTGTCATGTGTGTGTGTGTGTATATATAAGCACTAGCATAGTAATTATAACGATGTAGATATTGTCACAGAGATCAATAAAATTCTTTAAAATAGAAACAATAATTATTAAATTTCAAAAAACCTTTTATTTTTGACTGGAAAAAAAATAGATAGATTATCTCCTAAGATATCAAATCCAAAATCTTAGTTCTACTTAGAAATCGGGCTACCTTTTAATGTGCCTAAAATTTAAACCATAAATCATACCAATTCAATTATTCCTATTTTAATATAAAATCATACCTTTTAATGTTATTTAATATAAAATCAATAATTTTTATTAAGTGATTAATCAAAAAAATTATTTCTATTTTGAAAAGCCAATCATATTAGACCATTCAAACAACGTAATATATACCTAAAAACGTTGATTTAGTAAACAAGAAATTTTCAGAAAACCCCCTCTATTTTCCATGGAAAATTTTTCCTAGGGTTGAGATAGGAAAAATTTTCCCTTGTTTTGAGAGAAAATATGGTCACGTGACCACCTCCATGAAAAAATTTTTCATGGAAAATTTAGGCAATCAAACAGCCTTTTTTTTTGTGAAAAATGATTTTTCCATGGAAAATTTAGGCAATCAAACGCACCCTTATTTTTTTTTAATGTGTATTTCCACGAAAACATTAGTCAAATCTAACAACATTATACATACTATAATTAAATATGAAATTTTGCGGGCTATATATGCAAATTTCCCATTATAAAAAAAGAAAAGGTTTAAAATGAAAATCCTCAATGTTTTCAGCCTGATTAAAAAATTATTCTTTAACGCCTCCTATTTTCCATTTCGATCTCCTGAGCTCCTCCTCCCCTTCTCACCCGTGCTCGAGATCTCCACCAACAATGGCGACGCCGGACCTTCTCTTCGGTTTGCGAAACAGCTTCTATCTCGGCGCCTACCAGGCCGCAATTAACAATAGCGACGTTCCCAACCTCCCTCCCGAGGAAGCCGTCGAGCGCGACTCGCTTGTCTACCGCTCCTACATCGCCCTAGGATCGTACCAGGTCTGGATTCCATTTGTGTTCTTCGGATCGGTGATCTTGTTTCTTGTCTTTATGTTGCGCTTTTTTATCTGATTTTGGTGATTGTTTTGCAGCTTGTGATCAATGAGATCGATTCCTCGGCGCCGACCGCGCTCCAGGCCGTCAAGTTACTTGCGCTCTATCTGTCGGGTGATAAGGTTTTACTTCTTGCTCTAATCTCGATTGTAGACCATGTTTTCTCAGATCCGTGTGGTTTTATTTAGTTAGATCTGAGTGTTTTGAAGCCTTGTCTGTGACGGATCTGGTGTTGCTGGAGGTTTGATTTTCATTTCTCATGGATCTGCTCCTTTGTTTTGAGTTTTTTATTCAGAATTGAAATAGAGTGAAAGAATTTTATACTGAATATTTAGGAAATTTGATTTGAAACTGTTTTATAGATACCTTGGTGTCAGATGACATTCATTTCCTCTTTATTCTTATACTATAATTGCAAAATGTGGGATTCAATAGGTTAATCAAGCAAAGTGATCTGATCAATTTCTTGAACATTGGCAATTAGAGGATTGCATGTGCCCTATGCAGTTGTTCACCATGCACTCTTTCTTCTGCATCATAACGTGCAAATTCTGGAACAAGTTTTGAAGATGTTTGACCCTTAATGAGATGTTGATAGAATTCTTCATTACTATATGCACTTACTCTTCTTTAGTTGTCCTTTGATTTAGGTTTGCTCAAGTTGGTTGTCAAATGTGAAATAAATTGATTAAACAAAACCCAAATTTCGTCATTGCCCCAATCTAGATGTTCCCAGTTATTTTATCTGCTGAACTGTCTAGAGTGTACATATCGTTGATGTTCTAGCTTTTGGTAACCGCTTGGCAAACTATTGAATGCCTCTAAATGTGGTATTATTTAACGCTAAGACATTTAGAGCATCTGTTACTAATATTTGATTGGAGCTGGTTGATGTGAACCAATTCAAGTTCTTTAGTTTGACCTTTATATTTATCATGTTTTGTGTAGCTCCGTCTCATTTTTTTAGCCATGCACATTTTCCTTTTTGTAATTAAAATAATTTGAATTTTCTTGCATGTTTCTTTCTCATTGTTAATCGGATTTTCACCTTTTTTTCTTGTGGTGTTATGGCCATTCATTCTTTTCATTGTTTAGTCTACCATAAATCTGTCTTGCATAGTTCCCTCGTAAACGATGTGTAGTCTTTTGCCCTTATGTGGTTTTGCCTACTGTTTCTTATTTGAAAGGAAACTGCAATTTCGAGCATCCGAGAATGGTTAAGTGATGCTGCAATAGCAAACAATCCGACCCTGCGGCTTATTGCAGGAACCATATACATGCATGAGCAAGACTACAATGAGGCTCTGAAGCATACAAACTCTGGGGGTACTATGGAACTGTGAGTGCCAATTGCTGTTTATCTTTTTCTTTGTGAAACAGTTGGCTTTCACTTTCTCTGATATTTAGATTGAATGCAATTTATTTCTGCATTTCCTGAAGAGACTATGTCATTTCCATATAGCCTTGTACCAGATATCAATTGAAGAGATAATTTTGGTATCTAATTTATGTCAGATTACTAAATCACGTTACCTGCCCCAGATGATTTGCATTAGATTCAGATAATTAAAGCACTGTATTTCTTATCTAATTAGTTTTTGTCCTAATCAATATTTAATAGCTTTGAGGTGCTGAAACTGATTGCACATTTTTAACATTTATAAGTTCATTTTATTTAAATAAATCCGGTTTTTGAACTTCTATTCATTTTTTGCTAAGCTCTTCACAAAATTCTTCAAGTACGGATTCCTCTTCATTGTTCTCTATTTCTTTTCACCTTGTTCTTGCAGGTTTTCACTGACCATATGTATACTGAATTACTAAGTAATATAATTTGTGGTAGAAATGATTTTGATAGATATAAAGATTGTCCACAATGGAATGTGCAGTTTTCCTGTGTAGTTTGCTGCTGCAAGTAACGATGGAACATTTACAATCTGATATGAATGTACTTTTTGCAGGCATGCACTGAATGTTCAGATATTCCTTAAGATGCACAGGTCAGATTATGCTGAGAAACAACTTAAGATAATGCAACAAATTGATGAAGACCATACTTTGACACAACTTGCCAATGCATGGTTAAATCTTGCAGTGGTAAGCTGCTTTGTTATTTTTTTTATTTTGTCTTGCAAGTGAAATTCTCACACTGGTTGGCTTTAATGGTTATTGTTTTGGAATGTCAGGGTGGTTCCAAGATACAGGAAGCATACCTTATTTTCCAAGATTTTTCAGAGAAGTCTCAGATGACTGGGCTGATTCTAAATGGGAAGGCTGTCTGTTGCATGCACATGGGCCGCTTTGATGAAGCTGAATCCCTTTTACTTGAAGCGCTGAACAAGGCAAGCATTTGGTTGCCATAATTTTGATCCTTTCTTTTGTTACCTCATAATATACAGTCAGGAATTAAGATTCTTTTATTTATTACATTCCTTGTAATTGTTCACCTGTAAAGTAAACTTCTGATATCACTGTTTGCACAGGATGCCAAGGATGCTGAAACTCTGGCAAACTTAATTGTCTGCAATCTTCATCTGGGGAAATCATCATCTCGTTACTTCAGGTATCAAATTTCTAGTTTGAAAACCAAAGGTGATTCTATTTGTAGCATGCATCTGTTATGCTTGCTAGTTCACTGTTTCCATGTTCAAGTACCTTCCTTGTGATGTTGCCTGTGCAAGTTCTGCTCCTTGCATAAACATGGTTTTCGTTCAGATGGGACTTTTATAAATCTAGGGCTACCTTGAGAGTTGGGACTTTGGAGAGATGGCTGCAATTTGGATCCAGATAAATGTTTAGGCTTCAATGTTCGTAAACAATTTTATTGGATTTCAACCATCTTGCCTCTGGGATTTCTCACTGTAATAAAAGACTGCCAGATTCTTGATATCCTCCTGATTGATCTGTTTCAAGCGATACAGGAGTGTTAGTCTGCTAGTCTTTGGTCAAATGCTGATTAAAATTAGAAAACAGGTGAATTGTTTGGATGTTATATCTGTAATACTGCTTGATGGCAGTATAAATTGATAGTTGCTGCTCTGGAACCAAATCTTTGTGGAGCTGAAGGGAACTGACTGATTGTTACCCTATAACTTCCATATAAAATTTAAAGCTATGCAATTAATTAAAAAAAGGAAAAAAACTTTTTTCATAAACATCACTCCGCTTAGCTGTCTCAGATTACCTTTATGAATCTTATTTCAGTAACATTGTGATGACTATTTTATCATCTAAATTTAGGCTTCTTCAAAACGCTCATGCAACTATTGGCTTTCTCAGATGTTCTCTTCATCATGTTCTTGCAGCAATTGGTCATGCTCATGACAAAAACTGGTTGTTCTTTTACTGTAGAACCAAATATTATTGGGTTTTATATTAACTCTCCCACTTGAGCATATCTATGTTTTCCGTTTTCTTGGATAAACCAACTGTTCAAGCATATAATATGAACTTCTTGTCCTTCCTTTGGACATGCGTTCCCAACACTAGGTAAACCATTACGCTCATCTTTCATGTAAAACCAGAAGTCATCTAAAGCTGCTGACCCTACAAATTCAGACATTGGTGAGAACATTAGTTTTATTCTGACTTTTGACTGGCCTTTTCTACCTGTAACCTTCTTTTATGTGCTCCTGCTATTAGTCTTTCCTTTTTGATGTCTAATCTCTCAGTTTTATCCTCTGCAGCCAGTTGAAGTTATCGCATCCGGATCATATGCTTGTGAAACGCACCGCTTCAGCTGAAGATAACTTTGATAGAGCTGTCCAATCCGTTGCATGAAGATCTGCCATGTGGCTTACCACCAGATAGAGCATGAGTTGTATTACTCTTTTTAAGGATTTCATTTTGTTATAATCAATGCTGCATATGTTCTAAGCCTTCATTTCGCTTCAACTTTTTATCTTATTTGGATTCAATCAAAATTAGAGCTGCACCACAATCGAAATCAATGAAGAATCCCATCCATATTTGTATGAATTTGAAATGCTTTCTTTATCTGATGATAAAGTTTGTATTAGGCTTTCTAGATTCTTATACAAGACTTGGAATTGGACTGCGAAATAGTTGATCAATGAGTTCTCGATTTGAAGCAGGGCATGCATGAAGATCTGCAAGGTATCTATCTACATAATAGAGTTTTGATTCCGGTTTTGGCATCACGCTACATTGTTTTCTTCTAAACAGTTAGTTCTGGTATCATTTGAAGAGCATATACATCTCTGGTTTGTCATTTCTCATTTAGGTGTTTATCTGTGATTAATATTTGAACAAATATTGATGCTCTTTTGATTCTCAGAGCAGCAAAGTACCATTTGTTAGAAGACACCAGTCTCATTTCTGTCATGATCATGAAGTTGTGGAGTTTATATTTGGAAGAGAATAGGAAATAAAAGATTAATTTTCCTTGATTTATTTATTTTTTGTCTTGGAATATTGTACTCTTGCAAGATCTCATGATTGAATGTATATACCAACTAGCAAATTTTATAACAATCTATACCTGTCTTATGTTAAAACGCTCCATTGCCCAGGGCAAAATCAACTAGCAAACAAATAAATAGTGTAAGAACATTGACATCCATGAGTTCCATATGGAAGCTGAGCAGTTACCATATCATATCTCTGTATATATATATATATATATATATATAAGGCTGGAACATAATTCTCATATCATCTTCCTTAGTTTCCAAAATTAATTACAAGAGAGTTCTGTAGGCTATATATAGAGATATATAGGATGGTTGTGGGTGGTTTCACGGAGGAGCTGAAGAGCAGGGTATCTCCGGCAAGGCTTTGGAAGGCGGCGGTGAGTGATGTTCACATACTGCTACCAAAGATTGTTCCAGAGTTTGTTGTGAGTATGGAGATTGTTCAAGGAGATGGTGGTGTAGGCACTATCAAAGCTACTACCTTTGCTCCTGGTCACTAATCACCATTCATCTTCCTTTTCTTTCTCTTTTTTCCTATATATATATATATTACAACAATAATTACTGACATATAGCAAATATATTTAGATTCACATGATGGATAATGACTCTTTTCTTGTTTAATCAAGTGAGAGGTTTTTTTTTTTTGAAGAAAAGAGCCCAAAGGCTAATTTTATTGAAGGGAAACAAACAAAACAAGCTAACTAACAAGAAGAAACAACAAAGAACCAAAACATTACATGAAAGAAAAACCTAGTTGTTTGAAATGCTTCATTATCCAAAATGGTAGGTCCCTACCATCATGGAACAAGCTAATACAATGTAAATTTGAGCCATATAATGCTAAACAAGATGCAGCTTGATTCCAATCCTTAGGGATAATACCGATATGTGGATCACCGATGTCTTGGAGCAGCAGTTTGAGGCTTGCAATCCACGGATCAAGTCTCCAATTCCACTGAATTTGTGAAGTAGTGATGGCCCAATGAATATCAACATTGTCAAGGAAGAGGTACTTGATATGAATGTGTTCATTCCTGGCGGCTTGTAGAGCTAAGTATATAGCTAGAGCATCAGCAACAAGTGTATTGTCATCTTGCATAGGGAAACTTCCTGCAAAATGAAAGATAAAATTAGAATTTGAACAAAAGAAACCCCCTCCACTTACCTCTGATGTCATGTTCATCCTCCTTGCTACAAACATGCAGTTAGAACCAGGTTGTAGGTTATTCAAAATAAGTTTCTTTCCAGGTTGCTCAACATGCATGAAAGCATAATCTGAAGCATGAGCAAGGGCAGTATAAGCAATTCTGCGCCAGTTTGGTGTAGTACTTCTAAATATGACATCACAACGACTCTTCCAAATATACCAAATTGTTGCTGCAATAACAGCCAAGTCATATGCAGTGTAATTTTTATCTAAAAGCCAACTCCCTGAAGAGATACCATGCTGAAAGTAAATGTTTTTGTTAAGAGAATCACCAATAATATTCCAAACCTGGTTTACTTTCGAGCAAGTGGAGAAGATATGATTTGCAGTTTCAACATCTAAACTGCAAAAATTGCAGTTACTGCGAGGCCCCAATTTGATATTATAAAGATAGTCACTGGTTGAGATACGACCATGTAACATAAGCCAAATAAAATTTTTAATTCGAGGGGCGATGCGCAAAGACCATAATTTGTTCCAACCTATCCAATGTTCACTGCAACAGTTTTTTTGATTCAACATGTGATAGGCAGAAGAAGAAATTTTAGCAGCATTGGACTTAGGAGTCCAAATCCATCGACTATAACAGTTATTATTGATGTTGCTAATGCCATCAGCAATAGAATTAAGATGCACACCAAAGAGGTTAAACAGATTTGCAATGTTCCAGTTGCCATCAAAACAAAAATCAGAAACACTCAAATTCTCGATATCCAAATCGGTGTTGATGAAAGTGGGCCAGTAGGCCAAAGGAACATCAGAACACCAAGCATCAAAAAGAAAAGATGTAGTGTTAACATTAACCGAATGAATCCGAAAAAAATGTTTAAGTCTGAAGGCAGAGATACATAAACCTCTAAAAAAGCTAGAGGAATTAATTGGAATGCTATCACGCCAGAAATTTAGAGAGCCATACTTTAGATGAAGAATATTCACCCAAATTGCAGATTCGCGATTGATGTATTTGAACATATGTTTAGCCATCAGCGAGTGTTTGGAAGTAATCAAATTTTTAATGTTTAAGCCCCCCTCAGACTTTGGAATGGTGACTGAATCCCAAGCTACCGACCGGATGCCCTTTCCATTACCACCTTTATACCAAAAGAAATCCCTAACAGTCTTAGTGATCTCATGTAGTATCTGATCAGGAATAGGGTAAACTGAAAGGTAATAAGTAGTCTGGGAAAGGATTGAGGAATTGATAAGCAAAATTTTGGCAGCAGGAGACAACTTGGATTTTTTCCAAACTGCACACATGCTCTGAATTTTATCAACCATAGATTTGAAAGTGGAGACAGCAAGCTTCCTAGGAGAGATCATAACCCCTAGATAAATACAAGGAAAAGAAGCAGTCTTGAAGCTAAGAATAGAAGAAATTCTTTTAGTCACATGCTTGTTGAACCAAGAAGGGAAAAAGATTGCAGATTTAAAATTATTAGGCTTTTGCCCAGTTAAGTTATCATAAATGTTGAGGCAAAGCTTAATATTTCTAGCAACATGACGGGAGGCATGCGTGACTAGAATTAGATCATCCGCATACATCAGATGATTAAAATTCTGATGCAAACGACGATCAAAACCAGGGATCATATCATGTCTCATGCCAAAATTAAGCAAAGCAGTAAGAAGTTGTGCAACCAAGATAAATAAGTAGGAGGAGATAGGATCACCTTGTCTAACTCCTCTAGAGGATTTAAACCAGGGGGAAGGACTACCATTAAGGAGAATAGAAAAGGAGCTAGCAGAAATACAGGTCTTAATCCAAGAGATCCAGACAGTAGGGAAACTCATTCGGGTGAGGATGGCAAGAATTGCATTCCAGTCCAAAGAATCATAAGCTTTCTCAATGTCAATTTTAAGCAGCATCCTAGGGGGGCTAGTTTTATCATTCTCCATGGAATGAGCTACTTCCTGGACAGTAATAATGTTATCGAAAGAACAACGATCCGAAACAAAACCAACTTGTTCAAAACCAATAATATGAGGAAGGACTGTCTTAAGCCGATTCAAAATCAAGTGAGAGGTTGAGAGATAAACTCTCTCTTATGGCATTGATTAAAATGATTGGTTAGTGTATTTTTCCTATAAATAAAGAAGATTTACTTATTTCATAGTTAGCAGCATTTATATTGGACATATTTGAATTTTGTTTTTCAAAAATACTTAAATTACAGTATACGCACCTGTAAGAAAAAAATAATCAGATAAATACAATTTTATTTTTAAAAATAATTTTAGTGTATTTTTAGAGACGCTTACCTTTTCTAAATAAATTTGATGTATTCTTTGGAAATTAAGAACTAAGTTTGTGGAACCATTTGAAAAACACTTAGAAGAAATAATTCTGAAAAAGCATATATTAATTATTTACACTGAAAAAACTATTTGAAAAACATATACTAAGTTTGTGTTTTTCTTATAAGTGCTTATGCAGTAACTAGTTCAAATATAAATATTTAACTTCCTAAATTGTTTTTTTTAGAAAAAAGCACATGCACAGATTAGAATTTGGAAATTTTTAAGAGTATTTATTAAAAATCAATTCAAATAAAACACTAATATGAATTTTACTACCCTCTATCGCGGGAGTTATAACTTATCCACATTTATAAAAAAAATAGAAGTTTAGATTAATGGATTAAAAAAGAAAAACAAAATCCTGCTCCTGAAAACTAATTGTGGCTTTAAGACAAGTTTTATTATATACAACATTTTTACATGTTGGTATTTTACTTCTAATTTTTACTATTATTATTATTATTATTATTATTATTATTATTATTATTATTATTATTATTATTATTATTATTATTATTATTATTTTAAGTGTGAAAACTTTGTGATGCAGCCATAAAGGAGCTAAGTGTGGTGAAGATCATTGTAGATGAAATAGATGGGGAAAAATTATACTACAAGTACTCAGTAATAGAAGGAGGGAACCCAAACTATGAATCAACAAGCTACACATGCAAGTTTGAATTATCAGAAGACGGAGGGTGTTTGTGCAAACTCAGTGGTGAGTTCAAGACCATTGGTGATTATGAGCCCTCTGATCAAGAGAAGGTGCTAAGCAAGGAGGGCTTTCTCACCACCTTCATGGCCATTGATGCTTATCTTCAAGCCAATCCAAATGAATGTGCTTGAACTTTCCTTCTTTGTTTTCAATGAATTTTTTATCATGTTTTGTTTTTGTGTTTTTGTAGTACTGTTGTTTGTTGAATTGTTCAATTGGAAATGAAAGTTCTTGAGCTAGGGTTTCTGAGATGTCTATCAAACCAAGCATCAAAGTTTTTTGCGGAGCTTTCCTCCAATTAAGGACCTGATCAAAGATCTTTGATGCTCGGATGTGATAGAGTAATTATAGACGGATGATTTTTTTGTCGATTATCCTTTCTTGAAAACCTAGTCATTTATCTTAATTTAATGTGTTTCTAAACTCATATATATCCCTATTATCTATGTATTTGTGCAACATCTCTTCGATTCGAAACCCACAATTATAATGACTAAGCGATTAACGCATTTAACTCCTATATATGAGGTCAACAATTTGACTCACTGCCGGCAAGTTGTTGAGACATACATAAAATGTGTAATAGCCCAGCTACACATTAAAATAAAAAAAAAAAAAACAATGCTTCTTTTAGCTTTTAATGGCTTGAAAATATAAATTTAAATTGAATAGTGTTATTCATACTAAAATCTAAATATTGACAACTTTATTAAGAGCAATTATAATTTTCTACAAAAAAAATGCATGTGAGGGACTAATTAGACATTTCAAAGTATTCAGGGGGTGAAACAGGAAAAGAACAACTCCATTAACAAACTAAACCAGTTGTTTCATTCATCTGGCATCTTATTGGAAAAAAAAACAGAAACAACATCACTTGAAGTTTCAAACGTTTAAATTATGCCAACAGTTACTCACATTCAGTTGGCATATTATTGAAAAAAAAAAAAAAAAAGAAACAACATCACTTGAAGTTTCAAACGTTTAAATTATGCCAACAGTTACTCAGACTGGTGCATCAGCGCATGAAGAGAATTTCTCAAGGACAAACACTGGATCTCCCACCTTAACAATTTTGTCTTTGCCTGAACCAGTGAGTGATTCCTCGCACACTAGATATTGTCCGAAATAAACCTGTCAATCGATAAACAACTTTCGAACATCAAGTTCATGATTGCCGTAAATGCAAGCAAAGTTAACTCGATCTTCTCCGACAAATAAATGGGGCACTTATTTTTGTTTACCTTCCCTTGATGCTTCCCCTTCAAGTGCAAAACACGATCCAAGCGGAACTTCCTCAGAGTCACTGTTGGTTCAACCCCGCCTATCCCGTTTTCTTGGTTGATTGTCAGGACCTGGTGAACATGAATGTATTGAATTCAAGATGATTACAATGCTTAAATCGAATAGATTGTTTCGAGAGCATTATGAGTGGTGCCGATGGGCTGTTTATGCAGGTTCAAGAATTCAGTAGAAGTATGCAGCTCCATAGCATGCCAATCAATTTATGTAAGTGAGTGAATCATCGAAACTAGAGAATATTCTTTTTATCTGATTTGCCATTAATAAATACTATACGGTTGTCATACAAATTATATGAACTAACTTTTAACCGTACTCACTATCGTCTGTATTAATGGCCGCTGTGTTTCTACTCATTGTTGTCTCATCCTCAGTGAGAGTTTTGTCGTCTCATCTGTTAGAAGTATAAACTTGACTTCTTAGGAATTTGGAAAGTCAAATTGAAGTTTAAGAATAATGAAGAGTTTTTCAATAAGTTTCTTAGAAGTTATGCTAGTAGTTATATGTTTGTTATTTGAAGAGTCATGGATAAACGGGTGTGTTAAGTGGAAGAGTTTTAGATTGCTAAGAGTTTTGTAAAACCTATTTAAATGGCTATCTTTGTAGTGTTTTTATCATGAAATAAAGTGAATAAATATTTCTTTTTAAAAGTTGCTCCTCTTTGAAAATAGTGTTTTGGAGGGAATATTTTGAGGGTCCACTATAGCTTCCAGCATCATCCTTATGATGAGTTTTCTCATGGGTCACATTCATCTTTGACATAGTTCATCTCTTCTCGTTTTTCTCGGGTGCTCGTCGGGATCATTGTTATGGACAGGCTCCAAGACCGAGTTCCTGATGGCGATGGGATTGTTCTTAAAGTTCCTATGCTACAGGAATCAACTGTCGACTTCCAATGTGTACTAGTTGGATGTTTCCTGACAGATCGTCCCGTCAACCAAGGTCGGATGTACAGTGGGGGCAACTGCTCCCACTGAATTTCAGAAAATTCAAAGATAGTTATGTAATTTTTTTTATTTTTGCAATTTGCCCCTTTAAAACCGAGAAATAAAACATATACAAAAATAATTATAAATTTTTCTGAATACTTATATGAAAGTTTTCATTTAATAAACTTTAATTTTTAATTCGATTTCCCCGTTCCCAACTAAGAATCCCAAGTTCCCAGCCCTTAATCCTATCTTCTGATTCTTCTCTGTCTGAGACTTTGAGCGTTTCTCCTTTCACCGTCCGAGCGTGTCTCTCCGTTTCTCTTTGGATAGCCTCTTCTTTCTCGGTTTCTCTTCTATCAGTCCCTATATTCATTCATCTTAGCGAGTTGGTGATCAGATACAGACCATCTGGTCATCTTCAGGTTTTCGAGTCTTCGACACTCCTCCACCAGTGAGCAGGTTAACAACGACGCAACGCCGGCGAGTTTTTATTATTTTGTTTTTGAGTCGATTTTGTTACTTTGGATTGAATGTTGATTGTGTAACTTGTGTTCGATTGTAGTTGTTTTTTGTGTTGAATGTTGACTGTTGCACTAGAATGAATGCTTTGTGCATTGAATTCTTGTGATTTATTGAAATATTTCATTCAAATGCCTCCATGTTTCAATTTAGTTTATTTTTTTAGTCTAATGTTTCTATGAATGATCACTTTGGAGTTTGGACTACTTATTTTTTTGATAACTCTACAATGTG
This sequence comes from Dioscorea dumetorum, assembly GCA_902712375.1. Taxonomy (NCBI): domain Eukaryota; kingdom Viridiplantae; phylum Streptophyta; class Magnoliopsida; order Dioscoreales; family Dioscoreaceae; genus Dioscorea; species Dioscorea dumetorum. The sequence continues at coordinate 1,968,838 of CACTHL010000847.1, forward strand.
AATGAAACAATACAATCTAACCTTCTTATATTCTAATTGAAATTTCTTGAATTTGAATATAACAAATAAATATTACTTTACTTAGAACCTAAAATAAATAATTTTAAAATCATGTTAGGATATATTTTCTTGATATTTAGAAATTATTTAAACTAGATTAAACTATTTATTGGAATTAGATATGGACAAATATCTTGTCAAAAGAAAGACAATTTTGGAGGAATCATCCGGTGTCAACACTAGTGACTCTCAACCTTTGCGAAAAAAATTTCAGACTATCATCCCAATGAGAGAGTCAAGGTTAGAAGGGCTTATCTGTAAAAAAAGTCCATGTCAACCTCACACACATAATTGGCATTTGGGTCCCCCGTGAGGACGCTTCGCAAGTGGCGAGAGTTCGAATCCTCGGGGTGAGGGCGCATGTCTGAGAATTGTGAGCACGAACTGTGGGTGATACCAGCGCCCATGTGTGCGCGGCCCCACAGGCCGCAGTCGATGTATGCGCACGCCCTTGTCTTAGTTTAGCGGGCCCATTAAGGGTTTCGTTCTTCTTGACAAAAAAAAAACCTCACACACATAATTTTTCACAAAAGAAAATTGGTAAGGCACTCCGTCGTTTTAATCCCTCATGGTTCAAAGATTATGGTAATTGGTTAGAATACAGTATAGAGAAATATGATACTTTTTGCTTGTGTTGTTATCGTTATAGACCAAATATCGGAGAGCAAGCAAGTGGTGATTCTTTTGTTTTGGAGGGGTTCACAAATTGGAAAAAGAAAGAAAGATTTGATATTCATGTTAAAGGTCCTAACAGTGCTCACAACCAAGCATGGAAGAGGTGTCAAGATTTGTTAAATGAAAAGCAACATATCCAATTTTCTTTTCCAAAGCAATCCGATCAAGCACGAGAAAATTATAGAGTTCACTTAACTGCAACACTTAATTGTATTCGGTTTCTCTTATGTCAAGGTTTGGCCTTTCATGGTAAAGATGAAACAGAGAGTTCTCATAATCAAGGAAATTTTCTTGAACTTCTTAGATTTCTTGCCAATCACAATGAAACTATCAAAAGTGTTGTTTTGGAGAACGCATAGGGAAATTCAAAATTAATAGCGCATGATATTCAAAAAGACATTGTCCAAGCTGCTGCAATTGAAACTACTAATTCTATCATGAAGGATCCTGGTGATGGATTTTTTTCCATTTTACTTAATGAATCTCGTGATGTTTCAGTCAAATAACAAGCAGCAATGTGGATTCCAAGGGCCATATAATTGAACGTTTTCTTGGTCTAATACACGTTAGTGACACAACCGCTTTATCATTTAAAGAAACTATTGAGTCAGTGTTCTCTAAGCATAATTTGAGTATGTCAAGGATGCGTGGGCAAGGCTATGATGGAGCAAGTAACATGCAAGGAGAATTCAATGTCCTTAAAACTTTAATCATGAAAGTGAATGCATCTGCTTATTATGTCCATTGTTTTGCTCATCAACTGCAATTGGCACTCGTAGCTGTGTCAAAGAATCATGTTCAAATTGCATTGCTCTTCAACATTGTCACAACATTGTATATCCATTGGTGTACTTGTTTGTGAAGTTAGCTTTGATATTGCCCGTTTCTACTGCATCAGTTGAAAGAGTTTTTTCCGCCATGAAGATTGTGAAAAATCGCTTGTGCAACTGAATGGGAGATTCTTGGATGAGTGATTGTTTGATTACATACATAGAAAAAGATATATTTTGTACTATTGATAATGACAAAATCTTTCGTCATTTTCAAACTATGAAAACACGCATAGAGTAATTGTAATATTTTACTTTCACATGAAAAAGTTTTAATGCACTTATGTTTTACTATTTATATTTAGTATTACTTTGCCCCCACTGAATGAAAATTTTGAATTCACCCCTGACGTCAACCCCCAGGCGATAAAGAATACTCTGGCCAATGTGTGGAGACCTTTGAAAGGAGTTCGTACACTGATTCTCAGTCCAAATATTTTCTTATTCAAAGTTTTTCACACCTTCGACTTCAAGCGAATAACAGAAGCAAGTCCGTGGACCTTCAACAACAAAATGCTTATATGGAGACAACTACAACCTACCCATTAGCTATATGATGGAGCCAGTGGCTCGCCAGTTGGGAAATTCTTTAGGTCAATTCATACTTTGTGACCTAACCAATCCTGGTGATGGGTGACAGGAGTTCCTTCGCATTCGTGTACGGATAGATGTCATGGTACCACTGAAGAAAGGGTTAAAAATCATTGTCGGGGGCGACTAGATCACGACGCTAGTGAAATATAAACGATTACCTCAATTATGTTTCTATTGTGGTCTTATTGGGCATATCGAATATGGGTGTCATGCATATTTCAGTTTATCCAACAAGTCGACAACGAAGCCATTCTCATCGAAACTCCGTGCACCTCCGCGCCGCCGAACGGCGGAGCATACTAGTCATCCATGGCTTCGAGATTCGGGTGATGATTCGAAATTCGAAACGACGGTTTCATGGCCATCCATCCAATGCAGCCCATCACCCGCTTTCTCAGTCCCAACGTCGAGCATCTCACGAAGCAGATCTGTCCACGTCCACTCCACTAGCCACTAACACGCATTATCCGCGTGGCTTGGAGGCATTCACTCAACCTCAGCCACACATCTCCCAGGCATTACAGCCCTAAAACATTACGGTGCCTCCTCAAATCCCACGCGCATCATCAGCCATCATCCTCGAGAATCCTCCGCCAACCCTGTGAGAGAATCCTCCGCTAATACCATGCGTTTTTTCCGCCATCATCCGCTTAGCATATCATGCGCACCCTCGACGTCCTCTCGTGAAGTTTGGCCACCAGCCACGCTCGCCGTCAACATCCGCTCGCAAGTCTCACGCAACCTCGACGTCCGTCCGTTCGGATTCTGATGTTGATGCCACGTCCAATACCAATTCCGAGAACTTTACGACCCCAAAAACGGGACCTGGCTTCCAGGCTCACCTACATCAATGATTCTCCTAAGCTGGAACTGTCGGGGATTGGGCAACTCCATAACAGTTCAGGAACTTCGGGACCTAGTGTCCTCCAATAAGCTCGAATTAGTTTTCCTATTAGAAGTAAAAGCGACTCGTTCGTTCATGGAACGGGTCAAAACTCATCTTGGGTTTCACTCTCTTTTACGTGAAACCATATAATCACGGTGATGGCTTAGCTTTGATGTGGAAAGATTCATCGGAAGTCCAATTACTTAGTTTCTCCACGTTTCATATTGACACAAAAGTTAGGATTCAACAACATGACTGGCGTCGATTCATAAGCTTTTACGGCCACTCTGTTCAAGCTCGCCAAAGTGACTCTTGGCAGTTACTTCGTCATCTACATGGTGTTAGTTCTATTCCATGAATGTGTTTTAGCGACTTCGATGAAATCCTATCGTTGTGTAAGCAAAAAAGGGGTAATCTGCATCCTTTATCCCTTATCTCAAACTTCAAAGAAGCGATATTGGACTGCTCGCTCCTGGTCCTTCCTATGGAAGGACCAAAATTCATGTGGGAATGCGGCCGAGGATCGACGCGGTGGATTCAAGAGAAACTCGATCGGGTTTTGGCCACACAGTTGGTTACAACAATTTTCCGATCTAAAATTATCCAATATTCCAATTGTAAGTTCTGACCACTCAGCCTTGCTCCTTTCTCTTGACAATGGTCGTGCTTTCAGGAATAAGGGTTTTAGATTCGAAAATGTATGGCTTGCCGAAGAGGAGTGTCATAAGCTCATCAAATCTGATTGGTCCAGCTCACCCTCCCTCAATGTCCCATCGCGGCTCCAAGGTTGCGGGAAAGTGTTATGGGAGTGGGCCATAATCAACGTACGAAGTTTCGGAGTAACTTGGCTTTCCATCGACAGCGACTTCACCTCTTTCAAGACAACCGAGATGAAGCATCGATCCAACAATTCCAATTACACCAAAGCAACATTTCATCTCTCCTTCACCAACAACAATTATATTAGAGTCAAAGAGCAAAAGGTTTTTCGCTGAAGAATGGTGACTCTACCACCCGAATGTTTCACCAAGTCGTGTCAACTCGTAGATATAAAAATACCATCTCGCACCTTCACAACCAAACTGGGACACGGTTAAAGGATGGAGTTGGTCTTGGGACCACATCCACACTTCATGGAACTTTTAACATCGTCAAGGTGTAATGTGGAGACATTCCAAGGGTTGATTCGTGCAAAGGTGATAGCTGCACAAAATACATCTCTCATGGTTGACTTCACTCCCAAAAATATCGAAAAGGCCCTTTTTCTATGAAACCAAACAAATCCCCAAGACCCGATGGCTTCAATCCAGGATTTTTTTCAAAAATCTTGGGCTACTATGGGCACGAATATCTCCGCATTTTGCGTTTCTTGTCTCCATCTTCGTCGTCTAACAATCGGCCTCAACGCCACCACATTGGTGCTCTTCCCTAAGAAGCACAGTCCTGAACAAGTAACCGATCTCCGGCCAATCTCTGTGTAACGTTCTCCTCAAAATAATGTCTAAGATGGTTGCTAATCGAATGAAACACATCTTGTATTCAGTGATCTCAGAGACTCAATCGGCTTTCATACTGGGAAGGCTTATCTCGAACAATATCATGCTCACTCATGAACTCTTGTCACTATATGAGGCGCAAGACTCAAGGGAAAACTGGGGTTGCCGCTATCAAATTGGACATGTTTAAAGCGTACGATAGTGTGGAGTGGGAGTTCTCGCGGTTCATGTTGAAATCCCTACGACTTGCCGGTGAGTGGATTGATCTTCTTATGGTGTTTGCCACGGTGGAATATAAAGTTCTAGTGAATGGTGTCCTCTCGGTGCCTATTCAACTGTCTTGGGGAATCCACCAAGGTGATCCAATATCCCGATATTTATTTCTTTTTTGCGCCAAACGTCTCTCGGCATTATTCCATTATGTTGTCCATCAAGGTTTTATCCATGTGTGTCGTGTGGCTCGTCAAGCGCCGGAGATTTCTAACTTATTCTTCGCGGATGATTGCCTTTTGTTTTGCCGAGCTACAGACTCAGAATGTTGTAGCGTTATGGAGTGTCTTCGCTCATACGAGATGGCATCCAGTCAAAGGGTGAATATCTCAAAATCGTCCACATCTTTTAGCCGCAATTTTCCCATCAACTCTCAAGTAACCATGGGCTCCATCTTGGGTATTCTAATGGTTCCATCTCACCAAAATTATTTGGGTCTTCCAATGGTGATCAGGTGTAAAAAGACGGTGGCTTTCCGGTTTATGGTGGACCGGACATGGAGGAAGTTGCACGGATGGAAACGTAAGTGCTTATCCCAAGTTGGTAAAGAAATTTTGTTGAAAACCGTTGCTCAAGCTATGCCTACATATCTTTTTGGCATTTTTCCCTTTCTGAAAACTTTGTGCAAAGAACTTGAATTATTATTTAACAAGTCTTGGTGGGATCGCTCTTTATCGACTTCGAACGGTTTACATTGGTGTTTGTGGGATAAATTATGTGTTCCAAAGGATCGGGGTGGATTGAGATTCCGAAGACTTCACGAATTCAACCTTGCTATGCTATGTAAGCAAGCGCGGCGTTTAGTGCAAAACCCGGACTCATTGGATGCTAGATTATATAAGGCTCGCTACTACCCCTCCACCGACTTTCTTCAGGCATCCAAAGGAAATAGCCCGAGTCAAATATGGAGTAGTGTGTTGGCTACACAAGAGTTATTGAATGGGGGATTGACTTGGCGAATTGGAGACAGTCAAATATGCTGGTTTGGCATGATCCATGGCTTCGCGTCGCTGGTGACACACGTATACATTGTACCACTCCTGCCGACCTTGAAGGTACTCTTGTTAAACATTTATTTTACCCTAATAGAAAAGAGTGGGATGTTGATCTTCAACATAATCTTTTTTCCGTAAAGGAAGTGAATCTAATCCAACAAATACCACTATCAGTGCGTGTTATAGAAGACAAACAAGTTTGGTCCTTCTCTCCTTCCGGTTCATATACAGTAAAAAGTGGGTACCGATGTGCTATACAACCATCTTTCCAAAGTTGGGCATCGGTCTCTCCAGTTTGGCAATCAACATGGAAGCTGGATATTCCTCTCAAAATCCGCACCTTCCTTTGGCGCACTCGCCATGGCTACCTTCCTACACGCTCGAACCTCTGGTTACGCCATGTCATTGATGACCCATGTTGCCCTTTTTGCCGTCGCCATGAGAAAACTATTATCCACGTGTTTGTTGAGTGCCATCATGCACATGAGGTTTGGGAGGAGACATCGGTGGGTATACTGGCAACAAGCTTTCATGAGTAGTGGGGTGCGGTTTTATCTCATATACTAGCGCAACAACAAACTTCCATTGCAGCGATTTTGTGGGCTATATGGTCAAGCCATAACAAGCTTATTTGGGAACAAAAATCGCTCACTTCAGCGAGAACACCATTCACATGGGATGGCTATTTCTTCATCAATGGGCATCCGTGCAACTTCGACCTCAAACCAGTACCACTCCGATGTCTCACTCACCGTCCGCTTGGACAAGACCGGCTATTGAGCGCCTTAAGCGTAATGTTGATACGGCAATTTTTCATGATATTTTCAAGTGCTCTTTTGGCGCGGTAGTCCGAGACGATGCCGGCAAATACTATCGTGTGGTGAATGGGCCAATCCCATTTAATTCCAAATCTACAATCGTGGAAGCATTAGCTTGCCGGGCCGTTTTACAATGGTTGAGTCACTGGCATCTAGATCGTCTTGACATAGAGTCGGATTCACAATTACTAATTCGTGGGGTCCAAAAGTCATTACTATCCGACGGTTCGATCTTGGGTATGCTTGCAGGTGATTGCATTAGTCTAGCAAGTTCATTTGAGGATATTCATTTTAAGTTTGTTCGTTGGTCTCACACGGCCCGTTCTTTGGCTCATGATGTTGATTCTTGGTCAGACTGTAAGGAGTGGATTAATCATCCCCCTCCTTTTATCTCTCATGACTTTGTTTCTAATCTAATATAAGAATTGCAAGTTTTTTTCAACAAAAAAAAAAAACTTTTAACCTTAAACATACATCAGACAAAATTTGGAAAATATACTTCCAAACAAGAAAAAGTTTCATTTGCAGATCTAATTAAAGCTAATGGTTCACAAAAGGAAGTGGAATATGTCACATTGATTGAGTATTTGTTGTATTGCATATACGATACACTAAGTTAGTGACGCAAATAAATAAAAAATCCAAAGAATTAGAAGTATTGATAATGAAACACTGATAAGCATGATCAGTTACCTTACAACGAGAGCATAACCTGACTCCATTAAACCTCAGCCTGTTTATCTTCACTGATTTACATAGATCTTCAGAAAATGGTTCACATCCATCAACAAGAATACTGAAAATTCATTTGAACTAGAGTTAATATAGACAAATAAACAACAAACTATCTCTGCTTTATTTATTTTTTTTCATTGTAATGCATACTTTGGTCTGAAACGATTAATTGGAACTGGTTCACCAAGAAGTCCATTCAATGCATCAAGTGATCCCTACAGATCCAAAGTCAGAACAACAATAACTGCTCCTGATAATGAGAATATTATGTCTGCAGGCTTCCATTATTAATGCAGCTAACCTGGGATATCAGCAAGAAAGGGAACTCGTCAGAAAACATGGTCTTGTATCCTTGGGCATATTTGGGCTCCACATATCTGGTTTGTGAAGCTGCAGAAAATGTGACCAAGAAAGCTTCAGACAGTTTCCAAATTTAGTTAAAGAATCAAATTTGTAAAAACTCACATCAACAGAATTGTAAAATAAAGAAACCCAGATTGCCAGCGTTCATGTTAACCCTAGTCTAAAAATCTGGATGATGTTTAATGATTTTACAGAGGGCTTGAAGGAAAGGCGTCATCTTTTAAACCAAAAATGCTTATTCTTCAACAGACATGACTTTTAAGGAGCGCTTTTGATCCCACATGCCTGAATTGCACACCTATTATCAATAGTGTATTGAATATTTCTATTAGGCGCATGCCAAATCACGACCACAATCTATAGGAAGGCAATGATCTTTATGGCATGGAAAGTTTGACGTTTTGAGGAACAAAACCACTCTGGAAACTATATAGTTCATGCCTTACACAGATGATAAACGAATAGACATAGCATCTAAACTGACACAAGATTGTAGGAAACTGAGATTGCAAAAATATAATTATATTTCCTACAGAAGCCTTGAACATGCATACTGTGCAAAAAACTAGGCCGATCTGTCTCAAATGCAAAATTAGTGCCACTAAACAGACAGAGATTATAATAAGATTTTCATATTGAGAGTCCTCTTGACCTCATCCACTTATGAGGATTATAATCCTGCAAAAACAATTAATAACCACTTCAAAACTAACAAATATAAGAAGACAAGTAATTTGCTGAAATATCCTAGTAAAGACTCGGTAATTGAAATGAATTCCTAGGAAACTTGAGCTAAAGCTCATATAATACCTACCAAATACTTACGGAAGGACAATGCAGAATACTAAATCCAGATAAATCTCAGACAACGAGAAGAAAAATCCCATTAATCACATCAGATGAGCAGAAGAAATTGCAAGTCTTCAATAGATCACTAAGTTGGAAAAACTAACAGGTATTAAATCGCACTAAACGGCTTGGCTTCCCAATGAAATCAGAAAACCATTTGGACGCTTCATCTCCTTCATCGAAGGCAGAACCAGTCCACTCCCAAACAGAGACGCCATCCGTCACTTTGCATGTTTTTTTTAAAGGAATCTTTAAAATGTCCATTCCAGGGGCTCGTATTACTGCAAAATATGAAAGAAAAAATAAGGAAAAATGATAACATCTAGGTATATACTGCAACAGAAAGAAATATACAATTGCCATATCAATTTATGCCACCAGGAAACACACAATTTTTACAACTTAACAATTAGAAAGCTCCGCATGTAATTACAGAATTTCAAATTATGATACTCGTAGAGATGGAGTCAAAGATAGTGTACCTTAGAAGCAAGGAGAATGACAGTAGAAGGAAGAACATGAAATTTGGCTTACGTATGATTAGACTTTTATGAACCGAAGTATGATACAATAAACTGTTATCCAGCATTTAAGTGAATTGAGAATCAGTTTCTTTAATTTGAAGAATTGAGACAAGCATATGTTTAAATGAAGGTTTTCCTTACCCAAATTTGAGCTTCCAACAGGCTCCCAATCCTCATCAAACGCATACTCCGGCAGCTCTACCTGAACCAAAGCAAGCCTGGGTTCCACGTGCTGCGTAAAAGCCCTACCTTTGCCATTCACAACCATCCACTGTCTATCCCATCGGAACCCTAACAGCAAGCAGATCCAAAACCAAACTCATAAGCAAGCACTGAGCACAAATCAGAGAAAGAAACAGTGAACAATTGGTGAGCTACCAGTCGGTGAGATCGGTGCTTGCGGTACAGAGATACCACGGCAAGATTTGATGGGGTAGATGAAGATGGAGGCCACCTTGGCATGCGCTTCTTCTTGAGCCATCATCGAAGAAGCGAAAAGGGAAAGGCTTCATCTTCTCTTCCTTGAAACCATATAAATACGAACTTTGTCGAGTTTTGATTGGCGCGTAAAAACTTTAATTTAAATCCAAATGGGTATCTAATTTTGATTCTTTATCGCTGTAAGTTAGCATTTGTTTAATTTAATGTCTGATTTTTGCTCTACCGGCATGAGACTCCCAAGCATTGTGGAGGGTAATGTCTGATTTTGCTCGAGTTCGAATTCTCGGGGTGAGAGTGCATGTCTGAGAATTGTGAGCACGAACTGTGGGTGGTACCAGCGCCCATGTGTGCGCGGCCCCACAGGCCGCAGTCAAGGCATGCGCACGCCCCTGTCTTAGTTTAGCGGATCCATTAGGAGTTTCGTTCTTCTTGACAAAAAAAAAATGTATGATTTTACTCACACTATGGAATTATAAAAAGTTTATTTTTTCTTGTGTAACATGCTATACAAAATTTGAACTTGTTTTTATGTCTAAAGCTAACACAAGGGCCCACCTTAGGAACTCACTTAAAAAGAATTAAAAACAAAAGAATGGAAGGTGCTTAACAAGTGTATTTCACCATCAAAAAGTTGGTTTCACAAATGAAATACTAACATGCTCAACATGACTGGGTAGACCGAACAAGATACAAGTCATTTGAATATTCAACTTTCGAAGACATCATTGTCAGGCCCTAACATTATATTTAGTGATTGTCAGGCCTGGCACACACAGATAGTGCATCACACTGCAATTACACAACACATATGTTATTATGGTGTGAATTACTTTACTGCAATAGACTTAAATTAGTTGTGTTTGATATTTTAAATTTAAACATGTTTAAACTTACTGCGAAGGGTATTCTAACTTTCTAGGGTATTCTGGCTTGCTATGACACAATTATTTAGAAAAATTATGTTAGTTGGGTAGAAAAATTATTACTCCATCATCTACGGTACTCTGAGTTACTGCCACACATTTATTTCTAATATCCACTTCATAATTATTCACATACACGGTGGGTGAAGTTGAAGGAATGGCAGGGTACATAGACTATTGTTGTACAGACCAACTGTCAAGGTTAGAACTTATATCTATGGCCACAGAGTTTGGATTAGATGTGGAAAAATGCAGTGTTTGGTGGTTAGATGCAGCTAATGCAGTAAGAGGGCAAAAAGAAATAAAAAGTGACCTAGATGCCCTTCAAATGATGCCAATGCTTAATGAACTGGACATACTGGTTGCACTGATGAGGATGCAGGGATGGAAGATGAAGAAATTGCAAAGGATGCTAATTTAGAAAGTATTTTACTTAAGCAGAGGGGTGAAGGGGCAACAAATCATGATGAAAGTGAGTTCTATGATTCAAATTATAGTCTTAATGGAGAGTCATATGAGGAGCATGTGGACAACCCTGCAAATGCTATAGTTGCTGTAGAAATGGAAGAAGTACAAGGGGAGGAAAGGGTTAATGCTGATGTAGAGTCAGATTATGCAAGGTCTAAAGAGTTAGAGTCATGTTTTTCTATAAATGAGGAGGCATTAATTCTTGCTGATCCTAAATATGCTAAATTTAATGATGGAACTGATATGAAAAACCCCCCATTTTAAGATTAGCATGAAATTTAGGAATTTCAAACAATTTAAAAAGGTTGTAAGGAACTATGGGATCAAGAATAGATATGTAATGAATTTCTAGCCAAACAATAACAAAAAAAAAAATGCAAAGCTTACTGCAATGAAGGCTGTCCTCTCTACTTATGGGCTTCACCCATGATCAAGGATAGAATAACAATTCAGATTAAGGCTGGGGTTTTAGAGCATGAGTGTGCAAGAGACCATGTCAACAAACATGTCAATGCAGATTGGATAACAAGGGCTTACCTAGAGCAGTTTAGAGCAGACCCTGCTTAGATAATTGCCGACATCATACAAGCTGTCAAGAGCAACGAGGAAATTAACATTAGTAAACTCAAAGCCTATAAGGCCAAGTGTGTTGCACAAATGTAACTTATTTTATATTTATTTATTTATTTATTTATTTTTTTGACTCCTTGATCTTCCATTGTGATTCCACATTATTATATATGGCAACTTACTATGTTTTCTTTTCCTTTTTCCTTTCATGGGGTAATTCTTTATGGTCAAAGGCTCATAGATGGTGATGAAGAATCCCATATGCTAAGGTTATTTAATTACAGGATGGAGTTGATGAAGACCCACCCTGGCTCAACCATAATTGCATAATGTGATGATGAAGGTGTCTTTGATTGGCTATATGTTTATGCCTCTCTCCACTAAGATTAGGTTTTCTGGCAAGTTGTGGGAAATTAATTCCATTAGATGGGTGTTTCTTGAAAAGAGTGTATGGAGAGTAGCTATTGTGTGTTGTTGGGACAGATGCAAATGACTGCATCTATCCCATTTCTTGGGTTGTAGTGAACAAGGAAAACAAAGTTAATTGGAAGAGGTTTTTGCAGGTTCTGACTAAGGGTTTATCTACTTTGATATGCAACCTTGTAGTATATGTAGAAAATGATACAATTGTCAGCAACTCTGTAGGTTCTGGCTCAAGATCCCAATATTTCAATTAGCAAACAATGGGCTTTCATGACAAACAGGCAAAAGGTGAGTGAATTCTATTGGTGGTTAATTACTTCAATTTATTATATCATAACCTGCATTGATTTTTAGTTAAACATCTTTCCTCCCCTCTTCCTTGCTTTGGTCATGTGTCATGATGTGTGCAAACATCTAAAAAATATCATTTCATAGGGATTAATGCCTACAATTGCAGAATTGTTCCCCCATAGTGAGCATAGCTGTTGTGTTAGACATATTCACACCAACTTTAGGAAGAACTTTAGGGGCAAAGCACTTGAGAACCAATTGGGGCCTGCCCTAAGGCCACTAACATCCCTGCATTTGATAAAGAAATAGAAATTCTAACAAGACTGTCTGTGGGAGCATATGGTTACATGAAAAAATTGAACCCAAACACTGGAGTAGGTCACACTTTGAAACTAAGTTTAAATGTGCTATACATTAAACAATCTTTGTGACTTTTCAATAGTCATATCTTAGAAGTCAGGATCAAGGGGTCATTACAATGAATGAGATGATTGGGACATAATTGATGAAAAGAATTCAAAAAAGGAAGGATGCCATGAAGAAAGTAACATCAATGCAATGCCCTATGATAGTTAAGAAGCTTGAAAATTTCAAACAATTGAGCTGGTTCCATAACACAACATGGTCAAGGGGGACAAATATCAAGTTGTTGGATCTGATAGTCAATTTGTGGTTGATAAAAAAGAGTGCAATTGCAATTGTAGGAGATAGCCTATGTGCCCATGCAATCTCAGTCCTATACATACTATAACAAAGAAAAATCTAAAAATCATTTAAATGTCTGTTACAAAGTAAGCAACTTCATGGAAATATATAGCCACATATTAAACCCAACCCATTACAAAGATTCATGTCCAAAAAGTGATCAAGGACAAATCATCCCACCTGAACCAACAAACAAGTGAAGAGGCATGAAAACTTTGCGTAGGAGAAAAGAAGATGGAGAAAATATTGGCTTCACAAGTGGTAAGGTCATCAAGAAAGGTGCCAGTATGAAATGCAATTTGTGTGGTGCAACATGACACCAAAAAAGATACCATGGAATTCAGGTTAGTACACACCCAATCTTCTCAGTCGTGATGTGAAGTGCATGTGTTACCACTGAGGTCCTATTATTTTCCTTGTCTGGTAGGAAAACAAAGGTAATTTAAGGGGTGAAATACATAGAAAACCAACTCACATGGTTCCTCGCTATTGGAGATATCATCCATTTTAAATTAGTGCCATACCACCTAACTGTAAATTGCATATGGCAAGGCTGATACTTTGGGATCCAGCTTTTCATATAAAGAGGGTGCAACAAGTCAACAACCCTCAGATGGTCCCATGCAACAAGTGACTACTGCAACCAGCAATCCTATATAACAAACTTTTATTGTGCATGCTAACAAATGTAATTATTTTTTCAAATATTGCAGAGCTGGTCAACCCTTCATTGGAGGAACATCTACAGTGGAATCTGAAGTGAGCACACCTCGTTTTGTAATTGCATTTGTTTTGCCTCAATAGTTTAATGCTGTATGATTTTAATAATTCCATGGTGTTTGTCAACGGCCTTTGGGTCAATTGGCATTTGGGTCCCCCGTAAGGACGCTTCGCAAGTGGCGAGAGTTCAAATCCTCGGGGTGAGGGTGCATGTCTGAGAATTGTGAGCACGAACTGTGGGTGGTACCATCGCCCATGTGTGCGCGGCCCCACAGGCCGCAGTCGAGGCATGCGCACGCCCCTGTCTTAGTTTAGCGGGCCCATTAGGGGTTTCGTTCTTCTTGACAAAAAAAAAATAATTCCATGGTGCATATATTCATTCCACCTTCTTCATTGTGTGTAATTAGCACATGATCATTGTTTTAATAATGATATGGTTCCCATTGTTTGTAGATTGTTAGTTTCTGTTCAAACAACAGCTAGCAGGGGAATTCATTTGATTAGACAAGAAATCATCAAAAGCACAATAACAATGACATGTGCAATAAAGGCTGCAGAGGATTTCAACCAATCCTCACAAGAGCCTATAACACAAATGAAAAAGGGAACTAACAGCTGTAGAACAAGCTTCAGAGGACCTTTCACCACAGGTTAATGCTGCTAGTGCTTAGGTTATTTTTAATGTTTCAGTGTCCATGGTTGCTGAATTTAATTAGGTATTTTTCTAACATGTTAGCTGAGTTTTCATATTGTTTGTCCATGGCTTTCATGTACAGACACTACACAGAGAAACACCTTCAAGACAAGCTTATTTGAGGATGTAAGAATCAAACATAGGAGAAGGGAAACAAACAAGGTCAAAGACAAAGGATGGCAGAGAATGTAACCGGGCAGGAGATGCTGACAAGAGGAGAAAAGTATGGGTGCCCCCAAGGAGTTGAAGCCCTTACCAGTGCAGCTGATCTTTATAAGAGTGCTCCCTGAGACACACCCATAGATGTTTGGAGTTTTTCTTTTTTTGTGATTGGGTAAAGTTGCAGCTTTACAAAATCTACAATCATTGATCAATTTTGTGAAACTTGGGGTTTATGTAGTGTCATTTTCTATGTTTTTTTTTTTTTTTTTTTGTCTGAATATGCATATCTATAACATTATAGTACTTTCAATGACACCAAGGAAAAATATCATGTAAACCCTCTGGTTTAATGGATTGCTTTAATATAAATTTATACTAGAGTCGCAGTTACAACTTTACTTGAATTTGTAGACTCAAGTGAACTTAATTATGTCACTGCATTCAGATTCAACATAAATCCAATATTAGTTTGCTCTTTTTTTTTTATTCGCACTATTCTGAAAGTACAAATTAAATGTTTTATTTAATCAAAAATCAAACCTTTAATGTTTCAAAATACCAGCTTAGTTAGGTTTTTATCTCTGAAGCAATGATTCACTCAAATGCAACCATGGTTGTGAATACAACTGAGAAGAAAAAAAAATTCTTGCAATGATTAATAAAGAATACAAGAATAATTAAAACAATAACCAGAAATGATAAGACAAAGAAAACCCCATATGTGAATCCCAACAAACAAATCAACCAAATTTGTGTAGCAAGTTAAAAGGACCTCTAAGCCTCAGGTTTTTTGGTGTTTATTTCGGGAAAGATTCGAAATCAAGCCTTACAGTTCACACAAATGAAGGTTTAGATGTATTAAAGTATTAACTCCCCGCATGTACTTGTCACTGATTTCTTTTGAATAAAAGGTGCTTGTCGTCTATTTATAAACACAAATTAATGTAGCAATGGTTTACTTCTCTTTGTTAGTGTTAATATAGGGACCCACCACCCTAACTTCTCCATAACAGCTGTTGAGGGGAAGATTTAGTATGGGTATATAAGCTAGAGGGAACTCACTCCCGCAGGCGATGTAGGACTAATGGACCTAGTTAATCATGCCTTCCCAACACCCCCTCTGGGCCAACAGCGGATGCGGTACCCAAGATCCTAGCCATAGCACAGCCCCAGATACCTAGGTTCTGATACCATGTTAGATAGGGACCCACCACCCTAACTTCTCCATAACAGCTGTTGAGGGAAAGGTTTAGTATGGGTATATAAGCTAGAGGGAACTCACTCCCGCAGACGATGTGGAACTAATGGACCTAGTTAACCATGCCTTCCCAACACCCCCTGGGCCCACAGCGGATGTGGGACCCAAGGTCCTAGCCACAGCACAGCCCTTGATACCTAAGCTCTGATACCATGTTAATATAGGGACCCTAACATTTTGAGGGGAAGGTTTAGTATGGGTATATAAGCTAGAGGGAACTCACTCCCGCAGGCGATGTGGGACTAATGGACCTAGGGGTGTTGGGAAGTCATGGTTAACTAGGTCCATTAGTCTCACATCGCTTGCGGGAGTGAGTTCCCTCTAGCTTATATACCCATATTAAACCTTTTCCTCAACAGCTGTTATGAAAAAGTTAGGGTGGTGGGTCCCTATCTAACATGGTATCAGAGCCTAGGTATCTGGGGTTGTGCTATGGCTAGGATCTTGGGTGCCGCATCCGCTGTGGGCCAGGGGGGTGTTGGGAAGGCATGGTTAATTAGGTCCATTAGTCCCACATCGCCTGCGGGAGTGAGTTCCCTCTAGCTTATATACGCATACTAAACCTTCCCCTCAACAGCTGTTATGGAGAAGTTAGGGTGGTGGGTCCCTATCTTAACATGGTATCAGAGCTATGGCTAGGATCTTGGGCCCACGGTTATGGCCACACTTAGTCCCACATCGCCTGTGGGATGGACTTCCCTCTAGTTGATATACCACCACCAACCTTTCTCTGTAACTGCGATTATGTAGAAGTTAGGGTGGTGGGTCCCTGTCTTAACAGTTATAAGCCTCTTGCATAAATAAATCATTTTAGAGAGTACTTAATGTCATTTGATTTTATTATATGTTTATATCTTTTGCAAAACACTCCTATAATAGAATGACTCGGTCCTCACTATTGAAGATTTTTTTCTTACCATGGGCATTTATTTAACCCAAAAGTTTAAGCTAAAAAGATTAAAACCTCCGAACAATTAGTTACTCTAATATATTTTTTTTTCAATATACCAAACATATTATTTAGGTCCAATTCAATCTAAAAATTTAAGATAAGAAAATAAAATTTGGACTTATATATTTAAATTAACCAGTGTGTCACTATTAGTTGCTCTAACGAGGTGCACAAACGCAATAGTGCTTCTTTTCTTTCAAAAATCCAGGCATGCAAAAATCTCAATATGAAATGTCTTGAAAGTTACTTAAGAGAGTTCATGGACTATAGTGAAAATTTGGTAACCTCCTGCAATATCAACTGATTATAATAACCTACTATTAATCTCCTATAAAAATGTGCAATTTAATTCATATGGAGTAGTCTTGCAAAAATTACATCACAATTGAGTCATTTGCTGCTACAAATATTGGGCATGATAATAGCCCAGGGAAAAACTAATTCAATTTGACCACAATCTTAATGGTTAAAAGGTTAGCATTTGATTTATGCAGAAGTTGAGAGTTCAATTTCTTTTTAATGTACAATTGAAGCTTAAACAAGGATGGTTGTGTATAATATTTTATCCACATTGTTCAAAAAAATAATAATAATTCAACTAATAGCATCTTGATATATTAAAAACATGTCTCTTGCATAGAGTGTTTATTTAAAAGAAGATTAGAAAACAAAGTTAGAACCCACGCAATGTGAGAGCACAAATATTTATTAAATTTGTTCTATGTTTATGCATAACCATGATTTCTTTTTTGTAGGGAACACTTATCACCTATTTATCAAAAAAAAAAAAAAAAAACAGTTAAAGAAAAACTAATTCAATTTGAAGAACCTAGGGCAACATTCTTATTTCGATCAACTAAACAAACATAAAACTATTATTGTACCTTGAAACAGTGAATTTATTGATAAATTCTTCCATTAATAGTTGTGCAGCCTAGAAGGTGTGTATTAATAGTTGACATGCTCAATTTGGTGATATAATAAATTGTTTTGAATTTCCCATGTGTTTTCATGCTCAATTTGGTGATATAATAAATTGTATAGCACCTACTTCCCTCATGATCATGCAGGAATTCGAATCAAGTGGCTGTGGGTGCCAAACAAATGTGAAGGACTTTGCTCTCAACCTCATGAAATTATTTTTTTTATTTATTTATATTATTTTGAAAATGCGGACAAGTTTCAAACATATTAAGTCTCAGCCATGCATCGGGAGAGAGTTGAACCTTCTATCTTTCTGCATTGAAGTCAAATGTCTTAAATGCTTTGCTATTATGACAATAGCAATAGATTATTGGATAAGATGGATCTCAATCTATTTTAGTAATTATAAAAGATGGGATAACAAACAACTCACACCAGATAATCTAACTGCTAGAGATGCAATAAGCTTCCGACAGCCACGTGTATTTTTTTTACAAGGCAATTGAAACCGTGGATCATCTATTTTTTTAATGCTCCATCGCGACATCTGCATAGAACTATTTCACTGAGATAGTAGGGGCAACCAGTAGGTTGAACTCCATGGTGGATCTCGAGGATGGGTGGCACAGGAGCTTGGGTTATTTTTGGAGACTAATATGGTCCCTATTTTCAATAAAACGAAATGAAATTTTGGTGAGGAAATCTTAAATATCAGGACTTTTAAGTAATTCTCTCAAAAACATTATCTCTTGAGTAAGATTTTCAGTCCTCCAATTCTGGAGCTCTCTTTTAGTCACTGATCAGAATTCACTCCCAGTGGCCCAAAACCCTGACCCTATGAGGACGCTTCGCAAGTGGCGAGAGTTCAAATCCTTGTGGTGAGAGTGCATGTCTGAGAGCTGTGAGTACGAACTGTGGGTAGTCCCAGCGCCCACGTGTGCGCGGGCCCCACAGGCCGCAATCGAGGCGTGTGCACGCCCCTATATTAGTTTAACGGGCCCATTAGGAGTTTCATTCTTCTTGACCCAAAAAAAAAAAAAAAAACCCTGACCCTAGAATGCTAGCAATACAGCTTCCTTCTGGTCTTGTCATGAGATCCATCACCACCTTCTTTTTATGATTTCTTGCTACCACGCTGCAGGAAATCACTGCCAACCATAAAGGTTCCTTCTTTTTATGATTTCTTGCTTTTACCTGCCAAACTTTGTTTCTTGCTTCTTAGTCATCTTGTTTCTTGTTTGATGTGTGATTTGAATGGCTTAGTAGTGGATTATCTTGAAAGCAATGCCCTTTTCTTTTTTTATAGGAATGAAGCACTTGACAGCCAAACCCTATGAACTGTTTAAAAAATAAATGGGTTGCAGGTCTCCTGCTAAATGTTCTTTGAGTTTGAGAAGTTTTCTGATTGTGTTCTTTAGTATGATTATCATATGAAAGAAAATTGGCATTTTCTTGAACTGAATTCATTCCAGTCTAACATGGGTTTTCATATTTTGGCATCAATCCAAGTGTCCATGTTCTTGTTAATACAGGGACCCACCAATCTAACTTCTCCATAACTGTACTTAGAGGGAAGGTTTGGTAAGAGTATATAAGGCTAGAGGGACTCAGTCTCGCAGACGATGTGGGACTATGGACCTGTGTTAACCACTGCATCCCTAACATGTCCCCTAGGCCCACAGCGGATGTGGGACCCAAGGTCCTAGCCACAGCACAGCCTTAGATACCTAAGCTCTCATACCATGTTAATACAGGACCCACCACCCTAACTTCTCCATAACTGCAGTTAGAGGGAATGTTTGGTAAGGATATATAAGGCTAGAGGGACTCAGTCCCGCAGACGATGTGGAACTATGGATCTGTGTTAACCACTGCGTCCCTAACAGTTCTGTGCTCGTCTTATGCAACTTGAAAAAGAGGCCACTAGGCAATTTAGAAAGCATGGCAACCTGATTGTGTTATTTGAGGGTGCAGATACTGTATTTTGACTTGTGTATCTACTCATCGTAGAAGACTACTTACAGGGATTTAAATTCAACTTATTTTAAATAGCCAGACATATATATCACTTATTTTAAATTCAACTATGCATTAGATATTTGCTTCTCAACTCCTCTCACATAATCATAGCATGGGCAATTAAACAAAAATGTTCTGCAAGAGAATAAATGAAGCATCAACAAACAAATTCTCAACCACATGAATTAATTACTACTCCAATAAAACATACATTACTGGAAGCAAAGTATGAAGTAACACCAATGGGAACAAAGATCAATCCTTTAAGGGTGAAAACAGAGATCACCTGTAACAAAGCTGGCTATCAGAATAGATGAGGGGGAATTATACTACTAGTACTCACTGATAGGAGGGAACTCAAACTATGGATCAACAAGCTACACATATAAGTTTAAATTATTAGAAAATGGAGGGCGTTTGTGCAAACTCAGTGGTGAGTTCAAGACCTTTGATGATTATAAGCCCTCTGATTAAGAGAAGGTGCTAAGCAAGGAGGGCTTTCTCACTGCCTTCATGGCTATTGATGCTTATCTTCAAGCCAATCCAAATGAATGTGCTTGAACTTTCTTCTTTGTTTTCAACGAATTTTTTATCATGTTTTGTTTTTGTGTTTTTGTAGTAATGTTGTCTGTTGAATTGTTCAATTTGAAATGAAAGTTCTTGAGCTAGGGTTTCTGAGAAGTTTATATAAAACCAAGCATCATATTTTTTTACGAAGCTCTCCTCCAATTAAGGACCTAATCAAAGATCTTTGACGCTGCGATGTGATAGAGTAATTATAGACAGATGATCTTTTTGTCTATTATCATTTCTTGAAAGCTTTGTTAATGCCTCTCTTATAAAGTCACCTAATCATTTATCACAATGTAATGTATCGCTAAACTCAGATATATCTCTATTATCTATGCATTTGTAGGGCATGTCTTCGATTTAAAACCCACAATTACAATGGCTAAACAATTAACGCATTTAACTCTTATATATGAGGTCGACAATTTGACTCACTGCCAGCGGATGGTTGAGGTATAAATAGAGTGTGTAGTAACTTACCCACACATTAAAAAAAAAAAAAAACAATGCTTCATTTAGCGTTTAATGGCTTGAAAATATAAATTTAAATTGAATAGTATTATTCATACTAAAATCTAAATATTGACAACCATATTAAGAGCAATTATAATTTTCTACAAAAAAAATGCATGTGAGGGACTAATTAGACATTTCAAAGTATTCAGGGGTGAAACAAGAAAAGAACAACTCCATTAACAAACTAAACCAGTTGTTTCATTCATCTGGCATCTTATTGGAAAAAAACAGAAACAACATCACTCGAAGTTTCAAACGTTTAAATTATGCCAACAGTTACTCACATTCATTTGGCATATTATTGAAAAAAAAAGAAACATCACTTGAAGTTTCAAACGTTTAAATTATGCCAACAGTTACTCAGACTGGTGCACCAGCACATGAAGAGAATTTCTCAAGGGCAAACAATGGATCTCCCACCTTAACAATTTTATCTTTACCTGAACCAGTGAGTGATTCCTCACATACTAGATTTTGTCCGAAATAAACCTGTCAAACGATAAACAACTTTCGGACATCAAGTTCATGATTGCTGTAAATGCATGCAAAGTTAACTTCATCTTCTCGGATGAATTAATGGGGCTTTATTTTTGTTTACCTTCCCTTGATGCTTCCCCTTCAAGTGCAAAACACGATCCGAGCGGAACTTCATCAGAGTCTCCGTTGGTTCGACCCCGCCTATCCCATTTTCTTGGTTGATTGTCGGGACCTGATGAGCATGAATGTATTGAATTCAAGATGATTACAATCCTTAAATTGAATAGATAGCTTCAGGAGCATTATGAGTGGTGCCGATGTGCTGTTTATGCAGGTTCAACAATTCAGTAGAAGTATGCAGCTCCATGGCATGTCTATCAATTGATGTAAATGAGTGAATCATCGAAATTAGATAACATTCTTTTTATCTGATTTGCCATTAATACTATACTTTAGGAAGTTGATGGCAAATCAGCTGTCATACAAATTATATGAACTAACATTTAACCTTAAACGTACATAACATCAAGAATTGGAAAATATCCTTCCAAACAAGAAACAAGTTTCATTTGCGGATCTAATTAAAGCTAATGGTTCACCAAAGGAGGTGGAATATGTCACATTGATTGAGTATTTGTTGTATTGCATATATGATACACTAAGTTAGCCATGCAAATAAATAAAAAAATCCAAAGAATTAAAAGTATTGATAATGAAACACTGATAAGCATAATTAATTACCTTGCAACGAGAGCATAACTTGACTCCATTAAACCTCAGCCTGTTTATTTTCACTGATTTACATAGATCTTCAGAAAATGGTTCACATCCATCAACAAGAATACTAAAAATTCATTAGAACTGAAGTTAATATAGGCAAACAAACAGCAAACTATCTCTGCTTTTCTTTATTGCAATGCATACTTTGGTCTGAAACGATTAATTGAAACTGGTTCACCAAGAAGTCCATTCAATGCATCAAGTGATCCCTACAGTTCCAAAGTCAGAAACAACAATAACTGCTCCTGATAATGATTATTATGTCTGCAGGCTTCCATTATTAATGAAGCCAACCTGGGATATCAGCAAGAAAGGGAACCCATCAGAAAACATGGTCTTGTATCCTTGGGCATATTTGGGATCCACATATCTGGTCTGTGATGCTGCAGAAAATGTGACCATGAAAGCTTCAGACAGTTTCCAAATTTAGTGATAGAGTCAATTTTGTAAACCCTCACATCAAAAGAATTGTAAAATAAAGAAACTCAGACTGCCAGCATTCATGTTAACCCTAGCCTAAAAATCAGGATGATGGTTAATGATTTTACAGAGGGCTCGAAGAAAAAGCGTCATCTTTTAAACCAAAAATGCTTATTCTTCAACAGACATTACTTTTAAGGAACACTTTTGATCTCACATGCCTGAATTGCACACCTGCTATCAATAGTGTATTGAATATTTCTATTAGGCACGTGCCAAATCACAACCACAATCTGTAGGAAGATAATGATCTTTATGGCATAGAAAGTTTGACGTTTTGAGGACCAAAACCACTCTGGAAACTATATAGTTCATGCCTTACACAGATGATAAACAAATAGACATAGCATCTAAACTGACACAAGATTGTAGGAAATTGAGATTGTGAAAACATAATTATATTTCCTATGGAAGCCTTGAACATGCATACTGTGCAAAAAACTAGGCTGATCTGTATCAAATGCAAAGTTAATGCCACTAAACAAACAGAGATTATTATAAGATTTTCATATTGAGAGTCCTCTTGACCTCGTCTACATGTGAGGATTATAATCCTACTCAAACGAATAATAATCACTTCAAAACTAACAAATATAAGAAGACACGTAATTTGCTGAAATATCCTAGTAAAGACTTGGTAAATGAAATGAATTCCTAGGAAACTTGAGCTAAAGCTCATATAATACCAACCAAATACTTACGGCAGGACAATGCAGAATACTAAATCCAGATAAATCTCAGACAACGAGAAGAAAAATCCCATTAATCACATCAGATGAGCAGAAGAAATTGCAAGTCTTCAACACTAAGTTGGAAAAACTAACAGGTATTAAATCGCACTAAACGGCTTGGCTTCCCAATGAAATCAGAAAACCATTTGGACGCTTCATCTCCTTCATCAAAGGCAGAACCAGTCCACTCCCAAACAGAGACGCCATCCGTCACTTTGCATGTTTTTTTTAAAGGAATCTTTAAAATGTCCATTCCAGGGCCTCGTATTACTGCAAAATATGAAAGGAAAAAAATAAAATAATCTAGGTATTTACTGCAACAGAAAGAAATATACAATTGCCATATTAATTTATCCCACCAGGAAATACACAATTATACGACTTGACAATTAGAAAGCTCAGCATGTAATTACAGAATTTCAAATTACGATACTCGTAGAGATGGAGTCAAAGATACTGTACCTTAGAAGCAAGGAGAATGACAGTAGAGGAAGAACATGAAATTTGGCTTACGTATGATTAGACTTTTAAGAACCGAAGTATGAAATGTCCTTCCGTAAGTGTTATTGAGCTTTTAAGTGAATAGAGAGTCAGTTTCTTTAATTTGAAGAATTGAGACAACCATATGTTTAAAGGAAGGTTCTTGAGCAAAACTAGCATGCTTAAAAAATAAAAGAAAACCAAAAAGAAAAGCATATCTTCTTTTAACTATAAACAAACAAAAGTACAAAAAGGCTACAAACTGCTTTAGTGTCTTTCAATTCTATGATGCTAGAAGACATATTTGAAATGGTTGATTTATAATAAAAAAAAAAAAAAAAAGCAAATTTGCAACACATCATACAAGAAAAAAATTGGCATCCATTTCCATAGTTGTAAAAGTGCTCATGCTTGACCTAAAATAAGAAAAAAATAGAAAGAAAACCATCTATGTCTTTCATATAGTATAAAAAATTAGCACGGAAAGACTAGCCATTACTTCAAATATCATGCAACAAAAAAAAAGCATATTTTTTTTAAAAACAAATTTTTACAAAGAGATCACAAACAAAACCAAATCCAAATCCAGAATTTGAACATTTCTCCAATATAATTCAATGAATAACAATCCTATCTAACTACACTAAAAAAATAGTGGCAAAAGATTACCCATTGCTTCAAATATCATGCAACAAACAAAAGGATTATAGTTTTTCTTTAAAACATAAGAAAAGTAGTTTTTGACACAGAGATCACAAATAAAACTAGCACCCAGATCCACAATTTGAACATTTCTCCAATATAGTTCCATAACTAACAATCCTACCCAAATACGCTATAACATACAAGCAGAAGACTGCCCATTTCTTCAAATATCATGCAACAAACAAAACGATACACACACACACACACACACTAGATCACAAAAAAACCAAGATCCACATCCACAATTTGAACATTTCTCCAGTATAATTCAATGACTCACAATCCTACCCAAATTTGAGCTTCCAAAAGGCTCCCAATCCTCATCAAACGCATCCTCCGGCAGCTCTACCTGAACCAAGGCAAGCCTGGGTTCCACTCTCTGCGTATAAGCCCTACCTTTGCCATTCACAACCAACCACTGTCTATCCCATCGGAACCCTAACAGCAAACAGATCCAAAACCAAACTCATAAGCAAACACTGAGCACAAATCAAAGAAACAGTGAACAATTGGTGAGCTACCAGTCAGAGAGATCGGTGCTTGCGGTACAGAGATACCACGGCAAGATTTGATGGGGTAGATGAAGATGGAGATCACCTTGGCATGCGCTTCTTCTTGAGCCATCATGGAAGCAGCGAAAAAGGAAAGGCTTCTTCATCTCTTCCTTGAAACCATATAAATACAAACAACAACAAGAAGAAGACGACGAGGAAAAGGAGTTTGCAAATGGAAGTTTAATTCTTTTTGCAGCGACTTGTCATAATTTGATCATGTGCATCACGTTTTGTACTTCCATTAACAAAAACTAAATAGTTAAAAAGATATATATTTTTCATTATAAAATAATTTTTTGGAAACGAATTTTAAAAAAAATAATAATAAAATTGTGCAGCAAGTTAAAAAAGGACCTCTAAACCTCAATTTTTTTTATTATTTATTCCAGAAAAAATTTGGAATCAGACCCTTACGGTTCACAGAAATAAAAATCTAAATGAATTAAAATATTAACTCCACATATATACATCTTTTTTGTTACATCATTAACATAAAAATCAAACAACTTATGATGTCGACCTATCTATTTCTCATATTATTTTAAAAATTAAATAAACCAACGGTTTTTTGATCCATTAATACTAAATCTCCTGCCTAAGTTATTTCTTTTAGAGAGGACTCAATGTAATTTGATTTTATTATGTGTTCATATCTTTAGCAAAACACCGAGTAAATTTTTTAGTAGGCCACTAAACTTTGGTCAATTATCAAAAAGATGTCCCAATTTCAATTTGAATCAAAACAGTTACCCATATTTAATTTTCTTTCACCGGGAGGCTACCCGAGGGATTCCGGCAACTCAATGGTGACGTGGCGGCCACGGGAAGATTGCCATGTCAGCGCTGACGGAGGATTTTCGGCCTCCACGTCACCACTGAGTTGCCGGAATCCCTTGGGTAGCCTCCCGGTGAAAGAAAATTAAAGATGGGTAACCGTTTTGATTTAAATTGAAGTTGGGACACCTTTTTGATAATTGATCAAAGTTTGGTGTCCTACCAAAACTTTTACCCGCAAAACACCCCTATAATAGAATGACTTGGTGCTCACTATTGAAGATTTTATTTACCATGGGCATTAATTTTATCCAAAAGTTTAAACTAAAAAGATTAAAACCTCGGGACAATTAGTTAGTCTCATATGTTTTTTTTTTTAATATATCAAACACATTATTTAGTTCTAATTCAATCTAAAAATTCAAGATAAGAAAAAAAACTTGGACTTATATATTTAAATTCATATTTTTTAAATTAACCAGTGTGTCACTATTAGTTGCTCCAATAACTCTGATGATGTTTTGCACACAAATGCAATAATGTTTCTTTTCTTTAAAAAATCTAGGCATTCAAAGATCTCAAAGAGAGCCGCATGAACTATAGTGAAAATTTGATAGCCTCCTGCAATATCAACTGATTATAATGATGTACTGTTCTATTCTATAAAAATGTGCAATTTAATTCATATTGAGTAGTCTTGCAAGATTTACAACGTTATTGAGTCATTGTTGCTACAAATATTGAGCATGATAATAGATCAGGGAAAAGACTAATTCAATTTGACCACCATCTTCATCGTTGAAAGGTTAGCATTTGATTTTTATGCCGAAGATTGAGAGTTCAATTTCTTTTTAATGTACAGTTGAAGCTTAAACAAAGATGGTTGTGTATGATATTTTGTCCACATTGTAAAAAAAAATAATAATAATTCAACTAATAGCATCTTGATTTATTAGAACCAGGTCCGTTGCGTAAAATGTTCTTTTATAAAAAGATCAGAAACTAAAGTTAAAACCCACGCAATGTGAAAGCACAGATGTTTATTGAACTTGTTCTATATTTGTGTATATCTCTAACTGAAAGCAAGCTTCTAGAAGAAGCTTGAATCTTCATCACCGACTTTGGCACTTAATCTTCCCACCGACTTGTTAATCTCTTGAAGCTTCTAACCGCCTTTGATGTGTATAAATAGAGGCTAAGAGCTTTGGTTAGTAAGTAAGAGAGAAATAAGTGAGCTACTAAGTGATAGGTGTGGCTAGTAAAGAAAGTGAGTGATAGGTGTGCCTAGAGTGAGAGTGATAGGTGAAGAAAGTGAGTGAGAGAAACCTTGTAAAAATAATTTTAAATAGTAAATCAATCCCACATTCTCTCTCCACTCAACAATTCTGGTATCAGAGCCAGGTTGTCAGATCGATTCTACCAGAATCGACAATAATTGTTTGAGCATAGTACGAGGAGTTCGCCAGTCGAGATAGTCGGCATTCTGCCGGAGGAGATACAGATCGAGCATAATCAAGACAGGAGGCTTGTCAGACGTCGGGCCACTCAGACGTAGCCATGGATCTTGCAGGTACGACTGGTGGTTTAAAGAAATTAAATAATCATAATTACATAAATTGGAAGGCCTGCATAGAGTCCTACCTACAAGGGCAGGACCTATGGGAGGTTGTAGGCGGGTCGAGAGGCTCCCAGATATTGCTTTTGAAGAAGCAATGTCATCGAGATCTTTGCCAGTGATACTAAATCCAAGGAGAAGAAGGCTCTGGGGGCGAGATAAATCCAAAGATGAGGCTATGCGGAAGTGGCGCATCAAAGCCGGTAAGGCGATGTTTGTGCTTAGAACAATTTGAAGACGAGCCTTGGAGTATATCGGGGATGCCGCTTCTACCGAAGATTGCATGGGACACTCTCGCTACCCTATTTTGTAAGAAGAATGATGCTCGCCTCCAGTTACTTGAAAGTGAGCTTATGACAATCTCGCAAGGGAGTATGACGATAAGTCAATACTTCACCAAGGTAAAGTCACTCTCGCACCGAGATTGCTCAAATTTCTCCTGAAGAAAAGATTAGCGAGCAAAGAATGAGAAGGATCATTATAAATGGCCTAAAACCCGAGTATAGTGGCTTTATAGTTGCTATCGGGGGTTGGCCAACTCAACCAACATTGTTGGAGCTAGAGAATATGCTCGCTAATCAAGAAGCACTAGCCAAGCAAATGGCCGGTGTTTCACCGAAGCAAGAAGAGGAGGCACTATTCAGGTGGTCAAAGAAAGGGTCGATTTAACCTAAAGCGAAGCCTACACCTGAAGACAGGAGAAGCCAACAACGAAGACAGAGAGAGAAGACCGGCTTTCCAGGGAGGAGCACGAAGCAGCAACAATCATCGGTCCAAGGGAGGAGACAAATGAGAAGATCGTTGCTATAACCGTGGGAAGAAAGGCCACTATGCAAGAGACTGGCATAAGAAGAAAGGTCAAGGAAATGTGGCAACTTCAAGAAGCTTCCAAGGTGCTAGTCATCAAGAAAGGTATGATAGTGAAGATGAGTGGAATGCTGAAGCAGCATTTGCAGTAGTCACCACCAAAGTGGAGGAGCAAGAAGAAAAGAAGGAGGTAGCTCTGACAGCAATAACAAACCATAAGAAGATCAATTATGAGAACGACTGGATCATCGACTCTGGCTGCTCCAATCACATGACAGGTGACATCAAGAAATTAGAGGGCCTGGAAAAGTACAAGGGGAAGCAGGTGATTGTGACAGCTAATAACTCCAAGCTGCCCATCACCCACATCGGTAAGACACTCATTTCTCCACGCTTCAATTCAGAGCAAATTAAAGCTGCAGGGTGTCTATCATGTTCCCGGGATGAAGAAGAATTCTGTTGTCGGTCTCACAACCGACAAAGACAAGGAAACTTTGTGGTATTCGGGCCACAAGAAGTTAAGGTGTACCGTAATATACAAACGTCAGGGACACCAGTAATGGAGGGGCGCAAGTTGGAGTCTATATATGTGATGTCAGCAGAATCAGCCTATGTGGACAAAACCCGGAAGAACGAGACATCTGATCTCTGGCATGCAAGATTGGGGCATGTGAGCTACCACAAGTTAAAGATGATGGTTGAGAAATCAATGGTCAGAGGTTTGTGTGACATAGAAGTACTGACTGATACAGTATGCGCCGGGTGCCAATTCGGTAAGGCTCATCAACTTCCCTTCCAACAATCTAAATTTAGAGCTAAGGAGCCTTTGGAGTTGGTGCACTCTGACGTATTTGGCCCAGTTAAACAAGCATCTATTAGTGGCGCCAAATACATGGTGACATTTATCGATGACTTCTCGAGGTACGTATGGGTATTTTTCATGAAAGAAAAATCTGAAGCATTCTCAAAGTTTAAAGAGTTCAAGGAAAAGGTGGAGAGTGAGCTCAACAAGAAGGTACGGTGTCTTCGTACTGATAATGGAAGAGAGTTTCTCTCTCAAGCGTTTGATGCCTATCCGAAGGAGCATAGGATTCGGAGACAACGACTCCCCCCAACACTCCACAACAAAATGGAGTAGCTGAGAGGAAGAACCGGCATATTGCAGAAATATGCCGAAGCATGCTTCATGCCAAGAATGTGCCGGGGAAGATTTTGGGCTGAATGCATGAGAACGGCGGCTCACATCATCAACCGGCTTCCGCAGGAGAAGATGGGTTTTCTTTCTCCATTCCAAAGACTATGGAAGATTAAACCCACAGTAAGTCACTTCAAAGTCTTTGGATGTGTGTGCTATGTCTTTGTGCCAGATCATCTTCGCACAAAGTTCGACAAGAAGGCGGTCCGCTGCATCTTCGTTGGCTATGATGAAGAAAGAAAAGGCTGGAGATGTTGTGATCCAACAACTGGGCGTATTCACACATCAAGGAATGTAGTCTTTGATGAAGCCTCTGCCTGGTGGCCAAAACAAGACTTAATCCAACCAGATATAAAGGAGACTGAGGGCAAGAATGAAGATGAAGTTCAAGACCAAGCTCAAGAAGTTCCAATAACAAATAAAGAAGATACAAGTCCAAGATCATCAAAGACCAAAAGCCCATGGAAGACCGGAGTCCATGAAGAAGCTGAAGAAGAGATTCCACAACTACTTGAAGAGGAAGAAGTACCTCCACTATTACGAAGATCATCCAGGTTGAGGCGACCAAATCCAAGGTATGCAAATACTGCATTAATTCTAGAAAATCAGGTAGAGGAACCTACAACATTCCAGGAAGCAATAAAGAACAACAAATGGAGAAAGGCAATGGAGGAGGAAATGTCAGCCCTCAAGCAAAACCAGACATGGGATTTGGTACCAAAACCAGTAGGAGTCCAACCAATCTCATGCAAGTGGGTGTATAAGGTGAAGACTCTAGCAGATGGATCAGTCGAGAGATACAAGGCTCGACTTGTGGCACGAGGGTTCTCACAGCAATATGGGCTGGACTATGATGAAACATTCAGCCCAGTGGCAAAGCTAACAACGGTGCGAGTACTACTGGCACTAGCTGCTAACAAAGGATGGAAGCTCTGGCAGATGGATGTAAAGAATGCCTTCCTGCATGGAGAGCTTGATAGAGACATCTACATGGATCAACCACAAGGATTTGAGAGCAAGGCTCATCCAGAGTATGTGTGCAAGCTCAAGAAGTCATTATATGGCTTGAAGCAGGCTCCAAGAGCATGGTACGGGAAAATTGCAGAGTTCCTTGTACAAAGTGGCTACACTTTGACAACATCAGATTCGAGCCTATTTGTCAAACACATAGGAGGTAAGATGGCCATAGTACTGGTATATGTTGACGACCTCATCTTAACCGGAGATCTCACTGAAGAAATCCAACGATACAAAGGACAATCTTTCGATCCGGTTTCGGATGAAGGAGCTTGGTGAATTGAAGCATTTCTTAGGGCTCGAAGTTGAAAAGACAAAGGAAGGAATTTTCTCTCCCGTCCACGAAAGTACGCAAAGGATCTTCTAGAAACATACGGGATGTTGGAGTGCAAGCCACTATCTACACCAATGGATCCAAATATCAAGTTTCGTCTTTGAAGAAGGGAAGGATCTAGAAGATGCACGGATGTACCGACAACCGGTAGGTAGCCTTATTTATCTAACTCTTACTAGACCCGACTTAGCATTTGCGGTTGGAGTAGCAAGCCGCTATATGCAAAAACCAAAGAAGCCACATCTAGAAGCGGTTCGGCGAATACTCCGATATTTGAAAGGAACTATGGACTACGGTATTCGTATCACTGAAAAATGGAGGATGTCAAGTAAAAGGATACTGTGATGCCGACTATGCTTCGGAGACCGTGACACAAGACGATCAACAACAAGGCTACATCTTCACTTGGGATCGGGGAGCAGATATCATGGTGCAAGAAGAGACAGCCTACCGTATCTATCTCCACCACGTAAGCGGAATACATAGAGCCTACGGCAAAGCACAAGAAAGCACATTGATAATATACGGTTGCTAAAGGATCTTCACCAACCTATTAAACAGGTAATACTTCATTGTGATAATCGGTCGGCAGTATGTTTAGCGAGAGAATCCTGTGTTTCACGCAAGGACAAAGCACATTGAAGTACACTACCACTTCTTAAGAGAGAAGGTTCTACAAGGTGAGATCCACATGAAGCTAACGCCAACAGAAGAACAAGTTGCTCGACATCTTTACAAAAGGCCTCCGACAAAGAAGTTTGAAGACATACGAACACAACTCGGAGTATTCAAGTAAATCAGCAATACAAAGTAAGTCGGTGCTGAGGGGGAGTAATGAAAGCAAGCTTCTAGAAGAAGCTTGAATCTTCATCACCGACTTTGGCACTTAATCTTCCCACCGACTTGTTAATCTCTTGAAGCTTCTAACCGCCTTTGATGTGTATAAATAGAGGCTAAGAGCTTTGGTTAGTAAGTAAGAGAGAAATAAGTGAGCTACTAAGTGATAGGTGTGGCTAGTAAAGAAAGTGAGTGATAGGTGTGCCTAGAGTGAGAGTGATAGGTGAAGAAAGTGAGTGAGAGAAACCTTGTAAAAATAATTTTAAATAGTAAATCAATCCCACATTCTCTCTCCACTCAACACTAACTTTTCTTTTGTGAGATACACTTATCACCTATTTATTAAATTAAAAAATTAAAAAAAAAACTAATTCAATTTGAAAAACCTAGGATAACAATCTTTGTTTGATCAACTAAACAAACATAAAACTATTGTTGTACCTTGAAACATTATTGATAAATTCTTCCATTAATAATTGTGCAACCCCGGATAGTGTGCATTAATGATGAAAAGTACTGGTCGGAGACCTAAAATGGACAAACCGTTTCAGCATGCTTAGTTCGGTGATATGATAAATTGTTTTGAATTTCCCATGTGTTTTCATGATATTGACTGTGTAGTACCTACTTTCCCTCTTGATCATGCAGGAATTCTAATTGAGTGGCTGTCGGTGCCAAACAAATGTGAAGGTGTTTGTTCTCAACCTCATCAAATTATTTTATTTTATTTTATTTATTTATTTTGACAATGCGGATAAGTTTCCCACAAACACATCTTTATATTAAGTCTCAGCCATGTATCGGGAAAGAGTTGCAACCTCGATGTTTCTGCATGAGAGTCAAATGCCTTAATTGCTCTACTATTATATATATATATGACAATGGCAATTTATCATGGGCAGGTATTTGATAAGATGGATCTCAGTTTATTTTGGTGATTATTAAAGATGGGATAACAAACGACTCAAATTAGAGAATCTCACTACTAAGAGATGCAATAGGTTTCCGATGGCCATGTGTATTTCTTTTTACAATGCAATTGAAACCGTGGATCATCTATTTTCCAATGCTCCATCGCGGCATCTACTTGGAACTATTTGATTGAGATAGTAAGGGCCACCAGTAGGTTGAACTCCATGGTGGATCTCTAGGATGGGTGGTATAGGGGCTTAGGCTAATTTTGCAGACTAATATAGTCCCTATTAATTAGAGCAATTCTTTGCAAATTTGACTTGGAAGAAATGATTGCATGTTTAATTGTAATACTTTATTTCTTTTTTAATTATGAAAATACGCCACATGCTTCTTTTTTACGTATGTACAACTTTTATAGTTGAAGGTAAAAACTCAAGGAGTAGTCTATTGCAATAAAAAGAAGTATTCAGTTCTCAAGCCTACCACATGTAATAAGCGCAACCTTGATCAATAGTATGGGCTTGGTTAGGTGCTTCTAGAAAAAGATTCTATTTACCTCTAAGAGCCTTTTTTGTATTTCTAATCTCATGTTTTTATTTTTTTGATGTATTGTTATCTTTATTTATGTATTTTTAATGTTTTTATCTTTCTAGTTATGTTATGTTTTTTCTTGTGCAATACTTTTTTCTGTATTAAATTTCTTTTATTATTTAATGCACTGTGGTTTATCCATCTTGTCCGAAAAAAAAGTAAAAAGTGAATTGAGAAACCCTATAATTTATTACTTTATTTATCTTTCGAATTTTTTTAATATGTAAGAGGCTATTTAATTTTTGAGAGAGTAATTTAGTAAAAAAAAAAGTCAATTATTTTACTTTAAAAATATTTTGAATTAATTTTTTATTAAAAGCATTTATTTTATAAAGCCAGTATTTTAAAGTAAATAATAATTTAAATAAAATGAAATGAAATTTTGGTGAAGAAATCTTAAATATCAGGGGTTTTAAGTAATTTTCTCGAAAAATTATCGCTTGGGTAAGATTTTCGGTTGTTCAATTCTGGAGCTCTCTTCTAGTCACCGATCAGAATTCACTCCCAGTGGCTCAAAACCCTAACCCTAGAATGCTAGCAATACAGCTCCCTTCTCGTCTTGTCATGAGATCCATCACCACCTTCTGCTCCACCTCCACCCCCGCCGCCACCGCTACCACCCTGCAGGAAATCGCTGCCAACCGTAAAGGTTCCTTCTTTTTATGATTTCTTGCTTTTATCTGCCAAACTTTGTTTCTTGCTTCTCAGTCATCTTGTTTCTTGTTTGATGTGTGATTTGAATGGCTTAGTAGTGGATTATCTTGAACGCAATGCCCTTTTCTTCTTTATAGGAATGAAGCACTTGACAGCCAAACTCTATGAACTGTTTAAAAAAAAAAAAGGGTTGCAGGTCTCCTGTTGAATGTGCTTTGAGTTTGAGAAGTTTTCTGATTGTGTTCTTTAGTATGATTATCATATGAGTGAAAATTGGCATTTTCTTGAACTGAATTCAAAGATGAACTTTGTGCTATTCCAGTCTAACATGGGTTTTCAGATTTTGCATCAATCTAAGTATTTCTCTGACTAAATTTGTTCATGCTTGTGTTTTTTTAGTATGATACTTAAATGACTATACACTTATCGTCACTCTGAATACTCCTACAGATGCCTAGGGTTGTATCCTGTTGCTGAGAAATAATGAAACTGATGGTTTGTCTTACCTGTATCATCTCCTATTTAGGTCTGGCTAAGGTTGTCTTGAAAAAAGGCAAAACACAAATTTTTCGTGATGGAAGTCCGATGGTTTTCAGTGGTGCAGTTGATAGAATAATTGGTAGGCCGCCTCCAAAAACTGGTGATATTGTTCTGGTGGCTGATGGGTTAGAGAAGCCCATTGGTTGGGGTTTGTACAACTCAGTGTCCATGTTCTGTGTTCGTCTTATGCAACTTGAAGAAGAGGCCACTAGGTGATTTAGAAAGCAAACCTGATTGTGTTATTTGAGGGTGCAGATACTGTATTTTGACTTGTGTATCTACTCATCGTAGAAGACTCCTTACAGGGATTTAAATTGTGCATTGGACATGGAAAAGCTGCTTGAAACAAGGTTTGATGCTGCAATAGAATTACGTAGAAGTCTGGGCCTTCCATCAGCTGATACCAATGCATATCGTCTTATCAATAGTGAAGGTGACAGGTTTGGAAAGTGGCTTTTTTTCCGTATTTTCAATTTGGTATTTATTTATGGGATTTACTGTGAAGATAATTATATTCACTTCCACTATATGCTTTATCCAATTAAGTGTGGGTTAATTGATATTTAAAATAGTGAAGAACTTACAGGTACATCTGAAATTTTATATACAAAATTTATTGAAAATAACTTTGTTCACTGCATCAGAATGTTAACAAATAATTCAATTTGAGTGAACTCCATGTGAGGTGCTTATTTGGAATTTCAACCTAAAGGCATGTTGTAGCATTGTTTGGGAGAAGTCTAACAATCTGTTTTGGGTGTTGGGACTGTTGATTGCGGAAACTGAATTTATTTTATGTAGGTATCTCCAGATTTGTTTTGGATTTAGTTTAAAATAATGAGTAAATCATAGAAACATATGTAACTCAATCAAATACATGTTTGTGTAATACCGAGTTCAACAGATAGTTGTTTTGTAAATATGAAGCCGTGTGATCTGAAATTATGTAATATTGGATTTGACACTAATGACAAACTTCAAGGATAGCTTTTGATATTAATTTTATTGATAATGAAACTGCTTCATTGTTATGCTGTTTTCGTTTCCATTTTTTTAAACCTTGTGGCCAGGAATCACAGTTAGTGGCATGTGAACCAATGTTTCAGTAAGAGAAATATTGTAAATGATTCTTTATTGTCCAAAGGTTTTCAATTTTTGTAACTATTGTCTTATCCCAGTGGATTTATATTTTATTTGCAGGTTGTCTGGCCTTATTATAGATGTTTTTGGAGATGTTGCAGTAGTGGCTTCATCTGCTGCATGGGTTGAACAGTACAAATCAGAGATAGAGTTGTGCATCAGAAGGATGAAAAATATAAACCATATAAAATGGAGACCATCACTTGATATCTTAAAAGAAGAAGGTCTGGACATATCAGATCAAGCAGATTCTGATTCATCTATGCTTTCTGAAGTGAAGGTAAAATGTTAAACTGATTATTAAAGGAAATATTAGGTGGTTGCCTTGCCATACTGGATTGGTAAGGTTGCTTGTTGTCTTTGTGATGAGGAAGCAATGTTCTTTTCATGCCAATTTAAGGATTCATGGTATCAACTTTCTACAATTCAGGCCAGCATAAAGCCTGCGCCCTTGGCTTCCTTTTTCCTTAATATATAAAAAATTTGAAGGCTTAGAAAGAGTTATGTCATTAGTTTCACTATCCATAAGTTGTTTGTATGTACAGGTGATGGAAAACGGCATATGCTACAATGTCTCCTTAGCAGGCCAGAAGACCGGGTTTTATGCAGATCAACGTGAAAACCGTCAGCTCATATCATTAGTTTCAAAGGATCAAAAAGTTCTTGACATTTGCTGCTACAGTGGTGGTTTTGCTCTAAATGCAGCAAAGGGTGGTGCTGAGTATGTCATTGGTAAAACTTTTGTAAGCTCAAGAAATGTTTCATAACAACATTTTATATAGTAATTATAAATTTAAGGTAACTAAAGGAAAAACCGAAGAAGTTGTGGGATGTATTGGATCCAGATCAGTGTTGGATAATATTCTTCTTAACATCTTGATTATGTTAGCCACTAAAAAAAAATTTGACCTCTCAGGAATTGATTCTTCATCACCTGCTTTGGAGCTTGCTGAAAAGAATATTTGTCTGAATAAGTTAAATCCTGAAAAGATTTCATTCCTTAGAAAAGATGCAACTGAGTTCATGAAAGAAGCTTTATCCAGACAGGAAGTATGGGATTTAGTGATTCTTGATCCTCCAAAACTAGCACCTCGAAGAAAGGTATCACCTACTCTTGCTTGAGACAGAAGGATGGATTCATGAATATGTATTTATAATCTGTAGCTTATAGCAGTTTCAGTAGCAATGATTTTTCTTTTAATTTTACACAAATTTTAAAGCAATTAAACAGATGGGATTCAATTAGTTTTTAAGTCAGGATTTAACATCTTGTATCTTATTGAAAAATATTAGGCCCTTTTCATTCTTGGGGAGGTTTGGAGAGTTTTGTGCTTGTTCCATTTCTTCTGTGAATTGTTGCAAACTGTGCCTGAAATTATGCAAATTAGCACTACCATGAATAACCATCTGTGTCTTGATAAAATCCAAGTAAAAGAATGAACTTAATTTTCAGTTATGATGCTTCATAAATAAATTTTGAAGTCATATCTACTTTTGGATATGTAGGTAATGTGGCTTAAGCATGCTTAGCGTTCTGTCTGGTTGTTTTACCCAAGCCCAATAATTGATTGTTAATCTCAAGTGTGTTGTTTGGTGATCATATGTATTCATTGAATTATACATCTTGGCTGGATTAGGTCATCTAATTCAATGACCCAAAAGAGTTTTTAGCTTCAATTCCATGCCTACAATAGCCATCCAGGACTTCCATTAGATTTAGGAGACTATTGCTTACTACAAAAATTTGGGTAGGAGTTCCATAGTTTTTACATATTGGTTTGATAATTTTCATGTGAGAATTAAAATGTTATTTGACAACCTTAAAGTATGAAATTAATTATTTTGCTCTAATTTATAGCACCATGGCTTTCTTTGTAATGTTTCTTCTTCGTGTTATTATTGTTATTATTAATATTATTATTCTTTTTTTAGGTTCTGCAAAGTGCATCTGGTATGTATAGAAATCTGAACTCATTAGCAATGAAAATTACAAAGAGAGGTGGTCTGCTTATGACATGTTCTTGCTCAGGAGCCATCACTCAAAGTGGAACTTTTCTACGCATTCTTCAGGCAAGTCCCTTCTCTATGAGTACACACTCCCACAGTTGAAAATGTTTGTGGACTTAGAAATTGTCAAAACAAGGAATCAAACATCCAACTCCGACCATCACATTCAGTGCAGACATCTTAGCATGTGTGTGTTAACAGTTAATACAGACCACGAAAGTTGTGAACCAAAGTTTGACGCAATCAGGATGTTTTAACTTCTTAGAATGTAGAGAAATAATGAAGGATTCTTGACCTCAGCAACTGTGAATAGTTTTAACACAATGCGAGGACTCATCTATAAAGTGAAAATTCGGAGGCAAACTTTCCCGTGTTTACAAGAGTTATCTTGCTGAAATATATATCATTATTTTGGTAATTTTGTCTCATGATATCTCGTCATCCTGACATTATGCTTGTTACCCCTTTTTTGCACCCATTTATTATGTGAAGGTGTAGGCAAAGAAAATACAGTGTTTGAAGCAATGGTTTGTTTTTCTGGCCTCTTTATTTGCAGGGTGCTGCATCAATGGCAGGTAGAAAAATTACAATTTTACGGCAAGCTGGAGCAGCTTGTGATCATCCCATTGACCTTTCTTACCCTGAAGGTGCATATCTAACTAATTACTTGCTCAGAGTACTTTGATGAGTGCCACCTCGGAAACAGGCATATATAAAATATGTAAATGTTATGCTGTCCGATTTCAATGTATTTCTCTATTAGAGATAAATTTTTGTAATATTTTTTTCGGTAATGACGGTTGATTATGTCATTGGATCTTCAATCCACTTAAAGAGTGGTTATAATTTACTTCAAACAGGCAATTTTGTTTGAGAAAGAGATGAGGGAAAGAAATGGAAAGAATAACATCTTTCTATAATGTTTTTTTGTTGCTATTTTTCTAGATCCTATTTATGCTTGCAGGAGAGCTGTTTTTTCCTCTTTAAAATTACTTTTATCAGGCTCAAAATTAAAAAAGTTTCATCATTTTTTACCACACCTATATACATGTATTAATTTAAAAAAAAAAAAAGGTAAAAAAACCAAACTAGAAACAGCCCCCATCACAAAGCAACAAATTGTACAATTGCAGTGCAAAAGAGCTCAAAACGGCTGGGATTATGATTCTGCCAATCACACCAACAGAATACACCGCCTGGTACTAGTATCCATGAAAAGTGAAGAAGCTGAAAGTATAAGCAAGAAAGCAAATCTCTTATCAGTCATACCAGCTAATTTAGTCAACAAACAGGACTCTAAAAATGATGCACAGTTTTTATGCTACATTATACATGCATTTGGTCAGGTTTAACTTTCACAAAAAGCCCCAAAGAATACATTATCCTTGGGTGCGCTCGCCTTTAGAATATACAAAGCCAGGTAGAAGCACATTCGCACGCATCATAAAACATGAACCAAACCATAAAACCATTTCTTGTATAACCATTATCGAGAATACTTAGCATCCGGCACCAGTTCTATTCCATGATAGATAGGATGTATCTCCAAGTTTCCTGGCAAAACAAAAACATAAGGCACAAAATTACGAGAAGGATGTGTTAATAATAGGAGAGAAGTCCGTCTGAGGATGGAGCCATTGGTAGAGGAACATTGCGAAGGAGAAGGGAGAATGGAGAAGACCATATATTCAAATAATGAAACTATTATAATTGGGCATCCAAGCTTATACGACACTCGCTTGCCTATTATCAAATAGAGATTTTCCCTAAATAACAATAATACTAAACATAAACTCGCAAAAGAATATCAACACTAAACATATTTTTTAATATAAAGTAACTAATTGCGCCATATCAGTTAATTCAGTAAATTTGGAAAAATATATAGCTTGGGTCTCTAATGCTATCAGCTTTAGTTTTTAAATTAAATAAAGATGAATTTAGCCCAACCGGCGTGTTTGGTTTTGCATCTAACTTTACATCAAAGCTTATACATAGATAGCATGTTTGCAATATGTATAACAAAAAACGATTAGTCCATATCAGGGAGAGGGTGTATTAGAATAACTTATGGTCTTATATGGATTAAGCTCAACTAACATATGTTTGTTCTGCATATGATATGATATAATAGCTACCACACCCAGCTTGTTCGCAACATGGCTAGCTAAAAAGATTAGCACATATATAGGAGGCTACTAGAGCTAAAAAGATTAGCATGCCCGAAAGGGAGGACTAAGAATAACTAATAGTCCCATATTGGCTAATTTAATAAAGTTTAATTTGAGTTTATAAGTGTTTTGCCTATTATCCCATAAATTTAAGCTTTGGGTTGAACTGAGATGAATTCAACCTTGCTAACATATATTGCATATTATATAGTGTTTGTAGGTTGATAGACCATCAAAAGCATGATCGGCAACTTAACAAACACATCTGGAATACATATGCAAACACAATTGTTCTAATTGTGAATTTGAAACTTCTTTATTCAATTATGTGGTATTTTACTATCAACGACAGTGCAGTACATGAAATTGGATACCGACCAAATATGGATAAATAAAAATGATCCAGGAAACTTAGTCCTGCTAAAAGTTACGAAATAGGAATTTAAACATGCTACTCAAATATATTCCCCTTGGTCAAGGGCTCCAGCTTCATCTTCAATAATTGAAGAGAGAAAATGAAAGATAATCTGGCTCGTTTGACTGCCTACTCTCATACTAAATTTAGGATCTTCAGCGTATTGGATCAAAAGAGATTAATCATAAATAAGATATATGCTGGTTTAAGATTCAATTATCCAAGCATAACCTATCATAGAAGTTTGCTTCTAGGATGAACTGTAGACTCATGCATTATAATAGTTTCCAACAAGGCAAGATAGAGGCTTGTGTAGCTGAAAAACCTGATAAGTGCTAGGATCAGTTCTTGTGTTTTTTAACTTTCAAGTCATCTATGGCCGTTCAAGAACCTCTAGATTCTTTAATGAATTCCTGTTAACCAAAACAAAAAGTAAATGCTACAGGTTTAAATTTAGATTTAAAAAATGTTTTGCTCAATTCCTGATTAAACAAGGTAATAACTGGACAGCATTGTTCGCATGCAACTTCTACATGTAATTCATAGAGATATATTGATCAATACTTTTCTAAAATTTTATAATGTAAAATGTAATTTAGCGTCACAAGGAAAACTGACTACTACATATAATGATTCAGCTTAAGTGATCAATTCATATTTTCAAGCAACTTACCTTGGTTTCACAAAGTATACAACAGTGAAAGCTGCAGCCAAGAAAAAGCACAGTCCACCAACAGTCAAATAGCCAATACCAAGAAAATCATTCTTTCCTCCAAGCCAGCTTGTCGTGGACAATACCAACTTCTTCTTACCACTAAAACTGTAGGTGTTATAATTGTTCTCTAATACCACTGAAATGATATCGTTCTGCTTAAGGTCAACCTCTATCTTTCCATACAGCTTCCTAAATGTTGGAAGGGCTGCAGTGCGCATCCAAACAATGAGGTTTTCCTGCTCACTCAACTATTCAAACAAAATCATGACAAGTCAGAATTGTGCCTAGATCAGTTAAGCATAATAAAATGACTAAATCAATTACAGTGGACGTTCTGTTAACATCTTAATCCATTGGAACCTTGGAAATAAATTAAAATTCTTGCTTCCTTCAGTTAGATTAAATATGGAAATTAGCATTTAGCAATTAGCCTTCTGATTATGGATGCTGGGAAAAAATGTAACTGACAAACCAGCTATAAATAGAATAGAGTGAAATCAGCATGAAAGCTAAAAATAGAATACAGTTAAATCTAACATGGAGAATTTCCATATTAATTTCCAAGTTTCTCATGTGATGCTTGGTATAATTAGTCACAGAAAAAAGCGGGGGAACTTACAGACTTATTTGGATCAAGAATTCCACCACCTACGAGAGTACCCTTTTGGAAGTTCTTGGGGAAAACATTACTTCCAAACTTATGGTCTCGGTCACTTTTCCAGGATATATTTGTCTTGTTCACTGTCAAGGATTGGTTACCACGGGTGAAGGTGTATGTGTCATTAAATAAACTCCATGCTATAAGACCACAAGGAACAATTGGGCTTCCATTTGCTGTGGTCTTTTCTGGATCACAGCCACTTGTCTCATTTGCTTTCTTCGCATCCCGAAGTTGTGCATCATTGCGACTCTTCACATACCTTACATGATCTCATAAGTGTAAAGAAGGACATTAGATTCAACAAGTTGTCCAAAAATTTTCCTTACCATTTCTTATTTTCAATCTCCAACATTTGATACTCTAAATAAACTAAAAAACCATAAATTTCCTGTCAGACACTTTGAAATCAAACTATGAGCCAGAGATTCCTTCCTAAAAGTCAAACACTTAACAATAACGTTCTACTCAAGCTGACTACTTGTATATATATTTTGGCAGCAAGGAATAACCACATTCTCTAACTTCCCTATGATTTCCTGAAGACATGGAACATTTTTCGGAAAGATAGTTAAAAATTATGAGAAGAAAAGATAAACCACAAGTTATGGTTTTTAACAGCATGAACTTGGAAAATCAAGTCAGAAATTTAAATTACTGACAGAATCATACCTCCTATGATTTTGATAGAAGTTATCAAGCTGATAATATACATAAATAGGCTGATCCATATCCTTGGGCACCTAAAAAAAACAAAACAAAGCACCTGCATGATCTAACCATTTTTGTTTGGAAGAACAACTTAATAACAGAATGTATTTAACCAATTTGTAAGAACAATTAACCAGATATATCACTTAGTTTAAATTCAACTATGCATTAGATATTTACTTCTCAGCTCCTCTCACATAATCATATCATGGACAATTAAAAAAAATGTTCTGCAAGAGAACTCACCCTAAGTTTCCGAATACAAGTTTTGTTGATTGTTTCATTCTGTATGTAAGCAATCTTATTGTTGGTCATGTTCTTGGGAACACATTCAGTATCATAGCGATCAACTATCTCAACAACCTAAAATAGGAATAAAAAATTAAAGAAATAAATGAAGCATCAACCAACAAATTCTCAACCACATGAATTAATACTACTCCAATAAAACATACATTATTGGAAGCAAACAGCGAAGCAACACCAATGGGAACAAAGATCAATCCAATAAGGGTGAAAACAGAGATCACCTGTAACAAAGCTGGCTATCAGAATCACAAGAGACACATACACACACACACATATATCCACACCCTGTTACCGAGTTCTGGAATTCCAGCTTTGTTTCTGGATTTTTCTTACCCATTGAGGCGTGAGAATCGGCTTGCAAGCTGGAAGCTCTTGCTGAGTGAACTTCGAGTCTGGAAACACAAGAACATCAAACTACATTGTTGATCAATTCAAAAAATAACATAATCACCAAAATAAACAAAAATCCAAACCCCCAGCGAGACCAGAAAAAACCCTAAAATATCAGGAAGTAAAAAAAATCAAACAGAAACAAATGCTTACACTTGGGGCGCTTCGAATTCCGGCGAGGGGCCGAGACGTCGGCACTGGCGGAGCTCGTTCCTGCGTAGCTATTATTCATCCCAGATCACTCGAGAAGAAGGAGAAGAAGATTGGGATCTAGGGTTTCTCTCGCTCTTGCTATCGCTAGTGCTCACTGTCGTGTATGCTTGGAAACAAAGGAGGTACGGTGGGGAGGGGGAGGGCAAAAGGGTCAAAACATGGACATCCAATTGGATTTCGAGTGGCTCCTTCGCGGTAATTTTTTTAAAATTAATTAATTAATTTTTTAAAAAGAAAATTATAAAATTAAACCTGTTTAAAACTTCCCAAATTAATCTGTTTATAATCCATGCTTACATTTGCAAATCCGTCATTAGAGTACCTTAATCATATCTTATTTAACATTTAATAGTATATTTTAATATATATAATTATATATATAAGATTTAAATCATCTAATAAGTACATAAATTATTGTTTACTGAGTGTTGATTGACAACCGTTGGATCATTATCAAATAATTATTATTTATATGAATATGTATAAAATATTATATATTTTTTTACTGTTTTAGACTTTTCAGCACTGTTTGATGCTATGTCTAATCATTGGATGCAAATTCAATAACTATTATAACATCTCTAGATTTTAAACTTAATAAAGTCCTTAGATGATGGGTCCTTTTATATATATATTTATATAAAAGAGGACCGATTATCAAATATTTTATATTGCAATATAAATGTTTTTAAGACTCATTCATTTAAGTTAAATTTTTTGTTATTTTAAAAATTATTTTAAATTCAAAAAAATTAATTAAGGAAGGATGAGACTGTCGAAGTAATCTTTTTAAGTATAGCGGATGCACCTTTAATATAAAAACTTAATTTACATTTTTTTTTCAAGATATAAATAGAACTAGAATTTTGCATGTTTGCATGGATACTCATTTAAGTAATTGTTAATTTATTCTATTTATTTAGATGTGTACATATAGAAACGTAAACTTTTTTTATTCAGAGTTTCTATATAAAAAAAATATAGATCTTACAATACTCTTCATGCAAAATTATGATAAGCTCTAAAAGTTTATGATTTTTTCTTTGTGTATTTATTTATTTATTTATTTATTTTTGGAGCACGCCCAAACCATCATGTTTTCAGCAGAAGTGTTTATTTTATGAGAAAAATGTATTTTTGCATAAAAAAATAAATAAAGTGCGCAATTTGTTTTTAATTTTACTTTGCCTTACTTTACTATTTATCCAATTTCCCTCATTCATGTTTCTATCAAACAAAAAATTATTTTTTGAAATGATATAAAAATTGAATAAATTTATAAAACTATATTTAATCCTATCAAAATGGGAGTGGAAGCACAAACCACCTACTAGAAAAATACACACGGTTGTAGTAGCCCAAACAAACAGAGTACAAAAAAAAACAAAGAAGGCTAAGATCATAACCCGGGACTCTGGGACTAGATCTCAAACTATAAATCCATCTAACAAATACACCCTAAAAATATATTACTCCAATATACATAGACAACTTGCATCAACCCTTACATTAAATATATAAAAGAAGAGTAACATCATGACAAAAAAAAAAACAACAATTACTAAATGATCCAAAGAACACAAAATTTGAACACCATAAACATAAAGC
This sequence comes from Dioscorea dumetorum, assembly GCA_902712375.1. NCBI lineage: Eukaryota > Viridiplantae > Streptophyta > Magnoliopsida > Dioscoreales > Dioscoreaceae > Dioscorea > Dioscorea dumetorum. Next base: position 2,013,392 of record CACTHL010000847.1, read on the forward strand.
TAAAACCTAGAATTAAAATTTCAATAACTACATTAAACAACACGAGCTTTAACAAGCTAGTATATGGTATTTCAACTGCCATCCAACATTTGATTCAATTCACCTCAAAAATTGTCAAAGGTCTAAAAAAACCATTACTTATATGGTTGGCAATCTGCACAAATTCTTGATCTTTAGTAGAACAAAAGGATTTCGTCATAATAATGTTGTAAGATGAATGGAAAAAGAGAAAGGGTGACATGATTTTGATTTATTTGTTCCGCTTGACAGCACGCCTGCCCTGGCCTTTCTTTGGTGGACCCTTTCCTCGGCGTTTCAACATTTCTAGTTTTGCTAACCGCCTGGAATCACAAAATTGTACAAGGGTCAGTGACTTGTACAAATGATTTAAAACCAGAACAACAAAGCAATAGAAATTGACAGAAGTATTAGCCACGGTTTTATTGTCAATAAGAGTGACTATATATTTCACCGATTGAATGAAAAATATCTAAAGCCAGATTATGTTACTGTAAATGAAATGAAAGAATTGGTTTTCCTCTGTTCTATTTTGATAAAAATATCTTGAAAACTAACATGAAGTAGCACATTCATCACTTCATGGACAATCAACTAGCATCATGTTTAAGGGTTGATGAAAAGGGCAGAGGCTCAGGAATTTGTTCATTTCTATGTCTACAACCATTGAAATTTTCATTAGCCAAATTTGAAGCCAAGTTCATTCAGTAAATGATATGTTATAAAATGGGTATCAAAAACATTCAAAGATAATTCTGCATACTAACAAACAATCTGACATAAAATTATAGACCTATTGAATCCTGCAAATTAGTGAACCCTGCCAGGCTCTTTTTTTCCTTCTAATTTCTTGCATGCAAGAATTGGAAGAGTTAATTGATAAAAAAAACTCCATCTGGACAAAAGGCTTGAGTTTGAACTTGTAATTTAAAATCCTGGGTTGGCTTACACAAAAAGTTATGATAAGAAGAAAGGTAAAAATTCCTGAAGTTCGGAAGCAAGAAATCCAACCTAACGTCAAAAAGCACAATAAGGCAAATTTTTTTTCTCGTCCTAGAACAACTTTAATGCTATTTCCACTTAAATTATTATATATAGGAAAATAAAATGATGCAAATGAAAAAAGAAATGTGACATTATAAACAAGAAGATTATGAAAAACTGAAATCAACAAACATAAACATTGCTTTACAGAACTTCAATACATGATAAAAACATTTCATAAACATGAAGTTCAAGACATTTCGTGAACTTAAGTTCAAGATAGGGAATGAGCAAAAAGGTTCCTTGCTGATTTACACATTTTAGACTGGTTAAGGCAAGTGACTAGCCTCTCAGCAAGCCACAATAATGCTAACCATGTGGCCATTTAACATTACCAAAACACTAGTATGGAGGTGCATTTTGATTCCCCTACTCATAATAAAAACTAATAAAGGCTAACCATTTGGGAAAGAAAAGCATGCAAAATAAAATTTTTAAAAGTCATGGCCAAATTTAAGCATAAAAATCTGCATGAAAGAATAGATAAGAAGAGTTGCAGGCGTTGCACTCAAGGATCAAGTTTGACCAAGACCAAAGCGCCAACCTCAATTGTAAAACTCATTGCGGGCAATGCTCAACAGCCTCAGGGCCATAAACATATACAATTAATGAACAAATAAAAAACATGACAATAAAAACTCTCAATATACCACAAAAAAGGGAAAAGAAGAGAATGTTGAAAACTTCACAATTTCCATCACTCCCAACCTAAACCTAAATCGCAAACATCACCGTCAATTACATGGAATAACTTCAGAGGCATAAAAGCAAAAGGAGCCCAAGACAAAGAAACATCTCAAGAAGTTTTACCATTTCCATTAGTTACCAGCCTAAATTATAAAAATCCATCACCAGCGCTTGTAAACAGTCTCAGGTGGCACTAAAAACAAAAACAAAAACAGATAGTGTGCATGAAAATAAGATGCATCCTGGCATTCAAAAGCATGTCCAACAGTAATGAACCTAATTTGTGAATCTCATCCCTGGCTTCAAAACCTCATCTCCAGCTCTTCTAAATGTTCTCAATGGCATAAAAACAAACAGGTAGTTTGCAATCACAGAATTTAAGCAAAGCACCCTAATAAATCACAGAAAAATTAAAAATCAGAACAAAGTTGGCATTCTATAGCATTTCCATCAGTAAACCTAATTTGTAAAAAATCTCTTTGCATGCTCCACAAACCAGCTTCAGTGGCAAACTGGTAGGGTTCAAGCACAGATCCTGAGTGAAGGCAACACTAATAAATCACCAAAAAAAAAAAAGTGAAAATGACAACAATTACTTCTACATTCTCTAACATTTCCATCGTCATCAAAACTAAATCATAAATGATATACCAAACAATCTTAGAGGCATAAAAACAAGCACCTAGTGGGCACAAACACACACAAACAAAGGCAAAGAGGAAAACAATAAAAGGAGAAAGATGAGAAATTTGAGATCCATACTCCTTTTCTTCTCGCGCGAGGACAAGGGGGTCGTCGTTCTTGATGTCGTAGGGGTACCACTGAGCCACCTTCTCGCCGATCATCTTCTTCCTCAGTATCTTGTGCGCCGACCTCTTCCCCGACGGATTCAGTATGTGCCCGAAGATCCTCGCCCGCGCCTCCGTCAGCCCCTGCACCGCCGCGGTCGTCAGCATGCTCCGCAGACTCATCTCTCTCTCTCTCTGTGCTTGCGGTTAACTGACAACCCTGTTATTTTAATTTATTGGTATACATATAAATGTTTAATTTATTTATTTATAGTAATTTTTTTATAAATAGTTTTTTAATAAATATAAATAATTTATGCAGTGAAGTGCAAGCTCGACAATATATATGCCTTTACATATAGGGCTTGTTTAGATGGATTTTAAAAAAAAATGCATTTTTTTTAATTTTGGGGAAACACTTTTTTTAAAAAGTGCTTTCAAAATAAGTTAAGTGTTTTTCTCTTAAACAGTTTCTCATAAGTGTTTTTCTAAGAAGCACCTATGAGACAGCTTCTGAAAAAAAAGCTGAATTTTAGCTTTTTTTCACAGCTTCTGCTTCTGCCCAAAACCCCAAACAAACATGTTTTTTAAAACCCAGAAATGCTTAACTTATAAAAAAACACTTCTGGGCTTAAAAAAAGCTCCAAACACCCCCATATATTGAGATTGTAAACTGCCTTTTGGTGAAAAAAAGATTCAATGCCAATAAACCGAACGGTGATTGGTAATTTTTTTCATAAATACTACTTTCTAAATTTAATTTTTTTTAATGTAAAATAAAATGATTTGGAGACTGTTTTACATTTGCACCACTTATAATTCTTTTAAAGTCCTTACAAACATTAAATTGATTATTAAATTCCTAGATACAGAAAATATTGGTATTTTTTTATTTTTCTAATTATTCAGTTTTTTTTATTAATGTGCCTTTTGTTTTCTTCTTATATTCAAGCATTTCTCCTTATCTCTTGTTCATGATTTCTCTATTTTTAATTTAATTTTATATTTATTTTAGAACTGTATTAATAATGTCCATTCTTTTATATATATTAATATAATAGTATTTTCTCCTTATATATGTGATTTATTTATTTTTAAAAAATTAACATAATATTGCGAAGAAGAAAGAAAAAATATGGCAACGATTCTAAAACAACTTACTGAGACCGCAAAAAAAGTGTAATTCCCTTAATAGTTATTTTACATTTTTAGATTTACTTTTTTAGCTCATCTATTTTAAATTGTAATATTTTAGTCTCTACCTTTTTTATTGAACTATGTTAGTTCCCTTCTTAAAAATTCAAGGTTTTAGCATTAGGGTTTTGTAACATTAACATAGTTTAAGATAACTTTAATCGTTATATTATTCTCGAGTTTGATGTCCATACCACCTCATCAATCCATTAAACTATCTTCCATGATAGTTATTCTATAAAATGAGACCCACAATCAACATATTAAACTCTTACTACCCAATAAACCATCTCCCATAATAGAGGTAAAAATTAAAAAATTTAAAAAAATTTAAAAAAGTCACGGGCCTATATTTTAATTAAATTTTAAAAAATATTTTTTTAAAAAAAAGTCCCCAAATTTAAAAAAAATTAAAAGAAAAAGAAAATGTGAGCCCCACTATTGAAAGCTCAGTGGCCACTGAGCGCCAATAATAGGAATAGACATTATGACTCCGCTCATGAAGCGGATTCATGATGCCCATTAAAAATGCTCTTAGTTAAAATAGCAGAGAAATTAAACAATTATAATTAAACTAGAAGAAAAAAATTAAATTTAAAAAAAATAAAGAGAATATTTAAAAAATGGAACGGAAAAATGAGCATTTATCTAATTAACTATATCCACTACACTAGCCACTCAAAATTGCAAATGTACCTGCTTTTAAAATCAAATGGGTATCATTTGATTAAATAAAATAAGTGGATTAAAGCATATAAAATATTTAATTTTTATTGATGGTTATGATCTTGGGTATCACTATCTAAATTCCACATTGACAAATTTTTCTAAGGTTTAAAATAGGGATTAAATTTTTGATAGGTCACTAAGTTTTAGACTTATTTCATTAAGGTTATCATGTTTCAATTTGTATCAAAAAGGTTACTAACTTTCGATTTTGTTTCTCAGGGAGGTTACTCGCGAGTAAACATATCCTTTCTGCTGACGTGGCTACCGGAATTTGCACAGTCAGCATTACTGTGCCACTTACTAAGATGCTGAGGTGGCAAACTAAAGAGTTAAATTTTTGATAGGTTACTAAGGTTTGGACTTGTTTCATTAAGGTTATTAAATTTCAATTTGTATTAAAACGGTTACTAGAATTTGATTTTGTTTCTCTGATAGGTGAGCCGCGAGTAACCACATCCATCCTACTGACATGTCGACCGGAAAAAACACAGTCAGCCTGATGAGGCCACGTCACCAGGTGCCACATCAGCATTTGCCACCTGGTGACGTGGCCTCATCAGGCTGATTGTGTTTTTTCCAGTCGACATGTCAGCAGGATGAATGTGGTTACTTGGGGGTCACCTGCCGGAGAAACAAAATCAAATTGTAGTAACCGTTTTGATACAAATTGAAACTTTGTAACCTTAATGAAACAAGTCCAAACCTTAATAACCTACCAAAAATTTAATCCCCATTACCTGGCCATGTGGGTGACATGGCATCATGTGAGTTGCTTTTAAAATGCCCAAATTCCGGTAACCACCTCGATTAAATGATATGCTTACTCGCGAGTAACCTTCCGGAGAAACAAAATCGAAAGTTAGTAACCTTTTTGGTACAAATTGAAATATGGTAACCTTAATGAAATAAGTCTAAAACTTAGTGACCTACAAAAAATTTAATCCTTTAAAATAGCTTGGTGCTTGAGATGGGATTTCAACCTGTTAATGAAACATAAGACTCGTTTAAATTGGCTTAAAAAAATGTGGTTTTTTTTTCAATTTAGTAGAAAGATGTTAAAAAAATGTTTTTCAGAGTAAGATAAGTGTTTCTCTGTATTTTATATTTATATAAATTAATGCAAAAGTACTTATATATATATATATATATATATATATATATATATATATATATATATATATATGAAGTTGTTTGGATATGCATCTTAAAAAGATTTTTTTTAATGGTAAATTACTAAAATGGGTAATATCTCAACTATTATGTATTCAAAATATGTAATTACTATTGACAATGATAATAACAACATCACTAATGATGATGATATTATTATTATTATTGTTGTTGTTGTTATTGTTGCTTAATAAGAACAAAAAACATAAAACTAAATTTTAAACACCAAATATGAGAACAAGAACAATAATATTTTCACATCACAACAACAAAAATTATCATGACTATTACAATAACAATTAATAATAATAATAATAACGTGAAAACAATTAAAAAAAATCTATATTAGGGAGTTTGGAGGTAGAGAAAACTATTAGGGTTGTGAAAAGATTGGAGAAAAAAATATAAAAATATAGTAAATTCTTTATTTCATAAGATTAATTTAATAATTTCATAACCCAAAACAGTTGTTTTTCCCAAAAGCACCATATCATCAGTTTATTAAAAAAACAGTATTTCAGGTTTTTTATCTGTTTCTGTTTTCGCAGAAAAGCCAATACAAACAAGTTTTTCTGAACCCAGAAATGCTTAACTTATAAAAAAACACTTCTGGGCTTTCTAAAAGCTAATCCAAACAAAACCATAATAATATATAAAAAAACCGTTAACATGGTCAATTCATTCAGCATTAATTTGTGAAAAAAAAAAAGTAAAAGTGCTTCTAAAAATTCAAAAGAGTGTTTTACTTTGATGCTTTAGGTTTTGGACCAAAAATATCTTTTGAACTTTTAAATATATAATTTCTTTTATAGTAACTCACGCAAACACAAAACTGTTTAAGAGATAAAAAAACATGGGTGATTATACATGTATTTTACCAAAAAAAAAACATTTACTCATTTTTAAAAAATAAAAGTACAATTCTTCCATGAACCAAGCTAAACAAACTCTAGCTTTAAAAAAATAATAACAAAATGTTTTTTTATAAAATAAACCTTTTTCAAAAAAATAAATGTGTGCTAGGAATACTTCCTTTTTCATACATTTTTAATTTGGAAAAATTTGGATTCAAGCAAACCAAGTTTAATATATATATATATATATATATATAAAGGCTAGTCTTGATAATCCTTAATTTTAAGTATGTCATAAGTAGTTTCCGAAGATGCTATCCTTTTATCTTAAAGTATTATAAGCATCGAAGCAATTCTTTTCTACGCCAACGAGCAACACGAATAGTTAATGGTAGGAGATTTTCATTACCTCAAGTTCAAATTTTCTCAATTACATAGTGGGGGTAACAGATCTTTGATGTGGCTTGGGATTACAACCCAGGCCTTATGTCTTCGAGTTAGAGCAAATGATTAGATAATCAATCTACAATCTTGCATATATCTCTAATACGTGATTTGTCTACATTCGTCAAAACAAGAAAAAAATTTTTGCCCAGAAATATATTGTTATATGCTATATATATAGACCTAAACAAATTTTAATAAAGAATTTTCATAAAAACCTCTATTAAAATAATATATATATATATATATATATATATATATATATATATATATATATATATATATATATATATATATATATATATATATATCCTATCCAACTTATATATTAAAAGATCCCATAAGTCTCTATCTAAATTTAGCATGATGTGCCAACATTTGGGTAATTAAAAAACATAAATTATTTTGTTGCCCATTTTTGACTAGAAAAAGATTTAAACAAACTAATTTTGGTGAAATAGACCATTGTGAGATCTTTGTAATAAAACACTTAAAATTAAATAATTGACAATTGGCACCTTAAGGAAGAATTATCCTTTTTCTTAAATTGAGCTTTGGATTGTACTTTTTAAATTGGACTACTTATCCAACTTTCAAACTAATTAACTACATAAACATTATTGTCAAATAACATTATTAACCATCACTAGCGCAATGGCTGAACAATAAAGGTATTCTCAAAGATGTAGATATTAGGGTTCATGTTATTGATCATAAATCAAATAAAATAATTATTTAATAAAACATATATTTAGAGTTTTTTTAATTAAAAAATTTTACTATAAAAAGAAGAATAAAAAAAATTCTTATGTTCTTTATTCATATAAACAAAATACTGTATTTGGATGTGTTTAGTATAAGTTTATTCATGTCTAAATAACATAATTAATTATAACAAGAGATAATTCCTTGCATACCTTTACAGAAACATGAACTTGATCAAAATTATATGTATATATATATATATATAGATATAAGTTATGTAATTTCATGCTTTTTCTATAATTGTGCATTTCATTATATCCCAAACCAAACATGAAATGCTTACAATTAATTTTTTTTTTAAATTTTAGTTAATTAAACTAAGATTTACATAGATTATCAATAATAACAACAATAATAGAACTTGAGTGCAGAATGACATAAAGAGAAAAAGAGTTGAGATCTAGTTTTTCCTTTTTCTATATCTTAAAGAATCATTCCAAGCCTGCTTGAAATATAAGCTGTTTAGTGCCTTTGATGCTTAATGAACCAAAAGCAACACACCTACTTGTTGCCTGTCTTAAATCTATATATATATATATATATATATATATATATATATATATATAGATAATGAGTCTTGAACATAATGAAATAAATTTATTGGGAAGTTTTTTTTTTTAACAGATGTCATCACATTATAAATATTTCTGCATTAAAAATATATTAATTAAATAAATATAAAAAGAAGTAATTATGATAGTCTTACTTTCATAAAATGAATTAACAACAAATTGCTACACTAGAACTCTTGTCTTGCAAAAGTTTAGTTTCAAAACATAATTTTTTGAAAATTTTGTATTTTCCAAACTCAGAGATTTTTATCATTTAATGCAGTCGATTAATTACATTTTTTTTTTTTTTTGGCAATTACAAAAACACTAGTTTTTATATATGAATTATATATGTTTTTAATAAATTCTAAAGTAGGGCTATATATTTTGAGATTCATTTTTAATTTTTTTAAAAAATAATTTCATACCCAAAAATTAAGAATATATGACAAAATTGGAGTACTATTATATACTTTGAACAATAATCTTGTAAAGTATATATTCTTGTCTTTTGCTTTTTGTTCATTTTTGTTGTTTACAAGAATTCAAACATGACATTTACATTATACTTTCTCAATATTGGCATAGAATTTTCCTTTAATTAGACCATCCTTTCTTTTTCAATCATCATTACTTTAATAAAAGTGTTTCCATAACTCATTTTTCCAAAAAAGGTTTATTTCATCCTATCTAGCTACTAGAATGATCTTGTGGTTGAAAAACTACATGCATGTAATTCTACAAAACTAAATGAGTGTATTATGGAAGAAGTTTAGTTAAGAATATTAGAACAATTGAAGAAGAAGAAGAAGAAGAAGAGAATCTTTGATTAATTGTGCAAGAAGGAAGCATCTATTCCCTTGTGGACATGGTAAATTAATGTTTTATGCACCTACTTCTTTATACTCTCTTTATAGCTTTTTCATAATCTCCACAAACATGAATGAATGAGAGAGAGCTTTATATTGTTCTCACACCTCTTCTTCTTCTTCTTTTTTTTTTTTTTAGCTTTAATTTTTTAAGGGGGCCAAATATGAACTTAAAACTTTGACTAACTTAAATTTTGTTGGGATTTGAGTGATGGAAATGCTTTTGATGAGATGAGAGAGGATGAATGGGAGAGACACTCTTCTATTCCACAAAAGACTATGTTTTAAGCCACTTAAGTCTTTGGAAAGAAAGAAGAGGTCCCCCTCTCACCAACACCATATATACACTATGCACCACATTATTTGGCTCCACCTCTATGTACTTTTATGGACTTATCATTACATGTTCTTATTCATATATATGTCTCTCTTGTGTCTTCTTTCTCTTTAGTGATTTCATAAAGTGAATTTTTTAAGCATGCATCACTTCATTCATCTCACATCCATAGCATGGGGCTTCATGTGGCATGATTAATTGTACAAATGTTGTCCTTCATATATACAACAATGTAAGCTTAATTTCTTCTCAATTAACTTCTCATCTTTTTGATGGTGCCATGTCAATAATCCAATATTTTGAGGCATATATGATTTGGCAATTAATTGTATCTATTGCACTAAGTTATGATTATGGTTTTCTAGATTATGAGAGATTTATTTGATTGTTTGGTTATTCATAACATATAATATTTTGTGGAACCAAGTATAATTAATCAAGCTCTACATTTATCAATTTTTCATTTATAATGTCATTCTCATCCTAATCTATTTATAATAAACATTATCTATAATTAATTTAACATTGTAATTCTTTTGTTGATCTATATATAAGTAATGTGCAATTTATCAGAAGATATTTACACATCTTTGTAGTATAAGTACTTGAGTTAAATCAAGCTTCACATCCATCAAATTTCCACTTTCATTATGATTATTTTCCTCTTCTATAAATAATATATATTTATAAAATAATCAAAGATAAAAACACTATTAAACTCATTCTTTCTCTTTGATATATATATATATATATATATATATATATATATATATATATATATCAAAAGAAAGAAAGCCGTAATATATTACACTATACTAAACTCTCTTTCTCTCTCTCTGTCACCTTTGGCAAAGGAGCAAGAGGACTGAAGAAGTCATTTGCTTTTATATCATAGTTGGAGAAGAAAAAGAAGAAAGCCAAGAGAGAGAGAGAGATAGAAAGAGAGAGATCTAGTAATAATCTCTGATCAAAGCCATACCATCTCTCTAGGAAACCGCACCCTATTCCTTCTTATATGCTATCCTTTTGTTCTTCTTGAATCTCTTCCAATTCTATAGACACAGCTGCTGAAAGATACATATACACAGAGAGAGAGAGAGAGAGAGAGGAGGAGGAAAAGAATGTTCCATTCCAAGAAGCCAACAACTATGAATAATTCACATGAAAGGGCTATGTGTGTGCAAGGTGACTCTGGTCTTGTCCTCACCACTGATCCTAAACCTCGTCTTCGCTGGACCGTCGAGCTTCATGATCGGTTTGTCGATGCTGTTACTCAGCTTGGAGGCCCTGACAGTAATCTCTTCTTCTCCTTCTTCTTTTTCTTTATGTGTCTCTCATGTCTTGTTTCTCATGTTGTTTTGCACTCATGACTAGACATGTCTATTGATCATTTGCATGATAAGAAATATTATATGCCTTTGTCTTTGTAGAGGCAACTCCAAAGACTATCATGAGGGTTATGGGTGTCAAAGGTCTCACTCTTTATCATCTCAAGAGCCATCTTCAGGTATATTGATTCATATATATATATATATATATATATATATATTTGTGATTGTGTCTATATATATATATATATAGATATTCATGTTCCTCATGTCTTTATTTTTGGATAGAAATTTAGGCTTGGTAAACAACCACACAAGGAATTTAATGAAACTTCAATCAAAGAAGGTGAGAAAATGCCATTGTTTTATTCCCTCAAGTTATGGTTTTCATGTATGTGTTGTAATTAATTGTTGATGATTATAATTTTTGAACTAGATATGCAAAGAAATGCGGCATCGTCTTCCGGCATGCTGCCTCGCAATATGAACAAGTAAGTTGAATCGGAATCTAACCTTAAGAAAGTTCTTTGTTTTGGATTGAATTCCTTTTGTGTTGATTATCATGTTTGTGTAGGAATGTTCATATTACAGAAGCAATCAGGATGCAGATGGAAGTTCAGAGAAGATTGCATGAACAATTAGAGGTTAAAAAAAAAAAAAAATTTATATTATTCCTTCAAAGTAAAGCTAATTGCAATTCATGTTTTCGACAATTCGATCACAATATTTCATCAAAGAATTGCTGGTGAATAGGTGCAGAAACACCTTCAAATGAGGATTGAAGCTCAAGGGAAGTACATGCAGAGTATACTAGAGAAAGCATGCCAAACAATCACAGTTGATAACTTGGCCACTTTGGGGAACATGAAGGATATGAGCTCTGATCAAATGAGCTTCCCTTGTCTTCAAGATCTTCACATATACGGCAGCAGTGGCGGCGATCCAATCGAAATGCAAAAGCACATGGAAAGATCATCTCTAGATGGATTTCTTCATAACAATGACAATACTTGTAGTCTAGGCAAGAAGAGATCAAGCCCATATAGTTCTAGTGGGAAAAACCCGATGGTATGGACCGATGAATTACTTCGGTATCAAGATCAAATGGAATCTCAAGAAGAACCATCCAAGAACAGTAATCATCATCTTCAAATTGCACCATCTTTGATCCATGGTATCGGCATTGATTCGATGCCTAATGTGTATGAGAGTAAGCCGATGATCTCGACCAACAGCAGTGGGGAAAACAAGCGGCATGGTGACTCGTCGACTGAAAGACAGTCTCCGCGACGATCTCCCCTTGATAGTGAAAGAATTAACTCAATGATCAGAGGAGGGACATCACCTCAAACAAGAAATTTATCTTATGGGTGAGAACTAGCTTTGTTATTGAGTGTGTGAATATTAATTTTAGTCTTCAAGTCTTGTTGGCATATGAGGGGCATGTTAAAATAGATAAAGATTATGAGAATTGAGAAGTTATTCATGGAGTAGTGGAAATTCTATATACCTTTCACTAAAGACCAAGCCATATATTTCTTCTTTAATCTTTTCCATGGATGCATGCATGCATGCATGAATGAATATATATGATCATCTATTTATTTGTATATATGTTGGAGAAATGAATATAAAATGGACCGCAATGTTTCAAGCTTCTTTTAGAAAAAATATGGAAGCAGTAAAGAAGATCTACATCAATCACATCCAAGAATTCTCATTTTCACATGAAGATTAATTCATCAACTAAACCTTTGCCAATGTTACACTCCTTTTCTAATTTTTTTTTTTCTTTTTTTTTCTAGTTGGTTGGTGCACCAAGTTAGTTACTCTCATCATTATAAGGCTCAAACATGCAGATCTAACATCACTAAAAGAAACACACACACACACACACACACACACAAAAGAAAGAAACAGAAGCCTCAATGGAGACTCTTCTTTTTCAGTAACAAGAGAAATAAAGTCAGTCTCTTGTTTCTTTTCTCTTTTTCATACTCAGTCTAGATATATTAATATAATGGCATGCTCAATCTCTCTCTCAATATCTATATCTATATATATATATACCTGCCATTCTCTTTATCTTACAGAGGCTAGATACATTAATTTAATAACATGTTAATGAAAGAGAAGGGAGAGAGAAAGCTTTATTGATGTGAGGGAAATCTGAAGAGAAGAAGGAAGGGTGCAAGTTGGCAAGAGAAAGAATGGTGAGCACTTCCATGAGTGTGGTTCTCAAGGAAGCTTCTCTGAACTTTGAGCTTTGAAGGTGTCTGTGGGGACTATTTGCTGCCATACCGAGAAAAGCAATATATATAAATATATATATATATATATGTGTGTGTGTGTGTGTGTGTGAATTTGATATGTGAGATATTGAATTATTTGTTTATTCATGGCTGTTATAGGATTGGATGATCTCTTTCATTTTGATTTCTTCTCCTTTTTAGAGCTGTTTATATATATAATCAATACGTTCATTGCGGATACTTGTGGAATGTCCATACAATAAATAAAAAAATAAAAGAGAGAAAAAAAAATAAATTAAGAAACAGACACAGATGATAAAAATAAAAAAAGTAGTTTGTACACTCTTAGAAAAATAATATTTGCTCATAATTAAACTCCTATGATCAAAAGTTAATTTGAAATGTTTTGTGAAAATACCAAACTATCATTTACATTTTTTTTTTTCATTCACCTTGAAGCAGGGAAATGAAAATAGAGGGGTAAACAGTTAATTAATAAACATCAATATATAATAAACAATGTAGCATATTGAAGGCTTTTTGATTAAAATATTGTATTTTTTTAATTAATTACTAAAATACGTATTTCCGTAATTATTTACGGAAATGCGTATTTTTTATTTTTTTAATAATTTTTTTTAAAAGTTAAGAGACCCACCAGTTTTTTAATATTTAATATTTATTTTTTTAATAAATCAGGGGTCCCATTAATTTTTTAATATTAAACTTTTATTTTTTTAATAAATCAGGGTCCCATTAGTTTTTTAAAATTAATTTTTTTTTTTAAAACTGTGGGTCCCGAGGGTTTTTAAATTAAAAGAAATTTACATTTAACACCTTATCATTCCCATTAATTTTTCTTATAATTTATTTAGTGGGGGTTGTTGGTTTGGGATGAATTATTGGTGACATATGGCACAAACCCTTTTCATAAGAGGCATTGGATGAAATTAATTTTAAACATCCATTTGTTAGGTTGAGGTCTATATAAGCCCTCCAAATCTTTTTTTGTAAAACCACACAAGCATTTCTATAAGAAAAAAATTATCAATATAGAGAGTTATATGGCGATGATCCAACTAGGTATTTCTGAAGATGCAAGTCATATGGCGATGGATGCAGTTAGATTCGAATATATTGATAATTTTTTTCTTATAGAAATGTTTGTGTGGTTTTACAAAAGAGATTTGGAGGGTTTATATAGGCCTCCACCTAACAAATAGATAGTTAAGATTAATTTCATCCAATGGCTCTTATAAAAAGAGTAGGTGTCATATGTCACCAATAATTCATCCCAAACCAACAACCTCCACTAAACAAATTATAAGAAAAATTAATGGGAATGATAAGGTGTTAAATGTAAATTTTTTTTTAATTTAAAAACCCTCGGGACCCACAATTTTAAAAAAATAAAAGTTTAATATTAAAAAATTAATGAGACCCCTTGATTTATTAAAAAAATAAATATTAAATATTAAAAAACTGGTGAGTCCCTTACCTTTTAAAAAAAATTATTAAAAAAATAAAAATGCGCATTTCCGTAAATAATTACGGAAATGCATATTTTAGTAATTAATTAAAAAAAATACAATATTTTAATCACATAAGAATTGTTTGTAATTACATCTTAAAAGGCTTGTGATATTTGAACATGCATGCATGATTAATTGTTTAATCTATGCAAATAAATTGATTTGGCAAAGTTATTTGTTGGAATTTTTTTATTGTAGAAATAATCAAATAAGAAATGAACAAACCTTGGATTCTGCAATGGTCCTGTTGGATGGTGAGTAGCTTTGGATTTGAGGAAAGGAGGGAAAGGGAGAGGAATGGAGAAGACAAAGTAATGTCTAGTATGTGCATGGGACAACAGGTAGAGAAATTAATTTCTCTTCTTTTGTGGCTCTCTCTTTTTTTAGTTGATGGCACATTTTTCCATTCTTTTAACCCTAGCTTATGTGTCTTGGTTCTATATTTCCCTCAATTAACTGGATGGAAGAGTTATATTTGTAATATTTATTTATTTATTTATTTATTTATTTATTAATAATAATAATAATATAATGATGTAATTGAGATGCGTTTTAAAGACCATAATCAATAAGAAAAAAACAAATGACAAAAGAAAATACAGTAAGATGCTAGACAGAATGTTTGTATTGCACTGAGAATTGTTATTTGAATGATTGATAGGAAAACCAAAAAATTGAATCTCTAAATTAACAGTATTGCCGTAGCATTGTGCAATACCGTAGAAATAGTGTAATAGTACTATTCATTTATTGTTCATTGGGCACTCTATGAGAGGATATTATTCCCCTCTCCTCTAGAGTTGCATGGCAAGGGTTTTATGAGTTCGGTTTTGTTCCGGAAAATCTTTTATGCATGCATTTACTAGAAGTCTAATCATCCCACATGATTTCTGACTAAGTTAATAAATCTCTATAAGCTATTGTAACTGGTTCACCACTATATCTAATTATCCCTTGACAACCCCTCATGGGATAGCACTTGCCGTCTTTGCAAAATATTTTGGCAAATATTTTATTATTTTCTAAATAGAGCTATATTGAAGTCTTGAAGTTTAAAACTTATTTGTTACATTGCTCCTTTGAGGAAAAAAAATGATTGCTAAGGTACAAATCAATAAAAATTATAATATTTGTATAATTTATAAAAAAATCATCTATAATTTTACAAAAGATTAAAAAAATAATAAAATGATCTCCCTCAAGAATTAAAGAATACAATTGGTATCCTTTATCTAGAATAAATTCCTGATAACTATGTTATTATTAGTTGGGATGAACATATCTACCGAAATTTATATATAAGCTCATTTGTGTTTTGAAGTTTTTATTTTTTGTGTGTTTTTCTCACAGACGTAACAAGCACCGCTTTATTAAAGGTTTCTCAATAAACAAGTAGGTATGGTGGTTTGTCAACCACCTAGAAAATTATTAACTCGGTCAAACACCACATGGGGTGATGAATGTCCTGTCATGTACACAACCAGAAATTTTAAAAAATTAGATTGAGCTAATAAATCAAGTTACTATATAACTCTACAGAAGAAGAATATAACATCTCTAACAACATACCCATAATATCTATTTAATGAGTTCAAAAACAATGATAAACAGTATTATTATAATACTTCGGGCCTGTTTGGGTACCATTAAATTCCATAGGAATTGTGGTGATTCTTATGGAATTTAATATTACGTAAGAATTTATAATATTGGTTGTTTGGACATTCTTTTTACAGTATAAAATTACTATGAAATCATATGATTATATAGTAATTTTATAAAGAGATGGGGACCAAATTCTTTTTCCCCTTTGTTTTTCAGGCTGGGCATTTCGAGCCATCGAAGAAGGGAAAGAGTACTACCATCAGAGTAAATTTCACATATTTCGTAGTAATTTTATGTGGATATCCAAACACCATTCCTAGGAATTTTTTCTGTAGTAAATTACATAGACTTTATTTTCGAATCCTATAAAATAAATTTCTTATGGAAAAATTTATTATGCATCCAAACAGGGCCTTAGAAATTTTGTGCTATATCCATCAATCCCTTGTGTTAATACTATTAGACTATCAGTCGCTTGATTGGTCTGAAGATTGTGAACCTCAATGTTTTGGACTTCATTTTCATGTCACGGCTTCATAATGGATAGAAATCAATAATTCAAGTCCAACAAGAATTGTTCCCTCTTGTGATATAAGCTTAATTTAAGGCATATAATTAACTTAATTAAAACAGTATATAAAAATAATAACTTTGAAGTGTGAGATTAGGTGTGCTAATTATTATCCTAAACTAATTTCACCTCTCCGTGCAAGGATTTTCCGATGTCTCTCTAATTAATAAGATATATAAACGGTCTTACATCCATAAAATTAGCCGTTTCAAGATAAGCAAAATATGGGTTCATTAAAAATTTTAATAAAATTTATTTAATTTTCTAGAATAAAAAATAATTCCATAATATTTATATCTGAAAGTCAAGAGATACTATTGTTTTTCTCTCATGTTTCTAGATGGCCGAGTCATATGGTGGCCTTGTATCAGTTATAATTATTTCATTTTGTTTCCTAAACTTACATTTATAATACTAAATCCTATCATTTGTTTTTATAATTAATCAATCATCTTGAGCATTTTAATTTTATTTGTCTTAATATTTTGCAAATGTTATATGTTTTGAAAATAAAAAATAAAAAAAAAATTGGTATGAGCAACTTTATCATTCAGTAATTCAATTTTAGCACTTAAAATAGTACTATAATTTGTCTGGTTTCCAGCATCACAACAATTGAAAATTTTAGCGGAAGTACTGTATAGCATTACTTTAACAACTTGCCAATAAATATCTGTTAGGTTCATGTGGGCTCTATGCCAGCGCACACTGTCAGCATGATTTCTATCAAGTTTGTGCGAGTTTTATGTGGGCGCATACCACCCCGTATGACATCATTAGACTATATACAATTTGTGTAAATGTTAAAATTGTTGCGGAATAAAGGGAACTGAGTGGAGCAGGGTCGCAGCATAAGTAGTTGAAGATGAACGATAAAGATGAAAGACACAAATTTTACGTAGAAAACCCCTAAACAAATCAGGGTAAAAACCACGGGCAAGATAGAAGAATTTACTATAGTGGTAAAAAGAGCAGCTACAAGCTTTCTGTTAACAAGAAAAATACCAATTAATTCTCTCATGTAACAAAAGCAATACAAACTCTCAAAATATTTTTCCCACTATTTTTCCCATTTTCTCACCCTCACCCTTCTCTCTATTTTTGAGGTTGTGTTGAGAGTTCTCATCATCACTCTATTTATAGGAAAAGTTTAAGTTGATTAGGTGAGAATTAATTAAGGATTATGTGAGAATTAGGTTAATAAGGTTGGTGGCAACCAACCTTGACCATTGTAGACAACTTTGACTAGCAAAAAACTTTGACTAGCAAAAATAACCCATCTGTGATCCAGTATGGGATAATGACCAACAAAACTCCTAAATGCATATAATCAAGACACCGATTTTATCATGGAAACCCCCTCAAATCGACGGAAACGCTGTGGGACTCCTTAAAACCACTTAAAATGCTTTCAGTATATCAACTATGGGATAACACCAAATTCTCTTTGGTTAACTAGAGGAATATAAGCATAAACTCCTAAATGCATATAATCAACTCAAGACACCGATTTTATCATGGAAAACCCTCAAATCGATGAAAAAACTGTGGGACTCCTTAAAACCACTTAAAATGCTTCCACTATATCGACTATGGGATAACACCAAATTCTCTCTATTTAACTAAAGGAATATAAGCATAATACATAAACTTCACGAGAGAAAGACTCAACAATACAAACATCTCATCCTCTCACAAGGATGATGTTGGGTATGTGGAGTTTGATGTATGCCTTAATGATACATGACAACGTCACTTGTGGGAGTCCGAGGGCGCGAGCACCTCAGTGGGAGTCTCTCTTTTATTTCAGGCCCAAGGCCCCATATTAGAATTTTGTTTGGTGTTTATCTTTTCCCTATAAATATCCATGTAATTATAAAACCTTAATTTTTGTGAATGAAAATATTGACATTAGTACGGCCGTGGACGTAAGTCTTCAAAACCAAACCAAGTAAAATTCTTGTGTCTTCTTATGTGTGTGCTTTTTTTTTTTTGTCGTTACTCAAGTTGCCCGATCCTCAACAGATAATTGACAAATACTTTTAAGACATAATGATAAGGAATCAAACTAGAAGTTTGGAAGAACTCCTTGCAAGGTTGCTCTACCAGAAGTATGGGTAAAATACAGCGAAGAACACCATTCGATCTTCTTGCAATCTCAAACCCTAACCCTTCCTTTCTTCTTGGATGTCTTCTTTTTCTATCAATTTTTGTATACAGTATCACTCATCCATTCCATACGAATAAATGGTTCACCCCATAAACCTCTCCCTTGAAGTTCCACCTTTGCCCATACATTAGTTGACATGATTTTTTTTATCTTGGTCCTGGAGTGGAGCCCATTTATTTCAACTAGCCCACCACATGAGCTGAACCTAACATAACTGAATGACAAGTATCTCAAAATTCTCCTTTTTTTTTATTTTTTGTTTTTAATGGATATAAATGGAATAAGTTTAGGCATATGTATAAGCATAAATATATAATGGGTATATATAGCAAAACAATTTAGAGTACAATAATCCCATTTTAAAGGTATAACTTGAATTATTGGTACAATTAATAGTCTTAATGTAAGTATAAGTTGAGGGTTATCATGTTTTTATTTTAATTTTAATTTAAGAGATTCCAAAAAATTATATATAATTATGACTTTTACAATAGGAGAATGATAATTTGTTTCCATTTTAAATGGAATATTGAGAGTTTGACTCTCTTCTTATTCAATTTCTTCGATTTCATAGCTTATCTATATTTTAAAATAATAATAATAATAATAATAATAATAATAATAATAATAATAATAAATAAATAAATAAATAAATAATTTATACATAATTATGAAAAAAATCAAATGACTTTTCTGCAACGAAAAATTTGAGGTTCAGATTTACGTAAATACTCTAATTTCAGTATGGAATCCAACCAAAATCAGTCAATTAAATGGATATATGTCTAGATTAATTGGAATTAAATTTAACCCATATTAATGACATTAATCACCTATATTTCACCATATTTCTCCATTTCTCTCCAAAGATAACAAATTGATCCTATATGATTCAGTGCCATAAACCTTCTGATATACATAATTAATATTTAGGATTAATTATAAATACCAACTCTCAAGTACCATGAAACACACCATCTTCTTCATTCCTTTACACACACACACACACACACACAAATTAAGGCTAAGATGGTTAAGTTGTGTGGTTTGGGTGCCATGGTGTTCATTTTGGTACTCTTAATGGCTTCACTTTCATGGGAAATTAGTGCCTCAATTCCATCAACAATGAATGATACTAATACTACAATAACAGCACAAACTTCTCCTCGGATGGCCATCATAAAGTACTTCAAGAATGGCAATGAAGTTAGTGAGTATTAATTTTTCAAGCACTCACTAAACTCATTGGCCTTTCTTATTTTAAATCCTATCATATCATTTGTTTTTATAATTAATCATCTTGATCTTTTTTTTTTTGAAGAAGAAGAAGAAGAAGATCTTGATACTTTTTATCATATATTTTTTTAAAACATTATGAACGTTAATGTAAATTAAAGATGGTATTTATATATAGCTTTATTAATGAAGGTTTTAATTTTGATACAAGAAAATAGTAGTATATTTTGTGTCTTAAATTTTGTCAACCTAAGTGAACAAATTTTTTTAATTATTTTGAGTTTTATTTATTTGTTTATTTATTTTGGAATGGTGAGAGAGTGAGTTATTACCATAATCTTTTCTTTGTAATCGAGCACAGTTTTATCAATTAGAAATAAAATCACAATGTCGTTTTTATATGTAAATATTCTACATACAACTCATATGCAATTTTTTCTCTTTTTCTTTAGGTTTGATTGAATTTTTTTTAAGAAGGATTCATTGAATTAATTTTCAAAAAATAACTAGATAATAATTTTTTTTTCAAAATTGCTTTCATTTATTTGGAGTTAAGTTTTAAAAGGAAAACATGTAACAACAAAAACAAAAAACATTGTTTCATTGTAACAGAACAAATTTTTTTTCATTTATTTTTTTAAGCTTGTAATTGATATAAACAGTATGAATAAGATCAAATCATCATGATTTAACTAGTTAACCTATATTTTTTCAAAATACTAGCTATCCTTTATGTTGTCATGCCATTTAGTTTTTTCACATAAAATATTTATTTTGAAAAGAACTTGATCTTGATATTAAGTTCCAAAGTTTTCGTAATGTCAGAGTACAAATATTTATTGAATTTAATATATATATATATATATATATATATATATATATATTTCTGAATTTTGTTTTTAAATAAATGTGATTACTACCTATTTGTCAATGTATATTGTAGTAAAAATTTGATGGTAATATTTTTTAGTGTGTGGTTGATTGGTTGCAAACAGCATGCGGTGGCTCCTGTGACAAGACGTGTTGTTCTTGCATCCTCTTTAAGGGTAGTTCTCTCTGCATCTCCTGTCAAGACCACTGTTGAACAATATTGGATGTACTCCATGAGCAATCCAAGCTCATTCTGCTTTAATAATAAAGTGTTACTTAAGAATATTTAAATCTTATAGTTTCAAGCATGTATGAAATGTGTGTGTATATTGCACACAGCGGAGGATCCATAATCTCAAAAAACCGGTTTGATAGAATGGGCTATCTCCATCCATATATATATATATATATATATATATATATATATATATATATGGACACTATATTAATTGGCAATGTGGGACTAAACAAAGAGTTGCAACATTGCTCTCCCGTTCAGACCCGACGTCCTTGTCGAGTCAGGCACGCTTCACTCAACAGCACTTCACTCGGGGATTTTCTCTGGTCAAAACTCTCTATTAGTGAGAACTCTATGCTGGTCAGCCCCTTACCAAGTCCCACACCATCACTTTCAATAAAAACACCAATTATTGCACACAGCGGAGGACCCACAATCCCAAAAGACCGGCCTATAGACACTCCATTAATTGAGCGATGTGGGACTAAACCAAGAGTTGCAACAGTATATATATGGGAAATTTTCAAAATTTTTTTTTTGGCAGCACTAGAATCTTCGATCCATTTATAAAAATCCGCCATATGATATAATATTTAACATGATTTTGTTTGATATTTGAAATTTAAGTATTTTTTATTTAATAAAATTTTAAAAGAGATTAATAAACTTAAAAAGAATGCATGTTTTTATATGGTATGAATTAGTTTTTAAATAAAATAATGATTTTACCCATATGAATTAACAGCTAGATAGTTAACGGTTTAAAAACAAAAAACAAAATCTCTTATTCTTATTTCACAAATATGTGAAACCACAGTTTTTCATTTGAAAATTTTTCCTTAATATTCTTCAAGGTGAATGAGAATAAAAAACATTAACATAGTGAGAAGCTCATCGATCATGTTTCTTTTTATAATTAAATTAACTGTGTGATAACTTTTTTTTCACCTCATAATAATATGATACAGTTGCACTTAAGTTGTGCATTGCATAGTTTTTTTATCAAGAAAAAATGAAACCCCTAATGGACCTGCTAAACTAAGACAAGGGCCTGCACATGCCTCGACTATGACCTGTGGGGCCCGCAAATATGTGGGCGCTGGGACCACCCACAGTTCGTATTCACAGCTCTCAAATATGCACCCTCACTCCAAGAATTCGAACTCTCGCCACTTACGAAGCATACTCATAGAGGACCCAAGTGCTAATTGACCCAAACACCGTTGACAAGCTGTGCATTGCATAGTTTGAAGCAATGGTTAAGTTATTGAAAACTATTTTTGTAAACATTAAGAAAGACACAAGCCAAGGATGCAACGTTAACCCATGCAAAGGGATGAGTTTCATGTATAGTTCATCTAAAGATAGAACTATGAGCTAAGGAGGGAAGAGAAAAAAACAATATGGATCATCATATTAACTAAAATAATATAAAGTAGAATGCCAAACACTACTTAGTGCAGTGGAAAGTCATGTAGACTTGTGAGTGGAAAAGCAGAAGATTGAAAATATTATACAATATTATCCGATTAGAAGAATTTATATTCTCCACTCTTCCGAAGATTTATTATTATGGGGTTATTGTCATTGATAAATCATTTTAGGTGTATATGGCAAGTTATTATTATCTTGCATGTTTAATTTGTCCCACCTGATAAATCTTTAAACGTTTATATTTATACAAGGAGGTATATTTATGTAAATTGGATAATAAAGGTAGAGAATTTTCAAATAATAATAGAATAAATATTGGCTCTTCTAATATATTAAAATATCATATACATATATCCGTTTTTCTTTTTTTGGAAAAAATCTAACTAACGAGTTGTTGGAATATTTTTTGAATATATATATATATATATATATATATATATATATATATATATATAGCGACAAGCGTTGCTAAGTGATATGTAGGTGTTCCAATGACTTACAGATCTCCTATAATGCACCTAATAATTTACGGACCCTGATATATTTTGAAAAATATTATTTCTTCAATGTGATTGACTGAATTATTTTAAAGAGTTATACATGGTTATGAAGAAATCAAAAAGTTCTCATTGAATAAATGTCTAAATTAATTGGATTTTTTTTTTTAAAATAATATTAACATCATTCATCACCATATTTCTCCATATCTCTCCAAGGATAACAACTTGATTCCATATGATCTAGTGTCATAACCCTTGATGCACATTATTAATATTTTAAGACTATAAATAGCTACTCTCAATAACCATGAAACACACCATCTTCTTCATCTTCTTCTTTCCTTTGCACATTCACAAATTAAGGCTGAGATGGTGAAGTTGAGTGCTTTGAGTGCCATGGTGTTCATTTTGGCACTCTCAATGGCTTCACTTTCAATGGAAATTAGTGCTTCAATTCCATCAACAATGAATGATACTAATGCTACAACAAAAGCACAAGCTTCTCGCCTCATGCCCATCATAGAGTACTCCAAGAATGGCCATGAAGTTCGTGAGTACTTATTTTTCAACATTAACTATATTCACCACCTTTCTTATATATACTAATTAATTAGTCCTATATCATTAGCTTCTATAATTAATCATCATGGTTAATATTAATCTTATTTGATTATTCTTAGTAATTTATAAATGTTATACTCTTTGCAAATATAAGAAATGGCATATATATATATATATATATATATATATATACATTGGTCATGAAAGTTTAAATTTTGGCATAAAGAAGTAGTAGTATAACTAGATGTACTTATCTCCAAATTGCCTTCATTTACTTGGCATTTCTAAGAAAAACTTGCCACAAAGACTATAAGTTGACGTTATGAGAGAGAGATATATATACCGTGTCCTCTAGTGGCATCTCTAGATTTCAAATTTAGGGACATCCTATAATAATAGTTAGATTTACATTTACCGGTTATTATCCATTCACACACAATATCAAATATGAAGTAAGAATACCTAAGACTTTTTAATAGTATCAAAGCACAGTAAATATCTGTACACTACTCTTACAAATAACAACCATTAAATTATTATTTAACGGTTACCATCAAATCTCTATACGTTAAAAAAAACTAAAAATTATATATATATATATATATATATATATATATATATATATATATGAGATGAGATAGGTAATATATTTGAATGTGTGGTTGATTGATTGGAAACAGCATGCGGTGCTCCATGTGACAAGAAGTGTTGTGGCTGCATCTACTACCGGGCTAGCCCTCGTTGCATCTTTTGTCAGGATAAATGTTGAACTATTATACAATTACATGATCCTATTGAACCATATTTATATAATTAATAAGTTCACCCTGCTTTAATAAACCCTTGCTTTTAACATTTAAATCATATATATTTCAAGCATGCTCGATATATATATATAATATTTAATTATTTATACATGAATTAAAAAAAAAAACATTAACTTATGTGACAATTATTTCCTCGACGATCTCATGATCGATCTCATAATAGAGTCATCGGTGGAGAAGAAAGAAAATAAATTAATGAGTATAACGTAGCGCAGCATTTATTTGATATTAGCTAGATTGATATTTATAATAATATTATCAATTAAAGAGTTTTTAATTTTTTAACAATGCAGATAAGCCATATCAACTATCTGCATAAGAGTTAAATGTTTTACCCCTAGACTATTGCCCCAGTGATGCGAGAAATTTCAAAACACAGGCGCTCATCATATATTTAATTTTTTTTAAATAAAATAGATAAATCACTGATTTATTAAAAACAATCATATATTTTTGTTTATCTATTATTTCTCTCCCAATGAAGTCTATGGTTTATTCAACTTTTTTTTTTATAATAAATAATAAAATTACTCATTTAAATTTATGTCTAAATTAATTGGATTTAAACCAATATTAATAATATCAATCACCATATTTCTCCTTAGCTCTCCAATGATAACAAACCTTGATCACATGTAGTTTTGCACCATTACCCTTTTGGTACACAATAATAAGATTTAGGATTATAAATAGCCACTCTCATGGAACCATAAAACACACCTTCTCTTCTTCTTCTTCTTCTCTCTATCTATCCCAGAGAGGATAGATAGATCCTCTGGAATATTCGGTGTTGTATACATTATAAACAGTGCAAATATTAAAAGGATATTCGGTGTTATATACATTATTCATATAAATAATATTTTCAGGGAATAGTCATCCACATACTTACTTATATATTTATATATATATAATTATCAAATTGCCTTCATTTACTTACCCGTTTATGTGTTAATTAATAAACAAAAACATGTCACAAGATAGGTTACTTGTAATAGAATTAAAATTTTTCTTTTTCTCCTTTTTGGGAATATAACTGCGTTTGAATCAAAGAGTGATTCCTCTCCACCAAAGAATGCCCACTGGAATAGTTATTGATGTTGAAATTTTTTTTCTCTTCCCCTCTGATTAATTAATGGAGATTTAATTTTAAAAACAATTCATTTAAATAATTAATTATAATAATTTAAAATGATTTCATTATATGAATTACTCCTTTCGTTCTGTTTTTAAGTATCTAAATTAACTGTTTCATAAAAAAATAATTAGATTTAAAAATTTTATAAATATTTAATTTACAATTCAAAGTGTGCCTATCATTTCAATTTGAATTACATTTGAACTGGGGGGAATGGACTCCAAAAAAAAAAAAAGGAATACAACTTGGAAAAACTAATTTTCCCACTTTATATTAATTATAGTAATTAAAATCATAATTACAAAAACAAATAATGACATTGAGTATTTCCTATTAAATATTTCTAGAACAGATTCTAATTTAAATATTTTATTATAATAATTAAAATAAATAATGATATTCAAATTATTTATGATTAAACATAATTTAATGGTGATCTCTCAATTTTAATTTTAACTTGTCCTTATAGGCCCTTATCTTATTTCAACAATGAAAATCAAGGAGTAGAAGCATGGAATCACAATTAATTAATTAATTAATTAATTAATTATTTTGAGAAATACTTTTTAAATAATTTTTTAATCTCTAAAAAGAACCATGCGATGGTGGATGGATGAAAAAGTGAACGACCACTATTTGGTAGACTTGATTTTTCATAATGATAAATTAATATTCATGTAAACGGGTTAACGTGTCATGTCAAGATAAGACCAAAATGCTGGATATATACACTGACACAATTATTCATCGTGTCTGATTTCTTAAACACATATATGACCCATATATGAAGCACGTAACACGATACAACTCATTTAACCCGTTTAATTTGTAATTGGGTCCGGTCGTATAATTGGATCATGTAACATGACACGACCCAATCCATTTAACACATTTATAAAATTGGGACTTGTAACACAACACAACCCATTTAACCTATTTTTACACAAAATTAATGAAACAATAATAACAATAAATTTGAATTAAATCCAAGTTTAAAATCCAACAAACTTATATGAGTACTTAGATATTTAAATCCAACATATATAAGTATTTAAATATCTGAAATCCAACATACATCAATCAAACGAAACAATAAAAAGGTAAATTACATTTTTACTCTTATATTTATGTCTTGCATAAGTTGACACGATTATGACACAAAATCGTTGCGTTAACCGTGTCATGTTGTGTCGCGTAATCGTATGAACACTCATTTTACCACCCTTAATATTCACGGACTAAAAAAACAAATCAAATATAATAAAAGATCCAAATAAATTATTATACTTAATTTAATATATAATATTTTTTTTTTTTTGTTTTGATGGCATAAAAAAAAACTTTCACTGTTATTCCCATCTTTTAGTTTTTTTATTTTTAATAAATTCTTCGTTCAATCAAACATAATTTCATAAGTTTGTAACTTGATAACTTTTTTTTTTTTTTTTTTTTTTAATCTGTGCTTGATAGATGGCAAACAGCAAAACTCAGCTTCAAAAACAACCAGCCTTTTCTGTGCCGTGTATGTCGGTGCCGCAGCAAGCAAAGTAGCAGCCGTGAAGGCCTTTTCTTTTTTAATTGGAGTTTTATAGCAACAATAATAATGATGATAATAATAATAATAATAATAATAATAATAATAATAATAATAATAATAATAATAATAATAATAGAGGGAGATGGGACAAATGTTGAAATATAATATGACATGTACTTAATGAACCATTGAGGTTGCTTTAAGATTTGAATCCTATATACTTCAAGCATGTTTGAGAATATATAACAAATGAGGAGTTGTTTGGATTAGTTTTTGGAAAACACGGAAGTATTTTTTTATAAGTTAAATATTTTTGGGTTTAGAAAAACTTATTTGTATTAGTTTTTCTACATAAGTAGAAGCAGATAAAAATATTAAAATACTGTTTTTTTCATAAGCTAGTCATGTGGTGCTTCTGAGAAAAGTTTTTAGAAGTTATTATGGTGTTATGAAATTATTAAATTAATCTTATAAAATAAAAAATTGACTATGTTTTTATATTGTTTTTCCCCAATCTTTTCATAGCCTTAATGACTTATTCTGCTTCCAAACTCCCTTCCAAGTCTTCTCCTGCCTCTTACCTCCACCCCCTCCCCTTCATGACAATATTGTTATTATGGTTGTTGTGAGTTGAAAATATTAAAGATATTTTTTTTTAATTTCTTTTCATGTTGTGATATTATTATTATTGTTGTTGTTATTGTTAATTGTTATTGTAATAGTTACGACAATGTTGTTTTTGTTGTTGTGATGTGAAAATGTTATTGTTCTTGTTCTCATGTTTGATGTTTAAACTTTAGTCTTATGTTTTTTTGTTCTTATTAAACAACAACAACAACAACAATAATAATAATATTATTATCACCACCATCATCAATGTTATCATTATTATCAATAGAAATGATTATGTTTTGAATCCATAATAGTTGAGATATTATAATAACTTAATGAATGCCATTTTAGTAATTTGTCATTGAAAAGTCATTTTAAGAATGTGTATCTAAACAACTTCACACATATAAAAATACTTCTGCATTAACTTATATAAACATAAAATACATGAAAAGGCTTAACTTACTTTGAGAAGCACATTTTTAAAAAGTCATTCTATCAAATCAAAAAAAAAAAAAAAAAAAAACACTTTTCTAAGCAAATCCAAACAAGTCCTTACTTTTTTAAAAAACCACGAAGGACTGTTTTATAAGTTAAATATTTCTAAGTTTAAAAAAACTTGTTTATATTGAATTTTGCACAAAAGCAGATTAAAAAAACTGAAATACTATTTTTTCCGTATACTGATCATGTAGTGTTTATGGGAAAAATACTTTTCAGAAGCAGTTTTGGGGGTTATAAAATTACTAAATTAGTCTTATGATTTAAAAAATTGACTTGTATTTTTATATTTTTCTCCCCCAATCTTTTCGCAACCCTGATAGTGTTCTCTCCTTCCAAATCTTCCCCTATCTCTTGCCTCCACCCCTTTCATCCAAACTGAAAAATGATAGATAAAAGGAAAAAAAATGAGGGACAACACAAACATGATGCCATTTATTATCATCACTAGTGGTGTTAATGTCATTATCAATAACAATTACTATATTTTGAATGCATAATAATTGAGATATTTAAATAATTTAATAAATGCTCATTTTCGTAATTTACTATTAAAAAAATCTTTTTAAGAATGTACATTCAAATAACTTCACACATATAAAAATACTTCTGTATTAATTTATCCCAACATAAAATATAAAAAAACATTTAACTTACTTTAAAAAATACTTTTTTATAAGTTTTTTACCAAACTAAAAAAAATACATTTTTCTTTAAACAATCCAAACAACGCCTAAAAAGATATTAACTTGGGTATAGCTTCTTTCCCCCAAAATAAATAATAACAATAAATAAATAAATCAGATTACAAACAAGACCCAAAAAACCCTCCATCAATTTTGTTAGCATCAAAGAACCACTCAGTTTTACAAATAAACATTATGTTAATCCAAATTTAATTTTAATATAAATTGCAAATCAAACTTAAATTAAGATAATAAATTATGATGCACATTGGTCTCCGCATTTATCACCGAATTCTATTTATTTTAATCATGAAGAAATTATTTTGGAGTTTTTTACTTGAAAATTCACCTACTCAATAAAAGTAAATAATATATTATACCCTATAAAATCAAATTTGTTTGCATATAAATTATCAAGCAGCTGAGTTTACATCTCAAAAGACTAGTCTAGCGGACTCATCCTTTACCCTCACAGCCACAATTAAAATATATATTACATACAAAATGAACAAAAACCAGTACATATATACTATTAAACTAATAATTTTGCATGTAATTTTTTTTTTTAAAAACAAGCTTATTATATTCAACATGCAAAAAAATTGTGATGGTATACAAATACCCTATCCGATTGTTGCAAATCTCTACAAAAATATTTCTCAAATTTCATAATTTGCTGCACATAGACAATAACCAAACCCTGTTTACCATTTCAAACTAAGTCAGAACATTATGAATCACACCACCACCATTACTGTGACAAAGAAATGCCAAGGCTGCCTCTACTACTTCCGAGATCAGCGTTACTGCATATTTTGTTGGATACACATACATTTCCGAGAAAATACATCTGAATTATGCGTGTATTTCTGCAAGATAGATATGACATTCTTGCTCTAAAAACAAACTCTTTATGTAACTGTAAGATTTACAATGACTTCCATTGAATGCATGCTGGGTCAGGAATGCCGGATAAAATACGATATGAAGCAATACGACAAGTAGATCAGATATGAGAGGAAACAATAGCAATCACAAAATGACGAAGATTAGTACTAGTTCTCACTGCTGTCAATAAGCTCTAAAATTCTACAGAAGAGTGGCCACCCAAAAAATTAAAAAAAAAAAAAAAAAGAGTTTCAGATACAACAGATTCATAGGGATCCAATGTTTAAGGTGCATATGATAGTTAAAGGAAGGGTTAACTATTCTTATAAACACCAGATTCCATGGACAAACTAAAGAGGAAGCAGCTCCTCATGAACTACAAGTATTCCAGAAAGCATGTACACACTTGAATAAGAACTATACTATATTGCACAAGCCCAAAAAAAAATCCAATATAAAATCGACTAGCATTACAAAAATTACAGAATTTGGGCTCTGCTGCCAATGGAGAAAATTAGTTAGCTGGTGAAGTTAAAAAACACAGAACATTACATAAGGTGAGACAATTGGCTTAGTACCTGGCTTACAAGTGCTTGAGAATACGGCAAGCTCTAAGCACAAAGCCAAAATCATGATAGCATGCCCCAGCTCTCACCACCTGCAAAAGGGGAAAAGGAAATGAGTGCATCTGTTTCAATCAGAACTGAGAAGCACAAATATTGATTCAAAAAACATCAAATGAGAAATGATCACCTGTAATACTTAAATTGCATAGTTTATGAAGTCACTAGGACTGTTTAGAGAAGGAATGAAGAAAGGAGCTGTTGTTTAAAGAGAATTAATAAGAGAATTTGAAATATCACTAAAGATAAAGCAAACTACGGCACAAAAACACATTGAAGGGAAAAGAGGAGCATCAATGATTTAGGACAAAGAAACAAGGAACTTCAATAAAACAGGGCATATTCAAGTTGATAATTTATTGATACAATTAGTCAGAGTATATTTATGACAGTCTTCAAAATGCTCTTTAAATGTTTGAAAAATGATCATGAAATGCAAGTTCAACAATGAAAAGATATAAGATCACATCTGCGTTCTAAAACAATGTCTTAAGGGTTATCAGTAGTTCGACACAAATCTAAGGTTAACCAATGTAAGATATCAGAGCATAGAAAGGAAGAATTAACAACCTCAAAGGGAACACAAATGTGTCATTCAAGCTAATAGCCTGCTCTACAACTGAACAAAATTAAACATTGCTAGGAGAATTAAGGCAGTTCAGCTACTCTGTCTCATGCCCTAGTAAAATCCACAGCAAACCTAATTATCTTTCATATACATGTATTTATACATAAACCCTTTGTAGGTCTATGAGCATGTAATAATCAAGCATTCCAACAAGGTCAAGAAAGACAAAATTAAGGCTAGAGCACCTCCATACTAGAGTGGAGAGGCTTGTTTTCAGCATTCTGATGAAAAAAACAAATAGATTTAAACAGAAGTTATCATCAGGTCAGGGCTGCACACTTGAAAGAACCTCCTTAGCCACGCAGTAGTTCAGCCCATAGCTTGCCTTTACTTAAAACTTTAGACTAAAGGTAGTTTCTAGGTACCAATTTAGGACTTCCTGGAGGCATCTAGTAAGCACGAGGGGAGGAATGAAAGTTGATCATAAAATACAGCAAGACAAAAATATTTGACCACTATTCTCAGCCTCCTGACACTATAAGAGGTCAGATAAACAGTAAGGTTCATGCATGTATGATTCCATAAATGCTATATATTCGTTCTATCAGATGTATAAGTTCTCATCAGCAGGTAGAAAACCTAAACTGTTCATTTTCATGAGATACCCTTTCTGTATTTTGATTATTCACCTAAAGAAACCGGGCTTAAGAAACAGCGATCAATCATTTTCAACTTAACACACACAAACAATATTATCCATCGATGACAAAGATTACGCAACCAAAAAAAATGCTTAAACTTATAGAAGCAGAGCCACACAAAACCAACCTACCTGTACAATAGCATACAAGGGAAAGGAAGAAGTCTTGGGAATCACTTGTTCACATCCCCTTTTGTCATCCAGGCCCTGAGTTCGAAGATTGCACATATAAAT
Source organism: Dioscorea dumetorum (assembly GCA_902712375.1). Lineage (NCBI taxonomy): Eukaryota > Viridiplantae > Streptophyta > Magnoliopsida > Dioscoreales > Dioscoreaceae > Dioscorea > Dioscorea dumetorum. The sequence continues at coordinate 2,045,453 of CACTHL010000847.1, forward strand.
TAGTTTGTGCTGTTTGCCGATGCTGATGCTGAGGTGGTTGTGGCTGTTGTAACTGAGGTTGCTGGTGTTGCTGCCACTGCCCTCCAATTCCATGTCCATGCATTGAACCAGAAAACTGCCTCTGGGAGGCAGCTTGACTCAAAGGAGGTGCTACTGTGTCATTAGCCAGCAGATTATCTTGGGGTGAACTAGCCAAGTGAGCACTTGAGGGTGGCGTGCTTGTATCATGTGAAGGTTCTGTTTTATACTGTGTTGCACAGGAAGCCACAGAGGTGGAATTGACTGAATCTATGCATTGGGCCACTGATGTACTAGAAACCAGCTGATTACCTTGAACTGGATCTGAGGACTGTATTTGACCATCAGATGTCGTTTGGCGATTTTGCGGGAGCACCATCCGTTGCATTGTCTGCTTGGAATGATTTGCCTGACGCTGCTGCTGCAGCGGCGGTTGAGCTGGCAGAGGCAGTGAAGGTTGTGCTGGTGGTTGCTGGGGAGCTAACAAGCTGTGAGTGGAAGAAACTTGGACCTGACCTTGGTTGCCAGATTCTGACTGAGATGGCACTGATGAAATTTGTTTTGATGGTTGAGGTAGTGGGCGCGAGAAAATTTTTGGTTGACTTGGTTGTTGAGGCAAACTTGGATTCAACCCAGAGTTTCCAGAGTAAAAGCCCTGACTCTGTTGGATTAAATGTTTCTCAGGAACTTGGTTCTTGGATGCAGAAGTTAGGCCATTAACATGAGAAGCATCAACGGGAAGGTTCTGATGCATCATCATTGCACCTCTGCCTAAACCTTTCATTAGCTTAGCCTGATGTTGTGGAGGTTGCCGCTGTTGTTGTAGATTCCTCGGCTGTTGGTGAACTTGTGGTCTCTGTCTCTGCTTCATTACCTGATTAGGCATCCCACCACCAGGTTGGAGATTTCGAGGCATCTGTTGCTGCTTATGTTGGCCTTGTGCAGATGGACCAACAGGAGTGGAAGATTGTGTTTGCTGTTGAATTTGAGAGTTATTTTGTATAGGTGAAATTGCATTGGAGCTGGGAAAAGATGCTTGTGGTTGTGGTAATATCCGCTGTTGAAGTTGCCTGTCTTTAGGAAATCGAATAGCATAGGCCTGTTGCTGAGGACTTGAATGGTTAGAACCTTGGATATGAGAGTGAGGATTGCCCAATAGATGTGGCTGTTGATGCTGATGCACTGGGAATGTCTGAACAGGAGGAGAAACAGAGGCATTAGAGAATGGGCCACTCATGCCATTGAAAGTTCCGGCAGCCTGACCACTCCCCTGAGAAACCTGCATTTGCAGCTCTTGCATCATCTGCCTATGTTCCTCAGTAGTCTGACCAGGCTGCAAGATCATGGCAATGGTAATCAAATGTGTTAACTAATAAAAACTTCTAAAAGAGAGGAATTAAAATAAGCACTCAGCAAAATTTATCACAGATATTATACTCCACCATATATTATCTATCATAACAGAACAGTCACAGATTCACGTACGGAATCTGTCACTATCAAAACTTAAAAAATAAACAAATAGTATAACCATATCAACTGAAATTTAAATATTTATTAGCTCAATAGTGAGCAAAAATTTACAGAAATAAACCAAAAACTTACCCGAAGCATATGCATAGTATCATGAGGCCTCAACACTGAGCTCCCTTGGTGAACAGTGACTGGATTTGCCATTCCAACACCATTTCCTGAAAGCATCCCACTAGTAGACACCATGTTAAGCATCCCAGGGGAACTTATTCCTTGAAAACCTGCTCTAGGCATGGAGGGCATTCCCCGGTTGATCCCACACATCATCCCCATTGCACCACTACCTGGTAACATACGTACACCTCGATCCACAGGTAAGTTTCCAGGAACAGGTAAACCAGATTGCTGAACATTTCTACCAGAAAGCATTTGAGTGTATTGCATCCTTTGCTGTTCATCAACGGGTAAAGAAACAGATCTGGGCATACTATATCTCTGGGCATCCCTACAAGATTAATTTTAAAAACATAAACAAATAATAGCAAGGGTTAATCCATCTCAACAGATCTTACCTAGAAGCAGCACTTAGAGGGTTAGAAGGTGAAGGTAAGCCACTGCCTAGGACCATTCCAGGAGAGGTGTGTAACACATTGTTTGCACTAGTGGTAGGAAGAACAGGGGTTACAGACCCTGGATGACTTGGGATAGCCAAACCACTTGTATGAGAACCCTGACAGCCAAGTGCAGTAACATCTGGGCCTGATGTGATTGAATCACACAAATCAAGTGGCCTACATAACAAGTAACAAGATAAGAGGAAAATTGAATTGCAGAAAGACATAGAACTGATATGATGAATTAAGGCAAAGAGTATACAGGCATACAATATTAGGATCAGAAAATGATACTCACGTCAATATGCCACCACTCAGGTTGTTTGGGTTTACTTGTGAAAGAGCAACCACATGAGAGTTATGAGCAGGAACTATTTGCTTCATTTCTTGGCCATCATTCTTCACAAAACATCAAAATCATAGATGCCAGTAAGAGTGAGGAAAATGGTACGAAGAAGGCAATAGTGATGGAAGTGTGACTAAAACACCATTGTGACTAAAATATAACACGTAGGTTAGCCTAATAACTAACAAGGAAACCTAATCTAAAATAAAGTGAATTTATAAGTTAGCTATACAAAAGTCAAGCACAGCCTATAAAACCAAATACATGCGTATATCTTTGAAAAAATAAATAAATGGCGTTAAGCAAAAGCAGTTCAACCTTCCCAGTCAAGAAGAGTCAGTCCTGACTGTCGTTAGTATAGAAAACTGAACCTATGGCAACAATTCAACTTTTCAAGTAAGAGTAAGGTTGAGCATTTTTTTTAAGAATTGACAACTGACAACTAAAAGAAATACTTCTTGCCAGCTTTTAAGATTAGTCAAGGCCCATCTGGGGTTTAAAAACAAGAGTGAGAAGAAGTTCAGGTGTGACTGAGCACCTACTGTTCTCATAGAGATTTAAGAGAAACAGACCTGGCTTCTGCATGAATGTCGTTGTTGTCTGATCAAAATGATCTTTTCAAAATGCACTTTTAGAGTGTCCTCTTCCATTGGCCCTTGAAGCCGTTGAAACAACTGTCTGGCGCTACCCTGATTAAGCAGCAGGAGCAAATAAGCTAAAGCAGCGTCTCAACTTCAAGGAGTGCAAGTATTACAAAGGTCACAAATCAAGAAAAAGGCTAAGAACCAGGTCCTCGCCTTTGGAATGCCAGGTAGAGTGGATGGATATGGCTGAGAGGAACCAGAATCTTCTGCACTATCAGCACCATCCCCAGCACTTCTGTCCATTAGAGCTTTATGGCGTTCCTTGCATTCTTTAGGTTTCCGGAAGATGTAATGCAACTAGAAGACATTGACAAACAGAATAACAAGACAAGAATAAAATATTTATGTATGTATATATGTATATTTAAAAAAAAAGCATACAAAATTTCAACAAATCAAGCAGAATCGACAAATCTGTTGCATAAGTTTGATAGTCAAAGCTGGTATCACTAACCATATGGAAAATAAATTAAAAAAAAAACAAATAAAACTTTGATGACATACAAATCAAACTCTACGATCCAATGTTATGGATGACGATATTGCTAGAATAACAAGCAGACACCAGGTTCCAGTATACAGCCAAAATAAGTGCACAGGCAGTATGCTATCTCAATAAATGAGAGCAACAAAAGGATAGATGGTTGATTAATTTACCTTAAATTGGAGGGTGCTGTTGATAGCATCACTCACTAGCTCCCAATTTGGGCCCAAATCATGAACAAGGACAACAAGTGCCTGATGAAACATTTCATAAACTTAATAAATTTAATAAGCAGATAAAGGAAAGTGATATTTAAGTCGAACTGGTAAAGCAACCTGGTCCTCAAATGCTGCCCATGGATTTCTAGACCCTGATTGTCCTGTACTCATCTGCTAGAGAAAGATGAATATAAATAATATACCAAAACAGAAATACCTAGAATCTTGGTTAGGCTATGCTTTCATATTGTTTATTTAAAATTGGCAATTCATGCAAAATGACAACTTGTGCATGCTACATAATGCCACAGAGATCATATATATAGTTATAAATAAATAAATAAAAATGACTTGCCAATATATATGAAAAGAGGTCATATATCAAGAATCAAAATAAGTCAGGAGAATTTAGAAACAAACCACGGACCCTTCGAGAGGAAGGTGCTCAGCTCTTTGCTAAAACAACTCAAACTAGGTTTGGTTCACTAGGGGATGGTTTTCTAGTTTGTGAATCATCAGTGCAACAGGCTTTCTCCTTGCACTATATATCACTAACTACACCCAACAGTCTTGCAATTTCAGAATCCAAACCAAATGTGCCAAATAAAGAGATAAGATTTTTTGTACATCCTCTTATGACCTCCCAAATGTGATCAATTATGATTTCTAACCTTCTCTCGCACTGGTAACACACTAAATCAATGGATGTCATACTCTAGCATCAATGGATTAACATGTTCTCACCTACTCAATTGAGATTCTAATCTACACTAAGAAAAGCACTACGAAACTCCTTACCATGCACACAACTTCTCATTTATATACCATTATTAGATTCTTTCTCAAGAAAGGAGTGTCGGAAATTCAGCTGTCCCCAAAATTCCAAATAATCTCGCAAGTTTCAGGCATTAATTCATTTGTATTTCTGAATCTATCTAGGGAAACCAAAAAGCAGCATAAATTGTCTTGGAGATTGTAAATATTAAAAAAAAATATATATGCCCCCATACAAAGAGCAAATTGATATGGTCTGAAATTGATAACAACAAAACTCTGATAAAATTGCATATGGATTATCACAGATTCACAACTATCACCTAACCAACCAAGCCATGCTAAATTAATATTAGAATACCTTTTCAATTGAAGTAGTAAGCACAAATAATTATATTTCATTAGCTTATCAAAAACCAATAAGGCAAGACAAAATCAACCAGAAAGAAAAAACTTACCTTTGTTGCTTTATGTTTTCTTCCACGATCCCGATTAGCAATTATTTTGATGAGCTTATTTGAATTAGACATATTACTCATCTGAGAAGCAACAGGCGAAGTCATGGACCCAGTCATTGGAGCAATTGCATCTGAAGAAGCATCAGGCAGTTGTTTCAAGAGCTTAGGCTTCTTTACTGCATGCTGAATATAAAGGCCTGAACACATTTATAGTAGATAACAATTCAGCAAATCATATAGATAATAATCAACCTAGTGCAAAATAAAATTCAAAGTCAAAAACAAGATACCAGTGCTTCCATTAGATTCAAAATGTGGATTCTCCAATCTCTTTTTAACATTCTGCAATTCAAAACAAATGATAATATGGTTGACTAGATACTGAATTTAAATAGAAGTTTCTGCACAGAAATAAAATCTTAAATGTAGCAGTGGATTTTCCTAGTACTTGCTCAAAGAATGACAAAACGAATTGAGACTCAACTGAAGCAGTGTAAAACACAAAATATGAACATTTCGTAAAGCCTCAAATCAAAATCAACACATAATCACGTCATAATTCAATATTGACTTCATGTCCAAAATTAAGCCAGAGATCATTTTCAAATATGTACACATTCAGCACTATAGAGCTTGTATTACATAGCAAATGTAGGACTTTGTAAAAATAATTAAGCACGAGGGGTAAGAACTATCAAGATGGTAAGTGGAAACTAGATAACCATAAAAAGAAAATGACATGAAAAAACAATTGATGTCTTCACCATCAGCTAGGATTAATCAGATAACTTACTTTCCGAGGAAGGGTATCTTAAGTCTTTTGTTAGTTGAGGATATGAAACTTGAATTTTGAACAGAAGCAGATTGAAATATAAAATATTAAACTGAAAAGTGAACCACCTGTTCATGTTGCATCATGGGGTCAACCTGCAGCCTCTGTTCATATGAGAAACCCTGCAGTACAAAAATAACATTTGCCAATTTAACCAGAAAATCAGACTAGAGGAAAATAAATAGAAAATAGTCTTACTTTTCCAGGAACAACTAAAACATTAGAATCTGCCAGATTCAGTGAATTCTTGTACCCTAGATGCTTAGGCTTCTTTTTCTTTTTGGGTTTTGTAGAAATTTCACTGTTATCATATGGTAATTGCCTCTCATAGCCCATTGTGGACTCAACTTCCAGGTTTTTCCTGCACTGGGACCCAGCATGCATGGAACTCTGCTCATCTTGATACGAACTAGTATCCCCACTTGAAACATCTGTTTTACTATTTAATTGCATGCCACCAGTAGGTGTGGTACTGAAAGGACTCAAAAACCTCTGCCTTGCAGCTGTTCGCATACGTTTTGTCGGTATTGAACCAACATTCAGAGCACCTGATGGCCTTTTTCCAGTCAATGTCAATGGTTGATTTCCTATTCTACTTTCTAAGCATGGTTCACCTGACAAATTTGCACCAGTTTCATATAATTTTGTGCCATACAACTTTTGCGGGAAAATTTTTCTCTTCTTGAGATTGAATTTTGAAGACCCACCACTTTCAAGTGCTCCAGGTAAAATATATGTGCCTGTTTCGCCTTCCTCCTCTTCATATATATTTTCATGATGTACATCTAATGAAAAAATAACAACAATGTAAGCATGAATAAACCAAATAATTAGCAGCAAAATAATCAACAGTACAGATTACTTACCAGCGACAGAATCACAAACAGATGCCTCACAGTCCTCTTGATGCATAGAGTTGCTACTTTTCTGGATTACAGTCACTAAGTTAACATCTGAACTTCGTGAAATAAATAAAAAACATATGGACAGTTATGAAAATTTTGCCATTCAAGTATCATGATACATAATCAAAAAGAAATTCACCAATAGGACCAGGAACTAAAAAAAGGGTAATGCAATCAACAAGGCTTCAACCAGCACATGAACTAGGGAAGCTTAAGCATGCAAATTTTTCTGCATGGACAGTGACCGTCATCCCATCTCTAATACCCAAGTTGCACATGAGCAACATCACTAGCAAAGCAACACCCAACCACCAGTAATTACTTAAGAGACTATGCAGAGAATTATGTGCCACATACTATATAGATTTAATGATCACCTCAAAATAGATAAAGTCAAAAAATAAATAAATAAATAAATGGCTGAAATATGATAAAATAACAAACAAGTTCCACTGCCGGATACACACTAAAGAACCAGCAAATAAAAGACAGAAGCCAATACTACAGGCTCCAGAAGCTCAAATATAAGAAAGAGAACAGCAAATGCTAAATATAATAGATCATTGTGATCCTTGGGTCAAATGAGCTTAATTCCACTGATGATATAGTATAATTCAAAGTATACATCAAATCTTTTCAACTCACTACAGATGTCAAACGATTAGATTTGAAAGCAGTATCATGTAATAAACCACAGAAGGAACTTCTTTTACCTTATCACGTAACCAAAGAGATTCAATGGATTCTCTATAGGCTTGCATAGCACCATAAGGAACATTGTAGAACAGGTTTTCCTGAGGAAGTAAAACAGATAAAGTTAGTACCAAGTCATGTGTGTTTTTACAAAACAAGAAATAACTGCTCAAACTTATCCCACCATAATATCCCAAATATGCTACAAATTTTATGAAAAACATAAGAAAGATTTCTAAGTAATTTCAGTTATCACAGACATAGTAATCATGCAAGACAGAACTAAAAACAACACCAAAGGATCCTATGCATACTTCTGAAAGATGATCTTCCCACGACATCTCCAAAATCCCTGTATCATATATTCTCTCAGGTGTAGCTGGTGCCTCAGGCAAGATAGGATGATCAGACATGCCACTGGTATACTCCAAAAATCTAACAGCATAATCCTGAACAGGTAGAGGAGTTCGCACAGAAGATTCTTTATTAAATTCACTGTCCTGCAATGATAAACAAGGCTTGTCAGTGTGGCTGATGACTTACTTTGCAGGACTTGAAAATTTTAAGAAATGAAAAGGAAGATTTGGACTTGTGACATTAACATGAAAAATAAGTTAAGCATCATCAATTACATAAACTATAAAGGCAAGGATCAAATTTCAGGCAAGGAAGAAGAAGAAGACGAAGATGAAGAAGCAGAAGGAAAAGGGGGAGAGAGAGGGAGCGGGGAAGAGGAACAAACTTTTTGCCAATAAAAACTAACCACCTCCTCCAATCAGTCTATGTAGCTGGCACTGGTGAAAAAAAAGAAAAAATTGGCCTTAACTATCTAAATGCAAAGAACTAGATTGGAGAAATCATAAACAATTATGATCATGCTATGGAAAAGGCATCACAAGTTATCATATTGGAACAGCACGATAACAACCTATTAACAAATTGCATTTAAAAGTAAAGTTATCGAAAGCAGCATACATCTATACCCTCAATTCTCAAACAAAAAAATGGGAAGTCAAAAGCAGTTTGCCCACACCATCGCAATTCATTGTAAACAAGTCAGATAGATAACAGCACATTAATAAATTGAATTTAAAAATAAAGCAATCAAGACCAGCATATATGCATGCCCTCAAACAAAAGAATAAAGGTCTAAAGCAGCACGATCACTCTAATGCAATATATTAGTAACATAATCAGATAAAAAATGTTGGGAAACAAATGCGGAATTTGTCAATATGGAATCTCAAAACTAAGCTAGCCCAAAGTAATAAAATTTTAAGAGGAATCTGTGAAGTGAAAGATCCCTTTTTTTAATACGCATCTTGAAGTTGGATGTTATCAAAGTCCATGCAGCAACTAAACTCATTAACTGGAAATTCATAATAATAGCATATATAACCTTTAAATTGACAGCTATCTCATATTGCATACTGAACTTGTCAACTCAAAATTATAGGCTAGCAAATGCATTCATAATGTTTATCAATTGAACTTGCCACTTGCGTGGAGGGCAAAAAAGGAGAAAAGGAATAACAGAGACAAGTTTAACATGGAGATCTAAAACACATTTACGTAATACAAAAATCAATAAGGGCATTCTGAACCTGATTTCAATGGATGATAAAAATTCTTAACACAATATACTCAATCACTCAGACCAAACAATCTGTGTAGAAAATAGTCAAACTACAAGAAAGTAGCACACAAAGTAAGAAGTGGCAATGTAATTAAATGAATCAATCCAGCTAACCTGGTCCTTATCAGGTTCCACACCATCAACATCATTAGAAGTAGACAAATTTAGAATGCATCCTTCCCTTGTGCCTTTGGCAGCCATGTTGCTTGTGCGAATTACCTCAGCTGAATGCCAAAAACGCATGATTGCCTTGGCCATTGTTCGAGCTACATGTAGCTGCTTGCGGTACATATTTTCACTCCAGAACTTCGACAGACCACCAGATGTAATACAGTAGGATACTTTGGATGCAGCAGTAATCTTCCACGCACGTTCCTGTTTAATTTGGCCATGCTATAATTATAAATAAAGGAAATAAAGAACAGCAACAGGTTGAAGCATTCTGCAGAGTGAACATCAGACCTGCACAAAATCATTGGCCATCCATGACATTTCCTCTAGTACATAATCCCAATGACATTTCTTCTGCTTCTCAGAGAAAACAGTTGAAATAGGTAGCTCACCAGCCCTCTTTATATTTGCCTGATTACATAAATTAGTAAAATTTCAATAGCAAAAAAGATGCCCTATATAAAAGATAAACTTTAAATTGACCTCCATGCACCTCAATTATTTGAGCTTCTTTCAAAATAGCATCTTCATGTGCCTTCTTTAATAACTTTGACTGGTTAACCACACCATTCTCAAGTTCAGTGTTACTCAAGGAACCTTTCCTACAAATAATGGGGTTTGAAGGAAAGCAACTGGAAGAAACAGTGCCTGCAATAATATGATCATTTCTGTCGGTACAGGAACCATCGCCTAACAAGTTTTCTGTAATTTTTGAATTGTCTGCAGCAACTTCACCATTTAGTTTACAATTATCAATAATGCTAGGAGATTCCCCTTCATCCTTTTTATCACATTTACTACCATGCAAATCCTGCCCATCTTTCATCTCTAGATTGCAGGAGTTTAGAATAGCAGATCTAGGTTCGTCACTCAGAGCATCATTTCTACCAACAGCTAGTGGTTCGTTTTTTTTCTCCTGACCCAATTTCAATTGGTTTACAATGGGAGCCTAGAACTAATGAATCTCCATGGTTTCCATCTAGCTTCTTGTCAGTTCTTGGTAAACATTGGTCATCATTAGTACTACCATCAGCTGCAGCACTAGCCTCGATATGACAGAGACTAATGTCATTCAAACTTAGCTCTTCTGTAGCAGTATCAGCCAAATGACTTTTCCCACTAGGAACACACTCTTGACCTTCAATGGCATTTTTATCAGGTGCGCTAATGCCACTGACAATTCCAGCACTATGATTATCTTTAATATTCCCAGCAGGCGCCAGATCAAGGACAACTGAAACAGCTCCCTTTCCGATGGCATCAGATGAATGAGCAGTACCATTTAGCGCCTGATCTGTAGCGTAATGAGCATCTTGATTAACAGGCTCCTGCCCTTGCAAATTGAAGGAAGGATTAGATTCAATGGCACACTCTGGCAATCCATCTCGAGCTGCTTCTTTAGCTGTCTGAAGTGTTTGAATCCCATCCACCTCCATTTCGAACTGATCAGCAGAAGGAGAAGCCCTTGAAACAGCATTACCACTTGGACTAGCTGGTTTAGAGTTAGAAATGAAAGCAACATGCTCATCCACTTGTTTTTCCCGCAATAAGCCCTTAAAATTCTTGGGATTAGAAGAGGATGGTACAACTGAAGATCTATTGGCACTAGGAATTAGATCAGTGGATCCTGCATTTGACCCATCACGAACAGATCTGGACCTGTTTCTACGAGCATATGCCTGACTTTTAACTCCAAGACGAAAGACAGCAGAATCTTCTGATTCCTTCACAGAGTAACCACCATCAAGAGGTGAAGACTGTTCAAATGCAACCACATTCGTCCTCTTTCCAGGAGGCTTAACATTTTTTAGTCCATCAAGACTCTCTCCGTCAAGAAGCAAAAGATTGTCTGCAGTGTTTGGTTCTCTGGAAACAGAGCCTCCAGGTCTTCCACTACTTTCAACAGAATCACCATGTGGTGAGGGGGCCAATGCAAAGCTACCCTTTGCTTCACTATAAGCACAACCAAAGAACAAAACCGACAGCTATTACAAAACCACCAAAAATGAGAAAATATACATCTTACAAATAAATATGACAAAGCAAGCATGACTATATAAACCTTATCACATAATGCTCAGCCAACTGATCTGTGAGGGAGGTAGATTGCAAGCTAATTGACGCCCCATGACCAAATTTAAAATCCAACGGATTTCCACCCTACAGAAATATTTATTAAAGTAAACAAAAAAGGTATGAAACCATTAGTTTCAAACAGCAAACAAAGAAAGAAGCTATTAGGACACACTTTCTCAAGGAATTCAAGTTCCCTTCTCCGCTCTTCGCGCACATCATACTCCTGCCTGTAATAATGAAGCCAAGAAAATCATTTTTGCATCTATCAAACTTCAACAGATGGATAAAATAGCAATTTCAGCATACCGTAGTTCTTCCTGCGCCTTCTCAATAGCTGCACGGCGTGGTGATGTTTTCGTATCTGAGCCAACTCCATTCTCAACAATGCCTCCCATGTAAGCCACCTCTGTATCTGGTATTAGTGCGACGCCGGGACTACTCCCATGCATGCCTACCCTTCAGCATGTTTCTACACCCTAAGTCTACTTGTGGATTGAGAAATATCAAAAGAAATCTGCAAAACAAAGAAAAGAATAGACTAATACAATATCAACAACAAAAGACATTAAGACGGTAGACAAAAAAAGTTCAAACGCATTTACAACATCAAGAGTGCCCAATGATCCAGTTGATCAATATGCATCATACAAAGAGCTGCCTGTCAGCACATTCACCTCTACGATTGTCACATTCAATTCATCTGCAACAAAGCTGAATAGGCCACTTCTCGAGCATGCAGAAATTACTAGAAATTATATCTCATGTTGATGCTCCCATCATGGAGTACACGAGTGGCAACAACATACGACCCAACAAAGAACAGAGCCAACACAAGATTAAAAAAGAAAAAAAACTTATTTCTAGCTCTATGCTCTTCTTAGCAAGCAATAAGCCTTTTAAATTTTGATTTGCTCCTGAAGTCTATCAACAAAGATTCGAAAATTAAAATTAAACCCCAAGAGAACTATTGATACAATACTAAATGTCTCCCATCCTAGACAGGACTTCTCTACTTCCCCAAGAAAACAATAATTCACAATCTCAACAGTTCTGCCCTCCTACAATCTCCTCTAAGCTACAGAAACACAATTGCAAATGCAAACTAAATAAATAAAATAGCCGCACGCCGCTATGATTCTAAGAGTAAAAGAATACCGAATAAAAACTGTAATTTGAATGCACAATGCCTCGAACGTCACCAATTAAGAACCAACGCACAAATGCAACACAACAAACAGCACTAAAAACACAACCGAAGCTACAAGAACATAGAAACCGAACTAATAACCAACTAACACGAACAGCAATCAAGAAGCAAGACCGCAAACGAATGTAAGAAAGCAACGTACCAAGCCAAAAGCGAAGAACCCAATTCAAATGCGGGAGAATCAGAGGGGCGAGCGTCGCATTCTGAGAACAGCAAAGGAATTGGAAGCCAAAACCTTTCCACACCTAATACCAAGGCGAGAGAGGGGAAACAGGAGGTGAAGGAGGGAACTAGGGTTTCGGGAGAGGGGTGGAAAGGAAAGGGGGGATGAAGACAAGGGTTCTAGAGGTCGGAGAGAGGGAATTCGAGCATGAGGAGGAGAGGGACGGGGGAGGAGAATGAGAGGAAGGACCGATTAGGGTTCTTAGTTAGAGGACAGAGTCGGGGAGAGAAGGAGAAGAAGAGGGGGGGTGGTGGTCGCGAAGAGAAAATTACTCAACGGGCCACTAATTGGAAATGAGAGAATGGTAGTGGGCTCATGGCCTGAGCCCAATTTGTTACTTGGCTGAACCACGTTGAGTTGGGTCCGTCATGCTGAGTCAAATTCATTATTAAAAATATTTAAATAATTTTGGATTTTTTTGGTTGTTTTGTGTATATAGGTTATCATTATTTTGATTTTTCAACAAATATATATATATATTAGAGAGCGTCATATGCAGGAAAAAACATAAGAGCGAAAGAAATGTGAAAACAATGGGTGCAATGGGGATGTAGAGCAAAAATGCAGCATCTAAGGAAAATAAAGGCACTGGAGGAGCCGGCAGTGGGGATGTAGAGCAAAATGACAGCATCGAGGGAAAACGCGAGTACTGAAGCCGGCAATGAGGATGTAGTTCAAGCATGGTTGGCTTTTCAAGATAAGTAAAAATGAGCCTAACTTCATGCCTGAGAATTGCAAGCTCATCCCAGGATATTTTTAATACCTGGCTTTAGGCTTTTTGACAGAACTGTAATCGCATCAAGAAAACGTAAAATATAGTTATATACGTATGTATGCCCCAATGGCACAATATGCATCAACAGAAGTTGTAGGTTAGGTAAAATAGCATATACATATAAAATTCATGGATTCTTTCAGCGGGATAAGTGACATACTCTCATTTCTGTTTGTGTAAGGTAAGTCTCTCCATCAGGGTCCCTTGAGAGGTGAACTTTCTGTCCCATTTTTTCTCCAGCATCTAACCATTCTTTTCTCACCTTTGCATCCATCCATAATGTTTGCATGTCCTCCGGATCCACACAATCATCCCAATATTTAAAGCTCACAAACATTTTAAAAATCAGCAGGATGTTTCTGACGATCAAGCAATAGATGAATCCCGTGTTTTTTGTACGGATTCGACTAAATTAAACATTAGAAGTAGCAACTAAAGTACACTTGCTAAGCTTAATATACCGTGCACAAAACATAAGAGCATAGAAACCGAAATAGCAGAAATTCTCGAAACACTACTAAAAGATGCTTTTACATATAGTTACATATGTCTTAAAAGAAAACAAAGACATATTTCACAAGGCACGTGATAGTTCAAAGAATCTGGGCAACATGATGCATGAAACAAATATTGTATTGTACCAAATCAGGATGAATCGATAAAGGCTCATTAATGATACTCGTATTTTGCATTTGAAGCCTAAGGATATAATAAATGAACAGAATCTCTTATAGATGAGTCAAACAACTAAACAAACAACCTTTTTTATTTTACACTAATATATCACGTACAAGGTCAATCTTCGATCTTTGGTTCAAAATTATAGATTCGGATGCAAACCTTATATATAATATATGAGATCTGCATTATCAATTTCATAATTTGGTTTCATGAGAGGAAAAATAAATCAACCTCCCTTGAACTTCTGAATCAGGAATGCCATCAAGTAGGATATTAACATAAACCTAATTTTAGGCATATTTTCCTAATGAGAATAATAACATTAATTTAAGAAAACCACCCACTAAAAATACAAAGTCTAGTTTTACTTTGAACAAATATGGAAAAAGGCACCTAGCAGACAGGCTAAACAAAAGACAACTGGTTCATTGGTACCTACACTAACTCATAATCTAAGGCACTTTTCCTAATGAAAACAATAACATTAATTTCATAAAACTGCTTGCTAAAAATAACATATCTCTGTATTATGGTGGGATAAGTTTGGTATTTGTATATTATATAATATAGAGATATGTTATTTACTGGTTAAAAATATATCGTTTAGTAGTCTACAATCTAAAATATAAAGTCCTATATACTTTACGTCTTGGTTATGTGATAATTATAACATAACCGTGTTCTTGGGATTATCACTCATTTGGCACAGGTGTAATTAATTTCTTCGTAGAATTTAATTATTTAAATATATATATTTATTTATTAACTAAATTAACAAATATTAATAGTAAGAAACATCATTGATTATGTTAGTGATATTTTTTAATTTTTTTAAAAACTTGCTATTATTGATTAAATTAAAATTCGGTTTAAAAGAAACTTCTCCCAAAATAATTTCAAATTTCCAAAATTTGTCCTTATTTCCTTGTCCAATTATGTAGACAAAAGGATGGAAGAAAATATTATTAAGATGAGTGATTTTTCACTGACTTCAAACAAAATATTTAAAAAAGGGGGTTTAAAAAAAAAATAAAGCATACTATATTGGAATAATATGTAAATTTCGAGGCCTTTTTTTAGCATATTTTTATATTTTTGTTTTTTATTTTATATAAGGCATTCTATTATTATTTTTTTATATAAACAATCTTATCCCAATTTTTTAAATCTAGATATCTATTTAATTTTTTTTATCTTAACCTAATGATGATTTTTTTATATTCTATGGTAATTAGGATTTTAATTTTATTAAAAATCGGATTTATTTTTATTATTATTATTTTTATATAAACAATCCTATCCCAATTTTTTAAATCTAGATATCTATTTAATTTTTTTTTTATCTTAACCTAATGATGATTTTTTTTATATCCTACTTAATTTTATTAAAAATCAGATTTTTTTTTTATATAAACATACAAGTCTTCAACTTCAAAACTTATTTCATTTGTTTTGTTTTACTTTGTCAAACAATATTTTTTTTTTCACGTAATTGATACATGCTATTAAAATAGTCAGTGTTTTCAAAAACAAATTAAATATGAAATTGATAATTGAAATTTGAAATTTCAAATTACATTTATTTGTTTATGTGATAATTGTCTATGAACCCCTCTTCTTCTCCTTCTCCTTCTTCTCTTCGCGACCACCAGCCGCCCTCTTCTTCTCCTTCTCTCCCCGACGCAACCCTAATCTCTCAACCAAAAAAACTAAGAACCCTAATCGGTCCTTCCTCTCATTCTCCTCCCCCGTCCCTCGCCTCCTCATGCTCGAATTCCCTCTCTCCGAACTCTAGAACCTTTGTCTTCATCCCCCCTTTCCTTTCCACCCCTCTCCCGAAACCCTAGTTCCCTCCTTCACCTCCTGTTTCCCCTCTCTCGCCGTGGTATTAGGTGTGGAAAGATTTAGCTTCCAATCCCTTTGCTGTTCTCAGAATGCGACGCTCACCCTCTGATTCTCCCGCATTTGAATTGGGTTCTTCGCTTTTGGCTTGGTACGTTGCTTTCTTACAATCGTTTGCGGTCTTAATTTTAATTGTCGAATCTTTGTTGATAGACTTCAGGAGCAAATCAAATTTTAAAAGGCTTATTACTTGCTAAGAAGAGCATAGAGCTAGAAATAAGTTTTTTTCTTTTTTAATCTTGTGTTGGTTCTGTTGCTTTGTTGGGTCGTATGTTGTTGCCACTCGTGTACTCCATGATGGGAGCATCAACATGAGATATAATTTTTAGCAATTTGTGCATGCTCGAGAAGAGGCCTATTCAGCTTTGTTGCAGATGAATTGAATGTGACAATCGTAGAGTTTTATGTGCTGAGAGGCAGCTCTTTGTATGATGCATATTGATCAACTGGATCATTGGGCACTCTTGATGTTGTAAATGCATTTGAACTTTTTTTATTTACCATCCTTTTTTTATTTACCATCTTAATGTCTTTTGTTGTCGATGTTGTATTAGTTTATTCTTTTCTTTTGTTTTGCAGGTCTAGGGTTTGTGTGAAAAATCTGCCGAAATATGTGAATGAGGATAGGATTCGGGATTTCTTCTCACAGAAAGGGGAGCTCACTGATGTGAAGCTCATGCGCACTAGGTATGTGAGGAATTAGTGTTTTTGATTTATTTTTTGTGTTGGTTTTGTGGTTGATGTTGTGTTTTGGCGTGGTAGCAGGGATGGGAAAAGTAGGCAGTTTGCTTTTGTTGGGTTTCGGAGTGAAAGTGAAGCCAAGGAAGCTATCGATTATTTTGATAAGTCTTATATGGATACTTGCAGAATCACTTGTGAGGTATAAACTGTGGTTTTTGTTAAAAAGTTTCTGTTTTGATGCATGGTTGACACACACACACGTTGATTTTGTTTAGATCGAGTGAAATTAGAGAAAAAAAGAGGATATTTGTTTTCCTGCCGATTATTGCAGTGAAGGAATTTAAAAGGGGATGCATTAATAAGATTTACTTTTTTTCCCCTCCTATGTTTGGATGCTGGATTTATTTTACTTTTTGTTATTTTGTTTCAAAGTCTTCTGCTTGGATGGCTGTGTGTCAGCCGGTTGACACACAGCTTGAGTTTGTTAAGCTTCAGCGAATCGTTTCCCTATGGGTGCTTGAAGTAGAAATTTAAATTTACAAGCACATATCAAGGGAATAATTGATAATATTTTCTTTTTATTTTCTATATTTCCCTCAGTCTGTTGAAGGCTTTGTGATGATGATATATCATTAGAAACAACAAATATTTTTCTTAAATTCGCTAGGAATTATTTTTTGTATTTTTGATTGAATTTTTGTCTTCTTATGATGTTATTGTTGTTTCAATTTAAATATGCTTTTTAGAGGTTGGCACTAGTCCTCTTATCCTGTTGACTTAATCTCCCCATTTTCTTAGAAGAAAATCTAGTGTGCACAGTGATAATTAAAAAGTTCTGCACTTTAAGTTCGAAATTTGCAAATGACTTGTTCTAACATGCCCGGACTTCTTCTGGGTAAGCAGTGCTACTTTTTCGATTCTGAATATTTCACGAGCAATAAATTACAACCGATGACCACCTTTCTATCATTTAGATTTTTGTGATGAGAAACTTTGGAATAATTGATTTTTACAAGTAGTTTAGGTTTTTATATGTGGCACTGTGAGCAACTCACCATTACTTTTTGGCTGTCTACCTCAGGTTGCTCGGAAAGTTGGAGATCCAGATATACCTCGTCCATGGAGTTCCAACTCCAAAAAGAAAGGCGGTTCTTTAGATGAAAATAACAAAGATGGATCTGGCATGAAAGTTGAACAAGTGGGTTCTTCAAATGTCAAGGTGCAAAATCACAAAAACACACAGAATAAAGATCCTCAGCTGCAAGAGTTTCTTCAGGTCATGCAGCCTCGTGTTAAGTCTAAAATATGGGCTAATGATACCTTGGGTGAAGCTAATCTTGTTGACCACGGCGGTAAAACTGATGATGAAGAAGAACAACCCCTGAGAGTCAATAAGAAGCAATCAGCGAAGAAACATCAATCAGAGCTTGTGCATGACGGATCTGTTGAAGCTTCTCCAATAAGTCAATCCCATGAAGTTGCAGGAGATGAGTCTACAGATTTGGATTATTTTAAGAGTAGAATCAAGAAAAATTGGCCTGATTCAGAATCAGATGACGAAGAAATGCACACGGAAAATACATGCAATGATAACAAGGAGAGCAAAATGATGACTGGAAAAGGTGATCTTTTAGATGGTTCTGATGGTAAAAAGTTGGACAGGGAAGACCCAACAGTGCTTTCTGATGATCATGACTCAGAAGCCTTGGACACTAACCGTTTGTTTGTTCGTAACCTTTCATACACAACAGAGTATGTCGTTTCTACTCACTTTGAAGTTTATGCTAAGTGAAGATCTTTACTATTCCAAATAGTTGTGAGTTGTTATTTTTTTTTGTACCTCTTACTCATATTGAATGAAACACAGTGAAGATGAATTGATGGAGCTCTTTAGCCAGTATGGTGATGTGTCACAAGTCCATATTGTAGTTGACAAGGTCACGAAATATTCTAAAGGTTTTGCCTTTGTGCATTACAAGCTTCCTGAATCAGCTGCCAGGTAATAATGACTATTGGATGTGGTTATCTTTTTACTGTATGATATTACTTATTTAATAACTTGGTTTCTGGTATTGCAGGGCATTGGAAGAACTTGACCACTCAATATTTCAGGGCAGGCTGTTACATGTTATCCCTGCAAAAGCACAGATTGTGTCCACTGATCAAAAGTAAGGTTCGATTAATGTAATGGGTTATCTTTCTCATTCCTTGTTTCTTGATTTTGAAATTCTTAGTCATATTTCCTTTTATTTGTAATGATTCTTACTGTTTCTGTTGTTCAACAAGGTCTGATCATTCTTCTATCCAAGATAATAAAAGCTTTAAGCAGAAAAGGAAGGAGCAGAGGAAGGCATCTGAAACTAGTGGTGATACACGAGCATGGAACAGCTTGATCACACACCCAAATACTGTATGGGCCTTTTCTTAAAATAAAATGAGAACAATCAGAGCTGCTTTTCTTATTACTTTGTGTCATTTTCTTTTCTTACAAAGTTAAATGTCGATAGATTGAAACAATAGAAGTTTTTATTTTTCCATGTAGTGGCCATGATTTCAGATATCCATTTTCAACCTCCGGCCCAATTAAATAATCACTGTTGAGTTGACATTACTTGTATTGTATGTATTTGACAATCATTTTGAACTGTTTTCTGGGTTCTCATGATTGGCATATTTAATTACCTGTATCTTCCTCACTGTGGTTTTCATTTGTGTCCTAGTCGGTATCTTTTTTCTGTTCTTTCCTATTTGTGTTATGTTATGGTTATTGAATTTACATATATGCAGGTTGTCGAAAATATTGCTAGGAGACATGGTATCAGTAAAAGTGAATTGCTTGATCGAGAAGCAAATGACCTGGCTGTACGAGTTGCACTTGGAGAAACATATGTCATATCAGAAACTAAAAAAGCTCTATCAAATGCTGGGGTTAATATTAATGCATTAGAGGAGTCTGTTTCCAAGAGAGATGGCAGTATGGAAAGAAGCAACAAAATAATATTAGCCAAGAACTTGCCATTCAGTACTTGTGAAAGAGATCTTGCTGACATGTTTGGGAAATTTGGGAACGTGGACAAAATCATTCTTCCTCCAACTAGAGTTTTAGCACTGGTATAATCACTAGTTAATCTGTTCATTAGTAACTCTCCAAATGACTATACAATTATGATTTTGGTTATGGAATCTTGCACATCGATTTATTATTCTGCAGTGTTCATCTAGGTATATTGTAACTACCACAAATAAAATACCAAGCGTATAAAATCTTATTAGCTACCTTCTTTTACTTTGCATGATAAGTGTAGTTTGACATGTCTTTTGGAGAAACCAAGTGATGAGAGTCAGTACCATTTCTAGATGTTGTATTCTACCAGAGGAATTCTACCAGAGATAAAACATACAATACAAAATTTAGTGGTTGTGAATCATCTATAAAGTTTATGCTACTGTAATGCCTTCATTTGAACATGAGATGTAAGTTCTGATACCTGGAATGGGTTTTACTTTTGTTGTAGAATGCACTTGTTAAGACGCAATTCCAAGTTTTGTCGATCACTTTAAAGATGGCATTGTCACTAGTCCAATAAGATAATTTAGGAAATTTGTGAACATCTTATTCTGTATTTTAATTTTCATCTTGATCTGGTATTTCAGGTGATCTTTCTTGAAGCTTCAGAAGCTGCTAAAGCTTTCAAGCACTTGATATATGAACAGTACAAGTAAGTTCCCCCTATTTAGTTTGTTTATCAGGATTATTGGTTAAAGAAAACTCGAACTCATACTTATCTCACAACGTTTACACTGCTTTTATTTGTTTTTCTCTCTTCCCGTCTTTGAATACTGCAGATTTTTTCTATTTTTTATTTTATTTATTTTTAATTCAAGTTCATTACCTTTCTCAATTCTTGTTAATTTATTCTTCATAACATTTCAACTTTCTTGATGAAAACTTTTATCTTTATCACATGAGGAAAAAGGTTATGAGGTTTGTGGCTCATTTACAAGTATTTGGTGCATACTGGAGACATGCATGTGTGTAGGCTAGGCATTGTAGGTTTGTGCTAGTTCTATCAAGCTCATTTGTTATTTTTGTGGTTCTTGATTGCTATCTGGTTGCTGCTTGATAAACTCTTATTATGTAATGGATAGCATGCCAAATATGAGATGTCACATCTGGAGTCTTCTCAATTCCCCTTGTTGCAAATGCTCCTGGGTGTTTAATTGGCCATTTAGCTAATAAAATCACGCCATAACACCAATACCTGCTGTCTGTGTCATTTAAATGTAAAGAGATAACTTTTTGCTGAAGGTTCTGTGACCTCTTAAATGATTTATTATCTTTAACAAGACAGTACCTATTATGCGCAATCTAGCTTTTTTGCCTTGGAGTATCAGTGGGACATTCAAATTCATGTGTCAGTGGCTTATTTGTAGAAATCATATGATTTAACTTTTTAGCCAGTTGTGAGAATGTTGGTTTCCTCATTCTGCAAGGAAACTACCTAATTTAGTAAACTTGGGCGCTGGTTTCCTTATTTCGTTCTAAGCCTAATATTTTTCCCTGGAATCACTATTTGCATCTTTCTATCATGCAACTCAAAAGTATTATCCATTTCCATTTAACTTTATTGATCTAATATTTGCATTATCTTACAAAGATTGCTAGTAGTTTGCGTAACTTTGTAAGATATGTTTTTAACAGTTTGATGCAAGTCTATTAAAGCATTTCTCAAATCGTATCATTTTGCCATTTGCCATTTTATCAGTGCTACTCATGTTATTAGCATCTATGTGTTTGTTTCCTTTTTTCTAGAATTGTTTTGTTCCTCAATTAAACAGCGTTCACCATTTCTCTATATGGAATTGCTGTTTATTAGACCAGGGTTTCATATAGTTCTCCTATAATGTTTACAAGTATGCAACTTATTCTATGGTTGATTTTGCAGATTTCAAAAACCAAACTTTTGAACATTTATAGGAAAAACTTTTTTAACTCTCTATTCCATTGTCTTGTTTCTCTGAATATTGGATGTTGTTACCAAATCCAATAAGTATTGCAAGTATCTATATTTTAAGCTATTACTTGCCTGCTTTCCTCCAAATTTGCTATATGGTTTCTGTCCATGAATTGCGAAGCAAAGTATATCTTTAAACACATGAACTGATCTTCTATCGTTCTGTTGTTATCAAGTCATGCATATGCTGCTTGAACTCTGTCCTCATTCCTGCTGATATAATGATGTTCTTTCTCCATGATTTGGTGGACAAAACTATGTTTAGGCATTGATTGATTTTCATTTATCCTGCATTATTAAGTCATCCATATGTGCCCCAACTTATTCTTGTACCTGATTGTATACTGATGTCATCCACTATTTAAGTTTGAAGTATTATCTGCTATACATTTAATTTATGAGTCTTCACTCATATTAAGCTTTCAAAATTCAGTGGCGCTGTGCTATACTTAGAATGGGCACCAATCAATATCTTATCCCAAAATGTAAAAGCAGCGAAGGATGGGCTTGCAAGTGTTGTGAATGAAGAAAATATTAAGAGTGTGTTACTGGAACAAAGCTTTGAAGGATTAACAAAAGATGAGATAGATCCTGATCAGGCTGAGGTTTGACGTGTTTCTGTTTGCTGGTTTTGTTTGTGCCTATTTTCTTCTATTTATTTCTAATTGCATGCTATTTTGTGTCTTGCAATTCCCCTGTATTTTCTCTTATGTGGTGCACAATTAACCGTTTAGCTTTTCGTGAATAACATGCCATGTTCAATATTTTCTTGAAAATTGCCAAGTAGAAGCTGTTTTATCTTTTAATTATGCTTTCAGAAGCTTTTGTTTTGTTTTAATTTCTCTATGGCACTTCTCAGTTTTTTGCACGTATAAGGTTAGTTTTGAGAATCCAAACCTTCATTCTTTAGTTGTTGATATTTTCCCTAATGTTATGGCATTTCCGTTTGTATCAGCACATACTACAAATGTCATAAGCTACCCTCAGTTTACTGTCTTAAGATGTATATGATCTTCCAGGATATGTATTTTACGGATTAATATAGTTTTATTTGTATCTATTCTATATGATATCACGTAGCTGTAGGTTCACTTAACTGTTTTGATCGAATATGTTTTATCCGGAAAGCCATAACATCTTTGATTAAGGTGTATTAAAGTTTCGTTTATTTACTCTTGTTGTTCACTATGCTCGATGTTAAATGTAATATCATTCCCCACATTGACATGATTTTTATTCTGTATACCTGCTTGATGGTAGCTGCCTTATTGTTTTGTTCATTGATTGCTGATGGTTTTTTTTTAACTACTGTTTCAGTCACGGACTATATTTGTTAAGAATTTGAATTTCAAGACATCTGATGAAAGCTTAAAAAAGCATTTCAGTGATCATATGACCAAAGGAAGTATAAGAAGTGTCAAGGTACGATCAAGACCTTTTAACATTTTAGGACGATGTCAGCCATTTGTTCTTATTTTTTTATTGTTTCTGTTAGGTGAAAACTCACATTAAGAGTGGCAAGAGCCTCTCAATGGGTTTTGGTTTTATTGAACTTGATTCTGTTGATACAGCTACAAATGTATGCAGAGATTTACAGGTAATACAGTTTTCCTTAGGAAAAAAATAATTCTAAATTTAAAAAGATTGTTATTTAACATTTGCTTTCACTGATGTCTTACTCAAATCATATCATCGGAATGCTCATAGCCTTTTTATTTTATTATTATTTTTTTGGGTCCAGGGAACGGTTCTGGATGGCCATGCTCTAATATTGCAACTTTCTCATGGCAAAAAAGATGATCTTGTTTTAAAGAGGGATGAGAAGGATAAGAGTTCGACGAAATTCATTGTAAGAAACGTCGCATTTGAAGCAACTGAGAAAGATTTGAGGCAACTATTTAGTCCATTTGGCCAGGTATCTATGCTTCAATCCTTTGATTGCATGTTCAAGAAAATACCCTTGATGTATTTTATATATGGATGTTATTCATATAAAAAATTTTCTATGAATCCTGCATCTTATTTTCTGTTCTAGACAGTGAGAGCTTGCATTGCTAAATTTTCCCTCTATTATGTGCTTGGATAATGTTCTCTTAGCCTTAGACGTATTTTTTTTAAAAGAAAATTTTATACAGTATAGTTTTTCTCAAAACTTCTTTTAATACTATAAAGAAAGTGTTATTTGCCGGACAAATTTGGGTCAATGTTCTTGGCTTTAATGACTCTTTTACCTGTATCTCCCAGATTAAGAGCTTGAGATTGCCAATGAAGGTTGGTAAACACAGGGGTTTTGCATTCGTGGAGTTTGTAACAAAGCAGGAGGCGAAGAATGCCTTTCAAGCTCTCTCAAGCACTCATCTCTATGGCCGTCATTTGGTACAATATTTTCTTTATTTTCTATAACAAAACAGGATGCTTATAACTTGGAATTGTGCATGTTGGCTTACCAATTTCATTTTATTTTAGGTCATTGAACAAGCAAAAGCTGGAGAAACCCTGGAGGAGCTGAGAGCCAAAACTGCTGCTCATTTTGTTGATGATCACGTTGGATTTCGGAATCAACCATCCAAAAAGAGAAAGGTTGGTTGATAGTGAATAAATCTCTGATAAATTATCCGAGTGAAAAACATTTTGTGGACTAGGTTTGTACCTGATTGTGTCATAGAAGAGTATTTTGTTTTCGATAGTGTTTACATAATTTAGAAATCATCAAGTTTATTAATGTGTAGAGAATCATACTTTTTAAAGCTGTCAATTACATAGAGGAGTGACGAGTTGACTTTTTTTATTGTGAAGATGGACACAGTTCACCCATTTTGACTTTGTTTTTAATCATAACCATGGACATGGCTAGATTGGAAGTCTAGAGTTCATGTTGATAAATTTGGGATCTAATAGATTTTTCAATTTTTCTGGGTGATGAGTATAAGGTTTAAAGTTTTGATATGTTAACTGTGAACATGTGCCAGTCAATGATGATTGGGTTTGGAACTAGGTTTTTTTCTTTTCGAAATTTGTAACTTAATAAAATGAGGGTAATTATATATACAAAATATTTATTTCTATAAGAGTGCATAATTATGTATATGTTAAACTTAATGTAACATCATTATAAATGATGATGAGCAATATTTTTTAAAGACAATTTTAGTTCACGTCTGTAAGTTTGTAATTATGGTTTTTCATGAGCGTATATAGGCAAATAGATCTTATAAGCAAGGCAATGGCTTGTTCCCCGCGTTGTAGATGATTAACGAGGAAGACATGCGAGTTGGTTGTGAATTACATGCCAATGAATGATCTTGATTTTAATGTCTAGATAAAGTTGGACAAAAGCTTTATTTAAGATGAAATGCAAATCAGGTCTAAGATCATTTCCTTGAACTTCTTATCCATCCCATGAACCAGGATTTATCAAACTTTAGCATCAACTATCTACAACTCACAAAGATGCTTAATATTTTGGTATAGTATCTGAATGTTCAAACTCATTTTGCCCAAGTAAAACTGTTCTTTTTTTTTTTTTTCGTATACATAAAAATCAGTTTAGTGTTAAGTGTACACGGATCATGATATCTCACATCTGCTTGATGAATGATGCACTTTGTCTGACAAATTTACATCCAAAACACTTCCTGCAAACAAGTAAATTAAAATTTTAAACACATGAAGAAAAAAAGGGTAATCCTTAAATGAAAATTAAGACATTTTGACTATACCTAATTAAACTGTAGTATCGTGTCGTAGAGGTTGCGCCTCATTGTGTTGATTGTCAAGTGGCATGTATTGAGACATGATGGCCATAATTTCTGAATCCATGTAAGACTGCCAACGAGAAATAGTTCAATGAATTATGCATTTTGGTATGATGAATACCAAGTGATAGAAGAAAGAAATGCACATTCAATTGCTTGAGAGAACATACCCGGAGTCTATACTTGTAGAATATGTACCCTGCTAAAGCAGCACCAACCACACAGGATATTACCAAGATGGCCATAACCCATCCAAATTTAGAAGCATTCTTGGCTGCATTAACAAATGAGAGAAAAGAAATTCCTTTCATGTTCCAAATAAATGAATGAATATGTTCAATCAGATGCAAGGTAAGTCGATCGGCAACAAAATAAACATCATGTTTCACTCTTATGATGAAGTGCTTACTGATACATGTGTCCTCTCCCTTAATGTACAAAAGGTTCCCCTTGCATTTGCAGTCATATCCACCCCATGTGTTTTTACAGGTACAGCCATCGCATTGACATGCAAGTCCTTCCTTGCACTCGTTGATATCTATTCCGCGTAAAAGAGTACAGATTATAATCTTGTATGTATCTTTTCTCGATTTTCAATAGAAATTCTTTTTGTATAATTTGATGAGGTTGAGAATAAGCACCTTCACATTTGTTACCACTCTCGCGGAAGCCAAATGGGCACCGACAGCCACTTAATTCAAAGTCCTGTTATCATCAAGAGGGAAATTATGTGTTATAGTGGAGATCATGAAAACATATGGGAAATTTAATACAATTTATTATCACCGAACTGAGCATGCTGAAAAGGTCTGTCCATTTTTGGTCTCTGACCAGCACCCTCCATTGTTGATGGCACACCTTCCAGGTCCCACAGCTGTTGTTGAAGGGAGAATGAGATAACATGAATTTCATATATTTATCAATAAGCTGCAGTTGATTGAAGAATTCAGGGTTATAAGATACAGCAAAAGTTTTATGTTCGCTTAGGTGTGATCCAATAACAATGATGTCCTGGATTCTTCAAATTGAATTAGTCTTTCCCTGATCTAGAATCATGCTTGTTGTAAATTTTGCAGCGATTTTGCAGGACTACTCAATATGAATCTAATTGCACATTTTTAGTAGAAGATAAAGAGTACTGCAGGCGACCAAAGATTAATAAAGAGCCGTACAGCTCTCTCCAGCCAAGTACTTTCAAGACATTTCATGTTGAGCATCTATGCATGCTTGGATTTCAGAAAGCAAACAAGCAGTATTTGCATTGTGCACAGTATAAGATAAGAATCATCAGTGAACAGATATTTTTCACAACGCACAAAACAAAGAGAAACCAGACGAGATCAGCAAGGAAATGATTACCTTGACATGATGTGTAGCCATCTCCCTGAAATTCAACCCCATTCACTGTAGGGCATTCACATATTCTACCTCTGAAAGTATCCTAAATACATAAAAACAGCCACAAATTCAGTCATTCTGGTTGCAGTGGTGATTTGCCAAAGACATATATACCAACTGAAATTACCTTGCAAGCAGTGGCATTTAGATTCTCGTCCCGCCAACATCCACCATTCCTGTGGAGGCACTGATTTGTTTCTATATCTGCAGGGGCATGGACAGAAGAACATGTTAAATCCGGAAAGAAACTTTAATTAAGAAGCTTTACTTTGAAGGATGAAGATATTTAAACCTCCGCTTAAGCAAACTGAAGGTTCGGTAGTTTCTTTAAACCCTGCGCATACAGCCTTCAAAACTGCAGTCCTCTCCAATACGCCTTCAGAAAAAGAAAACACACTTCATCACAATCACACACATTACTTCATTTAGCACTTTCATAGGCTGACCTTGCATTCATGTTAGAATGAAAACTCGGTCACTAATCAAAAAGAAAGACCGATTGCATTACAAACCTCGATATTGAACATCATTTATAACTAGAGTAGGCAAAATGGTTACATCTCCGCGAGAACCACGGCCAACCTGTGTCACAGATCATTAAAACCACAGTGAAGAGAGCATGAGGAAGATCCCCAAACAACCAAAAGATAACAAATGAGGCTACCTGGAGATCTTGCTCTGACTTCAATACCCTGTTCTCAACATCAGCTTCAGGATCACCCATGCACTCTTTCATCTTCTCGAGTGACAAGCCTAAAGTAAATACAAGGAATTAATGGATAGAACACAAGTAAAACAACACATTCATGGAATTCGAATCAATAGGCTTACCAAGTGATTGAACAACTTCATCAGCACACTCCTTGCTATACCTCTTCTTCTTCATCGAGCACCGAACATGGAAATCGGTCACAAAGTCCCACCACACCCATGGGAAATTACTCTCATTGGCAACTCTATGCACACAGAGCTGCCTCAAATTCTCATAAACAACATCCTTGCCTTCATACCCCTCACTGAAGTCCTGCTCCGGGTCTGGAGCACAGTACCTCCCATGGTTTATACACTGAGACTTGCATTGCTTACTAAGTCTAAAAGGCTCAGGGCAATACCAAGTAATGTAGTGAGGAGTGAACTGAGTGTAACCTCCCTTTTCAAGAACCTGAGCATGGCCTCGGAAATTCTTAACGAATGTCATTTGCTCATCGCAACGGGTACCGCACTCATCGTTGCTGTTCGTCCAGAGTTCATACTCAACTCTTTCATCAGGATGAGGCATGGATTCTCTCCAATCCAGCTTAACAACAACCTCCTCTGAACCTTGTGCCAATGCTTTCTTCAGGCTTTCCCCGAAAGCTCGGTTAACAAGAGCAGACGGTATAGTGATCTTCTCGACATAATCCTCACTATCTCCAGTCTCCGATGGGGTGTCCATGGTGATCAGAGGTTCATCCACACTGTCAGCAACAAGAACCGCAGCTGCACCAGCTTTCTGCCCATTCCATGCCTTCAAAGCAAAATAGCAACCTGCAACAGTTGAAGTAAAACATAAGATTCAGCATAAAATCTTCACAAACTTTGCTTAGAATTCAAGGCTTTGCTTGTTCTCTCAACTTCCAGCATTTAACACCCAAAAAAGATGCACAATCTCACCAAATCCAATCAACAGATGAATTCCAAGTAATCTTCACATAATAATCGAATGAAAAAAAAAACCATTGAATAACAGTTCTCTCATTGATTTGGGGGGAAATTAGCTAATTATTAACAATTATAGGTCAACCTGCGATTACAAATAGAAGAATAAATTGAATCACTCTGCAGCTAAATCTCATCTGACAATCAATCAATCAATCAAACAGTAATTTAAAAAAAAAACCAAATCAATTAAATCAGATTCAGAATGAAAACACCATCTGAGAGATCACCTCCGCGATCAAGGAGAAGAATCACAGGACGGCGGGACTTCGACTTGAACGGAGGCCCATCGAAGGGATCGCAACCAGTGGATCCTTTGGCCGGGTAGACGACGACGCCAGTCATAGACCCTCCGTAATTGGGAACTCCGAAGTTAGCAATAGCTCCGTCATGCTGAGCTCGGAAATGCTCCGGCGACAACACTCTTATGTTGTTCTTTTCAACAACAAAGCGCGAGGATACAGACGCCAAGAATAAGGTGAATAAGAAGAAGTAGAAGAGGATTTTAACTCCGGCAAGGTCCGTCCCGGAGTTCGCCATTGATACCGATTTGAGTTCTTCGACAAATGGAAGAAGTTGGTGTTAGTTTCCTGATAACGTTATTCAAGCCTAATATATATATATATATATATATATATATATATATTAAGTTCAAGTCTAAGTCTAAGTCTAGAGAGAGAGAGAGAGAGAGAGAGAGAGAGAGAGAAAGAGCTCGGGGTGCTCCAATTTTTTTTTTCTCTAAAATCGATAAATGATGTAAAAAAACAAATAGTATTATTTAAAGAGAAAAATATTACATTCAGTAAATAATATCTGAACCTGAAATAATATATAAATAATAAGAGAATTAGTGATTTATTTATTTATTTAAGTCAAGAGTCAAGAGTCAAGGTTTAAATTTGTGGCTTGGATTTATTTTTTTATTTTTAAAAATATAATGATAATAAGGGAATGGGTTAAAGAGAAAAAAAATGGTTTGGTTTATATAGATGGCGCTGTCTATCTTTCCATGTGATTATGTTTGGGAGATTTGGTCTGGTTTTTCTTCACTTTGTTTTTTAATATCTATGGTGGATCACCTAATTATTTTGATGGCTTAGAGTAGTTCATTTCATTTTTTTTATTTTAATTTATCTATTTACTCATCTATCCCTCTATTTTTTTTTATCTCTATTATATTGATTCATTTATTTTTTATAAAAAATAAGATTTTTTTTATATAATTATTGTTTAAAGTCTTTTTATTTATGTTGGCTCACTTAATTATCTTTGAAGATTGGAAAAGATTCATCTAATCTTTTAGTTCCGTTTTATATATCAACCCATGTATCTCTCCGTCTTTCCTTATATATATATATATATATATATATTCATGAGTTATTCATTTCCTTAAGGGAAAAAAAAACTCAATTTTCAATTTTTTAAGAGAAGAAAAAGGAGGGCACAAATAGCATTTTAGATTATTAGTACTGAGCTTCTGCTTATTTATTTTTAAAGAGAGAGTTGAGAGAGAGAGAGAGAGAGAGAGAGAGAGAGAGAGAGAGAGAGAGTAGGGGTTAGCTTGCTTTCAAAGTTATGGTTTTCATATATATTTTAAGTTAAAAATTTAAATAAATAATTAAATAAATAAACTTATTATTATGTAACGTAGAAGGAATGATTGAGGAGGGAGTGAAGGGAGAGGTCACCGACCGCCACCTTATCAATAGGAAAAAAAAGATGGCGGAAGTTATGCACGTAAACCCTTATAAAAGTTTATTATTATTATTATTATTATTACGCGGAATAGTCATCTCAGAAGTTTATAATTAATTCCGTGCATATACCATGCACAGCACGCTGTGTCTTTACTTAATGTTCCGTTACTATTTTATTATCTAACTTATCATCAATATTATTTTTTTTTATGGGTGGTTTTATTATTCTTATATTTGCGTTAAAAATGTGAAAAACATTTGCGAAGATACTCCATGAAAATATCATTATTTTGGCAGATGCCTTATGATGAAGACGAATTTGAAATTATTAAGTTTTTTTTTTTTTTTGCCTCCATTCTTCTCAGATATTATTCTAGTGAAAAAGAGTGATGTGAATATGATATTTTTAAATATGAATTTAATATGGTTTTCAATGTTGGTATTAATACGTTAAAAAATCTCTTGATCTTGGTATTTTTGTCTTTTTCACTCAAGTGAGATGCGAGTTTAACTTCCTTTTTTTTTTTTTTTGTGTTTTGAGTCAAGTTTTTAAGATATTGTTTTGCGCGTATACCTGAGGCTATCGATCTAGTCAAATTCAATGTTTTTCCCTATATATATATATATATTAAGATGATTTATTGTGTATTTTTTAATCGAATATTCAAAAAATTAAATACTAATTAAACCAAGGTTGAATAATATATCAAAAAGTAAAATTAAAAATAATAAAAAGAAAAAAAAAAGAAGGGTGAATGGTTGGTCTAGAAAGACTAGTGGTTTGGGGGTTATTTAGAATTCAATCAACATAAACATTTGATTTTGATGGGTTTTTATAAAAATTACATCCTTTTGAATGGTGGTTGATGGAAACCTTTGATGGTGCCGCCTAGCCACACTATTTACATATAAATTTTATTTTTCTATATATATTATTTTTCTTATCAACTTAGCGTATTAAATTTATTACATTTGCTATGAAATTTAGGTCTTTTGGTTGCACCCACCGAAATAATAAAAGCTCCGAGTGAAGTGCTGCTGAGTGAAGCATGCTTAATCTGACGAGGACGTCGGATATGATCAGAGGAGCAATGTTGCAACCCTTAGTTTAGTCCCACATCGCCCAATTGATGGAGTGTTCATGTGCATATATGTGGGGGTAGCTTCAACCTATCAGGCCGGTTTTTTGGGTTGTGGCTCCTGCTGTGTGCATCAATCAATGAAAAAGATGACGAGAAATTAAAATAGAAAAAGTGACCACTAAACTTCAAATTGCATACTGACCCCTAAAAACTTCGTAATTATCAAACTTGGGGATAGATGAACAGATATGAGAGAAATAATATTCAACTTTTCGAGGGATATATGTGTAAATTTCTTAGTCTTCTCTCAAGTCTCTCTCAACCCTTGTTGCACTCTCACGGTTTAACGATTATCCCCTTTTCTCTAATTTTAAGTGTTTTTTTCCGGTCACAACCCCATAAAATTGTGTATTTGCAATTATGACTTTTCAAAGAACTTCATTAACTTCTATATATATATACACACTCATATATGACAATAATAATAATAATAATAATAATAATAATAATAATAATAATAATGAAAATTCTATTACAAGGTCAAATTACACCTATTTGTTGGATTTTTTGGCTATTTTTAAAATGTTTATTTTATAAATAATTTGCTTTGATTTGTTTTCTTGAAAAAAATAAAAACATACTTCTAAAACATAAATGAAGCCCTTTTTCCCCCTTTAGAACACTTCAAAACATGCTCATTAGCCGAATATGATTTTTTATAAAAATTATATTAATAATTTTTTAATTTCTTGAATACTGGGTCAAGAAGAAGACTTTTCCCAAGACTAATTTATTAATTGTGAGTCCTTCTCAACCATGAAACCTTGGAAAAATGGATCCAATTATGAGTCTATTTAGACAAAGTTGACTTATTAAAAATAATAAATAAATAATTAGTCCCTGTCTAGCTAGGTAAGATGAAAAATCTCATTAAAAAATGGCCACAGATGACCACTGGAGAACTTATTTATTTATTTATTTATTTATTTTTAAGGCTATTTAAATATGGACAAAGTTTTCTCTTTAATTTTGTCTCCGGTTATTAAAAAAAAATGTTATTTTGTTAATTACAAAAACCATGAGAAGAAAAAAAATATGAAAAATTACAATTTTTATATTATTTATTTATTAATATTTGTTTGATTCGATTATAGATGGAGTTGTACACCCAAATGTTTAATATTGATTTAGACATCTTAAAACATGTTTTATTGGTTGATTTTACTAATTTTGATTTAATTTACACCATATATTTTCCTATAAAATTGCTATTATTTTAAGATATTTAATTGGAAATACTTAAATAATTTAAAATTTCACAAATTTTGGCAATAAGATATGTTTTATAAAGTAAATCAAACACTAATATCTTCTTAGTTTATTGGGTTCGAGTCTTTTATGTTTATTTCATGGATGATATGTGATTAGACGTAAAAAACCCTTTACAAAATAAGACTATAAGTACTTGTTGTATTTACGGTTATATTTCACATCTGTGCATATTTTTAAAATAAAAAAAATTATAGATCAAAATCTATGATTCTGCAAAAAAAAAATAATTCAAATTTATTAAATAAAAAAAATCAAGATTTTCAAATATTTATTTTTGGATTCAAATTAAATTAAAATTATTATATTACCTTCATTTTACCTTGTTTGCAAGACCTTCGTTGTTATTTTCGACATTAGTGCACAACTAAATAGAAGAAAAACAATGATAATAATAAAAAAAATAAAAAGTCATAGGACTATATATATATATATATATATATAACTAAAAGAGTATATGAAAATAAAAAACAGTCATTTAATATTATTTTTCTCTCTCTCAAACTGCAAATATATACTATATATAATGTTCATCCCCTAAAGCTCCCTTACCACCATTTGTCAAGCTTTTATTGGTTGACTTTTATTTATTTTTTCTTTTTTGCATTCAATGAGTTCCACACCTCTCTCTCTCCCCTTAATGTATACAACTATATATTTTATTTTGTCTCAATTAAACTACTACTATATACTTTATTTTGTCTCAATTAAACTACTAATATATACTAATATATACTTTATTTTCTCTCAATACATACTTTATTTTCTCCCAATTTATAAAATAAAAATTATTTTATTATTATTTGTCCTCTATTTATTAAAATATAAAATGCAAAATTATTTTAATTGGGAGAAAATAAAGTTTATTTTCTAAATTCTAAAAATTTTAAAATATAAAAATATAAAAGAAACAAGGGATAAGATTTAGTTTTCAAAATAAATACTTAATAAATTAATTAGATTTTGAGTGAAATCATCAAAACCTGAATTGAAAAATACTGAAATGAAAAACATTAAATTGGGGCAAATCCCCTAAAGCTCCCGAAAAACACTAAACTGGTTGTTTTTATTTATTTATTTCCATTTTTGCATTCAATGGGTCCCACACCTCCCACTTTTCTTTCAATAGATACTAATATATAATTTATTTTCTCTCAATTAAACTACTAATATATATAATATATACTAATACATACTAATATATATTTTATTTCCTCTCAATACATACTTTATTTTCTCCCAATTAAACTAATTTTAAATTTTATATTATTATTATTTGTCCTCTATTCATTAAAATATAAAATGCAAAATTATTTTAATTGGGAGAAAATAAAGTTTATTTTCTAAATTCTAAAAAATTTAAAATATAAAAACATAAAAGAAACAATAGATAACGTTTAGTTTTCAAAATAAAAACTTAATAAATGAATTAGATTTTGAGTAGGGTCATTAAAGCCCGAATTGGAAAATACTAGACTGAAAAATATTGGACTGAAGCCAAACTCCCTTGAAAGACACACAATTTATTTTATTTTATTTTAATGATTGAAAATGACATGATTAAATCTTGTGACTTTTTTTATTTTTCATGTTCCACTATATGAGTGGGATCTATCAAAATTAAAATATCAACATGAGAGCGGTTTAATTTATGTTGTTGTTGTTATTATTATTATTATTGTATGTTATACAATTTTTTTTATTGTTTTATTCATTTATTTTTGACAAAATATGATAAACGTATAGTAATAAATACACATATGTAAATTAAATTCAATAGTTAATTATGTCCTCATCTTACTTTAATTTTAAGATTTGATTTCATATATTCTCCGAATGAATCAAAACCATAAAAATTTTTTAATTTATAATATGAAATAAAAAAAAAGAATAATGGAGTTGTTGTACTTGATCTAAACCATTATAAATTAATAAAAGTAAAAGTTAGTTACTTCACAAATAATCCTTGAACTAATTTTAAAAAATTAATATTAATATTATAGTTTAATTTGAAGTTACAGTTACAATCACTTTGATTTTAACACTTAAAATTCATGCAAATTAAGTTATAGTTTAATTAGTGAAGTAAAAATTAGTTACTTTACAAAAAAATTCTTGAATAATGCATTTTTTAATTTTAAGTTATAGTTACAACAATTTTGATTTTATTAATATGAATATCTTTTAAAACTAAATAAAAGATGTAATTAATACATGGGAAATTTTTATTAAGCTTCTCTTAAAGCCATTTGTCAAGTTTTAAGATATTATTAATACTAATAATACTTGAATAATGAATAATGGAGGTTTGATTTTTTTTGTTCACTTTATTGATGGTGATGTTCATCATATTTTATGTTTATGTGTTATATCTTTTTCAATGAAGATTTCTCTAAGATACACTAATAAATGTTAGTCTTAATTTAGGTGTCATCTTTGCAGTATAACAATGAGGTAAAAAGAAAGAGTTTGAATATGATCAAATACATTGACCAACACTTCAAAGGCTATATTTTTTTTAATGTATAGTTAACTTAATATGAAATATCACACTTACAATTTTTTTTTAAATTATTTAAAAAACTCGAGAATGAATATATATTAATCTTAAATATATGTATAAAATATTGCAAAGTAGCAGTTTGCTGAGGATTTGTTTTTATTCTTCTATGTGGTTATGCAATTGTTAATGTACTCACTGGTAAGAACATCTGTCTCACAAATTCCTTAATACATTTTAGCCTCATAGTTTATACTTAAGCTCGAGGATTAAAAGCCACATTCTTGCCAAATTACATACATTGTCATTGGTATGTGCTATTAATTTAAAGTACAGACATATTATTGAATTTTAGTTGTTGTTTGTTAAGTAAATTTGATCAATTGCTGTAAAAAAACATTAAATAATTGTGAACATGATTCCTTAAAATATCACTTTTTTAGTATAATTATTATAATTATTACTGAATTTTTTAAAAATATTATTACAATTTACATGAATCCCGGAGCGTAAGCCCGGGCCTCCATGCTAGTATTCATAATAGTATTAAATGGTCAAACCCTATTTTTGCAATTCTCACAAACCACAATATTTTTTTCTTTCAACTCTAATTCAATGAGACTGCATTAATAATGATCCATTTTTATAAGGGTATGGAAGTAATTGTATATTATTATTATTATTATTATTATTATTATTATTATTATTATTATTATTATAGTTTATTAGTGAACATTAACCAGAGTAGAGAGTGATTCCTCTCAATCTCTATGCTGATATATTTTATTTAGTTAATAAATGAAAGCTTGGTGCAGGGTTGGCGATGTAAAGGATTTGGTTAACCTTCAATATTTATTTACTTAATTTCTATTTATTTTATATATATTCATATCCTGTCACTCACATGCATTTTAGACAGAATATATATATTTTACATCATTCTATGAAACATGAATAACACTTGTTCTTATTTTAATAAAAAATTTATTTTTTTAACCACGTCATCAATATAGATTGATTCCTTAATTTATTTATTCAGTTAATTAAAATTTTAAAAACCAGAAAACCTATCTTTGTTTTTTTTAATGGGAACTCACCAAACTGTCTGTTTTCTTATTTTATATGAATAAAAAAATATTTTAATTTAAATATGCAATAAGTAAAATAAAATTGGAGGCACATGCATAGGTTTTCTCTATATACCATCCGTTCTCACTTTATATTATTAGAAGTCGAACTATGGTCTCCATATGAAGTAGGGGTAGTAACGGGCCAGGGAATCTCCGAGCCCTGCGGGGACTCGACCCGACGGGGACGGGGATTCCCCAATATATATATATATATATATCCTATTCCTCTTCTCATGAAATCCAAGGACAATGAGGCTTTATATTCAACATTTGGAGTATCGGACTTGTATTAGATTGTAGTATTGTACTTGTATGAATTTTAAATTTCATGTTTTGCTCTATAGCCTATAATGATAAATATTTGGAGTATTTTGTTTTTATAAATTTTTATATGTTGGTTTGTTGAGCTTTATTTTGAATGATTTTTATAATTTTCATGTGTGTTAGTGTGTATTAGTATTAAATTTTTTTAAAAACAATTAAACCTTATGGGTATATGGGGATCCTCGTGGGAATCCCCACGAGGACGGGGATGGGGACAGAGAGATAACTCCCTCTCGTCGGAGAGTCGGGGACAGGGGACGGGGAGACCCCTCCCCGTCCCCGCCCGGCCCCGCCCCGCCCGGCCCCGCCCCGCCCCGTTACCACCCCTAATCTAAAGTTACGTTGCTGGTGTTCTAAGTAATTTTGATATTTTTCAAAGTTGATAAATAAAAACATTTCAAAATTAAAATTGTAGTAATAATAATAATGCTATTATAATTGTTGATATTATGTATATAGAATCTAGGATATTTTTCTTTATTTTCTGTTTAAACCCCTATGATTTAAGTTTTTTTTTTTTAATTTTTTTGCATGTACCATCAGTTAAATTTAAATTTAAAAATTTACTTGTGGAATTTCTGCTATAAAGGATGGCAAGTGATTGCTTTTACTGCTTTATTTAAATTAATATGTGTATATAATTCAGATATATAAATAAATCTACCATCCAAAATGAGAATCTATAAAGACAGACAGATTGAATCAGCCCAAACATGGCCCCATGTAGCATTAAAGAAGGTAGTAATTCAATTAATTAAATTGTCACATTTGATAGTAAAATAATTACTATTTTATTAATTGAAAACTATAAACACTGCATAAACCTTGATTATGTATGCATGCAAAACTATTAAATTTCAAATAGTAAAATTATTGTTTCACTGAAGATTAGTGGTAAAACTAACTAATTCAAAACTATTAAATTTGAGTTTTCAAATATTAAATTCCAAGGCTCCTCCTCACCCTCACATGCATGTATATATATAATTTTAATCCCATAGTTTTTATTGATTTACCATGTGTTTATTACTATAGATAGATCCCTTCATGTGTTTATTTGGTTAATTGTTTTAAAAAAATGTTTATTTTCTTATTTTATATTTTTCTTGTGATATTATATTGTAACAAAGATTTTGTAAGACTAATGAAATTATTGAACTTGAAGGGGTGATGAGTAAGTAAATTTGAAGGAGGGGTGATAAGTAATTTAAATAGGTTTCAAGGGTTGACAAGTAAAATTATTTTATAATTCATAAAGTAACAGAAATAATTGATTTGATTTTGTAAAAATGTATGTTTACTTAAACACCCTCATAAGTGCCCTATTTTAGAAGATTGGGTTGGATTTTAACTAATAAAATTGGGCGAATAAGCCAATATTAATTTATTATTATTATTATTATTATTATTATTATTATTATCATTATACAAATCAATACAAAAATTTAGAAGATGGGAGATTCTTTCTCTGATCCTTCTATATGTTACTTATTTTGAAATATTTTGAATAAATATTATTTTATTCAGAATTTTATATAAAATATTTTTAGATGGCAAGTGATTAGTATTGCTACTTTTGTTTTTAAAAAAATTAATATAAATAATGAAATATTAACTATTCTGGATATAAGAGATAAATAAAACCAGGTTCCAAAATTAGAATATTCATATACATGTATATAAAACATTACTTCTTTGTTCTATGTTGTCACGTTACTTTTTAAAAAAATAAATAAATAAACCACAATAAATTAAAAAGAAAATTTATGCTGTCACATTACTTAGGTTTAAAACATTATATATATATATATATATATATATATATATATATTATATTAAATGTTAGGTAATTAATAGGTAACCTTGTCTTATTTTCTAAGAAATTTTTAAATTGGATAAATAAATTTAAATTTAAGC
Organism: Dioscorea dumetorum; assembly: GCA_902712375.1. NCBI lineage: Eukaryota > Viridiplantae > Streptophyta > Magnoliopsida > Dioscoreales > Dioscoreaceae > Dioscorea > Dioscorea dumetorum. Next base: position 2,084,109 of record CACTHL010000847.1, read on the forward strand.
AGCTGACTTGGCACGTGGAATTGGATAAATAAAATTTAATTTAATTTTTTTTTTTGGATTAATTAGTTTGGATATTTGCTTATAATGCAAGTAATTTTCCCTCCAAAAATGTAATTTTAGTGGGAAATTTAGATAATTCTAAAAAATATTATTAAAAAGGCTAGTGATACCCCTTTGCCAATCATCAAACCCTTCTTCTTTAGCTTTCTTCTTCCAATCAAGAACCGCTACTTTTTTACTTTTCTTTTTTAGCTTTTCACCGCTAATTTATTCTTTTATTGATTCTTTATCAGTATGATTTTATTTAACTATTCATTCTATAATTTAATTTTATTAATCTAATCTATCCAAAACTAGTGATCAACTATATATATATATATATATAAACTTTAAATTTAAGCAGCTGACTTGACACATGGAATTAGATTTCAGTAATATATTAAAAATGTGATTCATTTTATATTTGGATTAATTAGTCTGGATATTGGCTTCTAATGCAAGTAATTTTATTGCCAAAAATGTAATTTTCTTGGGAGATATAAATAATTAAAAAAAATATTATTAAAAAGGCAACTGATACCTTTGCCAATCATCAAACCCTTTTTATATCACTTTCTATTCCCGTTTAAGAACTTTTACTTTTTTTATTTTCTACTTTTCTTTTTTGAGCTTTTCATTTTTAACTTTTTCTCCTTGATTTTTTATTAGTATGATTTCATTTAACTATTCATTTTATAATTTATTTGTATTAATCTAATCTCTCCAAAATTAGTGATCAACTTCATCCGCATTGGATTTGTTGTAATTATCTGTTTGTTTTAGACTCTATAACCATTTTTTTAGTTAATGTATTTGTGTTTTTTTTTAAAAAAAAAAAAAACTTTTTCTTTTATTTTATTTGATTTTTCACCCCAGTAATTTTTAAAATGTTTTAACTGTCTGTAAATATTATTTTTACTCAAAATTTTTTAAAGAAAATACTTTTAATATATATATATATATATATACCATTAGATATTATATATAAAAAGAGAGAATACTCCCATTCATTTTTCAGCTTAAAACGCTTTTCATCAAAATCAATTATTTATTTATTTTTATTGAAAATATTTAACATCAAATGATTTAATTGAAGCAATAATATAAATATTTTTTAAAATTTATAAAATGAAAAATCAATTAAAATCAGACATATTAGATTTTCTTAAAAAAAAATTTAAATCTAAAAGTTTGCTTCTAGAGTTTCTAAATAGGAAAAATCAATGGCAAGTGATTAGTATTACTACCTCTTTTATAAAATTAATATAGATAATGAGTATTATCTATTCTGGATATAAGATATAAATAAAACAACCTTCCAAACTTAGAATATTAAATTAAAAAAGAAAAATGTATCCTGTCACATTAAGTAGGTTTAAAAACATATTTATAAATAAAAAGAAATATATTAAAAATAAGGTATTTAATAGGTGGCCTTGTGTTATTGTCCTATATAAAAAATGCAATTTATTTTTTTTATTTGGATTAATTATTCTGGATATTTGCTTATAATGCAAGTAATTTTCCCGCCAAAAATATAATTTTTTGTGGGAAATTTAAATAGTTTTAAAAAATATTATTAAAAAGGGAAGTGATACCCCTTTGCCAATCATCAAACCCTTCTTCTTTGGCTTTCTCCTTCCATTCAAGAACCGGTACTTTTTCATTTTTTTTAACTTTCATTTTTTACCTTTTCATCTCTAATTTCTTATTCTTCTTGATTATTTATTAGTATGATTTTATTTAATTATTGATTTTAAAATTTATGTTTATTAATGTAATCCATCCAAGACTAGTGGTCTAACTTCATTTTCTTTCGTTTTCTCCTTCCGTTCAAGAACTTGTACTTTTTTATTTTCCATTTTTATTATTTAGCTTTTTTACCTTTAATTTCTGCTTCTTGATTCTTTATTAGTATGATTTTATTTAACTATTTATTTTATAATTTATTTTTATTAATCTAATCCATCCAAAACTAATGATCAACTTCATCTCTATAGTTGATTTTCTTGATTAGAGTTTTTCTTACCATATTTGTTTTTCTTAAGTTTTTATTTTTTAGTAAATAAATGAAATCCAAGATTTAAACTCTTCATCTTTGAATAAAGAAGAAAATAAAATATTATTACAATATTTTGTATTAGTGATTAAGTTAATTTTTTGGTTTTTCGGTGATTTGAGGTTGAATCAAAATCGGAATATTAGGAACAGTTAAATTTTTGTTTTATAACCATTAAATATTGTATGTAATGCATGATAATAAAGACAGCAATTAAAACAACTCCATCTGAAAGAGGAGGAATTATTACACTTTTAAATTCGAATATATTATATTAATGCATGCACTTGTGTCATCAAATCTACTCATCAATTAACTTGCCATATGTATATCTAGAGAGACAAACAGATTGAATCAAACAGAGAAATGGCTGCATGTATTGGTACTAGTGTTGCTGCTGCAAGTAGTACATCTGCCAATAAATCATCATCATCATCATCATCATCATCATCATCATCATCATCGTCGTCGTCGTCATCATCATCATCATCATCAATGGATTTGGATGATATGAAACAGTCTCTTGAGTGCATGAAAGCTGATGAAATATTTGAGGTGATAGAAAAGGCCATTAACATTGCTGCATCTCAACACCCAAAAGAGTTTCTGCAACAAAGACACAGAATAGTTGACATGCTTCTCAACACTACTCATCATGATCAGTATGTACTCATTATATATACATACATATGTTTTTCATGTATCTATATATATGGATGAGTTCCTAATTGGACTGCATTGGATTGCATGCAGGAAAAAGATAATCAAAGATGCAGATAATTTGTGGGGTGATTTTCCTCCAATTAGTGAAGCAGAGAACTTGTTGGTTGACGTTGTGTCGCTTGATCCTGTTAAGGTAATGACTCTAATGTTTTGATTTTATTTATTTTTCAACAGTTAGTTGAATACTTAATTAATCTCTTTTATAAAATTCTGACATTTTAAAAAAATTTTGTATATCTGTTGTAGCTTTTGGATGAAATCAAAATGAGTGATCTTTGTGATGACATTGAAGACAATGATCACCAGTCTATGAATCAAAATGAGCAGAAAATTAATACTCAAAGGGAGGAGGAGGACTTTCTTTCTCCATGTGGTAGTAGTTCACTCACTGAGGGCAATTCAGAGAGATGCTCAAAACCTCAGAAATCACAGGCATGCACAGTTACCAGCTCAAATGCAACAAAACAGAATGAGAATCAAGAAAAGGTGGTGATTCCATTAATTAAATGGCCACACTTGATATATAGTAAAATAATTACTGTTTCATTAATGAAATGTCATAAACACTGAACAAACTTTGACTTATGTATGCAGGAAAAACTATTAAAGTTCAAATTAAAAACAATGTTTCACTGAAGATGCATGAAGATTGATTAGCGGTAAAACTAACTCATTCAATGAACTTGGATTTTGTAGGCTTGCTTGGCTTCTCTTGATGCTGCACCTCTCCAACAAAAGTTGGAGAATTCCAAGAGGAAGTTCATTGAGAGACAACAACAACAACAACAACAACAAGGTGTATTATTCTGTGTGTTTATCTGCATTTATATCTATGATTTTGGTACTCTCATGATATAAAACTATATAAATCTATGCAAATCTTTTGATATTAATTTTCTTCTGTAAATATCCGCAGAAAAGAAGCCAATGAACCACTGGAAGACAATGATCATTGAAGACAATGATCACAAGTCTACAAGCCAAAATGAGCAGAGGATTAATACTCAAAGGGAAGATGACTCTATTTCTCCATGTAATAGTTCACTCGCTAAGGGCACTTCAGAGAAATGCTCAAAATCTCAGACATCACAACCATGCAAAGTTACTAGCTCTAATGACACCAAGCAGGATAAAAATCAACAAAAGGTAACGTTTCAATTACTTAAATTGTCACACTTGATAGTAAAATAATGAGTGTTGTAAACACTGAAACAAAAAAATTGATTATGTATGCTGGTAAACACACTAAAGTTCAAATTAAAACCAATATTAATTCAGTGAAGATGAAGATTAGTAACAAAACTAACTCTTTCAATTAATTTGGATTTTGTAGGCATGCTTGGCTTCTCTTGATGATGAATCTCTCAAAGCAAAGCTAGAGAACTCCAAGAGGAAGTTGATTGAGAGGCAACGACAAGAAGGTCTGTTTGTGTGTTTATGCCTCCATATATATATATATGTATATAATTTATGTACTCTAGTAATGCAAAACTAGATCAAACTCTGCAAATCATTTAATCTTAATTGTTTTCTGTGAATATTTGCAGAAAAGAAGAGGAGAAGAATACAGTTGATTGAACCTTTGGCTCTTCCAAAACAAGAACAACAACAAATTAGAAAACAAAGTCCATTTAAACCAAAGAGAAAAGTTGGAATGATGATCAGATGTTTGCATGCATGAGGAAAATAAACAATTGAGACACAGAGAGAGAGAGAGAGAGAGAGAAAGAGAGAGACATGCACAGTGTGTTGTTCATCATATGTATGAAAAAGTTGACCAATGTTCCACTGAAATGTTGCATGAATGTGTTATGTGCACAAATTGCACTCTCAGAAAATATAAGCTATTATTATCAATAGTTAAGTTGTTGTTATGAGTGAGACGGACGATTACCAGTTGTGTATTTAACTATATATGTTTGTGTATATATATATACTCCAAAATATTATAATTTCATCTTTAACTTCAATATTGATTTTATGTTAAATTAATTGAGTGCACAGTTGACACATGACACGTCTTTAATTCCTATATATTTGACATGTTACTTTAACCAAAAACATGGTAAAGTTGAAAGATGTACTCTCTATTTACATACTAAATAGAATGAATATTTAAATTATGAGAATTGGGTTATTTTATTATAAAAAGTGCTCTGTTAATTTAAATTTATATTTGTTTAGTAAATTCATCTCGTAAAGAGGCTTGTTTTGTATTAAGTATTTGGCACTCTTTCAGATATTGCAATTTTTATATTAAAAAATATATTAGAATTTTTTTGCTGTTTCTTAAACCTGCTATCAATGTATTTTCCTATCAAACATCATTATCCATTAAAACAAATCCATAATCCCCACAAATATACATTCCTATATATATATATATATATATATATATAAGTCATCCTAAATCAAACAAAAATAAATAAATATATAAATAATAGAAAAACAATCATTTGCCCAGAGATAATGATAGATACAGTCCTAAAAAAACAAGATCTCAAATCAAACATCTTCCAAGCATGAACCCCATCCCTGCAACCCCAAAACAAAGAACCAAAACAGAGCACCAAGAAACAGCAGAAGCAGCCTCATCATCATCATCATCATCATGTTCACACAACAACCTCTTCTCAATCTCATTCTCCAGCACCAAAACTCTAATCTCCAACATCTTGATCCAATGCTTATAAGCACAAAGCCTCACTGACTCTCTCAGTAACATGTCTGCCATCTTCTTGCTTCTCTTCTCTGCCTCTCTTGCCCTTGTTTGACACAACTGCAGTGCTCTCAGTGCGCTTCGTCTCTCCCCTCCCATGCACCTAATCATCATCATCATAATAAAAAACAAATCAACACAAACTCTCTGCATACATATATGTTAAAAAAAAATCATCAAAAAGCTTACATGCATGGTGTTGATGATGATGCCATTCTCTGAAACCATTCATGTTTGAATGATGATGATGTGGAAGAGGAGAAGGAGAAGAGGTTGAGAGGAGGAGGGAGGTCACAGTTTTGGAGAAAGGGAGTGATGGAATGAGGGTTAATGTGGGAAGGATTATGAGAGATGGACATGGTATTGAAGGGGGAGAAATTTCCATGTATGGTTTATAATTTGGAGTCATATGAAATAAGGAGAAGGAATCCTAGAGAGGGTTTATACGCGTCGGTTGCATGGCAGGGGAAGTGTAACAAGTGCTTGTGCTTTTCTGTGGGTGCATGAGGGTTATCACTTATCAAGAAGTGGTTTCTTGGCTTCTAGTAGTGTCACAACTAGTTTAGGGTTTCCTTCCTTTTTCTTTAAATATATACATGATACTTGGCATTTAGTAGTGTCACAACTATTCCGAGGTTCTCTTTATATATATAGATATATATATGAGATAAGAGTTCCATTTATCTAATATGATTGTTTTGTATCTAATTAGGGGAATTTATAGTGTCTCAAACTCATGCATTTTGGGTATGTTGTGTGCATTTTCAGTCTCATACTCTAAACAGAAGCACATTGACATTTCAAAAGACTACATGAACATATTTTTTAGAATAACAGAGGTTCCTTTTGATACCTATAGATATATAGCAATAGTATTAAAACTAAAAATAACCCAATAGCAGAATGCCAGCTTGTGAACATAGCATTGAGATTAAGAGTAAACAAAAACAAAAATTTCTATATTTACTAATATAATCTCTTATTTTCAAAACAATCAAGCCCACTTCATACAAGAAATAATTGGAATCAGTCCTATATATTTGTACTCACCCTAAAAAATGAAATAAAAATTTCATTCCTTGCAAATATGTTACAAAATCAAGGGGCAATAATATGTCATGTAGCCTGATTCATCTAAGAAATTATATCCTTTGATTAATTTTATACCAGGTCTAATAGATTCCTCATATAAGCACCATCTCACTGTTCATATCCATGTATCTCTTCCCTATTCTAAACTTAATCAAAATCGAGTTTAGTATCACAATTTCCATTTGCATTATTACTATTCACTTGCCTAGTTCTAATAAGTGAGTGAGTGAGTGAGTATATATATATATATATATATATATATATATATATATAACAAGTAACAAGCACCACGTATTTATGGGCCGTTTGGTTCACGGTAATAAAATATTACTGCGCAATGAGATTACGATAGAAATATTATATGACTGGGAATGTCGTAGTAATTTGATATTACTATGTTTGGTTGGGAATTCATATTAACGGGAATAGTTCATTACCGCGTTTGGTTGGTTATAATAATTTGTTAAGAGATAAGACAGATACAAAAATACATCAGTTATGGTAGTTTATCGATCCGTATCCACAGGTACTTATTAACTCAGCAGACGTCACAAGAGGCAATGTATATATATACACACAAACATTTTGGAAAGTATTAAAAGCAGTATGCACCTTATCACACACACCCTCAAGAACAGACATCAAAATTTCCAAAGAACATATAGAAGTTCAAGATACTCTAGAGCTATTCATCATTTTCTAAACCTACATTTTCAGAAAGACCTCTCCTTTTTACTCTCATTACCTATCAACCCTTCAAAAAATCAAGAAGCACCCCAAAACAAAAAAAAAAAAAAAAAAAAAAAATTAATAGATAGACGCTACTAATCACAGGAACAGAACTCAAATTCTTGAAAACAAAAATGCTCGGAATTCAAACAATTGAATGAAATACAAATCAAAAGCTCCTCATTGGCATTAAGACAAACATATGATGTGCATTATATAATAGAGACCAGATCTAGAATTACCGGACAAAGAGGCGGGGAAGGAGAGGCACCAACGCGAGAAAGAGAGAGAGAGAGAGAGAGAGAGAGAGAGAGAGAGAGGCGATAACGCCATGGATCCCCCTCTTTGGGGCTTCCGAGATTACAAAGCTCCGTCATTGTTATGGGCCCATAGCTTTCATTTATTTTCTATGGGCCCCCTTTGTTTGGATTTTGGTGGGCCCCAGGCCTTCAGGACCAATTAAAAGGACCACATTTTTTTGTTTTGTCCTAAATTAAAAAAGAAAATTCTTTCATTTTTAAATCCAGAGAAGCCAGGCCTGTAACTTTCATAAAAGGACTTCTCTGAAAATTTATTTCCAAACTAAAAAAAATAATAAGTCTTGAATAATAAATTTTTCATTTTCAAAATTTCAAAAAAAAATATTTTTTGTTATTTAATAAATAATTTTCATATTGATTGAAGGAGAGAAGCAGATATACTGTTTATTAAAATTAGTTTCTTTTACTTGATGTGTTTTGGATGCATAACCGTATATATATATATATATATATGTGTGCGTGTGTGAAATAAGCTTCCTCCTTTCTATATCAAAAACTTTGTCAAACACGTTATGATTGGATTTGATGACTCTTATGAGGAATAAGAGCCTTTAATGTGGAATAAACTAATCCATCCAACAAATACCTATCGCTTGGCTCATTCTGTGTGTATGTATATATATATATATTAAAATAGATTAAACAAATAGTACTTTATCGCACAAAATTGAAAAAAGAGAGAACAAACTTAAGGTGTGTTTGGATGGGGGTAATGGAATGAGGGGGAATGAAGTAATGAATAAGGGGGAAAGGAATGGGTAGGGGATGGTAATAAAAAGGTCAAATACCCAAAATGGTCCCTCTACTTTTCTCTCTCTTCCCTTTGACCCAAGCTGGGAACGCCGTCAACAACACCGTTTGATTCAGCTGACGTGGCAGTCCAGCGTGTACCTGGGTAAGTTATCGGATCCGGATCCGGACATCACACCCGGATCCGACAAACCCAAAGAGCATTCCTCACTGATCCTCTCCCTCATCCCTTGCCCTACCCTACCGGAAAGCCATGTGGCAGTCCAGTCTCAGCCTCCGCTTCTTCTCGCACCGCCAACACCGCACATCTCGTCTTCCCCACAGTCCTCGTCTTCAAACCCATCCAAAATCGCTGGAAAGCCTACCAAAAAACCATCTTTTTTTTTATTCATTCATTCACGCATTTCATCAAACACAAGACGTGCGAAATCAAAAAGGACTAGTTTTGAGAATACAATCAGAGCTGGAAAGCCTCTTCATGGCTGGTTATCTTCAAAGAGATTGAGAGAAAGAGAGAGAGAGAGAGAGAGAGAGAGAGAGTCTGGTGTTGAGTTGGAGAAGAGATGGTGTGGATGCGTATGAACTTAGAAGAGGATTGGGGACTCTGACAAGAAGAGCCATGAGAGGAGCTTTGTGGAGGGGCTCTCGGCCCCCTCCACCTCCACTTCGCTCCTCTTCTCCTCAGCTTCAGACGCCATTAATTCAGCATAAACAAAGAGAAAGACACATAGAGAGAGAGAGAGAGATTTGAAGTTCAGTGCGAGCTCAGAGGAAGAGATACTGAGGTTGACTACACGCTGGACTGCCATGTCATCATGGTTTAGTAAAATATAACCCACACGAGGGCCATGTCAGCTGAATCAAACGGTGTTGTTGACGACGTTCCCGGCTTGGGTCAAATTGGCCCGAATTAGAAAGTAGAGGGACTTAAAAGATCAAATTCAAGTAGAGGGACTAAAAGGGAAGAGAGAGAAAAGTACAGAGACCATTTTGGGTATTTAACCTAATAAAAAATGTGTTTGGTTGGAGGGGTAATTCATTGGGAATAGGAAAAGTAAAAGATGGAGTTGTGTTAAGATTACCCTTTTACCCTTGTATAAGAAATAGTATTTATTCTTATAATAATGAAAACATAAATATTAATAGTTATTTTATTATTTTTATTATTGTTTTATTAAAAATAATATATATTTGAAATAATTACAAATAATATATATTTGAAATAATTAAAATATATAAAATAATTAAAAATGTGAATAGTTATTTCCTCATTGTTGATTATTGTTTAATTAAAAATTAACTTCAAATAAAGATTAAGTTAATATTATGTACTTATAATTTTTTAATTAATCACAAACTATATTTATTTGAAACAATTAATATTTATTCCATAATGAAAACGAAAATATTTATTTTATTATTACTGATTAATGATATTTATTTCAAATGATTATTATTTATAAAAGAATGAAAACATAAATATTTATATTATTATTATTGACTAATGTTTAATTAAAAATTACTTTTAGATAATTGCTAATTTCAATAAGTACTTATAATATTTTAATTAATTACAAATAATATTTACTTCATATACTTAATAAAATAAAGAAAAAATGTGAATACGTCTTTTATTATTATTTATTATTGTTTAATTAAAAATTAACTTCGAAGAACTATTAAATCAATGCAATTAAAGAATTTGGATTTTATTTTTATCGATTAATATTTAAATAAAAATTAGCTCCAAATAACTATTACTTTCATTATTTTAATTAATCACAAATTAATCATGACTATATTCTTTTGTAATGTTCACAGGGGCAAAATAGTAAACTCGTAGGGGGTAATGGGCCATTCCCCCCAATTTTGGGGGAATGGTTGATTACCCTTGGGGGGTCAATGGTGACCCCCCCAGGGTAATGGTTACCAACTTTAAAAATGATCCAAACACTACCATGGGAATCAGGTCCAAACGCAGCCTTAGTTTTTCAACGTGGCCGAATAATTTTTTTAGATGACGAATAAAAAGTGAAAGAGACAAATAATAGAATTTTTTTTAATAAATTTATAATATATAGGTTGATTTATAGAAAGTTCAAGTTGTTGAACAATAATTTGTAAATATATATATTTTTTTAAAACTATAATTATATTAGACTATACATAATAATTTGTAAAAAACCATTTGGCTAAAAAATAAAATTTTGCAAAAACATGATATAATTTAATTTGTAAATTGTTAAGGATCCAAGAAATAAATTGTCACAAATATGTTTTATATTATGTGTAACTTATTAATTTAAACAATTAATTATAATCATTAAAATAAATAATATTTAATATTAATTAATATAAAATTTAAATATTAAATTATAATAAGTAGAAATGAATAGTAATTAAAGAGAACAATAATGAATATGAATTAATTCTAAATCAAATATTTCAATTATAACAATTACTTCAAGTAATAACGTCCAAAATATTTTATAAATAAAAAATTAATATTCTCAATAAAATATTCTTCTAATTAAAGACAGTTTTAAGGGGGCGTTTGGATCACGGAATGGGAATGGGGGAATGGAAATGGGGGGAATGGAAGTAGGGTGAATGGAAGTAGGGTGAATGAGAAAACAATGTTTGGTTTGAAGGAATGTGTATTGGGAATGGGGAAAAGTATGAGAGAGAAACTGTGTAAATTACTTATATGCCCTTTAGTTAATTAATGGTTGTAAGTATCATATAAGATAATGAATTAATAAGAAACTACAAATAAATATCGTATAAGCATAATTAAAAATAAGAATAATTATTAATTTATTATAATTTAAATAATTGAATTAGAAATAATTTTAAATAATAATAATTATTAATTTAAATTATTATAACTATTAAGTTAAATTATAAAATTAACTTTAATAATTATTGTATAAGTTAATTATTGTATAAGTATAATTAAAACACGAATAATTATTATTCGTTATAATTTATCAAATTGAATTTTAAATAATTTTAAATAATAATAATTATTAATTTAAATTATTATAACTATTAAGTTAAAGAAACAATTAACTTTAATAATTATTGTATATATAATGAATTAATAAGTAACCATAGATAATTATTGTATAAATAACTATAGATGGGCAAAAAGGTAATTTTACCCCACATGAATCACATTACCCCCAAATTTGGGATCAATGAGACTCCTCTACTATTGGGCTTACATTACTTGGTCCTATTCATTCCCCTCAAACAAACATGGGATAAGAGTTGTGTAAGGAGTCCCATTACCATTCCTTGGGAGTCAAAACTCAGTCCAAACGCGCCCTAATTTCTATTCTCATTCCTTCTATTTTATTTCCATAAAACAAGCGCCCCTTAGTAATTATTTATATGGATAAAGTTGTGAATTATTAATGATTATTGAGAAAATATAAAAATATATAAGTAATGGTTAAATATAATGTTGCAATTCCACTAAATAATGATTAGCATGTGAGTGGAAACCCCACATGAATGAATTGGGCCCTGGGCCGCGCCGCTGTCGGCGCGCTTGCAACGGCGCCAATTCCCGCTCAAATTAGCTGGCAACACGCTACTTTTCTCGTACTGGTTTTTCACTAATACCCTTGCATAATTATATATTCATATACCAGGGTCAGTCATCAATCAAAGTTCGTAGATAAAAAATCTACTGATATACGTAAATGACTACCGGATTAAAATCTATTCGAGTGAATAAAATGTATATTGTGCTTAGGAAATTTGATGAACTGTAATATTCTTTTTTAACAATCGGATACTATATTTATAAATAATATCAAATAAAATGAATATCAGAATCGAAAATTACACATTAACCATTAAATAGGTGTTCATTTGAGTATACGTGGGGGGAAATAAATTGATTTCTTTCACTTATGATGTTCTTTTCTTCTGAAGTGGGGAAGTGACCACTTTCTTATTTTAGTATTTTATACATCGAAGTGGGAGAAGCGAGTCTCTTATAAGCCTTATTTTTCACACTTTGAAAGACTTTTCAGAAATGACACTAGTTACACCGAAATAAACACCAGAAGTGAAAAAAATGAGTACTTCATGAAAATAACATTTTTTATGAAATTAACACAAGAGGGGTGAAAATCATATTACTTATACAAGTTTTTATCATTTTATGAAAGTGATACTTCCTCAACTTTTTGATTTCTCCCCTTTACATCTAAATGAACCGTCCTAAATTACAATCATCCCATTTAATTTGCACTACGGTGGAAGAAAATTTTATAATTAATAGACCACAGACTTTAGACTCAAGTACAACATGATGGACATTATTTATGGAGCTCATTTTCCCTGGTTTTGAAACCAGAAAAGTCTTTGATTTAATGCACGATAAACAACTAAACCTACTCTAAATCTCCACTCTATTTAATTAAAAATATATAAACAACTAAACCTTTCACATTCTCTCTGTCTGCATCACTTAAGTCTCATTCACTCTTGATTCTTCTCTCGTATTTTTTGTGAAGTTCTACAAAAGTCTGTAATAATATATATATATATATATATATATATATAATTATTTTAAGAAAATAACAACATGGCCTTTCAAACTCTATAGTATGAAGAGTCCATTCGATCTCCTAAACACCCATAATTTTAAAATTTTTTATTTTTAAATTTAAATTAATTAAAATAAAAAAATGCTCCTATCTTACCCTCTGGCTATGTTCACTTATGATCAGTAGGGTGTTTTTGGTATTCTACTAAAATATTAAAAAAAGAGATAAATAAGAAATAAATTCAATAACAAGGAGTACAAGTAAATACAAAAATCAAGGATTATATGATCAGAAGGAAAATATAGAGGGGGTTCTGATGAATTTCAAGAAAATTGAAAATAGATAGTTTTGTTATTAAAAAAAATAGTTCATGGTTTTTTTTTGCATTATTTATCTCTAAGATTATTGTTTATGTTCCTCCATCAATTATAAAATTATTGATTTTGATTTCATTTGTTTGAGTTTTTTTTATTTATTTTTATAAAACATTGTGAGATATATATATATATATATATATATATATATATATATAACCATGAACACATCGTCTATTTTAGCAAATATTTTATAAACTTAAATGAAAATATCTTTTTAGTCCACAGTGAGTGAACCCATCAGCAAAAATTTATTATATATACACTCATAATTGTTTTGGAAATATGTCACTCACCGATTCCGGCAACAATCCAATGAAAATATTCTATAAAAGATTATGTTTTTATAAAGAAAAATCATTGAAAATCAATGAAATATCTTATTTTTCATGGTTGGTATTTACTGAAAAATAACAAATAATGAAAAAAATTTGAAATGAGTTGTGATTAATTTAGGATTTTAACTATAATATCCCACACATTACCCCACGCAAAAAATAAAAAACAAATAATTAAAAATTCACATGAAGCAAAACGAAAAGAGGGTCCATAGAGCATTTTCTCAAAAAGAGTGTCCATCTTGGTGTAGATATTTATTATTTATCAGGGGGTGAAAAGTAAACAGAAGTCCCTTAAAACTTTGACAGGCGTATAAATGCAAAAACGCCAACAATGAAATCAGACAAACGATAAAGCTCCACTGAAAAGCCTGCTCCTCCTCTTCTTCTCTCCTTCTCCTCCTTCTCGTCGGCCGCCATGGCCGAGACCTGCAACCCTCGCCGCCTTCCATGGCTCATCAAGTCTTGCATCCCCGATCCTCGCCGCGAAGCCGCCAAACTCCCATCGGGAACCCGTCCTCCGGCCACCGCCACCACCACCGCTGCATCGCCATCGATCTCATCACTCCCAGATGATCTCCTCCTCGAGATCCTCTCCCGAGTTCCCCAACCCTCGATCCCATCCCTCTCTCTCGTCTGCCGCCGCTTCGCTCTCCTCGTCGACTCCCCGTCCTTCTACGCCCTCCGCCGCTCTTACGGCCTTCTCCGCCCTGTCCTCCACGCCCTCTCCCTCCCCTCCCCTTCGGAGCTCTTCCCTGCTTCTCTGATGATCTTATCCTCCGCTTGGGATCTTCCCTTCGGCCCCATTCCCATCCCCACTGAGATCCCTGACGGATCCCTCGCCCACGCCCGCGCCGTCACTCTCGGCCGCTCCATCTACCTCATCGGCCGCGGCGCCACTCTCCGCTTCGATGCCTGGACCGGTGCCGTCTCCTTCCGCTCCCCGACCCTCATCCCCCGCAAGAAGTTCGCCGCCGCCGCCATCGCAGGTCGCATCTACGTCGCGGGTGGCGCCGCCCGATCCTCCGCCGTCGAAGAGTACGATCCCGACCTCGACACCTGGCGCATCGTCTCCGACGCTCCACGACGCCGCTACGGCTGCGTCGGCGCTACCGCCGCTGGCGTCTTCTACGTGATCGGCGGACTCATCGTCGGCTCCTCCGCACGTGCGGGGAGGCTGGACGCGCACGTGTGGGCGGGCACGATGGACACGTACGAGGTAGAGACGGGGGTGTGGGGGAGTCGCCGTGCCGCGTCGGTTCCCGGTGGTGGGTGCGTCGTCGGTGCCTGCGGCGCCGGCTCGCATGTGTACGTCCTCGCGAGCCACGCCGTCGAGGTCTCGTTCTGGAGGTGGGACGCCGGGAAGGGGCGGCGAGGAGACTGGCTTCGGCTTGAGCCACCGCCGATCACTGCCCACCTCCGTCTCGGTGGCGCCGCACGGTTCTGCTGTTCCGCGCTGGGACAGGATAAGATCGTGGCGCTAGTCCACGTGTCGTCAGATGCTTCGCGGAGAAGGATATCGGCGGATGGGGTGGTGCTGGTCTACGATATCGCGAGCGGTGAGTGGAACCGGGGTCCGGATCTCCCGGTTGGGTTCCGGCGAGCCGCTTTGGCTTGCGTTGAGTGCTAACGGCCTAAAGTTGCGATACTTGCGTAGTGCCTCGGGATGTGGACTGTTTGAGATTTGATCTGGGCCGTTGGTAGTTGATCGTGTGGATAGGAAGGCGGGTGCAGAAGTTGAATTTGTTTATTTTGGGAGTTTGATTATTTTTAATTAAAAAAATGGGTTTTATTTAAGATAAAGTTACTGTGCTCTCTTTTTTCTTGGTATTGATTCCTGGTGGGACCGGGGAGTACTGTGCAGACCAGTGCAGTGCAGTGCATCTCCCAGAATGGATCTGGTTGTATTTTTCTGGAATTTGTAATACTTTTTAAACAAATTATAAATATTAAAATTATAAATTAATTTTCAAAGTTTGGGAAGCTATAGTGTTTTCGGAGAAACCTTTCATTTTCAAACAGCCTCAGTTATTTTTTTATTTTTTATTTTTTATTTTTTTCAAGTTAATAAAATTTAAAATTTAAGATAATGTAGTTCGAAGATCCAAATGATATTTTTGAAAAAAAGAATGAAAATTAGCATTTGGTATAATTTAGGTACCAATCACAGTCTTTCACCTATATTTTATTTATTTTTTTTTATTTTAAGAAAATTACGGAATTGTCTGCGGTCAATTTTTGAAACGAAACGAACACTCTAGCTGAAGTATCAAAATCAAAATCTAAATTGTTAGGTTTAAAGGAGTAGTTGATAAGTTTCCTATTAAAAAACCTAGTAAAGATGTGCTTGCCCTCTCTCATGAATTAATGTATATGTTAATTAATTAATTCATTAATGAGGAAACAAGAGTGAGTGTGAACTTGTTGGGATTTCAGGTTTGTGTTAGTTAGTGTTGATTGTGTTTGTTTTTTTTTTTAATATTAAAATAATTAAAAAACATGGACATTAGTCATTAGTTACTCACACTTTTCAACTTCACAACAACCCTGGCCTTCAAATTTTGAATGGATTTGGAAGGTTATTTGGCTATTTGCGTATGACCCCCTGAATTCTTTTATATTTATTGAGCATACGGTTCTCAGAGAGTTTACACATGCAAGGATGAGCGTGACCTTGATTCTCAAGTGCTATTCCTGATAGCAAACATGTAGCCCAAGTTTAACGTTTTCATTGGGCATGAGAATTTGTTTTCAGATGTGCTTGCCCTCTCTTATCAATCGTTTATTTTTGTTTTCGCATGTGATATTTGTTTTGTTCGTTTTTCTTTATTTGTATCTTCCATATTTGATGGAGTTTCATCTTTTAATACTTTTTGTTTTCTATTTTTTCATTTTTTTTCTGGATAAATTTCATGGTTTATTCCATTTATTAAAAAAATGAATATAAAAAATCTTTAATTTTTTTTTCAAAACTCAAAAACATTTTTTCCAAGGAAAAAAATGAATTATGATCATTTATATAATCTACGCGAAAAATATATTTCACAAAAAAAAAAAAAAACTCTAGAATCCATGAACAGGCATTTAATTTGAATATTTTATCAGGGTATGTGTTCAAAAAGCCGTCATCATATGATACTGGATAAGAGCGGGAACCTGATCCAGAGAAAGCTCCAGCGAGTCTTCATGGCGGCCACCGCATCCGCAGCTCCCATCTCTCCCATTCTCTCTTCGTCTCCTCGATCCTCCATTCCCGAATCCCTAACCCTAGTCGTCTCTCAGCACCGCTCCTCCTCCAAGGACTCTGCGCTCCAGTACTGCGCGCAAATCTCGAGCAGGAGGGACTTCATCGGCGGCATTGCGCTCCTTGCCGCTCTATGGAGAGAACCGCAGGCGTCAGAAGCCCGGGAAGTGGAGGTTGGGTCTTATCTGCCTCCTTTACCTTCCGATCCTTCATTCGTGGTCTTCAAAGCCTCGCCTAAGGATACCCCTGCTCTCCGAGCTGGTAAATTTCTGAAGAATTTTAATTGATCTAGTAATTGCTTTTACTTGTTTTTTGTGGGAATTTTCTTGTTTTGCACGCGTATATGCTGTTTCTTTTAGAATTTAGGATCTGTGAATCAGTGTGTGTTGTGATTTGGTGTTTATCTTGAAATTTGAAACGAGTGAAGGATATTGTTTGGTGATATTTCCTACATTCATATAGTGTCTAATTATAAATGAAGCCAAAAATAGTGCTTTTCTGGAGAAACAGTTCTACGGAATGGTTTTCACATAATTGTTGTGGCTTTGTTTGTATTGGCGTGTGCATTTTATTGAAATCCTGTCCTTGTTGTATTGGAGATGTGCAACCGATGAAATAATGCTGCGTCTTGTATGCAATAATGTAAACCTTTTCAGGCGGGGATTTGTAGATGGCTAGAAGTATAATTGGTTTTTATTTAATTCTGTGAAACGTGTGTTTGTGGGCACCCCGCAAAAGGCATGCTTTGATTCAGAGTTAGGATTAAGGGTAGTAAGCATTTGATTGGATTCCTGTCTTGTATTGGAAATGCACACTTTTACAAGAATGCCGTGTCATTCATGATAACCTATTCAGGGATTTGTGGATTACTAGAAGCTTTTTTTTCTTTTTCTTTTTATAAATGGGGTTACTAGAAGTATAATTGATGTTTAATTTTGTGACTTTGGTGAGTATGCACATGTTTATTTCAGCAATTAACATGCTACATTCGGCGAACTTTGTGTGACTAAAAATTGCTTGATCACTTGATTTGCACGTTTGATGGTTGTTGCTATTTGCCTTGTTTCTGTTGATTTTTTTACTTACAAATACAAAATGATTTGCACAACTTATGGGTTAATTTACTAGAAAAACCATCACAGAATGTTTGGAGGATATGGAAGCAGAGTTACCCTTCTCCATGGTGTCACTCACACTAATCCAAATACGAAGCATTCTTTTGTACATGTGATTCACAACATACTTACTGTTAGGAGATTATATATATATATATATATATATATATATATATTTGGTTCCTTCGATCTTTCAATTTCTAAATCTGCTATATCCATAAAATCCATTCGTAAACTATTCATTCTCTATCTACAAAACCCATTCATTTCCTGCATTATTTGTAAATATATTATGCTATTAAAATTTTCACTTCCTCATCCATTACCAGTTTGTGGACTATGTTTCTGTTAGACAGTGCAATGCCCAGGTGAAAATTGATGCAATTGAGTCTCATGTGAATGTGAAAATGTGGATGCAAGGGGAGAATGTACTGTTCCTTTGAACCGGGTTATGTTTTAGAAGATGATGAATGCTTGTCTTGCGACCATATGTTTAGTTCTACATTGAGGATAAAATAATTTATGGATCAATTTACTTGCTCATTCCTAGGCATTAAAATTTGCGTCAATGTGATCTCAAGCCACTCACTGGACCTAGGTTATATAGCATTAATGTATTTGTTGCTAACAATCACTTTCTATTCTCAATCTCTTCCCATGCAATTATATGTTTAATAATGTATAATGACATTCTAATGACTTAGGCAATGTGGAGCCATATGAATTCATTCTTCCACCAACCTGGAAACAAACACGAGTTGCAAACATCCTTTCTGGAAACTATTGTCAACCAAAGTGTGCTGAACCTTGGGTAGAGGTTAAATTTGAAGATGAGAACATGGGAAAGGTTCAGGTGGTAGCATCACCTTTGATACGTCTAACTAACAAACCATATGCCACCATTGAAGACATTGGCAGCCCTGAGAAACTGATCGCATCTCTTGGCCCCTTTGTCACTGGAAATACATTTGACCAAGATGAACTACTTGAAACATCCATCGTAAAAAAGGGTGATCAAACGGTAACTTTCATCTGATTGAACTTTTATTCTTCAATTCATCATGGCAGATATATATTCTCCTTGTCCTAGCACACTTTGTGGATTTGCCTGTTAGACATATCCTATGCTTCGCTATTTGGTTATACTTCTAGCAATTGCCATATTGACCTTTCATTATGTTGGCATGGTCCCATACATGTTTTTCTTGCACATATATACGATATCTTGAACATCTTTATTGTAACTGATTGGATCTAGGCACTTAATCACATTTGACAATAATACTTCAATTTAAACAATGGCTTCTTCGCAAATACTGCTTATGCTTTGAACTGGCTCATTAATTAACCATTTGCAACCTTGTAGTCTGATTCTAAAGCACCTCATATTGCTTTATGTCTAATTTTCTTTTGCGTTCATGCACTGTTTAGTGTATCACTGATACAAAAACTAGACAAGTGTCGGTAATGCAATTTTCTCTAAATATCAAATTGAATGGTTTGAATTGCCTCTCAAAACTATTGTAATATGTTACAAAGAATGATTGTATTACTATGGTTGGTTTCTAAACATGCCCTTGTTGGTAAATGCAGTATTACACCTACGTGCTCGAAACTCCATTCGCGTTGACAGGATCACATAATTTAGCAAAGGCTACTGCCAAGGGAAACACAGTTGTTCTGTTTGTGGCCAGTGCCAATGACAAGCAATGGTCATCCTCTCAAAAGACTCTCAAAGCCATGTTGGACTCTTTCCAAGTATAGTAGCAATTTGTTGTTTGTACAAAGTGTTCAAAGAAGCCAAAAAAGCAAAGAGCTGATGTTAATCATCATATCTATTTTTTTAATGTTATTATGTTTCAATTTTATTCTTGAGTCACACAGTGGAATTGAGTTTAATACTTCTATTTGGTGGTTTTTTCATTTAATTCCTAACTCTTAAGGGTTTTGCCTCATATATGCATGCTAAAAAAAATTAATTTTATCTCATATATGTATGTCTGTATGTGTATTTTCTTTTAATCCTCCAAATTCACACCTAATTGATTCATTCACTAAAATATAATTTTTATGATTAACAACTCTTTTTTAATCCACTATAATATAAAATTCATATTTTATATATTATTTTATTTTTTTTAAATAATTATATGACTCAAATACATAAATTCTATACTGCTTTTTACTAGCTTTTTAACGGATTTATAATACAATCTACCGAGGATTTAAGGTTTTTTCATTTGTCATTTTATAATTTAAATATTATTTGATTCCATGTCTGAAGTGTTACAAAAACCAAATCTAAATTACAAAAAAAAACACTTACAGCCGACTTCCCAAACTTACAGCCCAAAGAATAAAAAATAATAATAATAAAATATTAGTAATAAAAACAGATCTAGATCCCTCAGAAACGCAGCTCCCGTTACCCTCCATCCTACGGCCCAGATCATTCCAATCTTCTCCTTTTCACACTAAACAATCCATCTTCACCGTCCGTTTCTCTACGTTTTCTTTTCAATAATATTAAATATATTAATATATTATTATTGTAATCCAACCAAACCCGGTCTCTTTGGCTTTATATCCTTTCGAGGGTGAGATCGGAGAAGGTCTTCTCACGAGCCGGGGAGCCTTCTCTCTCTCTTCGCCGGCGTGATGGAGTGTCCGGCGAGAGACGGCGTTGCCGGAGAGAAGAAGGAGGAGGGTTGTGGTGCCGCGGCTGCTGGTGCTCACCAGATTGACCCCTTCCTTATCGAGGCTCTCCAGAACCCTCGGCACCGTCTCACGGGTTTGATTTGTTGCCCTTCTTGTTCTTTGCTTTAGATTTGGGTTTGTTTGGGGCTTCAATTGCTAGTTGGGATGCGAATTTTGGTGCTTCAAGGGTTTATTTGTTCTCTTTGCTTTTTTCCCCTCCTTGTCGCTAGATTTGTTTTGTTTTAATGGTAGGATGAGATTGGAATTCGGAATCTAGGTTTTGTTTTCCTTCGTCCCTTTGAATTTCTTTAGTTGGATTTGTTTTGGTGGTGTTTGATTGCTGGATGAGCTGGGAATTCCTGGTCTCTAGGGTTTGTCTGTTATTGATTATTGACCTTTGGTGTTTCTGGATTGGAATTTAGTTTCTATTGGATTTTTCCAAATATGATTTGTTTATGCTGCTGATTGCTCTATTTTCTTCATGGATTGTCTTTGTAGTTGATACGTTGGATAGGGAGTGATTTGTTTGGTTTAGAGGTTCTGGATGAGCTGGGAATTCGTGATCCCTTGTGTTTGAATTTTTTGGACCATTGGGTTTGGTGTTTCCAGCATGGATGTTCGTTTTTTGTCACTGGATTTCTCCAAATATGATTTTCTTGTGCTGATGGTGTTTGCGGTTGATTACGTTGTGTTTGGTT
Source organism: Dioscorea dumetorum (assembly GCA_902712375.1). Taxonomy (NCBI): domain Eukaryota; kingdom Viridiplantae; phylum Streptophyta; class Magnoliopsida; order Dioscoreales; family Dioscoreaceae; genus Dioscorea; species Dioscorea dumetorum. The sequence continues at coordinate 2,105,571 of CACTHL010000847.1, forward strand.
TATTTATGAATTCGTCCTATATTTGAAAGATTTCATACCTAGATATGAAGGTTATAATTTCAGTCCATCTTGTTAGATTGATGGGATATAAAATTTATCTAGAGCAATTGTCTAGCTAAATAACATGTAGAGAGGCATTCAAAGTTCAAGATTTGTTTATATGTCTAGTGCTGGGGATGATCATGATTGCCTAAGTAATGTACAGAAATCTTGAATCCCATGATTTCCAAATTAATTTGATCACAGTCAATGAACACTGAACTTTTATTAAGAGTAAACTACGACTAACTAAAATAATTTTAATACATGCTTCAAGTTATGTGGCTTTTCTTTGGGTAACATAGAAATTGGAGTATCTCCTGCATATTGAAGTTTTAAGATAACTTGAAAATGCCTTTATCCTCTTGAACAGCTACATCCAATCTTTTTTCCAAAGGTAACTGGAGTACTGTTACAGGATCAAAATTCCATGCCTGCAGTAGTTTCTAATTCATCTCAATCATAGGATTGTCATACAATGTTTCTTATGGCTAATAGTCAATTGCCAAAGATAAGCTGTGTTTCTTCGGTGATCATTCTTAGCTTGTCGTTCTTAAGCTATCCTTATTGAGGATTGATCTGATAGTGCCATACCTCAACTATGTAATTTAGACTTTGAATTGTTTGATAAATCTTGTCAATATTGTGCAATGACATTTGTTAGAAAAATGCTGATTTAAGTCCTTGATTTTCTTGCAATAAAGTTGCATGCAACTTCTATTTATATTCCCCATCAATGTAAAAGCTGTTATTTTCAAGGATTTTTGGTTTGCATCCTTTACTGTTTTGCTTTAGATATTTATTTGTGGTAATGCAAGACCTTTCTAAGAAATATGAGTAATTGAAAATGAGTTACTATACATTTGTTAGAATTTAATGTGAAATGTTAATATATATTCAGTTTGTGTTTTAAGGCAAAAGAGATTTTTACCAATATGTTCTTCTTAATGGCCATAAGATATGTTGCATGCCACAATGTGCTTAAGATTTTACACTGCAATAAAGCTACAAACCGCAGAAGAAAATTCCAGCCTTATGTTTCAAACACTATAAGATAAACTAAGAGGGCCACTATTTTTCTATAATTGTATTTGAATGTTGAACGATGGAAGTGCTAATTTTATACACTTTGATACCACTAAACTGAATCCTGCTGAGTGCTGGTGCTTGATACAGCTGAATGTTTGTTTTTGGAACAACAAAGGACGTCATGGTCCAGTTTTTATTCTCTTTGATTCTATGATTTATCAGTTTTCTCCCTTTCTATCTTTTTCTTGTCAGTGATTAATTCTTTTTACCTAAAACTTTACCATGTGGTTCCATGGCTTCAATTGGTTTAATCAGTAGGTTGAGGAAAATAAGCGTTGTTTAATATTTGGATATTCCATTGGAAGTGTTAGTTTGTATATACAAAATTTATTGATATCCTTTATTTTGTGTTCAAAACCACCATTGCTGCATGTGTCTTGTGATTTATGGTTGCTAGTCCTGTATTGCATTATGGAGACTTGCTAGCAGACTTGGCAATTTGTTCATTAGGTTCTCCATTATTGTTTTTGATTTGTGAGTGGAACTAATTTTTGTTTTCTTCTTGTAGTGTTGCGTATGGAAGTGGACATTCAGAGGTTCATGCAGAATCCTGGCCAGAATCAGTTTGAATTTCAGCATTTTCCAACTTCATATCTTCGGTGTGCTGCACATCGTGTTGCTCAATACTATGGTCTACAGACCATGTCACTAGATAATGTTTCAGATGGTCTGGTTAGCAGGATATTAGCTATAAAAACTCAGGAGAGTGGATTTCCACCCATGTACCTTTCAGAAATTCCTGTAAAACAATCTGAAACTGATAGTGTTGGGCAAGTTAAGATTGCTATTCGTACAAGGCCAAATAAAACTTCCTTTGGTGACACAGATGAGCTAGGTAGAAAGGTAAGCCCTGCAAAAACGATGGAAGAGAGGATGGAGGAATATGACAAAGCTCGGGCTCGGATTTTTAGTGCAACTAGCAGTCTTGAAGGTGAAAGTCTATGTATGATTGCTCCAGATGAAAAAAGCACGTGTGAAAATCCAGATGAGCAGGAGTATTGCCGAACCTGGATCGAGGAGAATGAAAGGGCTTGCATAAAGGATGGTACTTCCAGAGTAGCCATTTTCAGGGACAGGGAGAAGGACCGCCATGATCCAGATTATGATCGGAGTTACAACAGGTAGAAAATCCCAGTTTGTTATTCAACTAAGACCGTTTTCTTTTTCTTTTTTCTTTCTTTGCCTTTTTTTTTTGTGTGTGTGTCTGTGTGTGTGTCTCTTCATGATAAGCAAATGCTGATGTGTTTGAACTCATGCAGGTATGCGAGAAATCTCTCTTATGGGCAGAACTTTAATTTGGGGGCACCCAATTTGGTCCAGCCTCCATTATTGCAGTACGAGGCAGGGTTCCCTCAGTTGGCTCAGTTGCAAAGAGTCCAACCTTCAGTGAGTTACCCGCCAATCATTAACCCATTTTGTGCGTCGGGTGGCAACAAGTCTTCCGGAGATACCGTCTATATGCAATGGCCAAGCCCTGCTATGTTGTATGCCCACTCCTATGAACATTTCAGGCATGCTGTTTTCCAGGTGAGGGTTTTGATTCTTTAAACGTCTCTTTTTATTTTGGGTAAGTGAAAGTGCCTTTTGTTTTCTCAACCCATAAACATGTTCATTTTGGCCATCAAATTAAAGAAAAGGGTGCAAGAATAGTTCTCAGCCCAAAATGAATTTTCGGGTGGACTTCATGACCTGAAGTATACTTGCATCCTTTTCAAGATGGCTTCATGAACCATTAAAAAATGATGATGAAGTGAGTAAAGATTAATATGTAACGCTATTTGTGGCTGTTCATGATCAACAGATCTTCATGATTCATGAATGAGAGCTCCACCCCATATAACTTTTATCCTTCTTTTTTTGAAATTGTATTTTAACTTTTTTTGTTCTCTCTGCTGTGCAGCCGCCATCCTATCAGCAACCTCTGAGCTTTGATCATTTGCAGAACTATTAGCTGGGGGAGCCTGTGTGTAATGATAATGTTTACTGATTATGATAGAGAATAGAGACAATATATCCTATTTAAAAACTTTCTTATGTTCTAAGTGGACACTTTGTGTGCAAATGACCTATATTTATTAGGATAATATTGTTTGAAGCTCCACCTATATAATTTTACATTCCCAAAGACAAACGTCTTTCTGTCTGAACGGCCCTTTAGTCAGGTCGGTTATATTTTGTTTTTTTAATTTCTTTGGTAAGTTGACAATTTGTGTTTGTTCAAGGTTGATCAGGTCTATTTTGCAACTTAATTCGGATTCAAATCAGATTTGAATGACTTGGTGTGGAAATGAAATACCAATTCTTCTAGGCCATAGGGTGTATTCTGTATGGTTTGTGTGAAAACAGTATTCCCTAATTCTATTTTGTTGATGCCCTTCAATAATAACAGCCCATTCACAACTGTACATATATGCAAGGACGGTCACAGCTGTATTTATTCTCTCTTTGCACCCTCATTATGATATGCTTCACTAGATCGACTTAATCCATAAAACACCAAAGCCATCCTTTCCGTGACCCTTCCAACCTCCTCCACCTCCAACAACATTCAAGCTCTTTTCCAACACTCACTCATTTCCCCACTCATACCGGAATCTGCCCGCCTATTACACCTCCAACCCTTCAAATTATTCATCTTCATCAACACTCCCACATTGAAGGGAAGCATTTGATCTTCTCATGTTTTGTTTGATTGAAAGAAAAAAGAAGAGTGCTCTATGAATTCTATGAACCGGAGCTAACTTGCCAAGTTAGCATATTCACTTAGCATGGTGGTTATTACACATCAACATTGTGGTTGTGTTGGGAGTATGCTATCGAATGACAATGAGAATATTTGAATTACGGCATTTATTATACCTTTTTATTATTAATAATCAATATTCATCTTGATGTTTATATAAAATTTATGTTGCCATTTTAATAAGTTTTGAACAATATAGTTCATGTGCGTTATGTTAAACATTCTACTCATTATGGGATAATGAAAAGGGCACTTGAGTGATTTAGTTGTTGCACACTTAAGTAGTTTATAAATCCAAGATTTTTTAATTAAATATTAAAGTTTGATGATTTCTATGACATTTGTTTCGAGAAAAAGTGTCAGTCGAACACTATGGGATAGTGGGAGGATGTGTCATAGATACATCGACAAAATTGGTGTATTCGAACATAATTCGTTACAACTGAATCACATGAGTTTTACTCTTTGATCATCAATGTTTGTGATTGTGGATGATAATTTTATGAGTGGACCTTTGACTTAGTCTAGTCTGTTAATAGAGTAGTTAGACTAAGTTTACCCTTTGGTAGGAGTAACCTTAAAGTGTGGCTATGTTGGGCAAGTAGCAGTTGTGAGTAATTACCAAAAAAAAATTTCTTCTTTTGGAAGTAAACGAGTTAGTATCTATGCGATTACATGTAAGTGAGATTAGAAGATTTTGGCCAAAGCTATTAAACCAATCATATGGGGCACGAGAGGTGGTTTGGTAATATTATTCTATTATGGTTATTAGTATATGATCGATTTTAGTGAGTTTAAAGTTATCCATGGCTCTCACTCAGTTGGGATACAAGAACGGAGGGTTTATATACATATGGTAATAATAATCGAAAAGGTTCGTAATGATCTATTCATTTGTGTTCGATTGGGCTACGACGTGGGGTCACGGGGTAGGTTAGGTGTCACCCACATCCTTTGATTTCCTCTTTTTGTCAATCAGGATGAATCTAAAGAGCCATGCTTAAAGGAATTCAAAATCAGTCTCTTTTTGAGTGTAGGGATAAAATTGGATGAAGTATAATTGTAAATTGGGTGACAGTTTTGTTTTAAGTTTGAATTTTAATCAAATTTTGAAGACAAAAATGGCTTTAGTTACTTTAGAACTCATATTTCTATTAGAACTCTACGATAATAAGATAATGTTTATCATGTTTTGTTAATTCCTATATGACTCTTTTCTACCCTAGCGAAGTGGGGAAAGAATATTTTTCTCTTATAAGAATAGTTTCCAATCTCTCTTTTCTTTTCTAACTCTATACTCGTTATTTTAGAGAGGAAAAATGGGTTGTTTTTGGATTCCGGCGTGTGATCTAGAAGCGTGGGATTTTTGTTCGATACTAGAAAAATCTAAGACAATCCGAAGAATGAATTTGGCACATCAAAGAAAAGATTTGAAACATTTAAAGGTATTCTTCAAATCTTAATCAAAAGAAAAATTAATTAATTAGGGTGTTCATCAAATCAATTAGATAATGTTACAATTTTATTTAGCTTTCTCATGCTTTTAAATATTTTGTAGAATTTTATAATATTTTCTAACGAGCAAGTTCATCATGTCAGAGAATTAGGTGCACATTAACTGGAAAGTTAGTTAGGATGAGTTGGCATTCTGATCGAATAGTTTCGCCACATCCGGTCTAGTTAAGAAGTCAATTATTTAGACATTTTATAAAAGGAACACTCTTGTATTGACTTCGTTTTTTCAATTCAATGAAACACAACGAGCTTCCTTTCTTCTCAAGCTCTCCATCTCTCATTTCTCTCATCTCTCCCCCAATTCTCTCTTCATCTCTAAGAGCTACATCATGGCTACATTTCTCTGGAGGTGAATTTGATTCTATTCCAATTCCTCCACCCTCCCTTAGAAAACTTAAATAGTGTTGCCCTGAAAAGATAACTAATATCAAGTTGCACTACTCAATAGAGTTCATTTTACAAAGTTGCAAGCTTCAATGCATGAGAAACACACTAAGTTTGTGGCTCTTAATTTTAGCTCACCTGTGGAGGAAGTTCAGTGTTGCTCGCCGGAGACCAAACACTGGCCATTTTTTTAGTGAACGGCTAACGGAGACTCCTGCAGGCCTCCTATCTCCGATCAATTCTTTAGTGTTAAAATTATTATCACGAGATTTTACCTGACCTTTTATATATGTGAGGTTCTTTAGTACAATATTTGTTATGTTTGAAAGCTATTTTTAACATGTATTTATTAAATAAATATATTTGGTAAGCATGTTAGTTTGAATTCTTTTAGAATTAAGTTTCGTGATGATATTGATCCAATATGAATTCAAATTGAATTAAGTAGTTCATGATTTAATCATTAGAGTCTTATGTTAATCGTAATTGATAATTTGGATAATAATTTATATAATGTTTTTTAGTGGAGTTAATGTTTTGATGGTAGACGTAATATATAGAACAACTCTCACTACAAGAAAACTGTTAATTACCAACGGAATTTATCTAGGAAACTTTTTCCTGGGTAATTCGCCAGGGAATAGTTAAGGATTAGAAATGAATGATTAGATATAAAGATTAAAAACATTACCCAGGGATTATACAGGGAAATACCTAGGGAATTAGCAACGGCAAAACTTTCCCAAGCTATTTCATTGCTAAAAATCGCGGGAACTTCAATGCTAATATTTAGTAATGAATTACCATCGAAAATTATCCGTTGGTATCTATACACTAGCTAATCCCCGGGTAAAATTGAACAATTTTAACATTACCCAGGGATTAGCTAGGCAAATTCTTCGTTGTTATCTTTCCCCACCTAATCCTGGGGTAAATTGAACAGCTTTAACATTACCCAGGGATTAGCTAGGGCAACGTTCGTTTTTATTTGTTCATAGCTAATCCCTGGGTATGTTGAATAGCATTTACATTACCTAGGGATTAGCTAGGTAAAGAGTCGTTATTTGCCCGTAGCTAATCCCTGAGTATTTTTATTTGTTAGGATTTTTATTTAGCAAGGGATTAGTTTCTCTAGGTAAAATTGTTGATCTTAAAAATTACCTACGGATTAGCAAGGGCCTATAACCATCATGTTTAGTTCATAGCTAATCCCTAGGTAAATATAAAGTAATTTGATTTTTTTTATAAGATAATTAAATTGCTTTTCTTAGATTTGTTATTGAGTTTAAAAATCTTATTATTTATTGTTTAAACTTCATTATATATATATATATATATATATATATATATATATATATATATATATATATATATATATATATATATATATATATATATATATATATATATATAATTTAATAGTATGATTTTTATTAAAAAATTTGCATCAAAAGAAAATAAAATAATTAATAACCTCAACGTCTCCTTGTACTCTAGCCTCTATGTTTTAATATCCCTAAAAACATTTATAATTATATTCCATTTATTATTATTAACAAATTTCGCATTAACTAAAATTTAATTCAATTTTAATTTGATTTTTCTCTTTTTTTTGAATTAATAAAATAATATTAAAAAAAAACAAGTTGCAATGCAATTGGTTTTAACTATCTTGATAACAGAACAATTATTGGGATCAATCACAAAAAGAATTATCGACGGAGTTTCATAAAGAATTACCAACAAAAACTTGAGGTTAATAGCAACGGAATTCCGTCGGTATAATAAATTAATCCATATATAAAATAAGCATTTTAAATTTCTTATTATAACAAATAACACTAAAAAAATAATTCGTTAATATGATACATTACAGAAACATCCCTAATGTTTTTTATTTGTTTATTTCTAAACTCTATCAAATAAGAAGCAAGAATTTGGAATATTTATGGGGGGCGATTTGTAAATAGATTGGTATATGCCCATCATCAAGATAGGAAAAGGGAGAGGTAGAGAAAGGGAGCAACCACCATGTTCTTAGCAAATACCCCGCTTCAGTGATGGGAGAAAACATAATAGATTGTAAAAGTCCATGGTTTCCTTTGTGCATATTTTAATTTCGAGCAGTGTAGATTTCAAACTCTTATCATCTTTTCAAATTAATTACAACTGGAGCTAAGTGATTCTGCTTCCGCAACTATTCTGACCCAGCACCAAAAGCATTGATTAATTAAAAGATTTGTACATTGAACTTTTATTAATATTAAATAATTATTTTATTATTATTACTACCTATGAGTTCAGTCTTGCAAGCGGACATTGACTGAGGAAAAATCAAAGAGAATAAATACTGATTGCCGCACATGGTATGGCACTCTGAGCTTATAAATAATGGACTTCTCCTCTCAGTGACATGTGATAGTGTTGAGAAATCACGCTAATAATCACAAGGGAAAAGAAAGAGACAAAGATTTAATGAGATTTGGCAATGTGCCTACGTCCTCGGGAGCGGTGAGCGGGGCTTTCTTATTAATCCAGAAATTAATTAGGCTTACAAATACGATATATATATTTATAATTATATATATATTTATAATTAATTAGGCTTATTTGATAGGCATTTATAAATATGCCTACGTCCGCTCCGTTCGCTCGCTACACTGCGCTCCACTCGCTCACTCCGCTCCGCTCCAGCATCTGTCCCTTTATCTAGTATATGAGTCATACCTAACAGATAGATATATGAGAGCAATTATACTTGTGAGGAAACATAATGATGCTAATTTTCTTATGATAGTTAAAAAAATTATTTTATTGGCTGTCATGATCATCATTAGGGTAGAAAGTGAGTGAGTATTTGTAAAGAATTCATGTGATTTTCACTGGAATTCTTCAAAATACAGTGAACAAGTTTGGAGATTGCTTTTGATCTCGTGGGCGTTGAAATTGATGAAATTGATTCTGATGGAGATTGTTGCTAAAGGAGCGGGAAGGAAGTAGGGATGGCAATGGGGCCGGGAGGGAACGGGGGTAAACGTCCCGTTTTGCTCCGTTTTTTTTAGTCTTCTCAATACCATAACAACCCTGTGGATTTTTATACTCACCCCACCCCGTTTACCGAAGTTGCCATGAAAAATAAAAATTTTTCACTAATTTTAGTTTATTTACATTAATAATTACAAAATATATAATATTATATTAAATAAAAAATAGCACAGTTTATATAACAACAATTTTGATTTCTAAATTGATAAATTTTAAAATTATATGTATATATTAATATATAGAGGCATATATGTAAATTTTTTAACAAGGCGGGGCTAGGCAAGGTAAATCTAGATCCGCCCTGCCTCGCCCCCCTCACAAAAAATTCCCGTCCCACCCTGCTTTATTCCTTGATCTCCAATAAAAAAAACCATCCAGTTCGTGGAGGATCGGATCGGAAACCATGGATCGGATCAGTTTTTGCCATCCCTAGAAGGAAGGATCTCCCACTGGGATCCATGCTAGGGTTAATCCTTGTGTGGAGTCATTATCTTTTTTTATGATGTTAAGGTTAGCTTTGTTAGGAGGACAACTAATTTAACCCCTCCAGATTAGAAATGGCAATGGTCGTGTGCGGGTTTTGCAATACCCGCACCCGCACCCACTACCCTTCCTCCATACCCGAACCCAACGCGTTTTCAAAACCCCAACCCACACCCGCACCCGCACCCGATGGGGAATCGGGTACCCGCCCCGCCATGACCCTATTTAAAAATATTTAAAATGAAATTAAAATACCAAGTAGAAATTAAAAATGCCAATCCAAAATCATAGTTTTTTTGTTTGAATGAACACCGTAGAATAGCAATTGAAAAAAGGCATTCAAAACAACACAAAATAGACATTCAAAGTAAATAGAATAAGTACAAGCGCAATTTGTTCTATAGAGAAGGTTGTTGCTGTTGGAGAGAAGAAAAAAGCTTCAGAGTTCGGACTTAGTAATGGAGATGGTGGTTCCGGAGGAGGAGGAGAAAGTTGTTGTCGTTAGAGAGAAGCTTTTGAGGATGGTCGTTCTGGTCTTTCCGGAGAAGGAGGAGAAGCTGTTGATGAAGGTGTTTGACTATTTAGAGATTTAGGGAGATTGATAGGCTTTAGTTTTAAAAAACCCTAAGAAAAAAAATTGAATATATATAATTGGGTATATTTGTTAATTGAATTTTGGGTGGGGTTTGGGTTTAGGTCAGGTATCAGGATTCCTATATCCGCACCCGCACCCATTTTATATTAGTCGGGTTTTACCCGAACCCGACCTGAAACCCGGTCAAACCAGGTTTTCCCCGTCAAACTCTGGTCGGGTCGAATCGGGTTTGGGGATTATTGCCATCCTTACTCCAGATTGTCTATTTCATGTTCATCACGTTGACATGGAGTAATGAAAGAATCCTTTTAAATTTTTTATTAGAAAAAGAGGATTGGATATATTGCTATTTTCAATTGTTTATAGATTTTTGGGGTTTGCATGAGTAGTAGTTTCTTATGTCAATGTTTGATCTAATAGTTGGTTAGGGCTAGGGCTAGGGCTAGGGCTAGGATTAGGGTTAGGGTTTAAAAAGGTGAACATGGGTGATGGTGGTCAAGGAGGAAGGTCTACGTGCATTCATGCCTTTAGGATTCCAGCTGAGGGTTATATGATACTCCCCTAGTCCTATTTGTCGACTTTTAACTAATTTACATATATTAAGAAGGTTAGTTAAAGTTAGTTGATAATCTAAACTTTATTAAAAAAATATTAAATCTCTAAGATTACCAGTATTGGAAAGTATAGAAGCATTAAAGTTTTTGAATTTTTCAATTAGTCCCTCCGACATTCTAATATTCCATATAGTCCCCAACTTTTCCAATTATTTACTTTTAGATCTCATTGTTAACTCTGTCACTTGTTTCATGTGTAACACATGAAATACCCTTGTTAGACGGAAAAAAAATCATACGCTCCCTCCTTGCACATTTGCATTAAAAAGGTAATGCATAGCATTAATGCTGATGGAACATTCATTACGGTTTTTTGTCATTTTAGTTTTAGGAATTTCACTTGTTGCCTTGATTTAAAGTAAGTTCCTCCTTTTTTGGGAAAGTTATGGTAAAAGTTACTATTTGCTCTCCTTTGTCTTAGCATTTAGAAAGTGGTGTGAACAAGTTTCCGCCCCTCAAGGAGTTGTGAGTTGTTTGCTTCTATGCCTTAGTGGAAACTTTTTTTGCTATTGTGAGATGCAAGGGGGAAGGATCTATGTTGCAACTTATTGTACTAAGCTCATGAGAGACGGTGATCAATGAGATATGCGGCATTGGGCCCTTGATATCTTATGAGTGAGAGTAAAGTTTCTTATGCTAGACATTCATTAAGGCATAGAGATAAGAATACGGTGGACCTCATCATCGATGATGTCAAAGGGACATCGGACGGTATCTTGGAGTTTACCTTCCAAGCATAAAGAATTGAGTTTTCTATTATTGTCTATTATTAGAAATTCCTTTGTATTACTTGTTATTTCTATTGTTTTAGTGCTTTCACTATACCGCGTTTTGTGGGAGTGTGTTATAACTTTTTCCTTTTGTTTTTTTTACTAGACCCTGCAGAAAGTCCTTTTCAGAAAGCCTTGCCGTTGACATGGATACGTTTTTGAAAGATGATAAGCAACGAGCGATTGTTCAATGTGCTGGCGGTATGTGGAGGCGGTATCAGTATGACATCCCATCCGAAGGCCAACAAGAAATGGGTATCCAGTCAAGTGATCTAGAAGCTAAAGGAGTAACCCTTCTATAGAGCCGTTGACATACAACATGACATTTTACGGGAGCATGGTGTTCGGCTATTGTACAAACAAGCTTGGAGTGGGAAAGAGGTTGCGGGGATTGTCATACATGGAAGGGAATAGCCAGCTATGATCAGCTACTTTAGTGCCTTGATAAAGTGGTGGCGGTGAACCTTGGCAGCAAAGTAAGCTTTCAAAATAATGACGAGAAGTTTAAATGTGTTTTTTTCCTTCCGTGCCTATGTGGTTGGTTTCAAGCAGGCGTGCAGGTCATTGCTGTTTGTTGATGAAACACATTTATTGGGCAAGTACAGGGGCGTTTTACTAGGTGCAACAAGCAAATATGGCAATGAGGGCCTCTTGCATGTAGCCTTCACCATCGTCGATAATGAAATTGATGAGAAGTGGACGTGGTTTCTTGTCACACTCGGGGAGGTATTGTACATGATTACGCTAACATTATCATTTTTGTGTCCAACAGGTCCAAGGGTCTTAAGAATGCCGTCGCTAAACTTTTCTTGTCCGCCATCCATGGTTTTTGCTTGAACATTTTGACGCAAACTTCATGAAAGTAAACGCTAACCTTTATAAAGCCTTGAGAGAATTGTGTATGCATGCATGGCAAAAGAATATGATGACCCAATCAATGAACTTGCATCAACATCAGTTCAGGCGCACCATTGGTTGCTTCACAAATTTGATGTTGATCATTGGTCAAACTATCTATTTCAAGGTGTGCTTTGGTGTAAGATGTATTCAAATGTAGTAGAGTCGTTCAATGTCTTGATTAAAGAAGTGCGTCATCTTCCCATGACGAGCATGGTTGACCTGATCAGGTTATCTTTTACATATAATGCTTTTACGTTCATGTGTAGAGTTCTTGTTTAGTAAGTATTATACATGTTTCATGTGCAGTATGTTATGTTCATGTGTAGTTTTCTCTTTTACTTTGTATGACTAATGTTTCATGTGTATTATTGGTTAGTATTGTGTATTATAGCATAACGTATATTATCTTGCTTTGTTATAGTGTAATATATGTTTTTCAAGTATAGTGAAGGACACAATTACATTTAAAATGCTGCCATGTTTGTTTAAGCTTATGAACATGTTAACCGAAAGATGTGAGCAATCCATAGGATCGGAGACTCACTTTTGCCTTGATATACATAAGAAAATTGAGCACATCGTAGAAGCCAATCATTTCTTGTAGGTGGACTAGTTTGATGATGATAATTACTAAGTGCTAGACGAGAACATGAACATTGTCAACTTGTGTAGGAGGAAGTGCTCATGCAACAAATGAGAAGAGTATAGCCTCCCATGCGAACATGTGTTTGAAGCTAGCATGTAGACACACACGAATGTGCATCACTATGTTGACGAGTACTTCACTGTTGACAGATTACAGTGCATGTGCTATCTGTGTATAATATGACGGAATGGTGTAATATGTTTTTGGTACAAATTAATGAGAATCAAATTACATTCTTTCTCATCATCCTTGATGGCAACATGCTCAGATCCACTGCCCGGCGGGCCTCTCCTGCGGCAAATACCGTCCACTAGTATCCAGGTGACCAAGTGAAGTCATAGGTATGGTACATCGTCCAGCTGTATTTTCAGCTCCTCATCTTTCAAAATTTGCTCCATGAAGCACACCATGAAAAAGGGTAGCCAACTGTCCAGCCCGTCTTGACTTCTAAGCACATTTCAAAGAGAGTCCTCTATAGTGACATGATTTCTTGTTAGTGCATGTAAAAGAAATTATTAATTATACGAGACAACAAGGGCCACATACCATCTCTCTTGCATTGGCGTTATAAGTGTGTGACTGAAAGGAGGAGTAGTGGATGTATTTCCTCTTGGCCTTATTGAGAATGAGGATGTGGTAGTATCCACTAAGTACAATTAGCATCAAAATGATGATCTCAGCGAGGTCGAAGCCATAGATTGTATCCTCCACCATGCACAGTGCTTGGTCCATGGTGAACTGCATCTTCTGCAGGGCAAGCGCAAATGATTGCGTGATGGTGGCACCCCTCGGGTAGGTGGTTGGGCTAATCAGTAACTCATCACGCATGATGAGGATCGACACTTCAAAACATCATCATGCACTTGTTCCTTGCCTCGAGAAAGACATATAGGTGGTCTCAGGTGGTAAATCCATAGCTATCCCCCCAAACAATAGAGTTGCAAGAATAAAATGAAACAACTGATATTTATTGCCCCAAATAATTCATAGCAAGACACAAGCATAAACAGTAACAACGCAAACTAAATCGGAAAGGCCAAACAATAAAGACAAGTGTGTCATGATACATGGTAACTTATAATGATACAAAAATGTTCCATAATATAGCATAAAATATTAATTGTCTACCCTACTGTTGAGATAGTGTCTAACGATTGTTTTTTCTACTTCATTTAACCTTTTGAATCCAGCGTAATTTTTTCTTCTAAGGAGGAAATTTGTTTCCACTTTTTTCTACGACTCATGGTATGTATCATTGGCCACTGCAATAGCCAATTCCTTCGTCTTGTCTTCACTGTGATTGTTGTTTCATTCCCTAATGACGATGCACATGCTGGGCTCTCGAATGGGACGAGCATCAGCATGCTTAGGTTAGGTGCCACTGTCTCGACTGATGTTGGTGGATCACTCGAGTGATCCTTTTGAGAATTTTGCCCACCTATGTTCTTAAGGGTGGCGAGGGATTCGATAATGGTGTCAACGTCAACAATGTCATCGTTGTCACCTACTGGTTTTGTGGGAGGGTTCATATTGTTTTTCATTGCTTTCTTATCTCTCGCATTGCTGGCCCTTTTTCATGGACCCTTTTTTGGCATGGCTCTTTTTGGTAGGAGTTTGGTGCTACACTTTTTGGTTATGCTTCATGCAAACATAGTAAGCGTAGCATGTCATGGACGGGTCTCCATTTTGTTGCTTTCGGTGGGTTCATGGAGGTGTTTCCATCATCATGCGAAGTCACAGACTTTTAGATAGGGTATTTCATCATGTGGTGCCTACATGCCAACTTCTGGTGCTTGTATCTTGACTTCTGGTACTACTCTGTCCACTTTCGCAGTTGCAATGTCAAATTTCATAACGTCCATTGCAACGTTTGGTGCATGTGCTTCATCGGATGCGGGAGATTTTCCTACATTAGGGAGAGCAAGGCTCTATAATGACCATTTGTGCACAACTTTCTTGATGTGCCTAGCTGTAAATGGGTGCCGATCAGACTCTTTCTTAGGCTACTAGACATCTTCCTCCATTCATGGTGTCAGTGACCTAGTCCTAGTCCTTGAACATCCTAAGAATCACCCTCGTTAAGGGCTCTCAAAATTCTCCAAGCTCACACAATACCTAGTGCAAAAGTTGGGCTACTTCATCATCATCTCCCATCCTCTAGCTGGCCCTATTAGCAGCGCTTCACAAGGGGACATTGGCTAGGGGCTGGCAAAGGGGAAACGTTCTTGACCTTTCCTCCTTGCTGGCTCCCTCTTAGCTTTTGCTCTGCCCACAATGGGGACATGTTTCTTTTCCTTTGCACTACCAGACGGTGAACATTCACGACGCCACCTTTTTCTCTCACCCACATCGAACGATCTCTAGGAGGTCGGCCTCCGGTACTCCTCTCTTGTTCCAGATCCCACCAATGTAGCCTCTTCATCATTGGCGGGGAGAAGGTGAAAGAATGGCTCACCATAGGAAGATAAAGACAAATCCATTAGTATAATATACTAGAAATAGAAATCGAACACAATACAACACAAAACATTACACATGAAAAAAAATTGTACATAGTAAAACAATGTCATACACATGAAAAGAAAGTCATACATAGAAAATTAAAGTCATACACAGAAACCTAAAGTAATACATAGGTATAAACATACTTTTTCCTTTTAGTGATTTCAGTAGAGACATGATAGATGTTGCTTTTATGAAACTGCTATCGCTGTAGCACATGATACGCAACGTCCGTTCCAAGCATAGCTTCTTTACACTACCGGTGAGTTCATAAAACTAGATGTTTAGGGTGTATGTGTACCCTTTCAAGTAACCGGCAATTGTCAACTTTCCTTTGCACCTAAACCGCACACGAACCGCTGCTGTTGGGATGTCGGCCATGATCCACCTGTGTGTGGCGGGTACTCATGCGTAACTACCAAGAGTGTCCAAGTTATCGGCACAATGTGCAACCCATGTTGGTGCATTAAATGATGTGTTGGTGAAGAGAATGGTGGTCAACAAGTAGTTTGACAAAGGTCTCCTCTTCGTCTTTGCTCTGGACAAGTCTGAAGTGGTTTCCCTTGATTGCATCTCGATACCGGATATGCATTTTATCTAGATACATTTGCTCAAACTCAAACTGAGCTTTGACATATTTGAAGGATACAACATTGAACATCCCCTTTACAGCACTTGCCCTTAATAAATGCCACATCCTCAGGCCTGAAAGCAAGTATGCTTTCACCTATCTTGAATCGCTAGATGTGATCGTCGTACTTTTGCAATATGGCATCCAACACCCCTCTCCTGCATTACGGGCTCTACATACTTGAAATGGACAAAGGGTGTTTAACGGAGGATTTCCAATGGCGCCAACTCATGCGGTCTTTCAACTTAGTGAGCATTGTGACAACGAGGGCCAAATAGCATCTTGTGTTCATTTAGAATGGTAGCCATATTCTTTTATTACACTGTTGCCAAAAATAAGTTCAAGTTGAATGCGAAGTAACAAACTAAAGCCGAATTTTACACAACGAGCAACATACAATACACAGAAACCAATATGAAGGAACTTCCAAATTTGACATAGAAGCCCTAAAAATTTGAACTTGAAGGTGAATCCGAAAACCCAACCCCCTTCTCATTCGTTGCTTTGGGTGGCTTTCTACCTCCAACTTGTCGCTCTCATGGGTGGAAATCATGGAGAGGCCTAATCTGGGAAGGCGATGCGCATACAATGATGAAGAACTCCGGCAAGAAGAAGAAAGCCAAAAGAAAAACTCTCCAATTTGCTTGGTCATAATAAGAGGAAGACAAAGATGTAATATTTTTTTAATTTAAAAAATAAAATTCAAAATTTTTGAAAATTTCCAAACTGATTTTTGAATGATTTTTATTTGATTTTTATGTTTTAAATAATATGGACAAATCACCACTATTTATATGCTTTATTCACTGCTATCATCAGAATATTGAAGTAACAGTTTCAGAAAAATATATATATTTTTTTAATTTTTTCCGTAATTCATGTCGGTGGGACATGCACCGGCAAAATATCTACGGTCAATCTTGGACGGAAGATTTCATTGTGATTTTCAAGCTATTTGTTTTTTATTTATTATTATTTTAAGGATATCTTGTCTTCTTTGACAACATACAAAGAGCGGGGGCAAAGTGCAAAAACAAATATATATTTTTGCCGTGAGAATGGCCCAAATGGATCATACTAGACAATAGCACGTGGCGTGCTCTTACTTCAGTTGTGAAATAACTTCAAAATGAATAAAATAATTAGTTACTTATCCGATATAAGACACTCATAATATCGATAAAACGATTTGAACCATTTTCTAGTTCCTAGTAAAAATTGACTAAAGAAAAAGGGGCACCTAACCTCTTTTTATCCAATGCCAAATCCACGACCTATGTATAAAAAATAAACGATGTAATGTTTTGGATTTGAAAAAAGGGAAAATTATAAAGAGTTTTTTTAATATTTCATTAAAAAATATTTTAAATAACAAATAATAATTAAAATAAAAAATAAAAAATAATAAATAATAAATAAATAAAATAGTTAAAGTTAACTAATTAAATTTAATATTTTATTTTAGATATTCTGTAAATATCTATTTCATTATTATATATTTTATATATTTTTTATTTATATTTGAAATTAAATAAAAAAATAACTTTGCTGTAATTATAAGCTATTGTTTGGTTGTCTGTGACATATGGCCATCCTCACAGGAGACCTAAATGATAATTGACCCAAAAATTATTTGGGAAAGTATAAAATATATTGGAACATTGGGTTTTTACTTCTTTTTTCTGAGTTTTGTCACATTCCCATGAAAAACATCGATTTATCATATATTAAGATAACTTTTATACTTGGGAACTTGAAGGGAAAATGGAATATTAGGTTATGAGAAAAGGCTGGAAAATTTACAAAAACAACAAAGTCATACTTCTTTTTGAACAATTTTATCTTAAACTGCCAAATGAAATCACTTGTAAAATCCAAGAAGCAATATTGACCAATACTTAAAATGCAAAACATAATTTTAATTACCTTTTATCTTCCCATTTCCATACTTTTCAAAAAAGAAAATAAATTAAAATGAATTAATTTATAGTTATATACTTATATGAAGAAATAGATATATAAATATGCACCAATGAACTTTTGTTTTATTGGTATTAGACTATATAATGTTAATATCCTATTGAGGTAGCAATTTCAAAACTATGTATTTCAATGGATATGTTGGTTCACATTTTATTAATAAATAAATAAAATAAAATAAAATAACTTTATAAAAAAATATATACATAAATATAACTTTCTCAAGGGAGTTTTACGCAATCAAATTTTCTTTATTAGAAATACGAGAGCACCAAAGCACCATCGCCAGCTTTGCTTGGATGGAGGTGTAAGAAGGTTTTATAAAGTAAGATAAAGTATGGTAATGGAATGTAAAAGGAAGTTTTAAACCCTTCCTTGCTTGGGGCAATGTAAGGTAAATTGAGGTTTTGAAACCTTGTTGTGTTTGGGTTGAAGGTAATTGGAAGTAAGGTTATATAGTAATATTACTGAATTACCCTTAGGATAAAATACAAATTTATAACTTTATTTACTTAAATTATATGAAACTTACAAAATTCTCTCCATTGTTTATATAAATATTTCTTTTGATTGTTATAAGATTTTATTTGGTAGAATAAAATTAATTAATTGATATCATTACTAAATTAATTAATATTACACAATATTAACTACCCACTAATAAATGCTTGATATTTTTTAAAATAAATAGAATAAAATAACTTATGATAAAATAAACATTATTATGATTTTTATAAAACCTTGGAAGTTTTATAAAATATAGGGATATTTTGGTCCAAAAAAATATAAATTCTCCCAAAATCTAATAGAATAAAATAACTTAGGATAAAATAAACATTATTATGATTTTTATAAAACCTTAGAAGTTTTATAAAATATAGAGGTATTTTGGTCCACAAAAAACATAAATTCCCCCAAAACCTAATAAAAAAATAACATATTATAAAATAACATTATTATGATTTTTATAAATCTTAAAATTTTTATAAAACATAGGGGTATTTTGGTCGAAAAAAACATAAATTTTCCCCATAACTCCCAACACACCATTTTAGAGGGTTAAAAATTAGCGTTAAATAAAAATTTTAAAACCTCCATTACCCTCTAAACCTTTACTTTATTTCTATCTACCTCCAATCAAGCAGGGTTTTTAAAAACCTTACCTTACCTTATCTTAGGGTCTGCTTGGGTGGAAGGGTTTGGGAGGGTTTGGAAGGGTTTATAAAGTAAGGTTTTTTGGAACCCATGCTTAGGGGGAGGGTTATGAAGGGTTTATAAGGGTTATGAAGGGTTTGAGAGGGTTAAAAACCTCCCATTTCCCTCCATTCATCAACCCAGAGGGTTAACTAATTTCTTGGACGATTTTGCCCTTTTAAAATTTCAATAATTACAACTTTGCCATTTTAATTAGGTCTATTCACTACTCTTCATTTCCACTTCTCTCTCTCAGTTGCCGATCGTCTCTCAGCCTCCAATCTCACCGTCGCGATGACAGGTTGCTTGTGTTGCTCTGAGCGAGGTATATATTAAACATTGCTTTGTTTTGCAATTGTTGTTTTAGATTTCGAATTGGTTCTTGGATTAGGATATTTGAAGGGATTTATAGTCTCATGATTTTTTTTTTATTTTTTATGTTTTTATTTTGTTTTATTTTTGGTTGAGTGGTTTCTCACCCGAATCGTTAATTGCTCCATTGAGGAGCAATGATGACCTTATATTTGTTAATATATGATAATATGAATCTTGGTACTGAAATTCTAACTATACATTACTATATGTGATTTAGACCTAACAAATAATTCACAGGTATATCTTGATAATTACTGATATGTTACAATTGTGCACTAAATGTGATGGGATCTGCTAGTTTAATTAGATATGCTTTATTTCTCTGTGCTTTTGTTGTCATACTATTGGACTTCTTAGGCCTTGATTGTTCCAAGCTCAGCTTAACTTTTTCCTCTGGGATTAATTAAGATACCTTCATATTGGGACTTTGGATGTTAATCCTCTTTTATGGTTTATATATCTTTAAGCAAAACAATGGAATGAAGCCAATTTCTTGTTTTGACCATTAAGTCTTATATCTCATTTTTTATCTTTTTCCTTCCCTCATTGAATTTTAATGTTGATTGTGCATTATGATTCATGTATTTTAAAGTCTTCAGTTCTGTACATGTAGATTCTGCTGGTCAGCAGATAGTAAAAAAGAAGATGCACCTGTTGTATCAGCTGTGGTAGTGGATTGTAGTTTTATTGTGGTTGGTGTATGTCTAGGACAGTCATTATTTTCAGATTTTAAGCACGACATAAGACTCTTTACTAAGAGCTTATCTTTAGATTTGTCCTTGCAAAATTATGCATGTTCGCCGTATCTGCTGTGGCTGGCAAATGTTTTGATGCAATTCCTTGGAGGTCTTGAAATAATCAGCCTTCCATCGTTATTTCACGCAGTCTTCTAATTTTCTAATATCTATCTGCTGCGGTTTATGACATTTGCAAATCAATTAGGAAAATATGATTGTTTTAGTTTTGTTAATTGCACAACAACTGCTTTTGTTTCAATTTGGAGGCTTAATTCTGTGTAGTCAGAGACCAACACTAATAATTGAAGTCAGTCTTAGCATTTTTCATTATCATTTATATCATCCTTTCCATTTATCATCTTTTCCTTGCAATATAAGCATGGATTATTCTCTTCTTGAGGAAAAAAGGGTGAATTTGAGGTCTTTTTGTCATAGATTGATTACTAATTGAAGAAACGGGAAGGTTTAAGTAATGAATTCTCATCTAGTTAAGTAATTATAGTCGAAGAACAAAAAGCATTGACAAGACTATCTTGTGTGAGGACAACTTAACATTATTTATCATTTTTGTGAGATTAATATTCATGGCAAAAATGTGATGGGATAATATTCATGGCAAAAATGGTTTAGCTATGAGATTAATCATGTTCCAGCTGTAATGATTTTCTATTGTTACTAAGAACTACTTAGATATTGATATAATCTTTGTTCTTGACTGCAAGTGAATGTTTAAATCCGGCCATATTTCCTGTGCTTTTATTTCAAGATTCAATAACTTAGTGATCATACTAATTAACTTGTGATCTACATATAAGGAATACTAGACATGAATAATCAAGGTGTGCCACTAGTTCGTAATGTTATGTTGCTTAATCAATTCTCATTGATCTTCAAATCAATGTTTAAATTTGTTTTTCCGCAATATAATGATTCAAGTTACTCAAAAGATAAATGAAGATGGAGAGAGGCCTAAACTTGTTTAAGAACATTTTTAATTTAATGGATAGCCTATTTGCTTATATTTTTGAAAATATTGAACAATTTATGTGTAGATGGCAGACGAAAGAGAACGGTTGGCAAAAATTCTGTTGGTTAAATTTTTATTGGACAATTCCTTTTCAAAATTGCAACGCTTGCATCACTTAGCAGCAGCTCAGGTAGTTATCGCTATGATTGGTTGGATCATCTGCTATATCAATGATCTTGAACATATGTCCAGTCAAATCACCCGTGAAGTTAGGCTTCACGGAGACCAAGCAAGAAATGAGTTGTTGTCACATTTGCTTTCAAGCGACTTATGTCACAACATGATAAGAATGACCCCTGCAGCTTTTCTTGGATTATGTGATATGTTAGTTAGAGAGGGTGGTCTTAGGCCAAATTTATGTGTATCAGTTGAGGAGCAAGTTGCGAAGACACTATACTTATTAGGACACAATGTCTCCTACCGTGAGCTAGCTTTTTTCTTCCGCCGTTCTCGTGAAACGATTTTTCGGCATTTTCATAATGTCTTACAAGCTATCGTGGAACTAGAGGGTAAATTTCTAATACAACCAGATGGCTCACGCATCCCTTCTGAAATATTCAACACCAATAGGTTCTATCCATATTTCAAGGTAATAACATGTCCATTGAATTGCAAAGTACAAATTTATAAATTTATTACAACAATGTGTATGTTTGAAGTAGATAAAAAATTTGTTGGCAGGATTGTGTTGGTGCCATTGATGGAACACATATCCGTGTTAAAGTTTCTAGTGTTGACTCCCCTAGGTATCGTGGAAGAAAAGAATATCCAACACAAAACGTATTGGCCGCATGCACATTTGATTTAAAATTTACTTATGTGTTACCTGGATGGGAAAGCATGGCGTCTGATTCACGAATTATGAAAAATGCATTAACTAGAGCCGCTTCTCTTACAATCCCGGAAGGTAATTGCTAATACATTGAAGTACTATATAACATGAAGAAACATACATACACACAAAATAATATCGATGTTTATTTTATGCAATAGGTAAATATTATCTTGTTGATGCTGGGTTTATGTTGAGAAGTGGGCTTATTACACCATATAGAGGGGAGAGGTATCACTTGAAAGAATATTCAAGAAATCCACCACGGAATGCACGTGAATTGTTCAATCTCCGCCGTGCATCTTTAAAGAATGCTATTGAACGAGTATTTGAGATCGTCAAGAAACGTTTCTCTATAATAGGAAGCTCGACAGAGGCCCATTATGGGTTAGAAACACAGAAGGAGATTATTTTTTCTTGTTTTATTTTGCATAATTACTTAATGGGTGTAGACCCAAATGATGCAATACTTGCACAAGTTGATAATGAACTTGAGCGCGAAGCACATGAAAAAAATCATCATCATGTGGAAAATAATGAAGAATCCATTGAAGGAGAGATTATTAGGGATGCTATAGCGGGTGATATGTGGGTTAATTATGTTGAGTGACATATATCAAGTGTCTTCTACTATTATGTGTTGTATAGTTATTTGTAATATGTATTGGTGGGAACAATTTATGTAATGATGTGATGTACGTGTTATGTGATCAATCATTTTATATAATGAACAATTTCGCATGTAGTACACTTTTTAAGTACTAAGTTTGCTTGGTTCCAAACACTTGCTAGCACACTTGTTAGTGATTTATTTGTGCTTATTAATGATGTACTCCATTTTTAAAGTACTAATATTATGTAATGATGTTTTCAAGTACTCATTTTTTTTTTATGTTGTTGATATAGTTACCAAAATATGTCAAAGAGAAAAGCAACTCATGATGGAAATACCACATTGGTATGGAATGCTACTATGGATGATGCTTTGATCGAGGCTTACTTGCATCAACATATAGTGGGGAATAGAGTAGGAGGAACATTTACAACACATGCGTTAGAGAATATAGTTATTGAATTGAAGAATAAATTTCTAGATAAGCCAATTGACAAGGAAAAAGCACAAAACCGCATGAAAAATATCAAAAAAAAATTTGCCCGATGTTATGACATATTCAAGAATGGAATGAGTGGATTCTCTTGGAATCCAATTACAGAAACTTGGGATGCAGAACCTGAAGTATGGCAGCACCTAATTGAGGTTAAATTTTTTTTCTAATTTTTTAAGTACATGAGATACAAAATTTTATTCATGGATATTATGCTTATAATATTGTTTTATATATACAGAGCAAACCAGAGGCCAATGAGTGGATAAACAAAAGTGTTCGAAATTATGAGAAGCTTGTTCAACTATATGGAAAGGATAGAGCAACTGGGCAACAAGCTGAAACTGCATCGGAAATAAGACGGAGAAGGGCTCAGAATCAAGCCTCATCGATGCCTACACAAAACGAGCAAGATTCAATTGATGAAATTGACTTTATGGTTACACAAAATATGGCAAATTTGGAAAATTTGGATGAAAATGAAAATGTGGATGTGCAACCCAATGAGATTGAAGATGATGCCTCACCGATGCCTACAAATCAACAATCACGCTTTGAAGGTCAAAGTTCTTCTAGGTCCAAGAAAGCCAAAGTCCCCGATATTAATGAAAATCTTAACAAATTAGGAGTGACCATTGAATCAATCGCCGCTTCTATTGTTCAATCAACCACCGCAATGGTTGAAGCATCTCATTCGAGCATGAATATTATAAAGGAATGTTTATCAAACCCAAATCCATACAAAGATTATGATGTATGGGGCATGCTTTCCAATTTAGGTCTCTCACAACCAATTCTGACGGATGCTTATCTATTACTTGCAAAGGATATGCCATTGTTGGAAGCTTTGATTAAACGCCCGAGTCACCATAGGAAGAGATTATTGTTAAGGTCGATGGGCCATGATCATGAACCACAAAATTAAAATGGAAGGTTAGTATTAATGTAAGATATAGTTACTAAAATCGTAATTTCATTCTTCCTATTTTTTTGTAGGGATTGGTGGATGATGGTGACAAATGGTGGTTCAACATTGAAGGATTTTGAAGAACATTTTGTATTTTGATCTATCTTGCCAACTCAACATTGACTTGACTTTACTTTACTTTGATGAACAATGTGGTGTAATTTCATGCAAGAGAACAATGTATATGTTGCTTAATTTAGATGTTGGATCAATGTATATGTTGTTTAATTTTAATTTAAGAACAATGTATTATGGTTTATTTAGATGTTGGAGTGATGTGTGTGTTACTTAATTTGAGAGCAATGTGTTGTGGTTTATTTAGATGTTGAAGCAATGTGTTATGCAAAAGAACAATATTGTGGTTTATTTTGATGAACAATTATATGTTACAATGTTAGAGCAATGCGTATGTTGCTTGATTTGAAGAAATTATGTGCATTATGCGTGGTTTATTTAGATGAAATATTATGTATTTTTGTGGTTTTATAAAAATTGTTGTACGCAGTTGTGGAGTTTTTGGTGATGTAGAAATTTTATTATGTATTTTGGTACTACAGTATTTTTTATTGCATTTGTCGAATTTTTTTTAAAATTTTGATGTAATTTTATGTTGGAATAACAAAGGCCCAAACCAAAATTTTGATTAGTTATGCAAAAACATAATTTAAAGTAATCCAAATACTTTGTGTTTGAATTAAAAGAATGTAAAGGTATTTTGGTAATAATTACATATAACCTTATTTTTCTTTACTTTCAAACCAAACACAATATTGTTACAACCCGTAGATTACTTTTACTCCCCCAAACAAAATATGTATTCTCTCCTTCTTTTCCTTTCCATTACTGTATCAACCCACCACTCACTCCATGCAAGCGTACCCTTAGTTCCATGTCCATCCTACCAAGGAGACCCTTGCTCATAAAACCTCAATTTCTTCATCATCACCATCAACCCCTTCAATGGCCTCCTCCGCGCAATCCCCCAAGCCCCATCACATCGTCGCCATGCCCTACCCCGGCCGCGGCCACGTCAACTCCCTCCTCAACCTCGCCGGCCATCTCTCCACCCGCGGCCTACTCGTCACCGTCGTCCTCACCGAAGAATGGCTCGGCCTCCTCGCCACTTCCGCAAACCAATCTCCCGCGGCCGTCCAGTTCCGATCCATCCTCAATGTCATCCCCTCCGAGCACGGCCGCGCCGCCGACTTCAACGGCTTCCTCGACGCCGTCAACACCAAGCTCGAGGAACCATTTGAGCGTCTCCTCGAGGGTCTGGATCCGCCACCGGCAGCAATCCTCGCCGATACCTACTTACCGTGGATGGTCGCCGTCTGCGATCGCCGGCGGCTGCCGCTTTACTCGCTTTGGCCTATGCCGGCAGCGCTCTTCTCTCTGTTCTATGGATTCGAGGACATCTTCGGCGGCGACTGCGCGGTGGATCCTGAAGGTTTGTTCTCTATTTCTTTTATTTTTACTATTTTTTTTTTTCAATTTTTTTTTTAGAAATTTGTGATGGTTCCGTGTGGATCAAGAATGCTAGCGTTTTACCAATGATCATAGCCTCCTTAAAATTCCATAAGATAAGGTTAGGGCAAAATTGCATGACAAAATGAAAATTTCTCAAGTTTGGGTTCTGGTCTATTATTTCTTTGGGGTAATTCAATGTTTTAATAACCGGACCGGTTGTCGACCCGGTTAGACAACCGGTTCACGGTTCAATCGATTGAACCGGTTGAACCAGCCGGTTCAATAATATTTAATATTTTTAAATAAATAAATTTTTAAAATGTATAAAAAATTTAAAAATAATAAAAAATAATTTAAAAATTAAAAAATTAAAAAATACACAATTACATATTACAAAGTTATAAAGATCACAAAGTGTTAACTCTACATAAAATTGTATTTTTCAAAGTACAAATATATAAGGATACAACAATACAACAAATATTCAAAAATAAAAAATTAAATAAATATAACTTTACAGTATACTACAACAACAATAATAAAATAAAAGCATACAACAACAACACAACTACCATCACCAACAACACCAAATCAACAAAGTCATTCAAAAATGAGGAATGAAATAAAATACAAGTATATTACATCAATAACAATAAAATACAAGCATACAAATAAATAAACCGGGTTTTTTTTGTTAGGTTTGTTTAATTTTAATGATTTAATTTTAATCAATGTTTTCACATACAAATAAATAAACCGAGTTTTTTTGTTAGGTTTGTTTAACTTTAATGATTTAATTTTAATCAATGTTTTCTTAAACCGGATTTAATTGTTTGATTTAAAAAAAAAAAACGGGTCCGGTCCAACCGTCTCACTGGTTCACCGGTTGAACTAGTCGGTCCGGTTTTTTCCTATTTGGTGTGACTAACTGGATCAGTTTACCACCCGGTTCCTGGTTGAACCGGTCGGTCTGGTCCGGTTTTTAAAACCATGGGGTAATTATGATTCTATGTTGTATTTTGGTGGAAGAGTTCTTTTTTAAAAATATTAATTAATTAATTAGTTAATATCATTAATAAATGACATAACTAAATAAAGCTATAATTGTAAGTGTGGAGATTTGGGATAAAGAAGGAGAAATGATATTTGGATATTGTTTGTTTGGAGGGTTTGGAGTTATATATAACTCGAGTTACTGGTTTTTGAAAATACAGTGTTTGATTCTCAGGATTTTAAAAGTTCATGTAACTCAGAGTACACACAACAAGGGATTTGGTTTTATAACCAATACGGCAAATTTGGTTGTAAAACCAAATCACTTTAACTTTTTGCTTCTTCACATGTGACCTACATATCATTAACTAAGAAAAAACAAATATTATCAAATATTTATAAATAGTGAGAAACTTATAAATTCTAATCATAAATTTTAATAATTTATTTAATAATAAAATTAATAGTTAAAATGATCGGTATTATAATTAAAATTATTAAATAACTTGTAAAAAATGGATGAAAAAACTTAGAAATGCATTTTTGTGGGATTAATAATTAAATTCAAAATTTTAAAATATAATAAAATTATAATAAATTTAAATTTAATTGATGAAGTAATTGATATATACTTAAAATTATTAAAATAATATTAAATATTATAATACAAATCTAACCGAACACTAAATTTGATTTAATTGAATTTTAAAATTCACGTACTTCTAGTTACATTGTAAGTAGAAATCCACTGCATTTGGAATTACATTCAACCAAAAGCCACCAAGACGAAATTGAAGTCCTAATGACATGGATGCCAAATAAGCATACATCATTATTTCTTTTTTTTTTTTAATATTTAATTTGTTTTTATCATCTAAATTTTTATAAAGTATGATATCCTCTTTAAACTCTAAATTTTAAATTGTAAATCGCAAACCCTTGGAACATGAAATTGTATATCACAAAACTCCGTAAAGGTTTGCGATTTACTAGTTTAGGGTTTATGGTCTGGGACTTAGGTGGTTTAGAGTTTGTTATTTAAGTTTAGATTTTTTGAATTTTGGGTATATGATTTTATGGTACACTTGTGTTTAAGATTTTAGGGTTTAGTATAAATTTTTAAATTTTAAAACTATAAAACATTAGGACTATCAATTCGAAAAAAGAAATGACGTGGATATTGACATGGATGCCAACTTGGCATTCACGCCATTAGGACTATCAATTCGGCCCATCAATTCGCTCTAAATATTATTACTCATATAGAAGTGAGATTGGTTATTTGAAATTATTTTGAAGGAAAAAATTTTCATCTACCAAATTTGACTTATCTAAAAAGATAATAATTTTAAAAAATGATTCACTTTTATAATTATTAATAAATGCTTATAAATATTAGCAACCGGTTGATATTTCAAGCTACAATGATATTGCACTCTACCTCAAGCCATTCTTGTATAGCATGAAGTAAAATGATAACTGTGGAGAAGCCACAGCTCTCAAGTGTTATTGTGAGAGAGGGTTTAACACTTATCCTATCACGAGGCAAAGCAAATGAGTTATTACTCAGGAGGTGATTCATCTTGACACTCTTCCACCATGAACTTTCTACCTACACTTTCAAAGTCATTAGTTATTTACTTGTTCTATGAATTACTAACCTTAACATCTAATATGTCTTTTACAAATTTCGAAGAACAAAAATATGTAGGTATATATAAAAGTTTATGGAATGATCATTTTCTCAAGTTATACATGTGGAATATTAATGGAGTATATATGACAATTTCATTTTGGCCTTTGAAAAAAGAAACAGTTCTTTTGCAATAGGGACCAATACTAATTACTGTCTTCGTAGGTTAGGGATCTCACATGCACTTTCTTTCTAGTCTGAGAACCAAAATGAACCTGTTTTGGATTCAAGAACAACTTTTTTTTTTTTTTTTTTTGATCAAGCATTCATAAACAAAATTGACCATAGACTTATAGTTTAATAACAAGAAATTGCACTTTTACCCAGTAGATAATGCTGTGTATTTGCAGAAAGAGACAAGAAATTGGAGCAGTATGTCAAGGGTCTAAATTTAGGTGATATGAGTTCCCTAATCTGCTCTGCCACACCAAAGAAGTGGGTCTTAGAAGCTCTGTTTTGGGCAAGAAGAGCAAAAGGAGTTGTCTTCACTTCAGTATATGAGTTGGAGCCACACATCATAGACTCACTGAAATCAAAGCTCTCATGTCCTGTGTACACGGTCGGTCCTTCGATCCCTTACTTGATGCTCAGAGATAAACCTGGCAATTCAGATTACATGCAATGGCTGGACTCTCAACCTATCAACTCTGTGCTCTACTTATCCTTAGGCAGCTTCTTGTCCGTCTCTGTTACACAAATGGATGAGATTGTAACCGGGCTGCACAAAAGCGGCATTCGCTTTTTAATGGTTGCGCGAGGCAACACTTCTCGTGTGCAGGCAATGACGGGCGGTGCAGGCCTTGTTGTGCAATGGTGTGATCAGTTAAAGGTTTTGTGCCATCCTTCTATTGGTGGTTTTTTCACACATTGTGGTTGGAACTCAACTATGGAATGTGTGTTTGCCGGTAAGCCAATGCTCGCATTTCCTTTGTTTTGGGACCAACCCCTTAATTGCAAGATTATTGCGAATGTATGGAAGGTTGGTTTGAATGTGAAGGAAGATATCGGAGACGGGTGTTTGGTCGGAGGAAAAACGATTGCTAAGGTTGCAAAGAGGTTGATGGATGTGGAGGGGATGGAGGGTAAGGAGATGAGGAAAAAAGCTGTTGAACTTAGTGAGGTAGTTCATAGAGCTGTTGAAGAGGGTGGTTCTTCTTATTGTAGTATTAGTGCCTTTGTTGAAGATGTTTCTGCTGGTTTTTGATTTTTCTCATGAGTTATGAGAGATTGTTTCGGCTCTTTTCTCATTGTTTGTCATGGAACAAAATCATGGGCTTAATGCCTTTCCACTCCACTTTATTGTATTATCTTTAAGCTAGCACTTTTGGCCCTCACATTTGACAGTGTTTACTATGCGCGTGTGAGTGTTTTTTTGGTATTTTAAAAATATTTTTTAATATGACTTTAGTTTGGATGAAAAAATGATTTCTTTTTTCCAAAAATGTGAACGAATTATGTGTGTTTGGTTCGGAAGTGGTCCACCGAAGTGATGAAAGTCTGGAAGTGTGACTTTGATTGAAATGGAATTTTCATTTGAAAATCTTTAGTTCCATGTGTTTAGGAGTGGAATTTTTTTAATTTTTTTATTATTGTTTTTTGTCTTTGTTAGGAGTGAAAAAATAAAAATCTTAATTTTGTTGCAAAAATTAGAAAATTTAAAATTTTAAAAAAAATTTAAAAATTAAAAAATAAAACAAAAAATAATAAAAATAAAAAATAAAACAAATTAGGAAAAAAATAATAAAAGATTTATAAAAACATACAAAATGGGTAGAGTGGAATACTAAAGTGTTATTTCAGGAAAAAAAATTCCGAAGTCAAAGAGTGAAGTGGAAGGTTTTGGAAGTGGTCACTCCTCCACTTCGGTTTCTACTTCGGTGAACCAAACAAGTGGAAATATCATATTAGCTCCCATTTCAGGCATTTCGATCTCCACTTCAGCGAACCAAACACGCATAGGTAGAATTTAAGCCAAACTCTCTTTCTTTTGAATTAGGAGAAATTACTTGGGGAAGGGTGGTTAAAATAGGTTTATTTTCTGTCTTTGATATTGTAATTTTTTAAGCTAATATGGTGGAATAAGCTCTATATAATAATTTTATAAATAGTTAATTTTTTTTAAATAACATATTCAGTAATTAATTTTTTATAAAATAATAATTTTGATAAACAATAATATTATTTTGAAGGATGAATTGTATCTCAAAATATTTTATTTTTATTAATATCAATTAAGTTAAATTTTATTTAACTCGAGCAAAATTTTATAAAACAAAAAGGATTCATTCAACTCCAGAATTTGAAGAAAATCAGTTTTTTCTTGGGTGCATACCAATGGTTAATTTTTGGTATCAATATTTTATTTATTCATTCCATCCAAAAGTCAATGGGGCAAAAATAAATAAACATTCATAAAATATCAATATTTACATCTTTTGTCTAAAATTTTTCCTGTTCAATATCTAAAAATAGGCAAAAGTTTAATGCAGAATAAATAAATAAATAAATAAAAGAAAAAACAAAATTTAACAGCGCCCTTCGGTGACGGATCCTATGATCCTGTAATAGATCCGTTTCGTTATCGAATTCGGGTCAAGTCCGCTACCAATGGAGTCCACCCGTTTATCAATAAAGGCTGGGCGAAGGGCAAAATAGTAATTTAAGTGGTGAGAGAGCCCCAAAATGCAACCCAGTGACGACCCCGGGATCTTCTCTTCTCCGCCTCCCCCCTCGTGCTCGCACTCCCTCAAACCCTCGAGCTCTCCGAACTCCGCCAGAATCTCCTGTTCTCTCCTGCACCGGAACTGCCTTTCCGATGGGGACACTGGGGAAGGCGATCTACACCGTCGGGTTCTGGATCCGCGAGACCGGCCAGGCCATCGACCGCCTCGGATGCCGCCTTCAGGGCAACTACTACTTCCAAGAGCAGCGTAAGTGTTTTTTTTTTTTTTTTTTTTTGCTTTGGTGATGATCTCCATTTGATAGTTAATGTTTGGATTGGGAATTTTTGTGATGCATTATTGGGTGATGCCCAAAAATGTTGTTTTTTTTATTTGTAAATGTTTTGTGATTTGATGAGCGTAAAATGTGATAAAATATGTGATTTTGATTTGGTTGCTAGGCGATGTGGCTCGTGGATCCTTCAAGCTTCGAATTTTGAAAGATTTCTTGAGTCTGTGACTATATGTTAGTGATTATGATGTATAGTGTGACACATTTTAAGTGAGATTTTGGTTTTGAGATTGTTCTGTTAATAGTGAAAATTATGTTGAGTCAGGACCTTTTGTTCCTTGTAAAGACGGTTTGGCCAATGAGAGCTTTGGATTTAATTTATTCAATTTTTGTTGAAGATGAATTTTGCAAGTTTGTAAATTTGACTGAGAGCTCATACATTCTTCTCTCTTTGCAAAGATTAGCTTTAGTTGTCAATAAACTTTCTGATGTAGCGGATGAGACATAATTGCTCTAGGTTTGTGGAGTTAATGAATTCATCAAGAGCGCAATAAAAAGGGATCATTAGCTCCAGCTGTGACTTTTTCACTAACTGTCTTGTGTGATGATATAGCACAAGTTCAATATTCATGCATGGTATAGCACAAAATTGATGAAGAAATTTCACCTCTTATTAGCCTCTTCCTGCCCTATAAGCATTCTCTTCAACTATGTACTGTGTTCACATGGTAAATTTCGTGAAGATGCATCCATATGCTTCTTTTTCCGCTCTCAAGGAATGATTGGTGTTGCTGTTCTAATTGTAAAAATGAACAGTTAGGGGGTAAAGGAACGGCTGGTCTTATTAGACTTGAAAAATATTTGTAGGGCTTTATTACTGGTTGGGGGCTTAGGATGCATGATATGGGGGTATTAGTTTGATGTAGAATTTATTTGAAAAACAACCTTATTGGCTTTGTTCTCACAAGTGAAAGATACTCATTGTGAGAAGACCTCCTGTATTTTTCATTTCAATTGTTAGAAAGAGGCAAATTTCGAAGGAACCGAGTGTAAGGTCAACACTAGTGCAAACGCTAATTGAGGTTTATATTGGCTTCCATAACCCTGAATCTGGAGTAAATCTTCAGTGAAACTATTTCCTTGGTGTCTGTCAGTGTATAACTTCTGCTAGGAGCCTGAGGAATAAGCTTCCTAGTTCAAGGAATTAAATTCCATAATGTTCATTCATGCTCATTATTACAGATAGTCTTGATTGCATGATTAAGAAATTTCCAATGGCATCAGAAAAGTATTTGGTAGAGAATGCTGAGGAAGTTTAATTGATTTAAGTTTTGGTTTACCATTGCATCATTGAACTGCACAAACTCTGGTAATGATATTATTGATCATTAGTGTGCTTCAATATAGGCTAGTTACAATGCTACATTGCTTGCATGTGCTGCCTTTTGGGCATTACATTACCGTAAAAGATAGTAAGTTTACAATGATGCATTGGTTATATTCAATGCCATTTTTTCTGATGTGAGTATTTTTCATTATTATCTTATAATGAAAATATGTTCAACTCTTTAAATCGGAAAGTAAAATGAATTATGTAATGAATTTTTTTAGAAGAAAATTTGCTGTATACAATTTACATAATATAATATTTAGGAAAATGCTTTATGATTTGCTTGTTATAGCTCTTGCTAGCATCAGCTTAGAAATTTAATGAGTTCGCTGCAGAAGGTGGTATGTGTCAGGTTTTACACTTTAAGGCTTTTGTTACTTCAGTAGTTCTCAATTTTGTTAGAGTATCATCTGTAGATAGTATTTGTATGTGTTGTTTTCTAACATTGTGTATTGATTGGTGTTAATTGTTGAGTGACTAGCATTTGCTTGTTAGTGCTGCAAGAGCACCTAGCTGTATTAGGTGACCTAGCATACCTCCCCAAGATGTAAAGCGATAATTTAAATTTTAATTTATGATCATATTTAGTTAAAGTCTTTCATTGTCTATTTTTGTCTTTTCTTTTCTTTAGGGATAAGTGTCATTAGAAAGCCAAATGTTTCACTTCTGTTACCTGTTTGTTTACATATCAATAACTCTCTTATCAAATGTTTCCAGTTTCGAGGCACCGTACACTCATGAATATATTTGACAAAGTTCCAAATGTGCACAAGGAGGCATTTGTGGCTCCAAGTGCCTCAGTTATCGGTGATGTTCAAGTGGGTCAAGGATCATCCATTTGGTATGGATGTGTTTTGAGAGGTATGCTTTTAAGTTAAGTTATTGCATATGTTTGAGTTACGTGTGTGCCTCACTCAACACATGGCCAGTAAACTTTTATCTGTGATCATATGTCACCACTGAATTTATTTAATTCACTGCTTAATTCTTTCCTAACAAATGTGCAAGTTAATTAAACAAGTAGATCCACATGGCCACAAAATTTTAAAAACAAAAAATATAAGGAACAATAAATGTGAGACGGTCATTGATTTGTAAATGAATTTTGGATTAACTAACTGAGTTGCTCGTTAAAATGATCATTAGCTTTTTTAATTGAGGTCATTGTGAAGCTAGGGATATCTGGTTTGATTAGTTTGTATACACTAGCTATTTCTTGTTTCTGACATTTGAGGACTTAAACTAAAGGCATGTGCGACAAAAATCATTGATTCAAGAAGGTTGATATTCAGATATATTAAAATGATGCTGAGTGATGTATTTTGTAGCTTTAAAATGGGTAAAGATAACACCTAGACAATTAAGCAACTTGGGCCATTCCTTGAAAATTTTGTTAGCCGCGCGTGTTAAACTTGGTGGAACTTCAAGATTTTATGCTTGGTCGCCTTGTGGTTTGAAGAGTAGCTAGAAATTTGGAAGATTGATTTTCATTGAATTGATGCTCACCAAGTCTAGTCATCTTGTGATAGATCTAATTGGTGGAGAGTCGTAACAAGGAAGGGTTCAGTTGTATATGAGAAAGAAAAGGGCATCAATTAATATGATCTGAATTTCAAAGAAGTCCAATGAGGAACATGATTACTGTGCAATTGTTGTTACATCATGTATGTACTATAGGCACATTATATTGTATATTTCTTCTAAAGTGGTTGCACAAAGGCAATCAGGACATTGGCTTACATCTTTTTTCTAAACGTGGTTAAATACATTGTGAATTATTTTGAAGAGTCCCTTCTGGCGATAAATTATATTGCTAATGAAACAGCTGTATGCCAATTTCAAGACCCTAGAATTTGTAGGCAAGAGATTACATTGACTGTTCCTTGGCTCAATTCACATTTGAAAATAATTAGATGCCTATAGCTATTAAATAAGTCTCTTCTTTCATGCGCTATCATTTAACCTTGATGATTTTCCAACTCATTCATTGCTTGCATTTACTATATCCCTAAAGTAGTAGAGAGAATTATTGTACCTACTATCCAAATACCCTCTGATGTCAGAAAGGAACGTTCACTTTTGTTGATGAGGTTGGAGAGTATATGATTTGAGTATGACTTTGTTATAGAAGTTTCGCGTTTGTCCTTTTTTCAGATTGAACTTGCATGCTGCCAATTTTTTAGAATGAACTTGCATCCTGCCAATTCTCAGTTAGTTTGTAAATTACATTATAGGATTAGTGAAGACTCATGTCTGAATATAAAGAACTTTTTGTGTATGCTAATTTAACTATCCTTACCATTTTTTCCCACTCATCAGGTGATGTGAATAGTATCCGAGTTGGTTCTGGAACAAATATACAAGATAACTCTCTTGTTCATGTAGCAAAATCTAATATAAGCGGGAAGGTCTTACCAACTATTATTGGAGATAATGTTACTGTGGGTGAGTAACGTGCTGTTAACTTTTATTTTACATTTTACATTATTAATGCTGTATGGATTCTCTGAACGTGTTTGCAAATTACTATTTAAGAAGTTCTTTTCCTGTGTTAACTGTTATAACTCATGAAATTTACTTGCTATTAGTTGTGCTGGGGGATAAAACATTGTTTTTACTATTGTAATGCGATAGTTCAACATGAGAAAAACCTTTACTTCTGGCTCTATTGTATATATCTTTTTTAAATTTAGTATTTGGATTTTAACAGGCCACAGTGCCGTCTTGCATGGATGCACTGTTGAGGATGAGGCCTTTGTCGGCATGGGTGCAGTCCTGCTTGACGGGGTGGTTGTGGAAAAGCATGGCATGGTTGCTGCTGGAGCACTTGTTAGGCAGGGCGCGAAGATCCCAGCTGGGGAGGTTCTCTTCTTATCCTTTTCCATAAACATTACCAAGATCTTAATGCCATGATAAACTCTTTTGTATCACGGTAACCCAGTAGCTATGTTCCATTCTTGCATGCATGCCTGCCTGCCTACCTCTTCTTCTATCAACTCATCTGATTGTTAGGAATGCCTATTTAGTATTTACTTAAAAGTTCTTGTGTATCTTGTTGTCAAGATGAATTTTCTGGACTCGTTATGTTGTTAGGTTGAAAATGAATTTCGACTTTGTTTGGACAGGTATGGGGTGGTAATCCAGCGAAGTTCATCAGGAAGCTCACTGAGGAAGAAATAGCCTTCATCGGCCAATCCGCAACCAACTATAGCAATCTGGCCCAGGTACACGCCGCTGAGAATGCAAAGACTTTTGATGAAATCGAGTTTGAGAAGTTGCTCCGCAAGAAGTATGCCCGTCGGGATGAAGATTATGACTCAATGCTTGGCGTGGTTCGTGAAGTCCCTCCAGAGCTGATTCTTCCGGACAATGTCCTACCAGGCAAAACTGCAAAGGCTTCCCAATGAGTTGTCATCAAGGCAATCAACCATATTTATTGTGCTGATTGTGGCAACTGTTTGTTGGTTGTTGATGTTCTCTGAGCATGATGGATTACATTCTCTTTTTTCCCTTCCAATAATCTTCGTGTCGATCTACTTAATCTGTTCGGCCACAATACTGCTTGGACTCTCATTGTTCTATGTAGATTTTTTTCTCTACAAATGCCTTGTTTTCTGCATGGGAAAGAGTAGATGCTGAATGTTGGAACTGGGAACAGCTTGTCAATCCATGATTCTAAGGATCAATGCAGCATGGATTTTTATATCTAGCATGTTTTCTTGCTGTGATTTTGTGAATGCCAAGTATGCATCTTTTATGATTCCAAATGGTTTGTACTTTTTCTAATTGACAAATATCTACACAACTGTATTATCTCCTTTGACATGCCACACCAATAGCGACATGTGTGAAAATTCTATTTTTTGTGATTTTTTTAATATTTTTAATATGATGCTGCGTCACATATATATACACTCTTTTTTAAAGGATAATATGACTTAACTTTTTTATTTAAAAAAATAAGAAAAATTAAGATGCAGACAACCAAAAAAAAAAAAAAACAATGGAAGAACATTTCCAGTCATTGATGCCAACTTAATGCCCAACCACACTAAACAAATCTCATATCCACACAAGTACCTTAATAGTCCCATACAATGACTTGGATATCATCAAATAGATTCAAAATTTCAGAGCGGAAAAACCAACCACTATTCAATGATTTTAACGCAGAACAATGGTGCAAATCTCACTTCAAAACTGCTAACGCAGGATCCTCAGCAAATAAATAAACCCAACATACATATTGTGAATACAATATATTTGTCACTTGACTGGGGTAAATAAGCCACTGAATTCAAAGGGCAATGCTTTTGCTGGCTGTGTTCATGTAAGGTCTCAATACCCACTCAATCTGGGCTTCACTTTGCTCAACAGTTCCTAGTGTTATCTGGCAACCAAGCATCAGGGAGAAAATGGTCAGAGAATAATTATCCACCAGCAAGTTTCATAATTTTCATTTATATCGATCAAAAACATCAAAATTTTGGTCTTACCTTATAGAGCCGCATCTCAAATCGAGGGCCAATCTCTGTTATTTCTACAGATTTCGGGCCACCACCACGTTTCTCACATAAATGATGCCTGTCCAATATGAATATCAATCATGTAAATCACTCACATTTTTCAGTCTAGTCTTTCTTTATTCAATAATTTTGAGTTTGATTGGAAAAATTGTGTGAGGTGCATGTTCTTTCAATATTGAAAGCGTGTAATAAGCAGGTTTCTTTCAATAGCAACATATATGAAGGCCAAGAGCTATATCAGTGATAATATGTTCCGAATCATGAGCAAAAACAAGTCAAAGTTACCAACCTAAATGAGATGTAGTCAGACTGGTTCGCAAAAGTAATGATGCGTTTGGAATCAGGCTTTGGCACCGGAAATAGATGTTTAAGAATGTTGCCTGTCCTTTCACCAAGCTGCAACCATTAATAAATCAAGGCGTCAAAGATACATGCATAATAACAGGTAATTATTGATGATCACAACAGCCTAGCAAACATGTAACTTATTGATGATAAGTGATTTATGCCTTCTCCATTATCTTAACGCTTATAACTCACATATAGCATAAATTGTGTTAACATGAGACACATAATATACTTCAACTATTTTTTAGTGGATATCCCTTTTAAATTACAAGGCATCAGCATCTTCCGGTAAGACACCTATTCTTAATAAAATTATTAACATAATAACAATAGGCTGAAACTTTACAGTACAGCTCTCAGTTTTCAGTGAGATAGGAGTTGTTTCTTTATATTGAAAGAATGCTAATTTGCCATCGATTAAGGGAATACTAAGTTGAATTGTTAGTGGTTGCCCGGTTAGAAATGTGAAAGCTCTATCTGATTGGTTGTGTCAAATTTAGAATTTGCACCACATCCATCGTTTTCTCAATCACAGAAGTTCAGTTTGTTCAAAGAATTGAGTGTGTATCAAGTACTTGCAGTAGAATTTCACAATATAACAGTGACTCAATGCACATGACTTTGGTCAATGCTGTAGCCTGATAGAATATAAAAAAGTACCTTACTAGAGAAGTTTTCAAGAATCAAATGAGGATAAACCTCAGGCATCGTTCCCATGGATTTCTTGTCTTTAATGTCATGTCTTGTCACCTACAAACAAATTAATTGATATTATTATCAACATTACATTGGAATTATATAATCCACTGACATGAGATCCCAATGAAACAAAATGTGGCATATCTGCATACCACATTGAGCAACCCAAAATATGCTGTTGGACCAAATGGCAGGTGAGAAATAACCAAACCATCTGGTTTCCCACGATGTTCATGTACCAAGATAACATCTGTAAATTCATGTGAGCGACAGGTTTCAATAATCTCTGAGATGACCTGCATAAGTTACATTAAATTTAGTTAGTATAAAGGGCAAATTAAATTTCAAGAAAAAGAGGTCAGAACCTAACACTTAGATTAAACAAAAAATTTGTAATAGGTGTTTTCACACATCTGCCTAAACAGTGTGCAGAAGTAGACTAGATATGGTAGTGAATTTGGGAAAGCATAAGAGGAAACACTGCATCAACTTCTATAGGGTAACAATACCATTAAGCCTTTCAGAGAGCAATTATCTTTGATAAGTGATAAGCAATCTAGCTGATAAGAAAGGCCCTCCTTTGCTATTTTCATATCACTAGGCCCAAATAGAATGGGTTCCATCAAACATTAGGCAACCCATTAATGCTTGTGGCTCTTATAATTGAATCTTATCTTCTGAAATTTCCTCTATTGAAATATATGACACTTGAAGT
The DNA here is from genome assembly GCA_902712375.1 of Dioscorea dumetorum. Lineage (NCBI taxonomy): Eukaryota > Viridiplantae > Streptophyta > Magnoliopsida > Dioscoreales > Dioscoreaceae > Dioscorea > Dioscorea dumetorum. Next base: position 2,144,528 of record CACTHL010000847.1, read on the forward strand.
TGCTCACCAACGAAAACCACAATCTAGCAACCTTTAAACGGACATTCACACAACAGTGAAACAACCATCTTCTTTGATACTGCAAAATGAGATCTAAATCAAAATTGTTTTGAACGGATGACAAAATAAAGGAGTGAGCTCAAAGATTGAATTTACAAAGTCCCAAGGAACTAAAATACCAACCACCAACTCCAATGCCCATAATGGATACAACCACAGTCCAATACACTGACAAACTGTGAACACTTCAACAAGAAGAACATTATGAATTTCACTATGTTGTGGAAAAAAGGTTCCATTATACAACGGACTCATCCTTTCGTTAGATAACATCTCGCAAGTCAGAATCATGCAACCATTAATTAATCAGTTTCTCTGATCAAACTTCAAGAAATCCAACTTGCAATCAGTTCAAATAGTCTCATATAAAAGTTAATTCAAGAGAAAATAGTTCAAAATAAATCTTAGAGATTGCAAGAAGGTATGCACCAACCTGTCCACCACGATTAATTCGTGTAGAGTTCGGGAACACAAATTTCAGCTCCTGATAACCCAAAATCAACAAAGTTAGCATCAGCACCAATATATATATATATAGATAAATGAAATTCACCTTGACAAACTGGACAAGAGGAGCACTTGGATTGCGAGAGGTGGTCAGAAAAATCTTCGGATCCCTCACAGCGGCATCAGCATACTCATCATCAATCACACTTCTAGGCACTAAAAAAAAAGCCAACTTTCCATCAAATCAACACCAAGAACAAAATTTTCAACAAAAATCAAAGTGAAAAATAGAATCAGTGTAGTTGAGGATGGAGACCGGCGGTGTGGTCGTCCTCTAGGTCAATCTCCTGGCGGAGGGAAGCCTCCTCATTGCGAAGCTCAGTGGGGATGGGCTTGCCCTCCGCGAGCGCTTCCCGGATTTTGCGCTTCTTCTCGTAGTACTCGCGCTCCTTGCCTTCGAGGCTCTTCCCGTATAGGTACTCCCTTCTCTTCCTGATATTCCGCCGCAACATCTCCTCAAAGAAGCCTTCCTCTCTCGCCGCCGGGGAAAACCCTAATTATGGCGACCAAAAACCTTGATTTCTATTATCGACGGAAACGAAGGCACACAACGATAGAGGTTGCGCCGTGTTGATAAGCGGGTTTCGGATCCGGATGCAATTCAAACAGGATCCGACCCGTTACTCAGGGTGTGTTTGGCTGCATGGGCCCATCCGGATTGCGAGCAATAGTAAAATAGGGATCACAAAAATTTCAATAGTTTCAAAAACATGCTCATATGCGATGTTGCACAATAATTATCAAAACCAAAACCTAGACTTAAGAATATTTCAGAAACGTACTTAAAAGTAACGTTATATAATAAATATCAAAAATAAATATCAAGACAATAAACCATTTCAGGCAAACAAAATTTTCAGATGAACAAGTATATATGTCCCCTAATGCCAAAAACAAAATATCAGAGGTCATTTGTTTACCCTCGGTGACCCGAGCCAGAATATCAGAAGCCGTTATTCTCCACCGACGGAACGGTGCGAAACTATAATTTCTTATCAGAATCAGAATTCATGTCGACACGGTCAGTGTTTAACCCCCAATGACAGGGTTATTGCAAAGTTAATTGGGGACTATGATTTATAGATCAAAATAGTTGATGTTCACAAACAACAGAATAACAAGGTTCAAACTGAGTGAAAACAGAATAATCCGCTAAACAAAAATATTAAGATTCACATGATCCCATTTTAAGTATATCAAAATAAGTCAATTATTTTCAAATCAAATAACTTAATGAACAGGTTGTAAAATAAATTTATATAACTCAAAATATATAATATACATAGTTTATGAAAAACTTGAATGAATAAATTATTGAAAAATATAATTACTAAAAAATAATACAATAAATGATCAAAATAGTAATTTAGCAAATATTGAAAAATATATACTTATGCAGAATTTATATGTGGTTTACTTACCTGGAACAATATCCCCAAGCTATAGGATCCACTCAGACATCAAAATCAAGATTCGGGCAAAAACCCTAAACATGAACATCACACTTGTCTTAAATTCCAAACTTACAAACAAATATTGACCACTAGTTAAACATGATCGAGGCTCTAAATACTAACTGTGCTAGCAACACCAGAATGCACAATGCATTACTTACCCCATAAGTACGCTAAAATCAAACCCACAACTATATATATATGTGTGTGTAATGCAAAAGAAGTTTTCAGAAGGGTATAAATGCAAAAAGGGTCAAGATCTTATTTTCTAAATTCGGATTCTTTCAAGGGTATGATATAAATTATCAAGTCTAATGGAGATATGAACTATTTCAACATGACCAATCGGGACTAAAATATGCATAACAATGTCTAACATCCTCCAAATCACAAAATTCTTTCTTTAACGAAAACTAGACATACAAGGCTATCACATATCCAAAATTTGAATTGATCAGAATACTATTAAATTTATATCATCCATTTGAATGTTCATCTATTTCTGCAAACCAGTAAAATCATATACGACCCTTTTAACATGCATATCTCTCCCAATAGATCCTCAAATAACATGCTATTATAGGAGTAGATAGCTAACTCAATCAGGAATAACTTTTGTATTTCTCATCTTGCTTGATTCAACCTTTAACGCCATCAAACATATTAATCAAACTCCATGTTCTGCACAAATTACTTTTTGACGTAGCTGCACTAATATGATTGTATCTCATAAATTACAGATCTATAAAATCTGAAAATTTGCAGCTATTTAATTGATATCGAACCCTATAACTTTCTTATTGATCACTTTGCTCGATTCAACTTCTAAAATTATGTATTATGACCGTCAAGTTTCAGGTTTTGCAGAGAATACACCAATAGGGTCATATTTTTTACAATCACAATTATATAAAATCTGAAATTTTTGCTGAAATAAAATCTAGGTTTACTTTCCTGGAAAAATCTCCAATCATGCTGGAAAGATAAAACGTGCTATGCATTTCTATACTTGGAAATCAAAATAAACGAATAAAATAAAAACACGGCTATTTATGGAGATCAAATAACACACAATCGAAACCCTATATCCGAATAAGCGGATGCTTACTCATTCCTAATGTATAAACTGTCACTTTTTCTCCAAATTCAAAAATTGTCACCCTCATTGAGCATATACAATGATGTTCAATCCTCTTGCTCTTCATATTGGACTTAAGGTTCATAAAATCAATGAGACACAAGAAAACAAAGAAAAAGAAAGGAGATCTCACTTATGATCAAATAGATCTAGATTCGAGAAAGCGGATGCTTACTTCAAAAAGCAGAGAACAAAAAAATTGACGTGAGTTCTCTCTTCATCTTTGTCATCACCGGCACTTCACGAAACTAAGGAAGAAGGATGCGGGCTAGGTCTCGGGTGAAATTCTCTCGTGAGTTCCGAGGCCTTCTCCCACGATCTAATGGTTATAGGGGGTAAGGTTTGGAAGCTTTAAAGTTTCAAATAAAATAAAAAATTAAAAATCTAATCTAAGGGCTGAGATTAAAAGATGGCTTTACAAGCGATAAGGTTGGGTGGTTTAAAATTTGAAAAAAAATATCTTAAAAAGATAATCTGACTGTATGAAAAAAAAGCTACATTATATTGTGATATATATATATATATATATATATGTATATATAGATATTAACAAAATATAATGGAGATAAAAATGACATCTCACTATACCGTACCATTAATATTAAAACAAAGGAAGTTGTTAGGGTTAAAATAATATTAAACCTTTTTTTAATTTTTATATATAAAATCTCCTTTATAACACATATCCTAAGTTATTGTATATATAAAATAATGTGAAAGCATTTTGCCTTTTTAACAAACATTAATTTTGAATAAGAACCCTGCTATTATGATCATAATTACTTAGGAAAAAATGTATATCAAATAGTAATTTTATTATTATTAACAGGAGATACTATTAGTGCATGTTTGGTTGTCAGGAGTAGATTGGGGGAGGAATGGATTGGGAGTGACATGAGGGGTAGGAGTGAGAATGAAGAATGTGTTTGGTTGGTAAGGTTCGGGGAGTGTAATTATTGGGAATGAGAAAAAGTAAATTTAATAAAATGACACTTATGCCCCTTATGCAATTAAGGGGCTGTTTGGTTATTTCAATAATTTCTTTGTGGTATTTTTAGACCATTTTTTTAAATTATTATTTAAATATGAAACATTATTTGAAATTAGAATTATTATTGGTAATTATTAAAACAGAATTATTTTAAATTATTATTGAAATAATTACAAAAACAAATATGTTGTTAAAGTGTAAATAACCACTAATTAAAAACATAAATGTAATTAAAAACATTTAAGGGATTAAAATGAAAATTTATAAAAATAATATAAAAAATAAAAACTTCAAAAACGGAATAAAGAGGCGGAGAAAAATCTATAACAAGGTACATAAGTTTTGATTTCCAACACCAAAAAAATCTATGACATTGTTCTTGCATTACAATCCATAAAAATCTCTAAGTCATGACACTAAATTTTAAAACAAACAACATCACCCAAACAACTCATGAGATCACATATTAGGTGCTCGAAATGACAATCTAGACAATAATACATGACAAAAACGAAGCTTCTTGTTGTCTGGCAGCCCAAAAAAAATTTTCAATTGGTCATCATCTTTAGGCAAAACCTACAAAAAAAAAAAATATTACATCATCATTAGAAAGAATTTTAAGACAAGTAATGAAATAAAAATTGAATTATGGTTATAAAAAACCTGCAAGATAAACATCGCCTCATCATCAGAAAGACCATCAATCTCAAAAATTACTTGTGGCAACATGTTTTTCATTTTCACAATTTCAGCAAGAACATCCTCACGAGCTTTCTCACGGGCTTCACGAGCCTCATCACGAGCTATTTTACGTGCAGCGGCATCAGCTAGTGTCTTAAATCCTGGACCAACAATTTCAACAAAATTGTGCAAATTTTGTGAAATTTTCTCTGTTGATTGGTCCACAACACTTTTCCTTTTCCGACGTGCTCTTGAGCTACTTGTTTCTGATCCTATGGGTGACAGAGTTGGCATGGGTTCCTGTGTAAGCATAGAAACATCATCACTTACAAATTGAAAGAAGCCAATGTCGTCATCCAATGTGACATTCTCATGTAAATACTTCTCGGCATCATCACCAATATCGCCTCTTTCATTTCCATGTGCTCTATCTCTTGCAAAGGCTGCAACAAGATCATTGAAGAAAGGAAAAGCTTTTCCATAAAGACCAGCTACCTCCTTATGAGTCTGCGTTGATGAACAATAAAATTAAATTCCAAATACTATAGATTATAAGATGGTACAAAATAAAATTAAAATTTTTCATACCTTCACATACTCCTGATATGCACTTTTCTCACATTCAATAATGCACATCTCGTAGTTCCAAACAAATCCACTTATTTGAAGTATATCGGCTATTGCAGTGGTTTTACCTCTATAAAATTTAATCCGGGATTCTATGCTAGGAATAGCCTTTAATGTGCTTGTTGGGATCTTCTCCTTCACCATTCTTTCTAATTGAGCAAGGTACCCATTTCTGAATCCATTTTCAGCCCGCCACATTGGATTTGTAGATAGCTCAACTAAAGCATCAATCAGGGCTTTATCTTCTTCTACGGTCCAGTAGTGTTTGCTTTGACTCCTACCCCTAGATTGTGAATCTGCATCCATACTAAACAACAAAATAATTTCTTGGTTATGAGAACTATATTCCTACCCTTGAACTATACTTTAAATTTAATCATTGATGGTGTAAACCATAGCATTCAAGATAAAATGAGGGGCTGCCATCATGTAATAGAATTCATCAAATTCAAAATAATTAACATAAGGGGCTGCCATCATGTAATAGAATTCATCAAAATGAAAATAATTAACATAAGGGGCTGCCATCATGTAATAGAATTCATCAAATTCAAAATAATTAACATAAGGGACTGATATCATATCATAGAATTCATCAAATTCAAAATAATTAACATAAGGGACTGATATCATATCATAGAATTCATCAAATTCAAAATAATTGACATAAGGGGCTGCCATCATGTCATACAAACATCAAAATAATTATCAAAATCCTTGTTGAGTCTTCATGTCATACAATACAATAAAACAAAGTAATTAACAACTTGATTATGCTCAAGTTGAGTGCCAAATATTAAACATATCCACGGCCATGTTAAGCCGAAATTGTGTCCATTCATCCGTTGGTTCAACGGCCGTAATGTTTTCTATGTCATCGGGTGCGTTTTCTTCTAGGATTGCATCACTAACATCATCTTCTGCAGGATCTTCTACCATTTCTTGTCTAATGAAGTTATGAAGCAAACAACAAGCATTTGTGATACGCCGTTGAGTGGTTATATTATAAAAACTTGGGTTAGATAAGATTTTCCAACGAATTTTTAGAAGACCGAATGCCCTTTCAATTATGTTTCTTGCGCTAGCATGTTTCATATTGAAAAATTCTTGAGGTGTAAGTGGTTGATGACCATCGGCCCAAGAACTTAAATGGTAGCGTTGTCCTCGAAAAGGTGCAAGGAAACCAGGGCAATTTGCATACCCAGCATCTACTAAGTAGTAGAAACCTAGAAAATAAAGAAATATTTAAGATTAGTAATGGTTTAGAAGCTATTTATTAGTAGGTCTCCAAAAGCAAAAGGCTAATATTATTTCTTTTTTACCACCAGGAACCTTCAAGCCATTAGGCTTTGTCACTGCATCTCTAAGAACCCGACCGTCATGGGCTGAACCTTCCCATCCAGACAAGACATATATAAACTGGATGTCTTGACTGCATACGACGAGGACATTTGTAGTAATTTCAGATTTCCTTGATCTATATCTTGCTCGATCAATTTTGGGTACATTCACACGTATATGTGTCCCATCTAATGCTCCAAGACAATTCTACATTAAATAAAAAAAGAATAATTAGTCACATAATATCTACAACTAACAGAGCTTAAGAACCTAGGTCATTACCTTAAACCACTTCCACCTAAAGTCATTTGAGTTTTCAGTTATAGGTTCTGCTTTCTTTAGAAGAACAGAGTGACAAAGAATAACTGACTTCAGCACAGCATGGAAATGTCGACTAACAGTCTTGCCCGATCGGAGGAAATGGAATTTAATCACTCTATTCTTGACATGATGTGCTATAATGTTCAAAAACATTGCGATCATCTCTTGGACACTAACATTTAGTGTACCTCGTAGCCCACCGATTGTTGTTAACAATTGACACAAATTATGAAAACAACGTCGATCCATGCGTAACATGTCAATGCATTTAATATCACTTTCAAAAACTAAACGGTGGATATACTCATGTTGTTTGCGGCGCCTAGTAGATGATGATGAAATTTCATGTTCAATCATTCTTCGTCTATTATTACTTTCCTCCGTTGCACACGTGGCGAGGACAACGCATAAAACATAGAAGGAGCATATGATCATTGTACAATATTCACGAAGTTGCTTAAGCCTTGTCATATTATCAAAATCTAAGTTGGCAATAATGCATATGTGTAAGTTAATAAATATACTTTGAAGCAATGGAACAAGTGTTATTTGCACATATAAAGTAACATGACAAATATGTTACTTGACTATATATATTTTGATGCTGAAACATTATCACATACTAAGTAAATCTCACAAAGTAAAGTGAATGACATTCACATTTTTAATAATTATGTGAATGGCAGTCATACTTTTAATAAAGTTAATTCATATCTAGGTCGTAATACTCAAAATAAATCATTAATTAGTAGTTTATGATGTGGGATCCTCAATTAGTAATTCATATCCAGTATCTTGATCATGATTGTTTATGCTTTTACTATTAATCTGCATGAATAATTGTCCTGTTAAATGATTTGCAATAGCAAATATTTCAGAATTCTCAAATATTAAAATACTAGTAGTTACACATCAATATCAATTTAAATGAGTAGTTATACTTTTTTTTATTTGATCAAGTTAAACCAAAAACATAAGCTTAAGTTTTTACATTTAAATCGTGTCCAAATAATAATGTACTTACGATAAAAAAAAATTCCTTCACTTATTTTTCAAAAGTTACATTTCAGATTGAGTTTCAAAACATATTTGAATAAGAATGATTATGAGTGGGAAAATTTTTGGATAATTAAAAAGGTTAAAAATAAAATAATAAACCAAATAAAAAAATTTCCCATTCAATATCAATTTCTCAGAAAAATACAAGAACATCCGTTTGCTTGACAATGAAGCAGCAAAATTTTCATTTTCAGAAAGGGAACAATTTTTAAATAATAATAATTATAAATAAGTTAAAAAAAATTTATCCACAAAGGCCAAAAAATCAGCTCATCATCCTGTGAACAATTTATCAAATAAAACCATTTTCTGTTCCAAATGATTCAAACCATTTATCATCACAGATCCTTTCAATCAACAAAGCACCAATATCTTTGCATAACTCAGCAAATCAAGAGAAAAGAGCAGAAACCAAAACTATGGAGAGATGGAAAACCTGGGCTAATGAACAATTTTAGAGAGAGAAGCTTGAAACCAAATGAAGATATGTGCTTGCCAACGTGGAAACGTCAAAGGCCGACGGCGAGATCCACTTCGGATGTTACGGCTCACCGGTGAAGAGCAACCACTATAGGTGAGATTTCTGAAACTTTGCCCTAACTCTAGAATCAATTTGAGACTAAAAAACACATAATAATATAAAATTGATTTCAAGGGCATTTTGGTCTTTTTCATATTCCGGATTGGGCCAATCCGCCCAATTGGTGGTGATTGTCAATACCTCACACACTCCTCTCCCACTCCCTCCACAATACTCTCCCACTCCCACTGATGCATACCCAAACAAGGTATTATACCCAATCCCCCCTCACTCCCACTCCACTCCTGACAACCAAACATGTTGTTATATCTTAGAAGAACAACATTTTCAAGACATATTTGATTTTCCATATACTGGGAAGTATGATTGATCCCTTGTGTGTGTACTGCAAGTAGATGGGTCGTTCACATAGTAAAGTGTATCCGAAGGTAGGATAGTCGAATCTATAGGGACTGATACTCTTATTACTAGTTGCTATTCTGTTGTCTAGTTGGTGAAATTAGGTGAAGATTGCTAACTTTAAATGTGAGAACAAGAAAAGATGTAAAACTAAGACAATGATTTGAGGAACAATCAAGGGATAAGGAGGTGCCCCAAATTCACTTCTCTCTAGACTTTTTGCAAAGATTCCCTAGTATTGGTTAATGACAGAGTTTCCTTGGACCGTGGCATTTTCAAGAATAGTTGATCCCATTGGTCCAAGAGATTAATACTAATCCCATGCGGTAATGTAATTGATTATTACCCTACGAGACCCTCTATTAGGTTTCACCCTAATATGAAGAGATGAACACCACGTCTCCTACTTCAAGTAATGCATTCAATCTCACAAGGAATTTAGTATCATACACTCAATCTCTAAGTGTGTACTCAATCTTCAAGGAGTTTGACACCATACACACTATCCATAGGAAACACTCAACCCCTATTTTCTATGTGTGGCCTAATTGTTGGAAAATTATGACTTCAAATTAGCATGGAATTAAACAGATTTAATTAAAAACTACAAAAGAGTTTGAATGATCTAGCTTGGGATTAGGCATGCAAAGCACTGTTCTAACACAGAATTGACCACCTTCGTGTAGGAAGAACAACCTCTTTCTCTCTGATGTCAGGATACGTTAACCCACCATGAAGATATGCTTGTCACGTAACACTTACGGCGAAAAGCTTTGTTTAAGCATCGCCAAGGTTCAGGTGTCTCAAATAGCAAAAATCTCAGATGATGTTAAGAAGATGTAAAACAAGAGGAAGAGAAGAAGTAGTTATGTTTTATTGGTTAGGGTTTCTCAATACTTTTATGATATAATAAAGTTCCAACAAACAAAAGGATATCTAAGAAAAGAATCAATGGTAATCAACAAAGGAAAGAATCAATTAGAATTATTAATCTATGGAAAGAATCAATTAGAATCAACAACCAAGGAAAAAGTTAAGTAGGATCATTAACCAAAATCACCAACCTAAGGAAGAAATAAAATTAGGAAATTTATTTTACATTGTCCAAGATTGGTGCCAAATTTATAGTAGAGAATAAATCATAGGATTTATAAAGGCATAAAAGATTTGAAATTAAAATAAACATTAAAATCACCACACCACTCACATGTCATAGGTTTGAGTGCATATGGTTTTCACACCATACCCATTACAAACAAACTGAATAGCTAATATATAAAACTAAGAAATCAAATACAAGGAACTCTAGAGAATTATGGTCGGAAGCACTGAATGACGGTTTAGCCTCGCATGTTTAAAAGTACATAATCACAATTCAAATACAAGGAGAAATAGAAAATCATGAAGAACTCTGTTCAACTTCTCCAATCTGAAGCAGTGGAATCAAAGATAACGAAGGCTGATTTGCCGTTAAGATGCTCGAAGGACCACGAATTGGATGATAATCTACTTTTTAATGGTTGCTTAAAGTTATTTTCTTTTACACTGGGCACCTCTTTGTTGTCTTGTCTAAAGATGCCTTCAAAACCCTTGCTTCTCACTTTGAAACTGTAGGTATTGCGGTTTGTGCACTGGCATGCTTATTGGTGTGCACAGCCTTGCTCCTTACTACTAAAATCTCGGACTCGAATGGTGTGAAAAATCAATCTCCAGTGATTTGCACTGCTATGAGCACGACCATGCTTAACCAAGCATGGCCGTGCAAGGAGTGGGGTGCATGTGCGAAGGTTATTTGCTGAAAACGTTGAAATCCAGAGATTTGCACTGCTTGAACACGCCCTTAACACATCTGTGCTTAAGGAAGCACACCCTTGCTCTCGGCTTCTGATCATGTTCAATTCAAGTTGAAATTTTGCACTGCTACAGTGTTGTCAAACCATTTTGCCTCATTTTGTTTCGATTAGCTTCGACATTCATTTTTTTCATCCCAATTGCCTAGTAGTTGCTCCCAAAATGCAAAATACCCAATAAAACATAATTTAGAGAAATTTATGGTAAAAAACAAGCTATGCGCATGTGTTTATAATATACAAAATACGTATTTCATGCACTTATCAGTGTTTAATGACAGATTTTATCATAGAATTAGTTTGAAAGATTCAAGGGAAGGAAAATAAAAAAAAACTAGAAACAATGCATAAAACACAAACTTTTGAAGATAAACCTAGTGTCTAAAGATCCATACCAATGTTCTAAAAACTAGACCAATCGGATCAATCGGCTCAACCATTCATATAAAGCCACTTTTTAATGAACCGTTGTTGAACCATTTTTGAACCAATAAATGGTGAACTAGTTAGACCGAACATGTTTAAAATTGGTTTATTTTTTTAGACCTATTGATCTTTTTACGTTTGATGATACTATTATTTTTTCTTAAATGTTAATCACCACCTTCGTTATTGTTGGTTGGATTTTTTTGACATTTTGATTGATGAAGATTTGTTAATTAATTTTTATATAGGAGTTGTTGGATTCCTATTTTTGGTAATAAAACTTTGATTTTATTGACTTATCAAATTTTTTATATTGTTTATTATTTATTAAATTTTCTATTTTTTTTTATATTTTTACATATTTTCATTTTTTGAAAATCATTTGTTTTAAAAACATCAAAGCAACCCGTTCATTCAGTTGAATTGGTTTAAGCGTGAACTAGACCCAACTGGTTTTTAGTTTGGTTCAATTTTTAAAATGTTGATCTACATAACAAAGAGAGGGAGAGAGAAAACATAGATAAAAAAACATTCAGACTGGATGGGGAGTAATAAAAAGCTCAAAAGATAAATATCATAGCCAGAATTAGACCTCCTAACAAAGAGAAAGAGAGTTTTCCACGAAAAACGCTTACTAGACAAGAATAACACAATCAACCAGACTCCTTAGGGGGATAGGACTCACTTGGGTAGCCACCCTCTTTCCTCTTTCTCACATGATCATCAGAACTTCATGTTTTGTGTGAGTGCAGAAGATGGGCCAACCAATTTGATCTTAAGCTACAAAAATCCAAAATAAGAATATGTAATTAGTTCTAGCCATGATCGAAAAAATCATAATAAATAAGTGCTTGAAAATTTGATTATTTCCTTCAAGTCAGATATTTCAAACAATCGATCTCAGTAATAAAGTCTTGGTTTCCTTTTTTGGACCCATGAGACTAATTCTCCACAAACCTCAAATATCCTTAATAGATTTTGGTTGTGTAATTGATCCATTGCTTTTATTACTACCCGGCATAGGATACATGGGGAACATGATTCTAATGTGAGAATTTTGTTGTCTCAAAAAAGTCGCATAAAATATTAATTTGAGAGTATAGACATTTTCAAAAATGAATAATAGTTGATCAGTAAAGAAGACTAATTATTGAATATAGACTAATTTCTCTAAAACCCAAAATCAAAAGAATTAAAGATACCAATGATTCCTTATTTTTGGTTTTTATATTCATTTTAACTTTAAAACTATAAAAATTTTGCAGTTTAACTTTAAATTACAAAATTAATTATTTTAACTCATGAATTTTGAATTTTTTTTATTTAACCGTTTACTCTAATTTTGTGATGTATATATAATAAAACTAGCAGAGAAAACTAACGTTGACAACCAAATATAGTTTTATCGCATAATTTACCACATTATTACTAATATATATATATATATATATATATATATACATCTTATTTTTTAAAAAATATATACCAATTTTTTAAAGATAAAATTATACCCATCTTAGCGTATGCAAAAGGTAAAATTAGAAATAAAAGCAAACACAAATATTTTAAACTTTTCAAGGTCAAAACTAATATTTATATAGTTTAGGGGTAAAAATGAATGTTTTTTCTGTTAATAATTATTTTAAATTTTAGGACCAAAGCAAACATAAAACTTACACACTCATACCCCGGGCCCACCCAATCCAGTGGGCCCTCCCACCCAATGGACGGACACGATGACCTTATCCCAAGAGCTCTTACCATTGAATCCATCCCAACAAAGAGCCTCACAGAGCTCGAAGCCCCGAGCAAACCATGGCGATATCGCTCGTATCCTCTCCGGCAGCGTCGCTAACTCTTCTCGCCGGTGCCAGAGTCATAACGCCGAGCTCTGTCTTCCTTTCCAGGATTCCAATGCGGTCTCCTCCTCCCTTCCGAAGCTCCTTCCTCTCCTCCCCTTCTGCCTCCCTCTCCTTCCCCTCATCTTTCTCCGGTAATTCAAATTCTAGTCTTTATCATTTAATGCACATCATGTGTTTGTCTTAATGTCTAGGAGAAAGTTTCAGTTGCTTTGCTTGATGTTGCTTGTATTTTCATCCAGTCATTTGAATTCGGAGCATTTTGTTTCTAAAAGGATTTGATATTCTGTTGTTGTGATTAGACTGCCCACTAACTCCTTTTTTGAAGGGATAGTAGCGTTATGAGAGTGAACTAGAGATGCCTTTCTAAAGATTGTAGGTTTTTGACAAGGATAAATAATCTTAGACTTTCTTGCATTTGTAAATTTTCCTTGGAGATTTTGATTTCTGTTTTTAAGAGTGTGTGGTAAGGCATGGCTGGAATTTGGATGCAACACTATGGCCCATGCTGCTTTTAATACTCTGCAAAATGAGCATGTGTATAAACGAAGTTCTTAGCTTCAGTGATATGCCAATAGGTATTACTGCAAACGTTAATGGGCCATTGAGCTCTTAATACTTCTGCAGTATGTTTTTAGGCATTACAAAATTGTTTTTTAAGGCCTTTCTAGTCTCAACAGAAGGATCTTTTAGGATTTTCCAGGGGAATAGGTAATGCTGCAAGGGGGATGTCAGACTGCTGGTATTGCTCTTAATACTTTTCTCGTAATGCTTTTTAATTTTTGTGTGTATAAAATGAAGCCTTCATTTATTCCGGAAAATATGTTCCTGCAGGGGCATGTAGGTTAATGAGGTAATGCTGCAATTGAAATGTCACACTATTGTAATATGTATGAAGGTATAAAAGCACTATCATTTTTAAATATTAGTTTGCTGCGTTTTGGAGTATTTAGGTGCGGGATCAGGTAATGCTGGTAATTTTGATTATAAACAGTTGTCTATGTTGGTTATTATTTCTTTGGGATATGTGCTTGTGTGCGCTGAGTAGGTTGGCTTAAGATTCAATGTGAACAAAGCGGTGGTGTTTATTGTGATGATTGTTTATTGGAAAACTTTGGTTCCTTTTAACGAGATTAGGATGGATGTAATCTTGCTTGAGATAAACTTCTCTGGTTGCTGTTTTGCTGTTTTGCTGTTTTGGAGTTCATTAACTATGAAATGCAACTTTTACTGCATTAGTTGGTTCTTGAGGCAGTTGCTTACTCTCTTGCTTGGAGGTGGTAGAATAAGGAGGATAAAGAAGATGATTATTGCTGTTCCTTATCTATCCAAATTCCAGATTTGTGAGTGAAAGGAAACGACAATAAGATTTGGAAATAAATATTTATAGCTAGAAAGAAGCTTTGTGAGTTTCATGAGCATCAATATGAAGTTTTAGCTGAAGATTTCTGAGTGTGAGGTAGTGTGGTAATGCTGTAAACTGGACCGAAGCAACTGTTGTATTGCCTGTGTTTGGAATTTTTTATCCAGAATTTTTTGCTTTGGTCAATAGCACGTAAAACGATACTATGCAATCACCTGCTCAGTTGTTGTATATATAGTACATATTAGCATAGAGCTGTTATCAATTAAGATATCATTGCTATGCAAGATGTAAGCTAAAGTAAAGGTAGTTCAAAAGGATTGGTTGGGTAGCAGGAGACAACAAATACCTTTTCTCCCTCAACACATTTATATTGAAACACTGTCAGTATTTTTCTTATAAGCTTCTTAAACTTTTTTGTTAAATGTGTTAGTGTTAGGGGTTAATAGTGTATAATAGTTAGCTTTTCTAAGAACGCTTTGCTAGCAATTGATAGTTGATACCGCATATATATTGTGGAATGTACAAATTGAAACATCTTCAAAAGGTAAGATTGCCATGATCTCTCATTTCTGGTTCATTTGAGTGTGGCCGAAAAGGATAAAATTTAGATGCAAATCATGTCTCATTATACTTTCTTAACCATACCTTCTCGGGTATGAACAAAATTACATATGATAACTAGTGGCAATGTCTTGATGTCTAGGTTGAATTGTAACTATTCTAACTTTCTTTGTAAATGAATGTTCAGGCTTGTCCTTGGGAATTGACTTGGGTTTCAACGAGGTGGTGATAGAAAGACGCCGTGGTCTCCAGGTGCGGGCAGGAAAGGCTGCTCTATGTCAGACTAAACGATCTAGGTCTCGGAAATCACTTGCTCGAACTCATGGTTTTCGCAGAAGAATGAGGACTCCTGGTGGGAGAGCGATATTACAGCGAAGGCGAGCAAAGGGAAGGAAAGTTCTCTGCACCAAATCATATCCAAGCAGTGGAAAAAGGGCTTAATGACTTGACAAAATTCTTGTTGAATGAGTTAGTTGTCTATAATCCCATGTTCGAAACTCTTTGATTTCATTTGCAAGGATTTGTTCCTCATTAACGCATGTTTTTTTTATTAATTCTTGTCTTCTGAATGTTCTAAACAAATTGCTAGATTTGCTTCTTTTGTGAAACACGGCCCTGCATTGTTTTTATTCTTGAGCTCTGCTTTGTGGGGAAGTGGCAGTATGGAACTATGGAAGTTTTGCAGATATACCCCTAAATAAGTAGATAATTGTGAATAAAAAATGCACCATGATGGCTTTGCAAAATGGTGATTTTTGCTTACCTATCTAAAAGTTGAATCATATCATCCAGATAGTGAGAATACATAAATGGGTTTTTTATCATTAATTTCTTGTGGACATTTATGATGTCTACTCTTTCTTTAATATTCACATAAAAGGGTTTTTTTTTTATTATTTTCAATATCTTACCCTTATTTCTCAATTCAAATTAGTTTTTTTATCATCTTATTCATATAAAATTTGAAATCTAATTATATTTTACGATTTTGGGTCTAATTTTAATTTTTTAAACTCAGTATTTTGATAGATTATGAACCATTAAATATTTACAATTTACATGTTGTGTAAATTCTTTTACATTATCTTTACAAGAGTTTGTAATTTGGTTATTTGATAATAACAATTTAGATAGTATTATATAAATAAACAATATCTTTAGAACCTAACGTCAGGTGTTTTTGTTACATATTGAAAAAAGGTCTAAATATACTCCGAGGACTATATATATATATATATTTGTAGGTGTAGATATGAAAAAGTTTCACAGTAATCGGGTCCGGATTCTAAATCCGACCCGAACCCGAATCCGAAAACTCATCCGCTGTAAATTCTGCTCGGCGCCAGAGAGCACCATGGTCTCTTCTCCGTCGGAGCTTCGAGGCCATGGATTTCCAGGTGGTCGTCCTCGCCGGCGGCGCCTACAAGAACCTCGCTCCCCTCGTCTCCGAGGTCCTCTTCCTCTTTTGCATTCCTTCTCTGAATTAGTCTCATCCATAGCGTCTTCACACCGTCTCCGATGTCTTTGCAGGAGATTCCTAAGGCGTTGCTCCCCGTCGCCAACCGACCCGTTCTTTCTTACGTCCTCGAGCTCCTCGAGTCCAGTAACCTCAAGGACCTTATTGTGGTGAATCCCTTTTCTTCCTCTCTGCTTCATCTCCAAATCCGCTGTCTAGGGTTTCTCATTTGTTTTCAAGCTTGGTTTTTCAGGTGGTCGAGGGTTCAGATGCTGCTCTTCGCGTTGGTGGATGGATTTCCGGTGCCTACGTTGATCGTCTCCACGTTGAGGTATAGGACCTTGAAGAAATAGCTTTGATTGTTCGTAATTTAAATTGGACTTTAGATTAGTGTAAACGATACGCTTGATTGAGAATTTTTGGATGCTCTGTTTTCAACTTGCGATGCATTCTCCAGGTTGCTGCAGTGCCTGAGGATATTGGAACTGCTGGCGCATTGCGGGCTGTGGCACACCATCTCACTGCAAGTGACGTTCTGGTATAGTTTCAGACAATTTAGACGAGTTAATTGGAATTAATAATGGATTCTTTGCCCCAGAGAATTGAATTGTTTGTATAGGTTGTTAGTGGTGACCTTGTTACTGACGTGCCTCCGGGGGTGGTGGCTGCGACTCACAGAAGACATGGTGCAGTTGTGACTGCATTGCTATGTGATACTCCCATTAGTGGAATTTCTGAAACTGGATCGAAGGACAAAGCAAAAAAGCTAGGACAGTACAATATAGTGGGTTTGGATCCCACCAGGCAATTCTTACTACTGATCGCATCAGGTTTTCATGCTGAGCCACTCATGCTTGCATGACTGTATGTTATGTAGTCCTGATTGAACTTCTGCAATTTTTTGCAGGGGCTGAAGTTGAAAAAGATACCCGTGTCCAAAAGAGTATACTTGGAGCTGTTGGTCAGGTATTTGGGAAACTTAAATGGATTTAATGCTCTTGAATGCATATTGATATCCCTCTTTGGTTTTAGCTAGACCAAAATATGATTTTTGTGCATTCTTTTTATTTTCTTCATGAAATATAAAGCACCACAGGATTCAAACCATCTTAAATATCCATTTTCGATGGCATGGTCTCCAAACTTGTCCACATGACTTAATTAACCATTTGATGGCAACCATAACCAAGCACATGATAAGTCCTTCATTTTCGGAGTTTCACAATGAAAAAATGAGTGGAATTCTATCAAATAGAAATGCATTAGGTGAAAATAATGTTGAGGTTGTTTGGATAGGCATAAAAGAGGAGATTTAGGGGTCATCTGCTTCCTAGAATTTTATATTACCGCTGGGAATATGATTATTAGAAATATGATTTTCAAGTCATGTTGATGGGAATATGTGCAATTTTTGTTTTGTTGACAAGGTAATAATGCAGTTAGCATGTGACATTGGTGTGTTTGGTTAGCTAGAAATCTTTCATTACCAATTGACCTTTTACTAAAATTTCTTTATCAAATATGTACTAAATATATGAAAGTTCATAATATTTTGAAATAAATATCAGATTTGTTTGATAATAAATATTTGTTATTATTATACAAACAAAATTTTAATTTTAATATAGTCAATTTTTATTAATATTAACTAAATCAAACTTATGTTAAATAAATGTAAATTTTTCCTCCAACTTCATATTTGGAAAGAAAATTTAAATCCAAATGGTTTTATTTTCATCAAAATATTTACATAAGTGTATTTTCATATAAAAGATATGTATGATTAAATTTACTTATATTTGCCAATTTTCTTATTTTTGAAATTTTTAGAAGTGGATATTTTTAAGATTTTATTAAATTTGAAGCGGATAATGGGAAAAAAATCACATTCAAATCCGGAATATGAGATTACCTCCTATTGAGTTAGTAATAATATTTTTGATAATGTTGGACAAGTTATTGCATTCGGAAATATAATATTCCCATTCTAAATAACTAAACAAGGTAATGTAAAATTATATGGTCCACATTCCGAGGGTAAACTAACACTACCTCCTAATCAAATAACCCGAAAGGTCAGGAAAGTTTATATCTTCCTCTTCTTCCTCGAATGGTGTTCGGATGCGGAGTGAAATATAGGTTGAACTAGGGAAAGATGTTGGAAGAAAAATAATGAATAAGGGTATTTATTTATATATTTAATTATTTTTTGTTCTACAAAGCCTTCGTTAGATATGGTGATATATACTTATCATGGGGAAAGCTTCGGGAAAATGAATTAGCTACATATGATTATTAGTAAAATCCTTGTTAATTGAAATATATATATATAATCTAGTCATATGAAAGTAAACTCTTATTGCTAATAGTGGTACATTTACTTGAGTTCCACCATGTAAATCAAGGATTGTGTAACTCATTTTGTTAATTTTTCTCCTTCGACAAGATAAGAGAATGATCAAATTTTTCTTTCCCTATACTTGTGGAATTAGTCAATCCAAGAGTGAGGCTTAAGTAAAGAAAATTGTTAAATGAAATGGAAATGAGCTTGTTTTGGATCGAACAAATGTGCTGATTAAAACCATGATAAAAAAACAAAGAACTCCTTATACCAAGGAGAGCTATCTAAAACAACAATAACCTAACAACCAAGTGAAGAACCATTCAAACATCAGAATGGTCACCAAGTAAACAACTATTCATACAACAGATCATCATGTGCTGATACACTTTTCTCAAGTTAGTCACTGTGTAACGAGTCTTAACTTGAAATGATGACGTTTGAAGGTCGGTTTAGCAAGAGCTTTGGTGAAAGTATTTGCCAACTGATCAACAGTATGAATGTGTAGGACTTGAACTAATTTTTGTCGAACTTGATGACGGTTATAATGAAAATCAATGGCAATGTTCTTCATTCAATTGTGAAACACTGGATTCTTGCATAGATAGGTAACACCAGCATTGTATATATGGTTAGGGTCTTTGCAATTGGGAGACCTAGCTCAAGCAGAAGATTCTTCATGCATGTAGTTTCATTAAGAGCACTTGTAACAACATGGTACTCTGCTTCAGTAGAAGAATGAGCTATGGCAGTTTGTTTTTAGATGACCAACTAATAGGATTAAGGCCAAGGAAGAGTAGATAGCTGGGAGTAGAAACACCGATTTAATCAACATCAGAATAAAAGGAGAGATTAAAATAAGAGTGTTGGAGTAGATGCAAGCTATAGTGAGCCGTCATTTTAAGGTATCGAAGTACTTGCTTGAGAGTTGTCCAGTGGACTGTAGAGGATGCATGCATAAATTGGGTTAGTTTATTGACAGAGTAGTAGATGTTGGGTCTAGTGAAAGACAAATACTGAAGTTTGCTGACAAGTGTGTGATATTGGGCAGCATCTGTTGGTGGTATACCATCTGTTACCAAGAAAAGTGGCAAAATCATAGGAGTCTGAACATCATAACAGTTAAGCATATTTTCATCATGGAGAATCTCATTGATATAATGGGATTGAGACAAGATGAGACAATCTAGGCGTCATAAGACTTCAACACTAAGAAAGCGAGTGCGAGTGCCAAGATCTTTGATGGAGAACCGAAGAGCAAGCGAACAGATAATTTTATTAACCATTGCGAGACTGTTGCTAGCAATGATGATAGAGGAGTGAGCTATTAAATTTGGATTTTAGAAAACCAATGAGAAGAGATGAGTTGTGAGCTCAATACACTTGGCACGAGGAGCCTGTCTAAGGCCATATGTTGCTTTGCGCAAACGGCAAATATGCGAAGAAAAGGCATCATTGTCATACCCGGGAGGTTAAGACTTGTGTGTCTCTTCATCAAGATGGCTTTGAAGAGAAGCGTTATTGATGTTGAATTGTTGTAGTACTCAGTTGTGGTGGACCGCAAGTGAGAGCACAATACAAATGGTCATCCGCTTAACTAGCGGGCTAAATGTAGAATGAAAATCAACACCGTTTTGTTCAGTGAAGTCCTCGGCAACCAGTCGAGCTTTGTATTGGTTTAAGGACCTGTTGGTCTTTCTCTTAATCCTGAACAATCGCTTTCAAGCAATGACATTTTTATGAGGATCACGTGGCACCAACTCCCATGTTTGGTTTTTCGGCAAAGCATCAATCACAGCTTTCATGGTTTCTTGTCACTCAGTGTACTGATTAGCTTGTTTGAAGGTTTGGGGGATGAAAGAGTCAACATGGGCTAAATAGTCAAAGATTTGCTGAGGTTTGTCAATATTATTTTGAGATTGGATAACAACATGATTGGGAGGGGCACAAGTGGTGGTGTCTTATGGAGTATGAGCTTTGGGAAGAGGATAAGATGGATCGACTACAAGAGAAGGCAAGTTGGGGTTTGTAGGAATGGGAGATGGTGTTGGGCAAGAGGGCCGACAAAGGAGACAAAGAGTGGACGTGTAGAAGGAGATGATGTTTGATGGTTTTTTTGGTGGAGATCGCAGTTGGTTGGATGGGTGAAAAGGGCTGTATAGGAGCAGGAAGAGGCAGGGGTTAAGGATGGTTTAGGATTATAAGAGAGGAGGGTGAGGTGCACAAAATATCCACATAAGATGGAGGGGCTGGTGTTGATTCTTGTTGGTGCGTTGCTGGAGCAAGGAATTGTGTGAGGAATCGAGTGGGAAGGGTTGATGGAGAGGGCGATCAGTGGTGAAGAAGGGAATGGGAAGGGTTAATTCAGGTATTTGTTGATTAGAAGAGTGGTGAGGTGGCGTGGGTGTTGGTGTGAGGTTATCCCATGCTAAAAGTTTAAACTTCTGTTTGACAAAGTGCACGTCACGAGATAAATAAATTTTATTGTTTAATGGGTCAAAGCATTAATGACAATGATGAATTAAGGAAAAACTCAAATAAACTCAAAGTGTTGACCTGGGCTTAAGTTTGTTCTTTGAATGTGGCTTAAGCCATGGGTAACACAAACAACCAAAAGTTTTAAAAGAGCGATAATCGGGTTTTTGTGGAAACAACTTTTCAAAAGTAGAAGAATAATTTAAAAGGGTGGTTGGTAGGCAATTTATTAGATAAACTGTGTGATGATAGACGAAGGACCAAAAAACTGATGGAAGGGATGTGTCATGGAATAGAGTTTGTGCAGTTTTGATAATGTTGGTGGTGACGTTGAGCAAGTGTAGACCTTTGAGGTGTGTATGAAGGAGTTAACAGATGTTCGATACCATTAGAATGCAGATATGAATCAAGACTTACATTCTCCATCACCATTTGTGTAAAAGGAGAAGATTTTGGCTATAAAGTATTTTTCCACTAAAAGATGACATTTTTGAAAAACTCCTTGAAGTTCACTTTTATTTTTTAAAATATATAACCAAATGTATTTCGTGTATTGATTGACAAAGATGCAATAATATAATTTGTTATCTATTGAAAGAATGGGAGATGGTCCAATGAATTACTAATAATCGTTTGAAGTGGTTTAGAACTTGGCAGAGGAAATCGTGCAAAAGGTTGCCGATGTGCTTTATTTGATAAACATGAATTGCAAAGATGAACATTGTCTCGTGGTGAACAGGAAGAGAAATTTTTTTTAAAATTATTTTCAAAACCTTAGCATGGGGATGCCCAAAAAGACTATGCCAAGTGGCAATGGGAACATTCAGGGAGGCCAGTTCTTGTGTGGAGATCATGGGGAAGAAAAGAGATCAGGCCACTTATGTAGTCCATTACTCCAGCCACACACCAATGGTATTTGCGTTCGTAGACTCTTAAGAAGAAAATAAAAAGGAAAGAATGCAATAGAAGTTGATTTATCTCAACAAAATTTTGAAACGGAAATTAGGTTTTGTTTAATGGTAGGAGCACATAGAGTATGAGATAGTTTGAAAGCATTGTTTGATGCATGCAGGTGAGTGGAACCAGCGTGAGTATTGGAATTTTGTTACAATCACCCATGATGACTTCCTTCATGCCGTTGTACTCACACAAGCTGTGTGGCTAAGTGGTTATATAATGCAATGCATTGGAGTCAACGATCCACGGATTGTCAGTTTCTGAAAGCTGGTGACGCAGTTTGCTTTGGTCTCAAAGTGATTATGCTACAGAGCGTGTTAGACTGTCACAACATGACCAAGCTTGTTGGATAATTGGCACTGGACAACATTAAGGGGTTGGAGTGTTGGGACTGTCACTGAGGTTGATTGTAGTTGTTGAATTGCCAAGGTTGGTTATTGCCTTTCCAGGATGGTTTTTACCATTGGTGTTGTGGGGCAATGATTGCTACAATAGTTGTGAGGTGAAGTAGTCGTCTTTTTGGCAATGGTAGTAGTGATTGGGGAGGGCGTCCGTTGTCTTTTATGTTGAAGGAAAATTTCATGGTCAAGGAGTTTCTCGAAGAGCTCTTCGTATGTGATCAGGATGCCATGGTTGCGAATTGCAGCTGAGACTTCTTAGTAATTTGGTTCTAAACCGCTAAGAATCTTGACAATGAGTTCTTTTGTGGCCATGGGTGACCCAGGGGGAGCCAGCTCATCTAAATTTGTCTTGATTTAGTAGAGATATTCGGCGATAGTCTTATTGTCTATGGTAACTCAGTTAAGCTGATCCCATAAGCTATAGATACGGGTGTGATTTTTATTGGCATATGATGCGTGTAAAAGTGAGCAAGCTGTGTAAGTGTCGGAGGCATTGATAAATGTTGATGCTATGGAGGTGTCAACGGATGCCATCATTGCTTGTTGGATTAAATGATCTTGATGGATACAAAGCTGTTATGATGGGTTGTTTTCTTCAGTATTATTTCTAATTTAGGTTTTGGTTAGGATGGGTTTGCTGCCATCCAGGTGGCTGTATAGGTCATAGCCTTCATGTAGCATGGTGAATTGAGCCTTCCAAGTTGTGAAATTGGAATTGCCGTGAAGTTTGATCGGCAATTGGGAAGCTGGATTAAATTGGATGATTTGATTATTTGTGATAATAAGGACGGAGGAGTTGGCATTGACAATTGCGGCTGAATTTGAGGCCATTTGTTTGATATGTCGAGGCTAAAAAAAATTGAATAGGATATGTCTCGTTAGAGAAATTGAGCTCTGATACCATAAAGAAGATTGTAAAATGAACTGGAAATGAGCTTGTTTTGGATTGTACAAATGTGCTGATTAAATACATGATGGGAAAAACAAAAACTTCTTAAACCAAGGAGACTTGTCTAAAACAGCAACAACCTAACAACCAAGTGAAGAATTATTCAAACATCAAAATGGTCACCAAGTGAACAACTATTCAAACAGCAGAAATGTCATGTGCTAATATCAAGTGCCTTTAAGGATCAGGGCCCTTCTCTAAAACTTGGTAAATATTGCCCTTTGCGATTTGAAAATATTTGATTGAGGGCTCTGTGATGGCCAGCTAAGAAGAAGTATGCAAATGGGCAAGTCTAGACTTTTGAAGGTCTGTACAAATTGTAGTGAAGGGGCTTTATATGTCTAGAGGAAATGCCAAAGTATGCTGTAATGCTTATGCAATAAGTTGAATTAATGGATGGTTTGTATGGTATTTCTATAATCTTCATCAAGTTTCTTCTCACAGTTATCAGGTACCTGAGATTGCAAATTCAGGAGTTCCAATCTAAGTCATGTCTTTTGATATCCACAAGATTGTTGCAACACTACACCTTGTTCTTTACTTTAGATTGATGTGTGGTTGGAGCGGATGTGGCTAAATGGTGCTGCAGAATTGTATTCTTTACTAATTACATTTGTTTTCTTGTGCAGGCTTTTGTTTATCATATATGTGTGCAGTGTCTACAGGCTGCACTATAATTTTTAGGATTAAAGCCACTAGAAGCCGCTAAAGTTCTGGCCGTTGTTTGTTTAGCCATTAAATAATAATAGAAAATGTTCATTTACCCTTGAACCCTTATGTCCAATGTGGTGCTGCCATAACAAGATATGTGATACATTTGCATAAGTCCATATTGGACGAATGGGTCTAAACAAACAAATTCCAATAGTTCAGGGGCCAAGATGATTTTGGTTTTTTGATATTTCTATGTTAGGTGCCAAAACAATAAATGATTCAAAATTTAGGGGCCAATAGTGGCTTTGACTCTTATTTTTACCTTTTCAATTTATTTTATCCATATATTTGTTTCATTTTTTTTATCAGATGGAGATTCGGGCTGATTTAATGGATGCTCATATGTATGCACTAAAGAGGTTGGTGGCCATTGCTGTTGTTTGAATCTCCTTTCTATATGTCTGTAACTATGCCAAGGATTTTCTAATTCAGAAAATGCTTTATTTAATTTGGTAAGTCTTGTTTACCAGGAGGGTTCTGCAGGAAGTTTTGGATCAGAAGGATTCATTTCATAGCATTAGGCAGGATGTCTTGCCTTATCTTGTCAGGAGTCAGTTGGTATGTAAAATGTTCTCATAGACATGCTTGCATTGTCACTCTTGCTATGTTAAAATTTATCACCACTATGAATGCCAGAGGTCAGAAGTAGCAAAAAGTGAAGAAGGTTGGAACAACACGATTACTTCTAAAACTAACCTAATTTGGCTCTCTCAACACCGTGAAATCGCCCCATCTGCTTTTTGCAATGGCCATGAATTGGATGCTAATGGTTTTCTATCTGCTCAAAGTACTCATAAATGCTGTGCCTATATTGCTGGGAAGAACAAATATTGTGTGCGTCTAAACTCTATTCAAGCCTTCATTGACATCAATCGTGATGTAAGCATTTTACAAATGTATATATTTTATTCTTTTGTTCTGTTGAATATTGATCTTTTGAGCAAAGACTAGCGCATTTTTAGGTTGTTGGGGAGGCTAGTCACCTTTCTGGTTATTCTTTCTCTGCACAAAACAATGTTGTGCATCCATCAGCAGAACTCGGGTCAAAAACAACTGTGAGTCAACTGTTGCAATTGAGTCAATTTGTTCATGAATTGCGTGTTTCTATTTTATCAAAAATGGATGACATCTTTTTCTCAACTAAAATTTAGAATAAATCAATGTTACCTATTTTTTATATATGATGGCTTTTATTGTAACATATTAAGCTGGTATGCTAAATGGCATACTCAAATTTGGGTTCAATTTTTATTGAAAGTATTTGCTATTCTATTTTTCTTGCTGCATCTATAGTTAGCATTTGTTGTGGCCACATGTTGGATATCAGGTTATTTTTTACAAATTAATTTCAAACCTTTTTTTTTTTCATGCAATGCGTTTTTCTTGTTTATGTGCCTAGTCATTTATTTATTTATTGGGATGATCTTTTAGGTTGGGCCACAATGCATGCTTGCTGAAGGTTCAAAATTAGGTGACAAATGTAGTGTCAAACGGTCTGTCATTGGTCGCCACTGCAGAATTGGTTCAAATGTAAAGGTAATTCTTCTTTAATTTGCAAAGAAACCTCTATCGATCAAAATTACTTATTTATTCATGTTGTGATCTTCCAACCACTGACCTTGATTAGTTTATCCCTGTCTGTGATATTTCCAATGTGTATGCGTATGCTGAGAAACTTTTGTCTTTTTTCCTTTCTTTGGTTTAATTGCTTTTGTATCGGAACCTACAGATTGTAAATTCTGTTGTGATGAATCATGTCACAATTGAAGATGGTTGTCTGGTACAAGGTTCCATCATTTGCAATAATGTCCACCTTCAAGAGCGTTGTGTGCTAAAGGATTGTCAGGTACTTTCTCTTCTATAAAAAAATGATTTGCCAATTAAATGTCAGTAAACATTGATGTATCTTGTGTAAGTCTTCAACAGACTAATTACAATTCAAATTATAGAAGAAAAGGATTAAAGCCATTAGCACTTTAAGGGGGGTCCAAAAATGAACATTTCCAGAGGCCAAACCAAACAATGTCCACTAATACCTTCTATACCTATTCCGATTCGTCTTGCGGTTGGTTGCTTCTCTGAATTCACCTGTCACACTCCTCTGTCCAATTAATTAATTCCTGTCTGTTGGAAAATAATGTGCTTTTATATTCTTGAACATCACTAATGAATGTTTCCTGCTCACCCTTCCGTTTGTTGTTTTCATTAATTACTCAATTCTTATACAAAGTTGCATCTCTTACAAGAAGCATGCAGCTCTTATATCATCAAGTATAGTAGGAATCGTTATGAGGCCTAATATGAAGTACGTGAATTGTGAAAACATCTAATGGAATGCCCTTTTTTTCTTTTCTAAATCAAGCTTCCAAAGTAAAATTAGATAAAGGATCTGACACTGAATACTACTTGAACAAAGACCTTGATGCCACGAGTTATCTACAGAAATAATCCTTTTCTTTGCATTGTGGACTTCCCCTGAAGTTTTATTTGTCTAATCATTGTTTTCTGCCTATGGAAGTATGATACAGTCCTACATCAATTCGCAATGATTTGTAAATAAAAGACTGATCTTCCTCCGGTGCCCAACTTCAACTGTACATTTAAGAAACCAACCTTGAATTTGCCTAAACTATGAGCCCTCAGAATTTGCTAGAGCAAATAAGCTCTTATTTTTCCTACATCCGGTACATCTGTTCGAAATAGTGTCTTTTATTGCTTTAATTTCATCTTGATCAGCACAATTGGTTATATTCAGTTCCATTATACAGGCTGTACCTCAATGAAATATCCTGCTCTAATTCCAAATCATAATTCTTATCCTTATCCAACCAAACATTGAACATGAGGTTTACTAGAAGATTTTAAGCATGAGGAGAATGAAGAAGCTTTGAGGGTTTGCTTTGATTTAGAATAGAGAAGAGTAAAAGGGAGGAAAACAATGGAAACAAGGGGCAGAAAAGAAATTGATGCATTTTTCTTTCATTTGTTTATCAATTTCATCTTTTAAAACAAGAAATTGATTTTCCTTGTTTTTTTCCCTCTGTTTTCCTTAGTCCTCTATTCAGACACATCTTTGTGTTTGTTTCGACGTAAAAAATATAGGCAAGAGAAAGAAAAGGAATTGAGAAAGTTCGAGCTTTCTCATCCTTTCTCTCTATCATTTTTCTTTATTTTATTTTATTTTGTTCTTTTCTTTGTCCTCTATTTCTCTCCTATCCGAAATACCAAAGAATGATGTGCAGTTGGACTTTATTAGGTTGTGTATGATATTCGCATGGGAACTGCATTATGTGCTTCTGCCACCACTATCCAAACTTTGTTTATATTGTATTGTGGCTCACCCCTTAGTTGATAATTGACATAATTCATTTCTCCTGGCTCTAGAGCCAAGATTATTTTGTAAATTCTGCTAATACTTTATTTCTTATTAGAACTGCTTTCATGTTTCTATGTACATGTACTTCTACTGCCAGGTTGGAGCAGGCTATGTTGTCACACCCGGTAGTGAGCACAAGTCGGAATCTCTTGCAAAAAGATAAAAATAAAAATAAAAAATAAAAAAGGGTTACATCCTTGCGAGTTAGGCTGTTTGAAATATTTATTTTCCTCTAATATAAAGTAGAATTCAAGCTCAGTGCATGTATTATGATCCTCAATCTGGCGTTGGATGTGCCTATTTAATAACAGAACCCTTGTTCTGTAGTCATGTGATAAGAGCCAGAGATTTTGTTCCTCCAATCATATTTACCTGTGTGGTGTTTCTACTTGTGATCGCCTCCCCTGAAGGGTGCTTTTATTACTCTTTGTGGAGGGATAATTAGTCTTCGTCATTTTACTAAATTAAACATTTGTTTTTTTTTTTTTCCGCTCCTTGCATTGAATTTTTGTTGTTGTATAAGCATTTGAGAAATTGGTTAATGTCTGCTTTGTGATCATATCAATGAGCGAAACCATGATGCCCATTCCCATTATAAAAAAGCTCAGTGGTTAATTGTAGGCTCCCATTTGTTTTTTTTTTTTTTTTTTAATTTGGGGTCATTAAATTTTTTTTTGAAATTCAAATAACGTTGCAACAGTTATATTGCAATGGCTCTTTTAATTTTTAAAATTTTTTAATTTTTTAATTTTTATTTATCTCTAGAAGTATACTTACATTCAATTCACAAAACACTTGTATTCTTCTCCACTTCATCTTTAAATTTTGAAGTTTAATGAGTCGATTAAAGGTTTTATTTTATAGTATAACTAGTGTGGAAGATAGTTTAATGGGTTGATGAGGTGGTATGAATATCAAACTGTAAGATAATTGTTGGCTTGAGAAACATTAATATGTACTTTTGTTTGTTTTAGTATGTTTTGTTATGTTGTTGTGGCCAAGTTTTATTGTTTCTCATAAGATGCATTTTTTATTATGTTTTATTACTATTATGTTGTTGTTGTGTTTCATAAGTTATATTTGTCATGAGTTTGTTATGATTTTGTTATGTATTCATGTTGTTATGAAATAGGAAAACAAAATATCAAACAACAATATTTTTGGTGTGTGTCTATATATATATATATATGACATCATCCGGTCCGACCAAGATGGGTCATCCGGTTAGACCGATTGACCCACGACCCGAATATTAGACCGGTTCACTCTCCGGTCCGATTTTAAAAACATTGGTATAATGATTAAAGTTGCCCTAATCACCGGAGGTGGGTTTTATAGTA
The DNA here is from genome assembly GCA_902712375.1 of Dioscorea dumetorum. Lineage (NCBI taxonomy): Eukaryota > Viridiplantae > Streptophyta > Magnoliopsida > Dioscoreales > Dioscoreaceae > Dioscorea > Dioscorea dumetorum. Next base: position 2,173,718 of record CACTHL010000847.1, read on the forward strand.
AATAAAATGGTTCTAGCACTATCTTAGGAGAAGTTTTTGAGGCTTTTTTTTAAAACTTATAAAATATAGTTTTAACCAGTATTGACTAGGATGATTTTTATTTAATATTTATACATCTTAATATGGTTGTTTGAAACTGGTTCAAAAAGTAACGTGTAATTTTTCATCCACATTGTAGCTTGTTTTCTAAAACCGCTCTTCTTACCCGTCTCTGAAAGTATAATTCGGTGTACTGCAGGACGATTTTCACAATTTTAAAAAAAATTAGGGTCATGCTAGGAAAAATCTAATCCATGGAAGAGAGAAGGTGGTCGGAAATTGTGGTTATTTATGTTAAATAAATTCTTTTTTTATTGGGGGTGTGTTTGCTTTTTTGTTTGTTTGTCTTCTAACTTCTTTATATGGTTCTGAATATTCTTTTATAAACGTTTGAATGAATGAATGAATGAGTGAATAACTTTGACATAAGAGACGTCCCCAGTCTTTCCTTATTGTAAATAGATATATTATATGAAAGCTGTTTTGAAAATTTGCATGGAAAGGCCATTTTGTTGATTTTTAAAAGTTTAATGAAAGAACTAACTGGTTTTTAAAATATGGGTAGAAAGAATTTTGTGTTCACTAGTGGCAATTTAAAAAAATCTAAATTTCAAGAGTTTGTTTTTAATTTTTTTCTATTGCATTTGGATTTACATTCTATACAAGATTAAGTTAAACTTTAAATTTTAGAAAATACAATATACTAACCATTTCACTAACATATTCTATATTAGAAATATTGTTAGTTTTTTTACAATACTCAAGATTTTTCAATATTAATGAAGACGAAATGTAACTCGGGTAACTATAGAATTATTTTTAAACTATTTTTTCATATAAATAAATAAGGGGTTGTTTGGTGTGATGTAAGTAGGTGTGATGTAAAATGTTTTACATGTGAAACTTGTTTTTTGGTGTTTGGTTTGTTGTAAAAGTTACTTTTATCAATGAAAAGTTTTACATTAGATCCTCATTTTACAGTATTTTAACTCACAGTAACTTTTGTTGTGAGTTAAAATGCTGTAAAACATTAGTTAATCTCACTTTCTTCACCTATGGGGTTAGTTATCCACTTTGCGTGGGAATGTTAACCTTTTCACGAACAATCGGTCACTGTAAAGCATTTTATTAGTAATTACTAAAATTTTATTAGATATTTATTTAAAACTTATCACGTATGCGTGGTTAGTTATCCACTTTGCGTGGAAAAGTTAACATATTCAACAATCGGCTATTGTAAAGCATTTTATTATTAATCACTAAAATTTAATTAGATATTTATTCAAATCTTAGCACGTCTGCGTGGTTTGTAATAAATAATATATTTAAGTTAATTTCTGTGACAAGTATGAATTAATTAGTACTAAAAGCTAATAGAGGTAATTTCACCACACCATTTACATGGTGGCTATATCTCTTACACTACATCAAACCAAACATATAAAAAGTAAATACAATATTTTCACTTACATCAAACCAAACAACAATGATGTAGGTTGAAATACATCATTTTCACTTACACTGTAAGTTCATTCACATGTAATTTGACTTATTGTCAATCAAATATCCCTTAAATTGATTTCTATATATAACGTGCTCCGACCATAACATGCACAAAATAAATAGAATATGCGTTGGCTCGCTTCTACAATGGAATATTGATTGTCATTTCTTCTCCATTTTTTTCTTTACATATTGTCTATTTTTATTGTATTTCTGTTTTAATACATTTGTGGTTTATCTACCGGTGGGTGGAAGAAAATTCACAAACTCAAATTCATTAGAGAAGATTGAAAGAAGCCCACCACATACAAACGCTTCGCTCTCTTTCATAAAACAATTAATGCACCGACTACAATCTGATACCAAGCTCAGGCTGCAGAACATACATGTTCTCCTTTCATTATTTTTTTTTTAAAAAAAAATATCCAAAGTGGTCAAATACATGGATATATGCATGGCATTCATTTTCAACAATACAACCCCTTCTCTCTTTCTCTAAGAAGGGTAGGCAACCCACCCTTCATCCTAATAGTGACCCAAAGAACCTTCTCAGGATGCTTCTCTTTATCCACGAAAACCTCAATCCTAAACCTCTCAATCAAACATGCAGCCACAGACTTCATCTGAATATAAGCCATCTCCTTCCCCAAACACATTCTTGGCCCTGCATGAAACACCGGAAACTTAAACGGATTCTCCGGCTTAAAAACTCCATCCTCCAACCACCTCTCCGGCCTATACTCCATGCAATCCTCTCCCCAAACATCCTTCAATCTGCCCACACTATAAGCACAATAAGTCACAAACCAACCTTTTCCCACAAACGTTCCATCCGGCAGTACATCGTCTTCTAAACATGTCTGTGTGTCAAATGGCACCGGAGGATATAATCTCATGGACTCTGATATAGCTGCATGGAGATAGTGCATCTCACGTAGCTCATCAAAGTTGAAGGTATTGTAATTATCACAGCATGAATTGCTGTGTGATCTTATCTTACTTAGCTCTTTCAGTATCTTTTCTTCGACATCCGGTCTGGTCGACAATATCCAAAAGAACCATGTCAAGGCTGATGATGTTGTCTCTAGCCCTGCGAGGATGAAGCTTACCACTATGTCTCTCAAGTACTGGTCACTATTACCTTTGTTCGAAGCGAAGCGTGACAAAAGATCATCGTCTTCTTGTTTACTTTCTCTTCGAGATCTGATGATGTTCATGGCGAAGTTGTTGATGATTTTGATAGATTCTTTGAGCCTTTTCTCAGAGCCAAGATTCAGCAACTTCTTGATTTTCCAAGTAAATGGGAATAAAGTACTGTCGAACCTTTCCACTGCAATGTGAGAAGCATCACCAAAGGCGCGAACCAGTTGTGACGTGGAAGTGTTATCAGTTAGGCAACAAGGGTCTTCGCCGAAGGCCACATTGCAGATGTTGTCGAAAGATAAGCGTTCGAACACATCTTGCAGATCAAAGACTTCACCGGAGTTGCATTTCTTGGTAGCCAAGGGAAGTAATCTGTCAACAATTTCTTGTTTGACTGTTGTGATGATGAAGTTCCTGAGAGACTTTTTGTTGAACTCATAGCTGGCAGCCTTGCGTTGCCAGTTCCAGTGATCACCGTCGGAGTTGAAGATGCCATGGCCGAGGAAGTCCTCAAGAAGAGTGATGTGCTGCTGGCCTTTAGGGTAGTTGGAGAAGTTGGACTTGATGATGTGCTCAATGCTTGTAGGGTTGGAGGTAATAAAGGTGTTGGATTCGAAGGGGACGTTGAAGACTATGGAGTGGGTGGAGGACTCGGAGAGGAGGGTGGAGATCCATTCAAGAGATTCATGGCGATGTGTGAGGATATGAGGAATGTGGCCTAGGAAAGGGTAGGGTTTGAAGTGAGTTTTAGGGTTTGGTGATATTTTCTTGTAGGTTGTTTGGAAGTAGAGGATGATGAAGAGGAGGAGGAGGAGTGGGAAAGAGATGATGAAGAGTTCCATGGCTGCTGCTTTTTTGTTTCTTTGGTTTGGTTTGGTTTGAGTGGAGATAAGGCTTGGCTATATATATCTCACACAAGATACTGTACACATGTGGCCCAGCTAGAATAGATAAATACTTTACGAATTTATTTAAGTGGGGGCTGTTGAACGTTCGAGAGTGGCGTTCTTTGTATACGATGGAGGTAGGATTCCACAACTTAACTTTCCAAGCATCTTCTTTAAATGCACATTATTTTGTTAGTCAAAAGAGGCCGCTAATCAACCAAAACAATATAGAAATAAAAAAGAAAAATGTGAAGAGATCAAGTGGTAAATAGATTAGGTGAAATTGATTATGACTTAATTGTCTCTCTCTCTCTCTCTCTTTTATAAGTGAAAATGAGAGATGAAGGGGCTTTTGCACTCACAAAGCTGTACTAGGCCAAGTCACTCTAGATCAAGCATAAAGAGAAAAAGACTGCGAAAGAGATATGGGATCACCTCACAAAGCTATATGAGACCAAGTCACTCCACAACAAAATTTTTCCTTAAAAGGAAGCTCTACACTTTGCTTATGACGGAATTCACTTCAGTAACAGAGCACTTGAACACATTGAATTCTTTTTTTTTCCCAACTCACTTCACTGAGGCACAAAATAGAGTCAAGTGAATGTGCTGAACTTTTACTCCAAAATTTACCAGATTCATATGATCAATTCATCATCAATCTAACAAATAACGTGAAGCGGTCTTCAAAAGATAGAACAATCTAGGAGAAAGAGGTGAGGAACAGAGAGGGAGCTAGAGGAGAAGAAGAAGATAGAAAGAAAGGATAAAGAGGAATCTCATGCCCTCATTTATTGCATTCTCTAATACATATATCTGTTACCTTGTAACAAACGCCTGACAGAGATGCTGTCCACTAACTATGAAACGCTCACAAATTCTAAAAGAGACGCTGACAAACATAAAAGGTTCCCACATGTAATAATAACATGCGCCACTACTCTGTGCTTAATTAATGCATAATGAAATCCTTAAACCTCGTAACAGCTGTCGCGATTCTACCGGTTCTTTTGCTCTTTTCTTTGTGCTTGTCGTTGACCTGGTCTTGCTTGGTCTCCTCCTTAGCTTTGGTATTATGCTCAGCCGCTACATTACTCTCCGTTGCGAAACGCACCTTGTCCTCAAGGTGAAAAGTGGGGTAATCTCTTTGTAAATCTTCTTCGAACTCCCAAGTGGCGTCCGCTGCTGACTGAGTCTCCCATTGAACAAGAAATTGTCGCCGAGAACGATCGCCCTTGAGAACCTCTCGAGAACGGAGCAGAGCTAGTGGTTGAAGTGCTGGTTGCTCATGAGTAAAATTCTGAGGCAGTGGTAAGTTGTGAATAGAGGGATCACCGTGGCATCGTTTGAGTTTGGAGACATGAAAGACATCATGAATTTTGGCATCAGGTGGAAGTGCGAGCTTGTAAGCAACTGGACCTATCTTGGCAATGATCTGGAAGGGACCAAAAAAACGTCTGGAAAGCTTGTGGGTGCGTTGCTTGAGGAGCGATATCTGCTGATATGGTTGAAGTTTCAAAAACACCCAGTCATGGACTTCAAAGTTAACATCAATCCGGTTGAGGTTGGCATTGGTTCGCATGCGATTTTGGGCGCGTGCGATATTCATTTTGAGAGTGTGGAGAAGCTGAGTGCGCTCTGAAAGAAGGAGATCAACATCTGAGTTGGACGATTGGCCAGCAATATAATCAAGTAAGGTTGGAGGGGATCGTCCAAATACTGCCTCATAAGGAGTCATCCGAATGGATGAATGATAGGAAGTGTTATAATGCCATTCCGCCCAGTGAAGAAATCGAGCCCATTGTCGTGGACGATCAGCTGAGAAGCAACGAAGGTAGTCCTCCAAATAACGATTCAGAATCTCTGTCTGGCCATCAGATTGCGGATGGTGAGCACTACTCATGGATAATTGAGTGTCTTGCAATATGAAGAGGTCATGCCAGAACTGGCTCATAAAAATGGGGTCTCTATCTGAGACAATGTTTGTGGGAATGCCATGGAGACGCACTATATCCTTTGCAAAGGTTTCAGCAACCATATTAGCAGTGAAAGCAGCTGAAAGAGCTGAGAAGTGTGCTTGTTTAGATAGTCTATCCACCACTACTAAGATGACAGATTTCCCTGCAGAAATAGGCAGATGTGTAATGAAGTCAAGGGACACAGAGTCCCAAATTTTGTCTGGCATAGAGAGAGGTTGGAGTAGGCCTTGAGTTGCATGATTGAATGGCTTGACAGTTTGACAAATCTCGCATTTGTTGACAAAGTCTCGGCCCGATTGTTTGAGTAGGGCCAATAAAAATTAGTGGCAATACGATGAAGAGTACGATTGATACTGCATGGCCCCCACGGGGTGTTGTGGAATTCGAGATTATTAAGTGCTTGTAATGCTGAGGTGGTTGGCACTAGAATTTTCCCTTTGTATAGTAGAACCTTATCGCGAATAGAGTAGTCCGGATGATCGAGAGGACGTGCTTGCACGGCTTTGAGTAAGGTAGCTGAACTATCATCATCATTATAAAATTGTTTCGAGCTTGCCGGATAGTTGGGAGTGGCTTGGATGTAGCCAAAGAAAAACAGGACAATGGAGGCTCGGGGGCTAGCCTTGATAGTGCATCGCGGGGACGATTTTGTATACCCGGGCCGATAGAGGATATCAAATTCATAACCCGAAGCTTCGAAAGCCATTTTCTGCTGCTCGGGAGTCTCGTATGGTTTGGTGAAGCAATGACCGGAGGCTTTGATGGTCTGTATGGACGATAAAACGATGTCCTAACAAGTATTGGCGCCATTTTTTAATGGATTCTGTGATTGCAAACATCTCACGAGCATATGCAGAGGCTTGTTGTAATCTTGGTGTCAGTTGCTTACTGAAATAAGCAATTGGATGATGTTGTTGTAGCAGAACGGCTCCTATCCCTGTTGATGATGCATCAGTTTGGATCTCAAATGTGGAATTAAAATCAGGGAGTTGTAATACTGGTGTTTTGGTGAGGGCCTCCTGAAGACGTTCAAAGGCTGCAGTGGCTGTGGGCGTCCAAATAAATGTATCTTTACGGAGGAGCTCTGTTAATGGGGCGGCCATGGCAGCATATTGAGATACAAAGCGTCGATAATATCCGGTTAACCCAAGGAAACCACGAAGGTTTTTCACTGTCTGAGGTAATGGCCATTGCTTGATGGCTTGAATTTTGTCCGGGTCCACAGCAACTCATGTCCCTGAAATTCTGTGACCGAGATAGTTTATCGTAGAGCATCCAAATTCACACTTACTGAGCTTAGCAAATAGTTTATGAATTTGAAAAAGTCTGAACACTGTGGTTAAATGCTCCAAATGAGTCTCCCATGATGGGCTGTAGACGAGTACATCGTCAAAGAAAACCAAGGTGAAGCGGCGCAACACCGGCCGGAAGATCGAATTCATTAAGGCCTGAAAGGTTGATGGAGCATTTGAGAGGCCGAACGGCATTACGAGGAATTCGTAATGGCCGTCATGCGTACGAAACGCAGTTTTCTCAATGTCCGGAGGATGGATGCGGACTTGATGATAGCCAGAGCGGAGGTCTAGCTTGGAGAAAACACAGGCGCCGGCCAGCTCATCAAGCAACTCTTCCACTGTTGGGATAGGAAAGCGATCTTTAATAGTAATGGTGTTCAAAGCTCGGTAATCGACACAGAACCTCCATGATCCGTCCTTCTTCCGGACGAGAATAACCGGTGAGGAGAATGGGCTGTGGCTCGGCCGGATAATACCCTCCTGTAACATCTCTCCCACGAGACGTTCTATTTCAGCTTTTTGGAAATGCGGGTAGCGATAAGGGCGAACATTCACAGGTGCTGCTTGTGGAAGTAAGGGAATACGATGGTCCATTGCGTGAACTGGAGGAAGACCGGACGGTGGAGAGAAAATAGGATGATAAGTCCGAAGGAGAGTATTGAATTTTTCAATGAAGAAAGATGGAGCATTAGGTCCCAGCTTAGGTGTCACCCATGCTTGAGAGCCTTGTTGCACATGATCCACTGAAATAGAAAAGTGGAAGTATTGACTGGTTGCACCCGCTTGAAGTTGGGGTTTAAGTGAAGAAGCAGAAATATCTGCAGGTTGGGTTGAGTGCATGCCATCTAAATGGACTTTCACACCTTGGAATTCAAATTCCATCCATAAGTTTTTATAATCAAAGATAATATGACCCAGGCTAGATAACCAGTGTACTCCAAGTACAATATCAGCGCCAAAGACTGGTAGGATGAGAAGATCAACTGGGAAAATACTTTCACCAAGTTGCAAAGGAACGGCTAAACATTCACCGCTACATTGCAGTACTTCCCCGTTGCCAATGGTAACACGAAGATGTGCAGAAGGTTGAATGGGAAGACTCAAATGTGATGCCCATCGTGATTGAATAAAATTATTTGTGGAGCCCGTATCAATCAAGACAACTACATCACGGCCAAAGACCTTGCCGAGAATTTTCAATGTAGATGGAACTGTTAAGCCATTCAAGGCATGATATGAAATGCAAGGGGTGTTGTCGTCACTGATATGGGCATCGGCAGCGGAAGAAGTAGGGTCCGGTATTGGGGGATCAGGGTCATCGGTGTCAAACACCTATGCTTCATCATCATCAACCAATAGGCAAAGGTATTGAGATGGAGTGCATTTATGCCCTCGATGAAATTTTGAATCACAGTTATAACAAAGGCCACGTTCACGACGTGCTGCCATTTCCGCGCTCGTGAGACGTTTAATGGGAAATGGAGGTTGTGAAGTGTTGGTCAGTTGTGGTTTGGTTATGTTTGTCTGGTTGGGAGGTGGAGGAAGAGCTAGAATGGGGTTATGGAAGGCTTGACGAGGAATTGGTGGTCGGTTGAAGGTAGAGTGGGTTCGAGCATCGTTGCATTTATCTTCAATAAGTTTTGCCATGCCCACAGCTTCATGGAGGTCAGTAGGTTTTAACAGGAAGAGCTCCCGTTGAATATCGGTTCGAAGGCCGGATAAAAACAGTTTAAGAGACTGTTAGGTGTGAGGTCCGTGATACGGGTGGATAAACTCTCAAAATCTGAGAGATAAGTTGTAAGGGAGGAGTGTTGTTTCAACTTAAACAGCTTGGCTTCATGATTAACAAAGGATGAAGGCCCAAAACGTAGTTCAGCCTTCTGAGTAAACTCATCCCATTGAGTCAGTTGTTTAGTAGCCGAGAGCCAGTGAAACCATTGAAGGGCAGCACCGGTCATATAGAAAGCAGCAATAGAGATTCTTTGATCTTCTGGAGTGGCATGATATGAAAAGAAATGTTCTATTTGAAAAATCCAAGAAAGAACATTGTCACCATTAAACAGAGGTATCTCCAATTTGGGCAGACGTGGAGTTTGCGACAGAGAGGTGGAGCTCGGCAAGTATGTCGGAGATGGTAACAGAGGGGGTTGTGGAACAGGACGCTCTAGCTTAGCCAGCTTAGTGAGCATGTCCTGCATGACAGCTTGCTGAGCAGCAAAGTTTCTCTGCATAGCATCAAAGAGTTCAGCATGCTGTTGAATAGAAGAACCAATATTATCAATGCGAGATATCATGTTGTCGTGACGCTCGGTAAGGAGGTTGAGTTGTTCTTCCATGGCACGAGAACGAGTACGAATGCCGTCCGTCATACACAAGACGGTGGGCAAATCTCAATGAAAGCACCAATGAAGCGGTCTTCAAAAGATAGAACAATCTAGGAGAAAGAGGTGAGGAACAGAGAGGGAGCTAGAGGAGAAGAAGAAGATAGAAAGAAAGGATAAAGAGGAATCTCATGCCCTCATTCATTGCATTCTCTAATACATATATCTGTTACCTTGTAACAAACGCCTGACAGAGATGCTGTCCACTAACTATGAAACGCTCACAAATTCTAAAAGAGACGCTGACAAACATAAAAGGTTCCCACATGTAATAATAACATGCGCCACTACTCTGTGCTTAATTAATGTATAATGAAATCCTTAAACCTCGTAACAGCTGTCGCGATTCTACCGGTTCTTTTGCTCTTTTCTTTGTGCTTGTCGTTGACCTGGTCTTGCTTGGTCTCCTCCTTAGCTTTGGTATTATGCTCAGCCGCTACATAACGTCTCAACAGACATTATTGTTTTCGATGATATTGAAGTTTCTATTTTAGAAGAAGAGAGCCGACACAAGAACAAAGAAGCAGAGTAAGTTCGCATCAAGTAGAGGCTTTAATGGTGATGAGAGGAAGATCAATGGAACGAAGACCAAGTGGAAGCCATAATTAATGTAGATCTAAATCAAGGAGTAAGAAAAACTTCAAATGCTACAATTGTGGTAAGAAGGGTCATATAAAGAAAGATTGCTGGAATCTAAATAAGAAGGATTCCAATCCTTAAGAAAATATTGCAAGCATCTCAAATGATGGAAATGCCATGGTCTGTGAAGTAGCAACAAACACAGGGAAGATGTTTGCTTATGTTTGGCTTCTAGACTCAGGGGTAATTTTTCATATGACTTCTAGAAAAAATTGGTTCTATCACTATGAACCTATATCTGGAGGTTCTGTGTATAGTTGCATTGATCAAGCTCTGAAGACTATTGGTATTGACACCATCAAAATAAAGATATATGCCGATACAAGTCAGACTATTCAAGAAGTACAACATGTGGAGGGCCTAATGAAGAACTTGCTGTCTATTAGACAACTTGATTATCTTTGCTGCAAAATTGAGGTCCATAATAAGATCATGAAGATAATTCAAAGTGCGTTTGTATTAATGAAAGGAGACAAGATAGCTACAAATTTGTGCATGTTGAAAGGAGAGATTTTGCAAGAAAGAGAAGTTTCAGTTGCAACGATAAGTCCAAGTGAAAGATCTGCAAAGATATGGCACAAAAAGCTTGGACACATGTCGGAGCAAGGAATGAAGATTCTTGCAGAGAGAAATTTCAAGGTCTCACAAAAGTAGCACTATATTATTTATAATTTCACCTCATGCAATTTAACATTCAAACTCATCTCCGCAACACAAATAGATAAAAACCTCGTTGACATAATCTGCTTTCAACTTTTATATATATATATATATATATAATATGCTAAGTTCTCTAATGAGGTTTACAAGTCATTTATTGTATTTTACTAAAATATTTTAAACTATTGAAATAAATTAATTAAAATATAAAAAATCAAGCTATTAATAAAAATAAAGAATAAATGCAAGAATAAATACAAAACAATACATATAAATAAATAAATATACCTTAAATGATGAAGAAATAAGTTGCTATTTGGTGACTCATGTTGGAGAAGGCATAATTGTCACGCTGCCCTCTGCGATTTCATTTTAGAGAATGAAAAGAGAACAAGTTGATCAAGAAAAGGAAAACAAAGAAAACATTCTCTCTTTTTTGTGCATCTCAAGGGGCATTTATATGTTAGACTTTTTTTTATATAGTTAGTTTTTAATGTTTAAGTAACATTAATTAATTTTAGTGAAGACCAAGCGTTGCATATGCCTCTTCGCATCATAAGGTTTATTTTATTTTATTTTATTTTATTTTATTTTATTTTTATCTCATTCTAAAGATTAAATAATAATAATAAGGGTACATAAAATGTTTATGAGGATGTAGCTTTTTATAAGGATATTATATATTCTGATTAAAAATAGAGAAAGCATTGAAATTATTTAAAATAGTGATTATTATAATACAAATAGAAAAGGATGTGTAGATAAAATTGATTATATTCATTATAAAATTTTATAAGATATATAATTTATAAAGATTAATGCACATGGGCAATACTTGTAAATGACCGCTTAGCCAAAATTTCTTTTTATGGTCAACCGCGTCAATTGGTACTTGGGTTCTCCCGTGAGGATGTCTTAAAAGTGGTGAGAGTTCGAATCCATGGGGTGAGAGTGCACGTTTGAGTACTGTGAGTATGAACTGTGGGTGGTTCTAGTGCCCACGTGTGCGCGGGCCCCACAGGCCGCAATTGAGGCATGCACACTCCCATCGTTATTTAGCGGGCCCATTAAAGGTTCAACTCTTCTTGACAAAAAAAAAAAAATTTTTTTTTTGATGAAAACAAGCACTTAATTCCTCAGTGGAAAACAATCACATACCTCATGATGAAAATAATCACATACTCATTATATATTCTTATTCTTATTTAATCTTTGCGAGTTACTCTACTTGAAATATCTATTTTCCTCTCTAATATAAAGTAGAATTCAAGCTCAGTGGATGCATTATGATCGTCGATTTGGTGTTAGCTGTGCCTATTTAATTAGAGAATCCTTGTTCTGTAGTCATGTGATAAGAGCCAGAGATTTTGTTCCTGCAATTATACCCCACCTGAGTAGTGTTTCCACTTATTGAGTAACTGACTGTAACTTCAACCTGTGACCAGGCCTTCCACTTCCAAGTAAGTTGCCACATCGCCAGCTTTTAATCAGGCTTCAACACTCCCCTTGCTTGAAAGTTACGCTCTGAACAATGATCTCAAATAGTAATATTTCTGTTTTGTGAGAGACTTGGTGAATATTTCTGCTATTTGCTGTTTTGTTCTGTAATGCATCCAAGTAATAACCTCATATATGGAATGAAACCTTATGGCTATATGCTTTGTATGTTCATGTAAGGTTGGGTTTCTAGCACTAATAACTGCTGATCCATCATGGCCGAATATTGGTGTTGTATTCGTCTGTTTTCTTGCCCAAAATCAGAGTATTCCTCTTAGCCAAATTGCGTAACAGCATGTTAAGGATGTTGCCACAACATGCGCCGCTTTTGTTGTGATTTTTAGCATTTTCAAACTCCATGTAATAGTGGTAAATAGTATATTTAATTTCTTAAAATAATATTTTATATAAACAAGTAATTAAAAAATCAACAAAACAAATTCATATATCATTAATCTCTATGAGTTTCATATTTTAAAAGTAATGAATGGTTGCTTCATTATCCACACAACCAAAGTTATCATTCGTAGTATATCTTACCAAGTAATCATCTAATAAATGATTAATAATTTTATTGCATAGTCGAGTCTCCATGATCTTCAGGGTAGAGAAAACCTGCTATATGTTGAACCTCACATTATTGAAATTAGTAAATTAGAGCTAGAGCTATAAACTTATGGAGCAATGGATATAAAATATTTTTTTTTGCTCTCACTAAGCTCTTAGTAAGATTGTTATTTCTTAATGGATCATTAAATTTTATGCTGAACCTCACATTATTGATATAAGTCTCGAAGTTATAAATAATAACGATGCTTCTTGATTTAGTATTAATCACTTCTTATGAGACTCTCCAAAATCGATCTTTGAGAGAAAAATGTAAGGCAGTGGACGAATGTTTATTGTATTTTTTTTCTTTATGCAACTTTTGCTTGAGGGTATCAATTATCAAATAAAGTTAAAAGAAAACAAAAACGAAGAGATCGTTCTTTAGTGAGCTGTACGGAGACGAAACACATGAAAGGCAAATCCTATGTTACTTTCAACACAAGTTCAAACATATTTGCTAGTCTTGTTATCCAAGACAATTTTATTTTTTTAATAAGGTTTTGGAAAAATTTTATAAAAAAAACTTGTAGTTTCACATATTTGAGAAATAGGGACAAATGAATTTCTTTTTCTTTTTTGAACTATGTGGTTTCTCCGGCTTACAAAAGAAGGAAAAAACTGTTAACTAGCTGGTAATGGTGTTAACTCAAGGATAAAATCATCATTTTACTTAAAGCCAACCCATATGATATAAAAACATATATATTTTTTAAAATTTATTAATCTCTCCCAAAATTTCATTAAACAAAAAAAAAATCTCAAAAATTAAGCAAATCATGTATCATTTTTTTTATGCCACATAACTGTTTGTAACTGAATTGATGATTTTGCTCTTGTCAAAAAATAGAAAAAGTTAATGCCATTGACAATTTTCTCTTTTTGCTAGTTGGGAAAATCATATATTACAAAAACCAAAAAAATTCTTTTATCTATATTTCACAAATATGTAAAACCACAAAGCTTTTTTTTTTTTTTTCCCCTAAACTTGTAAATTGTTATTTTTGCAATATTTTACAAAACAAAGGCAAAAAGTACCAATAAGAAAAAAAGGCAATATAGATTTATTGAAAAATCAATTATTATTAAATATTTAATTATATTTTTTAAATTGGAATGTTTTATTTAAAAAACCTAAGGTCCATTTACACTACCTTGCTCAAGGTGAGTAACAACTAGTTTGATACAATGCTGATGCAAACTACTTTACGATTGCATTACAACTGAAAACCTCTAAGTAGGAATAATAGGAGTTCAAGAAAAAAAGCATTCATTCTCTCGAAGCAATTACCCTAGTCCCATAAGAAGTGAAATCAAAATTTATTTACTAATTCATTTCTTACAATTGCATTAAAAAGGGAACCCTAAATTGAACCACTCGGAAATAGCACAAGGAGGAACCTCACTCACAAAGAACCCTATATATAGGCAAACTAGTGCTCCCCTTCAATCATGGTATGTCTATACATAGTGGACCTCTCGATTATCACATGCATAGATCTCACAAGAACTGTTAGTTCTTGCTACGATAGAATTCAAGACATTAATGACCACATGATTGAATCTAAAATACGAAGGTATAGTTCAATAATAAATGAATGATTTCAAAAGCCTACAACGAATGCCCAAAGATAATTACCCTGGGTTCATCTACATCCAAGGAGTTTAGCTCTCTATTAATGAAAAGCAATCATACAATCCCAGGAAAAAAAGAATACATAACAAAAATCATTAAAACTTCCTTAATATTCCTCAATATGGGAATCAATAGTGGTTGCGACAATTCTTCAATAAGGCATCTTGAATAAGAGGACCGCTACAATCTTTCTGCACTCTTATCTTTGATCGTCTGTCAAAAAATACTCGAAAAACCCTCAGTAAAAGTTTTTATAACCCACCCCTTATGAGTTGCTTAAGGGAGTAAAGGTAAGGCGTATAACCATCTGGGGATGATGGGTTGCGTGCGTTACAGGCACTTTAAGGCTGTTAGTCCCACTTGTAAAGTCTTATGCTAGAGTGTCATTATCCAACTTATACTAGTTGTAAATAGTGGATTGTAATCTTCAATATCTGGTGCTAGTGACCTTCCTTACGGGCATGTGTTTTGCCCGTATGCTACTTTGCCCAATCCTTACGACTTGGCTTAAAGGTATCAGTCCTACCCTAAGCTCTTATGCCAAACTTTTATGGTTATGCTTATGAGCATAAGCATGACTACAAGCTCTTCTGTCCAAGGCTTATGGCCGTAAGTGACAGCTGTAAGATGACCATAATTTGTCCTAGTTGGTGCCTTATCATATTTTAGTGCAAAGGGAGCTTTCTCTTCACTCTTATGCTCTGAAATTCCTTCATTTACTAGCGTAAGCACACCCTCAAGACCTTCACTATGATGTTTACAGTTGTAAGTGATGTTTGTAAGAGAAACTAAGATGTCCTGGGTGGCTTGTTCTCTAATTCTGGTGCAGAGAAAGCTCTTTCTTTATCAACTTGATCCAGATTGCTTTATTAGGCTTTCTCATATGCTCATCATGCTTAGAAGTGATAGGGGGAATGGGAATTTCCGATCCCCGTGGAGACCCAATCGAACAGTAATGGAAATTCCCGATTTCTTCCCCCGGTGGGCCGGGGAATGGGCTCAATATGTCCCCATTACCTTAAATAGAACAGGGCAAGGAGTGTTCTCCCTGCCCAGTGGAATACTGTAACCAGTTATATTTACATATAACACTTAAATTGTTAGTTAATTACAATTTTGTGTGTGACTTTTTATGTTTAGAATTCAAAATGTTAAGTGCTTTTGTTGAGTCATTGTATTAGATTATATAGTTGTATGTGTATAAATTCTATATGTAGTTATTTACTCTCTATGGATAAATATTTTGAGATTTTTTTGGTCAGTTTTTATATATATGTTAGTTTGTTGACTTGTATATTGAATAGTTTTTATATTTTTTACGCATATATTTGTGTTACTTAATTTCGAAAAAAATCAAAATTCATATATATATATATATATATATATATATTACCAAGGGATCCCATAGTGGAGGTTTCCCAAGGAACCGGGATGGGAGGATTAGTCCCCCTCCCTCCCAATCCCCACTCGCCGCATTTATCAACAAAGTAATTCATACTAATTGAATAATTAATTTATTATGGGGGCAAAAAATGTAGTTTACTCCTAGTAGGAGCCAAAGCATCTTGAATGGATAATATATTTAATTGTTTTATTATAATCCAAAAAATGAGTATTAAAAGAAGAAAATTTAGAAAACAAAACAGACTAATGCTCACTTGGTTTTTTAAAATGATGAAAAAAAAAAATAAGAAATCTTCTAGCTAGAAAATACTTCTATTAACATAGGGGGTAACTTGTACAAGTTCCTATTTGCATTAACAATCCTAATACATGACAAGAACTCCTTTTACACTCAAATAATAATAATAATGTCAACTTCTTTTCCTCCTCCTAACTTGAACATGCAACCCATCTCTCATTCTGAGAGTCATTGAAAGCACATGTTTTGGAGTCTTTCCCTTCTCCAACAAAACCTCAACCCTGAACTCCTCAAGAACAGTTGCAGCCACAGACTTCATCTGTATATAAGCCATCTCCTTCCCCAAACACATTCTTGGCCCTGCATGAAACGCCGGAAACTTAAACGGATTCTCCGGCTTGAAAACTCCATCCTCCAACCACCTCTCTGGCCGGAAAACTCCCCAATCCTTCCCCCATATGTCCTCCAACCTCCCCATAGCATATGCACTGTATGACACAAACCACCCCTTCCCTACAAAGCTCCCATCCGGCAGTCTATCATCCTCTTTGCATGCCAACGTGTCAATTGGCACCGGAGGATACAGCCTCATCGACTCCGTCACCGCGGCATGAAGATACTGCATCTCTCTCAGCTTGTCATAGTCAAAACCCTCTCTGAAGTTTCTATGCCTAGCTCTAATCTCCTCTACTTCCTTCACTATCTTCTCTTCCACATCCGGCCTTGTGGACACCAACCAGAAGAACCAACTCAGTGCGGAAGATGTCGTCTCCCTCCCCGCCAGCACAAAACTGATAACTATATCTCTGAGGAACTCCTCACTGTTCTCCTTCTCGGATGAAAAGCGAGATAAGAGATCATCACCACCATGGTCATTGTTCACCCTTCTTCTATCACGTATGATCTTCATGGCAAACTCATGCACAATGGACACACTCTTTCTGAGCTCTTTCTCTGACCCAACATCCAACATCTTCTTGATTCTCCAAGTGAATGGGAACACATCCATGAATCGCACCATGGATAAGCTTTGAGCATCTCCAAATGCTTTCTTGAACTCCTTTGACATGCTCTTCTTCTCCTTCTCCTCCTCATCAATACTCAGACATGCAGGATCTTCATTGAAGGCAACCTTGCAAATATTATCAAAGCCAAAGGATTCCAAGATGTCTTGGAAATCTAAAACTTCATCTCTTTCCTCTGCTCTCCTCAACAAAGGCAACAACCTGTTTTCAATCTCCCATTGAACTGTATCCACAACAAAGTTTCTTAGAGATCTCTTGTTGAACTCATAGCTTGCTGATTTCCTCTGATGCCTCCATTGCTCACCATCAGAGTTGAAGATCCCCTGGCCAAGGAAGTCTTGAAGGAATGTGGTTGAGCGTTGACCCTTGGGGTAGTTGCCAAAGTTGGTCTTGAGGATGTGTTCAACGTTTAAGGGGTTAGCAGTGAGGATGCCATAGTCTTGGAAAGGGATTTGGAGTCCCATGGTGTGGCTTGGGTTTGAGGTGAGGACATCTGTGATCCAGTCAAAGAATCCATGGCGGTGCTTGATGAAGTGAGGTAGATGGCCAATCAGTGGGTAGGGTTTGAGTCCTTGGGAGGTTGGTTTTTTTCTTGAGAGGTGGTGGAATAAGAGGAAGGTTAAGAGAGGGAGAAAAAGGATGAAGATGAAGATGAAGGAGGAGGAGGAGGTGAGGTCCATGGCTCTTGGTTTGGAAATTTTGGTTTTTTTGGTTTGATGCACTTAATGACCTTATGGATGTAATTCTTTATTTTAGTGGATGTGTGTTTTTCTTTCATTGTTAATTTCTTTGTTTCTTCCATTCTTTATATGGTTTTGAATATTCTTTAATAAATGAATGGATGGTAGCCATAGAGTTTATTTTACACAGCCCCATCACATTATTGATTGCCCAACCCTCTAGCACTAGAGGTGTCAAACGGGCCTAACCCATCCGGCCGGCCCGCCCCCACTAGCAAAAATTGGCAGGTCGGGTTGACCATTTGTAGGCCCGTTTGGAAGTGGACCCAAACGGGTCCGTTTGGGTTAGGGTTTTGAGCGGGGCGGGGCGGGGCTGGCTAGCCCCCCCTTAGTTTATTAAATAATATTTAATAAATTAATTTATGTTTTTGAAAAATCATTAAATTGTTTTAACTTCATTATGATATATATATATATATATATATATATATATATATATATATATATATATATATATATATATATATATAAAATTTCATAGTATGACTTTATTAAAAAATTACATTAAATAAAAATGAAATAAATAATTAAATTTATCCTTTTTTAATTACATTAAAAAATATTGATTAATTATTATTTTAAAAATATAACAATTTTTATTAATTATTTTTATTGGATATTTTTTGAATAATTTAAAACTATAAATTATAAAAATGGTTAATTATTTTCATTATTTTATTTGTGTGATTTATTATAAGTTTATAACCTCATATGTAAAATATATTTTGACATATGGCCTTTGTATTATGTTTTGTGTTTTAATAAATATCTTTTGATTTGGTTTGGTTTGTTAAAAAAAAAAAATTAATATATAAAATATCTAATTATTAATTATTTTATATTTTTTGATTTTTAGCTGGCCGGCCCGCTCAACCCAAGGTGGGTTGGCTCGGGTTGGCATTTTGCCAACCCACCAAATGGCGGGCCGGCCCGCCCCACCCCGCCGGCCCGTATTGACAGGCCTAGCTAGCACTGACCATGGAGTATTATCACTTTTATTAAATAGCATCCATCTTGCACATGTAGCTATTATTATTAATAATTATAATTTTATACATCCTAAACGATTAGTTTATTGTCTTTATTTAATATATTTTTGTTTGAATGACTTATTTATAATTTTATAAAATTGCATTCAATTATAAGGCTGTGTTTGATTGGCAACATGAAAAATGGGTGGGAAAGAAAATTTTTCCAAGAAAACATTTTCATGGAAAATGAAAACTAGTCATTTGATTGGCATTATTTTCTAGCTAGAAAATCAAAAAGATTTTATGAAAGATTCTTATTTTGTTGTTTAATTGTTCTTTTTTCACATAGCCCCTTACATTTTCAATGGAAAACTTTTCCCAGGGTGGAGGTAAAAAAAACATTTTCACTAATTTGAGGTAAAATAAAGTCACATGATAGAGTTTGTGGAAAATTTTGACAAAAAAATAGCCTATTTTGTTGTCTAACATTCATGAACATGAATTTAATATCCATTTCAATTGATTGCATATATATAGATAGATGGATCATGTGAAAGAATATTAATTCTCAAGAATGGATTTAGCTTGTTGTTTTTTTGGGTATTAAGATGTTTAGGTTGTTCCATGATTAAATAGTGTGTTCAAAATTTTAAACAGAAACATAATAATTTAAACGGAAAAGACTGTTTTAAATAAAAACTTGATTGAGTTAAACATAGACTGGGATAATTAAACAATAAGGAAAAAAAATGCACACTCGTATGCATAAAAGGTCAGACATGATGTGATTGGACGATATTTTTCCCGTCATTTGCAAGGGCAAAAATGAAATTTTATAACATGGACCCACTTGAAGTGACCGATAGCGGGTGAAAAGGAATGTAAACTATAAAAGAAGGGTTGTCCGGGGTGTGCTAAAGTTGGAGGGGGTTTTTAGAAAGTTTTGAAATTCCCGAGTGGTGAACAGTAATTTTTCTTTTAAAAAATCTAAATTTCAAGAGTTTGTATTTTAATTTAAGAGATTTTGTGTATTGCACTTGGATTTACATTCTATACAAGAATAAGTTAAACTTTAAATTCTAGAAAATACATTATGCCAATCATTTCACTGTCATATTCTATATTAGAAATATTGTTAGTTTTTGTATAATCCTCAAGATTTTCAATATTAATGAAGACGAAATGCAACTTGGGTAACTGTAGAATTATTTTTAAATTAATACATTGAAATATAAAAAAAATTAACTTACTAAAAAATCTGTTTAAAAACATATTCTCCTTTTATTAAAATGTTAGACTCGTAATTCTTATCAGAAACTTATGTTAGTGGGATCTCAGCATTGTGAGCATGCCGTCTAGAAAAAGACAAGATTGAATCTGGTGATTTTTCTTCCCCCCAAAGGACGAAGATTCCACGATGAGATTTTTACAAGAGGGAGAATGATCGATGCCGTGTCAAGCGGGCTGTCCACGTGGAGCGTTCCAGTTTGACCAGAATAATCATCAATGAGACAAATTAATGTCAACGGCCTTTGGGTCAATTGACACTTGGGTCCCCCATGAGGACGCCTCGCAAGTGGCGAGAGTTCGAATCCTTGGGGTGAGGGTGCATGTCTGAGAGCTGTGAGCATGAACTGTGGGTGGTCCCAGCGCCCACGTGTGCGCGGGCCCCACAGGCCGCAGTCGAGGCGTGTACACGTCTCCTATCTTAGTTTAGCAGGCCCATTAGAGGTTTCGTTCTTCTTGACAAAAAAAAATGAGACAAATTAATATATTATAAAAATATTATTTAATATTGTATAATATTATATGAATATTATATAGTATTAGTTATTTATTATTTATTCGATCATCGTGGGATGATAGTGCATAATATATGATCTTAAACACATGTGACAACCATTATTGCTCCGTGTGTTTGTGAGAATAGATATTGTTAATGAACTATATAAAATATTATATTTTTTCCCACTAATTTATGTTATATATAGTTTTGATATAAGCATTTATTTTGTGGATTACATTGTGAGAGATTTTTTTTTTATTATGGTAACACATGCAGTTGTATGGTAGTAATTTTGGTATTTTAACAAAAAAAATTCAACCAAAAAACTTATAGCCTACTGTATTTAGCTTTATGTGAAAAACGAGCGTGAAACTTTTAATTGTCTTAAACTTGAGACTCGTTGGATTAAATTATAATGGTAACAAGTGGTTAGTTGGGAGATGTATGGAATGGATGATTAATTCCTTATGTATGTGTATGTTTTTGATACATATAAGCGCTTGTTGTTTTTGTAAATAAAAAATATTTAAATACTAAACTATTTTTTAAATAAATAAAATGTATTATATATCTAAAATGCGGCCATTAGATCAACATGATAGGCAATTACTTGGATTTTTCTTTTTTGCCCTTTTCCTTTTTTTTTTTTTTGGAAAAAGGACTTTCCTTGGTGTATCTAGAACTAGAAGGTTGTGAACCTCATCCATGATATCATAAATTTATAGCAGGAGGACAATAACCACAAATATCTTAATGATATTATGAGCAGCAATGTCGTTTCAATTTATTTGTGCACGTTGTGATCTCAGCCTGTCATAAAAGGAAAAGACACATT
Source organism: Dioscorea dumetorum (assembly GCA_902712375.1). Lineage (NCBI taxonomy): Eukaryota > Viridiplantae > Streptophyta > Magnoliopsida > Dioscoreales > Dioscoreaceae > Dioscorea > Dioscorea dumetorum. Next base: position 2,194,982 of record CACTHL010000847.1, read on the forward strand.
ATTTTGTTTACCTACTTATTTTGATTTCCTTCAATGTTTTGATTGAGTGGGCGTTTATTTCAGTATAAGTGAAAAAAAAATGAAAAAAAATTGACTGACTTCATCCACTTATGATATCTCTTTCCTCTGAAGTGGGGAAGTCGTTACTTCCCCTACTTCAAACTGAAATAAATTTTAATTAAAAACGATTTTACTATTTTTTACACCAAATTAGGGGCAATGCCTATTTTCTTAACTTCCAAAGACGATTTCAAAAGTGATACCTCTTACACTAAAATGAACATCCCTAATTGTAGAAGTTGACCAATATTCTCTTCGGCTTTGTTTGAGCCATGTCTACTGGTCAATCTTGTATCTTCTATTTATGCTTTATTTTTTTAATAATTATAGTGTATCCATTTCGTTAAAACGAAAGAAAAAATTGGAACATTATGGAAGATAAAATAACTTTGGCATTATAGTGTTGAGACATATATATATAGATATATATACTCGAACATATTAAACTGAGCAAAGGGATTTTCATTATTTTGGGTGAAAGATAATATTGGCTTAATCTTTTTTTTTGATACAGTGATATTGGGCTAATCTTTGTAAAGAGATATATACAGGACCCCCTTGCTTGACCCTTCACATAGTCCGATTTGGTCCTTGCTTGCCATAGCCATTGATTGGCAAATTTGACTAGGAGAAAATGAATTGTCATGACTAGGAGAAAATGACTGCATTTTTTGTTGATCAAATAGTCATTATCATCATTATCATCCTTGTTTGTATGATCAGTTACATGTTTCTGTCATGGGTTACTGCAGTTCTTAATATCGAAAAGCAGATGTTAATTAGAAGGTTAGTGGTCACAGTGAAAAAGAGTATACAGTTTTTAAAATTTCTTTTATGTGATGAACATGACCTAGATGGTGGCCCTTGGTTTCCATCGGCTAGTTTGTCCCTACCAGTTGTCCCTGCCTTAGATAAAAATTTTCACTACTTTTAAAGTAAATTCTTGCTATTCTTTTTTTCTATCTGTTTTGTTGCTTTCAGAAGTACTTCTGGTGGATTGTATCTGTCTTTTGCTTATTTCTATACTCTATTTTTTTATATATTCTCTATTTTTATTGTATTTCTATTCTAATACATTTGTGGTTTATCATATATATATATATATATATATATATATATATATAACCTACCATTTGGTGGTTGGTGGAAGAAAATTCACAAACTCAAATTCATTAGAGAAGATTGAAATTAAGAAGCCCACCACATACAAATTAACCCTTGGCTCCCTTTCATAAAACAATTAATTAATGCACCTACTACAATCTGATACCAAGTTCAGACTGAAGAACATACATGTTCTACTTTCATTATTTTTTTTTTTAAAAACAAAATACCCAAAGTGGTCAAATACATGGATATATGCATGGCATTCATTTTCAACAATACAACCCCTTCTCTCTTTCTCTAAGAAGAGCAGGCAACCCAGCTTTCATCCGAATAGTGACCCAAAGAACCATCTCAGGATGCTTCTCTTTATCCACCAAAACCTCAATTCTAAACCTTTCAAGCAAACATGCAGCCACAGACTTCATCTGAATATAAGCCATCTCCTTCCCCAAACACATTCTTGGCCCTGCATGAAACACCGGAAACTTAAACGGATTCTCCGGCTTAAAAACTCCATCCTCCAACCACCTCTCCGGCCTATACTCCATGCAATCCTCTCCCCAAACATCCTTCAATCTGCCCACACTATAAGCACAGTAAGTCACAAGCCAACCTTTTCCCACAAACGTTCCATCCGGCAGTACATCGTCTTCTAAACATGTCTGTGTGTCAAATGGCACCGGAGGATATAACCTCAAAGACTCTGATATAGCTGCATGGAGATAGTGCATCTCACGTAGCTCATCAAAGTTGAAGATATTGTAATTATCGCAGCGTGAATTTGTTTGTGATCTTATCTTACTTAGCTCATTCAGTATCTTTTCTTGGACATCCGGTCTGGTCGACAATATCCAAAAGAACCATGTCAAGGCCGATGACACTACACCACAAAAAGGATTTAGAGGTGGTTTTCAAAACCTACAGAGGCGGTTTTAACCGCCTCTATAGCTTTAGTGTTGGTTTTTTGAACCGCCTCTAACCCGCCTCGTATCAAGCCGGTTCTACACTTTAGAGCCGGTTTTTAACAACCGTCGGGGTAAGCTTTAAATATGTAGGCGGTTTTTTATTCCAAATTTAGAGGCGGTTATGACCATCTCGAAAATATTAAGTTATAGAGGCGGTTATAACCGCCTCTATAGCTAATAATGTTTCATTCTATTGTCATTGTTTTAGAGGCGGTTATAACCGCCTCTAGAATTTATAAACTGTAGAGGCGGTTATAACCGCCTCTAAAACAATTAGTGAAACTTAAAAATTATTAACTATAGAGGTGGTTATAACCGCCTCTATAACTTATAAGTGGTAGAGGCGGTTATAACTGCCTCTATAGCTAATAATTTTTCATTTTCTCATCATTGTTTTAGAGGCGGTTATAACCGCCTCTACAATTTATAAGCAGCAGAGACGGTTATAACCACCTCTAAAGCAATTAAAAAAAATTAAAAATTAAAAATTATATTTCAATACACATTCATGTATGCATCTTAATCATGCGTCCCATTTCTTAAAACACAAGCACACAACACACACATTTAAAGGTCCCTTGGTGGTGGGCCTTTCCATTTGCCTCTAAAACATAATAATAGTTTTTAGTATTCCTCTTGATTTCCAACTTTAATGCCTCACTCCTCATATGCATATAAAATAGAGTGTCTAAGTACAAGTCCAAGTCCAATGCCAATGGCAATTCAATACATTAATACAGAAAAATATGAACAGAGGCCATGACACAAGTCCAGTTCAAAAGGGTTCCATAATTTCTGTGTTCCGTTAGCAAGATACTTTGATATCGCTTCACTGGAAACTTTGGTATAGTCAGCAGCACTGTAACTTCCATCATTACGAAAAGCAAGCCACTGCATGAAGAGAGTTCCATTAGATGGTATACATTACAGAAGCTTCTTATGATGGTTCTTGCACCATCATATAACAAAGTTTTGCTTGAGCTTGTATGCATACCTTTTCCTTTCAAAACAACCTTCTGACCAGGTTGAGTGCCAACCCGAACCTGTCAACAATAACTCAAGAAGTTTGCCTTCAACACAACATCGCCTGTGAGAGTTGGAACTTGAATGGTACCTCCCAAGACTGCCTGCACAAAAACCGAACAATTTTAACATGAACCTTTACAGGCTATAGGCAACATTATAGCACTATGCTTATATATCAAGCACTAACAGGCAATTTTAACATGAACTGCACTATTACCACAAAAGGGGGGATTGATTCACTCCCTACCAAATCCAGATAAAAAATTTACATGCTACAAAGCACTTCTTATAGAAATGTAAATTGTTCTAAAGATTTTGCTATAATAAGCAACCGACCTGGATATAGTCCATCCACCTCATCAAGTTAGGAAATTCTTGCACTTCAGCATTAGTAAGATGAATCTGTCATTAAAAATATAACAGTTTAATAAGATGACATGCAATTATCTCTAAATAATTTAAAAGTTTGATTTTTGTTTCGGACTTCCAAAAGTTCAGAATTTGTTTTTAATACAGCCTTTAGTTGGACGTGATACAGTTATTTATGAACCGAAATTTACATTGCCAAGCAATGTATATATGTTTCTCACCATGCAACACAATTATGTGCATTATAATACCAAGTGGCACCTTAACCTGCTGGTTGTAGGTAGCATTTTAAAATCCGGTATGAATATAAAACTCCAACCTAATGAGGGAAAGAAGAGTCTTAATACCAAAATTGAATGCAGTACCGAAAAAACGATAATATCAGCCTCAGAAGGTTTGAGCCCATCAACCAAAAGAACAGCCCTTTGGTTTAGGTCTTCATTCAGCTGCTTAAGTGTTGCACGAAAAGCATTGGCTTCACAAGGAAAGTCACTTGCAAATTTGACCCACTTCATAATCTGAAACCAAAAGTCCACAGGTGATGGACATAGAATCTACCATTTACCCCTCTAAAAGTAATGAATCAAATAAACATTTTACCTCAGTTTGGTTATCTAAATGAACCCTGCTAGCTGATAATTTCAAAATATTTGAATATAAGCTCATAAGGTCATATCCACCAATGCTATCAGTTAAAATACTCTTCTACAAGAATAAACATTTGGTAAGCAGTCATTCTTATGATCACCTGATCCATAAAATTGTAGCTTCGCCAAAATCTGAAAAGCATCAATGAACAATAAACTAACATGAAAAGAAAGTAAGGCATACAACATAAATGTAAAACACCTGGAAGGAAAAGCCAATTTAAATAAGCTCAATTAAGGAACCTCCCCATATACTTATTCACTGCCGCCAAATTGGACTATGAAAAAATGGATGGCTAGCAGAAACAATTGCGCAATACTTCTAGAGAAATGACACTAATCTAACATGAACCAGGCCACAGAAATGAATTAAGAAACCAGCGATTGCGTCAGATTTCAGTTCATATCAATCATGCGTTATACATTCCATGCACAAACTTCATATCAATATTAATTCAGAGAACCAATAGGAGACATTCATTTCTAAACACTGAAGATCAAAAATTTCACTCCATGTTGCCATCAATATAATCAAATTGAAATTAATACTCCATAAAATTAAGAACACGCTTTACATAGTTCTTCCTGCAAAATAATTTTCACTCAAAATTCACTAAATTTCTCATTTTTCACTTCGTTCTCCCAACAGATTCAGCATCAAATCTCAAAAACTAAAAAATAATCAAAATAAGAAAAATTGCACATAAAATCTCTGATCACAAGCAAAGTAGAAAAACTATCAAATAACCAACCGTAAGCATTCATTTCAATTATTTTGCAGGAAGAACTATGAAATTAGATGCAGAAAGCTTTAGCTTGCGAATGTATGGTTGCTCAAAATGCTTACCTGTAGAAGCTTCATTATAAAAGGCATTACCTGCGAATGTATGGAGCATATAGCAAAATTTCACAATCATCTTTAAGGGCCCTAAAAGGGAGCAGCAATTCTCCTGAAAAAAACTTCATTGGTCATTCAATTTGTGCCAAGCTAACACTAAACCACCATTCAACGTTGTGGTTTTTACCATAAATCAAATGAAACCAAGAATTACATAATTTAATGATGATGTTAAATCAGATAAAGAGAGAAATAATACAATTTGTCATCAATAAATGAAGGCTAAAGCATTAATACTCACTGACAAGTTCCATCCCTCATTCAGTTCTTATCAACCATCAATGTCATGGTTTTCATTATAAATCAAATGTAGTAACAATCAAGATTTGGGATGTGGCCACTCACTCCTATAGAGAATTCAAAGAGTGCATGCGAACATTCTACACAGGGCTGACAAGTAACAGGGCTGACAAGTGTGTGGCCTTCATGTGGTCAAATGATGCTTAAATTTTGCAACGTAGATTGTCAAAAAACAGACTTAGCTACAGAATGTTGGATTACAGACATGCATCAATGCCCTATCATTCTAGACAAGCTACTTATTCAAAAAATTAATCCCTAATTAGGAGTTCAACTTATATATATATATGTATGTCCCCAACTGAGCTGTATTTTCACACTGAGCTTTAAATACAAGTAAACAGCAAGAGGTGTTGGTTAAAACCCTAGGCTAAAACCTATGCACCATTTTCTTTTAGCTCTATAAGGATGAGAAAAGCTTGACGTGAGGATGATCAACTCCACTAAGGAATCATGCAACATGTCCACGTCCATCATATATATATATATATATATATAATATGTGCTAACATTCAGTGCACTACATGCCTTGCATTCATGTAAAATTTCAGATTAATCCTCCTCCTTTAACTTTAAGTTTAACTCTAACCATTTCTAGCTAACAAGACTAACAAAGTCTTGTGCTAAGTCAATGCTCTAACAGAGTTGGCATCTTCATATATATATATATATATATAAAGCTTGATTAGCTAATTATTGAGAGGATAAGAGATTTAATATAAGAACTCAAAAGTCTAAACTTCGTGTTTTTCCATTATAAGTGAAAGCTTAATTGTTTGTTTGATACATAAACCATCTTTCTTTAGCACCACATAGTTGACTAAAAGCTTATTAATTAAACCTACATTTCTTTTGCTCACAGAAGACATCCATAAGATTGGTACATATGAACTTCAACATGAAATGGCAAGTCATACTAGAAACTGAAAAAAATAATTCAAAACTCTGGAATAAAACTAAAGATAGAAGGTTTAAAAAATATGACAATGCATCATGCATCAAGCAAACAGAACCAGTACCTGCAATTCTTCTAATTACAAACAAATACTGGCAGATTGTGTTAAACTTTGAGGGGCATAATTACAAGAGCACAAAAGTAGAATTAAGTGAAGATTTTTGGATTTCTTCTGTTTAACAAATCTACTTCCAATTCTAAGTGCTAAGCAGGATGCGCCATCTCTATCTGGATTCTGAAAGATTTCTGCTTCCAACAACATTTCCTATCAACTAACATTCAATCTATCACAACCTTATACTACCAATCCACTGTGTGTATATATATATATATATATACACCATGATAGTGAGGGATAAGTGAATAATAGATTTCAAAATATGAACAATAATTTGGTTGAAAAAATTTGGAAGTCCTGGAATTGGTGAAAGCAATTTAAAAGACACTAGCAGCTGGAGTGGTTGACCATAAGATAATTAAGCTATTAAGCTAACGTTGCTTATATTTACATATTTTAGTTTCAATGTGAAAACTATCAGATATATCAATATATGCATCTAAAAGTTCACATGTTTATACAACCAATATACCAAGTGTATATATGTGCTTGCCATGACTAAATCAGTCAGCTGAAATCAAATTGGGTTATAAATCATCTCTCTGTTATAACATTTGATACCAATACTATTTCATACCTATGAACCATTTTTGTTTTTTGGTATTTACTACCAATAATTGTTTAAACTCCTTAATTTATGGAAAAATAACCATCATGGACAGTAAATATCTTACCAACTCTATATAACACATGATGTATAGGCATTAAGCCATTCTTTACAGAGAATACAACAACATGATCTCATGTATACACCAGCTAATTAAAAGATTTAATATTCATGAGAAATACTGCTAACAAATTAAACAACATGAACGATGTATAGAATAGAATTAACAACATAAGGGACTGAAAGCATTAATGATAAAAGAAGTGAAGATGAATGCATACTGGTATTCACAGGGCCCCCAGTGGCTTGTTTATAGACTCCATAAAGGATCAGTTTGTTCTCATTAGTGGTATTCTCAGGCAGAGTTTTGGCTTTCTCAGCATATTCTTCAAATTCTTCCTATGATAATAAATATTATAAACATCAAAGAACAAAATTTTCAGAATTCCTCAAATCAGTGAACTTAAAATAACATGAAGAACGAACATTGATTTACCCTATCCTCATTTAAAAAAAAAGAGGTAATTAAAAGGAAGTAAAAGGTGCAAAGAATCTATAAATCAAACATTATTGACTTGCAGATCAAACAATCAGATCGATCGCTCTAGAGAAAAACACAAGCAAACCATCACCATAAGCAAAAACATGCAAACAAATCTAGTCCTCAAATATATATAACAAGCTGCAATTCCGATCTAGTTCTCATCGAAACAACATATTTGCAACAAAATCATTAAAATCAGAGTGGAAAAACCAAGAAATCTCATCAAATGAAGTCCATGAAAAGGAAATTTTCCATACCTTCAAACCCATATCCTGCTCCACTGATTCCTCTCCGATGGCTCCCTTGTTTCCATAAGATTGGTATATATGAACTTCAACATGAAATGGCAAGCCAAGGACAAAATACAGAACCAAAAACTAAGATCTACAATCCAAATCCATTCAAACTCCAAATCACGGCCCAGATCAATCAACAAATTCCCCAAATTCCACTCCTAAACCAACTCCAAGCCAAAGAATAGCCACCAAAAGATTCAAAATTTAATTTCCTATATTCTGATTGGCAAACGTCCAAACAGTCCCCGGACAAACCAACAAAGCAACGCAAAAAACATCAAACAATGGGGAAAATCCGCCAAAAAAAAGAGTAAATGAATAAAAAGGATACGAATCTCAGCAGCCATGACAATTTGCACCAAATACACAAAAACCCTAGGGAAATAGGAACGGTTCCGATGCTCTCCGGCGACGAGGAAACGCGAATCTTGGCGAACGTGGGCCGGATTCCGACGCTGACGAGGAGACAGAGGAAAAGGAATCAGTGGTTGGTGGGATAAATTGCCACGTCATCCAAAAGAAGAATCCTACGGTTCGATCCGCTCGTCTTCAGCGGCAAAGAGCGGCGGAGGCTCGTCTTCAAGGAAACGAGAGAAAGAGTGGCGAAGAGCGGCGAAGGAGGCTTGTCTTCAACGAAACGAGAGAGAGCGGCGGAGGCTCATCTTCTCTTCGGCGGAGGAGGCTTGTCTTCAACGAAACGAGAGGGAGAGCGGCGGTGGCGAAGAGCGGCGGCTTCATCTTCAAACAGAGCAAAAGGAAAGAGAGAGAGTGTGAGAGGGGGAGAAGGGTTTTTAATTTTTAGAAAGTTTTTTTTATTTTTATAACCGGTTATTTAAAACCGGCCCCATAAATTGGGCTTCTAATGTCTATATTTTATAGATCCGGTTTTCAAAAAAACCCCCCTAATTAAGTGCCTCTAAAATTATAAATTGGTGTAGTGTGATGTCGTCTCTAGCCCTGCGACGATGAAGCTTACCACTATGTCTCTCAAGTACTGGTCGCTGTTATCTTTGTTGGAAGCGAAGCGAGACAAAAGATCATCGTCTTCTTGTTCGCTTTCTCTTCGAGATCTGATGATGTTCATGGCGAAGTTGTCGATGATCTTGATAGATTCTTTGAGCCTTTTCTCAGAGCCAAGATTCAGCAACTTCTTGATTTTCCAAGTAAATGGGAATAAACTACTGTCGAACCTTTCCACTGCAATGCGAGAAGCATCACCAAAGGCGTGAACCAGTTGTGATCTCGAAGTGTCATCAGTTAGGCAACAAGGGTCTTCGCCGAAGGCCACATTGCAGATGTTGTCGAAAGATAAGCGTTCGAAAACATCTTGCAGATCAAAGACTTCACCGGAGTTGCATTTCTTGGTAGCCAAGGGAAGTAATCTGTCAACAATTTCTTGTTTGACTGTGTTGATGATGAAGTTACGGAGAGACTTCTTGTTGAACTCAAAGCTGGCAGCCTTGCGTTGCCAGTTCCAGTGATCGCCGTCAGAGTTGAAGATGCCATGGCCGAGGAAGTCCTCAAGAAGGGTGATGTGCTGCTGGCCTTTAGGGTAGTTGGAGAAGTTGGACTTGATGATGTGCTCAATGCTTGCAGGGTTGGAGGTAATAAAAGTGTTTGATTCGAAGGGGACGTTTAAGACTATGGAGTGGGTGGGGGACTCGGAGAGGAGGGTGGAGATCCATTCAAGAGATTCATGGCGGTGTTTGAGGATATGAGGAATGTGGCCTAGGAAAGGGTAGGGTTTGAGGTGAGTTTTAGGGTTTGGTGATATTTTCTTGGAGGTTGTTTGGAAGTAGAGGTTGATGAAGAAGAGGAGGAAGAGGAGTGGGAAAGAGATGATGAAGAGTTCCATGGCTGCTGCTTTCTTGTTTCTTTGGTTTAGTTTGGTTTAAGTGGAGATAAGGTTTGGCTAGATGTCACACCAGATACAGTACACATGTGGTGGCCCAGCTAGAATAAATAAATCTTTTACCAATTTATTTAAGTTGATGCTGTTGAACATTCAAAAGTCACGTTCTTCATATACGATGGAGATATGCTTCCACGAGATATTTTTTTGTTTCACAAACCATAGCTTACTTTCCAAGCATCTTCTTGTTAGTAAAAAGATGTTGCTTACCATTGATAGCAATATAAAAATTAAAAAAATATGAAGAGATTAAATGGTGAAAAGATTAATGAGTCTTATTATGGTTTAATTATTTATCTTTCACCTGTAAATATAAATGAGGGATGAAGGGTTTTTAGGACCAATCAAGAGAAAATAAAAAAGTGCGAGAGAGTATAAATAGACAGTTAGTATTTTATATATTATTTTACTGAGTAACTGACTGTAACTTCAACCTGTTATCAGGCCTTCCTCTTCCATGTAAGTTGCCACATCGCCAGTTTTTAATCAGGCTTCAACACTCCCCTTGCTTGAAAGTTACACTCTGAACAATGATCTCAAGTAGTAATATTTCTGTTTTGTGAGAGACTTGGTGAATATATTTGCTGTTTTGTTCTGTAATGCATCCAAGTATTAACCTCATATATGGAATGAAACCTTATGGCTATATGCTTTGTATGTTCATGTAAGGTTGGGTTTCTATCAATAATAACTGTTGATCCATCATCGCCGAATATTGGTGTTGCATTCGTCTGTTTTCTTGCCCAAAATCAGAGTATTCTTCTTAGCCAAATTGCGTAACAGCATGTTAAGGATGTTGCCACAACATGCGCCGCTTTTGTTGTGATTTTTAGCATTTTCAAACTCCATGTAATAGTGGTAAATAGTATATTTAATTCCTTAAAATAATATTTTATATAAACAAGTAATTAAATAATCAACAAAACAAATTCATATATCATGAATCTCTATGAGTTTTATATTTCAAAAGTAACGAATGGTTGCTTCATTATCCACACAACCAAAGTTATCATTCGTAATATATCTTATCAAGTAACCATCTCCAAGTGAATGGGAACACATCCATGAATCGCACCATGGATAAGCTTTGAGCATCTCCAAATGCTTTCTTGAACTCTTTTGACATGCTCTTCTTCTTCTTCTCCTTCTCCTCCTCATCAATACTCAGACATGCAGGATCTTCATTGAAGGCAACCTTGCAAATATTATCAAAGCCAAAGGATTCCAAGATGTCTTGGAAGTCTAAAACTTCATCTTTTCCCTCTGCTCTCCTCAACAAAGGCAACAACCTGTTTTCAATCTCCCATTGAACTGTATCCACAACAAAGTTTCTTAGAGATCTCTTGTTGAACTCATAGCTTGCTGATTTCCTCTGATGCCTCCATTGCTCACCATCAGAGTTGAAGATCCCCTGGCCAAGGAAGTCTTGAAGGAATGTGGTTGAGCGTTGACCCTTGGGGTAGTTGCCAAAGTTGGTCTTGAGGATGTGTTCAACGTTTTAGGGGTTAGCAGTGAGGATGCCATAGTCTTGGAAAGGGATTTGGAGTCCCATGGTGTGGCTTGGGTTTGAGGTGGGGACATCTGTGATCCAGTCAAGGAATCCATGGCGGTGCTTGATGAAGTGAGGTAGATGGCCAATCAGTGGGTAGGGTTTGAGTCCTTGGGAGGTTGGTTTTTTTCTTGAGAGGTGGTGGAATAAGAGGAAGGTTAAGAGAGGGAGAAAAAGGATGGAGATGAAGATGAAGGAGGAGGAGGAGGTGAGGTCCATGGCTCTTGGTTTGGAAATTTTGGTTTTTTGGTTTGATGCAATTAATGACCATGTAGTTATTTATATGGCAGTGTTTGGATAGTGGGATATTGTATTCCATGGATGGGAATATTCAGGGATGAAATATCTATGTATAGGATATTGCCTCCGCCCGACACCAAAGGAGAAGGATAAAGGATCACGAGATGAACGGCGTCCCACCGGTGGGGCGCCACTCATCCAATTTTCATAGATGGGGGTCATCCCTATCTAGACCCATCCAGGAAACCAAACAATCTGATATTTGGATATCCCATCTCTATCTCTGAATATCTAGGTTTCCGAACACTGTGGTAGTGGATGTGAGTTTTTCTTTCATTGTTAATTTCTTTGTTTCTTCCATTCTTTATATGGTTTTGAATAATCTTTAATAAATGAATGGATGGTAGCGATAGAATTTATTTTACCTTGGGCCATGACATTATTAATTGGCCACCCAGCTAGCACTGTCCATGGAGTTTATTATTACTTTTATTAAATAGCATCCATCTTGCACATGTAGCTATTATTATTAATAATTATAATTTTATACATCGCAAACGATTAGTTTATTGTCTTTATTTAATAAATTTTTGTTTGAATGACTTATTTATAATTTTATAAAATTGCATTCAACCATAAAATTAAAAGTAATCACTTTAATTATTCAAGCTTAGTTTCAATCAAACTCTTGATTTGTCATGTGAACTCCTTAAAACTTGTTCATAAAGGTTTCATGTGATACCAAATAAGACTAAGAGGTGCCGAGCTTATGCACTGGATTTGCCCATGTAGATCATAGTATACCATCACTCAATTATTTGATAACTTGTGTGTGTTCTGATGAAAATTTTAATACGATTGTGTAAACTTAACAAAACTTGACCACAAAGATTCAGGTTACTCTCATTTTTTTTAAAAAAAATACTATAAATGGGGACTGAAGTAAAATAAAATTATATCAGAATAAATAGGTTTTCAGAGAATTAGATAAAAATATGTTTAAAAATGTGAAAAATACTTTTCTAATTTGATAGTGAACTATTTTGATAATAAAAAATTAATTATATAAACAAAAGCGAAAAATAAAGTAGAAAACAACCACTTCAATTATTATAGAAAACAAAGGATGAAGTGAAAAATGTCATGTTCATTCAGCTTATAAGAAAAATCCAATCAGGACATAGATCTTATGTGGGCATTTATGTAATGACCCAGTAGGGGTGTAATCGATCGGGTTCGAGTAAAGTAGTAGCGAGCTCGACTGAAAATTCGGTACTCGATACTCGGCTCTGAACTCGACCGAGTATTAATTTTATAGCTCGAGCTCGAAAATTTTTTCTTTTATTTTCATTATATATATATATATATATATATATATATATATATGTTACTACTCGATTAGGCTAGCGAGTACTCGAGCCAAGTATTTAGATACTCGAACTCGGCTCGCTCGATTACTCGAGCTCGAGCTAGACTCAACCATGACCTAGCCGCGTTCGAACTCGGCTCGCTCGATTACTCGAGCTCGAGCTCGACTCGACCATGACCTAGCCGAGTTCAAGTTTTCACCGAGTCGAGCCCGAGTAGCTTGAGAGTAGAGGTGTATCATTTACATCCCTAGACCCGAAGTCAAATTTATAGTATATAAAATGGCTCGAGCACTAGGTTAGGAAAAAGTTTTAGGGGCAGTTTTTAAAATTTATAAAGATGGTTTTAAGTTTAGTAGAGTGAATTTTATTTAATATTTAAAATACGGTTGTTTAAATGGTTTTGGAAAATGACGTGCAATTTTGAAATACATTTGAACCAGTTTTCTATAAAACTCGCTCTTGTTGCCGGTCTCTAAGAGCATATATAATTTGGTGCACTGTAGGGCAATTTAGGTAATTTAAAAAAACATTAGGGTCATGCTAGGAAAAATCTGATCTATGGAAGAGAGAAGGTGGTCGAAAATTGTGGCTATTTATGTTAAAAGGAATTCTTTATTTTAGTGGGTGTGTTAGTTTCTTCCCTTCTTTATATGAGTCTGAATATTCTTTTATAAATGAATGAATAAGTGAATAACTTTGCAATAGAGATGCCCCCAGGCTCGCCTTGTTATTGTAAAATATAGATATTATATGAAAGTGGCTTTGAAAATTTACATGGAAAGGCCATTTTGTTGATTTTTCAAAGTCTAATGAAAGAAATACTGGCTTTGAAAATTTAAAATTGAAAGAATTTTGTTTTGGCTGGTGGCAATTTAAAAAATCTAAATTTCAAGAGTTTGTTTTTTTAATTTAAGAGATTTGTCTATTGCACTTGGATTTACATTATATACAAGAATAAGTTAAACTTTAAATTCTAGAAAATACATTATGCCAATCATTTCACTAACTATAGAATTATTTTTAAACTAATATATTAAAATATAAAAAAAAATTTAACTTATTAAAAAATCTGTTTGAAAACATATACTCCTTTTAATTAAAATGTTAATTAGTAATTCTTATCACAACTTTATGTTAGTGGGGTCTTAGCATTGTGAGCATGCCATCTAGAAAAAGACAAGATTGAATCTGGTCATTTTTCTTCCCTCCTAAAGGACGAAGATTCCTCGATGAGATTTTTCCAAGAGGGGGAATGATCGATGCCGTGTCTACCGTTCCAATTATTACCAGAATAATCAACAATGAGACAAATTAATACATTATAAAAATATTATATAATATTGTATAATATTATAGGAATATTATATCGCATTGTTTACACGATCATTATGGGGTCATGTTCTATGATATATTATTATAAATACATGTGACAACCATTATTACTCCGCGTGTTTATAAAAATATATATTGCTAATTAACTGCATAAAGTATTATAGTTTTTTTGCTTGCTAATTTATGTTATATTTAGTTTTGATGTAAGTATTTATATTGTGGATTACATTGTAGGAGATTTTTTTTTATTATGTTAACACATGCAGTTGTATGGTAGTAATTTTGGTATTTAAAAAACAAATCGATCTCACCAAAAAATTCATAACTTATGGTATTTAGCCTCATGTGAAAAACAAGCGTGAAACTTTTAATGGTCTCAAACTCGAGACTCGTTGGATTAAATTATAATGGTAGCTGGTGGCCAGCTGGAAGTGCGGACTCGCAGCTTAAACCCCTTTATCTGTGGTTGAGGATGCATATACTAGATAATTAGTTTTTTATCTATGTGCATGTCTTTGATGTATATTCTTTTATAAAAAAAAAATCTAAATACTAAACTATTTTTTAAATAAATAAAATGTATTATATATCTAAAATGCGGTTATTGCAATGTCGTTTCAATTTCTTTGTGGACGTTATGGGCTCAGCTGATCATAAAAGGAAAATACACATTATTTTATTTACTTATTTATTTTGATTTTGTTCTATGTTTTGACTAAGAGGTGTTAATTTTGGAGTAAGTAAGAAGAAGTGAAAGGAAATGGATTGATTTCCTCCATTTTTGATATTACTTTCTCCTACTTCAGACTGAAATGGATTCTAATTAAAACCGACTTTACTATTTTTTTCACCAAAGTGGGTCAAGTAGGGCTCATTGTTTCTAATTCCAAAGACGCTTCAAAAGTGATACCCCCTTACACTAAAATAAACGCCCCTTAATTATAGAAACGGACTAATATTCTCTCCGCTTTGTTTGAGCCATGTCTACGAACCTATTTTTGTATCTTCTATCTATGCTTTATTTATTTATTTTTTTTGACTAATTATAGTGTATCCATTGCGTTAAAAAGAAAGAAAAACTGTAACAATATGGAAGATAAAACAACTTTTGCATTAAGGGGCTGTTTGGTTAGATGTAGTTGAAAATCCAGTGGATTTGTATTTACAAATCCCCGGATTTGAAATTTCAGGAAAGTCAAATCCAGTGTTTGGTTGGATGTATTTGTAATACTGGAGTACAGAAATTTGTGTTTGGTTTGAGAGATTTGTAAATCTAGATTTGGAAAACATGTGTTTAGTTTGATGTATTTTTACCTGGATTACATGTTATGGTCACCCATGGTAAGGTTACCCCCATCTGATATTATAAATAATTAATATATATCATAAAATGTACATTTTATTTTATGTAAATATGAACTATATGAACTCAAAATGCAAATATTATAGATAATTAATATAATTAATATTTATTTAATTTATTATAATAAAACATAATACGTTAATTATTAAGTAAAATAATTATTATAATATAATATAATATAGCAACTATAAATTAATATTTGTATTTAAAGAAATTTTCTATAAGATGCAAATATTTTATTAATTTAATTATAAATTAATAATTTGATGAACTATAACATTAAACTTAAAGCTTAAACATTATATTAATTATATATTTTAGTGAGTGATTTCACAAGTGGGACTTTTAAATACCAAGGATGTTCAAAGCCCTCCAAACAAACATAGGATTGTTAAATTCCAGGGATTTGGAAATCCAAATCCCCTCAAATCCAGTCAAACAAACAGCCCATAAGTTTTTTTTATGTGACCTTTGTTTCCATCGGCTAGTTTGTAGTCCCTTACCCAGTTGTCCCTGTCTTATACAGAGATCTCCGTTACTCTTATAAGGTTACTTCTTGCTGTTCTTTTTTTTAATATTTTTGCTTTGTTGCTTTCACTTCTGAGGGATTGTATTTCTGTTTTTTATTTATTTCTGTACTCCATTTGTTTTCTTTATATATTCCTGTATTTCTGTGTTAATGCATTTGTGTTGTATCCACTATATATATATATATATAAAATACTATTTGGTGGTGGGTGGAAGAAAATTCACAAACTCAAATTCATTAGAGAAGATTGAAAGAAGCCCACCACATACAAACCCTTCGCTCTCTTTCATAAAACAATTAATGCACCTACTACAATCTGATACCAAGTTCAGGCTGAAGAACATACATGTTCTCCTTTCATTATTTTATTTTTTATTTTTTTGAAAAAACCCAAAGCGATCAAATACATGGATATATATACCTGACATTCATTTTCAACTATACAACCCTTTTTCCCTTTCTCTAAGAAGAGCAGGCAACCCACCTTTCATCCTAATAGTGAGCCAACGAACCATCTCAGGATGCTTCTCTTTATCCACGAAAACCTCAATCCTAAACCTCTCAATCAAACATGCAGCCACAGACTTCATCTGAATATAAGCCATCTCCTTCCCCAAACACATTCTTGGCCCTGCATGAAACACCGGAAACTTAAACGGATTCTCCGGCTTAAAAACTCCATCCTCCAACCACCTCTCCGGCCTATACTCCATGCAATCCTCTCCCCAAACATCCTTCAATCTGCCCACACTATAAGCACAGTAAGTCACAAACCAACCTTTTCCCACAAACGTTCCATCCGGCAGTACATCGTCTTCTAAACATGTCTGTGTGTCAAATGGCACCGGAGGATATAACCTCAAAGACTCTGATATAGCTGCATGGAGATAGTGCATCTCACGTAGCTCATCAAAGTTGAAGATATTGTAATTATCGCGGCGTGAATTTCTTTGTGATCTTATCTTACTTAGCTCTTTCAGTATCTTTTCTTGGACATCCGGTCTGGTCGACAATATCCAAAAGAACCATGTCAAGGCCGATGATGTCGTCTCTAGCCCTGCGACGATGAAGCTTATCACTATGTCTCTCAAGTACTGGTCGCTGTTATCTTTGTTCGAAGCGAAGCGAGACAAAAGATCATCGTCTTCTTGTTCGCTTTCTCTTCGAGATCTGATGATGTTCATGGCGAAGTTGTCGATGATCTTGATAGATTCTTTGAGCCTTTTCTCAGAGCCAAGATTCAGCAACTTCTTGATTTTCCAAGTAAATGGGAATAAAGTACTGTCGAACCTTTCCACTGCAATGCGAGAAGCATCACCAAAGGCGTGAACCAGTTGTGATCTCGAAGTGTCATCAGTTAGGCAACAAGGGTCTTCGCCGAAGGCCACATTGCAGATGTTGTCGAAAGATAAGCGTTCGAACACATCTTGCAGATCAAAGACTTCACCGGAGTTGCATTTCTTGGTAGCCAAGGGAAGTAATCTGTCAACAATTTCTTGTTTGACTGTGTTGATGATGAAGTTACGGAGAGACTTCTTGTTGAACTCAAAGCTGGCAGCCTTGCGTTGCCAGTTCCAGTGATCACCGTCGGAATTGAAGATGCCATGGCCGAGGAAGTCCTCAAGAAGAGTGATGTGCTGCTGGCCTTTAGGGTAGTTGGAGAAGTTAGACTTGATGATGTGCTCAATGTTTGTAGGGTTGGAGGTAATGAAGGCGTTGGATTCGAAGGGGACGTTTAAGACTATGGAGTGGGTGGGGGACTCGGAGAGGAGGGTGGAGATCCATTCAAGAGATTCATGGCGGTGTTTGAGGATATGAGGAATGTGGCCTAGGAAAGGGTAGGGTTTGAGGTGAGTTTTAGGGTTTGGTGATATTTTCTTGGAGGTTGTTTGGAAGTAGAGGATGATGAAGAAGAGGAGGAAGAGGAGTGGGAAAGAGATGATGAAGAGTTCCATGGCTGCTGCTTTCTTGTTTCTTTGGTTTAGTTTGGTTTAAGTGGAGATAAGGTTTGGCTAGATGTCACACCAGATACAGTACACATGTGGTGGCCCAGCTAGAATAAATAAATCTTTTACCAATTTATTTAAGTTGAGGCTGTTGAACATTCAAAAGTCACGTTCTTCATATACGATGGAGATATGCTTCCACAAGATATTTTTTTGTTTCACAAACCATAGCTTACTTTCCAAGCATCTTCTTTAAGTGTACAATATTTTGTTAGTCAAAGGATGTTGGTTACCATTGATAGCAATATAAACATAAAGAAAAATATGAAGAGATTAGATGGTGAAAAGATTAATGAGTTTCATTATGGTTTAATTATTTATCTTTCACCTATAAATACAAATGAGGGATTAAGGGTTTTTAGGACCAATCAAGAGAAAATAAAAGAGTGCAAGAGAGTATAAATAGAAAATTAGTATTTTATATCTTATTTTAAGAGAGTTGTTTTTTGTCTTATAAACAGAGAGTCTGTAATTTTTAAATTTGTCTCATTTAGTAAATTTTTCTATATTTGTCTGTGGTTTTTTTACTCTATTATATTTCAGGGGGTTTTTATGTTAAATCTGTGTTTATTTTTATTGTCATTATTTTCAAGTTCTTTTGCTATGACTCTGCGCTATCTGGTTCTTTTATTTCACAACAAATAGTAACAAAGCAGGCTTAAGGTGTGTATATATATTTACTTATTGTATGCTTTGTGGCTACTAGTAATAGTGGATCCTTGACATAAAAAATTAAGTTAGATTATTATTCATCATTTGTAGGAATTGATTACTGCTTTTGAAGTAGTCTGTGACATTATCCATGACAACAAAGTATGAATTTATAAAATTCAATGGGAGTAATTTCTCACTATGGAAGCTGAAGATGAAGGCTATTTTGAGGAAGGATAATTGCTTAGCGGTCATTATTGAAAGGTCAGCTGAGGTTAAAGATGACAAGTGGAATGAGATCGATGGTAATGCCGTTGCAAATCTTCACCTCGCACTAGCTGACAGAGTTCTATCAAGCTCAAAGGAGAAGAAAACTGTGAAGGAGATCTGGGATCACCTCACAAAGCTGTATGAGGCCAAGTCACTCCTGAACAATATTTTTCTTAAAAGTAAGTTCTACACTCTGTGTATGGCGGAATCCACTTCAGTGATAGAGCACTTGAACACATTGAATACTCTATTTTCCCAACTCACTTCATAGGGAACAAAATAGAGTCAAGTGAAGCTGCTGATCTTCTATTCTAAAGTTTACCATATTCCTATGATCAACTCATCATCAATCTAACAAATAATGTTTCAATGGACATTATTGTCTTCGACGATATTGCAGCTGCTTTTCTAGAAGAAGAGAGCCAATGCAAGAACAAAAAAGACAGGTTGGCAAGTTCGCATCAAGAGGAAGATCAATGGAACGAAGTCCAAGTGGGAGCCATAATCAAGATAGATCTAAATCAACGAGCAAGAAAAACTTTAAATGTTACAATTGTGGTAATAAAGGTCATATGAAAAAAGATTGCTGGAATTTAAATAAGAAGGATTTCAATGCTCAAGAAAATATTGCAAGCATCTCAAATGAGGAAATGCCATAGTATGTGGAGTAGCAATAAACATAGCGAAAACGATTGCTTATGTTTAGATCTTACACTTAGTGGCAACCTTTCATATAACTTCTAGAAAAAAATGGTTCAATCACTACAACCTATCTTTTGAGGTTTTGTGTATAACTGCAATGATTAAGCTCTGAAGATTGTTGGTATTGACACTATCAAACTAAGATCAAACTTGATGATCTTGGCTGCAAAATTGAAGTCCAAATTAAGATCATAAAGATAATTTGAGGTGTGCTTGTATTAATGAAATGAGATAAGATAGCTGCAAATTTGTATACCCTGGAAGGGGAGACTCTGCAAAGATATGGTACAAAAAGCTTAGGCACATGTCGGAGCAAGGAATGAAGATTCTAGCTGAGAGAAATCTATTTCAAGGTCTTATAAAGGTAACACTACCTTTTTGTGAGCATTGTATTGCGAGAAAACAACAAGGATTGAATTTTGGTACTCCCCTTGCGTATCCGCAAGTGCACGGGTCGTACAAGTAAAGTGCACCTGAGAGGGTTCGGCGGTCGAATCCACAAGGACTGGTATAGTTTTCAAAACTCTCTCGTTGCTTAATATCTAATTAATTAACAATTGGGGTTGAATCGAGACTAAGAGTCTAGGAACATGGGCAAAGAAGAAAGAATAAGAGATTGGTGAAATTTCTAGCAAAGTTGCTCAATTGAGGAGTAGAGCACCCGGTCGATCCCTTAGTGTCAAATTGTACTTAAACTCTTGTAAGGCTTATCAGGTATATCCCAGAAAATCTATGTGTGCTCTGGAAGGCTTGTCGCAAATATGGCTATGATAACATCAAAGGATTGATTATACTACGTTGTTCTCGCACTTCGAGGGAGCAATTACTCTACGGTAGATATGCTAAGGCAACAACACACACTAAGTTTATAATCAAACTATGCAATCAAGCACATTAAGCATGCAACACAAGATTTAACAAGATAAACAAAGGACTACATAAGCATTACAAAACAAGTGTTCAAATACAATCTTAAACCAAGTTCACAACCCGGGGCACCGGAGAAAGTTAGCCCCTTATGGGTTCACTCAACAAGAAAACAATAAGAGAAACAAATACAAAGGAGTTCAAAAACTCCCTATATGTCTACATCTTTCTTAAGATCTGAGGGTCTAATGATTGGTGCTCTAATCCTCTCCTGAAGATGGTGAAATATGTGCAATAATCTCCTTCCTTCGTCCCAGCCGTCGCTAGACAAAAAGCTCCATAAAACCTAACTTTCAGTGCTTTTAACCTAAGTTTCGACCCAAGCACAGGGGTGCTTGGGCCATTCTTCCGGGCGTGCAGTTTATAGGAAGATAATAATTTCCGATAGCTTTTCAATTTTCTCCAGGCAGTAAAGTGTATGGGCTGAATCACGCCTGTGCTTAGGCCGTGCTCTCATATGCATGCCCATGCTCTTAGGGTTGTGGCCGTGCTTGTGAATTCTTCATTTCTCTTGAAACTCTTGTGAATTGCATGACTGAGAAGCATGCTTGTGCTTGGGCCGTGCTTACCTTGACGAGCTGCCCTTTAGGTCTTTTTGTTATGAAATCTTTTCCAAACCACTTATAATTGTTCCAGAACCTAAATATCTGCACAAAATTACACATAATACCTCAAATAGCACCGAACTAGGAAAGTAATGGCTGAAGGATAAGAAAATAATAGGTATAAAATGGATAAAATATATGTATAAAATGCACTCATCAAATTTCAACACATCTAATTTTAGCATTGGTTCACTCTGATATGTGGCAAGCACCAGTTATGACCCTTGGAGGAGCAAATTATTTTGTATCATTTATTGATGATTATTTCAGAAGATGTTGTGTGTATCCTATTAAGAGGAAAGTGGATGTGTTTCAAGTCATCAAATTCTACAAGGCGTGGGTTGAGCTTGATTGTGGTGAAAAGATTAAGTGTTTGAGGACAAATAATGAAGGAGAATATATTGGTAAAGAATTTGATAAATTTTGGAAGCAAGATGGCATCAAAAGACAATTTACTACAGTATACACTCCTCCATAAAATAGAGTGGCAGAGTGGATGAATAGGACTTTGTTGGAAAGAACATCTGTTGGAAAGAACAAAAGCAATGATGGGAGCTGTAGACTTGGAAAAGAAGTTTTGGGCAGAAGCAATCAACACTGATGGAGATGTGGACTAAAAGGCCAGTGGACTATTCAAACCTTCATATATTTGGAAGTCCTGTATATGTGATGTACTATGCCCTAGAAACTACAAAACTGGATCCAAAATCCAGGAAATGTATATTCTTGGGATATGTTGAAGAAGTTAACTAGTACCGCATGTGGGATCCCGTTACCCACAAGGTTGAAATCAGCAGAGATATTATCTTCCTAGAAGACAAAGAACAAGAGCAAGTAAATAGTGAAGCACTTTAAAAGAAAGCACAGAGACTACAATAGTACAGGTAGAAAAAGAAGCTAAAGCTACACCAGATCATAGAGCACAAGGGCTAGCTGAATCTAAAGTTGCAAAAGTTCAGCGGTCATCTTGTACAAGGAAGATACCAAGTTAGTATTCTGACTATATTATGGAAGGGAATGTTGCATATTACTTTCTAAAAAGCACTGAACCATAAACTCTAAATAGGGGTAATTTTTTGGGTAGGGTGAATGATGGCGTGGAAAGAATCCGACGTGTGAGTGAAAAAAACATCCCAGTCAGCGCTAACGTGGACTTACCGACCGCCACGTGGGCAAATGTCGCCGGAAAAAGGAGCAGTGCCCTCCCGGAAGTTAAAAATCAAAGTCTGGTGCCTAAAAAGATACAAATCAAAATTCAGTACCCAAAGTGAAAAATTGCCAAACTTCAGAACCCTACCCAAAAAAATTACCCGTGCAAATAGTGGAAGATTACATAGATAAATATAAAATGGTAATTTTATTTTTCCAAAATTTGATTAACAATGAAAAATAATAAATTAAAAAATTGAAATATATAGACTTTTAATATAATAAAAAATTTAAAGAATTTTTATTCTGCCGGATTTCTTTTTAGGATACCAACGAAAAATTGTTGGCATGTATGACTTTCATCCAAATTTTCTTTTGTTTCAATCCAAGCAATTATTCCTTCTTCGTTATCCACGTATGTTTCGGTTTGCATGGGTTTGCCAATGACTTGTTTTGGTTCCATGCGAAACATCTCTTCAACAGCCTTCTCCGCTAAGTATTGGTAGGCATCTTTCGTAATTCTCTTGTTCATATAAGTTGATATTATTTTATTTCTAAATTCTCTTGTTCACATTAGTTAATATTGTTTTATTTCTAAGTTTTCAGCAACGACATCCCTCCTCCCCTCACCCTAAAAAACAAAAACAATATCTTACTTCTTGACCGTATCAATGATGCACAAATCTATCTTCCTTAATTCTTGTTTGACAAGCATAGAGAGATGAAAGAAGCATCCATATCACTCTTCATATGAAGAAATTATGCATGGTGCTGCATATAGTCATAATTGTTCAACCAGCAAAATGCTCCATAAATCATGCAGAAATGGGCCACTTATAAAGCCTAGCACACCGAAAAATACTAAATCATTTAAAAAGGAGACAGAAACTAAGGCATGTTAGTTTTGCCGCAGTAGAGATTGAAGTGACGGGAGTGAGAACTAATGTAATATTTCTACTTGTTTGATTCGCGGAAATAGAAATCAAAGTCGGAGAAATGACAATTCTAAAATCTTTCACTTCACTATTTGATTTCGTGAAATTAAATTTTGACCGAAGTGAGATTTTGCGGTTCCACTTCGGAGTGACTTAATTACCCACTTTTGTAATCTTTTAATCTTTTATTATTTATTTTTGTATCTCAATTTATTTTTTATCTTTTAATTTTATTATTTTTATCTTTTATATTTTATATTTTATTGTTTTTTATTTTAACTTTTATGTTTTTCTTTTTCCATATTTTTATTTTTATTTATTATTTTCTAATAACAAAATTAAGATGCTAATTTCAAAATAAGTGGTACATACCATCAAATATAATAAATTTTAAAATAATTTATGAGTAAACTTCGCTACCATATTTTGACACTTCCCCCGACAACAAAACACATAGAACTAAATATTTTCAAATGAAATTTTAACTTCAACCAAAGTGTCACTTCAAAACTTTAGTTATTTTGGTGGATCAGTTTTGAACTAAACACACTTTAACAGTGGCAGAACTAGGATATCATAGTAGGGGGCTAATTCAAAATGTAAGAAAAAAAATACACCTAAGAAAGAAATTGCCTAAAATTTAAAGGGTAAACTACATGAATAGTCACCTACTTATGGACCCATTTCTATTTTAGTCACCCACCTAAAAAAAGTTACGATGTGGTCACTTACCTTCATATTTGTAGTTTTTTAAGTCACTCGGCCAGACGAAGTTAACGGAGTGCTGACGTGGCCTGCCACGTCCCACAGGCTTGGCCACGTCAGCGCTAAGGTGGACACCCTCCCCCAACTTTCCTTTTTTCTCAAACTAACACCATCCGGCAATAGTGAACTCCACTCTTTTTCCTCAATGGCGCCGCGTCCTCAACCTCAAATCCGGCCATCTCTCCGGCCAGATCTCCATTAGCGTCCTCTTTCTCGGCCATCAAACTTCTCTTCCTCTTCAACAACTCCCTCTCCGGTCCCATCCCCTCAAATTTTAGTTGCTTTTTGTAAAATAAGGTACATTATTTTTCTTGACAAATGTTTTGGATTTATTTTTCTTTGTTAACAACATGGAAAACATTGGAAGGCCTTTGTGTAGGATTTGTTTAAAGGGAGGACAGAATTGTTGCTAACGAATTTAATTTTCCAAAATCCTATTTCATTAATAATAGTGTAGTGTATATGAACTGTTTTTTTTTAAATACCCTATTTTGTTTGTTCAATAGCATGTCATTGTGCCTTGAACATGATTGAACACTTCTCTTATTTGAATGGATCAGGTTTGGTATCAACAAAATAAGATTCTTGTTTGGATGAATCTAATCAATTTAGGTGGCTGGGTGTGACAGGGATTCATCATTTTTAGTTGCATCATTTAGATGAAAAGATTAACAAAAGGTATAGTTATGTATCTCGTTCC
Source organism: Dioscorea dumetorum (assembly GCA_902712375.1). Lineage (NCBI taxonomy): Eukaryota > Viridiplantae > Streptophyta > Magnoliopsida > Dioscoreales > Dioscoreaceae > Dioscorea > Dioscorea dumetorum. The sequence goes on from CACTHL010000847.1 coordinate 2,219,879, forward strand.
CAAAACAGAAAAAAATTGTTCTTGCGGGTGCTATTGTTTTCTACATATCAGCTATTGTCAACTATCATAATGGATGCTTATATTCAGCTGTTAAGATTACTTTTGTCAACTATCATAATGGATACTTATAAGGTACATATTATTTTGGATTTAACTGTAATTTAGGCTTTTGTTTGATGTAAGTAAAATTTGTTGTCAACTATCATAATGGATACTTGTATTCAGCTATTGTAAACTATATTTGTGTTTTCCTAACTCAGCCATAGAAGGGACAAGGGACATTAATTTGGCAACTTGCAATGCAGCTTTCTGTTAGAGAACTGAAATTACCTTATTAAATTGGCAATGTCCTTGATTGTGGTAACTTAAAATTCCTTGGAGAGAATATTTAAATGTGAAATCAGAAAAGTTCTTGAGTATGTTAATTATCTTCTGCTTCTGTTCATTTTCCATCTTATTTGTGCATTGCTTCCTTCAGTAGAATTAAAAGCTGAATGTTTACTAAATTGTTGCCTTTTTTATTGGCAATCCTTTTATGGAGCCTAAAATCATTTATGAAAATAGGGATTCATCAAATGGAACCTACTGCTTCAGAGAATTACAATACTCATGCATTTGAGATGGTTGAGGGGAATGCAGATCCAAATTCAGAATCTGATAGTAGCAACTCTGACTCTGATTTCCACGAGAGCGACTATGACATGGAAGATGATGATGATCTGGTGTTTGAGGTTAACATAGACTTAGGAATAGAAAGGGATATGGGTGGACATATGGGCTCAGAAGTGAGGTGTATATTAGGGTCTGCTGCAAGGACAGAGGGTGAATTGTTAGTTGTATTTTTTGTTTCAAATACATAACACTAGTTGGTATCATTGTGTAATTATCTTTAACTATTACAATCTTGAACTATGAAAGTTTTGAATTTATCTAGTAACTTGAGAATGTCTGTGTTATTGTAAATTTATATACACAAAATTACTTGTGTAAATTTATACCATTTCTGCAGGCATTTAATACAAAAGGAAAAGGTTATGTACTCAATTTTATTTTAGTCACTCAATTATGTACTCAATTCTATTTTAGTCACTCAAATATGTACTCAATTCTATTTTAGTCACCTACCTACGTGCTGACGTGGCCAAGCCTGTGGGACGTGGCAGGCCACGTCAGCACTCCGTTAACGTCGTCTGGTCGAGTGACTTAAAAAACTACAAATACGAAGGTAAGTGACCACATCGTAACTTTTTTTAGGTGGGTGACTAAAATAGAAATGGGTCCATAAGTAGGTGACTATTCATGTAGTTTACCCAAATTTAAAATAGGGAGATACTTTAACTTTTGATGAAAACAAGCACATTTTAAAAACACATATTTGAAAAAAGGCATAAAATAGCTATCTGTGCAAGCTTGAATTAGAACAAGCTAGCGTTAGTGCTAGGAATGCGACGCATGCGATCGAGAGGAGGTTGTTACATCTGCCAAGTTTGTATTTTTGAAAATTTTGTGGAATCATTCATTGTCAATAGTTGCAAAAATCTCTCACTCAATATTATAAACAAGCAGGCTATCATTGATCTAGTCATCTTCCATTTTGTTGCGTAAGTTAGTTTCCATAACATTCATCTCCAAAAACACTTTCCCAACTAGAAGTCATCGCAATTGATAAAATCGATGCCAACTCAATAAGGTGATAAATAAGTAGAAAAATAGGACGTTTACCTGTCTCAACCATCTTCCTTTCAAAACCTCCCCAGTGCCGAACATTTATAAAATCTTTATCATACTGCCCAACATAGATAAAAGTGACAAGTTGATCCTCAAGTATCATGAGCTCAGTCCCTATGAAATCTTCAGGCTAAAGTTTTGCAAGACGAAGCAGCTTATGGATGTTGAATTCGGAGGATGTGAGTCCTTTGATAAGTGTATAACACGAGAAAAAGTAACTCTGTGCTAGCTTCTGAGAAGTGGTTTTGCATTAATTCTTCTGCAATCAAAGCAATAACTTGACATTACAACAATCATAAAATCACAAATATTACTAAAATAATAAATTTATTAGATTTACAAAAACATAATAATATAAAAAATACTAACCTCGTAGAAAATTTTAATGTGGTAATGGTGACAATGAGTAATGACTTGCCCATCCCATCTAGAACGGCCATAGATTTGCATATTATCCTCCATATTAGGCACCAGGATTGAGTTTCTCTAAATAAAAAAGAGTTACCTTCCTCTAAAAATACCTCCCATCCCATCTCCATATATTTTTAAGGCTGAGCCCTGACGACATCAATCAAACTCATGACTTTAACAATATTTTTATCCTTTTGTTGTAAGACAAGAGATAACTCATTTGTTATTCCCAATAAACACCTCATCAAATAAATCACAAACACAAATTAATAATTCTCTATTTTTTTCATCAAACTTGTTGCTATACCTCTATTATCATTAGAATCATTGTTATCATTCACATTTTGGAGTACTTCTAACACTGAACTCCAAATTGTGATTAGGCTTACAATGGTGGTGTGATGAGATCCCCAACTAGTATCCCCTAGTCTTGTTAAGCTGGATTCTTGATTTTTTCCCCTTTGTCACTAATTATCTCTACTCCCTCGAATTGCTCAACCAACCTATCATTGTGATGTTGTAGATGTTGGTCTTTCCTTTTGCATGATGTTCCAACTAAGTTAACAATCATTGAAAACATATTGAAAAAAAACTCATAATTTGATTGTCTTTCACAATAGCAACAATGACTAATTGGAGTTGATGATAAAACAATGGATATACCTTGCATATGGATTTTCTCTTAGGATAAGTGCCTTTAATCCATTGAATTCACCTCAGATATTTGAAGTCCCATCATATGCTTGTTTTCTCAGACTCGAAAGAGAAAACTCATGTTTGGCAAATAGACAATCAATGGCATTTTCAATAAAAATGGTTGAGGCATGCGACAATGAACCATAGCAAGGAGCCGTTTTATCACATATCCATTCTTATTCACAAATAGCATAACAACTCCCATGTGGTCCTTCACCTAACACAACCCAGGCATCATTAATCGTAAGGAAAAATAGTTATTTTCAATATCATCAACAATGAAACATGTACTTGTGCTGCACAAGTATTTTCTAACTCCTTTTGAACTTTAGAGGAAATCATTTAATTGTTTCCAAGAGTATTTTGATTGACTTCCCTAAAAGCTTTATTATTTAATAGGCTATACCACTTGAGCAATTCAAGGAAATTGCCTTGGTTCAGTGAGCTTGAGAACTCATCATATCTAGGGAAAGCCAAACCTTGCTACAATAGAAAATGCATCACATCCAAGACCATTGTTAAACAAGTGTGGTATTCAACCTCCATCCATGTGAATGTATAATTAATTGGTGTGACAAACTCTACCTTTGAGTTTGGAAAGTCGTAAATTGTATTCTTGCATTATTATGCACACTATTCAGAGCACTAACATACGCTATGAATTTTTCTAAAGCCTTTTCCAGTTATTGAATCCTGTTTTAGTGGATACATCTTCTCTTTTTCGATTTCCTCTGCTTGATGTGAAAAGGTAACACCAAAAACAAAATGATACATCTTTGGCCACATTGTACTTCAACCATGAATGTTGTTTAAACCAAGCATCTTGAAAACTCCTCTATTTGTTGTATTCTTTTTTGGGAAAATTATGGCCAATTGCCTGACATGGACCTTTAGTTAAAGATTCTCTTTTAAGTTTATCTCTAACCCCAACATCAAAATCTTTCAATGTCCTAATCACTAACAATGCCATGCAAATTGAAATTCACGTGGGTGTTTTCTCACTTGATTTGGAGTCTGATGATTTTTTTTTGAGAATTAGACTACTCTTCACTCCATGGTTATTTAATTAAAAATTTATCCATGTCCAATTGGCTACAAAAATGTATAATACTACCCAAAGACTAATTAAACATGTATAAATATAATTGATAAGGAAATAGTAGCTAAGAATTCAAAGCCAATAATAATGCTAATTTATTTACATAAAATAGGATGAAAATAATGTGATAAATTAAAATATAGAATGGAATTTCGTGCAACATAACTCATCTAAAATCTTCTTTAGTGATCAGTCAGAAAAGTAAAAAAACCCACAATCATCAAATATGTGTAAAAATTTCTAATTCATACTCAAGATTTCCATATCAATTCATACACAATATTTCACTTTTTACCTAGCTAAATATAATTACCCATCATAGTTAATAAAATATATATTATCAAATTATCAATAGCAGTGTGACACAATAGAGACCTGCAATGAATTATCACGATCCTTGTCTACATGTTTATATATCAAAGTGATCCAACAAACAAGGAACCCTTGGTGGTGGAGGAGGCAAACTTCAAATGTGTCAGCAATACGCAAGAAATAATTTTAGAGGCAGTTGTCAAACCCTATAGAGACAGTTTTAACCACCTCTATATATAGCTTTAATGATGATTTTTTCTCCCGACTCTAACCTATCTTGTATAAAGACGGCTCTACACTTTTGAGCATGTTTGTAGCAATTGTCAGGGTAAGTTATACCTATAGAAGCGGTTTCCAGTAATTAGTGTAGAGGGGGTTATAACCGCCTAAAAAACTAATAATTTTTAAAGCGTTCTTCAAGTTTTAGAGGCGGTTATAACCGTCATCAAAGTTTTAAAGACAGTTATAACTGCCTCAAAAACCAATAATTATTTTGCCTATAATACATGAATTAAAACTATAGGCACAAGTTTTTAGGGGCTAATACATGAATTGGCCGCCATAAAACTATTGTTAAAAAATAATAATAAATAAACTTATGCCTATGATAGATAATTCAAAAATTTGCCACTAAAAACATTTCTATAGCTGTGGATATAAAAATCAGCCTCATAAATTATAATTTGTTGTTAATCTATAGTTGTGAAATTTAAAATATGCTGCTATAGAGGTTTAGAGCGGCTAATTTATAAATCAGCCGTTAAATTTAATCGCTATAACATAACTTTCTTGTAGTGCTACTAAGGTTATGGAGATAACAGTCATACATCTTGACATTGCCATAGAGGAAGTCCAAGACCAACCATGCTACAACAAGACAAAGAAGAATAAATTCTAAAAAATACTGACATACCTTTATTTGCACGCACATAATTTCTCTACTTCCAGCATACTGAATTGTTATATTGCTGTATGTTCAATACCAGCGAGCATATGTGAAATCTCTGTAAGTGTATTTTTGTATAGCTGTATTTCTGCAAGTATATTTTGTTGAGCTATATTTTCATACATATAGCATTATACATCGTATTCTTCAACATATATTATTGCATATCATACTTTCATATCTTCTGAACTCTGATGGGTTTACCCATCTTAAGCAAATTACCCAAGAAACATTTCCAGCATATCATCGGAAACTCTGATCTTCTTGATTTGATCCACAGGATATTTATGATTCTTGTAGACCTCCTACCAGAGCTGGAAACCATTACTTTATTACGTTTATCGATGATCATTCCAGATTCTATTATACCTACCTAATCAAATCCAAAAATGAAGCTCTTAGCAAGTTCATGATTTTTAAAGCCGAAGATGAGAACCAGCTAGGCAAGACCATTAAGGTTCTTAGATCTGATAGAGGTGGAGAGTATACTTCAAATGTTATGATTTCATTCCTTGAACAGAATGGGAATGTGCATGAGTTTACTGCTCCTTACACACTTCTGAGTCCAATGGGGTTGCTGAAAGGAAAAAGGGACATTAATGGACATGATGAATGCCATGTTATTAAGTTTTGGTGTACTTGAGAACTTGTGGGGGGAGGTTTTGCCCTCAACTTACTTTATCCTGAATAGAATTCCCTTTAAGGACCGCCGCATGACACCCTATGAGCTTTGGAAATGAAGAGCCCCAAAGCTCAAATACTTCAAAGTGTGCGGGTGTCTAGCTAAGGTACAAATCCATGATCTTAGAACTAGGAAGATAGGTCCCAAAGCCCTAGATGCAGTGTTTATAGGGTATGCCCTAGATAACAATGTTAGGAGATTTCTAGTTATTAACTCAGAGGTGAGTGAAATAGCTCAAAACACCATCAGTAAAGTTAGAGATGTCATCTTTTTTTATAATATCTTCCCTCTTATATCAGTCTACAGTTCCACTCTTTCTGTACCTTTAACCTCTAGCTCCACTTCTAGGTCAGTCCCTATCCCAGTACAGGAACCTAGAAGAATCAAAAGATGAAGAATGGAAAGAAACCTAGGTGATAATTTTGTTACCTTCATGATTAAGGATACCCCTACTACTTGTCAGGATTCTATGGCCTCTGCTGATTCAGTATTTTTGAAAGAAGCTGTAGATGATGAGTACCACTCAATCATGAGTAACCATACTTGGATACTTACTTCCCTATCTCCTGGGAGTAACCTTTGGGCTGTAAATGAGTCTTCAGAAAGAAGTTGTGACCTAATGGATCTATTGAAAAGTTCAAGGCTATGTTAGTTGCAAAAGGGTTCCAACAGAAAGAGGGACTTGATTATTTTGACACATACTCTCCAGTAGCTCGCCCGACCACCATTAGGGTTCTTATAGCAGTTTCCTCTACTTTCAGTCTTAAAATCCATCAGATGGATGCAAAGTCTGCCTTCCTAAATGGTGATTTAGAGGAAGAAATTTACATGGAGCATCGTAAAGGCTCTGTTGTCCCTGGACAAGAGCACAAGGTTTGTAAACCTATAAAATCTATTTTATGGATTGAAGCAAACCCCTATGAAGTGGCATGCTAAATTTGACTCTACAATCATCTCCTATGGATTTGTTGTAAACATTTATGACACGTGTGTTTACAGTAAATTAGTAGATGGCAAATGTGTTATTGTGTGCCTATATGTTGACGATATGCTTATATTTGCTTCTAATCTTGATCTTGCTTGTGATGTCAAGAATTTTCTGAGCAGTAAGTTTGCTGTGAAAGATCTAAAAGAAGTTGATGTTATCCTAAGAATCAAGTTTACTAGATCAGTTTATGGCATCACTTTATTACAATCTCATTACACTGAGAAAGTGTTAGAGAAATATGGTTATCTGGGTTGCAAACTTGTTGTTACACCTTTTAATCCCAATGTACACCTTAAGAAAATCATAAGTGAATCTAAGAATTAGGATCTCTATGCTTAGATCATAGGATCATTGATGTACTTGTCGAACAAGTCAGCCTGACATTGCGTATCCAGTATCTAGATTGAGTAGATATACTCGAAACCCAAATAAAAAACACTGGACTACTCTTGAGAGGGTTCTCATATTCCTAAAATTTTGTTTATATTTAGTAAGGGATTACCCAGGGAAAAATCCTATTTTCAAATTTTATTACCTAGGGATTACCCAGGAAATAATCTCTAAGTATATTTAGCAAGGGATTACTAACGCTATGGTTCATTGCTATTCGATCTATTTACTAATGAAATACCCAGGACACAACTCCTGGGAACTATTACCTAGGAATTACCTAGGGATTAAACATTTCAACTTTTGAAAATTACCTAGGGATTGCCTATGAAAACTACCTTGCTAAATTTACCCAGAGATTTCCCATGAAACATTCCATTGCAAATTCCTTGTTTTTGATGAATCAAATAACATGAATTGCCCAGAGATTACCCAGCAAATATTCTGAAGCAAATTCCTTGTCTTTGAAGAATTGAATAACATAACTTACCCAGGGAATGTATTATTTACCCAGAAAATAATTAGTTGCTATTTAGCCAGGGATTATATAATCTCTAGGTAACTGATTACCCACGAGGCTTTTACCCAGAGAAATTAAGTCCTGGGTAAACCCTTGCTAACGGATATTACCTAGGGATTTTAGTAATTTAGCTAGGGAATTGTCCCAAGCTGATTGATGATTTTCTTGTAGTGTCTTTTGGACTAAGATATGCTTGATTTTCTAGTGTGGTAGAGGGATATACAGATACCAAATGGATGTCTGACTTAGTGGATCTTAAATCAATCTCAGGTTAAGTATTCCTACTTAGAGGAGGAGATGTCCAATATAAATATGCTAAGCTGAAGCTTAATGCTAGGAGCACCATGGAAGCTTAATTAATTGCGCTTGATTCTACTTGTATAGAGGCTGAATGGATTAGAAATTTACTTTCTAAGATTTATATTATATCTTCTCCTATGCCTTCTATTGCTATACATTGTGATTCTAAATCTGCTATTGGACTGTGCAACCCTCAAAGTACTAACGATAAAATGAGCAGGCACATGCGGATCTGCCACAAGTCAATTTGGAGACATCTGAAGCACAACATTGTGAGTATTGATTACATAAAGTCAGAGCTAAATCTAGATGATTGCCTAACAAAAGGGTTATTGAGATAAATAATAGCTAAGGCGTAGAGGGGAATGGGCTTAGCACATTGATGAGTGCTTTTATATATATATATTTCATACGCATTACACCTGATATTTACTTGTTCTTTTGCTATTACTTATATAGTTCGGTGCTATTTAAGGTATTTTGAGTTTATTGGGTAGATATTTAGGTCCTAGAGCAATTAGAAGTGATTTAGAGAAGAATTCACATCAAAGGACTTAAAGGGAAGTTCGTTAAGGCAAGCACGGCCTCAACATGGGCGTGCTCTTGGCGGTGCAGTTCACAGGAATTGAAAAGCACTAGGAAGCACGGTCAGAGTGCCCTGAGCACAGGCGTGCAGACTAGAGCACGGCCTCAACACGGGTGTGTTTCAGCCCGTGCACTTTACGGCTTGGCGAATTTTCAGGGGAAAATACTATAGCAAAAGCACTGTAGCAGAAGTACTGTAGCACCGAAAACACATAAACCCGAAATCTGCACGGGCTGAAGCACGGCTGGAGCACGGGCGTGCAGAATTAAGTACGGCCGTGTTGGCATCGAGAAGTCACTTTTTAAGCCCAAAAGTTAGAGTTTCAAGGGTCTTCTTCTTATATCTTTCTTCCCCCTTGGGGGAGGCGATGCGAGGGGAAAGAGGCGCGCCTTTGGTGGCCGGATCTGGACCGAGAGATCATTGAGGGAGTGGAGGAACATTGGTAAGATCATCATCGGATGCCCTCCGACGAAGATTGTGAAGCAAGAAGGGAGTTTATGATTTTCATTTTACTCTCTTGTTGTTTACCTTAGCTTTCTTGTAGAACCATGAGGGGCTAACCATTTTCCGGTACCCCGGATTAGAAACTTGAAAGATTTTATACTCGAATACATTTATTGCAAACTTTATGGAGTCTTTATTTCTTGTGTTAACCCATGTATTGTATGCTTAATGAGTTGGCTGATTAGCACCTCTTGAGTGTATTTCGACGCGCGTTGATTTCTTAGCAATCGCGTTAGTGATTGTCCTCTCAAGGAATCGAAATTGCATAGTGCCCTCAATTCCTTATTGCTTTTCGTCACCATAGCTGCAACAGGGCTTCTAGAGCACTTAGAAATCCTGAGACTTGCCTGATAAACATTGCAAGAATTTGAGTACAACTGACACCAAGGGATTAATCTGGGACGCTACTCTTTAGCATTGATCTCTCATTACCTGAACCTTGTTTCTCTCCCGTTATCCTCACTTTCTTTACTCTTATTTGTAATTAGCTTTTAAACCAAATTATTGAGCCGGCTAGATATTAGAAATCCGACGAGTATCAAAAGCTATACCAGTCCCTGTGGATTCGACTACCCGACCTTCGGGTACATTGTACTACTTATATGACCCGTGCACTTGAGGATACGCAAGGGGCGTATCACACATAATGATTAATAACAATAGTTAATAACAATAGTGACCCTACTTCTTTGAATGGAGATCTCATGATAGAAGTTCAAGGGAAAGCTATTGATTAGTTGATTGGGAGAGTACCCTATGCATATTTGAGATATGTACTTTATTATCCTATTCCTATGATGTGTGCTCTCATGAAGCGGTTTAAGTTTGAGCTCAGCTCTTAATAAGATCAAAGACTGGTAAAGCAAGATATTACACCACAGATATCTCTGGAGATTTCACCTATGTGGAGATAGCTATCGAGCAGCAGCTATGAGAGTCATTGGGCTAACTCTCTAACAATCTCCGTGAAATGGTACCAAGCGCATAGCCAATAATACGCCAACCTTGATTAGCTCAAGTATCATATAAGATCTTCATCAAAATTAACTTCTGATTCAAAGGGTTGTAATTCAAGGCCTAGTTCATTACTGTCCCCATTGGTTGGAAATCTTGTTGAAAGGTTGAAGTTCAAGTCTGGTAAAGATACTTCAACTTGATCTTATGAAAACCCAAAGTTCTCTTTGTATCTATATGTGCATTACTCTCTTTGACAACCTTCTAGATTGGTTCCTTTTCTACTTCTTGATTTTTCTTGGTTTGCTTAGGCTATGGGTGTTGTGGGGGATTGTTGGATATGGGTTGGGTTAAGGCCCACGCCCAACCCAATGAACACCCAAACCTGTGCAAAGTTGGTGTTTATGCAAACTTTAGTCCCACATCAAAAATGGAGATGACTTTCATGCCTTTATATATTCTTTATATCTTGTTATATTAGTTTAGAATATATACACCAGTGTACCACTACTACTACCACACACTCGAGCGTGTGCACGCACAACACCGCCTGTCTTTTATTTTATTTCTTTTCTCTACAGATATTTTTTTTGCTGACCATTGATCTTAACCCAATAGATCCATTTCTCACCGTTGATGATGCTAAGTTTCCGGCGACCGAATGGTTGGGTTAGTGTACCCTAACATTTGGAGAGGAGCGCATACGCGTGTCTAATCCCAGGCCAGTTGTTCCTCTTTTTTTTTTGCATTTTGAATGATCTGAAAATCTTGTGTGTTTGCATGTTTAGAATATATTTCCTTACAGAAAAATGGTATATGGCAGCAAAAGGAGAGATTTTGAGTTGTCTACCTGACTGAGTTTGAATCGTTGAGGGTATGCCAATTAGCTCAAAGTAAATATTGGGTATTGGATAACCCGATAACACCCATGCCAGTTGCACGCATGTCCCATTCTTCTTCCTCTTTGACTTTGGCTCTTCGACATCTGATTTCTTCTTAACTTCATCTTTGCTTGTACACAAACTACAACCTACTCCTCTTTAAACCTAAGGGCATCTCTGCATCTTACGACTAGTGCCATCAGTGACTCAGGATTGAGTATGTCCCTTTGTCCGGATAGGAGTGCATGCTTCAAAAGAATGAAAACCCACATCACAGCAGGAACCTTCGTTTGTATACTTGATTGTAACAGGTTAGAACCTTCTAGCAAATGTTCACGAGTGATAACGAAGATGTTTAAGCAGAAGATAGATACTGAAGGCTACACATGGAAGAAAGTTTCACAAACTACGAAAGACTTTTATTTCGAGGAGTTTAGGGTATATTTATTTTGAATTTAAGTTAATTGTTCCATTTTTCATATAATTAAATTCTGATAATTTCAAAATTTTTCAGAAGCATTGCATGTGGGATTCTTCTATGGAGACACAAGTGAAAGTGGCATGGGCTACAAATGCTTCAGAACGATATAGTGACTTTCTAAAGGACATAAGGAAATCTGAAAAAAAACCACAATATATATCAGAAGATGATTGGAGGTATTGGAAAGTTGCTTGGGAAAACGATGAATTTAAAAGAAAAAGAGAACAAAATTCAAACAATCGAAGGAGTTTTGCAGGGCCACCATCTCATACTGGAGGATCAATATCCCATACTGAACATGGGAACAAACTTGTAAGTATAAATGCAATTTGTTTGAGTGGTAGATGAGTTTGTGCTTGTTTCAATATAAATAAAAATTGTTTGAGTTTTGAGTTTGCTTGTATTCATTAAATTAACATGTTATATTGTGTGGGGTAAATATAATTTGTTTACATGACCAATGAAGTTTTGTGTTGTTGAATACATTTAGTTCTACTTATTTAATAGATTTTTCTCATAGTTAAATTGCTTGTACATATTAGTTGGTAATATGAATGAAGTTTATATTTTGTTCGTTTATAGACATCTTCATTGGGTCGAGTACCGACGCCACACGAGTTATTTATTTTTACTCACACGAAAAAGCATGATCAGCAAACCTTTATTGATGAGGGGTCTAAATCATTCAATGTAAGTTTTAAAGTCCTTTAAGTCAATATAATTCACTTTTTTTTACTTTTAATTGTTCATTAGTAGACTTTGGCTTATTTGTATATTTTTTGTTGTATCTATAGGATAAAGTGGTGAGATTGAGAGAGACATCCCAAGCAAATAATGGATCAGGAGATGATGCGCCTTGCCCAATTGATGAAGTAGCACTTTATTATGAGGCAGCTGTTGGTGAAAAGAAGAGAAGGGTGTATGGCCTTGGATCACAATCATCTTGTTATGATTGTAGCGGCGACAAAGATGGCAACAATAGAAGCATAAACTCCTTTGAATTCCACAATCAAGATGAGATTAGTAATGAGTTGACAAGTTTGCGCAAGACGGTTCAAACACAAGGTAGTATGATAACTAAATTGACAAGAACGATACAAGTATTATGCGATCGCATCGGTATACCTTCTCCTGATGAATTTGAAAATGCTCACAATAGTCAACAAGATGAACATGATGAAGGTACATGAGGTGGAGATGACAACAATGATCATGGACTTAGTTAAATATCTACACTTCAGTTTTTAATTTTCGTAGTTTTTTTAAGGTAGTTATGTACTCTTACTTTTAGTTTATTGCAATGGACTTATATGTGGTACTTTAAATTCTATAAATAAATACTTGTATTGTGTTATAGTTTGGTTTTAATTATTGGAATTGCTATCTTTATATAATATTTAACTTGTGATTGAATTAACAGGTACAATATGAAATGCACATTAATGGCTTATTTGTATTATTAAAATTACGCAGAGAATAACCAGGATTATATATTTTTAATATGATATTTACCCAGAAAAATACCCAGGAATGATATATTTTTAACATGAGTTTTACCCAGGGATTACCCAGAAAATACCTAGAAAACATAAGAATATATACCCAAAAATTTCCCACGCTAGAGTTCGTGGGTAAGTTTGAAAACAATACCCAGCGATTGCCCACGAGTGGAAGCCTGGGTAATTCCTGGGTTTTTATCAATCCCACAAAATATTTACCCAGGGATATAAATCATTTACCCAGGAATGTATTCCTAGGTAACTTACCCAGGAAGGGAAAATTCCGTGGGTAATGGTTTACCCACGAGGCTATTAGCAAGGAAATCATATTCGTGGGTAATCTGTGGGTAACGTTGTTTACCCAGGAATTTGTGTGGTTTTACCCACGAAATCGTCCGTGGGTAAAGTGTTATTTTCTTGTAGTGACAGGATGTCAGGATTTACAAATCACAACAAGGGGGACTGAACTGCATGGAAATGTTTTTTGCTTGAGGGGGGTAGCCTGATGGTAGCCTTTCCAGAGCTAGGGGCTGACGCTCTTGTCGCCTTTGGTTCCACCACTAACACTAATAGTGTAATTCAAGTGCTATAGTGTTACGTCCTAGACCCAATCAAGCCAAACCCGACACATGGGCAAGCACCCACAAACCGATAGAGTAAGAACCCAACACGCGTGCTGTAGTGACTCTTAGTGTTCTAGATTTATAGATTACAAAGAGTACAACACATTCCATTGATACATGAAATCCAAATACAAAATAGATTGTTAATGAGGGACTAATGTCATTTAAGAGACACAAGTATATGTGCCTATCAAGTAGTACAATGTGCTCAAAAGTAGGATTGTCGATCCACATGGAAGTAGGACATACTAATATGAACTATCATCCTTTACCTAGACTACAGACTAGTGATTTCAATGGTCAGAGAGTTTAGGTGAGAAAGAGAATAAATATGATGAAGACAATCAGTTACAAAGAGAAGTCCTTGATGTAGAATACTCCCTAGGATTGTGTTTAGGTTATGGACAAGGTTGCACTAGATTGTTAGATCTATTTTTAACCAAGACGGTTCCTAATCACGCTAAACCCTTTCTCAAAATAAATAACAACTAGTCCCATATAGCGCTGATACAGACTAGCACCCTATGACTGTATTATAATTGATGAACTCACACAAAAATCAACAAAGGTTCAGGACATAGGTGATTATTCTTTCCAAACAATTACCCCTAATCTCATATGAAGCAAAATTGGAAGTACTCTGGCAGAACATGGGGAGGAACTTCACTTCCAAAGAACTCTATCTCTAGGCAGACTTGTGTTTTCCTTTAATTACGACATGCCTATACATGATGGACCTCTCGATAATCACACATGTAAATTTCACATGAACTCTCAACTCTCGCTAAAATAGAGTTGAAGGCTATAATTAAATACTCAATATATTATTTGATATTGATGTAAAACAACAAATTTTGTAAGGAAAAAATACAACCAATGTTGTGAGAGGAAGTTAATCCTTCAAACTCTCACTTGGCATTCTTATTCAAATATTGTGAGAAGAAGTTAATACCTCGATCTAGCATTTCGGCATGTGAGAAAAGAATGCATTTTTAATTGCAAATTTTGGCTTGGAGCACTCAATTGAGGCAATGCGATGAACTATTCAGCTCTGATGGAGTTCCATACATGATCTTGAGCGAGACCCTGAATTTCTAGTGCAAGACCCGATAGTTGACATGTAGCCACAGGTTGAGACTTTCACTAAGATAGGACTGTGGCCGTCCCTCTCTTGTTGTGCTTTCTTCTATTTGTATTTTGTCATTATTTCCTTTGTCTGTTTCTATTTAAACTTCAACACCTACTGCACCTTAGGACCATTGTTATTTATGTACTTTTTTCTTATTTCAATAAATTCAAGGTTTATCATTGTTTCCCAAAAAAAATAAAAAATACAATTAGACTTGCATATAATCATATTTCCCTTACCCCTTGTTTGGTTCAAAGGGGGAGTTAGGGGGAGGAGAGTGAGGGGAGTTAGGAGGGAAGGAGGATGGAAGGTTTGTAAAAATACTATGTTTGGTTCATTGGAGGGGTGAGGAGGGGTAATCCAAATCATTTGTTTGGTTAAATGGAGGAATGAGGAGGAGTATAATGTATATTGACCAATTTGTCCTTTTTAAAAAATGTTTTTTATAATTAAATTTAAATAAGAAATATCATCTATTTCACAAAATTAAATTACAAATTACCGTAATTAGAATAACATAATTTTGAGATAAGAACTATAACCACCTATATAAAAAATTAAAAATAAAAAAATAATAAAAAAATTAAAACGGAGGTTAATTACCCCGGGTTGCACAAAAGTACCCATTATAATTTAATAAAATAGCATCATAGATAATCGTACTAATCTATTCTATCGTTAATATTAATACATCAAATATATTATCTTCAAAAGTATATATATTTTTTAATATAAATAAGTTTTTAATTTAAAAATAAATAAAAATAGGGGCATTTTAAATAGGATATATGTGTACTGTATAAAAAAAACAAGGGCATTTTGGTCAAAATAAACAATGAAAAACCCCACTCCCTTCAAACTCCTCCAACTAAACAAGGGGTTAGTCAACGGCCTTTGGGTCAATTGGCATTTGGGTCCCCCATGAGGACACCTCGCAAGTGGCGAGAGTTCGAATCCTTGGGGTGAGGGTGCATGTCTGAGAGCTGTGAGCACGAACTGTGGGTGGTCCCAGCGCCCACGTGTGCGCGGGCCCCACAGGCCGCAGTCGAGTCATATGCACGCCCTTGTCTTAGTTTAGCGGGCCCATTAGGGGTTTCGTTCTTTTTGACAAAAAAACTAAACAAGGGGTTAAGGAGTACTCATCTAGGCATTTTAGAGAAAAAAAAAATATCAAAACATCTTGCTTTCAGAATAATCATGTCTTATATGAATTGTAACCACAATTCCACACTATGTAGCTATTATCATTACATACGCTAATTCAGATACTCCTCAACAATGTCATGGCGTTTTATTTCATTAATATGATTACGCACATAGAAATACAAAAGAAGATATTCTGCATGTTCATATAGATAGAGATTATTTCTATGCTTTTATTTATTTCCCATATACAGGTGCAATGATAATAGCTAGCGCCATGCCCATGATGAATCAATCACCTGAGACCAAGGAAACACAAACAAAAACATATCATCTTCAATATGGATTATTATTTTTGCTCGATGTATTTCAAGATAATAAATAGCAACTGTAAAAGTTTTGATAGTGTTTATGTTTGAAGAGTGAAAGAAAACAAGAAGAAAGGAGAGTAGACTTTTCTGTAAAAAAAAGATAACATTTACTGATATTCATTAAAACAGAGTTACAATAATATAAAGCCAAAAGCTGGCACATAATTTCTTGCAAAAAAAGTAACTACTAAACAAAAGCAACTAGATAAAGTAACATGGGTTCTGATGTACGTATTAAACAAAAGGAATATGAGAGTTGACTTTCTCTTTTAATCTTCCCACAAATAGCAAAAAGATTTTACAGGTTTATGCAATGTCTCATCAGACCACTCCATTGGTCATGCATCACTGCAATATTCTGAATATTTGAATCACCTCCTTA
This sequence comes from Dioscorea dumetorum, assembly GCA_902712375.1. Taxonomy (NCBI): domain Eukaryota; kingdom Viridiplantae; phylum Streptophyta; class Magnoliopsida; order Dioscoreales; family Dioscoreaceae; genus Dioscorea; species Dioscorea dumetorum. The sequence goes on from CACTHL010000847.1 coordinate 2,236,504, forward strand.
AGCTTTCAGATCAATTTCAACATGTGTGTTACATTTTCTAAATCTGACGTGCCAACCGCATGTTTGAAGTCAAGAAGTTCCTTGTAACCGGCTGATGACTTGACCCAAACCTTGGCTTCATAAAGTTGTCTCACTCCGAGATTGCTGACTTCCAAAGTTATGGCGTAAATAATTCCTTCAGTGACTGGTTCCAACATTACCTTCTTTACTTGGATGAACATAAGATGAGCATTCTACATGAGAGACGATCATGTTAAGCATATATATAAATATATGTATGTATGTATATGTAAATACACACACAGAGAGAGAGAGAGAGATGTGATGAACCTCCTTCTGGTTGTGCACTTGCACAGCAAATTGTGCCAGGTAAGTGATGTAGTAATCAATCTTGAGATTAATTTCCACATCCTTAATTTCTGCTTTGGCTGCTGCCATTGTTGGTAATTGAAGTGTTGGGAGTAAGCAAAGGAAGACAATATAATAACAAAAGCTTTTGGTTAGATGCTCTCAATGACTCCCGTTTGTTCCTCTTTTATAGTGTGTGCACGTGCTCTGGCTGAGTAGGTTGTCCCTTTGTGCGCATGTAAAATTAATTTGTGAAGGTTCATAGATCTATTTAGTAGTTGTTCCAGTATGGATATAACATTACCAATTGTTAGATGCACTGATATAGCTGGTGGGAACTCAAAGGACTGATTATAAATAGTGAGGATAAAGGGTCTGATAATAAATAGTGGGGATAAGGATGGGGCCTCTTACACCTGTAATTAGTTCTCAATGTTCACACTAAACCCAGGCACTTTTGGAAATGTTCTATTCTTAACTCTTTGGTTTCCTGATAACACGTTGAATTTATATTTTGCTTAGGGTTTTCCATGTTATTTAGAAGCAATTAAAGATCAAGTCACTTGACCGCTTGGTACTTGGATGGTGTAAACTAACAATAATTGATAGATATATGGTTACAGTGGGAACTCGCAAGACCTACTTGAGATTGACAAATTAATATTTGCTGCAGTACTCTTCGGTCCTCAATGTTTACACGAGACACTCTTGAAGGCTCTCCAATGTTTTTCAATGGATACGATGAACGGTGTACAAATTTTACTTTCATTACAATAAATGAATATGAGTTTCTTTTTTTTTTTTTTTGGAACAAAGTGGACAAGGTAGTATTTTTTACATTACTGACCAAATATCGGGAGGACTTTGAACTAGTGACTCCTGTATAGACTCCCATATTTTACCGCTGCGCTATACCAATATTGGCAATATCAGACAATTAGATGAATCAATGATTTTCCAATATGTTTCCCTACATTTGGGTATCTTAATTAATAACCACTCCAAAAAAGAGCACTTATAGCTGTGGAAAAATCTGCGGCTATAGATCCTATTTTAGTCTTAATATCTCTATAGCGGCGGATATCCAATTAGCCACTAAATCTTTGGTCGCTATATGTTTTTTGCAGCACATGTATACTTTTGCTGCTGTCCCATCCATTAGAGTTAAAGCCGCACAGTGATCTATAGTGGCAGAAAATTTAGCCGCTATAAATCAGTGGAAAAATTTTGCCGCTATACATCCTATAGCAGTGGAACATTTTTACAATTACAAATATTTTTAGTGTCCTATGGCGGTGGGAAAAACGCACACCAATGGGAAGCTTTTTCAAACCCAAAGGATCGCATTGGAATGAGACATGCTTTAATGAAGTTGTTGGACGGATGTGATTTACTCAACATGTTTTATGAAATTGATGGACGGATAAGATTTGATCCAAATGATGGTCCGATCAGGATTAAAAAACGGGTCAAAAAAATTAAATGTCTTCATTAAAATAATTTATATTGATAATCCAATACAATTTAATAAAATAAAAATTACTGATTTCATTAATATATAATTAAAATATTTAAATGTGATGAAATTTTAATAACATTATGTAATTGGATTTTTATAAATATAATATTTTGAAATGATAATAATGTATCTTTTACGATTATATCTCTCCGTAGCTTGTTAAACACTACAAGAAAACTGCCCATTACCGACAGAATTTTCTGTCGGTCATGGTCGCCTTTCCGTCGGTAAAACACATTACCGACGAACTTTCTGTCGGTACTAATCCGTCGGTATATCGCTTGTCGGTAATACTCTTCTGTCGGTAATAATAAACTCCGTCGGTAATAAGTATAACATTACCGACGGGCTTATTTGTCGTTGTTGGTTTTATTTCTGTAGGTACTACTTATACTTTCTGTCAGTAAATGGATGCATATTTGTCGGTAATGATTCCGTTTTCGTCGGTAAACAATATTAAAACCACGATAATTTCGTCAGTAAAAGTGATTTTCGTCGGTAAAAAGAATATGATATTGTCGGTAAAGAATATTAATTAGTAATATTTTTTACGGTAATGATATTTTTATGTCGGTGGATAATATTAAATTATTACATTTCCGTCGGTAAAGAATATTAAATTATAAAATTTCCGTCAGTAATAGTATTTAATTTCACAAAAACTTAATTTTTCCATCGGTAAAAATTGCAAGTCAGTCGGTAAATAGTACTTTTTCCGTCGGTAAATAATACATTCCTGTCGAAAAAATATTACCAATATATTGTATACACAAATCCTACACATCAAATCGGTAATGTACATAATACCAACTTAATACCAAATGCATTTAGCTATCCAACAAACCATAGTTCACTTGCTTATATATCAACCATAAAAATTTAAATACAAATACAATCCAAAACATATGGTAAAGCATTAGACATTATAAAGTTGCAATCACTTGACAAATAAATTAAAACAGCCTTATGCATCTTCTCTTCCATCTCTTGTAGTGGCATCCATTGAATTAATTCCTGATTGACTTCCTTGAGAGAACAAAGTTGGATGACCGCTTTGTACTAATCCCAAGATTTTGCCCAACTTACTTTGTAGCCCTGCTTGACCATGCTGAATATCAAGTACTGTATTTTCTAGATTCTCAACTTTCTCCGCAAGCTGGGTTTGCAACACCGATTCATTTGTTGCAAAAGGCTGATAGGTGGAAGGTCCACAAGCTGAATCAGACGTGTTTGGAGTAGTGGATGATGCGCTGAACAACTGTCTAGAATCTGTTCTGCTGCCAAATATAATTAATTAATTTCCTGTCTCATATAACTCTCCATAAATATAATAATTCCTTCGGTGAATCATTAATTCTCTCGAGGAACCAAGCCTGATATAGCTCTTCAATTAATAGCCAAGCAAGACTCCATTTCAGCTTAAAGTAGGTAGGATACTTAATTTGTCATTCTTCACATTAAATCTATTTGATTAAGTATAGTACTTAGGAAATAACCAAACTCAAAACAATACAATAAGCTCATTATTCTATTTAAGCACTAATTAGCATTTTTAATGAAAAATTGCTTGTTCAAAAAAACTAAAACATTTCTTTTTCTTTTTTAAGATAAATGTGAACAAACCATAAGACATATGGATGGAGGCCACAACATTTGAGTTAAAAAAAGAAAAAGTAAAATACAAATTTTGTAACAATGGTGTATTAAAACATATGTTTCATTTTCTTTCAATAAGAGCTTTATAGTGTCTGACATTCATGTTGAAAAAAACTAAAGGAAATCACACGATCACTAAAAAAACCACCTCTTATTCTTACACGAACACACAAACAAACGAAAAAAACACAAGCATATTGAAGTTAAATAAAAGTCATGGACTTTGAAAATAAAAGTCAGAGGAGATAAATGGTTACACTCCCTTTGAATCTATTGCTCCAAATAAACTTGGAAAGAAAGGGTTGTAAGTCAAAATCATTCAAAATTCACTTCAATGACTGGATCATTTTAGGAATTAAGTGTTACAAAAATAAAGATGAAGTTAAATAAGTAAACAGGAATAAGTTGGGTTCAAAATATTTCAGACTTGAACGAAACTTCCCTTATTTCATTTTACATGACTGAACCTTTATCTTCATGAGACTGAGAAATGCAAAACGCAAGAAAAAAAGATATAAGATCAAGTTTAAATGAACTACTTCAATTTAGAAAAATCAGAAGCAAAACTAGAAAACATTTATTTCTAGGATAAAACAACAGAGAAGTGCAATCAGGAGCATGCATCATGAAAAAATGACTGTAAACAACGCATGTTGACTTAAACAGGGATTCAAAGGAAGGCGGGCCAAAGAATACTGTATTTTTTCTGAACATAATTTTGATGATGACCTAGATGTTGACAACCTGGCATTCAAAAACAAATTAGCAAGTGATAAAGAATTAATCTAAAATACAGGTTTCAACCACCATTTCCATGACCTAGATGTTGACAACCTGGTATATTGCAGACTCCAACCTTTCCCTATGACAACGAACAATCAAATGCATCACCATCAAACATCAGTAAAGAAAAACAACTGATGTAATGATATATATTTGTTATAATCAACCATAAACTAACACCATGCCTCCATACATAAGTTTTGCCACAAGACAATCAGTTAAAAAGCAACAAAGAAAGTGCTGGAGAATCAAAAAACCGAACTCATACCATGGATAATATTATTGTAACTCAGACTAAAAATTAAAAACTCACAACTTTCTCTCCCCGGTGAATTAACAAGATTGACAAAAGAAGAAAAACCCAAGGTTGATCAAATGGTGCACGAGGAGGGGACGAGCCGCCGAGATTCACCGCAGCCACCCTCCAAAGGAAGCTCGAGATTATGGCTTCTTCAATAGCAAAGAGATGAAATGGCTGCTGCTCACTTTTCTCTCTATCTCTCTTTTCCTATCTTGATGATGGGCATATACCTAGCTATTTACAAATCACCCCCAGAAATATTCAAAATTCTTGCTTCTTATTTGATAGAGTTTAAAAATAAATAAATAAAAATTAGGGATATTTCTGTAATGTATCCTTTTAACCAATTATTTTTCTAGTGTTATACTGTTATTTACAAAAATAAGAAATTTAAAATATCTATGTTATATATGGATTAATTTATTTTACCGACGGAATTCCGTCGCTATTAACCTCAAGTTTCCGTCGGTCATTCTTTATGAAACTCCGTCAGTACGTGGTCGGTAATATATCAATTTTCCTTCGGCAAAAAAAAAAAAAAAACCTACGGATACCATTCCGTCAGTAACGATCCGTCGGTATTAAAAATTTTTTTTATACTAAATCCGTGGGTAATATTATTAAATAATACCGACGGAAGTCCGTCGTCATTAATATACAATATTTGTTGGTAACACTTACCGACGGAAAGCTGTCGACACATTCGTCGGTAATATGGTCGGTATTGTAAACTACCACCATTACGGAAATCCATCGATAGTTCGTCGGTAATGTATTTATATTCCATCTGTAAAAGTATACTTTACCGACGGACATCATGCCGTCGGAAAAGTTCTGTCGGTAAAGAGCAGTTTTTTTATACTAAATCCGTCGGTAATATTATTAAATAATACCGACAGAAGTCCGTCGTCGTTAACATACGATATTTGTCTGTAACACTTACCGACAAAAAGCTGTCGGCACATTCGTCGGTAATGTGGTCGGTATTATAAACTACCACCGTTACAGAAATCCGTCGGTAGTTCGTCGGTAATGTATTTATATTCCGTCGGAAAATTTTTGTCGGTAAAGAACAGTTTTCTTGTAGTGTAAGTATTTTTTCCAAACTAAAAATTACAAATTTTAAAATTTAATATATATATATATATATATCGGCTAATACATAAGTTGATCACTATAAAAATTATTATTAAAAAAATAATATATAAATTTGTATCTAATGTAGCCAATTCAAAAATTTGCCGTGACAGATATATAAATCAAGCGCGGTAGGTATGACATGCTGTTAACATATAGTGGTGAGTTTGGAAATCCGCCACTATAGAGGTTTAGCGCTACTAATTTATAAATCCACCGTTAAATTTAGTTGCTAAAACACAACTTTTTTGTGGTTAACTAATTTTGTTGAAAAATAAAATCATTAATAAATTTTAAAAAAAAATAGAAACCACCATAAAAAAATAATAATCGTGGCCTTTTTTGAAATATAAATAACATTAAGCCTTATTCCACTAATTTTAATGAACAATATAACAATAAAACATAAAACCCTCATATAACACTCAACTTAGTGATTTTCATGTTAATATTTTTTATTGTTATGCATGCATGTCATCAGCTGCTTTAATTTTTCTAGATTAATTTTTAAATTTTTTAAAATATATATTTAGAAACATTTTTAAATCTAATGTATCTTATACAAATAAACCCGCTATTGCACTACTCTTCATAGGGTCAAGGATTTAGAATTTGGAATTTAGGATGTGGAATTTTTGGTGTAAGTTTAGAGTTTAATGTTTAGTATTTGAGACTGATATGATACAAGGTTTAGGGGTTTAAGATAGTGTTTTGTTTTTGGTGGTCATAGTTTATGGTTCAGGTTTGTAAGAAAAGTTAAGCTTTAAAAATTGAAATAAATTTTAAAAAATTTCAGATAATAATGGCATGACAATGAATGATCGGAGAATAGGGTACCATATATGGATCTCTTTCAGAGAATAGGGTTTAGAATTTCAGATAAAAATAGCAAATAATTGTATCAAAACCATTTTTAAAATTTTTATTTATTGTGGGATCTCTTTCAGTGGACCACCCTCTGATTTCAGATGCCATTATTTTATTGAACATATTGGGGCAAATAACCAGTAAATTGTTATGGAATAATGCCAATGGCACCTAATCTATTCACATAGTTGTCTAGAATTTTGGGAGGAGTGCTCAAGTGCTTCCAATTTGAAATAAGACTTTGCTCACATGGGCTCGTCTGTTGGTGATCCAAGGAATGACACCACTGCTATTAACGTATTTTAAAATCATTTAATAATATAAAAGCATCGCTATGGGATTGATTTAAATGTTTTGTTTAGTGTGAACAAAATTTAGATATATATTTTATTTTTTGATTTTAATGGAACAATGATAAAAAGATTATGAATACTTCAATTTCATAGGTATAGTTTTCACATTTCAAATTTTACTAGGGATAGCTGCATGTCCTCATAACCATCATGTGGATTTGTCCCTTGAATGCCTCTTAAGTTAAAATATAAAGTCTGTTATTATATCACTATTGGTTTAATAAAAAGTTATTTTATTTCTAAACGATATTTTCCACCCCTCTATAATTGTATAGTAAAAAACACTTCCATTGAAGTTATAATCCATGATATATTTTCGTATGTACAACTATTATTGCTCTATATGTTTGTGAATACATAAATTGTTAATGAATTCCATAAAATATTATATTTTTTTGCCTACATATTTATGTTATATTTAGTTTCGACATAAGTATTTAGTTTGTGAATCACATTGTCATAATTAAATTTTTGTTTTTATTATTATGTTAATACATGTAGTTTACAATACTAATTTTGGTATTTAAAGAAAAAGATCCAACCAAAAACTCATGACCTACAGTATTTAACCTCACGTGAAAAACGAGTGTGGAACATTTAATTGTCTCAAATTCAAGACTCGTTGGATTAAATAATAATAATAGTAACAGACACACACCTTAAACCCTTTATCTGTCATTGAGAGTATACACACTGGATGATCAATTCCTTGTATATGTGCATGTCTCTGACGCATGCTCATCCATGTTATCATCAATTTATAGTAGGATAATAAATGCAAATATCTTAATGACAGCATGAGCAATGTCGTTTCAATTTCTTTGTGCATGTTTTGGTCTCAGCCAATCATAAAAAGGAGATCATACATTAATTAATTAATTAATTTATTTATTTTGATTTCCTACATGTTTCAATTAAGGGAAACTTTAATCGTTATACTATCCTAGAGTTTGATGTTTATGTTACCTTATCAGCCCATTAAACTATCTCCCATAACAGTTTTTAACTATTACTTTTTAAATGACTAGTTTTCAAAAAGCTAATTTTTAAACATGTTTTTAAATATTTTAAATAATTCGAGTTATTTTCAGAGAATTATAATCACTTGGTTATTACATTTTCTAAATATTAGATTTATCCATAATATAGTTGAAAATTCGAATATAAAGAAGCGGAGAAGAATGTAAGTTTTGTTTGAAAATGTAGGTGTTTTATAAAGGTAAAATAACGATTAAAAAAATGAAAATATTAAAAAGAGATTAGCAATGGCAACGTTTAGATTTTAAAAAATTAAAAAAATTTAGTTATGGGCTCATACTTTTTTTGAATTTAAAGAAAATACTTTTTAAAAAAAATTAAGGGTCCCATTGATTGAGCGTTTAGTGGCCATTGAGCACTAATAATGGGGTGAGGTTGATGATTTCCCTCTTTGAGCGGATCATCAATCTCATTAAAGTTGCCATAATTATAGAAGCATATCAATATTCTCTTCCCTTTTGTTCGAACCACGTTGTAATGGTTGATGACCTTACACTTGGTCAACGGGCGTACATTTCAACATAGGCCAAGTCACGAGGGTGCACAACCGCGTGGATTAGGTAGTGTGCAGTTAGAATGAGGCGTGTGTTGTGTCTTGACTAAGAGCAGGTGAAATATCCCGCACGATCATGTGCTGAGACCGTGAGGTGCGCACGCGCTGGACAGTGGGCGTGCGCGTGACCGATGAGCACGTGGGGCAGGCGCGCCCATACCAAGAGTCAAATGTTCCAAGACTTAAATTATGTAGAGTGTTAGATCTCTAGCAAGTCTAGGCGGGGCGGGACACTTGATCAAGCCGAGAGACTGAGAGCTGATTTCGGATTTTCCAAGGGTTTTACGCAGTCGTATGCAAGTGGGCACGTGGTCGGGAGCGTGGCTGAGCCAGGGGTGAGGATGGCAAGCGGTATTACCGCTCGTGACCGGTACTGTTGCGCGCTGTGACCAAGGGTGGCTGGTTAAAGCTACAGTATGTTAGGAGGACACTGCAAGCTAAATGGAAGTCGTGGACTTCACGCCAGACCTGTATTGGGCATGGGGCTCAATTAACCTTGGAATTGATGTAACTCTTGTAATAGGCTCTAATGTTGTCTTTGGGAGGAAACAAGGCCTCTTAGTAATGGTTTTTTGCCATGGTTGTAAACTTTTCTCAATCTGAGAGAGTTTATGTTTTTGTCTCTCTAAAATTGGTCTCTTGTGTCGTGTTTCTCGTACCGTGAATGTTTTCCGCTTTTGCATTATTTCTCCGTTATTTCGCTGTGCTTGTGATGCAAACAGGAGTTCGCTAACTGTTGTTCTTGCAAAGGAAGGCTGACATGTTGCTATAGTGACACACGTCCACTGGCCTATCTTGTGTCTTCTATCTATGCTTTATTTTTTTTCTAATAATTATAGTGTATCCACATTGTTGAAAAGAAAAGTGGAACAATATGGAAGATAAAACTGTTGTGGTATTAATTAAAGCCATTATTTGGCAAATTTAGCTTAGAAGAAATGCCGTCATTTCTACTTGCTCAAATCATCATCATCATCCTAAATTTTTATGATTAGTTATATGTTTCTCTCATGGGTTAACCCAGCTTTTGATATCAAAATGCGGAAGTTAGAAAGTTCAGCAACCATTGTGAAAAAGAGTATACTGTTTTCAGGATTTTTTTTGTGTGATGAGCATGACCCAGATGACAACTCCCTTGTTTCCATCAGCTAGCCTATAGTCCCTTATCAATTATCCCTGCACTAAGTAGAGATCTTAGTGTGAACCCCACACTTTATTATTATTATTATTATTATTATTATTATTATTATTATTATTATTATTATTATTATTTATTTTCTAATTATCTATTGAGATTCTTTTTTATTTCCGTAAAAACTACCTTGATTCAATACGGCTTGAATCCATGAACGCCGCTGCCATCATGATTAAATTTCCGATCATGATCTTTAAGGAAGCGGAGGTTACAATTTTTATTTTCTAATTTGTTTAATTGGAGAAGGGTTGGCCGTGAGGCTCAGGAGACCTCCATTAAGAAATTATATATCGATGTGTGTGAGGTAAGTGATTTTAGATTTTATTTAGTAGAGTTTGATATGAGAAATTGTGTTTTGCTTAATGTTTATTCTTATTATGGCGCATAGTTTATAATGGGATATATTTTAGAGTTTTACGTCAACTAAGTACTTGCAAATTTTCAATTTTTATACATTTATTGTTTACAAGATATAACAATATTAGTGTAGTTCTGTAAAACAATATTCTCTACAGAACCTGAAGATTGACTGACATAATCCATGATTTTAGAGGTTGAATTGAGGAAAATGATAAATAAAAAAGTTATGGGGTTCGATGTCAAATAACTACTTGTAAAATTTCAGATTTTATAAGATATAGACATATTAGTGTAGCTATGTCCAATACTATTCTGTGCAAAACTTGAGAATTGATTGGCATTTTTCATGATTTTAGATGTGGAATCGGGCAAAGTGCAAAATATAGAAGTTGTTCATTTTTGGATTAACTATCTATTCGTAAAATATTATATCATTTGAGAATATATCCTGAAAGATATACATGTTAAAATGGTCGTGTCTGATTTTGCTAGTTTGCAGAAATAAATGGATATTCAATTAGATGCTGTAAATTTAATCGTATTTTAATCAGTGTGAATTTTAGATATATCATAGTTACATTTGTCTAGTTTTCTTAGAAGAATGAATTTTGTAAACTGGTAAACAAAGTTATGCCAGTTTTGACCTCAATGGTCATGTCGGAATAGTTTATATGTCCTTTAGATTTGATACTTGATATTATACCCTTGAAAGAATCCGAATTTAGAAAATAGAACAATAGCTTGACCATTTTTGCATTTATACTGTTCTAAAATATCTTTTTACAATACCCTTGTTTATTAGTCCTTAATTTTGGTAAGATCTTTGGTGTTTTGAAATCTTCCTGTATACCCCCTGATGTTTTGCAAATTTATATTTTGGTGATTTAATAGATTTTCTTTCGTAAATTTAAAATATGCTCAAAAGCCTTTAGTTGGTGTCCTAATTGAATTTCTCATGTTAGTTAAATAAGTAAACCACATATAAATTCTAGTATAAGTATTTAAGTTTCCACACTTACTAAATTAATAGTTTGAGTAATTATTTTATTATTTTTAATACATATATTCTTTATTTGTTAAATTTTGTATTATTGTATTCTTTTAAATTATTAAGTATTTATTAAATTTTGGGTTATGTATTTATTTTTTCAGTTTTTCCATAAACTATGTAGGTTATATATTGTGAGTTATATAAATTAGTCTACTATTATTTATTTTACAATCTATTCGTTAAGTTATTTGATATAGAAATAATTGACTTATTTTTTATATACGAAAGTGAGATCATGCGAATGTTAATATTTTTGCTTATTGGATTATTTTGTATTTCCTCATTCTGTTGTTTTCGTGAACATTAAATATTTTCATTTAAACATTTTAGTCTCCAATTAACTATACACTAACCATGTCATTAGCGGTTAAACACTGATCGTGTCGACATGTAATTCTGTTAAATGACTATAGTTTCGAATCGTTCCATTGGTAAAGAATAACGGCCTTTGATATTCTGAATCAAGTTACTGAGGGTAAACAACTAAACTCCGAATCTTAGTCAGATCACAGAGTTCGAACAAATGACCTCTGGTATTCTATTTCGATTATAGTGAATCGAGAGACTTATAATATGTTTATCTGAAAATCCGACGCTATTGAACTATTTTTTTTTGTTTTTAAATTATATTTTGGTAGATGTTCTATTATCTCATATCAATGATTTTTAGTTTAGGTTTTGAGATTTCTATATGACCCGAAATGTTTTTAGTGGTTGCTTAATAGGCTCTCAAGTTCATTAAGTTTGTTCCATTTTTTCAGATCATGAGTAGGATTACTTGATGAGCAGCTTAGCAGGGTCGTTGAATAAGTCGACGCTTAGTTTTAGCAATTTAATAAGCCCTCCTTTCTTGTGCACCTGAAATTCTATATTTTTGAATAATTATTGTTCCAAACCTGTCTCACACTAAAAAATAATTCTATGCTTTTAAAATTCTATGATTACTTTATTGTATGCTTTTAATAACCCTAAACCCTAAACCTTGCATACCTACTTGGTCTCTGCTTTGTAAGTATGCGGCTGTTTATTGATACTTCGGGCTTGGGGCGTGATACTTAGGTACCCCTAGGAATACTTCCTGATATTCTCATTTTATGTTTTTGGTTTGTTGCTTTCATTTCTGCTGGACTATTAGCTATTTCTTTATATTTCTATCTTTTACTTATTTCTATATTCTGTTTTCTCTCCATTCTTTTTCTTTATATACTCTCTGTTTTTATTGTATTTCTATTTTAATACAATTGTGGTTATTATTATTATTATTATCATTATAATATATATATACAATAACATATATTTGGTGGTTGGTTGGGGATAATTTACAAACTCAAATTCATTAAAAAGAAGATTGAAAGAAGTCGACCACATACACAAACCCTACGCTCTCTTCCATAAAACAATTAATGCACCTGCTATAATCTAATACCAAGTTCAGCTGGAAGTGTTGGATAGATGGCTGAAGAGAAAGATTGCACGGTGAATCATGATGCCTTAAATGAATGGAGAAAGATCCAGTGATCTATACTGTGATGCTGCACAACCATATGCAAACGTACCCAGTAGTATGTTGTCTATTGAGGAGTGTCACATTGTATTTAATAAGCTTAGCTGTATGACTGTACGTTGTTATGTTGTGAGTTTATCTGTGCATGTATGTGTGAAAATATAAGTAGATGTATGAGGCATGAAACAGAGTAGCAACTAAGTTGAACAACCTGGTTCTCTGTTCTGTTAATATTAAGTTGTAGTTTCCCTGCATCTTTCTTATCCCATCTATAAATCCTAAAGCTTTGATTCTGTTTCTTCTAATCATACATTGCTGGTCAAGGTTGGCTGCAACCAACCTTGTTAAGTTTATTAACCTTTCATTAAGCCACCTAATCCTTCACTTAATCACCCATGAGTTTTCTATAAATAGAGGCCTTCATATCAACTCAAGACACAGCCTCAAAATTGAAGAGAAGAGTGAGGGTGAAGGTGAGGGTGAGAAAGTTGGAAAAATAGTGGGAAAAATATTTTTGAGAGTTTGTGTTGCTTTTGTTACAGGAGAGAATTAGTTGGTATTTTCCCTGTTAACAGAGAGCTTGTAGCTCCTCTTTTTACCCCTATAGTAAATTCTTCTATCTTGCCCGTGGTTTTTACCCTGATTTGTTTAGGGGTTTTCCACGTAAAATCTGTGTCGATCATCTTATCTTTCATCTTCAACTACTTATGCTGCAACCCTGCTCCACTCAGTTCCCTTATTTCGCAACAAGTGGTATCAAAGCTAGATTTGGGTGTATATATATATATATCTACTTATTGTATGCTCTGTGGCTGCCACTAATAGTGGATCCTCTACATAAAAAAATAAGTTAGATTATTATTCACCCATTGAAGGAACTGACTACTGCCCGTCAAGCAGTCTATTACAGAAGCAATGGCAGCAAAGTTTGAAATCGAGAAATTCAACGGGAGTAATTTCTCGTTGTGGAAGCTGAAAATGAAAGCTATCCTGAGGAAGGATAATTGCTTAGCGGCTATCAGTGAAAAGCCAGCTGAGGTTAAAGATGATAAGTGGAACGAGATCGACTGGAACGCCATAGCAAATCTTCATCTCGCACTTGCTGATGGAGTTCTATCAAGCATAGAAGAGAAGAAAACGGCGAAGGAGATCTGGGATCACCTCACTAAACTCTATGAGGCCAAGTCACTCCACAACAAGATTTTCTTAAAAGGAAAATCTATACTTTACGTATGGTGGAATCCACTTCAGTGACGGAGCACCTGAACACCCTAAATACACTATTTTCCCAACTCACATCATTGGGACATAAAATAGAGGTAGGAGAACGTGCAGAGCTTCTACTCCAAAGCTTGCCAGATTCTTATGATCAACTCATCATCAATTTGACAAATAATGTCCCCATGGACATTCTAGTCTTCGACGACATTGCAGCTGCTATTCTGGAGAAAGAGAGTCGGCGCAAGAATAAGGAAGACAGGTCAGCAAATTCATATCAAGCAGAGGCTTTGGTGGTGATGAGAGGAAGATCAATGGAACGTGGCCCCAGTGGGAGCTACAATAATGGCAGATCAAAGTCAAGGAGTAAAAAAACTTTCAAGTGCTACAATTGTGGCAAGAAAGGTCACTTGAAGAAGGATTGTTGGAGTCTAAATAAGAAAGACTCCAATCCTCAAGGAAATGTTGCAAGCATCTCAAATGATGGAGAAGCCATGGTATGTGAAGTAGCAACACACACAGGGAAAAGGTTTGCTGATGTTTGGCTTCTAGACTCAGCGGCAACCTTTCATATGACTTCTAAAAAAGAATGGTTTTATCACTATGAACCTATTTCTGGAGGTTCTGTGTATAGTTGCAACGATCAAGCTCTGAAGATCGTTGGTATTGGCACCATCAAGTTGAAGATGTATGATGGCACTATCTGGACTATACAAGAAGTCCGACATGTGGAGGGACTAACGAAGAACTTGTTGTCCATTGGACAACTTGATGATCTTGGCTGCAAGATTGAAGTTCAGAACAAGATTATGAAAATAATTCGAGGTGCGCTTGTATTAATGAAAGGAGACAAGATAGCTGCAAACTTGTATATGTTGAAAGGAGAGACTCTGCAAGAAGGAGAAGCTTCAGTTGCTACAAGTAGTCAAGTGAAAAGCGTGCAATAACATGGCACAAGAAACTCGGACATATGAGTGAGCAAGGAATGAAGATTCTTGCAGAGAGAAGTCTACTTCAAGGTCTCACAAAGGTAACGCTACCCTTTTGTGAGCATTGCATTGTCAGCAAGCAGCATCGACTAAAGTTCAACACATCTAATTCTAGAAGCAAAGCCATTCTAGAATTGATTCACTCTGATGTGTGGCAAGCACCAGTTACATCCCTAGGAGGAGCAAATTATTTTGTATCATTTATTGATGATTACTTCAGGAGATGTTGGGTGTATCCTATCAAGAGGAAGGCGGATGTGTTTCAAGTCTTCAAAGCTTACAAAGCGTGAGTAGAGCTTGAATCTGGCGAGAAGATCAAATGTTTGAGGACAGATAATGGAGGAGAATACACTGGTAAAGAATTTGATGAATTTTGCAAGCAAGAAGGCATTAAAAGGCAGTTCACTACAACATACACTCCTCAAGAAAATGGAGTGGCAGAGCGGATGAATAAAACCCTATTGGAGAGAACAAGGGCAATGATGGGAGCTGCAGGCCTAGAGAAGGAGTTTTGGGCAGAAGCAGTCAGCATCGCCTGCTATGTGGTGAATCGGTCTCCATCAACTGCAATAGAGTTGAAGATACCGATGGAGATGTGGACTGGTAAGCTAGTGGACTATTCAAACCTTCATATATTTGGAAGTCCTGTATATGTGATGTATAATGCCCTAGAAACTACAAAACTGGATCCAAAATCCCGAAAATGTATGTTCTTGGGATATGCTGATAAAGTAAAGGGGTATCGCCTGTGGGATCCCACTGCCTATAAGGTTGTGATCAGCAGAGATATTGTCTCCATAGAAGACAAAGAACAAGAGCAAGCAAATGGTGAAAGCATGGAGACTACTACTTTACAGGTAGAAAAAGGAAGCTGAAGCTATACTAGAGCATGAAGAACAAGAGCCAGCTGAATCTGAAGTCCCATAAGTTCGGCGGTCAACTCGTTCAAGAAAGATACCAGGTTGGCACTCTGACTATATTATGGAAGGGAATATTGCTTATTGCTTTCTAACTGAGGATGGAGAACCATCAACTCTTCAAGAAGCACTGAGTAGTTCAGATGCATCTTAGTGGATGGCAGCAATGCAAGAAGAAATTGAAGCCCTTCATAAAAATAGAACATGGGAGCTTGTATCATTACCACTAGGAAGGAAAGCTATTGGTAACAAATGGGTCTACAAGATCAAGCGCAATGGTGATGATCAAGTAGACCGCTATCGAGCTAGATTGGTGGTCAAAGGATATGCTCAGAAAGAAGGTATTGACTTCAATGAAATATTTTCACCTGTGGTTCGACTTACAACAGTCCGAGTAGTATTGGCGTTATGTGCTACATTCGACTTGCATCTTGAGCAGTTGGATATAAAGACTACATTTCTTCATGGAAATCTTGAAGAAGAAATTTACATGCTCTAACCAGAAGGATTTGAAGAACAAGGTAAAGAGAACTTGGTTTGTAGGTTGAACAAATTTCTGTACGGGCTAAAGCAGGCGCCAAGATGTTGGTATAAGAGATTTGATTCCTTCATCATGAGCCTTGGATACAAATGACTTAATGCAGACCCTTGTGCATATGTCAAGAGGTTTGGAGAAGAAGATTTTGTCTTCTTGTTGTTGTATGTTGACGACATGTTGGTTGCAGGCCCCAACAAAGATCGTATCAAGGAGTTGAAGGCACAGTTGGCTAGGGAATTTGAAATGAAGGACTTGGGACCAGCAAACAAGATTCTAGGGATGCAAATTCACCGAGACAGAAATAATAAGAAGATTTGGCTTTCGCAGAAGAATTATCTGAAGAAGATCTTGCGATGTTTTAACATGCAAGATTGTAAGACAATTTCTACCCCACTTCTTATTAATTTCAAGTTATCCTCAAGTATTAGTCCTAGCAATGAAGAAGAGAGGATAGAGATGTCTCGAGTACCGTATGCATCAGCAGTGGGAAGCCTAATGTTTGCCATGATCTGTACAAGACCGGACATTGCACATGCAGTGGGAGTGGTAAGTCGGTACATGGCGAATTCTGGTCGAGAGCATTAGAGTACTGTTAAGAGGATTCTCATATATGTAAAGGGAACCTCAGATGTTGCATTATGTTTTGGGGGATCAGATTTTACTATGAATGGGTAAGTTGATGCTGACTATGCAGGTGATCTTGACAAAAGCAAATCCACATCAGGATATGTGTTCACACTAGCTGGGGGAGCTGTGAGCTGGATTTTGAAACTGCAGTCACTCGTTGCTACATCAACGACAGAAGCAGAATATATAGCAGCTACACAAGCTAGTAAAGAAGCAGTGTGGTTAAAGATGGTGCTGGAAGAACTCGGGTACAAACGAGAAAACATTTCTGTATTTTGTAACAATCAGAGTGCTTTGCATCTTGCAAGGAACCCAACATTTCATTCCAAGACAAAACATATCAGAGTTCAGTACCACTTCGTTCATGAGAAAGTGGAAGAAGGAACAGTGGATATGCAGAAGATTCATACAAGTGACAACCTAGCAGATTTTCTGACGAAAGCAATCAACACCGACAAGTTCAAGTAGTGTCGATCCTCTTGTGGTCTGACAGAGACATAAGCAACATCAAGTGGAAAGATAGAAAGAATGGTGTGAAGATCTGATTGACTATCAATCATGTCTTCAAGTGGGAGAATGCTGGTCAAGGTTGGCTGCAACCAACCTTTAGTCAAGGTTGGCTGCCACCAACCTTGTTAAGTTTATTAACTTTTCATTAAGCCACCTAATCATTCACTTAATCACCCATGAGTTTCCTATAAATAGAGGCCTTCATATCAACTCAAGACACAGCCTCAAAATTGAAGAGAAGAGTGAGGGTGAAGGTGAGGGTGAGAAAGTTGGAAAAATAGTGGGAAAAATATTTTTGAGAGTTTGTGTTGCTTTTGTTACATGAGAGAATTAGTTGGTATTTTCCCTGTTAACAGAAAGCTTGTAGCTCCTCTTTTTACCACTATAGTAAATTCTTCTATCTTGCCCGTGGTTTTTACCCTGATTTGTTTAGGGGTTTTCCACGTAAAATCTGTGTCTATCATCTTTATCTTTCATCTTCAACTACTTATGCTGCGACCCTGCTCCACTCAGTCCCTTATTTCGCAACAACATTGTATTTAATAAGCTTAGCTGTATGACTGTACGTTGTTATGTTGTGAGTTTATCTGTGCATGTATCTGTGAAAATATAAGTAGATGTATGAGGCATGAAAGAGAGTAGCAACTAAGTTGAACAACCTAGTTCTCTGTTCTGTTAATATTAAGTTGTAGTTTCCTTGCATCTTTCTTATCCCATCTATAAATCCTAAAGCTTTGAATCTGTTTCTTCTAATCATACATTGAAGGGTTTTTGGACAGGAAGTCACTACACCACTTTTTAATTTTAGAAGCTGTTTGGTAGAGGGGTTTTAAAAACCCCCCTCTATAATTATTTAAATACTTTTTCTCCCAAAATATCAGAGCCGGTTAAAAAAAACCCTTCTACTCTAAATTAATAAAAAAATAAAACCCCCCTCACTCTCTCCCTCTCTCTCTCTCCCCCCTCACAGATAGTACTCTCTCTCTCGTTCTCCTTTCATTCTCTTTGAAGACTCTCTCTCTCTCTCTCTCTCTCTCTCTCTCTCTCTCTCTCGTTTCCTTGAAGGTGAGCACCATCCGCCGCCGAGCACCGCCTCTGCCGCGCACCTCCTCTGCCACGCACCGCCGCCGCGCACCTCCTCTACCGCACACCGCCGCCGCTCACTCTCTTTGAAGACGAGTTTCATCCGCCACCGCTCTCTCTTGTTTCCCTTTTACTGGAGTTGAAGACGAGCTCCATCGATAACCGGCGCATCTAGGTTTGTTCCCTTCCCTTTAATCTTTTTTTGAAGAAGAGCTCCATCATCATTTGGGCCTTTTTTAGCTGTTGTGAGATGGAATATCAGAGATCTAGTAACAAATTGTCATCCCAAATCTCAATTCAATCTGTGCACGACAATTGCCACATCCCAAATCTTGATTGTTACTACATTTGATTTATAATAAAAACCATAACATTGATGGTTGATAAGAACTGAATGAGGGATGGAACTTGTCAGTGAGTATTAATGCTTTAGCCTTCATTTATTGATGACAAGTTGTATTATTTCTCTCTTTATCTGATTTAACATCATCATTAAATTATGTAATTCTTGGTTTCATTTTATTTATGGTAAAAACCACAACGTTGAATGGTAGTTTAGTGTTAGCTTGGCACAAATTGAATGACTAATGAAGTTTTTTTCAGGAGAATTGCTGCTCCCTTTTAGGGCCCTTAAAGATGATTGTGAAATTTTGCTATATGCTCCATAGGAGAATTATGGTTGAATAGACCAGGTTGAGAGATTAGTGTAGATAAGCATGGTTTTGTTCCCATGTCTTTATTTGGCCAAAGAAAATGCAGTCCGTCAATATGTAAGTGGACATCATCACATTTCTTATTTAGAAGATCCTATTGAAATGACACTTCTTAATTGCTACGCGCTTTTTGTGATTTGAGTGGATTGATACCACTTTTTCCTTTGTCATATGCACACACAAGGTATTAGCAATAAAATAGTACTATTCAAAAATGTTGAGGTTTTGCATCTTAAATTAATAGATTACTCTGTGCAGTTTCGATGTCACTGTTGGCTGAATTTTGTTTCTTATTCATTGTTTATTTGTTTGCGTTATGGATGAAAGTTTGAGTTTTTCTCCTAGTCAGGCAAATTGCTTAGCAGATGTTCTTCTCATCTGTTGTCGTTCTCGGTTTATTTATCTTTGTCGAGATAATAAGCAGAGTAGTAACTTGGATGAACGACTGGCATCTTCAGCAGTAAGAGTGGCCTTCCATTCTTGCTCATCATTATCATATTTTGAGAAGTTTATTTGTATTGTCTGACCTTGTCTAATTAATACTTTGTAATGCCTTTTAGAATGAAGCTTCTACAGGTAAGCATTTTGAGCAACCAGACATTCGCAAGTTAAAGCTTTCTACATCTAATTTCTGTTGAATATCTGAATTTTTGTACACAAGGTCAAGATGTGGATTACTTCCGAAGATTTATGACTTTGACTCACTTGATATTAGCCTGTAAGTGATTATGACTTTCATATCTTCATGCGCTAAATGTCCGAATTTGCTGCATATCTTCTCTAGATCTTTCACCATCTTACCTGCCATGACTTCTGCCGTTAGATAAATGTAGACTGTGGTAGTCAAACTTCAAATAATATCTTGTTGCTTCTACATTCAGGTTCTGATGATGCTGGACTTGTTCGATGGCATTTTCGACATATCTCTTATTTCTAGGGTCGAGGATGAAGATGCAACTCCTAAGGTGACTTGCTTAAGCTAAATCTTTCTTAACTTCAACATCATACTTTGTTAGATTTGACTGGTGGCTTGCTACTAACGTGCATTTTAATTGCAATCGCTAACAATGCAGAACCACTAGCTATATGATATATTATTTAGGGTAAACAACCAAAATAGTCCCTTACCTTTGGGTGTGTTTCTATTTCGGTCCCCCAGTTTTAAAAAGTTACGTTGTAGTCCCTTTCCTTTACTTTTTGTTACAATTCAGTCACCCACGGCTACGCCGTTAACGGCAATCTCATGTGGACATCTCATAATCCAGATCGGACACCAGCAAGGATGCCAAGTCAGCTCCTCTTTCCCAGTAAACAACTAAAATAGTCCCTTACCTTTAGATGTGGTTCTATTTCGGTCCCCCAGCTTTTAAAATTTGGTGGTAAAACTTGCAATTGTGTCCTGTGTACACATTTTAAAATTTAGAAGATTACTATTGTATGTTCGACCCCCAGATGATAAAGAAAATGTAAAATCTGCAAAATTATATTTTTTTTCATTTCATTCGAGTTGTGCTTGTCAATTTTCTGCTAAAATAATTATATAATTTAAGCACTCACACTTGAAACAAAATTTAAAAGGATAAATAAGCAAAAGGCAATCTGAAATTGCATTTGCAAACATTCATCTTCAAAACTACAAAACAAATGCAAGTCGATAATGTGTACATCATTACATATTGATATGGGTTCTAAGAGAAAAAAAACTAGTTTAGTTAAATTTGACACAGTTTGCACATTTTCCCCAATAATAATAGTCAGCAGTACACAGCTTTCTCTTATCTTGATTTTGAACATTTTCAAGGAATTGGGGTAATTTTCTTTTTTTTCCTCTTGCTCCATTTCCATCTTTGGCCTTTCCTCTCATGTACCTTGATGGCACCTGTCTTGCTTGTTGTTTTTGTTGGTGCCTAACTGGATTTGCACAAATTGGATCACCTTCCTCCTAAGTAAAGCAAGGAAACTATTTTTCACACAGAATCAAAAGCGGTAGATTTTAAACTTACAATGGCTATATTGTACATACCTGTGTTGTTACAGGTTCTTCATGTGATGTTGGAGCTTCATTACCTGTATTGCTGTTACCCTGCATTTTAAGATCAATATTTTGTTATAAAGTGTGAGCATTCAAAAGAAATTAATCAATGTATAATTGACTTGTACCTGTGTTGTTGTACCTTCCATTTGAGATATTCCACTAGTTCCAGTTAATGCACCCTGTAGAAATTAAAAGCCAACATTCACTATAAAAGCTAATGTCTTCAACAAGTCAAACAAACATTACTAGACTATAAAAGCAATTAAACATGACTTCTCACTGACATAATTTTAGATGAACCTTGATACTGAGTTTGAATTTGCTCCCAAGCTTCCTTTGCTGAAGTTGCACTAGCAATTCTGTCAAAGGTTGGGTCATCTACTACTTGTTGAATGTAATACAAAGCCCTGGCATCATCTTTCTGACTCTCCTCCTTTTGTGATTCTGTGCCAGTAGTCAAAACCACATTCTCTACTGATATGTGCTTGTATACATATATTTTATAACATCATTTTGTATGCATCGAGCATGACTTTTATCAGGTCGTATCACTAATAAGCTGTATTTTGTGTTCTTTTGTGCAAACAGGGCCTTGGAGGTATGAAGTACAAGAAAAAAGCAAAGATAGGATGTGATGACACATTTCAAAAGAAAAATAGAAGTTGTGCTCATATACATGGAGGTGTTGCCAACTTTCGGCGGTGTCCAAGTCATTACATGAACCGGAAGGGCGCAAAGGCAGTAGTACGTCCATGTCCCAGCTTCCACGCCCAAAACAAAGAGTGTTTTAAAGAATTCAAAGGACATAAAACCACACACCCTACAATACGGGTGTGTACCCGACCGTGTGGACTCGAACAATGATTTTTGGGAAAATTACTGTAGCAATTCACTGTAGTAGTTACTGTATCAAATTATTGTTCACGCCCTGTGTGGAATTTTCACACGAGCGTGTGGCTACAGTACACGGGCGTGTGAATGCCCGTGTGAAGCCCCGATTTTAGTTTATAAAAGCCGCCTTGTTCTAATTTTGAGGGATCTTTTCGGCTACTTTCAAGAGGCAAAGTGGCTAGGGTTGGAGAGAGTTCTTTGCAACTTTGGGAAGACTTCCTCACCAACTTAGATCGATTCCTCCTTCGTCATAGCATCAAGGAAGCCATCGGCTACCTAGCTTCGGAGTGGAATCAGTCTTGACGTGGAAGCTACCTATCAAGACCATCATCACGGATATAGGGGGGTTATTTTCTATGGCTTGTGAACTAGTTCATCATTGCTTTATTTGTTTTGTGACTCACTCCATGAAGAGCTAAACCCATAGTGAGTATCCGGACATGTAAACCCTAGGATTCATATTTTTGTTAGATTTGCATTGTGTTTTTATTCGAGTTTAATACATTGAGTTTTGCTCTTAAGTTCTTAATGCTTGCAATTGCATTGCATGTTTTATTCAACCTAGTGAAGAGAGAGATCACCATTAGGTTTAGAATCACCAAGAGTGAAGAGGGTTGAGAGGGTGAGCCGTGAGATACCGGAGTGTCCCCTTTCGCTTTCGATAGATATCTCCTATCTCCATATTCCCTAAGTTTTAAGCAACCATATGTAGTGTGAGGCGTCGAGAGAATTCTCCGCCGGGACCTTGTAGGGGTTAGAGATTCTTCACCTGGAGGCAGGGTCGGATCTACTTTTAAGAATTGGTCATATCTTTGGGATAACTAGAGTGCTAAGCAGTTATATGTGGTGTGAGGCGTTGAGAGAATTCTCCGCCGGGACCTCGTAGGGGACTAGTTATCGGCGATCTGGAGTCAGGGGCAGATATACCTAAGGATACCCACGACTCAATATTCTCATCTAGAAATACTTGTAATCTACACTTAACACCCGAATCCTAGGGGAGCATTGTCAGGATACCCTACCTTCATTGATAGGTAACTCTCTCTTCTTTCAGTCCGTGTGCACTTATAGTGACATTCTTAGATTTGGCAATTAGATCATCACATACTACACCCATTAGGCTAGATAACAAAAAATGAGCAATTACTAGTACTTCTGTTCTCTATGGTTCGACAACCTAACCCTTTGGGACCACTTTATTATTTGACGACTCGTGCACTTGCGGTAACGCAAGGAGTTGACACATCGCCCCGCGTGTGCGAACGCATCATCTACCACCTTCCAGAGTCCCAGTGATTGAAAGAGCGTCTTCATCTTCACACACCATCGCTCGTAACCTTCTCCTTCGAATTGTGGAAGTGTTGATATGGGAATCTCTGAAGTTGCTGATGTTGCCATGGATGTTCAGCTTTCTATTTTGCGTCACCGGACTTTGTATCAGTGAGAAGAATCAGCCTTGAAACTCTGATACCATTGTTGACTTTCTTGTAGTTGATTTGGCTTTACCTGACAAAGAATAGACTCCGGTGATAAACAGAGGTTACAAAAAAATACCGGGAGATGGAGATGAAGTCTTTCAGCACTCCAGCTGAATTTTTTTTCTTCTCACTCTTTCATTACTGTTTTCCAAGCATATAAAGCATTACAAAATAACTCTCTGGAGAGTTTTTGTCTGACCTTTTGTACAATACAATTATAGCAGTCTATTACATAGACTTAACTCTATATCACACTAATATCAAAAACACAAACATTAAAAACAGACAATACTCAAATATTATAGTAGATACTGAACAAGTGATTTCCAGCATACTAGCAAACATTCACCTTTCATGCTGGATTCCATCCCTTCATCTTGTTGCATGAACGTCTTTTTGCGTGGGTTAATGCTGACTTTTCAAACATTCCCAACAGGAAGAACATACATGTTCTCCTTTCATTTTTAACAAAAAAAAGCCCAACGTGATCATATATATATATATCTGGCATTCATTTTCAACTACACAACCCCTTATCTCTTTCTCTAAGAAGAGCAGGCAACCCACCTTTCATCCTAATAGTGAGCCAACGAACAATCTCAGGATGCTTCTCTTTGTCCACCAAAACCTCAATCCTAAACCTCTCAATCAAACATGCAGCCACAGACTTAATCTGTATATAAGCCATCTCTTTCCCCAAACACATTCTTGGCCCTGCATGAAACACCGGAAACTTAAACGGATTCTCCGGCTTAAAAACTCCATCCTCCAACCACCTCTCCGGCCTATACTCCATGCAATCCTCTCCCCAAACATCTTTCAATCTGCCCACACTATAAGCACAATAAGTCACAAACCAGCCTTTACCCACAAATGTTCCGTCCGGCAGTACATCGTCTTCTAAACATGTCTGTATGTCAAATGGCACCGGAGGATATAACCTCAAAGACTCTGATATAGCTGCATGGAGATAGTGCATCTCACGTAGCTCATCAAAGTTGAAGGTATTGTAATTATCACAGCATGAATTGCTGTGTGATCTTATTTTACTTAGCTCTTTAAGTATCTTTTCTTCCACATCTGATCTGCTCGACAATATCCAAAAGAACCATGTCAAGGCCGATGATGTCGTCTCTAGCCCTGCGACGATGAAGCTTATCACTATGTCTCTCAAGTTCTGGTCGCTGTTATCTTTGTTAGAAGCGAAGCGAGACAAAAGATCATCATCCTCTTGTTCGCTTTCTCTACGAGATCTGATGATATTCATGGCGAAGTTGTTGATGATCTTGATAGATTCTTTAAGCCTTTCCTCAGAGCCAAGATTCAGCAACTTCTTGATTCGCCAAGTAAATGCGAATAAAGTACTGTTCAATCTTTCCACTGCAATGTGAGAAGCATCACCAAATGCGCAAACCAGTTGTGATCTCGAAGTGTCATCAGTTAGGCAACAAGGGTCTTTGCCGAAGGCCACATTGCAGATGTTGTCGAAAGATAAGCGTTCGAACACATCTTGCAGATCAAAGACTTCACCGGAGTTGCATTTCTTGGTAGCCAAGGGAAGTAATCTATCAACAATTTCTTGTTTGACTGTGTTGATGATGAAGTTCCGGAGAGACTTTTTGTTGAACTCATAGCTGGCAGCCTTGCGTTGCCAGTTCCAGTGATCACCGTCGGAGTTGAAGATGCCATGACCGAGGAAATCCTCAAGAAGAGTGATGTGCTGGTGGCCCTTAGGGTAGTTGGAGAAGTTGGACTTGAGGATATGCTTAATGTTTGTTGGGTTGGAGGTAATGAAGGTGTTGGATTTGAAGGGGACGTTGAAGACTATGGAGTGGGTGGGGGACTTGGAGAGGAGGGTGGAGATCCATTCAAGAGATTCATGGCGATGTTTGAGGAGATGAGGGATATGGCCTAGGAAAGGGCAGGGTTTGAAGTGAGTTTTAGGGTTTGGTGATAGTTTCTTGGACGTTGTTTGGAAGTAGAGGATGATGAAGAGGAGGAGGAGTGGGAAAGAGATGATGAAGAGTTCCATGGCTGCTGCTTTTCTTGTTTCTTTGGTTTGGTTTAAGTGGAGATTAGGTTTGGCTATATATCACACAAGATACTGTACACATGATATATATATATTTTCACAAACCATTACTTTCCACGCATCACCTTCACACCATGACTCGGGTCGGTGGAATCATTGGTGGAACCCAGCTACATTTTGTTTTTTAAAAAATTATTTTTTTTATTTTTAATTATTTTATTATTTTAAAAATTATTTTTGAAAAACCAGAAATGTGATTGCTGTGCAGCACGTCTCCATTCCAGTGTAAATCTCACCGCCTGTGCACAAAATTTTATTATATATAATAAATTTTTGTTTTGCATATACATTTGTAACCAATGACTGTTAAAAAAATACCTAAAATTATAACTAGCATATGAGGACATGAAGGGGCTCAAAAGGAAAGGAAAAAAAATACTTCATTCAAATTGTATAGTGAGGGAATGGTGTCAAAACCTGCGCCACAAAAATTATGTAGTATTGTGAGAAATCATATTTTTTTAGGGGCCCAAAATGGTAAAAGAAGAGGATTATTATTATTATTATTATTATTATCATAAACTTCGAATTCATAGAAAGTTGTTCAATTATCATAATTAATACATCATTATATCAATTTGACAATTTAACAACTCTCTAGTGGAGCCATACTAGTACAGCGCTTGTTGTGTTTATATAAAAAAAATCATATGAAAATTGAACATCTTCATAATTGAACAATACAAAGATTGGCACTGATTTTCGTGTAGGGTCCTCATAACATCACACAAGTCTGGACAAGCTGTCTCACATCATGACCTGGTAAGCCTACTCTAACCTAAATAGCTATCCAATGTGAGGGAAAACAGATTTTCCAATGCAAATAGTGGAAAATTGTAATTGTATAGATAAAGAAGAAAGCGGTAATTTTTTCCAAAATTTGATTAAATTGAAAATAATAAATTTAAAAAATCGAAATATATAGACCTTTAGGATACGAAAGAAGTTTAAAGAAATTTTGTTCTGAGGTACATTGAAAGTTGGAAACGATAGGTTTTTCTTTTAAACAAAAATCAACTCCAAAAAATTGTTGCCATGCATCACTTTCACCCAGATTTGCTTTTTTTTTAATCCAAGTAATTATTTCTTCTCCATTATCCACGGATGTTTCGGTTTGGATGGGTTTGTGATACACCTTCGATAACTCCGTGGGTGTTCACTCACTCCTAGAAGGATGGAAACATGAAGAGAGAAGGGAGAGAGTTTCTGAAAAAAGAATAAGAAAACACAACTTCATTCATGATTTCACAACAAACCCTAACTGGGTTATATCGCCAAATTACACAAATCAATATTAGAATACCATAAAAACCTCCAGCTATTTTTTATTACAAAATCAATACATGACGAGGTTTCTATATCTCCACGGTAAATCAATGGCATTAGCTTCCTTTATTTCTTCACCAATCAACGGCTTCTAATCATCCATTTGTCAAGCTTCGTAATCCCGCATCCATGCAAGTTGCTTCCAAACGCGACGTGCATGCAAATTCGTCGTCCTCATCTCATGTGGGCCCAGTGTAGACGGTGCACTTAGCTCGATAACATGGGTCGTATCAACTCCCCCGGACAGGAAAATCACCTTGTCATTAAGGAAGTAGTGTGGATATTGTTGAGTTTTTCACAGCAAGTTCTTCTTGATATAAATAGAATAATTGCAGGTACTAAATTGAACAATAAATGAAATCAATCAAGCAAACACAAGATTTACGTGGAAAACCCTAGGGAAAAAACCACGGGCCAAACTCCGAATCAAATCCACTATCAAAATCAACAAGTACAAAAAACGTCAAGCAAAAGCATACTTGAGATCACCACCAATAATAGAGAAATACAAATAATATCTCTAGAGAAACCCCTTTCTTGAATGATCACACCAAGAAAAATAAAGAAAATAACCTTCAAGATTGCTCCAAATAAACTTGTCAATTTGATAAGGATTCAATAGAAGAAGAGATGCTTTCTTTGCCTTCCTCCTTCCAATGCACATAGAGAACAAAACCACGCTTTTTTTCATCCACTGATGCCTTCTCAATACCCACATATTTTTATTTAGGGTTTCTTTTGCATTTTTCCCCTATCTTTATTAATAATAATAAATGGGCTGGATCGAAGTTTGGCCACCAAACCAACAATCTCCCCCTCCAGCCCATGGGGAGATGTCCACACTTCAACTCTTCATTTGCAATTCAGTCCCACCGCCTTGGCACAGAACTGATGTTTATCACGAGTCACAGCCTTAGTCAACATATCAGCTAGATTTTTATCAGTGGGAATCTTCTTCAAACATATTTCTTTCTTATTTATAGCATCACAAATCTAATGGTACCTCACATCAATATGCTTAGTGCGACTATGATATGTGGTATTCTTGCTTAATTCCAAAGCACTCTGGCTATCACAATTAACCAGATATTCATCTTGTTTCAAGCCTAATTTTTGAAGAAATCTTTTCATCCAAAGCATTTCTTTGCCTGCTTCTGTCAAAGCAATATACTCTGCTTCAATGGTGGATAACGCTATGCATTTTTGCAATTTGGACTGCCATGAAACAGCTCCCACTGCAAAAGTAAACACGAACCCTGAAGTTGATTTTCTATCATCAAGGTCGCCTGCCATATCAGCATCTGTGTATCCTTCTAGAATTGGTTCTGAACCTCCAAAACTTAAACACATCTTGGAAGTACCTCTCATATACCTAAAGATCCACTTCACAGCCTCCCAGTGAACTCTACCTGGATTAGAGAGAAATCTGCTGACTAAACCAACTGCATGAGCAATATCTGGCCGAGTACATACCATTGCAAACATGAGACTCCCAACTGCAGAAGAGTACGGAACTGCTGCCATATCTTCTTTTTCTTCTTGAGTAGTAGGACAAGATTTCTTGCTAAGTGTAAAGTGATTGACAAGAGGTGTACTAACTGGTTTAGCACTCTTCATATTAAATCTACTCAGAACCCGCTCAACATAATTCTCTTGTGACAATCGCAACTTCTTAGCTTTCCTGTCACGAAGAATCTGCATGCCTAGAATTTATTGTGCTGGCCCTAAATCTTTCATGTCAAAAGTGCCAAACAACTCCCTTTTCAAAACATTAATCATGGCAATATCTTGTCCTACAATCAGCATATCATCCACATATAATAGAAGAATGATAAATTTACCATTTGGAAGCAGTTTAAAGTACACACAATGATCTGCATCTGTTCTAATATAGCCATGACTTTCCATGAAAGAGTCAAACTTTTTATACCATTATCTTGGTACTTGTTTCAACCCATATAAACTCTTCTTTAACCTGCAAACCATGTGTTCTTTCCCTTTTACTTCAAAACCATCTAGTTGATCCATGAAAATTTCTTCTTCTAAATCACCATGAAGAAATGCCGTCTTCACATCTAACTGCTCAAGCTCAAGATCCAAACTAGCAGTTAATGCAAGAATAACCCGAATAGAGCTCATCTTCACAACAGGAGAGAAAATCTCATCAAAGTCAATTCCTTGCTTCTGATTAAAACCTTTGACCACCAAGCGTGCTTTATATTTTACTATCTTTTCACCATCCATCTTCAACTTGAACACCCACTTGTTTTTCAAGGCGTTTCTACCTTTAGGAAGTTTGACAAGTTCATAAGTATTATTCTTCATCAAAGAATTCATCTCCTTATGCATAGCTTTTATCTAATGATCTTTCTGTTTGTGATTTTGAACTTCTTGAAAACTTTCTGGCTCCCCCTCTTCAGTAACTGTAATATACTATGAACTGGGATATCTAGTAGATGGACGATGTTCTCTGGCTGATCTTCTAAGCTGGGGTTCTTCTCTAATTTCATGTGGAAAAGACAACTCCCCTTGCTCAACATTATCATCAACATCAACATGTTCAAGCATATCATTAGATCCATGCTCTTCATGTAGTTCCTCATCATTTATAATATTCTCTATTGGAGTAATTGGCACTAAAAAGGAAATGTCACCATTACTTGAAGTATTCTTTTCTGATGTTTCAAAATCAGCCAAGGTCTTATATTCATGGAAGATAACATCTCTGGATCTAAAGACCTTTTTCTTCACTGCACCCCATAACCTGTAACCAAACTCTGCATCTCCATAACACAGAAACATGCATGAAATAACCCTATTGTCAAGTTTCTGTCTTTGCTCCTTTGATACATGTGCAAAAGCTTTGCACCCAAATACCTTCAAATGAGAGTAAGTGACATCTTTCCCATACCATACTCTCTCCGGATATCAAAATCTAAAGGTGCTGATGGAGATCGATTCATTAAGTAGCAAGCTGTATTAAGGGCTTCACCCCAAAATGGCTTAGGCAGATTAGCCATTTTTAACATGCATCGGACCTTCTCTAGGATGCTTCGTTTGTTCTTTCAGCTACACCATTATCTTTGTGGAGTACCAGTTACCGTCTTCTCATGTCTAATACCATGCTCCAAGCAGTAATTTTCAAACTCTTTTGAAGTGTATTCACCTCCAGTGTCACTGCGAAGACACTTCAAGGATGTCCCCTTCTCTCTTTCCACCATAACATGAAATTGCTTGAAGTAATGAAACACCTGGTCTTTTGATCTCAAAACAAACACCCAAACCTTTCGTGAAGCATCATCAATAAAAGTAACAAAATATCTACTACCCCCTAGAGTT
This sequence comes from Dioscorea dumetorum, assembly GCA_902712375.1. Classification (NCBI taxonomy): domain Eukaryota; kingdom Viridiplantae; phylum Streptophyta; class Magnoliopsida; order Dioscoreales; family Dioscoreaceae; genus Dioscorea; species Dioscorea dumetorum. The sequence goes on from CACTHL010000847.1 coordinate 2,266,925, forward strand.
TCCACATCAATGGGACCACATACATTAGAATAGACTAACTCAAGAACATTATTTTTTCTTTCAGAGGACTTAGTAAATGAAACTTTATATTGCTTGCCAAATAAACAATAATCACAAGGATTTAAACTCATACTTTTAGCAAAAGAAATGAGAGACTTCTTTGCCAAAATATGCAAGCCTTTTTCACTCATATGTGCCAACCTCTTGTGCCACAAATCTAGAGAAGCTTCATCTTCAATTGCATTCAAATCACCTTTAATCATCCTCAATTAAGTCTTGTATAATGTATGACACAAAGTACCTCTGGCAACCACCATTGAACCTTTAGTAAGTTTCCAATTCTTGTCACCAAAGATATTGAAATAACCTTCTATGTCCAAAGTATGAGTAGAAATCAAATTCAAGCGCAACTCTGGAACATATCGCACATATTTCAGAATCAATGTACAACCGGCATTTGTCTCTACACAGACATCACCAATACCCACTATATCTGTATAACTGCTGTTACCCATCTTTGCTCTGCCAAAGTTTCCTGATTTGTATGTAGTAAATACATCCTTCTTTGATGTAGCATGGTATGATGCCGCTGAATCAATAACCCACTCAACACAAGAATCAGTAACTTGGCTATCATCCTCATTAAAGAAAAGTACAACTAGCTCTTCCTCTTCAACAAATACAGCTGCAGTGGTATTCTGATCATCTGTCTTCTTTGAATTCTTCTCATCATTTTGTTCTTTTTTCCATATCCTGTAGTTTCTTCGCATATGCCCTTCTTTGCCACAATGATAGCAAGTGAATTTACCTTTTGGATATGACTTGCCCCTTGACTTAGAGCGGCCTTTAGGACCTCCATTCTTACTCCTGCCTCTGTTCTCTATAACTGTAACAAGAACCTGTGAAGTATCAATACCCATATCTTTCCTTCTAGTCTCCTCGTTGTAAAGGCTATCTTTCACCATAGATAAAGATAGGACACCGTTTGGAGCAGAGTTACTAAGAGACACTACCAAGGTCTCCCAACTATCAGGCAAAGAACTCAAGAGTAATAATGCCTACAATTCATCATCTAGTGTTATTTTCATGGTGCTCAACTGATTTACCATATCTTGAAAGTCACTCAAGTGTTCAGCAATTGATCGCCCATCTCTAAGCTTCATATTCACAAGTTTTTTTTATAACAAAAGCTTTCATTTGAGCATTTTTCCTCTCATACATATTTTCTAATTTTTTCCACAACACTTGTGCATCAACTACTTTGCTTATATGATGATATACACTGATATCAACCCACTGCCGAATAGTTTCTACAGTCTTCCTGTGCATTTTCTCCCAATCATCATCAGATTTTCCAGTCGGCTTAATAACACCTAATTTAATAGGATCATATAAATCCTTGCAATAAAGAAGGTCCTCCATCTTCGACTTCCAAATTGAATAATTTGAAGCCGATAATTTCATCATTGTACCCGCAAAATCCTCCATTTCAATTCACACTAAGGAATCCCGGATCAACAAACCAAGCTCTGATACCACTTGTTGAGTTTTTCACAGCAAGTTCTTCTTGATGTAAATAGAATAATTGCAGGTATTAAATTGAACAATAAATGAAATCAATCAAGCAAACACAAGATTTAAGTGGAAAACCCTCCTGTTCAGAGGGAAAAAACCACGAGCCAAACTCCGAATCAAATCCACTATCAAAATCAGCAAGTACAAAAAACCTCAAGCAAAAGCATACTTGAGATCTCCACCAATAATAGAGAAATACAAATAATATCTCTAGAGAAACCCCTTTCTTGAATGATCACACCAAGAAAACAAGAGATAATAACCTTCAAGATTGCTCCAAATAAACGTGTCAATTTGATAAGGATTCAACAGAAGAAGAGATGCTTTCTTTGCCTTCCTTCTTCCAATGCACACAAAGAACAAAACCACGCTTTTTTTCATCAGCCGATGCATTCTGAATACCCACATATTTATGTTTAGGGTTTCTTTTGCATTTTGCCCCTATCTTTATTAATAATAATAAATGGGCTGGATCGAAGTTTGGCCACCAAACCAACAGATATGCCTTGCAGAACTCCCCGAAGGTCTCCCATGTGGCGCCCTTAGGGGGAATGCCTTGCCATTGTACTGAAACATGGTGAGTTGCTGACCATTCTTTAGCAGCAATCTTTTACCACATATTTCTGTTGGGATTGCTTGTATTCTTGTGGTGCTTGCCGCACTAGGTAAAGACTCGCTTGAGTGATGGTGGTCCCGTTATATGGTTTTAGTGCAAAAATATGGAAAACGGGGTGTAGTCTGCTATTGGGTGGAAGATTTAGGTGATAAGCCACTGCTCCCAGCCGTTCCACCGCACGAAAAGGTCCGTAATAATGCGAACTCAGTTTTAGCGATTGACATCGAGCTATAGTCGTTTGCCGATAAGGTTGTAGATGCACTAGCACTTGGTCCCTTCCTGATAACTCCAGCTCACGTCAGTAAGCATTAGCTTTCTGCTCCATGCGGTGTTGAGCATGGCTAGGTTCTCCTTTAACTTGCGCATGAATTCCTTCTGCTGGGTCAGCAATTTGTCTTACTCCTGAATAGTGGTGAACCCTAGCGAATAAGTTGGTAAAGTGGGCAGAGTGCACCAATACAATGCCTGATAGGGAGTCATTTGGATGCCACTATGGTAACTGGTGTTATAGCAAAGATCTGCCCATCCGAGGAAAAGAGCCCAGTTCGTCTGTTGATCTCTCGCGAATGCTTGAAGGTATTGTTCAAGACCATGGTCGACTACTTCTAACTAACCATCCGTTTGTGGATGGTATGAAGTACTGTAGCGCAGTGTAGTGCCACTCAACTAGAATAGTTTCCTCCAAAAACGGCTAATGAAAATAGGATCTCTGTCAGAAATGATGGTACAAGAAAAGTCATGCAACTTAACCACCTTATGAGCAACCACTTCATCAACCTGGACTACAGTGAATCGAGTAGCTAGAGGGACAAAAGGAGCTAATTTTGTGAGGTGATCCACTACTACATGGATCATCATAAACCCTTGAGAGGTAGGCAGCCCAGTTATACAGTCCATCGTGACTTTCTCCCAGGATAGAGCAGGCATGGGTAATGGTTGTAAATAACCCATGGGTGCTTGTGTAGAGTACTTGATCTTTTGACAAACCAAACAAGCAGCTACGTATGCTTCAAGATCATGGCGCATGTTAGGCCAAAACAAGCGAGCTGATAGGCGTACTAGTGTTCTTTTGACTCCTGCATGCCCGGCCATTGGTGTTGAGTGGAACACATGAAGTAACAAGGCCTTGAGGTCTGATAGTGCACTAATATACTGAGAGTTACCTGTGGACAAAAATAAGAACACCAAAGATGGTTGCTGTTGCCAATGTAGACTCGAAATGGAGATGTTGGCTTGACAACTAATCCCAGCTTCTCCTTGATGGCGGGTTTTATAAAGTTGTGGGTAGCACCACTGTTAATCAGCACTTAAAAGAGTGGTCAGAGATCTTACCGATCAAACATAGTGACCAAGGATTCCCTTATCCCATCAGTGTTCGTGTTCAAACTTGAAATATCACCAGTAATCACCTCTATCTCGGGTGTGATTGGTGGATCCTCCTTTCCTTACTCTTCTAAATGATCGCCGTCCATGTAGAGGAATAGGAGATATTAGCTGCAACATCGATGGCCCGAGCTCCACTTCTAGTCACAATTCTAACAGAGCCCTTTTGTTCGATTGTCAGGAAGCGTTGCTAGAGTTAACCAGTGGTTCGGCAGCAGTGGAGGTAGCCCTCTAGTCTTCGTTGGCTACCAAAATAATGTCGGAGTCAGTGTATGGCTCAGCATGCCGTGATTACTGCAAAGTTTCTTAGAGCTAAAGTGGGTAATGAGGGTTGTAGATTGGGTCTCAAACCGACTCTGCTCCAGGATCGATGCTCTTGTATAGCTTCATTATGTCAAGCCTCATAAGCCCTCACCAAAGCAAAAGTCTCCATGAGTGTCGCCGGTCAGGTCAACATCATCTCTCGTCATAGTTGAGGCCTCAAACTAGTGATAAAGAAATAGATGAATACCTATTCAGATATCCCTGTTACCTTATTCTTCAGGTCTTCAAACTTGGTTTGAAAATCAAACACCATCGAAAATTGGGCTAACTTTGAGGGTGCCCCTTGGTAATCTTCATACTGAGAAGTACTAAATCGTTGCTTGAGATTGGTCAAGAACTTTGGCCAAGTAGTGAGGAGGTTATTACTGTTTATCCATTTATACCAAGCCGAAGCACGTCCTTCCAAATAAAATGATAAGATATGAAATTGTAGGTTTGGTGAAGTTTCATGAAAGTTAAAGAACTCCTAAATTTGAAACACCCAGATATTCAGATCTGTACCATCGAATTTGGGTATCTCCATCTTCATCGGCCTGAGAGAATGGCTAACTCCTGCATTAGGTATAGTAGACTCTACTGATCATTGTGAAAAAGATGTCCGTCCTAGCCTAGGGGGAACGGAATATTTCAGCAACTACAATTGTAGTTCCTCGATACTGGCATACATGTTTATCATACTCTTCTACATGGATTGGTGATAGATCAGTGCCTACTATTCTAGTTGGGTCTGCATCTGCGCCTGAAGCTGCTCTATCATTGCCTTCATTGCCTCTAGCACTTCTGAATTCGACATGGTGAAAGAATTTGAAAACCTTGTTGGGCATATGGAGTCTTGATTAGAATTAGAATTTATCTCCAATATGGGAATTTTGATTAGGATTAGGATTTATCTTCAATATGGAAATTTTGATTAGGATTATGATTTATCTTTTCCCATGAATATCCTAGTTATCTTCTATTTATAAATAGCCCTGTAATTGTAAAACCTAAGGTGCATGCATTGTAATTAAAATAAATTGATATTAGTGCAGCCGTGGACGTAGGTTTTCAAGACCGAACCACGTAAAATTCTTGTGTCTTTTTGTGTGTGTGTTTTCTCATTTTTCCATTGCTCAAGATTGCCCAATCCTCAATAAGTGGTATCAGTGCTGCTGGTTATAAGGCGAGTGGGAGCGATGGCTGGTGAAGGAAAAGTCAAGATCTACAAGTTCGACGGCAGTGACTTCGGGTTTTGGAAGATGCAGATTAAAGATTATCTGTATCAGAAGAAGTTACATGTACTTTTGTCAGGGCAGAAGCCAGATCAGATGAGCAAGAAAAACTGGGAATTATTAGATCGCCAAGCTCTTGGTGTGATCCAATTGACGTTGGCGAAGAACATCGTATACAATGTTATTAAGGGGACGACTACTCACGGTTTACTGAAGGCTTTGTCAAATATGTATGGAAAGCCATCTGCTTCAAACAAGATATTATTGATCCACCAGTTAGTTAATATCAGGATGAAGGAAGGTGCACCTGTCACAGTTCATGTGCTTTACTAGATCTAGGTAGATATTAAATTCGATGATGAAGTGAAGTCCAAGCTTTGCTATTGTTATCCTCGTTGCCTGAGAGTTGGTCAAGAACAGTTACAGCTGTTAGTAATTCATCCGGAACTACTACGTTGACATACGATAGGATTCGGGATTTGATCCTTGGAGAAGATATTCGGAGGAAAACTTTAGGGGAGTCATTAGGCTCTTTGCTAAATACAAAGAGCAGCGGCTGAAAACTTGACAATGGGTAGAATCAGTGGCGTAGTCGATCGAAGTCGAAAAAGAGGGCTCAATCCAAAAATCATAAGGATATAACATGTTGGAATTGCTAGAAGACCGGCCACTTTATAAATCAGTATACGGCTCGCTCAGTTCTCAAAAAGAAAAAAAATAAGTCCGTCAATGCAGTAACAGAAGAAGACGATATATTATTTTGTTGTGTTAAATGTCCGATCGAATCCTGGATCATGGATTCCGGTGCTTCATTCCATGCTTCTCCTTGTAAGGATATGATGTGAATTTCAGAAGTAAAACTTTTGGTAAAGTACGCCTTGCTGATGATGAGAGTCTCAAGATTGCAGACATAAAAGATATAAATCTGAAAACCTCCTTAGGTACTTTTTGGACACTAAAGGACGTGAGATATATCCTTGGTCTTAAGAGGATGTTGATCTCTGTGGGACAGTTAGATGACCAGGGATATCGTGTCATGTTTGGAAACAATAGGTGGAAAATAGTCAAAGAAAATATAGTCGTTGCTCATGGTTGGAAGAAGAGGACTCTATACATGTTTGAATTACCGTCAGATGAAGCTAATGCAGTTAATAGTGGAGGTGATCCTTCAATTCTGTGGCACCAAAGACTTGGTTACATGAGTGCGAAAGGTATGAAGATACTAGTTTTAAAATGGAAGATTCCAGTTTGAAGAGTGTGGATGTAGGTTTCTGTGAACCATGTGTGTTTAGGAAGCAGAAAAGGGTTACTTTTGCAAAATCAAGGAAGCCACCCATGGTTAAGAAGCTAGAGCTATTTCATACAAATGTATATGGGAAAACATTAGTTGTCTTGATGCGACTACGTTAGGGTAATTTTTTGGGTGGGTTACCGAACTATGGTCGTTTTTCACTTTGGTTGCCGAACTTCAATTTGTATCTTTTCAGTCATCATAGATTGATTTGGTTACTCCGGGAGGTCACTGATAGGTTTTTCAGTGTTATTTGTCCACGTGGCCGCCGGAAACTCCACGTCACTGCCTATTTCAAAGGTGACAACACAGTCACATAGGATACTTGCCAAGTCAGTTGATCATCCCTCCAACTCAGACGCACTTTTGGCTTGCCCTTTGCAACCTCAGACCTTCATGTGGCTGTGTTGTCAGTTGACGTGGCAAGTATCCTACGTTGTTGTATTGTCATCTTTGAAATAGGCAGTGACGTGGAGTTTTCGGCGGCCACGTGGACAAATAATACTGGAAAACTCACCAGTGACCTTCTGGAGTAACCAAATTAATCTATGGTGACTGAAAAGGTACAAATTAAAGTTCGGTAACCAAAATGAAAAATGACCAAAGTTCGGTAACCCACCCAAAAAATTACCAGACTATGTTACTATGTTACTTTCATCAATGATTCTACTAGTTACTTTCATCATTGATTCTACTAGGAAGGTATGGGTTTATCTTGAAACATAAATCTGATGGTTTTGCTACCTTCAAGAAGTGGAAAGCTGCTGTTGAGAATGAAACAGGATTGAAAATCAACTGTTTGAAGTCCGATAATGGTGGTGAGTACAGTAGTGCTGAATTTATTGATTACTGTGCTGAAAATGGAATAAGGATGATGAAAACTATTCCAAAGACACCATAACAGAATTGTGTTGCTGAAAGAATGAATAGAAGCGTGAATGAGAGGGAATTTTGATTAGGATTATGATTTATCTCTAATATGAGAATCTTGATTAGGATTAGGATTTATCTCCAATATGGGAATTTTGATTAGGATTATGATTTATCTTTTCCCATAAATATCCTAGTTATCTTCTCTATAAATAGCCATGTAATTGTAAACCCTAAGATGTGTGCTATAATTGAATTAAATTAATATTAGTGCGACCGTGGACGTAGTTCTTCAAGACCGAACCACGTAAATATCTTGTGTCTTCTTATATGTATGTTTCTCTTCTTGCCATTGCTCAAGATTGCCTGATTCTCAACAAACCTTGCTCTTAATGAAAGCACCAATGATACACCTTCGATAACTCCAGTGTATCGTCAGCACCTTTTTCTAGTGGATGCTTTCTCCTAGAAGGATGGAAACATGAAAAGAGGAAGGGGAGAGTTTCTGAAAAGAAGAAAAGAAGAACACAACTTCATTCATGCTTTCACAACAAACCCTAATGACCTTATATAGCCAAATCACACCAATCAATATTAGAATACCGTAAGAACCTCCAGCTCTCATAATTACAAAATCAATGGATATCCGCCAAATCAGCGGCATTGACTTCCTTTATTTCATCACCAATGAATGGCTTTTAATCATCCATTTGTCAAGCTTTGTAATCCCGCATCCATGCAAGTTGCTCCCGAACCTGATATGTGTGCGAATCCGTCGTGCTCATCTCCTTTGGGCCCAGTGTAGATATTACATTTAGCTCAACAACATGGGTGGTATCAATTTGCTAATAACTTGTTTTGGTTCCATGCGAAACATCGCTTCAATAGCCTTCCCCGCTAAGAATTGGTAGGCATCTTTCGCAATTCTCTTGTTGATTTTAATTGATATTATTTTATTTCTAAATTCTCTTGTTCAGATTAGTTAATATTATTTTATTTCTAAGTTTTCAGCGGCGACATCCCTCCTCCCCTCACCTCCAAAACAAAAACAAAATCTTCCTTCTTAACCGTATCAATCATGCTCAAATCAATCTTCCTTAATTCTTGTTTGACAAGCATAGAGAGATAAAAGTAGAATCTAGATCACTATTCATATGAAGAAATTATGCATGTTGCCCCATATGATCATAATTGTTCAACCTACAAAATGTTCCACAAATCATGCAGAAAAGGGCCACTTACAAAGCCTGTCACACCCAAAATACTAAATCATTCGAAAAGGAGATAGAAACTAAGGCATGTTAGTTCCGCCGACGTGGAGATTGAAGTGACGGGAGCGCGAGCAAATGTAATGCTTTTACTTTTTTTATTCACTCAAGTAGAAGTCAAAGTGCGAGAAATGACCACTTTCAAAATCTCCCACTTCATTATTTGACTTCGTCAAATCAAATTTTGGTCGAAATGGGACTTCCACTACCTATTTTGGGGTGAGTTAATTACCCACTTTCGTATTTTCAAATCTTTTATTATTTATTTTTGCATCCTCAATTTATTTTTTATCTTTTTATTTTATAATTTTATAATTTTTATATTTTATCTTTTATCTTTTATTTTTATCTTTTATTGTTTTTTATTTTAACTTTTATGTTTTTCTTTTTTTCATATTTTATTTTTATTTATTATTTTCTAATAACAAAATTAAGATGCCACCTTCAAAATAAGTGGTACTTACCATCAGACATAATAAACTTTAAAATAATTTATGACTACACTCCGCTACCATACTTTTTAAAATTTTTATTTTCACTTACCAACCAAAAACAATGATTCATGATTTGACACTTCCCTCAACAACAAAACACATATAACTAAATATTTTCAAATGAAACTTTCACTTCAACTAAAGTGTCACTTCAAGAGTTTCGTCACTTTGTTGGATCACTTTTAAACCAAACACACCTTAATAGTGGCAGAACAAGGATATGATAGTAGGGGGCTAATTCAAAATGTAAGAAAAAAAATTACATCAAAAAACGAAATGGCCTAAAATTTAAAATCGGTAGATACTATAACTTTTGATTAAAACAAGCGCATTTTGAATACACATATTGGGAAAAAAAAGCATAAAATAGCTATCTATCCAAACTTGAATTAGAACCAAGCTAGTGTCTGTGCTAGGAATGCGATGCATGCAATTAAGAGGAGGTTGTTACATCCGTCAAGTTTGTATTTTTTGAAAATTTTGTGGAATCATTTCATTGTCAATAGTTGCAAAAATCTCTCACTTGATATTATAAACTAGTAGGCTATCATTGATCCACTTATCTCTCATTTTGTTGCATCAGTTAGTTTCCACAACATTCATATCCAAAAACGCTTTCCCAACTACAAGTAATCGCAATTAATAAAATCAATGCCAACTCAATAAGGTGATAAATAAGTGGAAAAATAGCACGTTTACTTGTCTCAACCATCTTCCTTTCAAAACCTCATGAGTGCCCAACATTTATAAAATCTTCATTATACTGCCCATCATAAAAAAAGTAACATGTTGAGCCTCAAGTATCATGAACTTAGTCACTATGAAATATTCAGGATAAAGTTTTGCAAGACGAAACAGCTTATAGATGTTGAATTTGGTGGATGAGTTCTATCAAGGTATAACATGAGAAGAAGTAACTTTGTGCTAACTTCTAAGAAGTGGTCTTTTATTAATTCTTGCGCATTCAAATCAATAACTTGACAATGTACCAATGATAAAATCACACATATTACTAATATCATAAATTAATCAGATTTACGAAAACATAATAATATAAAAAATACTAACCTCATAGAAAATTTCAACGTGGTAATGGTGACAATGAGTAATGGCTTGCCGCTCCCATCTAGAAAGGCCACAGATTTGCATATTATCCTCTATATTAGGCACTAGGATTGAGTTTCCCTTAAAAAACAAAAGAGCTACCTTCCTCTAAAAATACCTCCCATCCAATCTCTATATATTTTTAAAGCCGAGCCCTCACAACATCAATCAAACGCATGGCTTTAACAATATTTTTATCCTTTGGTTGTAAAACAAGTGATAACTCATTTGTTAGCCCCAATAAACACACCTCATCAAATAAATCACAAACACAAATTAATAGTTCTCTATTTTTTCCATCAAACTTGTTGCTATACCTTTATTATCATTAGAATCATTGTTGTCATGCACATTTTGGAGTACTTCTAACAATGAACTCCAAATTGAGATTAGGCAGGCAATGGTGGTGTGATGAGATCCCCAATGAGTATCCCCTAGTTTTGTTAAGCTGGATTCTTGATTTTATTTCCCTCTATCACTGATTATCTCTACTCTCTCTAATTGCTCAACCAACCTATCATGGTGATGTTGTTGATGTTGGTCATTTCTTTTGCATGATGTTCTAACTACGTTAACAATCGCTGAAAACATATTGAAAAAAAAAACTCATAATTTGATTGTCTTTCGTAATAGCAACAATCTCTAATTGGAGTTGATGAGCAAAACAATGGATATACCTTGCATATGGATTTTCTCTTATGATAAGTGCCTTCAATTTGTTGAACTCACCTCAAATATTTGAGTCCCATCATATCCTTGTTTCCTCAATCTCGAAAGAGAAAACTCATGTTTGGTAAACAGACAATCAATGGCATTATTCAATAAAATGGTTGAGGAATGCCATACATGAACCATAGCAAGGAGCCGTTTTATCACATATCCATTCTTATTCACAAATAGTATAACAACTCCCATTTGGTCATTCACTAACACCGTGCTTCATCAATCATAAGGGAAAATAGTTATTTTCAATACCATCAACAATGAAACATGTAACCTATGCTGCACTAGTATTTTCTAACTCCTTTTGAACTTTAGAGGAAGTCATTTGATTGTTTCAACAAGTAGTTTGATTGACTGCCATAAAATTTTATTATTCAGTAGGCTATACCACTTGAGCAACTCAAAGAAATTGCCTTGGTTGAGTGAGCTCAAGGACACATCATATCTAGGAAATGCCAAACCTTGCTACAATAGAAAATGTGTCACATCCAAAACCATTGTTAAATAAGTGTGGTATTCAACCTCCATCCATGTGAATGTACAACCAATTGGTGTGACAAGCTTTGCCTTTGATTTTAGAAAGTCATAAATTGTACTATTGCATTATTATGCACACTACTCAGAGAACTAGCATACTCTACAAATTTTTCTAAAGCCTTTTTCCAATTATTGAACCCTATTTTATTGAATACATCTTCTATTATTCGATTTCCTCTGCTTGGTGTGAAAAGATTACACCAAAAACAAAATGATGCATCTTTGGTCACAGTGTACTTTAACCATGAATGTTGTTTAAACCAACCATCTTGAAAACTCCTCCTTTGTTTGTTGTACTCTTTTTGAGGAAAATTATGGCCAACTTCTTGACATGGACCTTTATTTAAATATTCCCTTTTAAGTTGATCTCCAACCCCAACATCAAAATCTTTCAATGTCCATATCACTAATAATGTCATGCAAATTAAAATTCACGTGGGTTTTTTTCTAACTTGATTCGGATTATGACGATATTTTTGGAGAATTGGATGACTCTTCACTCTCTGGTCATTTAATTAAAAATTTATCCATGTCCAATTGGCTACAAAAATGTATAATGCTATCCGAAGACCAATTAAACATGTATAAATATAATTGAGAAGAAAATAGTAGCTAGGTATTCAAAGCCAATAATATTGCTAATTTATTTACATAAAATATGATTAAGATAATGTGATAACTAAAAATATAGAATGGAATTTTGTGCGGCATAACTCATCTAAAATCTTCTTTATTGATCATTCAAAAAAGAAGAAAAAACCACAATCATCAAATTTATGTAAAAATTTCTAATGATTAACCTCATCTCACTAATTTCCAAATCGATTCATACTCAAGATTTCCATATCAATTCATACACAATATTTCACTTTTAACCTAGCTAAATATGATTATCTGTCATAATACAAAACAAATAACTCTCCAACGTATGAATGAATGACATTTCATCAACCATATAGCTAATAATTCAACAAATTGAAAGTAAATATGATAACCTATTTCAAACAGCAGAACCTAGATAACAATTCATTATTAATTGATTTATTGTATGTGTTTGTATATAAATATGCACTATCGTCATAGTTCTGCTAATGTGGCCTTGTTGAATTACGCAATGGAGGCGTACTTTTACATATGCACTATTGTTAATGTATACCGTCTACACAAATTTTAGCCAGTACTAAAATTTTGACACCTACATTTTCATAGAATAAATTGATGAAGTTGAACATTGTAGCTAGCATTGAATTAACTATTATCACACATCACTTGAGTTGCACGCTTTTTTTATGTATTTAGAGAAGAAGTAAACCACAAGACCTGAGTATATTCCAATTAATATGCTCCTAATTATGTTTTCGGTGTTATAGGTGAGGAGTATAAGACACATAAGATCTTTCTTGTATAAAGAGACATGGCTTCTGCAAAGCCAAAGTTGCAAGGGAAGAAGTTGTTGAGTTTGATGTTAACAAAATACATTGTATCAAACTATCAACAGAAGTGTGACACAATAGAGACCTGCAATGAATGATCACAATCCTTGTGTACATGTTTATATATCAAGGTGATCCAACAAACAAGCAACCTTCGTGGTGGAGGAAGCAAACTTCAAATATGTCAGCCATGATTTCAGTGATGGGGTTGTTAGAAATAAAGAAGAGAAGAGGATGTATACTTATCAAAGAAAAAAGGAAGCAATAATATAAAGTGGAAGTAATACTGATAAATTTTCTTGTTATATTCCAACCTTGATAGATACATGCTTATATAGAAAACAACATCTCTGTATGAAGAGACATGATTAATAACTAATAAACAGTTATATCAACTGATAATATAACTAACATATCCTTTCACAATAATGCCACATAATCAATCTTAGATTAAGTTCTTCAACCAATAGCCATATGCCACATGATGTAGTAAATTCATCAATCTCTAACACACCCCCTTGATGAATAACTTATGACACCAATCAAGGAACGAAAGAGAGTAAACTTCTGAACTCCAAGTGCCTTTGTAAACATGTCAGCTTTGTGATCTTCAGTGCTACAAAACTTCAGAATAATTTTTCCATCAGATATGAGTTCACGAATAAAATGGTACCTTATATCAATGTGTTTGGTACAGTCATGCAAAGTAGGATTCCTTGCTATTGAAATGGTTGATTTGTTATCACAGAATATCTGTGTTGCATCTCCAATATCTTGGCTCATATCTGATATTAACTTTTGAAGCCAAATTGCTTGACAAGCTGAGGCAGTAACAGCAATGTATTCTGCCTTAGTTGTGGAAATAACTGTCACAGGTTGTTTCTTAGAACTCCAAGTAATCGCTGTCAAACCAAGAATGAAAACACAGCCTGAAGTGCTCTTTCTATCCTCCACTGAACCAGCCTAATCACTATCAGAGAAACCAATTAATTTAAAAACAGAAACATGCTCATACCAGAGTCCAAAGTCCAGAGTTCCAGAGATGTATCGAAGTATTCTCTTGGCCACACTGAAATGGTACTTGGACGGGTTGCTCATATATCTAGACACCATACCCACTGAATAAGCAAGGTCAGGCCTTGTATTAACCAAATAAATCAACCCTCCTACCAGCCTCCTGTAAGTATGAGCATCTGTTGTACCACTGTCATCTTGTATCTGCATCTTCTCATTAGTATTCATAGGAGTGTGAGTCTTATTGCACTGTGTCATCTGAAACCTTTGAATTAATTCCTCTCCAAACTTCTTTTGATTTATGAAAATGCCATCATTACTTTGAGTGACCTCCAACCCAAGAAAATAATGGAGAATACCAAGATCACTCATCTCAAATGTGCTTTTCATACCTGCCTTAAAATCATCAAGTAAAGATTGTGAAGATCCCATATATATAATATCATCAACATAGAGGCAAATAAATATCACTTCAGTATTCTTCCCCTTCTTTTCATAAATAGTTGGCTCAATCTCACTGCGATCATACCCACTGTGAATGAAGTAGGTGTCAATCTTGCTATACCAAGCTCTTGGGCTTGCTTTAATCCATACAAAGCCTTCTTCAATCGATATACTTTATTCTCACTGCCGTTAACAATGAACCCTTCGGGTTGATCAACAAAAACTTCTTCTTTCAACTCCCCATCCAAAAATGCTGACTTGATATCTAAATGGTAGATAATCCATTTATTTTGTGCTGCAATTGAAATGAAAACTCTAACTGTTTCAAACCTGGCTACTGGAGAGTATGAGTCATCAAAATCAATGCCCTGTATCTGAGAATAGCCTTTTGAAACTAGGCGTGCTTTGAACTTCTGAATCATGCCATCTGAAAGCAATTTTGTCTTGTATACCCATTTCAAACCAATAGCCTTTTTTCCTTCTGGTAAATCAACCAAATCCCAAGTTGAATTTTTCTGGATAACTGCAATTTCATCTGCCATAGAAATTTTCCATTCCTTCTTTTCTACTGCCTCATGAAATGAAATGGGATCAGTAGTAGTTAAAGCAAACGAACAAGATTCATAGAGATCCCGCAAGCTTCTGACTATAAGGGGTGGAGATGCACTCAATGGAGAATAGCATGCAGAATTTGGTTCAACTTCAATTGATGCAAGTTCATCTACATTGGAAGTTGTATTTGTACTAGTAGTTGCTGTTAGATGTATTATACATATACTTATATGTATTTATTCCTTGTATACATCTATAGTACCGTATAAGGTACTACTTTCATCTATATGTACTTCATCTTTATTGAGAGTAACACACAAGTTGAATCCATTTCTCTAACATGGTATCATAGCTGTAGATCCCCCCGGCAACCGACGCCGGCCATCTCTCTCTCTCTCTGATCCTCTCTCTGATCCTCTTCTTCTCTTCAAGACCCAGCCTCAGCTCTGGCCACAGCTCCGCTCCAGTCCTCACCTCAGTCTCAGTGCCGCCCTAGCCCCGCTACATCCTGCTCCCCCCCTCCGGCCACTGCTCCGCCCTTCCCCCTCCCCCTCCGGCCACAACTCCGCCCAAAGCTCTGCTCCGCCCCAGCTCTGCCCCCTCCCGCCCCAGCCCCAGCTCTGCCCCCTCCCCCTCCAACCTCAGCTTTGCCCCGCCCCAGCCCCGCCTCTGCTTCCGGCCCGCCCCAACGCCAGAGCTCCGCCCCAGCCCCATCTCTGCCCCCTCCCGCCCCAGCCCCAGCTCCGCCAACTCCCCTCTCCAGCCTCAGCTCTACCCCGCTTCAGCCTCGCCTCTGCTTCCGGCCCTCCCCAACCCTAGATCCGGCTTCGCCCCGGCTACGCCCTGCTCCAGCCCTCACCTCTACTCTCACCTCAGCTTCCCCTTCAGCTCCGGTTCATCGTCAGCTCCGCCTCCGCTCCTCCGCCGGTCACCTTTACTTCACTCCGGCGATCTTTGTGTATCGTGCCCAAAACCAAAACCCAATTCCCATGAAAAACATGCTGTCTGGAATCTTCATATAATTCCAGATCAGTTGTTTTCTATATATATATATATAACAATTTAAAAAAAAAAGGAATCTTATCGTGGAGTACTCCTCCGGATTTTCGGTATTGCCATATTCAACATCGGAATCCCCAACCAAAACAGAACGTCATGTGTCCCTATTGTGGCATACCGGGCCACTTTCAATATAATTGTCAGAACAAGCAGCGTAGACTTCAGCATGTTCTTCCCCCTATTACTTCTCCCACAACGTCAAATCTTCTTAAGCATTCATCTTCTCCGGAAACTTCTACTTCATTATCTTCTGCGGATCAGCATTTGATAGCTATGTTTCGTCAGTTCCAGCAGTCCTATTTGGCAGACACCTCTACTGGCCATGCGATTTCGGCTCAGGTCTCTTCTTCTATTTCAGGTAGTTCCTGTCCTCTTTGGCTTCTTGACTCTGGTGCTTCGCTCCACATGACTCATGATGCTACTTATCTTCATCATTTAAATCCATCCCCTCTTGTCTCTCATGTTCGCATTGCTGATGGTACACTTCTTCCTGTTTCCTCTACTGGTCATCTTTCATCAAGTGCTTTCTCTGTACCTTCTGTTTCTTATGTTCCTTCCTTATCCATGAACCTTATGTCTATTAGCCAGTTTACTGATTATGATTGCCATGTTATTTTTTACCGTAATACTTGTCGTGTGCAGGATCGCAGTGGGAATGTGATTGGAACTGGTCGTCGTCATAATGGAGTTTATGTGCTGGATTCCCTTCGTCTTTCCTGTCTAGGTACTTTCCTTCCTCAATGTAATGCGGCCGTTCTATCTCATCATTTATGGCATCATCGTCTTGGTCACTTGTCCTCCTCCCGTTTGTCCTCTCTTGTTAGTCATGGTGTCTTAGGGTCTGTCTCCCCTCCTTCTGATGTTGTCTGTGTTGGTTGTAGACTTGGCAAACAGCTACAACGTCCTTATCCTCTTAGTGTTTCTCAGACTACTGCTCTATTTGAGCTCATACATTCTGATGTATAGGGTCCCGCTCCATTTAATTTAAAGGAGGTAATCGTTATTATGTTATTTTTATTGATGACTACACCCGCTTCACTTGGATTTACTTCATGCATCATCGTAGTCAGTTATTTTCTATTTATCGCTCTTTTACTACTATGATCCATACACAATTTTCTTCCCCTATCAAAATTTTTCGGTCTGACTCTGGCGGCGAGTATACTTCTCAAGCTTTTCGTGCCTTCTTATCCTCTGAAGGCACCTTACCTCAGTTATCCTGCCCTGGAGCTCATTCCTAGAATGGAGTTGCTGAGCGTAAGCACCGTCATATATTAGAGACCGCTCGTGCTCTTCTTCTAGGTGCTTTTCTTCCTCCTCACTTCTGGGCTGATGCAGTAAGTACTGTTGTGTATCTTATTAACCTACAACCCTCATCTCATCTTCATAGTCGTAGTCCATGTGAGTGTCTCCATGGGACCCCTCCCCGCTATGACCATCTTCGTCCCTTTGGATGTCATTGTTTTGTTCTACTCTCACCCCGGGAACGAACCAAACTCACTGCCCAATCCGTTTCTTGTGTTTTTCTTGGGTACAGTCTTGAGCATAAAGGTTATCGTTGCTATGATCCCATTACTCAGCGTATTCGTATTTCTCGCGATGTCACATTTGATGAGTCCACTCCCTTCTATGCCTCTCCATCCTCCAGTTCCCCTACCTCTCCCTCTGTTCCTCTGTCCTTTCTTTTTCCTACACCCTCCAGTCCGGATCCTCCTCCCACATCTACTTCTCCCCTTTCTGACCTTTCTCATGAACTTCTCTCTCACTCATCTCCTCCTATGTCCATTGACTCTCCTATGGTTTCCTCCCCTTCTTCCCCTCATCCTCCTGCTCATCCTCCTATACGTTTGACTTATCATCGTCGGGCACCCACAGCACCTCTATCTCAACCAGTCTCCTCTAACACATCTCCCACTCCGGATCCACCACCTGAGGTATCCTTGCATTCTTACTCTCTCCGTGATCGCTCCACTTTACATCCTCCTAATCGTTATGCTTCTGCTAGCACCAGTGTTTCAGATGTCTTTGAGCCAGGTACCTACAGAGAAGCAGTTCAGTTGCCTGAATGGCAGAATGCCATATCCAAGGAGCTTGATGCTCTATCTCGGACTCATACCTGGGATCTAGTTCCTCTTCCTTCTCATGCTGTTCCCATCACCTGCCATTGGATTTACCGGGTTAAAACCCGCTCTGACGGATCTCTTGAGCGCTATAAAGCGCGTCTAGTCGCTCGAGGTTTTCAGCAGGAAGATGGTCGTGATTATGAGGAGACCTTTGCCCCTGTGGCTCACATGCATACTGTGCGTACTTTAGTTGCTGTTGCTGCTGTTCGTGGATGGGTTCTTCATCAGCTTGATGTGAAGAACGCTTTTCTTCACGGAGACTTGAAGGAGGAAGTTTACATGACTCCTCCCCCTGGTCTTCGAGTTCCTTCCGGAATGGTTTGCCGTCTTCGTCGTGCACTTTATGGTCTCAAACAGGTTCTACGGGCATGGTTTGAGCTTTTCAGTACCGTAGTTGAAGCTGCTGGCTTTACTGCCAGCATACATGATCCAGCTGTTTTTGTTCATTCTTCATCTCGGGGTCGCACCATTCTCCTTCTTTATATGGATGATATGATTCTTACTGGTGATGACTCTACTCACATTGCTTTTGTGAAGCAGAAACTGTATGAGACTTTTCTGATGACTGATTTGGGTCCGCTTCGCTACTTCCTTGGCATTGATATAATGTCTCATTCGGATGGCTACCGCCTCTCTCAGCAGCGTTACACCCTCGATCTTCTTGCCCGTTCAGGTTTGACTGATACCCGTCTGCCACTCCGATGGAGCTTCATTTGTAGCTCCGTGCTACTGATGGGATCCCCTCATTAGATCCTTCTCGCTATCGCCATCTTGTAGGCAGTTTGGTCTACTTGTTTGTCACTCGTCCTGATATCTCTCATGCTGTTCATATTCTCAGTCAGTTTGTAGCAGCTCCGACTTCTGTTCACTATGCTCACCTTCTACGGGTGTTGTGTTATCTTCGTGGTACGGCTTCTCGTGGTCTATTCTATCCTCATCATTCCACTCTCCAGTTACAGGCTTATTCTGATGCTACCTGGGCTACTTCTCCTGATGATAGGATTTCTGTCACTGGTTATTGTATTTTTCTTGGGTCATCTCTCATTGTTTGGAAGACCAAGAAACAGCATACTGTTGCCAAGTCCAGTACTGAGGCCGAAGTTCGTGCTCTGTCTTCTACTGTACAGGAGGTACTCTGGCTTCGGTCGATCCTACAAGATTTTGGGGTATCTATTCCTTCTTCCACTCCTGTTCATTGTGACAGTACTGGGGCCCTTCAGATTGCTACAGATCCGGTTAAGCATGAGTTAACCAAACATATTGGTGTAGATGCCCACTTCACTCGATGTCATGTACGTGCACAGGCAGTGTCCCTTCACTATCTTCCCACAGAGATCCAGGTGGCAGATTTCTTTACTAAGGCACAGACACGTGATCAGCATCGTTTCATGTTATCCAAACTCAAGACTTATGATCCGCCTTGAGTTTGAGGGGGGGTGTTAGATGTATTATACATATACTTATACGTATTTATTCCTTATATACATCCATAGTACCGTATAAGGTACTACTTTCATCTATATGTACTTCATCTTCATTGAGAGTAACACAAGTTGAATCCATTTCTCTAACAGTTGCATCATGTGTTTCACTTGGATTTGCACTATCTCCACATAATACATCAAATGCAATTTTATTTGTTGTTGTGGTGTCATTGCCCCATGTCCAAGCTGCATCCTCATCAAAATAAACATTTCTGCTAATAATTACATTCTGAGTTAGTGGATTAAATAACTTGTAAGCCTTGGATTCTGAACAATATCCAATAAATATGCATTTGAGTGATTTATCATCCAATTTTTGTCTAGACTGAGCATGAATCATAGAGTATGCAATGCACCCAAAGATTTTTAAGTGAGAAACAGTTGGTTTCAAACCTGACCAAGCTTCAAAGGGTGTCACATTTTGAACTGCCTTGGTGGGTGATATATTCAGTAAATATACTGATGTTGCAATAGCTTCTGCCCAAAAAGAATGTGGTAATCTTTTCTCCTTCAACATGCTTCTGGCCATCTCAATGACTGTCCTATTTTGGCGTTCAACAATGCCATTTTGTTCTGGTGAATAAGGTGCTATAAGATGCCTCTTAACTCCTTCTTGTTCACAGAAATGCTTGAATTCTGTTGACATGAACTCGCCTCCCCGATCTGAATGGAGAACTTTTGTTGATCTCCCACACTGATTTTCCACTTGGGCCTTGAACTTTTGAAAACAGTCAAATGCCTGAGACTTGTTTGTCAAAAAATAGACCTAGCACATACATATAAAATCATCAATTAATAACATGAAATAAAAGCTTCCTCCAAGTGACTTTGATTGCATAGGGCCACAAATATCTGTGTGCACAAGTTCAAGCTTGTCAGTAGCTCTCCAAGATGCTGTATTTGGAAAAGATTTTTCGTGGTTGTTTGCCAAGTAGACAACTTTCACACACACCCAATTGATTGATATTTGGAAGACCGTACACCATGCCTTTCTGTTTCAACACCAACATACCTTTATTGTTCAAATGACCAAGCCTTAAATGCCAAAGTGTGGTAACATCCATCTGGGTTGTAATGAGAGTGAGATTTGCCAAGTTAGAAAACTCCAAAGGAAACATCCTATTGGCTGTCATTGAAACCTTTATCACATGTTGGCCAGTCTTAACTTCAACTATGTGGCATGCATTATTTGTAAAGGTGACAGAATACCCTTTACTAAGTAGCTGACCCACACTTAGTAAATTGTGTGCAAGTGTGGGTGCATATTGAACATTATGAATCAACATTATATTATGTGGTGAAGTAGAAATGCCCACTGTACCTTCACCTTCAACTTGAATAGATTTATTATCTCCAAGTCTCACTTGTAGCTTTTTGGAATCATCAATCATCTTGAAAAGATCTTTTCTTCCTGTCATGTGGTTAGAACAACCACTATCTATCAACCAAATAGAATCAGAGAGAATTTGAAAGTTAGTATGAGCCATGAAGAGATTAATTTCCTTGCTTTCTTCTGTTGTAGCTTTGTTGCCTTGCGCCACATGAATTGCCTTATCATTGTACCAGCAATCACATTAAAATGCCCGAATTTCTTGCAATTATAACATTGGACATTGCCCTTCAAATTTGGTTGATCAAACTGTCTTCTTTAACTTAAGTTTCTGCCTCTGCCTCTACCTCTACTTCTGAAATTAGTGAACCCTCTACCTCTGCCTCTTCCAGACATCTCATCACAATTGGACATCTCCATTTTTACTTGAAATGCTTTGCCATCCATCTTTTCAACAGATCTGTTAATTCTTGATTCACGAGCTTGAAGAGATCCACTGAGTTCATCAATGGTAATTGAGTTAAATCCTTGGATTCCTCTATAGCAGCAACAACATGATCAAATTTGGTTGATAAGCTTCTTAGAATTTTTGCAACTACTATCGGATCGGTGATTGTATCACCGAAAACTCTCATTTGATTAATCACCATCATCATGTGAGTGATATACTCTTGCACATTTTCTGAATTTTTCATCTGCATTGTTTCAAAATCTTGCCGTAGAGATTGAAGTTTAACTGTGATTACCTTTGAAGTGCCTTGAAATTCTTTCTATAGAATGACCCAGGCTTGATGTGAAGTAGTTGCAACAACAATCCTTGAAAAAATTGCTTCACTCACATCCTTTTGAAGTAAAAAAAGAGCTTTTGAATCTCTTTTTCTATTTTCCTTCAACTTCACTTCATCATCCTCCTCTTTATAGCCTTTGTCTACAAACTCTCAGAGATCTTGAGAAAGAAATAAAGTCTTCATCTTGATACTCCAAAAGTCATAATTTTCTCCCTTGAATATTGGAAGAGTAGGTTGAGCAACAGACGTAGAAACACCATTGGAAGCCATAGAGTTTCATCACCAACCTTGCTCTTGATACCACAATGTTAGAAATAAAGAAGAGAAGAGGATGTATACTTATCAAAGAAAAAAGGACGCAATAATATAAAGTGGAAGTAATACTGATAAATTTTCTTGTTATATTCCAACCTTAATAGATACATGCTTATATAGAAAACAACATCTCTGTATGAAGAGACATGATTAATAACTAATACACAGTTATATCAACTGATAATATAACTAACATATCCTTTCACAATAATGCCACATAATCAATCTTAGATTAAGTTCTTCAACCAATAGCCATATGCCACATGATGTAGTAAGTTCATCAATCTCTATAACAGGGGTTTCCTCTAATGTGCAATTTATCTAATTTCATTAATTGTGGCTGACACCCAGCGACACCAAATGATGCAAGTGCATTACAAAAGGCGTGTTCTTTCCTCACTTGTGTGCCCTCTTGTATGGACTCTTTCTTAGTATCTTGTCCTACTTCCCTTTTAAGACTTTGAGTAATTAAGTTTAGTCAGGTGATTGTATTTTTCTTTTAATATAGAGGGACACTATGGGCGTTATAAGCTATATATATCTCTATAGTGGTTAGGAATTATCATTCAAGGACCAAATCTTGCAATATAAATATATAATGAATCGGATTCCATGGACAACTAGATTATTCCCATCACAACAAAAGTCATCGTACATAATTAAGATTTATATAATTCTTATTCATCGTGTCAATTAAAAACTGAAGTTAATTAAGAGGTCAACAAATGTCAAAAGCACACGATGGTGATACAGTTAATTCTAAAGAAAAAGAACAAAGACTTATAAAATGGCCTAAATCTCGATATACTAGGATATGAGCTTTTCGGAAAAAAATACACATTGGAGAAACCTCAAGAATCAAGACAATTAGATAACATTTTTCTCATGCCCACTGTCAGATAAATTGGTTCTTAAGCAAGAAGAGTTACAATCATTCAATCAAAGATCGAATTAAGTTATCAACAAAAAAAAGGGAATAGGATTAGCAAGAGGAGAGATTTTTGTTGGAGTTTACTCAGAGAGAGACAAACATGTGGCTGGCTGTGTTAGGGTGTTATCCTATGTGCTGTTGGTACTATGAGTAATTAATGATGTGTACGTGAGTGTTTAATGTATGAGGCTTTTGTCAGGTTAAAATGTATCTTGTCTTGTTGTGTCCTATTGGCTCCATATACAAGCCAAGTAACTTGTTATTGTGTTGTTGTAGCTGTATAACAAAACGTTGTTGTCTTCTGTATTCTTTTGGGATGACTCCTGAAGTAACCATTGTTCTTCTCCTTCTTCACAGTGGTATCAGAGCTTGTGCATCAATGGCCGAGACTAACAGCAACAACCAAACCAGTATCCTGCTTTTCAAAGGAGATAATTTTCACTTGTACGTGGAGCTTGAAGATGTAAACTATGTTTAGGTCCAAGGACCTTTGGAGCATGGTGGGGAATGGTTTTAGTGAAGAAGAAACGCCGGCCGACATTGTGGATAAGAGAATAGAGCAGGATGCATGTGCATTTTATCTCATTCAACAGGGTTTAGATGAGAGGATTCTTATCGGAATCCCTGAAGCAATGACGACAAAGCAAGCGTGGGAAGTCTTGACCACAGAATACCAAGGGAGTTTCAAGGTTCTCTCTGTCAAATTATACTCTCTCCATCAAGAGTTGGAGGCTATGAAGATTAAAGCAAATGACAAGGTGTAGGATTATGTAACCAGGGTACTCGATACAATATATCAGCTAAGAACCATTAGAGAGTCTACACCTGAACCCACAGCTGTAGGAAAAATATTGAGAGGCCTTACACTAGGCTTTAAACATGTAGTTCACTCAATAGTTGAAGCCAAGGACCTTAGAAAGTTCTCTGTTGAAGAGTTGAACAGCTCACTTAAAGGCCATGAGACCCTGTTGATGATGTCCGCTGAAGATGAAAAAACGGCTCTCTAAGCCATGACTAATGAGTTAGGAGTGACCAGTATTCATGACAACAAAGGTCATGGACGAGGCAGCCCTTTTCCTAGTCGATTTAGAGGTTGGGGTAGAGGCCGAGCTGTGGACTATCAAAGAGGCAGAGCTGGTAGAGCTGGTGGTCACCAAGGCATACAATAAGATTTCCTACTGAGACCATAACGTTCCGTAGTTTAGTGTTTCTTATGCAAGAAGTACGGCCATACCAAGGAGCAATGCTAGTATAATGAGGCCACCTATGTAGAAGAAGCCGAAGAGAGTAAAGAGGAAGAGATGCTTTTCATGGCTGGACAGCATGCTAAAGATGTGAATGGTGAGACGTGGCTCATAGACAGTGGTTGTTCAAACCACATGACAAGCAATAGAGGTCTGTTCGAAATGCTTGAGCAAACCTCACAACACACTGTCAGATTGGGTGATGGAAAGAAGCTGAATGTTGTCGGCATGGAGTGTGTTATGTTTCAATCAGAAGCTGAAAGACTAACCAGGCTCGATAAAGTTCAGTATGTGCCACAGCTTGCCCATAATTTACTTAGTGTCGGCCAGTTGATAGCATCGGGATATATATGTTGTTAAGTTTGTTGATGATGCATGTAAGATCAAGGACAGTCAAGCTGGTACTGTGCTAGCGTGTGTTCGTATGTAGGCACACAAGTTATTTCCATTGAACACTGGATAAATGGAAGTATCCTATACTGCCCTCAGCCAGACTGTTAAATGAAGCACTGCTACTGTAGATTCGGCAATCTAAATTTAATGAGCATGTAACTTCTATACAATTACTAGATGGTCCTACATCTTCCTAAGATCACATCTCTTGAGCCTTGTAAATCATGCGCTGCAAGGAAGTTGGCAAGACTACCATTTCCAACTGGTTATGCGAGGCGCGCAAGAGCAGCATTAGAGGTTGTTTACGGCAACTTAGTCAGGCCTATGCAAACACCTTCAATTGGAGGTAACAAGTACTTTCTTCTACTAAATGATGATTATTCAAGGTTTAGTTGGATATATTTTTTGCATTCCAAGCTAGAGGCTCTAAGCAAATTCAAGTGCTTCAAACTAATGCAAGAAAATCAATTAAACTCAGCTATTAAAGCACTGCTAATAGATAAAGGTGGGAGTTCAATTCCGGAGAATTTGCTAGCTTTTGTGAGATGAGTGGCATTCACCATCAGTTGACAGCTTCCTACATGCAACAGCAAAACTGTGTCACCGAGAGAAAGAATCGAACAGTAGTCAAAATGGCATGTACGATGTTGAAGGAAATGAGACTACCTGTATCGCTATAGGCTGAAGCAGTGTCAACGGTAGTATATCTTTTAAACAGGGCACCTACGAGTGCAATCAGAGGCAAGACCCCATATGAAGCGCTCAAAGGTATAAAGCCTAGTGTTGACCATTTACGTGTGTTTGGCTGCATTGGCCATGTGATGGATGATTCACATGATAGAAGAAAGCTGGAGTCGAAGACTAAGAAGTGTGTCCTAACCGGCTATTATGACAATGCTAAAGCATATAAACTATTTGATCCTTTGACTGGCAAAGTGTACATCAGCAGGAATGTCTGTTTCTTTGAAGAGCTTTCACTTGATTGGTCCATTTCATATAGGACTGCACCTGAATATGTGGTTGTTGATACTATGGGAGCCCATCATGCTACACCTTCTGCAATTGAGAATGCAGCACCAGCACCAGATTCGGCCTCATCAACACTTGATTCGCTGCAGGAAGGAGCAATTGACAATCCACTTATGAGGTACCGCACCATCTCATATCTATATAATAGTTGTTCACTTGCACTAAACGTTGCAGACCCGTCCATCTTTGAAGAGGCTGCTGAAGACCCAGACTGGTTTATAGCCATGCAAGAAGAAATAGCATCTATCAACCGGAATCACACCTGGACCTTGACGGAATTACCTGAAGGGAAGGAAGCTATAGGCCTTAACTGGGTCTTTAAATCTAAATACACAACTGAGGGAGAGTTGTAGAAGCGAAAGGCCAGGTTGGTGGCCAAAGGGTACTCGCAAGTGGAAGGCAGGGATTTTGTTGAAGTCTTCGCTCCTATAGCGAGCAAGGAGACTATCAGAATGATGCTTGCGATCAGAGCTAATCGATGCTGGCCTATCTATCATCTCGATGTTAAATCGGCTTTCCTAAATGGGGGAGTTACAAGAAGAGGTTAATGTCTCGCAGCTACCAGGATTCATTGTTGAGGGTCAAGAGAAAAAAGGTTATCGGTTAACCAAGGCCTTGTGCTGGCTACCGTAAACTCCCGAGGGATGGTATAGCAAGATCAGTCAACATTTTCTTGATTCTAGATTTGAGCAAAGCACCAATGAACTGACCTTGTACAAGAAGTATCAAGCTCCCTTTCATGTTCTTCTACTGTGCATATATGTAGACGATATAATTTACATGAGTTCTTCTCACACTATGCTGTAGGAGTTCATGGAAAGTATGATGCAAACATTTGAGATGTCAAATCTGGGGTTACTTAAGTTTTTTCTAGGCCTTGAGGTGCAACAAGGCAATGGAAAAGTCACAGTAACTTAGAAGAAATATGCTGAGGATCTCCTATGCAAGTCTAGCATGACAAAATGCAAGCTAAGTGCAAACCATATGAATGTTGGTGAAAAATTATGCTTGAATGATGGTTCAGGGAGAGATAATGCCGGGCTACACAGGCAGTTGGTAGGGAGCCTGTTGTATCTTACCCACACTCGGCTGGATCTAATGCATGCCATAGCAATGGTTTCAAGATTTATGCACCGCCCATCAATGCACCATTTCAGGGTAGTCAAGAGAATAATGTGTTATGTGGCTGCTACTATAAACTATGGGCTGGTTTATGAGTATACAAATACGGTGATTCTGAGCGGCTATATAGATAGCGATTGGGGTTGCTCGATAGATGACCGGAGGAGAGTTATAGGATGGGTTTTTATTGTTGGTTCGATGGCTGCTGCTTGGTGTTCAAAGTAGCAAGATATCACAGCATTATTGAGTACCGAAGCTGAGTATGTTGTAGCGACGTTAGCTGCTTGCCAGGTAGTGTGGATAAGAAGGTTGCTTGAAGACCTGAATGAGAAACAAACTGAACCAACTGTGCTTTTGTGCGACAATCGATCCGCTATTTGCATTGCTAAAAACCAAGCTATGCATGGTCGGATCAAGCACATAGATACCATGTATCATTTTATCCATGGGTTGGTAAGTTCAGAAGTTATTAAATTACTTCACTGCAATACAAATGATTAGGTGGCTGATATTTAAACAAAAGCCTTATCTGTTAAGAAGCTGGAGTATTTCAGGGAAATGCTTGGAGTGAAGAGTCTCTGAGTAAAGGGGGTATATTGGAGTTTACATAGAGAAACACAGACATGTAATTGGTTGTGTTAAGGTGTTATCCTATGTGCTATTGGTACTAGGAGTAATTAATGATGCGTACGTGAGTGTTTAATGTATGAGGCTTTTGTCAGGTGAAAATGTGTGTTATCTTGTTGTGTCCTATTGGCTCCATATACAAGCCAAGTATCTTGTTATTATGTTGTTGTAGCTGTATAACAAAACGCTGTTGTCTTCTGTATTCATAAGGGGTGACTCCTAAAGTAACCATTATTATTCTTCTTCTTCACAGTGTTTGCATTTACATCTTGGTTTCTCAAGTTTGAGTTGCTTAGCAAAGGCTTGATTTTGAGCAGTTGAGGGTATGCCAATTAGCAGAAAGAAAATTTTGGGTATTGAATTCGAATCAAAATTGAAGTCCGACAACCCATGCCAGTTGCACGCACGACCCATTCTTCTTCCTCTTTGACTTGGGCTTTTTGATATCTAACTTCTTCCTAACTTCGTCTTTTCTTGTCCTCAAACCATAGTCCACTCTTCTTCAAACTTAAGGGCATCTCGGCATCTCACGACTAGCGCCATCGATGACTCAACAGTGAGTATGTCCCGCTGTCTGGATAGGAGTCCAAACTTCAAAAGAATCAAAACCCACATCACAGTACAGGATGTCAGGATTTACAAATCTCAGCCAAGGGGGACTGAACTACACTAAAATATTTTGGCTTGAGGGGGGGCTTCTTCAGTGGGTAAAAGCCAGTGAGGCCAGCTAGACAGCACCCATTTCAGAGCCAGGAGCTAAAGCTCCTGTCGCCTCTGGTTCCACCAATGAACACTAATAGCGAAATTCAAGTATGTAATGTCACGACCTAAACCCAGCAAATCCAAACCCCCCACGCTGGCAAGCGGCCACAAACCTACAGAGTAAGAACCCAGTTAACCTGCAAGCCCCAAAATCTAGTTTAGAACAGAATAGATAATTAGTTAGAGTTCTGGATTTATAGAATACAAAGAGTACAACAAAGTCCACTGATACATGAAATCTAAATACAAAATACAGGGTTAATGAGGGACTAATGTCACCTAAGCGATGCAAGTCCATGTGTTGATGAAGTAAAACAATGTGCTTAAAAGTAGGGCTGTCAATCCATAAGATACTAGGATGTGATAGTATTAACTATCATCCCATTATCTAGCCTGCAGACTAGTGATTTCAATGGTGAGAGAGTGTAGGTGAGAAAGAGAATAAATATGATGACGACAATCAGTCACAAAAAGATGTTCTTAGCATAGCCTACTCTCTAGGATTGTGTTCAAGTTATGGATAAGGTTGCACTAGATTGTTGGATCCAATTTGAACTGAGAGAGTTCTTAATCACGCTACACTCTTTCTCAAGATGAGTAACAACTAGTCCCATATGGCGCTGATACAAACTACCCTATGATTATATCATAATCAATGAACTCACATAAAAATCAACAAGGGTTGAGGAGATAGGTAATTCTTCTTTCCAAGCCATTACCCCTAACCCCATATGAAGCAAAATTGGAATTTCTTTACAAAATCACTCCCTATTTTTACATTACACAAGGAATCCTAAATTGAATTACTCATGAATAACTCGGAGAGGAACCGCACTCCCAAAGAACCTTATATCTAGGCAGAACTGTGTATCCCTTCACGACATGTTTATACACGATAGACGGATCATCACACAGGTACATCTCATTAGAACTCTCGACTCTCGCTATAATAGAGTTAAAGGCATTAAATAACTACTCAATATATTATTTGACATCGATGTGAAAAAGCAAATTTTGTAAGGAAAACAATACAACCAATGTTATGAGAGGAAGTTTTTTTTCAAACTCTCACTTGGCCATCTTATTCATATATTGTGAGAAAAAGTTAATCCCTCAATCTTGCATTTTGGCTTGCAAGAAACGAACGCATTTTTAACTGCAAAATTTTGACTCTTGTTTTTGTTAATCGAAAAATCAATCTTATGTATCTCTGTTGGGTGGATGCTGCCTCTACAAGCAAAAGACAAAAGTTGGAGTATTCAGCCGAGGCAGTGCGATGAACAATTCAGTTCTCATGAAGTTCCATGCATGATCATGAGCATGACCCGAAATTTCTGCTGCAAGACCATATAGTTGACATATAGACGCAGATTGAAACTTTCATTGAGATAGGACGGTGGCCGTCCTTCTCTTGTTTTGTTTTCTTCTATTTGTTATTTGTCAATATTTCCTTTGTATGTTTTTGTTATTTGCTTTAACACCTAGTGCAGCTTAGGACTATTTTTATTCATGTACTTTTTTCCTTATTTTAATAAATTCAAGGTTATTTTTTTTATTCACAAAACAAAATACAATTAGACTAGTATATAATCATATTCATAAAGTGGTTTTATTTCGTCCCTTAAGGAGCACTCATCTAGGCATTTTAGAGAAAGAAATCATCAAAACATCTTGCTCTCGGAATAATCATGTCTTATATGAATTGCAACCACAAATCAACATTATATAGGCATATCACAGAACAGCAAGGCAACAACAATTGATTGCATACGCTAATTCGGATACTCCTCAACAATGTCATGGGGTTTTATTTCATTAATATGATTACCCCGGCCCCATGATGAGGAATCAATCACCTGAGATCATGAAAACACAAACAAAAACATATCATCCTCAATATGGATTATTATGTTTGCTCGATGTATATAAAGACAATAAATAGCAACTGTAAAAGAATGTGCGCAACCTTTTTCTTAATCTGACTTGCCAACCGCATGTTTGAAGTCAAGAAGTTCCTTGTAACCGGTTGATGATTTGACCCAAACCTGGGCTTCGTAAAGTTGTCTCGCTCTGAGATTGCTGACTTCCAAAGTTATGGCCTAAATAATTCCTTCTGTGACTGGTTCCAACATTACCTTCTTTACTTGGATGAACATAAGATGAGCATTCTACATGAGAGATGATCATGTTAAGCATATATATATAAATATATGTATGTATGTATATGTAAATACAGAGAGAGAGAGAGAGAGAGATAGAGAGAGAGAGAGAGATGTGATGAACCTCCTTCTGGTTGTGCACTTGCACAGCAAATTGTGCCAGGTAAGTGTAGTAATCAATCTTGAGATTAATTTCCACATCCTTAATTTCTGCTTTGGCCTGCTGCCATTGTTGGAAATTAAAGTGTTGGGAGTTAGCAAAGAAAGCACGGTTAAATATAAATATAATCGTGAGAGGGGAGCCTCTCAAGAACATTATGTGCTATGCTGGCCATTATTCGTAGGTAGAAAGCACGGTTCAGTACAGCCCAGGGTCCAAACCAATCTTGGCACGGGTTCGGCCTGTGGGAAGCACGGCCCAGTTAAACACCTTAATGTGTGTGCCAGTATATATATATATATACATATATATATATATATATACACACACATATATATAGCTCAGCACTTCTTTCCGTTAATTGAACATTTCCTGCATGAAAGTAACAACAGCTGGTTCTACCAGTACTGGATTCGACTGATTTGTTCTCTAATTTCCTAGAGTCCTACAGGGCTGATATAAGTGCCAACCAACTAGTTCTAGAAAAAACATTATCTCACTGACAGCGTAAGCAAGCGTGAATTCAAAACACTCGGACCGTTAAGTATTGTTCATTCACGATTTACTAAAACAATGAATTGCACATTGCATTCCAGTGTGGGTCGCATGTAGCAAAAGTAATATGCTCCACTCCTCCAAGTTTATGATCCCAGATATATTATTTTGAATGTTTTTGACAAATCTTATTGCCTCACATACTAATCCATCCTAACTGGTGCATCTCTATACCAGTCTATCTCTTTAACACCTTTGAGTAGAGGCGCTTGTCTGCTATTTATCAAAAATAGACATTATATATGTGGTATATAGGCATTATTAGCATCATACAAATTTATACATGGTACATCATCTACAGAGATTTTACACACACACACACGTTATATCATCTTTCACATCCATAGATGATAAAAAAGGGGGGAGAGAGAGAGAGAGAGAGAGAGAGAGCATAATTGAGCGTATTTGATAGCAATGTGATATAGCCAGCCGAACATAATTGTCATGCAGAACGACTTATAATAAATCCTTCTTTTTAAGCACCAGGAGTTGTATATATGAGTCTCTAAATTGATGAGTTGTGCTTTTAGCTCTAGGGACTAGGTTTCCAAAATCCTACAGCCCAATTATTTAAGCATTCAAGTTTTACCAGCAGTTTCCCCCCTTGTTTTTAATCAAGATCGGAGTAAAAAAATTGCAGAACTTAGTTTGACTTACTTTTGCCATTTATGTTAGCACAACTGAAAGAAGGCTATACAGGGGGGCATGCATTAAGCCCGTTCTAACTTCTTTTCCCTGAGCACATGAAGATATATTGGCTCATAAGAAGAGAGGATCCCTACCCAACTACTACCACCTATATTAGCAAATAAATCGGCACCTTGCCGAGCCGAGTTAATCATCTGCATTGTCATAGTCTTCTTCTTCATCTAATCTTCCATTCAGTAATGCGAGTTGAACAGGGTCAAAGGAAATCTGAGCCATGTTATTGAACCAGCCCGGGTATTCAGCCTGTACCTCCTGCTTCGTAGCTGTCGTTGTGTCACCATTCTCATCCAGCTTCAAATTCAAGTCGAAGTTCCGAACTGCTGCACCATCTTCTGCATTGTTCCCTTTAGATTCCCCGGATTGTGTATCGTTAAAGCCGTCAGGAGTGGCATCAGATTTGATGCCATGCTGCCTCTCTTCCTGCTGAGGAGAGGTGTCCGGGTCATCTTCACATTTATCGAAGTGAGCACTTTCTCTCTCAGCTGCTCGGTTGCCACGACCACCACGGCCTCTTCCTCGACCTCTTCCCCGACCTCTACCTCCACCACTGCTGGGTCCTGTGCTATCTTGCTGCAAAAAAATATATATATATATATATATTTCTGTGAGAAACTTATCCAGGCATATCCCAAATGTTACTACTTGCTTGATACTTGATCAAGGTAAGATAGAGGTATCTGCTCATCCTTTTTTACAAGATAAAGAAAAAAAATAATGTTTTAATAAATTTTCCCGCACGAGTCACAGAATTTTCAAGCACAAGGTATTGTTTTCTGCTCTGCCTTCTTTTCAATTTAAGTAGATGCTGCATAGCAAGCACCCATAGCTACCAAACAAATTTACAAACAAATGAAGGCATTGCATTGAAATAGATGGCTAGAATATCATGGAAAGATATAAACTAGAACATTGCAAATAATGGCAATTCATTATACAAGTAATAAAACTAAATTTGGCAAGATAAATACGTGCCTTTGAACAATATGACACTTACAAACTCACAAAAGCAAATCTAGACATATAATTTTTTTTTCAATTTTAAGAAATTTTCAGATAGTTTGAGTTATTAATTTGTACTGATTTTAAACTAAAATCACATGTTGTATATGAAAATATGGGTAAGTTGGCCTATAGTTATGGATTTAACCTATTTGCATTGCTTTATGCCCAAATTCATGCCAAAGAACAAAATATAAAATTTAAGTCTTTGCTTAGAGTCAACTTGGAAAGATTTATGACTGTTCAGCAATTCATTTCATAATTCCAAGCTAGGAATCGATTGGTCATTTCAGTTGAAAGATCAGTTATTCGATAACTCCAAAGTCAAGGCACAAGGATTCTGATGAACATGACAAACTAAAAGCACTTTTATCGGCCTTGTGAAAAGACATAAACAGGTTTCTGTGAAACAAGACAACTAGGACAATAAGGCATATCTAAGAGAAATCTTACAGTTCTGGCTCGCTTCATGTCCTCATCACTGTCATTGCTTTCATCCTCAGTTCTCCTGAAAACAAAACAGACAATAATGTCAAAACTAAAAATGAAAAGCTTATAATGCCAATGTTCAATATATGATGCATATATATATTCTTTTAATAACCTTCTCTTGCCAGCTCTATCATCACCAGCAGCATCAGAACCACCCAGGTCTGGGACCTTGTTCATTATGTCTCTCAGAAAATCAAATACACTGAAACTTTGGACACATTGCTTTCTGAAAGGCAAGATGCAACAATTAAGCTAACACTGTCATCATGGATAAATAAGAGAACATCACATGACATCACTAGCACACAACCACTACATCATAATCAAGTAATAAAAGGTCATAAAGTAAATTTCAGATGCAGCAGTAGAATATGTTCACGGTGATTAAGTGAACCTTACAAGGACAAGGTCCGGCAACTAAACAATTCCTCTGGGGATCAAAAAATTCAGGGGAAAATGAAACAATGAATGAAAATTTCCACTCATGAAATATAGCAACCAAGCATTATTTAGAAATTAAAAAAGACCAAAATCCAGAAACCAAATTCAGCCCTTGAGAACCAGCAGGATAGAGACTCTAAACCAGGATCACCCAAGCCACAGTAAGACAAGTCCATCTATGACATTGCTGAATCAATTATTCATCAGACATGTGACCAAACGAAATTCTAAAGGGTTTTGAGCTAACAGAAAATTTGGATAGTTGTCAAATTCTAAAGGGACACTCTTGTCTTCAGCTAGGATCGAATCATAGTTTAAATGTGAAAACGAAATGAAGTACAAATCCATCTAAGCAACCAATGACTATAAATAGAAGGATGAGCATCTCAAGGTTTCTTCATGAACAGAACAAACAGCTACTTTGAGGGGAAAAGCTTGCTGTGAGTATGTTAATTTTTTTCACTGAGTGTACAACAGTTGTTGTCTTGTTGGTCTTGGAAGTCAACAAGCTCATGTTCTCAGGTACTTCATAGGAGACAGTTCATCCACACATGGTTAGGAAATATATAAAGCAGTGGCAAGAGTCTAATGGTGACCAAGAGCAAACCCCCAATCATAAACTTATAATGTGATCAAGTCAATGGAGGTCATATCATGCCAAAAATGCACACTAAACAGATACTTAAGGAAGAACATCATAATTCCAAAAAACACCTAATCATGTGGAGCTCATGGACAAATATGTAGCATGAAAATGGAAATTGAACATTCATTTGCAGAATTAGAAGGACAAGTGGCAATGTTATCTAGGAAAACAGTAAAAGCAAGTGCTAGAGGTGACAGTAATTGAAGATGGTGATTTCAATGGAAATATAAATAACTACTATCTTGACCACTGTCACCAGAAAAACAACTTCAAAGAAAAAATAGCAAAATATTTGATCTCTTTAGATGACAGTCACTGCCTTAATTTTCTGAAGACATCAACAGCAAGCAACTTCTGCTACCCACAAAATTGAAACTAACTGGAAAAGTATATAACATATTTCAATGTACTTTCTCTTCTTGATTTTTTGTTTTACTACAGTAGTGTTACTTCTCTGTTATTTCCTTACATTAGCATAGTATTTGTGAACTATCTTATCTATATCTGCAAAGACTAGAATACCTCTCATAACTACCACCACAGCCAAATATTAAGCAGCCAATCATGACTTGAAGGGAAAAGATCGTGACAAGGTAAGATAAACTAAATCAAATCAATTTTATCAAAGATTTGTAATCTCCAAAAATATCAACCCATCTGATATAAATTTTTCCATAAGTGGAAAAGACTACATACAGGTGTAAAGCACTCATTGTTTTCATTCCTCTCTGAAGAGTAATCTCATATGTCCGGTCACAGAGGTCTTGAAGAAACAACTCCAATGCTTTGGCTGATAAAGAACAACCAGAACAAGAAAAATATCAGGAATAAAATAGAAAATAGCCATATGCTGATAAGTGCAGAAAAATATCAGAAATAAAATAGAAAATAGGCATATAACAGGAAATGCACTGCAGTAGGATGTCAAATTTTAAACATGTCTAACACACAAAATTACATATATCAACAAGCCTACATCAATAATAGCATCAGCATAAGTCCAGGAAAATCAGTAAAAACAAGTTGCCATTTAATGCACATTAGCTTCACCTGATAGATTTTTTATTGATAATTCACTGTTCCATTTTTCTGAGTTCACTTCTAGAGAAAAAAGATTATTCTGTTGTCTTCTACAACACTTAAACAGAATACATGCAAATAAAAGATCATCCAAAAGATAATAATCTATAACAAAGGCATCCTTTCGCATACATTTTAAGTCTAAGATGATCAACTGCCCTGATGTTCATGTGTTATGCACAAGTATGATGAGTCACAATATTTAGAACGGTTTTTTTCCTATATACCCCTAGAAATTCACCCAATTAAGTGCATAACCCTCAATAAGACTAAATGCCGTGTATGCCACTTAAAATTCGATTTGTTCATATATACACCCCCTCTACCAAATATACACCATTAAAATACATTCTATATGTTAAATTACCAAAAACAAACTTGTGCATATATGCCCCTAAGAATTTCTAATGGTCATTAAATTAAGATTTTTGCATGCATACCCCAGAAAAATTAAACACATTTTATTCATCACATATAAATCCTAAAAACTTCTAATAGTGATTAAGTCATTTTTCACATATATACTGTTATAATAATTTAAGCTAGCTTTACTCATTACATCTAAGTAACAATTAACATTACTAAGGGTAGTTTGGGAATTTAAACAAATTATACTTTTATTATTACAAAAATCAATACTTAAATAATTTACAATATACTTCATTGAGGATTTACATGGCATTTGATTTTATTGAGGGTATACCTGCAATTAGGCAAGTTTTTAGGGGTATACACGCAAAACACCCTATTCACAATTACCCATATAAGTAGGTAGGACCAAAAGATTAAAAAAATAAATAACAATTCTAGATTCAGTAATTATAAAGGGAAATTATGACTAGTAGGAAATATGATGTAAAGAAGAAGAGAACAACTTACATACTAAAACAGGCACAGCCAATGCAATCTTCCCAATATCTTCATCGGTTTGCATAATCTTTTTAATTCGCGACTGACATAATAAAAGTATATCAGACATTGTATCAGACAATTGAAGAGTGGCATATTAAAGGCAAAAGATAAAAGGTAACACAAAATCAGAAAGGTTCCCACAAACAGCAACGTAAAATAATTAAGACATTAAATATAACACAATAAACTAGGTAATGATCAGGTAATGCTATATGAAAGTCTAGCCCAGTGGAGAGTACTCTAGAATGAGCTATAATTATCATCCAATGATGAATTCATGATGGCATAATCTCTTTGACAAGTGCACTGCTTTAGTATGGCATTGATGACTTGGTAAGTTATTAAAAGATGATAATAAGCATCCACAACAAGAAAATTGGCCCTGTAATGTTATATGATGCTACAGAATACTTTTCTTTTTTTTTTTGAAGGAGGCATAGGGTGACCCAGATTTTATAAAATTATATGAGCATATAAGGTATTCAAGACAAAGCACAAATTCCATTGGTGAGATTATATATTTTATGTGGATTGTTGATCTAGATTTCTACTCTCTGTTTCTGAATTGAACACTCTGAACAAAATAAGACAAACAGTACCATAGGCATCCAATCCACATAATCATTAAACAATATGATGGTATTTATAGCTCCTCTAGTGCAGATAACACTGAATAGAGACTCTCAGACAATAAAAACGCAAGCACCACACAGATGTGAGTTAGATATAATTCAAAGTAATAAAAAACAAAATCATTGTAGGAGAAAATTGGAGAAACATTGAAAATATGGCTTAATTTACTTGAAAATACAGTTACTAATAATTAACAAGCTACACTCAAAATTACACAAACTTATATTTCTTAACATTACCACCTTCACATTAGAAGGATGGTAACTCTTTCCCTTGCCAAGTGACAGGTTGATGGATCAACTCGCTCTCACAATATTATTGAGGTGAGTGGCTTGTCCACCTTATCAAAACACCAAAATTAAAAAAGAAAAAAAAATTTAACATTGGAATAAAAGTAAATATGCAAAATCAAATAGAAAATCAACAAATTACCTCCTAGTTCCTTACAATATTTACAGTTTTGACAAGTTCAAAGGATGCTCAACACATGCTGAATTTCTTATTCACAACCAAGCACACATTTCACACCAATACAATTAGATCCCATTTAAGTCCTAACAAAGAACCTCTTACTGCTCAACCATAACCCTTGAATTAAAAACCCTAACTACATAGTACAGCTAGCACCTTGTCCCAATCTTTGACCTAAAATACGCTTCCCAGCCACCAAAGAAAACCATAGGAGTAACCAAACTAGAAAACTATGCCTCTATATCAACCATACATAAACCCTAACCCCCATGCCTATTCAAATCATAAACCTAAAAATCGCAAACCCGTACACCACAAACAAGCAAAAGAAACCTAATGCCACATAAAATTCATAAAAATAAACCCAAAAAATCAGTTGAATCAACAAAATTAACCAAAAATTCACAAGCAAACAAAGAAATCATCAACATACCGCGGGGAAACGAGTGTCGAGCTTCTTCCTCATCGTTCCAGATAACAATCCTCAAAACGAGTGTGTCCTCAATTCAAAACTATGCAAAAACACTAACGAAAAAAAAAACAGAGATTTAACATGAAAACCAAAAGGATTTCGAGCCTTCGTGAGCCTTTTGACGAGAAGAAAAAGGCGTCGCCTTTGAAAAAGACAAGGAAATAAAAATAAAAATAATATAAATATAACAATAAGATTTTGTTCTTATATTGTTCCTTTTCAATTGTCACCCAGAAAGGTAACTCTTCTGAGATAAGAGGGGTGATAATCCACGTGGACAATGGCCTTGCGCATGGTGACCGTTATTGGGTTTGTTTTTCAGGTGCTTTAGGATTAAAAAATTGTATTTAATTTTTTATAAGATACTAAAAAAAGTGAAATAAAAAGGAACGGTTGGTTAGTTCAAGCGAGTCGGAGAGTTCGAGTGGTATCTTTCGAGAATTTGCTTTTAGTTAGACCCTTGAAAAATATAAATTTAATTACAAGTTTTCCACTTTTTAAACTGAGCACCCATCCTTTTGCTATATTTGCATAGCAAAATCTTTAAAAAAAAAAACTATGGGTAATTTACTTATTAAAGTCAAAGAGGAATAAAATGTTAACTACCAAAGGGCTTGTAGCCCAGCGGTACTTCGGGTCCCCTCATGGGAGTAGACGCGAGTTCAATCCCCCGAACCGAGCTCCTCTGTTCTAAGAGGGTGAGGACGTTGTAGGTAATCCTCCCGCCATATGTACACTCCTGAGAGTTGGCGCTTGTCGTCTTATCTCAAAAAAATAAATAAATAAATAAAATGTTAATTTTTATTACTGTTCTTCTGTATTAGAAATCAGAGGCCTTAGTGAAAATAGAGCATTGGACAAAATTATTTTTTTAAAATTTTTTTATTAAAATAATAAATTACATAATAAAAATAAACAATATAAATTATAATTAGTAATTATAATAAATAAAATATTAACATAAAATATCTGAAAATTTGAGATTCTTCTTTAATCTTTGTTAAATTACCTGCAATACACTTTCTTGATATATTGAATTAGCTCATCTTCTCTTCTCTTTTCTTTTTCCTCTCATATCCATATTTATATTTTCTAGTAGAAATTATATTAAAAAATAATAAATAATAAAAATAATAATATTATATACAATGGAAAAGAAACACCAAAGTAATAGCTTTTTCCCATGTTATGCAATTCCTACAAGAAAATAAAAATAAAATCAATTAACTATTTATGAGAAGCAATGCATTAAAATAGAAAAATATTAAAATAAAATTAAAATTAAAACTATACCTCTTTCCCTTGTACAAATTTGATATCGATCGCAATTAAGAAAGAAAGAGAGTTTCCTGTAAACATATATTAATCTCCTTAAATAGAAGTTAAAAGGCTTTGCTTTTATTTATTTATTTTTATTAACATTTTGTAATATTAAAGCGTTTCTAAGGCTACAATCTTTAGAATACTAACCAATTTACAAGTCTCAATATTAACATTATTATTTCATTTAAGAAATTATAATGGCATCATAAATATTATAATGGGAAATTTATTGCATCTCAATATCATTATAAATCAATCATATAAATTAAATTTTATATTTTAAAAATTGAAATTTTAATGTTATAATTGTGTGGATAAATAATGAAAATTTTAATATAATTTTTCTAAAAAGAATACATGCATTTTTGAGGCTCTATAAGGTCAAATTTGTTGTATATTGATTATATCATAATTTAAGCTTTATGGTTTAAAATGATTAAAACTTTTGATAAAAAAACTATTAAAATATTCAAGATATTAATTTCACTAATCCATGAGATTATAATGCCACCATAAATATTATAAATCCAAATTTACTGCATCTACATATCATTAAAAATCAATTAGATAAGATAAATTTTATTGTTTGAAAAAAATTAAAATTTCACTATTATAATTGTGTTAATACATAACATAGTAAAATGAAAATTTTAGTATAATTTTTTTGAAAAAAGGAAACATGAATTACTGGTGTTATATATATACTAAGGTTTATACGCAAAAAGAGAAATACAAAAATAATATATATAATAAATATTTTTGAATTTTGCATTTCAAAACAATAAAATAAAATAAAAAATTCTAATGTCCCAGACGATGACAGGGAGGTTGAGAGAAAAAAGGAACAGAGAAGAAGAAGAAGAAGAAGAAGAAGAAGAAGAAGAAGAAGAAAATGAGAAAAAAAAACAAAACAGGAAGAAGAGGGAAGAAATAGAAAAAGGAGAGGAAGGAGAGAAGAAATAGAGGAAGAAGAAAAAAATAAGGTAGAATACTATAATTGGTCCTTTTATTTGTCACAATCTGCCATTTTAATCCTTTTACTTTAATTTGGCCTTGATTAGTCCCTCTACTGTCAATTTGAGGCAAATCAAGTCCAACAGCTGACTGACGTTAGGTTGTCCGTCTGAGTTTGCTGATGTGGCTTTATAATAGATTGGTAGAATACCCTAATTGGTCCCTTTATGTGTCACAATCTACCCTAATTGGTCCCTTTATTTGTCACAATATGCCCTTTTAGTCCCTTTACTTTAATTTGCCCCGATTAGTCCCTCCATTATAAAACCACGTTAGCAAACTCAGACGGACAAACTAACGTCGGTCAGTTATTGGACTTGATTTGCCTCAAATTGATAGCAGAGGGACTAATCGGGGCCAAATTAAAGTAAAGGGATTAAAAGGGCAGATTGTGACAAATAAAGGGATCAATTAAGGTATTCTACCAAAAAATAATAAGGAAGAAAGAGGAGGAGAAGAAAGAGAAGGGAAAAGAAAGAAGCTCCTGGTAACAAAGAAGAATGCATGAGTTTTTCTTTTTTTTTTTTTAAAGTGCATTCATTCTCATGCCTCAACTCATCATGATATTTTAAAATATATTTGTTTAATTATGGTATGCACACATGTTCAATCTCTTGGTCTTATGTTAATAATGCACCCATGGTGCTCCTCTCTGTTCAAATGCTTTCTTAGGATGACCATATGTATAAATTTCTCTAAATCTATCTTTCCTCACAAACCCACTCATGTCAAGGATAATAATAAGATAATTTTTGGAGTAATGATCATGTTCTCATTAGCAAGGTTTTCGAATCCGAACTGGGCATCGATCCGGAAAAAGGTTAGGGATCAAGAGTGTAACCAGTTTCAACTGGGGTTTAATCAGGGTCAACAATTTTTATTAAAAATAATCTAAATTTTAGTTATATATATGATTAAAATATCAAATATTGAAAAATAAGAAGATAAAAAAATAAAAACATGACTTTTAAACAAGTATTCTACATAAACAAATATTGAAGTACACTACATTCAAAATGTGAAACACACGAAATAACATAAAACTAAACAAGTACAAAATTAATTGCAAAACATAAAAATATTCAACTAAGAAATAAACAACTAAGAAATCCATAAAAAAGAAGCATAAAAATATTCAATCCTCGTAAATTCAAATACATCAAATACCATAAACATAAACTTGTTCAAATATCCATAAATTAAATATAAACATGAAATAAACAACTAAATAATCCATAATTGAGAAACATAAAATTGTTCAATCTTTATAAATCAAAACATAAACATGAAAGTTGAAACATAACACAAAAATATGCTCAAATCTATAAACTTGGATCCATGCCACAATTGTCATAATTAGGAACCCCTCCTATCGGCCAGTCTTTTGAATTATTGCTTGCATTACCGACTTCAACAAATGACTCTAAATTCACTTCTTGATCAACAATGTAATCTAGATGAAGAAATAAAAATACAAGTATTAATGTTATGAAAACTTTTGTTCCTTGACAAACTCATAACTTGTATTTTATATACTAGAAACTTATCACTAACCTTGAATATGATCATAATCAAGTATAGGAATAACATCACTCACATATATTGCTTCTTCTATAATCTCATCATAATCAAGTTCGAGAGGAGATAATTCTTCTTCTTCCATCACCCAAAAATCCACCTCACATTGAGACAAAAAATAAGTAAAACAAATTACATATAATGTAAAAAAATTACTTAAATTGAATAATAATTCTTAATTACTATACAAAGTTATACACGTATTCTTCAAATGCAAATTATATGATGCAAAAACAATGTGATTGAGTCTTTGATACTCTAATCTATTTCTTCTCTTTGTGTGAATGCACTTAAAAACACTCCAATTGCGTTCACATCCAGAAGAGGAAGTGGCTTGGCTTAAAAGCGGGAGAGCTAATTGTTGCAAAATTGGAGCACCATAACCAAATAGCTTGCACCATTCATCTTTAAATCAAATAACATAATGTAAACATTTATAAAACATTTAATTTAAG
Source organism: Dioscorea dumetorum (assembly GCA_902712375.1). NCBI lineage: Eukaryota > Viridiplantae > Streptophyta > Magnoliopsida > Dioscoreales > Dioscoreaceae > Dioscorea > Dioscorea dumetorum. The sequence continues at coordinate 2,309,069 of CACTHL010000847.1, forward strand.
CCATACAAGTAAGAAATATGACGAGAGGTTTAATAATTAACACTTACGGGGTCTCTTTGCTCTATAAGTGTTAATAGCTAACCGACTGTCGAAACTTTCTTTTCGTTCATGATACACACAGAGATCTCATCCATTACTTTGCCACTATCACTAGGCTCTCTACACATGCTAATCTTTTCAATCACATTCAAGAGACCATGGACAATTTATGGAGCATCAATAAATGGCTCATCGTCATACCTAACAACAACAGAAACAAACCGTTAGTATATTACAAAATGCTTGTCTTTTCTATCTCATCCGTTATTTCATCACCATACCTGAAAGCTAGATTCAAAAAGTAAGCTGCAGCATAAATATCACGACTAAAATGCTTTTCCCATCTATTGTCAATGATATTAATATATGGAATGTAAAACTTCTTCTTGTTTCCCAAAGTAGCCATGATTCCTTTACGAATCCTAGTCATGCCTTCAAAAACATAACCAATTGAAGGAGTTTTGTTGCCATCCACAATACGCAAAAGCTTGATTATAGGTGTTGCAATCTTCACAATAAGCAAACAATCATCCCAAAATTTATCATCTAAAATAATAGCATCGATAGCTTTTCCAGTGGCACTTCTAGATAATCTGTTATCTCTGTAATGCTTACTAGTCACCAAAGTTTGCAAGCCTTGCCTATGATCATGAATGCTTTTTAAAATAATAAAGATGGTGGCGGAGCAAGTCACCCCCAACTGCACAATTTCTTTCTAGCCATCTTTTTTTCTCAATCAAGACAACAAGAAAATATGGTTATAACAAAAATAGTCACTTTTGAAGCACGGTTTGCAAGCTCGACCACATGAGGCATTTTGCCAACATCTTTCAACAACAAATTTAGGCAATGGCCTACACACAGAGACCAATAGATTGCTCATATCTCTCTTGTAATAATTTATGAAGAAGGATTCACAATCACTAGAATTTTGAGGGGAATGTGATTTTTGAACAATGAAATGACAATACTACTTTTATTTAAAAAATTTTTGGATCAACTTGAGGTTAGTTAATTAATTGTTTATTATAATATTCATAACAAATTTGGACATAAATCAATATCAATGGCTAAAAAATATAATTATTATGGTTCATAAATTATTTATTTAAAAATATATTTAAACTGGAAATTAGTTATTTATTATATTTAATTAATTACTAATTAATGATATTAACAAAAATTATAAAATGAAATGGTAACCTATTAAAGTTAAATATTTATTTATAGCAATTAATTTACTTTAATACTTAAATATTTTAAGAAATATAATTGTCACAACTCATTATGCATAAATGCATAATAGTTATTTTATCATATTTTTCTTTTTTCACCCTCCTATTCCCAATAAACTACATTTCTTATCTTTTTAATCAAACATAGTTTTTTTCAATCCTCCTTATTATCATTATCTTTTCACTCCTCTCCATTCCACTCTTCATTTGCAACCAAACACCAAAACTCTTCAACTTAACATAATCACAAATCCATACACAACTACATCAACCATCAACTACATCAACTCTACATGTTTGCTTGGTCTTTGATGCTATAAATGCATTTTTTTTTTGGCTTCTTATGAATAAGATCTCTCTCTCTATATATATTTTTTTGGTCGGTGCATCAAATTAAGGTCCTCTTTGTTCTGTTAGGTTGCGTTTGGTACTTTACTATGGGAATGTTGTGATAGAATTTAATTGATGGGAAAGTAATTGATAGGAAAGTAATTCCTAAAAAATGGCATTACTTTATTTGGTATGTGTGTGATATTAAAATATATTCTTGAGAATCTTTTCCCAAAATAGCATAAATACCCTTGTGTTAGTATACTTTCTCAACAATTTGTCAACCATTTTTAATATTAAAGTAATAATACTAAAATATTTTTAAATGTGTAAAATGTTTTTTTAAAAATTCAATTAAATATATTTTTAATTTAATAAAATAATTTATTAACTTAATCAATTGTTTTAGTTGGTCAAACGACGGTAATGGAAATGTGGGGAGAAACAATGGAGGCTCGGGGAGATGGACTTGTTGTCGGGTTTTCTAGAGAAGCGATGAAGGCCCAAGTGATAAAAACATTTGTCTTTGAAAAAACCCTAGAGAGTGGAAAAGTAATTGTAGAAAAATATTAAGGTATTTTGGTCCAAAAAATAGACTTATTTTACTATCCCATGGGAATCCAACTTTCCCACATTGTTGTGAGGGAATCACTTTCTCTCATTTTGGTGGAATTACTCTCCTATGGTAATGTTACTTTCCAATAAAAAAACTGTACCAAACATGGTAAAGAGATTCCTTATGTTACTTTCCTGTGAAAGTTGGGTACTTTCCTATGTACCAAACGCAACCTTAGAGTGGATAATTGAACTGTGAGATATGTTTCTCAGTCTGTTAACGGGATTAGATCTTTTGGGTTGTTTTGGCTATTTTAACTAACAGTAAAGTTTCAACTCAAGCGTTTAGTTGTTTACTATAATATTTTGTTCTTTAATTTGTTAAGCCCATTGGTTGTTTTAATTTGTAGGTGACTTTGCTTTCATGTCGTAAACACAGAACATTTGCTGATGATCACTGTTTGTTGTATCTATATAATATTTGTTTCCTCAATCTCATATTGTGTAGTAGTTTTAATGGCTTGAATAACACACACTTTATTTTTAACATCTTTTTTTTTTTGCCTTCACAGGTATGCTACTCTAAGACGAAGACTGCTGGTAGATCCACATTTCTCAAAAGATGGAAGTATTTCTCTAGTTCTTACAGTGGACAATCCTTTATCACAAAATCCAAGTGCATTTACTCAATTCAGTTGATAAGATATCCATCTCTCAAAGGAATGTTATTGCTTATACAACACATATTTATTATAGAGTTTATTGCAGAGTGCCAAATTTGAGCAAGCATATGCAGCAAGCCTTTTCTCTTGTTTTCTCAATTGACAGCCATTATACAGTCAACCACCCACATTTGAATCCTTTTTTTTATATTGTTATATCATTGTTCTAGCATGCCACTTATCATGAATAGCACCCCATCACATCAGATATTTTTCCACTTCATAGTTTGAGTTTGTCAGAACCTCATGGCTGTTATTGGATATCAGATTGCATCAGTCCTGGTTATTGTAGGTCTCAAATCTAAAGCCACAGCTATCTGAACCTTGATGTTGAAAACATGGTCATAATTTTTTCTTTTCTGTAAATATTGTCTACTTTCTGTGTTATATTGTAGGTTATGCACCTTGATGCTGAAAAAGAGATGATGTCTTAGTGTGTCGCTTTGTATGTATTGGGATTTAGAACCAGTTTTGTTGTTTGATGCTTTTGCCGTCCCGTACTAAACTCTTGTGATGCAATTAAATTTGAGCTCACATTTCTAATCCTGTTCGGGGAATTTTGACAAGGCTTAAATGAAGAAGTCTAATTTGGTATGGTTGAGGTGATATAAATTTGGGTTGTTGTGGTGAGTTGGTTTGTGATTATGTTTGAAGATTAATTGGTCTTGTGCTTATGTCATTAGAACTATGCTCCACCTTTCGTTGTAATTTGAATATATGGAAGATATTTATTAAGTTTGAAAACAATTGTTTCTAATCTATTTATTGTTATCAGGAAAGAATTCTATAGGTACTACAAGAAATATGACCAATATCTACAAACACAATTCGTAGAAAAAACTAACTTAATCGTAGGGCAAACTTATTTTCTATGAAAATAAATTGTAGGCCGACTAGTCGAGAATGCCTTGTAGGTAAAACTCCTTCTCTACGAATATGTCGTTCGTCGGCACAAGTGAATACGTTCGCTACAAATTTGTTTTTCGTAGGGAAACGAGAATGCTTTCTCTACATTGGTTGTGATAAAGAAAGGTAGGTGATTGTCATTGCCTCCGCGACGATTATTGAATCGTAGGTAATGAAAGCTCTTTTCCCTACGTTTATTAAATGGTAGCTAATGAATGGAATTTAGCTATATTTATTTTCGTAGAGAATGGTAACATTTAGGGGCCGTTTGGTTCGGAAGTGAATTGTTGAAATGGTGGAAGTCTAGAAGTGGCACTTCGGTGGAAGTGAACAGTTCAGCTGGAACTATCCACTTCAGTATGTTTGGTTCAAGCTGAAAACTGGACTTCAGATACCACTTCCTGTGTTTGGATGGTTGAAGTGGGGATATGATCACCACTTCGGTGAGGGGATAAAGTTGTCATTTCATATTTTTTACATTTATTTAATTAAATCATATGATTTAATTAAATGATTTAATTACTTTATTACGATGGTAATAAATAATTTATTTATTAAATTAAAAACTTTGCACATCACATAATTAATTTAATACCATGTTATTAAATTAAATTAAATCGGTTAATATATTATGCTTAATTATTAATTAGTGATAGTAGTTATTTAATTATTTTATTACCATGGTAATAATTATTCTATTTATCATTGAAAAATATTGCAAAGTGGGCTGAAGTGGAAGGCTGAAGTGGTGACTTCGGGACTTTTTCAGCTAAAGTCAGACACCGAAGTGGCCGAACTCAGAAGTTGTCACATCATCACTTCCGGGTTCAAATCAGTGAAACAAACACACTGAAGTGGGCTGGAAGTGGCCACTTCGGTGCCCACTTCGGTGAAACAAACGGCCCCTATTCATGATTATTTATATAGTAAAAGCTTGAATTTTTCTCTACATTTTTTTGCAATATCTGAAATCGTTGCAATTTTGGACCCAAATGTATACCTAAAAATATTCATTTCAAATATTCCAATCCATACATTTGTCTACATATACTCAATTGAAGAAGTAAATGTTTAATCTAACCATTCATCCACAAATATTTAATTGAAAATATCAATCAAAACGCATTTTTACAAAAACCATTTACAAACACATCATTGATGTCAAATACCAAAATAACAAAAGTACCAATGGTATTAGATCGCCATCACTTGCACCCTAAAAGTGAATAACCTACGTCCATTTGTGAGCCACTTCTTCATTAATAACATCTCACTTCCTGCAACAAAATTAGAATAAAAGGTTACCAACCATATCAACAATTTAAGTAGATAATTGAAACCTTAAAGTCAAATAAATTGATTAATATCAAATATGACAAACCTAAAATAAGGTTATAACCATATAATAGTTAAGATGAATGATCTCTTTCTTCATCTTCACTGCACATGAAGAAAAAATTAATGTCAAGAAACTTCACTAAGTTACAACATGTTATAATAAATGTAATTACATAATTACCTTTGGCTATTTTCATCATAGTCATCATATTCGCTCCCATTATTTGACTTAACATTTTGTCACGTTTTGCCAACTGAACTCGATTCCTTTCATTTTCACGAGCTTCCGCTTCATATCTTTCTTCCCACATATTTTTTTCTTCTTCAAGTTCTTTAATGGATTTGGCATGTCCACATCTCGAAACATTTGGTTTTAGATCATAACCTAACCCCTTAATATAACTGGATCGATTACCTAGAACCTCATCACAAATTTTGTCAACATCAACATCTTGATTTTCATCAATTGTCTTTTGTAACTTTTGTTGCATTGCACACTGAAATTGTAATAATGAGTGTATATCAAAATTGCAAAAAATTAAATGGAAAACCACATTTATAAGAAAATAAACTCACAAAATTAGCATTTGCTTCTAGTAACGTCCATCATTTTCCTTCTTTATAGTGCGTGCTTTTGTATAATTCAATCCTATGGCACTCATGTTGTTCTCCAGTTTTATCATCTTTTCTCATCTATTTTACAAAAAAAAAATGAAGTGGCTATGCATAAATTCCATATTACATAGGATCAAAGATTAAGTTCATATCTAATTACAAGCTCATGACAAACAACTACGAAGGATTTGGGTCCTTGATTGTGAGGATTTTTCATAAATGATCTACTTACTTTCGCTTTTTTACCCTTTTCCTTCAAAAAAAAAAATTCAATAGATTATTGAAATAAAAACATATAAGAAACCATTATTTAATAATCATTAATAAGTACACTTACCTTAGTTTTATCATTGTTCCAATAATCACATAAATCCTCCCAATTCTCTTGAGTAATAAACTCATTGGGTTTCTTTCTTTTTGTATCTTCATAGCTTGGAAAGCTCAAATAATGCTTCTTTAATGATTGACGATGATCTCTAATTCTATTTTTTAGAATGTCAACAACACAATCAACTATCCTTGGATTTGTCTCAATGCCAATAACATTCAATTTCATCTACAAAAAACAAAGAAATTTATTAACATAAGAATACATACACTACATATCTTACTTAATATTACCATACCCCAAGAAAATCAAATGCTGGTTTTATGTGCTCCTCCCAGTCAAGGTTTTTGATTGATAGTGGGCAAGATAAGTAAGTCCAAGCAATAATACCTATTTCATTTGACAGCTTTGCATATTGCACTGCATCCAATGGTCTACCTTGATCCACGTCTATATAAATAGGAAGCCTATTTTTTGTCGAATTCACCAATTTTTGCAAATTACAACCCCGTCTCTTACCTCTAGAATTTTTCTTTATCACACTAGAAGCTATGAAAGAAAAGGAAGATACAGAAAAGAAATGAAGTTAGCATCAAATAACTAATTACAATTACATGCTAATCACACCAACTCAAAATACAATACAAAACAAAGTTACCAGAAGAACCAGCTTGAAGTGAAGCATTGGTCGATGGTTGTGTAGACGCGAGACTGATGGAACCACAGGCAATGGCACATGTTGTTGTGAATCAACAATTCTTTCCTCTCGTTGCAAACTATTTGATTGAGAGACTCTTGAAACTCTATTACTTCGCTGACGTCCTGGAGCCATATTTCTACAATAAATATAACAAGTGAACACATTAACAAAATTAAAAATATAAGCTTCTAGTCATCATAAGATACTCGTGAAATGTATCCTTATAGCTAAAACATATTTGTGCAACTATAAGTAACATCAAAAAGTGTAATGAAGAATACATATGGCAACTTTCAACATTAAAATAATTACCACCTCTAAAACGATTGAAATAAAATTGAAAATTACTAGCTATAGAGGCGGTTATAACCACCTCTAAAATTATAATAAAAAACCGTTTACATATATAAACATTACCCCAACGATTGGTGGAAACCGGTTCTAAAGTGTAGAGCAGGTTTAATACGAGACAGCTTAGAGACAATAAAGCTATAGATGTGGTTAAAACCGTCTCTATAGAATGCGAAAACCGCTTCTAAAACCCTTTTGTAGTGTAGTGGGTATTTGCCAATTTTCACCAATAGTAGTCCTTGACAGATCAAACTCTCAATCTATGATCAAAGAAAGGAATGAAACATGAAACATTATTAATTATTTCATTATAAAATTAGTGTTTATTAACGAAATCAATGAAACTACAATTATTTAGAATACTAAAACTCAATGGGCATAATTTTTACACATAAAATTCATTTAATGTGAGTAATAATTCTTTTTTTAACCTGCAATAATAAAGAAGACATGTATATCCCCCAACATAAATTTGAAATATTATGAAATATTATGATGAGAGTGCATGCTGTTATGCGCAGAAAATATGTACTTTCATTTTATTTAACAGAGCTTTTACTTTCAGTAGTACTTTTCACAATATTATAATCTTTAGAGTAATTAAACTCATTTCAACATTAAACAACATGAAGATCACTTTCCTTCCTCTAATTCATCAAATAGCAAGACAAGATCATTGCGACTTAAATTACCTTTATTTATCTCCTAAATATAAAACCTTATGTATGGGTCTCATTTTATAAGCTTTAATTAGACCAAGGTCATCTTAAGATTCATTAACACCATGGAGTTCACATTCTTTCTCCTTTTAACCCATTTAGTTAGCTAGAAAATAAAGGCTTACTTAAATCACCAGATTGTTGCTAGCTTAAAGTGCCTTTATTAATCTCCCACAACTAAAACTCTTCAACGTAACCTAATCACAAATCCATACAGAACTACATCAACCACCAAATAAATGTGCGTGCTTAATTATATATAAAGCGCCCTTGCATATGCACCAACCTTCAAACCCAAGTAATATCCAACCATCGATCAACCATGAACCTTAACTCACCGGAGAAGCCCACAAAGGAGAAGGTGGTGGTGGAAGAGGTCACCAACTCGCTCCGCATCCATGACGATGGTTCCGTGGACTGAACATGGACCGGCCCTGCCAAGGTGTTAAACTATGGTGCTCAGAAGAAGCCGGCTCCTTCGTACGAAGATGGGCTGAAAGTCACACCATGCAATGCATGGTTGACTTTCAGCTGTCTCACAAAGCAACAACAGGTGTGTGTGCTGAGTGAGATGTTTTGTGTGCACTGTGTCAGCACCTACGGGAGTGTGCCATGACAGCAAGCCTGTTGACATGGCCAAAAACTTTATCTCTATTTAACTGCTTTCGTTTCTTTCTTTTAAGTTAAGCTTCATTTTGTAACGTTTGAGAGTTTTGACTCTTAATATATCAACTAGTTTGAGTGTTAAAACTTCTCATATTATATCAGTGGTATCAGATGGCCGACGCCTCCTCGCCCAGTTCCTCACCATCACAGGTTCTCTTCTTCAAAGGAGAGAACTTTAACTTGTGGCAGCTCAAGATGAAGACGGTCTTTAGATCAAAAGACCTATGGACCATCGTTGACAAAGGATTCGCCGAAGAAGAAGACGGTCATCGCCACAACAATGTCTTGATAAAAGACGCCAAGGCACTGGCCCTCATTCAACAAAACCTCGACGAGAAGATACTCCCAACAAGCCTGGGACATCCTCAAAACCCAGTATCAAGGTGACTCAAGTAACTCCTCTGTAAAACTCCACTCATTACAACAAGACTTTGATTCTCTACGAATAAAGAACGGCGAGAAAGTTGACGACTATGTCACCCGAGTACTTGACGTGGTCCATCAAATTAGAATTCTGGCGAGGCAGTCCCGGAGAAGAAGGTTGTGACGAAGATAATTCATAGTCTCACCAAACGCTTCACTCACGTGGCATCTACCATAGTTGAAACTAAAGATTTGAACACTCTCACTGTGCAAACCCTGTGTGGCTCCCTTAAAAGCCATGAAGTCATTCTCGATGAGGCAGAGGAACCTGACGATGAGAGAGCTCTGCATGTTCGATTCGGGCAACCTAAAGACCACTACCCGAAGGCTGGAAAAGGTCGTGGACGCGGAGGCTTTCACAGAGGAAGAGGCCGAGGTCGTGGAAGGGGGAGGAGCTCAGACTCATCAGAATAGAAACACAGCAAGAGGGTTCAATGCTTTATATGCAAGAAGTTTGGTCATATGAAGGCCCAATGCTGGTATAAAGACAAAGAAGTGAACGTTGCCGAGAAGGAACAAGTAACAGAAGAATGAGAGCTCTTCATGGCAAGCTCGCGCAGTCACTCTGACAGAGGAGAGGAATGGCTTCTTGACAGTGGTTGTTCTAACCACATGTCGGGCAACAAGAAGCTTTTCACTCAGCTTGAAGAAATCCCTCCATAATCTATAAGGCTAGGAGATGGGCATACACTTCAAGCCACTGGAATTGGGTCTATAATCCTTACAACCAGCTCAGGCCTCAAGACCACTCTTCACAAGGTTCAGTTTGTACCAAAGCTAGCTCATAATCTATTGAGCGTGGGACAACTCACAGCCTGAGGATATAATGTTCAGTTCACTGAAGGGGAGTGTTGTGTGAAAGACTCTCACACCCAAGCCGTGGTGACACGGATTAGTATGACTCATCACAGACTATATCCTCTACCAGCCCAGTATCAAGCCGGAGATAAGAGCTCTGCTCACGTAGCACACGGAGACGGAGAACTCGCACAGAAGATATGGACATCTCAACACAAAGAACTTAGAACTGGTACATCACTTAGTCACCGGAGCTCCTCTGATTAAATTTGAAGGTACTTGTGAGGCCTATGCATTTGGAAAACAAGCTCGTCATTCTTTCTCACAGGGAATGGCATACCGAGCGAAGAAGCCACTAGAAATTATACATGCTGATCTTGTAGGCCTAATGCAAACTACATCCATCGGAGGTAACAAGTATTTCTTTCTCCTAATTGACAACTTTTCGAGATACAGCTGGGTCTATTTTTTACAGAACAAAGCTCAAGCTTTACAGAAGTTCAAGCTCTTCAAAACCCTTGTTGAAAAGCAACATTCTGCGGCCGTGAAGATTCTGCGAACGGACAGAGGGGGTGAATTTACTTCGGCTGAGTTCAAGACCTTCTGCGAGACAGAAGGAATCAAAAGACAACTGACAGCTCCACCCTCTCCTCAGCAAAACGGGACGGCGGAGCGAAAGAACCGGACGGTGATGGAGATGGCAAGGACCCCGTTGAAGCAAACAAAGCTGCCTCTAGTCCTCTGGGCAAAAGCTGTTTCTACGGCTGTGTATCTGCTCAACCGGTCGCCGATGACCGCACTGGAGAAAAAGACTCCCTCTGAAGCCTTGACTGGACGACAACCCAATGTTGACCATCTAAGGGTTTTTGGGTGTATTTGCTACTGCTTGGTTGATCCTCAGTCACGGACCAAATTGGATGCCAAGTCAGCTAAACGAGTATTCATTGGTTATTCAGAGGATTCCAAAGCCTATAAAGTCTTGGCTCTTGATTCTATGAAAGTCCAGGTCAGCAGGGATGTAATCTTCTTTCAAAACGAGTGCTGGGATTGGGGGAACTCATCTGACTCAACCGCCTCAATCTATGTGCAGTATGCTGACGCGGACAAGAATCGTGATGAGGACTCATCCCAGCCATTGGTTGAATTCTCTGACGAACTATATGAGCAGCGACAAATTCAGTTGACTCAAACCTCTGAGAGTCAACCCGGCATCCTCGAAGAAGAAGAGGGGGTAGTGAGATATCGAAATCTTTCTGATATTTATAGTTCATGCTCCTTTGCAGTGAATGTCTCTGACCCAGTATTCTTCGAAGAAGCTGCAAAAGATGATGCATGGGTCGCCGCCATGCAAGAGGAGGTCGATGCGGTTCACAGAAATAATACCTGGGACTTGACTACTCTGCCAGAGGGGAAGCGTGCCATCGTACTGAAGTGGATATACAAGACGAAATACAACCCAGACGGCTCCATTCTAAGGAAGAAGACACGCATAGTTGCGAAGGGTTATGCTCAACGTGAGGGAGTAGACTTCACAGATGTTTTCTCACCGGTGGCCAGGATGGAGACCATCCGAGGTTTCCTTGCTGTTGGGGCTCAACGAAGATGGGATATTCATCAACTCGACGTCAAAACAACATTCTTAAATGGAATTCTAAACAAGGAAGTGTACGTCACTCAGCCAGAAGGCTTTGTCATGAAAGGAAAAGAAGGAAGCGTGTACAAGCTTAAGAAGGCGCTCTATGGGCTCCGGCAAGCCCCAAGAGCCTGGTATAGTCGGATTAATGAGTACTTCTCACTGTCTGGGTTCATTCGAAGTGCCAACAAGCCCACGGTCTATAAGAAAACCAATTCAGCTTCAGAGGTCTTGATATTATGTATATACGTTGATGACATAATATACATGAGCTCATGCAGTAAGATGCTATCAGAGTTTAAACATAGCATGTTGAAGACCTTCGAGATGGCAGACCTAGGGAAGCTCAGATACTTCTTAGGATTGGAAGTAGAACAAACTCACCATGGACTATTCATATCACAACGCAAATATACTGAGGATGTATTGAAGAAAGCTGGAATGTGGAAATGTAAATCCATCAACACTCCTATGAACAGCAGCGAGAAGCTTTACATGGAAGACAATTCCGGGCAAGCTAATCCATCTCAATATCGAAGTCTCATTGGAGGTCTGCTTTATCTAACTCACACCAGGCCTGACATCTCATTCGCAGTTAGCATGGTATCTCGGTTCATGCAGGCACCCACCCTACATCATCAAGGTGCAGTAAAGAGGATTTTGCGTTATTTAGCTGGAACATTAAACTATGGCCTACATTACTCATATTCTGAAAACTTCGAGCTAACTGGTTATACGGACAGCGATTGGGGTGGTTCACAATCAGACCGAAGAAGCACTACAGGATGGGTCTTCTTCCTTGGATCTACTGCAATAGCCTGGGTCTCCAAGAAACAGCCGATCACTGCTCTATCTACAACTGAGGCTGAATATATTTTGGCCACCTCTGTTGCATGTGAAGCTGTGTGGTTGCGCCGCCTGTTGAGAGACTTAGGAGTGAAAAAAACCAGTTCAACCACCATATTATGCAACAACAAATCAACCATTTCTATCACCAAGAATCCAACAATGCACGGGCGCACCAAACACATAGACACCCGTTTTCACTTCATTCTTGATCTTGTAAACACTGGAGAAATCAAAGTGGAGTACTGCAGCACTGACAAGCAAACTACTAACGTATTCACGAGGCAGTATCTCACCAGAAGTTCTAGTACTTCAGAGAAAGTCTAGGAATGAAGAGGCTTATGAGCAAGGGGGAGATGTTAAACTATGGTGCTCAGAAGAAGCCGGCTCCTTCGTACGAAGATGGGCTGAAAGTCACACCATGCAATGCATGGTTGACTTTCAGCTGTCTCACAAAGCAACAACAGGTGTGTGTGCTGAGTGAGATGTTTTGTGTGCACTGTGTCAGCACCTATGGGAGTGTGCCATGATAGCAAGCCTGCTGACATGGCTAACAACTTTATCTCTATTTAACTGCTTTCGTTTCTTTCTTTTAAGTTAAGCTTCATTTTGTAACGTTTGAGAGCTTTGACTCTTATCATTATATCAACTAGTTTGAGTGTTAAAACTTCTCATATTATATCACAAGGTCCTCCCTCTAGTAACCTCAATCCCTCCCTACACCACTCCTATCAACAACATTACCGTCCATGGCCTCCCTAGCACCATCCCACCTCTCCATATTTACCTCCCTGATCACTTCCATTCATACAACCTCTCAGGTCATCTTCCCATCCTCCTTGTAAAACCCACTTTTTAATAGCCGTCAGATTATCTTTTTAAGATATTTTTTTTAAAATTTTAAACCACCCAACCTTATCGCTTGTAAAGCCATCTTCTAATCTCAGCCCTTAGATTAGATTTTTAATTCTTTATTTTATTTGAAACTTCAAAGCTTTCGAACCTTATCCCCTATAACTATTAGATCGTGGGAGAAGGCCTCGGAACTCACGAGAGAATTTCACCCGAGACCTAGCCCGCATCCTTCTTCCTTAGTTTCGTGAAGTGCCGGTGATGACAAAGATGAAGAGAGGATTCACGTCAATTTTTTTGTTCTCTGCTTTTTGAAGTAAGCATCTGCTTATTCGGATTTAGGGTTTTGATTGTGTGTTGTTTGATCTCCATAAATATCCGTGTTTTTATTTTATTCGTTTATTTTGATTTCCAAGTATAGAAATGCATAGCATGTTTTGTCTTTCCAGCGTGATTAGGGATTTTTCCAGGAAAGTAAACCTAGATTTTATTTCAGCAAAAATTTCAGATTTTATATAATTGTGGTTGTAAAAATATGGCCCTAATGGTGTATTCCCTGCAAAACCTGAACATTGACAGTCATAATAGATAACTTTAGAAGTTGAATCGAGCAAAGAGATAAATACGAAAGTTATAGGGTTTGATATCAACTAAGTAGCTGCAAATTTGCAGATTTTATATATTTGTAATTTATGAGATACAATCATATTAGTGCAGCTACGTCAAAAAGTAATCTGTGCGGAACATGGAGTGTGATTAATATTTTTGATGGTGTTAAATGTTGAATCAGGAAATATGAAAAATACAAAAGTTATTCATGATTGAGTTATCTATCTAATCCTACAATATCATGTTATTTGAGGATGTATTTGGAGAGATATGCATGTTAAAAGGGTCGTATATGATTTTACTGGTTTGCAGAAATAGATGAACATTCAAATGGATGATATAAATTTAATAGTTTTCTGATCAATGCGAATTTGGGATATGTCATAGCCTTATCTGTCTAGTTTTCGTTAAAAAATGAATTTTGCGATTTGGAGGATGTTAGAAAAAGTTATGCATATTTTAGTCCATATTGGTCATGTTGAAATAGTTCGTATCTCCATCAGACTTGATAATTTATTTTATATCTTTGAAAGAATCCGAATTTAGAACATAAGATCTGGACCTTTTTTGCATTTATACCCTTCTGAAAACTTCTTTTGCATTACCCTTGCTCATTAGCCACATGTGTCTATATACACACACACACACACACACACACACACACACACACACACACACACACAGATATATATATATAGTTGTGGGTTTGATTTTAGCATACTTGTGGGGTAAGTAATACATTGTGCATTCCGGTGTTGCTAGCATAGTTAGTGTTTAGAGCCTCGATCATGTTTAACTAGTGGTCAATATTTGTTTGTAAGTTTGGAATTTAAGACAAGTGTGATATTCATGTTATAGGGTCAATGCCCAAATCCTGATTTTGGTGTCCGAGTGGGTCCTATAGCTTGGGGGTATTTTTCCAGGTAAGTAAACCACGTATAAACCCGTATATATATATATATATATATATAATTTTGAGTTCCGAAATTAATTCATAATTCATGATATTATATTTAATTGTTTTGGGTTTAAGCTATTATGCATATTAATATTTTCAAACTTATTGCTCATATATGCATATATTTATTTATTTAATGATTTATCTAATTGTTATTTATTTAATTGATTTGGAATAGTTTTGAGTTATGCTCATTAGAAAATGAGATCACCGAATTTCATTATTTTGTGTTGACACTGATTTTGAACCCGACATATTTTGACATAGCAAATCATAGTCCCCAACTAACTTTGCAACAACCCTGTCATTGGGGGTTAAACACTGACCGTGTCGACATGAGTTCTGATTCTGATAAGAAATTATAGTTTCGCACCGTTCTTTCGGTGGAGAATAACGGCTTCTGATATTCTTGCTCGGGTCGCCGAGGGTAAACAAATGAACTCTGATATTCTGGCTCGGGTCACCGAGGGTAAACAAATGACCTCTGATATTTTGTTTTTGGCATTAGTTATTTGGGGGACATATATGTGTGTTTAGATGGAAAATTTATGTCTGTCTGAAATATTCTTATGCCTGGGTTTTATTTTTGATATTTACTATATAACGTTACTTTTAAGTACGTTTCTAAAATATTCTGAAGTTTGGGTTTTAGATTTTGATGATTTTTGTACAACATCGCATATGAGCATGTTTTTGAAACTATTAAATTTTTGTGATCCCTATATTACTATTGGCTTTTAGTGGTTGCTTATTGGGTTGTTTAGCTCATAAATAGTTGCTCTATCTTTTTCAGATCAAGGGTAGGTGTGTGGTGACTAGCTTAGCTACGACCGTTGAGTGATCACCAGGTGGCTAGCATGAGTTTAGTTTTTTGTTTAATATGTCTGTGTCTGTTAAGACCTTTAGTATTCTGTGAATCTTGGCTGTAAATCCGATTATTTTTCGTTTCTCTAATTCTTTAGTTCTGATTGGAATTATTATATTGTTATGATTTATATCTGAGAGACAGGTATTGAGGCCTTGTGTGCCCACTTGGTCTCGGCCTCGTGGGTATACGGCCGTTTGTTGATGCATTGAGTCCGGTGAGCCGGGTTCGCGGCGTGACACTCCTCCACTTCCATGGCGGCGGCTTTTGCGTCTCTCAACCATCTTGGCTCATGTACCATCAATTTTATTCTCGTATTTGCCGTGAATTACCAGCTGTTATTGTTTCTCCATACCTCCCTCTTGCGCCGGAGAACCGCCTTCCGGCGGCCATCGAAGCGCCTTCTCTTCTCTTTTTTGGCTCCGTGATGCCGCCGTTATTTCCAAAGGAGTAGGCTCTGCTGACCCTGTTGACCGTCTCCACGCCGCCTGTGACTTTTCCGGCGTTTTCTTATCGGTGATAGCTCCGGCGGGAACCTCGTTCATGGGGTCGCTTCCCGGGTTGGGCGGGAAGTGGGTTTGGATCCGATAAGGATAACGGGCGGGGTTTTATTGCACCTGGGGTTTGTTCGGTCTAACCGGAGCCGGTCCGAGTTGGTGAACCGGACCGATTTGGCTTTTCTGACATTGGACATGGTGGACAAGTTGCTGGCTATGGCTTTGCCGGTGGGGTCCACGAAGGATCATCGGTACACGTGTCCGATGGGGATTGGGGAGAAGGAGATCCGTGCTTTGAGATTGCCGCCGCTGTTTGTTGGGGTGGCGGAAGGGGATCTAATGAGGGACACGAATCTCGAGTTCTGCGAGGCGATGAAAATGGGTGGGAAGGACGTGGTGGTGCACACGTGGGCACGTGTTTTATTTGAATTGGTTTGCGGTTGAGTCGGACCCGCTTACGAAGAAACGGACCGATGGGTTGGTCCGGGCCATCAAGGATTTCGTTGAGCAATCATGCATGATTTAAATGTTTTCTTCCTAAATATTTTATGATAAGATGTTGGATCATCAGTCACATCAATCAACTTCTCTTTTAAATCTAGGAGGATTAGTCTCTCCTTTCAAACACTACAAAAGACTCTTGGACTTGTTGTTCATGTATGAGTTATTGTCCTTAAATAAATTAGTTGCGTATTTAATTATTCCAGTTGGACAAAATGCGATGCTTTTCAACCAAGTTTCTTTCAATTGGCCATGCTGGCGTTCATGAAATTGTTTTGGGAAATTTCACTGAATTACAGGGTATTTTTTATCGATTTGTCTTTTGATATTTTGATATCTTGTAATATAAATTGTTTGAAAAAATATATAAAAAACCAAAGGGCTTGTTCAATCCCCCCGAAACGCGCTCCCCCGTTCCAAGAGGGTGAGGACGTTGTAGGCAATTCCCCCGCCACGCGTACGCCCCTGAGAGTTTGCGCTTGTCGCCCTATCTCAAAAAAAAAAATATAAAAACATTTAACTTTATTTATATTTGCTGACATGACATTATGCTACGTCTTTTCCCATACATACGGAACTACAAGTATACAAAATGTATAGATTGTATAGTGTACCTTAAGGTAAGGTAGTTGATCCTATGAGGACCGATGATTTTAGTACTAATTTATCGGCCTCTCAAATTATCCAGTTGACTTATTGAATGATGGTTGCAAAGTTCGTAAACTAAGAAAACAATGAAATAAATGCGTAAAGATGGCGAAATAAAGGGTGAAATCGAGATGAAAATATGAACACAAATTCCCTTAAAACTATTTTATAATTAATTCCTTATATTGGTTATATGTTGAGCGCTCTTAGATTGTGGAGACTGTTAAATTAGATTGACTTTTTTTCTCAAAGTCATAAAACCTTAATCATATAAAACCACTTCAATTGCCCCATAATTGCATTAGAATGTTATGTGAATCCCACTATTAGATTTAACCCTAATTCGAATAGTGTGATATCATGCACCCTATTTCCAGATGTGCACTCACCTTTTATCATCTATGCTACGATCTATATATGCTTATTTCTCAATCTTGGTCAAGCATTCTAGATATATATATAATTGGGATTCTTGCACAAGTAATCACATGCATTAAGCACACATAGATGATTCGCAAGAAACAAACAACTAGCCAATATATAGAAAAAGGAAATCAAATATAAGTTCTTCTTAAAGTTCAATGATCCAATGCACTAATAAAGGTTTAATTTATCATATTACAACAATCCAAAACAATATCCAAGATTTGAGACATTAATGAAAGCATAGAAATTAAGAACTCCTTTGATGTTCTTATTGATGTGATGTAGATGATGAAATCTTCAGGATTAATTCATCATCTATTTTGCCATCAATCTAGAACCTAACAGGCCGATATAGAGGTATCAACTGGTCCTGAGATAGCTTTCTTTAATCTTTGCTCAAAACCCTAGCCTCCAATGAAGCTTTCACCAAAAGTCCCCTTCAAAAACCTAATTGTTGGTCTTTATATTGGCAAGTAAAAAGCATATGCATGCCGATGCTTGAGGTGTGCTTAGCCTCATGTGCTTTTTATAGGCAAGACTTGGGACTCGAATTTTCACTGTTTTTGGAATTCTAGAAATCAACATGCCCATGCCCTTTAAATATGGTCATGCTCTGAGCAAGATGACTGTGCTTTGGGTGTACTTAGCAATTTCTCCATATCAATGATCTGCACACCTTAAGCACACTCGTGCTTTTCACTAGAATTTTGTTTTGTTTGCTCAAATAGTTTTTATTTCATCCAACCTTTTTATTCCCAATTACCTAATTACTTTCTTATTCCCACAAAATACTCAACAAATTCCAATATTAAAGAAATCAGTCCAAAAGAAAAGCTAAGTGGATAAGTTATAGTATGGAGAAACTGTATTTTATGCACTCATCAAATAAAGATAGACATGAATTCCCATTTTGCCCTTATTTACATTATTAAAAGATATATTATTTAAAAACCGTTCTCACTACTTATTAAACATTGTAATTCCTAATTATCCCAAATTGAGACCCAAAGAAATAAAACCAAACTAATGAGTGCATTATATACGTAATTTTTACAGTGCAAACACATGCACTTTGCGCTTCTTTTTGTAGGAAATTTATTAATTAAGTGCTATGTTGGGTATTTTATGCTTCAATGTGTAAGAAAATAGGTTTTAAAATAAAAGAAAGAAAATTAGAGCAAATCAGAGCAAAAAAATGCAGAAAGTCAACACTACAGGAAAAAGCATGACCCAAGCACATAAGTGCTTAGGGTGTGCAAAATTGCAGGAAAGAAGGAAATGGAGAGCATGCCACAAGCATGATTTGCCTGCGTAGAGCACAACCTTGTTGCCAGTAAGTTGCATAGTCTAAATACACTTGAAGCACGACTATGCATTGCTTTTTTGCCTGGAATAAATTAAAAGCCCAAAGGCTAGATGTTCACGGGGACTCTTTAGCGAGGGTTTCATAGACAGCTAGGGCTTGGACAGGAGAGAGAAACAAGCCATTTCAAGGACAAGTAGAAGCCTGTCCTTCGGCTATGGGAGTTCAAGAACGATCACTTTTGTCTTCATCAATAACGGAGTCTTCATGATCATTCCTTGAGAGAAGCTTGAGGGAGTTTACTATGCTTTCAATCTTGTTTTCATTGTTGGATTGCATTTGGATTTTCCCTAATATGAGAGGTTAAACTATTATTCGGTGCCTCAGACCATGAACTTCAAGAATAAGTTTATTTGATTCCTTTATATTAGTTTGGTTTTTGAGTTTCTTATGAATCTTCTATATTGCTTCATGCTTGTAGTTGTTAGTGTGAAAGCCCCAATTGCATATGTAATTGACATGATTAGAATTGAGAATCAATCATGTTAGGTCCCACAGAAGAGGTAGAGGTTGAATGCATGTATAGAGATAGAGTGTATAGTGCTGAACTCTTCTGATTAGGATTAAACCTAATAGAGGGATTCACTGAGCGCTAATGCAATCATAGGCAATTATCATTTGTTGGTTTTTCTCTTGTAGGTTTATTTTCTCCTCCATTATCATCTTAGTATGAATAGTAAAAGAAGCTTCAACAGTCTCCTAGAAACCTCTTTGTCCTTTTTGTTTTTTTTTTTTTTTTCTGAACTTCAACTGAACATCACTTAACATTCAAAGGATTGCATATATATTCAAAGGAATACATTCTCTTAAACTTAACATGACTCAACCAACTTAACTTGACTAGCTTGCCCCTTGAACTTGTTCACTCTCTGAGATGATGCAATCTAAGCCATCCTTTCCTCTCTTCAAAATTCCCTCCAAATTTCCATCAAACATAGCCATCAAACTTCTGCCTTGCTTCAGTGTCTGAACTTCATCATTCAGCAACAACATCAGTAAATTAAACTTCAATCACTCTAACATACTCCCCCTTGATTGAAGGCTGCAAACAACAAGTAATTGTCTAAATTTGTACTGCTTCTCTGCATCTAAGAACTTTGTAAATATGTCTGCAAGTTGCTCCTCAGTATGACAATACTCCAATTGAACTTCTTTTCCATTCACTAGTTCTCTAATGAAATGAAACTTGATGTCAATGTGTTTGGTCTTGTTATGCAAAACAGGATTTTTTGCAATGGCAATACAGGACTTGTTATCACATTGAATTGTAATTGGATCTTCATTTTTAACACCACAATCCAACAGGATCCTTTTAATCCATATTTCTTGGCAACATGCTGCACACAAGGAAATATATTCTGCTTCAGTGGATGAGAGGGCAACTATATCTTGTTTCTTTGAAATCCAAGAAACCACTCCTGATCTTGTATTGAAAACCACTCCACTGGTACTTTTCTTATCAATAGAACATCCTCCCCAATCATTGTCAGAGCATCCTTGTATATTATAGTTGCTTCCTCTTTTGTAAAAAATCCCAAGTCTTTAGTACCAGCCAAGTCTCTTAAAATGTGCTTTGTTGCACCAAGATGATGCTTTGTTGGCTTATGCATGAACCTTGAAAGGACGCTAACTGAAAAAGCAATATCAGGTCTTAAGTGAGTGATATAAATCAACTTTCTAATCAGCAGTCTGAATGATGTTACATCTACAGCCTCTCCTTCATCATACAATTGCAACTTGTGACTAGGACTTAATGGAGTTGCAACTGGTTTGCAATTGAGTAAATTATAGCTCTTCAATAGATCTTCAACATATTTCCTCTGAGAAACATGCATACCAAATTCATATTGCATAATCTCCAAGCCCAAAAAATATGACATCACTCCTAAATCATTCATTTCAAAAGCCCTTTCCATATCAAATCTAAACTCTTCTACCATGAGTGAAGATGACCCTATACAAATTAAGTCATCAACATAAACGCACACTAGCAGGATTTCCCCTTGATCTCCAAATTTTGTGTATAGAGTGTGATCATTAAAACTCTTCTAAATTTTTTTGCATTTGCAAGTATGAGTAAGTTTACCGTACCAGACCCTTGGAGCCTGTTTTAGGTCGTACAAGGATTTGTGCAATTTATACACCATGTGCTCTTTTCCTTGTATTTCAAAACCCTTAGGTTGATCAGCATACACTTCTTTATTAATTTCTCCATTCTTGCCACGGGTGAGAAGATTTCTTCATAGTTTACTCCATACTCCTGAGTATACTCCTTTGCAACCAACCTAGCTTTGTATTTTTGTATTTCACCATTGGCCTTGTATTTAGTTTTAAATACCCACTTCACACCTACTTTTTTCTTTCCAGGAGGCAGTTCTGTTAATTCCTAAGTGTCACTCTTTTGAATTGGAGCCATTTCTTCCTGCATAGCTTGTTTTCATAATGGGAATTTCTATGCTTCCTCAAATGTCACGGGAACAGGACACTATTAGCACAAATGAGCAACTCTCATAAATTTCTATGAGTGTTCTAACTTGTGTTGGAGTTGAGTCCTTAACTCGATCTCTATCTTGTGAGCTCTGGAGTTTTTGAATCAGCGCTATGTGTATGATATGCTCCTCTTGTAGTATCACCAGTTACAGTATCACCATTTAAACTGCTATCAAGATGTGTATCAGTAGATTGAAATCCTGGTAAACAAATTTTATGATCTCTTGATTTATTAAATTTCCACTCCCAATATTTTTGTTCATCAAAGACAACATCCTTGTTGATAGTTATTTTATTTGTGATTGGATTGAACAATTTGTAGGCCTCAGATTCTGGGCTATAGCCAATAAAGATGCATTTATGAGCTCTAGCATCAAGTTTTTGTAAATTCTATGCTAAGATTTTTGCAAAAGTTATACAACCAAAGGTTTTCAAATGAGATACCTTTGGCTTGCTTAAAAACTAGACATCATAAGGGGTTTTATTTGGAACTACCTTGGTTGGTGATAAGTTTGATAAGTAAACAGTAGTATGAATTGCCTCAGGCCAGAAATTAATTGGCAAGTGCTTGCTATTTAACATAGTTCTGGCTTTTTCTACAAGAGATCTATTTTTCCTCTTAGCAACACCATTTTGCTGAGGGGAATAAGGTGCAGTTAGTTCATGCTTAATTCCATGCATTTGACAAGGACTTTGGAATTGATTAGACATGAATTCACCACTTCTGTCTGTTCTAAAAATCTTCAGCTTACAATTTGATTGTCTTTCAACAAATGCCAGAAATTCTTAGAAACAATTTAGAGCTTCAAACTTGTTCTTAATAACATAAACCCAACTCATTATGCTATAATCATCAATAAACAGTAAAAAAATGCCTGTTTCCACCAAGAGAATTAACTCGCATTGGTCCACATATGTCAGAATAAACTAACGGCAATTTTTCTTTAGCTATCCATGATCTACTAGTGGGAAAAGAGTGTTTAGTTAACTTGCCATAAATACATGATTCACAGCTGTTTAAAAAATTTCACTCTAGGTAGATCAAGCACCATTTGTTTTTAATTTAAAGCTTGAAGAGCTTCATAGTTCAGATGTCCATACCTATTATGCCAGATTAGTAATTCTTCTTTAATTGAAAATATTGCATTTGCGATCATTATGTGAAAATTCAATGGGATACAAATTATTTATATTCTTCTTCACCACCATCAGTTGTACTCCACTTTTAACATCAAAAAATCTGCAGACACCCTTCTCAAACTCCAATTTATAGCCACTATTCTCCATTTGGTCCACATTTAACAAACTATGTGCTAAGTTGGGAACATATTGGACATTGTGTATTAATTTTTTTACCACTCTGAATGGCTACAGCAACTGAACCTCTCCCTTCAACTTTTATCTTTTTGTTTTCTCCCATCCTTACTACATGCTTCTGTGTCTCATCCAAAATGTGAAACAATTTCTATCTTTATACCGAAAATTAGACTGGAAATGACCAAACTTCTTACGATAATAACATTGCACATTTTTTAAATTTCCATTTGTTGATTTTTAATCAAACTTGGCTTGTTTGATCAGCTGTACTGATACTCTGAGTATCCTTGAAAGAAGGAACACCAGAAGATCTTCGACCATAGAATGTACCTCTATTCCTGCCACTACTTCTCCCTTTTCCTTTTACAAATCTTCCTCTATCTCTGCCATGAGATGTTTCCCAATTTTCAACATTACCTAAATCTCCTTTAACATAGAGAGCTTTATCTTCATGCTTCTCACTGTACTTCAGCACTTTTGGTTCCAGTGCTTGTAATGACTCACTCAATTCTTTTAAAGATAGCTTTGCAATATCCTTTGCTTTCTCAATTGCAGTAACCACAAAATCATATTTTGGAGTCAAACTCCTCAAAATTTTTGACACCACCTCCTCCTTAGAAAGATCATAACCCAAGCCTTTGATCTGATGGACTAAGCTCATCACTACTGTCACATATTTTTGAATATTCTCTGGTTCATCCACCTGCAACACTTCAAATCTCTGCTTTAATGTCTGTTTTCTAACTGAAACAACCTTGGTTGAACCATGATACTCAACCTTTATATGTTCCCAAGCTTCTTAGGCTGTGGTGAGACTTGCAATTCTACCAAATATAGTCTCATCTATGGTTTCCTGGATGAGGTACAATGCCTTAGCATTAGCTTGTTGGCTTTCCAATTTTTGAGCTTCTGTCCCAGTAGAAACCACACCTTTTACAAGGACCTTCCATAGATTGTGCGATCTAAACAGAGTTTTCATCTTAACTACCCATCTATCATAATGCTCACCTTTAAACACAGGCAAAGAGAGTAGAGAAAGGTCTGATGATGAACTGGAAGCCATGACACCCTTTGGAATCTCTTAATCGTTTCTTTGATACCATTTAAAGAGAGAATGAAGAAGATGAACAGTAACCTCTTTGTTTGAAACCTCTTTATTTTTTTCTGAACTTCGACTGAACATCACTTAACATTCAAAAGATTACATATATATATTCAACGGAATACATTCTCTTAAACTTAACATGACTCAACCAAGTTAACTTGACTAGCTTGCCCCTTGAACTTGTTCACTCTCTGAGATGATGCAATCTAAGCCATCCCTTCCTCTCTTCACAGTTCCTTCCAAATTTCCATCAAACATAGCCATCAAACTTCTGCCTTGTTTCAGTGTCTGAACTTCATCATTCAGCAGCAGCATCAGTAAATTAAACTTCAATCACTCTAACAATTTACTCTTTTATAATCAGCTGTGTTGGCAAATATGTCATTATCATATACTTCTAGATCATAATACAAGTCCATTTTCTAGTTGGTAATCAACGCCAAATCACCACCACGCACATTATCCAAAAATAGTGGATTTGTTGCCTGCATCGCCATGACTTGCATTTAGATGCCACACTTCTCCATCTACTGCCTGTCCTTACTCATCATTCATTGCTCCTGATTGTTTATAAAGTTCAAAGTGTGAAAGAAAATCCACATCAATAGCATTCTTACGCAACATGGTATATAACCAAATCAATCATGCTTGAACCCATAATCTATTATTAAATAACTCCAAACAAATAAAACTAATAAGGGCCTAGATTTAACATATCTTAGGTAGCAAGTAATGGCAACCTTCAATCGCATCTCTAAA
The DNA here is from genome assembly GCA_902712375.1 of Dioscorea dumetorum. NCBI lineage: Eukaryota > Viridiplantae > Streptophyta > Magnoliopsida > Dioscoreales > Dioscoreaceae > Dioscorea > Dioscorea dumetorum. The sequence goes on from CACTHL010000847.1 coordinate 2,333,663, forward strand.
ATTTCATGCTCAAGTCACACTCTAATAACTATCTACCCACGCTTGATAAATTAAGCAAATTAGAAGGGAGTTATATAGTTCATCATAGATTTTACAAAAAAAGAATTGTATAGAAATTAGGGTTTGAATTTCGGATCGAATATTCTAATTAGGAGATGAAAATAAGGGAAAAAAGGTGAATTAAGGTATGTTTTTACTCCACATAAATAAATATTAATAGGGTTAAGTGTTTTGGTATCTTTTTGCAAATAGTTTAGAGTACAAAGTATAAAAATGTCAAGACTCATATCACAACATCGAATTGATAAAAAGACAAATCGCAAGGTAATTTTGTGTAATTTCCCTTATATTTCTTATAAAGTGAACAAACCACATCAAGGGCGCGCAAAGATAAAGAGTTAATATTCAATCCACATGTATCTTCACTCTGCGTGACCTAATCATTGCAAAAATTTTCTTTTGTTCTTTTAAAATCTTTAAAAAAAAAATTAAAAATTTATTTATTCTTAAAAAGCTTCGAACACCATGTGTTTTCATATGGGACTAATGTTACTGTACACAAAGGCAAGTGCTATACAAGTAGTATTATGTGCTTAAATGTAAGGTTATCTATCCAACAGGGAACTAGATAATACTAGTGCTAGTCTTTGCTTCACTACCTAGCCTAGATGAAGATGTTGGTGACAGATTAACAAGAATGGCTCTAGAATGAGAGAAATGATTGGTTGCACTAAGCACGGGAAATAGTCAAGCATTAAATAAATGTGCATGGCATAGACTTCCCTACGGTTACAAATAAGGTAATAAACAAGGTTGCACCAGACGCATGCAATATCAATGGACTGAGATAGGATCTAAAATGTATTGCCACCTTTCTCAAGGCGAGCAATAACTAATCTCATACAGAACTCATACAGGTCACCCTATGATGGCAATATGCTCATTGAACTCTTTTTATACAACACAGGCTCAAGAAATGGCCAGTTATTCTCTTGAAGCAATTGATCCTAATCCCATATGAAGTAATATTGGAATATCTTCCTAATACCCACTCCCTACAATTGCATTAATGATAGGCTTTCTAATATCACCTCACTCAAAAGAATCAGGATAAATAACAACGCAATCCCTAAGTGTCCTATTTCTAGGTGAACTTATGTCTCCTGTTAATTGTGGCATTCCTATACATGGTGGACTTCTCAATCATCACTCACATACATCATCCAAGAAATTCTCCAGTCTTGCTTGGATGGAATTCAAGACAATGAATAATAGACAATTGAATCCAAAACAAGATAATGCATTGAAGTCACTACAAAATTAAAAGTCTACGACCAAGTCTCAAAATATTAAACCCTAGGTTCTATCTATGCCCAAATACCAAGTAGTTTAGTTCTCCATTAATGGAAAATAACCATAGAATCCAAGAAAAAGGATGAACATTATAAAAGCCATAAAAGACTCACTCAAGCTTCGTCTTCCTAGATTGATGAACCATTGCGAACCTTCCACAAATGCCACTGAGAACGCTACTTGATGGCTTTCTTAGTGTCCTAGACCCTTGGTGAAGTATAGATCCCCATTAAATTGGTGGGGGAAACTCCAAGAAGTCTTCTCCTCTCTTTCCTTCGCTATCATCAAAAGATCCCTCTAAAACCCTCAGTAAGTCCTTTTATACCCCTTCACTTACGAGCAGCATACATGCATAAGAACAAGACAATATGAACCTGGAGATGGAAGATTGTTGGTCTTAAAGGTAGCTTATGGCCGTAAGCTCTGCAATAAGGTTTTTTGTTTCGCTGTTATAATCCAGCTTATCAGCGTAAGCCCTAGACCGTAAGCTTTTTAATTTGTCTAGTACTTGTGACTCCCTTAGGACCATAAGTACTGCCTGTATGTTCCTCAATTTTACTATTATGCTTCACCTTACAGGCATAAGCTTGCCAAAAGTTCTTGTGTTTTGCACTTACAATCATGGTTTGTTCTCCCTGTCCTGATGCCTAGGGAACTTCTCCATCGATTTGCTCTAAAACTGGTTCATTTAGCTCTCCCATGCTCGTTATCCTTTACCTTTTCCATAAGATCAATATAACAACAAATAAGTACCATTTTATGAACAAAGCATCGAATGACATGTCAATTAAATGTAAGGAATAAATGTACAATCATATAATTATCATGTTTTATTAAGGAAAAGCAGTCCCCCATTTCTTAAAAGTAATCCATTTCATTTCAATTAAATCGAAATTTCACAACTCAAATTTAATTAGTTCATTATATGTTAAATAATAGACTTAAAGTTTTACATGATCCGTATTTATGCCATACATCTAAGCACGTCAATTTGATTAATTAAATTAATGTAAATTCTGTTTTGGTATAACTCTGCCTTATTTGTTTAAAAAATATTGAAATAAATTTTATTTTTGGTTATAATTTTATTAGTTTATTATTTATTTCGTTCTTTAAAATTTCCCTATATGTGTAAGTTAATTAATATATTGCTTCGTATATATATACACTTAATAATTATGTTGTAATATTTGCCACTAACAAATCTCTCAAGCCATTATATATGATCACGTTATGTGCATGTCAACCAGATTTCAATACTTCCTACTAGGTGGATAAGATTAGGGCGAAATGGCCAAAAACACCCCTTTAATTTGGCAATCCCTAAAAACCCCTTCCTTTTAAACATAATGTTTTCTAACCCCCCCCCCGGGAAGCATATAATGATGGTTAATAAAGTTATTTTTGAATTTTATGAACGAAAATGCCCATAGCATGGGAAGTCGTGGCACTCCAACATCTTCCTTGTCATCGGCGTCGCCAATGGCGACATCCCCTCCCTCGCCGCCGACCCCTACGCGGCCTCCCAATGGGCGGCCGCCAACGTGCTCACCTACTTCCTAGCCTCCTCCATCTTCGTCGCCTCCGTGGGCAACGAGGTCCTCAGCTCTGGCGATTCCTCCCTCACTTCCCAACTCCTCCCGGTGATGCAAAACCTTCACTCCGCCCTCTCCAGCGCCGCCCCATTTGTCAAGATCTCCACCGTCCACACCATGGCGGTGCTCACCTAATCCGATCCCCCATCCACCGGCGCCTTCCACTCTGATCTCGTCCACGTTCTCAAAAGAGTCCTAGGGTTTCCAAGATCAACTACATGAACATGTTTGATCCCTAGGTTGACGCCGTGCGGACGGCACTGGACGCCACCGGATTCCCCGCGATGGAGATCGTGGTGGCGGAGAGAGGTTGGCCATACAAAGGCGATGACGGAGAGGTTGGAGCGAGCTTTGACAATGCCAATGCTTTCACCAGTGGGCTGGTAGCACATTCGAGATCCATGGCCGGAACACCGATAATGCCAGGTCGTCCGGTGGAGACCTACCTTTTCGCCCTCTATGACGAGGATCTCAAGCTAGAGCCGACCTCGGAACACTCCTTAGGCCTCTTCAAGCCAGATCTCGGTCTCTGTTTAATAAGTGATATCTCTCTGTTTAAGAATTGAGATTTCTGTTTAAAAACGTATGTCTTCATTTAAATATTGCGGTTTCTATGTAACAAACTCGGCTCTGTTTAATAAGTGATATCTCTATGTTTAAGAATTGAGGTTTCTGTTTAAAAACTTATATTTCAGCCAAAATATTGGGGTTTCTGTTAAAGAAACGCGGTTTCTGTTTAACAAGTGATATCTCTCTGTTTAAGAATTGAGGTTTCCGTTTAAAAAGTTATATTTTCGCTTAAATATTGCAGTTTCTGTTTAAATATTTTTGCCCAAACACATTAATGACGATTCACTTAACATGCAAAGGGAGAAGAGCTTCATTTAATGTGATTAAGTCCTAATAACATCATGATCATCTTGGTTAACTCAAACACATTAATGACGATTCACTTTACAAGCAAACGGATGAGAGCTTCATTGAATGCCACTTTAAAGCTTCACATTCTTTAAAGACCCTCATCATTGAATTAAAGTTTCTATTTAAAAACGTATGTCTCCGTTTAAATATTGCGTTTTCTGTTTAAGAAACGCGGTCTCTGTTTAACAAGTGATATCTCTCTGTTTAAGAATTGAGGTTTCCCTTTAAAAACTTATATTTCCGCTTAAATATTGCGGTTTCAATTTAAATATTTCCGCTCAAACACATTAATGACGATTCACTTAACACGCAAAGGGAGAAGAGCTTCATTTAATGTGATTAAGTCCCAATGACATCATGATCATCTTGGTTAACTCAAACACATTAATGACGATTCACTTTACATGCAAAGGGAGAAGAGCTTCATTTAATGCCACTTTAAAGCTTTACATTCTTTAAAGACCCTCATCATTGAATTAAGGTTTCTATTTAAAAACGTATGTCTCCGTTTAAATATTGCGGTTTCCGTTTAAGAAACGCGGTTTCTGTTTAACAAGTGATATCTCTCTGTTTAAGAATTGAGGTTTCCCTTTAAAAACCTTATATTTCCGCTTAAATATTGCGGTTTCTGTTTAAATATTTCCGCTCAAACACATTAATGACGATTCACTTCACATGCAAAGGGAGAAGAGCTTCATTTAATGTGATTAAGTCCCAATGACATCATGATCATCTTGGTTAACTCAAACATATTAATGACGATTCACTTTACATACAAAGGGAGAAGAGCTTTATTTAATGCCACTTTAAAGCTTCACATTCTTTAAAGACCCTTATCATTGAATTAAGGTTTATATTTAAAAACGTATGTCTCCGTTTAAATATTGCGGTTTCTGTTTAAAAAATGTTGTCTCTGTTTAACAAGTGATATATTTCTGTTTAAGAATTGAGGTTTCCGTTTAAAAACTTATATTTTCGCTTAAATATTGCGGTTTCTGTTTAAATATTTCTGCTCAAACACATTAATGATAATTCACTTTACATGCAAAAGGAGAAGAGCTTCATTTAATGCCACTTTAAAGCTTGACATTCTTCAAAGACCCTCACCATCTCCCATGCAATACCATGTCATGCAATGCATGTATGCAAACAAACAACATCATGACAAGCTTTGTCCTCCTTGTAATAATGGTTGCTTCTCTTCTCTATCATGGATGAGGCTTGTGGCCTCGATCTCAACTCCTGGGGTGACCCTCCGGAACCATCCCTGGCTGATCTGGTGGAAGCCCTAGCCATGACCCCCTCAGATTTGGAAGAAGCTGATCGTGCTGATGCCGGTGATGATGCCGGAGGTGAGTGGTAGAGTGCTGAAATTGATGGTCAACAGGAAGATGGGGGTGATCGGAAGATGGAGATGGTAAACATAAGAGAAGTTTGGAGTGCTGTGAAGTGGTGGCCAGAGTTCGTGCTGGCAGTGGAGAGGTTGGTGATGTTGATAGGTTGGAAAATGATGAATCTTGTGATGACGTGGAGATAGTAGTTGATGTTCGTGGTGGTGAGGTTGGGAATGCTGCTGGGAAAGTTGTTTATGGTTGGAGATCAGTGATCAAGTTGAGGAAATTGAGGAAGGAAAGGGTCGAGGGTTTTTGTTTAAAAAAGTATATCTCCATTTAAATATTGCGGTTTCTGTTTAAGAAACTCAGTCTTTGTTTAACAAGTGATATATCTCTGTTTAAGAATTGAGGGTTATGTTTAAAAAAGTATGTCTCCGCTTAAATATTGCGGTTTCTATTTAAGAAACCCAGTTTCTGTTTAACAAGTGATATCTCTCTGTTTACGAATTGAGGTTTCTTTTTAAAAACTTATATTTCTGTTTAAAAATTTGAGAATACTGTTAAATGTGTTGTTATTGTCACACGCTTGTGATTATGGCGGTAAACCTAGTTAATGGCGATGCTACTTGACACCGGTAGTGTAGACCTTGATTGAATTCCAACGACAACATCATTTGATAGGGTTTTTGTAATTTTCTGATTGCAAAGACACATATGAATAACCAAGAACAAAAAGTTTTGGAGAAATCAGAATTTTATTAGGGTTTGGAAGAACAGTATATGACATACCGTACAGCTCTGCGAAGTGTAATACAGTCGACTCGCCACAGATTAAAGACTTGATTCAAGGCATCCTAGACAGTTTTGTTTTGTTTTACATTTCGTATGTGTACACGATCGAAATAGTTTTTGATTGTTACGATTTATTTAATGTTTATAATGTACATTTTCCCTTTCATTGGATATGGTTGTAGTTTTACAAATGAAATATTCGTTTAAAAATGAGTTTTAGTTTAAATTAGTATGTCTCCATTTAAATATTACGGTTCTGTTTAAGAAACTCGGTCTTTGTTTAACAAGTGATATCTCTCTATTTAAGAATTGAGGTTTCCGTTTAAAAACTTATCTTTCTGCTTAAAACTTTGTGAATACTGCTGAATTTATTTTAGATATTTAGATAAACATCAAAAATTTAATTCTATTTTATTTAAAAAAATTTTAAATTTAATAAATGTTATTATATAATAATATTTTGATCATTGATACATTACTATCAAATATTCCAACATTCATGAACATGAATTTAACATCCATTTCAATTGATTGCATATATATAGATAGATGGATCATGTGAAAGAATATTAATTCTTAAGAATGGATTTAACTTGTTGTTTTTTTGGGTATTAAGATGTTTAGGTTGTTCCATGGTTAACTAGTGTGATCAAAATTTTAAACAGAAACATAATAATTTAAACGGAAAAGACAGTTTTAAATGAAATTTGATTGAGTTAAACAGAGACTGGGATAATTAAACAATAAGGCAAAAAAAAAGAACACTCGTATTCATAAAAGGTCAGACATTATGTGATTGGGCGGTATTTTTCCCGCCATTTGCAAGGGCAAAAATAGAATTTCAGAACATGGACCCACTTTAAGTGATTGATAGGGGGTGAAAAGAAATGTAAACTATAAAGGAAGGGTTTTCCGGGGTGTGCAAAAGTTGGAGGGGGTTTTTAGGAAGTTTTGAAATTCCCGAGGGGTGAACAGTAATTTTCCCTAAGATTAGTCTATGATCGTGGCTTGGCCTATGTGATATTGTATGCCCGCTGACCAAGTGTAAGGTCATCAACCCTTACAAACCACCCCCACTAGTTGAACCCGACATCCTCGTCGGTCTTGAACTCAAGAAGTCTACCACCAACTCCTCAAACTGCCAAAGAGTAGTTTCACACTCCCAGCTTGCATCCGACATAGGCAAGTCTTTCCACTGGACAAGAAAGAACACCCTGCGGTTATTCTTGTTGTGGACTTCTACTTTTCGGGCTAGGATCCGCTCAGTCACCCTGCTGAACTCCTTGCGAATAGTCGGCGGAGCCCGACTCTTCTTCACCCTTGATGGATCCATGGGGTCCTCATGGCATGGTTTCAAGAAACTCACATGAAAAGTTGGATGGAGTTTCAGCCGATCGGGGAGATCTAAACGATATGTGACGTTGCCCATCCATTGGACAATAGTGAAAGGCCCATCATACCTCGCAATTAAGCCTTTGTGTACATCCTTCCGATGTAACTTCTTCCACACCTGTGAAGTAAACTTCAACTAAACCTTGTCCCCTACTTGGAACTCCAAAGGACGTCTCCCTTGATCTTCATACTTCTTCATTCGGTGAGCCACCTTGGCGAGGTTATCCCGAGCGCTCTCCATCATCTCTTGCCGATCAGTAGAAAAATGATACGCGGCAGGACATTTCCCTCCTGTCCACCTCTTTGCCACCTCTGAAGGAGTAATAGATTGGTATACGTATACAAGCTCAAACGGACTCTTTTCCGTTGATGAAGACCGATGAAGATTGTGGCTAAACTGCGCCACATCAAGCAAACTTAGCCAATTCTTCTGCGAAGCCGAAACATAGTGCAGGAGATACTCTTCCAACAGTGCATTGATCCTCTCCGTCTGATCATCCGTCTGCGGATGATTTACTGTTAAAAACTTCAACCTTGTGCCCAACAACCCAAATAACGCCGTCCAGAACCGCCAAGTAAAGTGAGCATCTCGATCGCTTATGATGTCTTTCGGTACCCCAAAGTGCTTCACCACATGCTTCAGAAACAGCTCAGTAGCCACCTCTGCCGAACACACTACAGGTACGGGTATAAATACCACATACTTTGTGAATCGGTCCACGATCACCATCACTGTTGACATCCCTTCCACCTTAGGAAATCCGGTGATAAAGTCCATGAAAATTGACGCCCATGGTCTTTCCGGAATATTCAACGGCTTTAGAAGACCGGCCTCCTGTCTTCTTTCCGACTTGTCTTGTTGGCACACAAAACATGTCTTCACATATGTTTCAATGTCTTCGCTCATATCCGGCCAATAATAATGTCTTGTGAGCAAGGTCTTCATTCGCTCATGACCAGGATGTCCCGCCCATGGAACATCATGATGCTCCTTCAGGAGCTCCTGCCGAATCTTCCCTCATTTCGGCACATAGAGTCTGCTGCCTTTGGCGTAGAGAAGCCCATCCTCCACCCAATACTTGTGCACGACTCCGTCTTGGACATCATTCACTAGCTTTACATACTGGGTGTCCGTATTTGCTATCTCCTCGATAAGACTCCGCAAGTCATTCTCCACTTGCGTCAGTGCAGCCACATACTCAACCATCTGCTTGCGACTCAACGCATCAACCACCTGGTTGTGTCTCCCCGGTTTGTGTTGCCATTCAAACTCATATTCCTGCAAGAACTCTTGCCAAAGGTCTTGTCTAGCCAACAGCTTCTTTTGAGTAGCAAAGAAAGTATTGGCAATGTTATCTGTTTTGACAAGAAACTTCGTGCCCAGAAGGTATACTCTCCATACTTGTAAGCAATGAACAACGACGAGCATCTCCCGCTCGTGCGCCGAATAGCGCTGTTCCGCATCTTTCAGCTTCCAACTCTCGAACGCCACTGGATGCCCGATCTAAACAAGGACACCACCAACGGCCTTGTCTGAAGCATCGGTGTGTACCTCAAAAGGTTCTTCGAAGTTGGGCAATGCTAAGACTGGTTTACTTGCAATTGCACCCTTGATTTTGTTAAAAGCAGCCTGCTGCCTTTCGTCCAACCCCACGGCTAGTCCTTCTTCAACAAATCGGTGAGCGGCACGACCTTTCTTGAATATCAATCGATAAATCGGCGATAGTAGTTGGCTAAGCCGAGAAAAGATCGTAACTCCGGTACTTTGGACGGTGCAGGCCAGTCCAAAATCGCCGCCACCTTAGCCCGATCCATTCGGACTTCAGCCCGAGAAATGATGTGCCCAAGGAACTAGATTTCCTGCTGAGTGAAGTGACATTTCTCCAGCTTCACATATAGCTGATGCTCCCTTAATCTTGATAGTACCTGCTTCAAGTGAACAAGGTGATCCTCTAAGGATTCACTATAAACCACAACATCATCCAAGTATACCACCACAAACTCATCAATGTAGTCCGAAACACCTGATTCATTAAGTGGCAAAAAGTTGCCAGAGCATTAGTCAAACCAAAAGGCATTACAAGGAATTCAAACGAACCATAGCACGTCACACACGCCATCTTGGACTCGTCTCCCTCTGCAATCCTCACTTGCTAGTACCTCGAGCGCAAATCCAGCTTGGAAAAATATGTTGCTTTTGCTAACCGATCGAACAAGTCCTGAATGAGAGGAATTGGATACTTGTTCTTGATTGTGATCTTGTTCAACGCCCGTAGTCCACGCACAGTCGAAGAGAGCCATCCTACTTCTTCTGGAACAGTACCGATGCACCATATGGAGCCTTTGATGGCTGAATGAAGCCACTATCAAGAAGCTTTGTCAATTGTCTCCTCAGTTCCACTAACTCCAATGGATACATTCGATAGGGAGCCCGGGTAGGGGGTTTGCAGCCCGGCATCAACTCAATCTGGTGATCTATTGCACGCTGGAGTGGGAGTTCACGGGGTAGTTCCGGCGGCATCACGTCTTGAAACTCCTTCAAGACTTCAGCCACAGCTGAGGGTAGATCACTCACCGAATCTTTCTGTACTTCCAATAAAGCGGCAACATATGTGGGTTCTCCATGTTTCAACCATTGCACCACCTGGTGCGCAGAAAGCATCGGCTCCTTCCCTTTTTTCTCCTTCGCAGCAACTCCAGCTACGAAGCATGGAACAATAGCGGCCTTCACAGACTTGAGGAACTACATCCCCAATATCAACTCGAAATCATCCAGTGTGACTTCCAGCAGGTTAATCTTCCCTCGCCATCCACCCATGTGAACGGTCACGCTAGAGAACTTCCCAGTCACAGCTAGTGCATGAGAGTTGACTGCTTTCACTTGCCTCGTGTGCATTTCCACGCTCAGTCCCAACCGAGTGGCCACATCCTTCCTGATGAAAGTATGAGTTGCGCCTGTATCCACCATTCCTTGCATGGCCTTTCCATTCAAGGTCTGCTCCACATAGATCAGAGAATTCACCGCTTCGTCACCCTTGACAGTCTTCAAGGCACCCAACAGTTGTAAAGGACTCACCCTTGACAGTCCCATTCAAGGTCAGTGCCAACTTCTCGCGTTTAAGGCAATCCTTTGCCATATGTGGTCCCGTGCAGATAAAACAACCACTTGTCTTGCTGCTTGAACCATCTGCTGCTCTTTCATCATTCTTGGGTCTATTCCATTTGGCCTAGCCGTTCGGTTTCCTCCTCTGAAACCCATCTCCGGCTCTTCTCTCCACCGGCTTCTTATCTTTGGATTTGAACTTCGCCTTCTCACCCTCTCCACTGGGTAAGGTTCGTAAGTCCACCAGTGCATCAGCTGCTATGATCACGGAGGTGAGGTCCTTCGCGCCTTGCCTCCGTACCTTGATCTGGCCCCAACTTTGGAGTCCTGTAAGGAAGTTGAACAACTTGTCCTCCTCGGACATGTCCCTGATATCTAGCATCAAGGATAAAAACTTCTTCACGTACTCTCGAACAGTACTTGTCTGCCGTAGATTCTTCATATTAGAAAGAGCTACCAAGCAATGTTGCCAGGCAAGAATTTCTCCCACAATTCCTTCTTTAACTCGACCCATGAGTTCGAACATGGCCGACCCGCCTGAGCGTCTTCTTGTTGATGAGTTCGCCACCATAGCTTTGCATCGCCAGTAAAATACATCCCGACCAACGGAACTTGCTCATGGCCCGGTACCCTTGCAGCCTTAAAATACTGATCCATGTCCCAAAGAAAGTTCTCCAGTGTCTTGGCACTCCGTGCGCCATCAAATGGGGAAGGTTCAGGGATCTTCACTCTCGTGGGCGCCTCCCACGAGACTGGTAAAACACTAGCTTCCTTGAGTTGAGCGACTTCGGCTTCGAGAGATTGTACCCTCATCTTCAAGATGTCGATAGTCAACTGGCTCTCGCGTTGTCCGCCCACAAGATCTTCCACCATCTTGGACATTCTCTCGAGCTGATCGTCAACACTCCCGATGACGTTCTCCATCCACTCGGCGGTCTCCTCAAGGCGATCCAAGCGATCCTTCTTGCTAGTCGCCATGTTCACCTTCTTCACTTGTGTGTCTTCTCGTGCTTTGCCTCAAGCCACACCTTGGCTTCGCAAGCCAAAACTCAGGCTCTGATACCAGCTGTCACGGCCTCAACTGATCACATTCCGCAGTGCGGCACTTAACATGCACCATAGCGATAGGGCAGTCTTCCTTGCAAGAACAGTTAATGAATTCCTGTTTGCAGTACAAGCACAGATAAAACAACAAGAAGCGAGCAAAACTAGAAAACATTCGTAGTACGAGAAACATGACACATGAAGCCCATTTTGAGAGAGAAAAACATAAACTCTCTTAGATTGAGAAAAGTTTACAACCATGGCTAAAACCAACACCAAGTGGCCTTGTCTCCTCCCAAAGACACATTGGACCCTATTGCAAGAGCTACCCCCAAATCCAAGGTTAATTGAGCCCCATGCCCAATATAGGTCTGGCGTGAATTCCCTGACTTCACTTAGCTTGCAGTGTCCTCTTGACGTACTCTAGCTTTAACCAGCCACCCTTGGTCACAACGCGCAGCCGTACCGGTCAAGCGCGGTAATACAGCGTGCCATCCTCGCCCCTGGCTCGGCAACGCTCCCGACCACGTGCCCACTTGCATACGCCTGCGTAAGACCTTGTCAAATCCAGAATCAGCTCTCGGTTTCCTGGTTGATCAAGTATCCCGCCCCGCCTAGACTTGCTAGAGATCCAACACTCTACATGATGAAGTCTTGCGACACTTGACTCTTGGTATGGGCGCGCCTGCCCCCCGCGCTCATTGGTCACGTGCACGCCCACGGTGTAGCGCGCGCGCCTCACGGTCTCAGCCTATGATCGTGCGGGATATTTCACCTGCTCTTGGTCCCAACACAACACACGCGTCCCGCTACCAAATCCACGCCGCTGTGCGCACTCGTGGCTTGGTCTATGTGATACTGTATGTCCACTGATCAAGTGTAAGCTCATCAACTCTTACAGTTTTTTTTTTGACAATTTCTTTGCAGGACCGTGGTTATCGTGTCTCTGTAGATAAAAAATTTAATAAAATAAAATTAAATATCATTTTAATGGGTTGTCATTGAACGAGTCCTGACAGTCAAGTTGGATTGTATCCATAATCATGAGTAGTTACAAAAAAATAATGGTTTCCTATATTTATGAACATATTATTAATTGGTCGGTTATCGATTATATATAAAAAAAACCTCTAAAGTAAAATTTTCAAAATATAGTTTCAATCTTTATTATCAATGAAATAATTTTTCCATCGCCTAAACAGGACGTTCTCATTAATTAACATCGTCCACCTTTAATTCCATGAACCACAAATATTATACTGTCCTTTATATAAATAGCCAAACCTTATCCCCACTTAAACTAAACCACATACCGAAGACAAGAAGGAAGAAGCCATGGACCTCTTCTTCATGATCTCTCTCCCTCTCCTCCTCCTCCTCCTCTTCATCATCATCTACTCCCAAAGCATCTCCAAGAAACCCTCACCAAACTCTAAATCCTACCTCAAGTCCTATCCTTTCCTTGGTCACATCCCTCATCTCCTCAAGCATCGTCATGACGCCCTTGAATGGATCTCCACCCTTCTCTCCGAGTCCCCCACCCATTCCATAGTCTTCAACTTCCCCTTCCGCACCCATAGCTTCATTACCTCCAACCCTGCCAACATTGAACATATCCTCAAGACCAACTTCACCAACTATCCAAAAGGCCACCGTGCCATCTCCTGTCTTAAGGACTTCCTCGGCCACGGCATCTTTAACTCCGACGGCGATCACTGGAACTGGCAACGCAAGGCCGCCAGCTATGAGTTCAACAAAAAATCTCTCCGTAACTTCATCGTCAACACCGTTCAGCAAGAAATTCTTTGTAGATTACTTCCATTGTTCACCAAGAAATGCAACTCCGGCGAAGTGTTTGATCTACAAGATGTGTTCGAACGCTTCTCCTTCGATACCATCTGCAAGGTGGCCTTCGGCGAAGACCCTTGTTGTCTAACTGATGACACTTCTGAAGGTGTAATTGAAGACATAGATGAAGCTGAGAATCAAGGCTCTGTGTAAGCAATTAACTGAAGATGTTAAGTGAACAGTGGCAGTCTGGGTCCTGTGTGTTAGTGTGTCCAGTCAAGTCAAGGTTATATATTTATACAGAGTCAATCCTTGTATTGTGTGATAATATAAAAAAAAAAAGGAATGGTCTAGAGAAGTAAGTGTGGGTGGTGGAGTAGTTGGGATGTTTAGGGGATAAATCTGAAACTTTGCTCTCTGTTACTGTTTATCTTCTTCATTTGGTTTTACTGTTTTCTTTGTTTTTTCTGAATTTTATCCTTCAATTTGGTATCCGAGCCAGGTTGGTGGAAGTTTTAAGCAAAGTGAAATAAGGTGAAAGAGTGTTCAAACTCTCAATGAGTTCAAGTAGCTCTTCTCCGGGGTTTGCTCAACCTTTGGTACCTCAATTCAACGGGGAAGATTATGATCACTGGAGGATTATGATGTTGACTTTATTCAGGTTCAATGGCCTGTTAGAGGTAGTAGAGAAAGGGGTCTCAGAAGAAGAAAGCAAAATTTCAGAGAATAAACAAAAGGATGCTCATGCCTTACTTCTTATTCAACAGGCTATACATAGATCCTTATTCTCTCGGATTGCTGCTGCTAAAAGTGCAAAGGAAGCATGGGATGGACTTCAAACACAATTCCAGGGAAATTCCAAAATCAAGGCCTTAAGAGTTCAAGCCTTAAGGCAATCCTTTGAAAATTTACAAAAGAAGGAAAATGAAAGTGTTCAGGCATACATTGCAAGGGTGACTGATCTCTGTAACCAGATGAGAAGCCTTGGAGATCAGATTTCTGAACCTCTAGCTGTTGGGAAGGTTCTTAGAAGTTTGGGACCGAAATTCAACTTTGTTGTTGCTGCAATAGGAGAAGCTAAGGATTTAACAAACATTACTATGGATGAGGTGGCAGGATAACTTCAGGCTCATGAGTCGCTCTTATTGAGTCAAGAGGATGTTTATAATGAGAAGGCTCTTGTGGCTAATTCAGAAGAAAAAGCACTTGTGATGAAAGGAGAATCAATAAACTATCCGAATTGGGACTTCAATCGTGGGAGAGGCAGAAACTTTCCTAGAGGAAGAGGAAGGAGTAACATCAGAGGCAGGGGTAGATTTTTTGAAGATGTGTTCACTGAACATAGTCAGAACAGCAGCTGTGCAGATCAAAGAAGTCAGACATTCTTTCAAAGACCCACTAGAGGCAATCTAAGAAATGTTCAATGCTATCATTGTAAAAAGTTTGGTCACATTCAATCAAATTGCTGGTATAGAAACAAAAGCATTGATGAAGGATCAAGCTCCAATAATAATAAGAATGTAAGTGAAGGGACTGAAAATCTATTTATGGTGCATATAGAGTTTGGTGCTATGGAACCTTCAATTTGGCTCCTGGATAGTGGCTGTTCTGGTCATATGACAGGAAGAAAGGAGCTATTTCATGAGTTGGATGAAACTCAGAAACATGTTGTCAAGTTGGGAGACAATAAGGAAATGAAGGTTGCAGGAAAAGGCTCTATTGGTGTGGCTATGAAGAATGGAGAAACAAAAATAATTCACAATGTGCAGTTTGTGCCCAATTTGGCTCACAATTTGCTTAGTGTGGGTCAATTAATTGGGAATGGTTATCAGTTGATATTTAAAGATGGGAGATGTGAAGTTTTAGATGGCAAAACTGGGAAACAATTGATGGTTGTGAATCAAAATAGAAATAATCTGTTTCCAATTGAATTTTCTCAAAGTGATCAAGCAAATGCAGTTATATCAAGTGAAAAGAATTCTTCAATATGGCATGATAGATATGGCCATCTGAATATTCAGAGCCTTCAATTGTTAGCAAAAAAAAGGATGGTTAATGGCTTACCAATGGTGAAACAATTCAAAAATTGTGAATGCTGCATATATGGCAAATTATCTAGACAACCATTTGCTTCTGGGAAATCTTGGAGGGCCAAAGAAAAACTGCAATTAGTTCATTCAGATCTTTGTGGACCAATGCAGGTTGATTCACTTGGAGGATCAAGGTATTTCTTGTTATTTATAGATGATTACAGCAGGATGAGTTGGGTTTATTTTATTAAAAACAAATATGAAGTGTTGTCATGTTTTCAAAAATTTCTGGCCTTAGTAGAGAGGCAATCCAGTCATAAACTAAAAATTTTGAGAACTGATAGAGGAGGGGAATATACTTCAAATCAATTCAGGTTGTTCTGTGAAGATCATGGAATTAAGCATGAGTTCACTGCACCTTACTCCCCTCAGCAAAATGGTGTTGCTGAGAGGAGAAATAGAACTCTAGTTGAAAGGGCCAGGAGCATGCTGAATAGCAAACATTTACAAATAAAATTCTGGGCTGAAGCTATAGCTACTGCTGTGTATTTATCAAACCTATCTCCAACTAAAGCAGTAATGAATATGACACCCTATGAAGCTTGGTTTGAATCAAAACCCAATGTATCACATTTAAAAATATTTGGATGCATTGCCTATACTAAAATTCCTGTTCAGAATCTACAAAAACTTGACAACAAAGCTCAGAAATGCATTTTTATTGGATATTGTGCTGACTCTAAAGCTTGCAGATTATATGATCCACTCACTGGCAAAATTATTATAAGCAGGGACATTATTTTTTATGAGCAAAATCATTGGGAGTGGGAAACAGACAACTCAAATATGGCCAGAAATGCTTCAACAATCATTCCAGTTGTTGTTAGCTGTCATAGCAGATTTTCAACAAATGATGTAGGAATTATAAATGGCAACTCCAGCAACAATTCTGTAAATGATACTCAAGTTGGTGATTCGGAAAGAACAGTTGTTTCTGCAGACAATAGAGACACAGAAATTCAAACTTCTGTGGATAATTATCAAGGTGAAGAAACTCCACCAGCAAGGGTCAGACTACTCAAGGAAATTTATGAAAAATGCTCCTTTGTTCTGAATGTATCTGATCCTGTAACATTTGAAGAAGCAGACAAAATTCCAGAATGGAGAAAAGCTATGGAGGTTGAATTATCAGCTATTGAGAGAAACAAAACATGGGAATTAACCTCAATGCTAGTAGGAAAGAAATTGATCGGAGTTAAGTGGATTTTTAAGAGGAAATACAAATCCAATGGAGAAATAGACAAATACAAGGCCAGGCTAGTAGCTAAAGGCTATAATCAAGAATATGGGGTGGATTATGAAGAGATATTTGCTCCTGTGGCTAGACTAGACACAATCAGACTCTTAATTGCTCTAGCAGCTCACAAAAATTGGGCAATATACCAATTGGATATTAAATCAGCATTCTTAAATGGGGAGATTGAAGAAGAAATTTATGTTGAACAGCCTAAGGGGTTTGAAATTCATGGAAAAGAGCAAATGGTGTATAAACTACATAAAGCCCTCTATGGTCTAAAACAAGCACCAAGAGCTTGGTATGGAAAATTTGATTCTTATCTACAGCAGCAAGGGTTCAAGAGAAGCATAATTGAACACACACTATACTCAAAGATTGAAAACAATGATGATATACTTCTGGTCTGTATTTATGTGGATGATGTGATTTATTTGGGATCTTCTCTAGAAATGATAACAAAATTCAGAGAAGACATGCAAAGATCATTTGAGATGAGTGACTTAGGCTTAATGTCCTATTTTTTGGGCTTGGAGATCATGCAAGATGCATCAGGAATTCATATATCACAGAAAAAGTATATTACTGACTTGTTGAAGAGCTTCAATATGATAAATTGCAAGCCCACCATCACTCCTCTGAGCTCAAGTGCTAAATTGAGTCTATTTGATGAAGCTGATCCTGTAAATGCAACGGATTATAGGAGATTGATAGGAAAATTAATTTATGTGACCCAGTCCAGACCAGATATAGCATTCCCCGTTAATCTTCTCTCAAGATTCATGCATCAACCCACAAAAAATCAGTATGGAGCTGCAAAACAAATACTCAGGTATCTAGCTGGCTCTATGGATTATGGAATCTATTATAAGAGGGGAAGCAGCTGTCAGTTAAGATGTTACTCAGATAGTGATTGGGGAGGAAGTTTAACTGACAGAAAGAGTACTACGGGGGCCGCATTTACATTTGGATCAGGAATCATTTCATGGATTTCAAAAAAACAAGACATTGTAACTTTGTCATCTACTGAAGCTGAATATGTAGCCCTGTGTGCCACTTGTTGTCAAAGTCTATGGCTCAGAAGAATTCTCTCAGAATGCCAAGTAAAGTTTGATGATCCTATTGTAATATGGTGTGATATTAAGTCATGCTTAGCAATTGCAAAAAACCCAGTACTTCATGGAAGAACCAAGCATATCGATGTGAAGTTCCACTTCATTCGAGAGCTTGTTAATGAACACAAAATTAAACTGAATTTCTGCAGCACAGAAGATCAGTTGGCAGACATTTTCACAAAGTGCCTAGACTCAAAAAAATTCTGCAGATTTAGAGAACAACTGGGAATTTGTAGTCTTCAATCAAGAGGAAGAATTGAAGGTGTGATTGAAGACATAGATGAAGCTGAGAATCAAGGCTCTGTGTAAGCAATTAACTGAAGATGTTAAGTGAACAGTGGCAGTCTGGGTCCTGTGTGTTAGTGTGTCCAGTCAAGTCAAGGTTATATATTTATACAGAGTCAATCCTTGTATTGTGTGATAATATAAAAAAAAAAAAGGAATGGTCTAGAGAAGTAAGTGTGGGTGGTGGAGTAGTTGGGATGTTTAGGGGATAAATCTGAAACTTTGCTCTCTGTTACTGTTTATCTTCTTCATTTGGTTTTACTGTTTTCTTTGTTTTTTCTGAATTTTATCCTTCAACTTCAACACCACAACTGATTCATGCCTTTGGTGATGCTTCTCACTCTATCTTTGAAAGGTTCAATGGTCTATCCCCATTCACTTGGAGAATCAAGAAGTTACTAAATCTTGGTTCAGAGAAAAGGCTCAGAGAATCTATCAAGATCATCAACAACTTCTCCATGAACATCATAAGGTCTCGAAGAGAAAGCAAAGAAGAAGCATATGATCTCTTGTCTCGCTTCTCTTCGAACAAAGATAACAGTGATGAGTACTTGAGAGACATAGTGATAAGCTTCATCGTCTCAGGGCTTGAGACAACATCATCGGCGCTGACATGGTTCTTCTGGATATTGTCGATGAGGCAAGATGTAGAAGAAAATATACTGAAAGAGCTAAGTAAGATAAGATCGCAAAGAGATTCATGTGGTGATAATTACAATGTCTTCAACTTTGATGAGCTACGTGAGATGCATTATCTCCATGCGGCTATATCAGAGTCTTTGAGGTTGTATCCTCCGGTGCCATGGGACTTACAGTCATGTTTAGAAGACGATGTAATGCCGGACGGAACCTTTGTGGGAAAAGGTTGGTTTGTGACTTATTGTGCATATAATGTGGGCAGATTGAAGGAGGTATGGGGTGAGGATTGCATGGAGTATAGGCCTGAGAGGTGGTTGGAGGATGGGGTTTTCCGGCAGGAGAACCCGTTTAGGTATCCAGTGTTTCATGCGGGGCCAAGGATGTGTTTAGGGAAGGAGATGGCTCATATACAGATGAAGTCTGTGGTTGCTTGTTTGATTGAGAGATTTAGGTTTGATGCTTTGGTGGGTAAGCATCCTGAGATGGTCCTTTGGCTCACTATTAGGATTAAGGGTGGGTTACCTGTTGTGTTGAGAGACAGAGAATTGAATGGTTAAAATTGATGGTAGGTACTTCACTTTTATGAGTTTGTTTTCTTCAATAATGCAATGACAATATAATTTCTAGATCAACTACTATAATCCAATGGTAACTCATCACAAAAGGCAATAGTTCGAAACTTTTTTTAAACGTTGCATGACATGGAGGATTTATTTCAAGAAGATCAATCATCTGTAAGTACTATATATATCTCCATATCTTCGTATTTTTTTTTTTATGATTATCACCTTTATCCGAAAAAAAAAAAAAGCTCTAATCACACTTCCTTGTGTGGTCAACTTTTCGCAATCGAAATGTATTATATATATCGGAGAGCATAGTCTCTCTTAGTACAGATTTCATTCTCTTTATAAAAGTGGTCTTTCCATTGTCATATATGTGAGACTTTGTTGTAAAAAAGAAAAATAAGAAAAACAAAAAAAGGTTTTCCACCTCTACCACAAAAAAGCCACTCAAATTAATAATGTTTCGGGCGGTTGTGATTTTTCAACCCATCTCTTTTAAAAATAAAAATTAAAGGTCAATTATTTTTTTTATCATTAATTTTTTTTTTTGAAAAATCAGTTACAGATAAATAAAATCCACCACTATGTTTAAAACAATTAAAATGCAAAATTAATAGTTCGAATTATGAAAAAACAATGTTTTAAAACTCGAGTTGATTAGTTCGGTTAAATCCGGTTCAACCAAATATGGACAGGTGATTGGGTCGGATTTTATGAAAACCTAGATTTATAATTAATAAATATTACTCCATGTGTTAAAATGCCGCCCATTTTTCCAAAACTATATTTTGTTTTAGAAAAAATTATTTATAAGTCCTTGGGAAGTTCATTCTTCCTATTCGGTTTCTTTAATTTTTTGATATTCCATATAATCCCTCCTTTATTCAATCATTTTCGTTGAAGTCTCAATCGTCGAGTCAGTCAATTGATTTCATGTAAGTTACCAACAATGCCCTCATGATTATTAAACCAATGGCTGGTGGACTTTTCCCTCCAAGTCACATTGGATTTTAGTTTGGTGTACGGAGATAGTCTCAAAGACGCTTCCATGTCAGAAACTTTTGATTTTATTGTCCTTCTTCGTTACCATCTTGCTCTTTTTCATCTTTTTCTTCTCCTCATTTTGGGATTCTTGGTGAAGCTTCGACTGGGTTTATTCTTGCTTTTGTCCTTTTATTTCTCTTTTTCTTCTTCTTATTCTCCATCTTTCTGGGGCCGTGGAAAGTGCTTTATTATGGTTTGCGTTGTCTTCATTTTTATAGTAAGAGTGGTTCTAATCGCCGATAACTTTACAAGCTTTTCAAAATCTCGCGTAAGTGTTCATCATCAATGAAAACTTTCTGTACTATGGCGTGGTACAAAGGAGAAGGACACATGCTTTAATTCATCGTCCTGAGCTCATGGGAGACAGTAATGGGTGAGATATGTCGGCGTTAGGCATTGGACATTTCTCAGGTAAGCGTGAAGTTCGTGACACTGGACATATATAAAATGATTTCCGCTATTGAGTCAGATGCGGACTTCTAACGCACATGTCATATATATCAGACTTTCAACAAGACTGTCGTTGACATCGCTGTCGAGGAAGTGAGTGGGTTAGCGGATGGAAACTCATGCTCCTTGATCCCATCATAATACACTAATGAGTGTTTCTGCTGGTTACTTTTCTTTGGTGGTTCATGTCTATTGAAAAGTTTTCTTATGTATTATTTTATTTCTGTGTGTAATATTAGTTATTTCTATGTATTACAATGTATTCCCGTGTGAAATACACAGTTCTTATGTATCACTTTATGTTTCTGTTTAGTTTTTCATTTTTTGTGTATTGTATGTCTTTTGTTAACTATCTGTAATATGTATTGTTGAGCAGAGAGTCATTCTCAGAAAGCATGAAAGCGGACTTAGATAATTTTTTCTCCCAACAATCTTCCGTTGGGGTGCTCAGTATTGCTAGGTGTTCCCAAACATATGATAGATCAACATTGAAAGTGGGCCAATGTTTAGAGAATGTAGACCAGTTCAAAAATACCATACGAAGCACCGCTACAAGACAAAATTTCTACTTTGTATTTGTAAAAAATGATAAAATCTAGGCGACTGTCGGGTGAGCTGCTCCAGATTGCCTATAGAAAGCGCATGCATCCAAAGATGGAAATGTAGACATATTCCGGGTGAAGACAATGCAAGCGAGGAATTGGTACAATAGCGCATCCGAAAGCAAGGAAGAAGTGGGTCTGTAACTGTGTCATGCAGAAATTGAAGGAGTGGCCATTGTATAGAGTTGTCGACATTCAGAAAGACATATTGAGGGACCATGGTGTTTGTCTATCGTACAAGTGTGCTTGGGTGGGGAAGGAGATTGCCAGGGTCGCCATTCATAGTGGCAAGGTTAGTAGCTACAATTTGCTTCTCTTGGATATGAAAAAAGTGACAGAGACGAATCTCGGTGGCATCGTTATTATCGACAACGACAGGGAATGCTTTAGGCATGCTTTCTTCTCTTTTCGGTCATGTTCGTCAGGGTTCAAGCAGGGGTGCAGGCCATTGTTTTTTGTTAATGGAATTCATTTGTTGGGAAAGTACGGTGGAATTTTGTTAGGGGAAACTGGGAAAGATGTCAATGAGGGTCGGTTCCATGTAGCATTTGTCATCGTCGACAATGAAACTGATGAGAACTGGACTTGGTTTCTTGCTACTCTCGGGGAGGCATTGTATGGTGAAGATGACTACAATAAATTATAGTGTAAATTGCAATATTAGTCACTAAACTATCCACCAGTTCCTATTTTGGTCACTAAACAAAAACAAAAAATTCTATTTTAGTCACTAACCTTTTAAATTGCTTTTAATTTGGTCACTGACGCCAACGGCGTTAACGGCGATCTGACGTGGCTTAGCCATGTCAGCGAACTTAACCACGTAAGCACCTATTTTCTAAAAAACCTATCTTCTTTCTTCTTTACCTTTTCTTTCTTCTTCCCCTTTCCCATTTCTTTCTTCTTCCTTGCCCTTTCTCCTTCAAGGCTTTTGTAGGAGTCATCCATTAAAATGCCCGAAAGCTATCAAATGGCCTTCCACAAGAAGAAAGTGCGCCATCAGACACAAATTGATAATAAATAGGATATTGATTCATAAATGGGGAATCGATGGGTCCCTTGTGATAATCCATCTGAGTGAGACCTGCAGTTTGAAAGCCTTGAAAATGGAGGCGAAAAACTATAATTTATTCTCCAATGGGGGTCCCCAGAAAAGTCTATGCTAGTTTGAAAGCCTTGAAATGGCCATCTTTGGGTTTATCCTTCTGCAAACCGGAGAAGGACTCCAGCAGTATCTCAATGGCGAGTAACACCTGCTCTTCCATTTTTGCCGCTTCAGCTGAGCGGGATTCTGGTTGTGCAAATGAATTCTTTTGCGGTGTCGTTTTCGCTGGAGTCTTCTTCTGCGGAGGGGCCCTTTCTGTGGAGCCTGCTTCGGTGGAGTCTTCTTCTATGGAGAGGCCTTCTTTTGTGGAGCCCTCATTGGTGGGGTCTTCTTGATGGAGGCACCCGTTGGACGAGCCCTCTCTATAGAAAGATTGCTAGGACTGGTCTGACCTTCATCAAGTGAAGCTGTGCATTGCATTCTGCGCCTTGTGGGGGGGGGTCCTCAGCTTTATCACCTTCTTAGGTTGATGTCATCAAAATAAGGGTGGCCATTAGAGTCTTAGGAGCAGGGATTCCAATGGGAGGAGGAACGGGATAGGGAATTTTGAAGGGGGTCCTCGGCAGTCAGAATGTCATTGGTGGGGACTGGTGGGATAACTGCTTCAGGTTGAACCTCAACCTCCTGGTAGGATACAACCTCCTAAGAGGCAACAGTTCCCTCATCACCAGCCGTCCCCACACTGTGCTGTCCAATGGGACCTCTCCAAGACCACACCACCCATTTGGACCTCCAACTTGAAATAGGGAAAAGAGACGTAGAAGGAGGAAGAGGGACAACCAATGGATCCATACCTATGCCGGAGCCCATAGGTGGTGATCGTGAGAAGACCTTTTGTCACCTTACATCTTGGGCGTCATGCTTGTCCGTATGAGCTCCCAGTTCCTCAAAATCAATCAATAATCTGTCACGGCCAGAACCCGGCTCACCGAATTCGATGCGTCGACAAACGACCGCATGCCTACAAGGCCGAGACCAAGTGGGCACACAAGACCTCAATACCTGTCTCTCAAATATAAATCAAAACAACACTAAACTCCAAACAAAACCGAATAAATAGATAAACAAAAACTAATCAGTTTACAACCCAAATTCAAAGAATACTAAAGGTCTTGACAGATAACAGATTTATTAAACATAAACTAATCTCCTGCTAGGCACCTGGTGCTCACTCAACAGTCCCTGCTAAGCTAGCCACCACACACCTACTATTGATCTGAAAGAAATAGAACAATAATTTATGAGCTAAATAGATCAGTAAGCAACCACTAAAACCAATGGTAATATATGGATCACAAAAACTCGATGGTTTCAAAAACGTACTTAAAGTAACGTTATACAATAAATATCAACAAAATGAAACCCATACATCAGAACATTTCAGGCAAACAAAGTTTTCAATAAACAGGTATATATGTCCCCAAAATAACTAATGCCAAAAATAAAACACAGAATTCAATTATTTACCCTCGGCAACCTGAGCCAGATTATCAGAATTCATTTATTTACCATCGGCAACCCGAGCCAGATTATCAGAGGCCGTTATTATCCACCGACGGAACCGTGTGAAACTATAGTTTCTTATCAGAGTCAGAGTTCATGTCGACATGGTCAGTGTTTAACCCCAATGACAGGGTTATTGCAAAGTTAATTGGGGACTACAATTTGCTATGTTAAAATATGTCAGGTCCAAAATCATTATCAACACAAAGCAAGAAAATTCGGTGATCCCAATTTTTCTATGAACGTAAATCAGATTACTTCAAAATATAATAATACTGAAATGTAACGATAATAATTAAAATATAATATTCAATAACTGAATAAAATACATAATTGATTAAAATATTTAAATCAATTAAATAAATAATAATTAAGTACATAAATAAATAATTAAGTAAATATAGGCATAAATAATCAATAAGCTTGAAACCAATAATATGCATTATATCTTAAACCCAAAATAATTAAATACTTATGTAAATTATTTTTGGAAATCAACAATTTTATATATATACAATATACAGGTATATAGGTAGTTCCCTTACCTGGAAAATAACCCCAAGCTACAGAATCCACTCAGACAAAAATCAAGATTCAGGCACACATCCTATAGCATGAACATTGCACATGCCTTAATTTCCAAACTTAAATACAAACATGATTCAGCCTCTAACATTTACTATGCTAGAAACACCAGAATGTACAATGTATTATTTCTTACCGTAACAATCACCCTAACACCAACCAAACCCTATATATATATATATGCTTATGTGCTATGATTTGTGTGTGTGTGTGTGTGTCGGACAGATAGAGCACACTTTACTTTGGATTGAGCTTTTACAATTATTCCAAAACCCAAGACTCAAAGTAACACCATAACAAGAAACAATGATCCATACAACTGGCATTAATAACAACACTAGAAATTCACCACAAAGCGTTGGCATTATAACCAAATAAAAGTAATCTTTGAAAAAAGTTCTGTGTGTTGGCTTTTAAATTCTCGATACATAAATTTTTCAAAACCAATAAGAAAAGATCTAAAAGGTATTTCAAGAATCAGACAGTTGGCCAAACAGTAATCAAATTTTGGGATTTATGAATGTATTGCATTCACATGAATTTCACAATTGCAAGTATACGATATGTTACTTGGGTCGGCTCATATGTATCTCACTAGGTTAAAATCAAACTAGTGTTCATCATACAGGCAACTATGCAATTCCAAAGTTTGATGAAATATCTGAAGCCATCTAAGAAAGGAACTAGCATGTATTCCCCCAAAAAGATTCAACCCATTCAATCATACAATACACAACAAAACCCTAACTTCGAGAAAGAGGCTGCTTACCTCAAGAAGTAGAGAGCAAGGTTTTGACGAGAGATCCTCTCCTCCTCGAAGTCGTCGGCACTTCACGGAACGAAGAAAAAGAGGAGCTAGGTCTCGGGTAAAAACTTCACCGAGAGGTTTTTTTTCTCCCGGATCTCTCTTTTAGAATGGATAAGGCTAGGAGAGTTTAAAATTTAAAAATAAAACGGATTTTTTTTTTAAATAAAAAAAATTCGATTGGGTTTTCCTTTTTTTTAAAAAAAATGCGGTTTTACAAACTCACCCCCCCCTTAAAGGAGTTTAGTCCTCTAAACTCTTACCTGATCTTCAGAAAAGGTACGGGTACTTCTCTCGCATCTCCGATTTCAACGCCCAAGTTACCTCACGTTCTGAGTGATTACTCCAATGAACTTTGACATAAGGGATGATCCGTCTTCTTAGTGTTTGCTCCTTGAAATCAACAATCTTGATAGGTCGTTTCTCATATGTCATATCACTATTAAGCTGGAAGTCGGAGAATTGTATCACATGATCAGGATTCGAAATAAACCTCTTAGCATAGAAACATGGAACACATCATGCACTCGAGATAGCGAAGGCGGTAATGCAAGCCGATATGCCACCTCGGCAATGCGTTCCAAAATCTCAAAGGGACCGATAAATCGAGGGCTAAGCTTCCCTTTAACACCAAAACGGATAACTCCTTTAGTTGGAGTCACTAACAAGAACACATGATCACCAACCTGAAATTCCAAGCTTCTTCTTCTGTTATCTGCATAAATTTTCTGCCTACTCTGAGCTGCTAGTGGTCGATCTCGGATCAAACTGACTTTCTCTACCGTCAACTGCACAATCTCAGGCCCTAGCAATCTCCTCTCTCCCACGTCATCCTAACAAATAGGTGACCTGCACCTCCTGCCATAACGAGCTTCATAAGGAGCCATCTGAATACTTGCCCAATAGCTATTATTATAAGCAAACTCTATCAATAGCAACTGTCGGTCCCAAGAACCCCCAAAATCCAACATACAAGCCGGAAGCATATCCTCCAGAATCTAAATCGTCCTCTCCGACTGCCCATCAGTTTGCGGGTGAAAAGCTATGGTGAAAGTCAATTTAGTTCCTAAAGCTTTGTGCAAACTTTTCCAGAAGTGAGCCACGAATCGGGTGTCCCGATCTGACACGATTGACACTGGAACTCCATGGAGTCTCATGATCTGCTCAATGTATAACTCTGCTAGCTTCTCCAAAGACATGCTAGTCTTCATAGCCAAGAAATGTGCAGACTTGGTTAATCTGTCAACCACTACCCATACACTGTTAAAACCTTTGACAGTTCTAGGAAAACCAGACACAAAATCCATCGCAATGTTTTCCCACTTCCACTCAGGAATCGGAAGTGGCTGAAGAAGTCCCGCTGGTCTCTGATGCTCCACCTTAACCTGCTGACAGGTCAAACACTGTGCCACAAACTGCGCAATCTCCCACTTCATGTTATTCCACCAGAAAGTACTCTTCAAATCCCTATACATTTTAGTGTTGCCTGGATAAACGGAATAACTGGTGTAGTCAGCTTCTTCCATGATTTTCTTCTTTAACACTGAAACATTCGGAACACAAATTCGATCTCCAAACCTCACTGAACCATCCTGATGGATCCTGAACTGAACTTTTGTTCCAGTTTCTATCTCTTGTCGAATCTTCTGGAAATAGCTGTCTTCCTCTTGTGCTGCTTTAATTCTTTCCAACAAAGTAGGTCGCACCACTAAACTTGCCAAAGATCCACCTACTCCCTGCAAGATCACCTGTAGTTCCAACCTCCTCATATCCTCAAGGATTGGCTTTTGGGAAGTAATCAACGCAGCTACACTGCCAAAAGATTTCCTGCTAAGTGCATCATCCACCACATTTGCCTTCCCCGGATGATAACTGATAGTCAAATCATAATCCTTCAGCAACTCCAACCATCTCCTCTGTCTCATATTCAGCTTTTTTTGAGTGAAAATGTACTTAAGGCTCTTGTGATCGGTGAATACTTCACAAGCCTCTCCATACAAGTAATGCCTCCAAATTTTCAAAGCAAAAATCACTGCAGCTAGCTCCAAATCTTGAGTAGGATAATTTACCTCAAAAGGCTTTAACTGCTGTGAGGCGTATGCCACCACACATCCATTCTGCATTAGAACACACCCCAAATCATTCTTGCAAGCATCACTATAAATTACAAACCCTCTACCAGGAGATGGAAGTGTGAAAATGGGAGCTGACACTAATCGATGTTTCAACTCTTGGAAACTCTGCTCACACTGATCTGACCACTGAAAACTTGCTCCTTTCGTGGTGAGTTTAGTCAACGGTGCTGCCAACATCGAGAACCCTTCCACAAACCGTCTGTAATAACCAGCTAGCCCCAGAAAACTTTGAATCTCTGTCACACTAGTAGGCCTCTTCCACTCAACCACTGCCTCTATCTTCTTAGAATCAAAAGAAATTCCATCCCTTGTTATCACATGACCAAGGAAAGCTACCATGTCCAACTAGAACTCACACTTAGAGAATTTTGCAAACAACTTCTTCTCTCTCAAGATACCTAGCACAAACATCAAATGTTCCTCATGCTCTTCTGGGCTCTTCGAGTACACCAAAATATCATCAATAAACACCACCACGAACTTATCCAAGAAAGGCTGGAAGGTTCGATTCATCAAATCCATAAAAGCAGCTGGGGCATTCGTCAACCCGAAGGGCATCACCAAAAACTCATAATGCCCATAACGAGTGCGAAAAGTAGATTTCGACACATCTTCCGGCTTGATCTTCAACTGGTGGTAACCTGACCGAAGATCAATCTTAAAAAATACCTGAGAACCCTGTAACTGATCAAAAAGGTCATTAATCCGTGGTAGTGGATATCTGTTCTTCACTGTCACCTTGTTGAGCTCACGGTAGTTGATGCACAACCGCAAGGTGCCATCCTTCTTCTCGACAAATAACACTGGAGCACCCCAAGGCGAAACACTGGGTTGTATAAAACCCTTCTCCAAAAGTTCTTCAAGTTGCTTCTTCAGCTCCTTCAATTCAGCCGGTGCCATTCTGTAAGGAGCTTTAGAGATCGGGCTAGTTCATGGAACCAAATCGACAACAAACTCCACTTCTCTGTCTAGATGTAAACCGAGAAGATCTTTAGGAAAACATCGGAAAAATCGCTGACCACAGGAATGTCCTCTAACATTGGCCCTCCTAGTTTTTCCTCAACTACTGTTGCAACGAACCCTAAGCACCCACCCAAGAGTAATTTCCGAGCTTACAAGGCAGAAATCACACGAGGCGGGGATGCAGACTCGCTCTCGCGAAAGGTGAATTCTGTTTCTCCAGGGATTTTAAAGACTACTCTCTTGTATGGCAATCAACTACCGCATGATAAACAGACAGAAAATCCATTCCCAAAATAATATCATAGTCACTCATGCTCATAACATGCAAGCGAGCTAGTAACTCATGACCAACAATAGTAATCGAACAATTTTCACAGGCTCTATCCAAAACAACATCAACTCCCAGAGGGGTGGCAACACACAAATCATAGTCCAAAGGTATAACAGGCAAGGCATGGTTACAAATAAATACAGACGAGATAAACGAGTGCGTAGCTCCAGAATCAAATAAAGCGCAAGCATAAACAGAATAAACTGATATGGTACCTGACACCACTGCATTAGAGGCATGTGCATCCTCCTGAGTCATCGCATAAACACGCCCCTGGGTGTTCGGCCTTCCTGCCTTCTGTAGAGTTGAGGAAGTTGGCTGCTCACTAACTACCTCCTTCCCAGCACGCTGACCCGAAGATGCTTGAGGCTTAGGTGCTGACACCAACCTCGAATCCTGCACACTAGATGTCCTCTGTGCTCCAGAAGACAATTGCGGACACCCGGCGATACGATGCTCCAAACTGCCACATCTGAAACAAGCCCCAGTAGTGCGCCTGCAATCGCCGGTCGCATGTGCACCTCGACAAGTAGCACATCTCTAGCTAGAACGGAAAGGAACATATGCTGACCCTCGAGATCGCTGCGCTGGTGGACTGCTGACAGTCTAAGATGCTCCTTGTCCTGCCTCTGACCTAGGCTTTCCTCCACTTTCAAACTGACGGTTCTTCTGGTTGTCAAAACTTCTATCCCTATTTCTCTGAAACTTCCTGTTCTGCTCTCTAGTGCCACCCCAAACTGTGTCCAAAGACCTGGCATGACTCACAACCTCAGCATAACTGGTCAAGTGCAAAGCAGCCAGACCCCTACGAATATGCGCCTGCAAGCCTCCCTCAAAACGTCGGGCCCTGCTCTTATCATCATCTACCAACTTTGGAGCATACCTTGAAAGTTTGTCAAACTCCATCTCATACTCATCAACTGTCATATTTCAATGGGTCAGATTTATGAATTTCCTTTCAAACTGAACCATCTTGTCTCTTGTGAAGTACTCGCAGAAGAGGGCTTCTCTCAATTTCTCCCAAGATTCGAACTCTTGCCCCTGACAAACGCGAAGCTCTCCTTGGTGCCAGTGATTCACCGGACCCATGAGCATGTACACCCCAAACCTGAGCTTTTCTTCTTCTGTGCACTTCATTCCTGCAAATGCCTTCTCCATTTCTTCCACCCAAACTTCCACCTCATCAGGATTGGTAGTTCCCTCGAACGGTGGCCGGCCGGATCTCTTGAATTCCATCACAGTTTTCTCCTTTGCCTCTAAAACTGGAGGAGGAGGTCGTGGGGGCGGTGCTGGTGTTGCCTCTGCTCACGTACCAACCCTACCACTTCCCTCATCAACTCTAACAGAACCTTTTGGTTACCCACTGAACTCGATCCCCCTTTAGTAGGGACTTCCATGGCCTCTTCAGCTGGGACTTCTTTGGCAGCTGATGCCTGTGTCAACAATTCGGCAACGCTCCTGCTAACTGCTCTACGGGGCGGCATTCTGCGAGGTAAACCCAAACGGAGTCAAACAAACAAAATGACGAAGTAAAACTAACTAGCCTATAGGACTTTTGTGCTAAACTAAAGTCAAATCGCCTTAACACTCTAAATCAGAAAGTTATGTTCGGAATACTATGATCAAATTAACTGAGAGCTTTGATACCACTTAGATTTGTCACGCCCCAAACCCTTCTCACCGGACTCGATGCGTCGACAAACCGCCGTATGCCTACAAGGCCTGGACCAAGTGGGCACACAAGGCCTCAATACCTGTCTCTCAAATATAAATCAAAGCAACACTAAATTCCAAACAAAACCGAATAAATAGAGAAACAAAAACTAATCAGTTTACAACCCAAATTCAAAGAATACTAAAGGTCTTAACAGATAACAGATTTATTAAACAGAAACTAATCTCCTGCTAGGCACCTGGTGCTCACTCAACAGTCCCTGCTAAGCTAGCCACCACACACCTACTATTGATCTGAAAGAAATAGAACAACAATTTATGAGTTAAATAGCCCAGTAAGAAACCACTAAAAACCAATGGTAATATAGGGATCACAAAAACTCGTTGGTTTCAAAAACATACTTAAAGTAACGTTATACAATAAATATCAACAAAATGAAACCCAGACATCAGAACATTTCAGGCAAACAAAGTTTTCAATGAACAGGTATATATGTCCCCCAAATAACTAATGCCAAAAACAAAACACAGAATTCATTTATTTACCCTCGGCGACCCGAGCCAGATTATCAGAGTCTGTTATTCTCCACCGACGGAACTTTGCGAAGCTATAGTTTCTTATCAGAGTCAGAGTTCATGTCGACATGGTCAGTGTTTAACCCCTAATGACAGCGTTATTGCAAAGTTAATTGGGGACTACAATTTGCTATGTTAAAATATGTCGGGTCCAAAATCATTATCAACACAAAGCAAGGAAATTCGGTGATCCCAATTTTTCTATGAACATAAATCAGATTACTTCAAAATATAATAATGCTGAAATCTGACGATAATAATTAAAATATAATATTCAATAACTGAATAAAATACATAATTGATTAAAATATTTAAATCAATTAAATAAATAATAATTAAGTAAATAAATAATTAAGTAAATATATGCATAAATAATCAATAAGCTTGAAACCAATAATATGCATTATATTTTAAACCCAAAATAATTAAATACTTATGTAAATTATTTTTGGAAATCAACAATTTTATATATACAATATACAGGTATATAGGTGGTTTACTTACCTGAAAAATAACCCCAAGCCACAGAATCCACTCAGACAAAAATCATGATTCAGGCACACATTCTATAACATGAACATTGCACTTGCCTTAAGTTCCAAACTTAAATACAAACATGATTCAGGCTCTAACATTTACTATGCTAGAATCACCAGAATGTACAATGTATTATTTCTTACCCTAACAATCACCCTAACACCAACCAAACCCACCAATATATATATATTCAATGTCTGTCCGTCTTTAGCATGCACGCATATATATATATATATATATATATATATATATATATATATATATATGCTTATGTGCTATGATTTGTGTGTGTGTGTGTGTGGGATGGACAGAGCACTGTGTGTCTCTGATGGACAGAGCACACTTTACTTTGGATTGAGCTTTTACAATTATTCCAAAACCCAAGACTCAAAGTAACACCATAACAAGAAACAATGATCCATACAACTGGTATTAATAACAACACTAGAAATTCACCACAAATTTTGGCATTATAACCAAATAAAAGTAATCTTTGAAAGGAGTTCTGTGTGTTGCCTTTTAAATTCTCGATACATAAAATTTTCAAAACCAATAATAAAAGATCTAAAAGGTATTTCAAGAATCAGGCAGTTGGCCAAACAGTAATCAAATTTTGTGATTTCTGAATGTATTTACAT
This sequence comes from Dioscorea dumetorum, assembly GCA_902712375.1. NCBI lineage: Eukaryota > Viridiplantae > Streptophyta > Magnoliopsida > Dioscoreales > Dioscoreaceae > Dioscorea > Dioscorea dumetorum. The sequence goes on from CACTHL010000847.1 coordinate 2,365,862, forward strand.
TCACATGAATTTCACAATTGCAAGTATACGATATGTTACTTGGGTCGGCGCATATGTATCTCACTAGGTTAAAATCAAACTAGTGTTCATCATACAGGCAACTATGCAATTTCAAAGTTTGTTGAAATATCTAAAGCCATCTAAGGAAAGAACTAGCATGTATTCCCCCAAAAAGATTCAGCCCATTCAATCATACAATACACAATAAAACCCTAACTTCGAGAAAGAGGCTGCTTACCTCAAGAAGTAGAGAGCAAGGTTTTGACGAGAGATCCTCTCCTCCTCGAAGTCGTCGGCACTTCACGGAACGATGAAAAAGAGGAGCTAGGTCTCGGGTAAAAACTTCACCGAGAGTTTTTTTTCTCCCGGATCTCTCTTTTAGAAGGGATAAGGCTAAGAGAGTTTAAAATTTAAAAATAAAACAGATTTTTTTTAAAATAAAAAAATTCGATTGGGTTTTTTTTTTTTTTTAAAAAAAAAAAAAAAAGCGGTTTTACATGATCACTGTAATATCCGTCACATGTCATGTAAAATAAAAAACAGAAAAAACAGAGTGAAAAGGGGTATCATGTAAAATAAGATTAGTTGGCTCACTCAATATTAAAGTTCTATTGATGTATCATGATCATGAGTTATTCTTTTTAAAATGATAAAACATGAACCCAGTGTTTGAAATTCTGGCTGAATGATTTTTTTAAATGATTATTTAAATATGATTCTAGTTATGATTGTTGAACTGGTTTGTAAGGTTTTCATTGAAAATAAAAATAAAAATAAAAAGTAAAAAAGTGAAAAATAAAATCCATGGGCCAAACCACTGACTTTGGAGAGATTTTAAGAGGCTCTAGTTTAAACAGTGGGGTGTAAGTGTGGTGCTGCCTCAAACCAGAGAACATCTAGATATTATTTTCCAATGTACACTATCCACCATGAATATTGTTAGGTTTGGACATGATAAATTGCTTTTAAAGAGACAACCAATACACAAACGAAGAAATCTCTGAGAGAGTATATCATCCAAATTAAATAGATTTATTTGCACAACCCATTTTAACTAGTAGGATAGATAACTCATAAAAAACTCAAATCTAATTATAAGTACAAAGATAGAGCTTCTTAGAATTATTACAAACTAAAATAACACATAAAGAATATTTTTTAATTAAAAAATTAAAAGTAAAGAGTTGGTGTTTGAAACCCCCTCGCTCCCTTAGGAAAAGTGTGTGTGTTGAGGGAGGTTATGGCCCGCGCTCGAAACACGTTAGACATAGTAACTAATGTTGAGGGTCTCCGTAGTTTGTAGGAGTTGGTTTGGAGGCCAATCCTGTATTTGGCAGGTATGGATGCATGCATAGTTGTTATTATCCCGTGTTTAACCCTCTTTATTGTTTATTAATTTAATTTTTAAAAAAATTGATTAAAATAAGTTGGCGTTTGAAATGCAGTTTTTGTCTTATTGTGTTTTTTAAAAAATTAACCACTCATAAATTACGTAGAATAAGACTTGATGTTAATTATATATATATATCATACAAGGCCACTCTTATTATTTTTTATGGTGGTTACTAAAATTCTTTTAAATATATCAATGTTTTTATTTTTAAAAAATTAGTTATTAAGTACAATATGCAAATGTAGGGAAGCATATAGAAAAAGTCACTACATCAGTTTTTATTTTTAGAAGCTGTTTGGTAGAGGGGTTTTAAAAAACCCCCTCTATAATGATTAAAATTTTTTTTCTTCCGAACATTAGAGCCGGTTAAAAAAAAACCCTTCTAATTTAAATTAATAAAAAAATTACATCTCTTTCTCTCCATCCACTTACGCACACATTAGGACCCTCTCTCTCTCTCTCTCGTTTCCCTGAAAGCGAGCTCCATCCGCCGCCGCTCGCTCTCGTTTCTCTTTCATCCGCCGCCGCTCCACCGCCGCTCCGTCGCAACTCTCTCTCGTTTCTTTTTCATCCGCCGCCGCTCCACCGCCGTTCCGCCGCCACTCTCTCCCTCCCCCCTCTCTCTCTCTCTCTCTCTCTCCCTCTCTCTCACTGAGCTCCTAAAACGAAAATCACTGAGCTCCTAAAACTCGCGGAGCGCTCGACGTTCCAATCCCTTCTCTTGATTGGCTTCAAGATCGCTAAGCTCTCCACCAAGCGCCTACGTCACCGACTTGTGCTTCTAGGTATTTAAGAAAAAGTGATGATGATTTCGTTTTAGGGCTCTAATTTGATCGATCGATACTGATTTTGTTTTATGGATTAATGGTTATTCAAGGTCATGGTGGTGTGTGAGCATTGATCCGGAGACTTTGGGTTGAATCACCTATTTCTTGGGGAGTTATAGGTTTTTTCCTACTTGGATTTGGATTTGTGTGGTTTTTGTTGATCGAGAGGCGTATTTCCTTATGATACTAATGTGACATTACTGAGGTTTTTGATGGTTTCTACATCAGATTTGATGGATGAGGAGAAGTAGGGCCAGACAAGATCTGGAAAGGTATATGTTTTTTACACTGATTTATTTTAGTTATATGGTTCTTTTTGTTCGTTTTTGTTTCTGACGTTAATCCCAGGTTCAATGAAAGCATTTGAATATATGTTTGTGTTTTTTGAATTTAATCACTTGTTTGTAATTCTATGCCGCTTGGATAACAGGGATCTTGCTTGAGAGTGAGTTTTTATGTTTTTAAAGTGTACACATTGCTGTTAACAATGAATGTTACCTGCACAACTGAGAATTATTCAACTTGTTTGTGACCATGATCAAGATATTTGTGCCATGTTGGTCGTTGTCAAAGAGCTTCAATTGTCTATCTAATGTTAGGATCTTAACTTTGATGATTCTGTAAGACAGTCAACTTTAAAAGCAATTGAATGTTGCTAGTATGTGTGGTCACATTGCTTGCTGACTATACCTTTGAGTGTGTATCTTTCCCCTAAGTGATTATAGCTTGTGGCAAATGACAAGGCTCCAAACTTTATCTTTTGGATCAACAACCTTTGCTTTGGATTGGTAAATGTGAACTGTGATACTTGCCCTGCTACTGTTATATATGCATGTCCATGTTTTCACTCCTTAAAATTAAGCTAAACATATTGTAGCCATTAGTTGTATTTGTTATCTTGCTAATTTCACTTGTTATAATTAAGTTAAATGTGTATACTACTCAAGCTTTTGTTATATTAGTCCAATAAATATGCTAGTTTTGACATGTTATTCATTTCAATCTCAAGAGGAAAGCATACTAAAATTCAGTTAAGTTTATATACTTGTAGCCATTAGTGTCACATACACAGATACACACACATGTTCTCATTTCTCAAAAGGACTATGTACATACAAATGAAGGTTTCAATTCTTAAAAGAAAGGTAAACTATGTGGTAATATCTTGATGATTATGATGCTACTACTGTCACTAGTGTTATTTTTGCTCTTATGTTTTCACTTCTTAAAATTAATTATGATCCTATTGATCATTTGAGTATTATGGCTATATATATGTATATAAATGTATATTCTCATGTTTTCACTTAATTTAGTTAAATAAGGTAAGCATATACATATGTACTAATGCAGCTAATTATGATAGAAATATTTGTCCAAGATCTCTTGACTTCTGAGACATAAATACCAATGATGCTCATATGATATACATACTTTCATTAGTGTTAAATATGTCCATGTTTCTCACTTCTAATTACATCAAGGAAAAACTAGCTTATGATATTGACTTCTATCACTGTAATATTTGTTCATGTTTTCACTTCTTTAAAAGATAAAACTCACACACTTGGGTTAGAGCTTTGTAGAACTCAAGGTAAAAACAAGGGGACAGGCTTACTGCCTTGTAGGTCAAACCAATGAGTTTTTCGACTTATGACTTATCTCCATCATTTAGCATTGCTTGATTTTTGTTAATCAACAGCCTTTCTTAGGGTAAATTTATTAGGGTGCCACTGTGTTATGGCCATTTCTCACTTTGATGCTTGTATTTCAATTTGTTTTTTTTCGGTCACTGGTTATCGATTTATATTCATAGGGAGGTCACTTGGGAAATTCCGGCCGAATCTTGCTGATGTGGCTGCCGGAAATGCCACATCAGTTGTGATAACTCAGCATTTCGTCCACTGTGGCAACGCCCCGTCAGCAAATGTCCACCTCAGCACAACTTACCCAAGTTGTTCTTCCAGCTCAGCAGCCACTTTCTTCCTCGAGGGGATGCCCTTGGATCACAACGTTAGGGAAGACAGGGAGAAACCTGGGAGCTCTACTCAAACAAGTGGCAATTATATTGGGAGTTTGCTCAAGAGAAGGCCCTTGGTGTGGACTGTAAGAGAAGATAAAGAGTGAGGGAGATAAAGAGTGGGGGAGTAGTAGAAGAGGGATGCATTTTTTTTTTTTTTTTTGGATTCCCATATTGTTGGCTGGTTGTGAGAATCACTGGCAGTTACTTAGATTCAAGTGATCTTTCTCTCAATTAGTTTATGTTTTCAGTAGAAATCATATATGGGAATGAATAAAAAATTGGAATTTACCTTCACTGTTGAAATCCTAATGTAACTGTTGAATTGTCATTCCTCTTCTTATCAACCTTTTGTAGATTTATCATGTTTAACAAATGAACACAATCCATCCTAAATCATAACATTAATATTTTATGATTTTCATTTTCCTTAAATAGAGTTGTGTTTTCTTTTTTTCCTCTGGGGGCTGTCGTATAGGTTAAAGTATTTACAATAAATAAATTGCGACCACCACCAGGAGTAGTCAAGATCAAATTTCTGCAAATGTCCTGCAGATTTTTTATGTTTATGCAATAGAGAACTATCAATAATAACAAGTTAACATATATGAACTATCAATAACAACAACTTCACATAATTGAACTATCAATAACAGAATTTCATGCAGATTTGCATAATCTTGCTCTGCACTACATAAATGAATACAAGTTCAGTACTTTGGAGTTTTCATGTGAATACTTCAGATACATACTTGCATTGTTCTATACACCCCTCTCCCCCCCAAACAAAAAAAAACCATTACTCACAAAACCCAAAGGGAGCTGGGTGGGAGCAAACAAGTCCTGAAACAAAAAAAAAAAAAAAATTAACTTGTGTCCCCACTCTGGTGCCTGCAGAAATTTAAAAAACTCCCCCACATGCAGCAGTGATGAACCTGCTTTATGGTCTTCCACCTGCACTACTCTCCCCAAGGCCTGCTGGAAGCCAAACTTTTCTTCGTTTTCCTGGTCCACTTGCTTTGACTCCCAAATTGCTCTCCAGCTCCTCAGTGTTGGTTGCAGCTGGTCTTTCTTCTACAATCTTGAACACAGGTGGTCTTGCTGCCAAACTTTTCCTTGCCTGGCTTTTGGTGAGGAGTTGTTTTTCCCTTTCCCCTTTCAGTGTTGGTTGTTGCCTCTTAGTTTCTGCATTCTTCAACACAGGTGGTTTTGGTGGAAAATGCTTTCTTGCCTGTGATTTGGAGAGGAGTTGCCTATTGCTGCCTTCTGGTTTATTGGCTTTGGATTTGTCAGACTTGATATTTTCCTCACCCCTTTCAGCGTTGAATGCAGGTTGTCTTGCTGGCAAACTCTTCCTTATCTGGCTTTTGGTGGTGAGTTGTTTTTTCTTCCCTCTTCTTGGGGGTAACTGCTGCAACTCTTGCATTCCTGCAGGATTTCCATCTGCATTGGGTCCATCTGCAGGATTCACGTCATCCCTTCTTGTGCCTGCTTTTGCACTCTCTCCAAAATTGGGCCCAGCAGGTATGTCTTCAAACTGTAAATTGAAACACTTATTGAGTGTACATTAGATCTTCATAGTATTGCATCAATTGAGTAATACCAGACTAACATACCTCTTTCCAATGTTCTTCCATGACTTGTGGGTCAATTGTTTGCATTGGGTCTAACTCATCCACATCAACCTTTTACCAAAAAAAAAAATAGTCAATGCAGGAAAACCAAAGACACTGCTTATCCCCTGCACTAGGTTTTAAAACAAAAAAAGAAGGCAATTTAAATGCAGGTATGTGAAGTGGTACATTTTCTCTTTGTTCTCCAGCAACTGTTGGTTGGTTTCCCCCCTGCATATGGCAAACAAACAATGTCAGCATTCGTATTTGTCAGCAAGGATTGATCATAATTATACCAACAACAATTTAAAAAACAACAAGCAACAAGACTGGGGTCACTTGCATGCCATGGTACCTCCTATTGTGCCCAATTGCTCCACAGACACTGCAGGTCTTCTTGTGCCCTTTCCTAGTGACCCTACTAATTGAATAGCCTGTAGGTTCTTCAAGTGGATCCCTCCTTCTCATGACAGGTTTCCTGCCCCTATTTTTGTTTGCTGGTTCTGGGGGTATGATTGGATCTTGGGTGCTCTTTGGCCAGCAGTTTGCATCTTGTGTAGGATTCAGGATGTTGTCATAAGTTGCTAGGAAAGTGCTTACCCTATAGTAGTCATCTATGTAATCTTCTCGGCCTTTTTTTGTTATAATAGAGTACGAACGGGCATGGCAACAAGGGATGCCTCGTTAATTGCCACCTCCCGCATGTGCAAGTTTTCTCTTTTGAATCAACAATAAATTGGCCATCTAAGTTCAAAACCTGGTATTTGTCACCACCTGACCAAGGTTGTCTGCGCAGACCAACTTAGTTTTTTCGCATTCTCTAATTTCTTAACAATCTTGGGACAATGTTACGTGGTGCAGAATTTCATTGAGTCCCTTTTTTTGTGGATTCTCACCATTAGTTGTGTTCGATCTTTTCATTGAGGGTGACAATGCCTTTGGTCCTAGCTTCAAGTATCAAGCTATTGAAACACTCACATAGATTATTAAGCAACATGTCACACTTGAACCGAGATCCGAAGTGTGACCTGGACCGATGGATAGGGTCAATGTTTTTCATGAAGTTGTAGGCATCTACCGATTTGTCTTTTAGTGATTCCATTGCCAAGTTATATGCGGGTATGTAACTACTTCTAGCACATGCCCATAACCGGTCCTTAAAGCCTTTACCTCTAAATTTTTTCCTAAAGTTTGTGTGTATATGTCTAACACAAAACCTATGTTCACTTGTGAGGAAATATTTCCTCGATTGCATTTAGAAGGCCCCGTACGGTAGAAATATGCATACATAATTAAACATAAGCGATAGAGGACAACATACTAGCAATGTCGGGCGGTTCACATGAAGATAGATTCAAAACGAAGCTCTTACCTTTTGTCTGTCACTCATGAATGCCCATTGATGTGAGTTGCTTATCTCTAAGTCTTCGACAAGCAATTGTAGAAACCAAATCCAATTGTGGTAGTTCTCCCTGTCAACAACGACCCATGCTACTTTGGGTAGATACAATCATTGGCATCTATACCAAGCTGCAAGAAGGAGCCGACCTCCATAGTATCCCTTCAAAAAACAGCCATCCACAGAAATAATCTGCCTACATCCTGCAAGAAATCCTGCTCTAAGTGGGGATAAGCACACATACATTGCTTCAAACACACCCTGGTTTAATCTAAATTTTATGGTGGAACCAGGGTGTGTTCTGAGCAATTCCAGTCTATAATCACACAGCCTGCTCATCTGTGTGTGCTCATCCCCATCAAGCATTCTAAACCATTCAAGGAACATAGAAAGTAAAGTAATAAAGTTAGGAATGGTAGAAAATCCAAATGAACTAAATATGAAAAAAAGGACAACAGCTAAGAGAATGCACCTTAAGGCAATATTCTTGGCTTTCCAGGCTTTTGATCTGCTTATGTCCACCTCTTGGTTGGTTCTTACTGCCTGTATTATGCCTCCAAGCTTTCATGAGGGATCTGCGCTAAACTGCTCCATGTAGTGTTCTGCAACCCATTGGGCAGTAACATGTCTTATCTTATGGTCCATGGTGTATTCATGTTGCAAATATCCAGCTTTAATTTGCACTGTCTCCTTGTCCTTCATCATTGGTGAAGCCCACAGGTAAAATGGACATCCTTTCTTGCAGTATGCTTTACATCTAACTTTGCTATTTGGCCTGAAGTTCATCACCACCCTATTTTTTATTCCATAATTTTTCACTGCCTCTTTAAACTGTGCAAAGCTACTGAACTTCATCCCCACTTTGAAATGTGGGTCCTTCATGTCTATGTCTTGCCTGAATTCTGGGTATCTAGGCTTGTCAATGTGGATCTACTCCTCATCAGTTGAAGAACATGAGTGTAACTCATCACTGTTATGGTAGTCAGTCTGAACCTCATCCTCATCACCTGCCAATTTTGCAGCATCATCAATGCCAACTGACCTTGCCTCAACTGTAGGGGCCTCATCAACAGGTTCTTCACCATCATCTCCTTCACTGGTAAGATTGTAATCTGAGTCATGGATCTCACTATCCCCATCACTTTCCTGTCCTCCATCTCTACCTGTACCTACCTCATCAACCACTTCATCAGCCAATACAGCATTCTCAGCCTGATGTACACCCATACCACTTCCATGCATTGCATCCTCCTGCACATCCTCAGCTGCTTCCTCCACTCCAGCTTCATGCTCAAAAGCATTCAGACCAATTTCCCTGTGGTCTGCGTCCATGTGCTCAGGCTGGACTTCATCTTCTTTGTCTTCTAAATCTAAATGATCCGGTCCAACAAACTGTGTTGCACTTGCCACATGACCTGCTAATTGCACACCAGTCCGGACATCCATAGCATACACCCTCACAAATATACTAACAAGCCTGATCTCATCAACATCCTTTACCATCCTAATGACATCCTCATCAGTTTTAATTTCCTCCATTACACCAGTTTGGCCCTCCTCCCACCAAAAGCTACATCCCTCCACACACACTCCCAAATCCCTCGCCATGTCTAGAAGCTCTAATCTAGAAATATAATCAGCCTCACAAAAATCAATAACACCTGCCAAACTATAACCACTGCATTCCTCAATATCAGTAAGTCCATGGTACATGTTTATTGAGAAGTATTCAGCAGTTGGCACTGCGGAGATCAAGAGTGCGGATGAATAGAAACCAAAATAAAGCGACAATTACAACAATAAAGATCCAATTTAAAAAAACAGGACAAAATTGCTTACAATATTCGGGAGCTTGCTCATCTGCAACTCGTTTGCGCCAGCCGGTAGCCATGGTGCTCTGAGCGAGTTCTTGCACGCCCAAACACCACGAGTCGAGAATGGAGGCCTTCGTATTTCCTCTGGTCGATTCCACTACCCCTTACGGTGACGAGCAAACTTTCCGATGACCGGAAAGAGTTCCGGCGACGTATGGGTTGCTTCTCCTTTCTTTCTTTTTCGGGTAAAAAGGTGAAAATATGGGCCTGGGGTTAAGTTCAAAGGGGGCTGATCTTCACATCTGGCTGCTGAGCTGGATGCTGACTTGGGTAAGTTGTGCTGAGGTGGACATTTGCTGACGGGGCGTTGCCACAGTGGACGAAATGCTGAGTTATCACAACTGATGTGGCATTTCCGGCAGCCACATCAGCAAGATTCGGCCGGAATTTCCCAAGTAACCTCCCTGTGAATATAAATCGATAACCAGTGACCGAAAAAAAACAAATTGAAATACAAGCATCAAAGTGAAAAATGGCCATAACACAGTGGCACCCTAATAAATTTACCCGCCTTTCTTATAATGTGTTTGGACAACAACCTTTTCATGATCATCATCTCAATATTGTTTTATTAATGTCCTTTCTCTTTATGTAGAGAATATTGTTCGATATGGTTGGTTGATTCGTCTTTAATTAATATTAGCAATCTATTATTATTAATGTCCTTTCTCTTTATATTGTTATTCCTTTATTCAATCATATCGACAAGAGACATGATCTATAGAATTCTCTTTTAACAAAACTTTACCTTCTTCGGTGCAGGATGGGGATATTATCAACATTGATGTGACAGTCTATTTGAATGTATGTTCCAGCTTCCATTTATTTTCTTCCTCTTACTCTTAAGTGCTTGATTTATCATGGTTCTTTGATATTTTCCTATCTTGAGGTGATATTATTCTTGTTTTGACTTAAACTTTGATCTTGAGCTATTGATGTTAGTATTCATTGTGCAAAGAGTTTACGCAAATAAGAAATAGGGAGAGCCAAGCATCCTCTTGAGATTATTAATGTGCCATTAAATACATCTTGAGGGGTTTGCGAATAATCCATGATTTACCTATTCATGCAGACCAGTTATTTGAGTTTACAGTCAGCTGACTTAAGAAAGACAGAACAATAACAAACTGAAGGAAACCTTGATGGACCTGGTGGAAAATCACAAGAAAGATTGCATTAGATTTTGTGCTTAAGGTGAACATGGGCAACTAAATATGCTCCTTTAATTGTAAATTTATTGATAACCAATACCTATTTTTCTTATGCTTGGGCGTGGGAAATAAATTCAGCTTAACTTTCATTTTCTAAATTAATTACAGTTTCAATGCTGCTAAAAAATAGTTCCCAGAGGAGAAACATATACCGCATGTAAATGTAATATACTAACACCTTTCCTATCTAATGTTAAGGCTTACAATTTTTGTCTCAGGGCTACCATGGTGACACTTCAAAGACATTTTTGTGTGGCAAGGTTAATGAACCTATGCAACGGCTTGTGAGGGTAAAGAATTTACTTGGTTCATCAATTACTTCATTTGCCTTTTTTTATGATGCAGGTGTTGTGTGGTTCGTTTAAATTTTTTGAATGTCAACTTGGAATTAGGTTTGGCAATTTGGAGATCAAATGTTGCTGATTGAGATTAAAATTTACTTTTATTAGGAAGATGCATCGTACTTGCAGAAGCAGACTATTTCTTGAATTCCTCCCATTAAGATTTTTTTTTTCCTGAACTCAAGATATTTTTTCTGAACTCACTATTATTCTGAGCTAAATTTTGGTGTGGAAACTGAATGTAGCTTGATACTAGAGGCTTTTAGTCTTTGGAAAGTTGAGATTTAGAAATGACTGGTATGTAAGAGAATAACCAATAGAACTAAAAAAGAGACTACTGTAGATCTGTAGCTCATCAACCAGTATGTGTGGTAATGCAAGTTATGAGCTAGTTTTAGAGTTTTAGCTGCTAAAACTCATTTTATGACTTGAAACTTGATATGTTTACTGTTTTCAGTAGTAAAGTCAAGTCTGATTGGAACATCCAACACACTCATCACCCATAATTCATGATATTAAGTTATCCACGCAACTCCTAAAAGCCGTAGCTGAAGGTTTATGCATATTGATTCTTTCAAACTCTGGCCTCTTTAGTTAAGGATTCCTAGGATTTTCAGGAAGACGCACAAATTTAATAGGGAGGAGAGAGAAAGCTTCTGCATACTTTCTTTCAGATGAACTTTTCTATTTGTTCAGCCTGAACGTTATGAATTAGTGCTTAACCTTGTTTAATGTTCTTTATGCCCCACTGACCCAAGAACATCCCAAAAACTATCCAACACAGATTAGTTCCTGATGCCGTAAGATGGAGAATCCATTTTCCACATTAGGCTAACCCACAGAGCAAAATTTACAAAGGTGACTTCAGTTCAAGATTTGCTAATATTTTGAATTTTTCTTGTTGCGTATTTTTCCTTTGTAGTTATAGATATCAAAAGTATTAGGTTTTGATTATTTTATCCAGAAATGACTTATTTCTGTATCTTTTGTTTTCCCTCATTAGGTGACTGAAGAATTTTTGCAGAGGGCTATTTCTGTCTGCAAAGATGGCTCTAGCTTTAAGAAGATCGGTAAAAGAATAAGGTGAGCTATGGTGATATGTTGAAACTAATGCTGATACTACCCACTAATGAAATATATATGAAAAAGCAAAAATAGGTTAAGGAATCAGACACCAATTACTACTTTTCCTCTTATCGTATTAAATAATGTTCACAAGTGTAATTCTGATAGACTATACAGAGAAATCACGAAAGAAATAACTACTACTGCTATTCCATTTTAAACTCTGCAAATTTATATTGATGTACAAAATTACAGGTAGCAAATCTCGTTTGATCTTGGTGATATCTCAACCAAATCATTCATAATTTCCAACATTATAATGGGATATCTTTGGTGACAGCTTTTTCTGTTAATATATGTATAGCGCTTGGAAATGATGGCTTTCATGCCATGTACCCTAGATTCTTTGCTGCCAATGATACCTTTGAGAATATATAATTAAATGTGAATATATTGTTTTCAAGGGTTTTCCACTTGCAGTTGTTACTTGTGGATAGTAGCTTGCTAATTCGTAAATCAATTAGATTTTGTTGTATACAGTTCCATTAAGTGATCTTAAGAATTTTGAGTTACTGGCATCTTTATTTCTACATGAATGCGTCCTGAATTCTGTGAGCAACTTGTGCATTCGTGTTTTTGCATGTGACACCTTGGCATTCACTCATGGTATACACCTTAAGCGTCATGAGTCACAATTTCACTTTTCTGCCATCACTTTGGTTAGAACATGCCATTCATTTGTCTTATATCCTACAGCCCGACCAGTAACCAGGCCAGCGCATCCCCTGTTGTCATCGTCATTGTACACACCTCATCATCTTTGTTTACATTTATTGGAAAATGCATAAACCCCTTTCTAATGTTTAATGAAAACACCGTAGTTACTGTGTTTGGCAATTGCTCTAAGAACAAACGGTGTTATCATGACGATGTTGTTCCCTCTGAGCATCAGTGCCACTTCTTTTTAGATTACAATTAGAGTGTACCATTCTTCTTCACATGGCATTGCCAATGACCGATAGATTGTTGCTTTTACATTGTGAATTACTTGTGTAATTTTCCTGGATATGTTTATTGATTTTTATTCATTCTTGTGTTCAATTTGATTTATATTTTGCTGAAAGTTTGTATGAGGAATTTAATTTCATTCCGACTTTCTAATTTTTACAGTGAGCATGCTGAAAGATATGGCTATGGCGTTGTCGAACGTTTTGTTGGGCATGGTGTCGGAACTGTATTTCACTCTGAACCAATTATATTGCATCACCGTAAGTGATATTTTCAAGTTATTTTCATGATGTGTTGTGCTTTCAGTAATCTTCTTTATGACAAGTGAAGGACTTGATACCTTGTCATCTTTAATTAACCTCAACTTACTCTCCGAATATATTTGCAATCAGAATGATAAACTTGATTGCAATTTTGACTTACTGATATTTGTTTGCTGAGTAATAACACTTGACTTACAGACATCTTGGAAAATGTAATGTTGTTCTTTGATAATTCTTCTCCTGATATGATGTTCCACAGGAAATGACAGACCAGGAAGAATGGTTGAAGGCCAAACATTTACCATAGGTACGCGCATGCTATTCCATGCCTAGATCTTCAAATAGGCCGCTTCACTAGGGAGCAATGTTTTATTGGGAATGAAAAATGCAACTAATATATTTTTTATGATTCATTGACAGAAATGTAGTTATTAATAAAAGACGAATCAACCAACCATGTAAAAAACTATGAAGGCTTAGAATAGAACGCGGGGAGGATGAACAAGGACTGGAGGATGAGCAATGTATGGTTTCACACAGGGGGCTTTCTGCAGTTGCCCAAGGATGTTTGGAATTGGAATACCTGGCTGTTTATGTGTCCGACTTGTCTTGCTTGAGTGGGAAGAAAGAATCACGGAGCTGCCCCTTGACAATGGTGGTGTCCGAGCTCTGCTGAGGGGATGCACCAAGCTCAGGAGATTCGCACTATACCTCATACAGTAATTCCTCTTTATCCACCTCCAGCATGAGCTCACCCTGCTCCTAGTGGAAATTTTCTTGTCATTAGGTTCATTGAAGTTTTCTTGTTTCTTGCTATGTGCTGGGCGTGATAAATTTGTGCATGTCTTTGTATCATTTCAGAATCGTCGGGACCTGTCCTGTAAAAATCAATTTTCTTAGTGATTAATGACATTTCTAGGATTTGCTTCTATTTTTAAATAGGTGTGTGTTGTGTGCTTGTGTTTTAAGAAATGGGATGCATGATTAAGCATGTATACATGGATGTGTATTGAAGTATAATTTTTAATTTTTAATTTTTTTAATTGTTTTAGAGGTGGTTATAACCGCCTCTACCGCTTATTAGTTATAGAGGCGGTGATATACGCCTCTATAGGTAATAATTTTGAAGTTTCACTAATTGTTTTAGAGGCGGTTATAACCGCCTCTACAGTTTATAAATTCTAGAGGCGGTTATAACCGTCTCTAAAACAATGATAAGAGAATGAAACATTATTAGCTATAGAGGCGGTTATAACCGCCTCTATAACTTAACATTTTCGAGACGGTCATAACTGCCTCTAAATTTGGGATAAAAAACCGCCTACATATTTAAAGCTTACCCCGACGGTTGTTAAAAACCGGCTCTAAAGTGTAGAGCCGGCTTGATACGAGGCGGGTTAGAGGCGGTTCAAAAAACCAACACTAAAGCTATAGAGGCGGTTAAAACCGCCTCTGTAGGTTTTGAAAACTGCCTCTAAATCCCTTTTGTGGTGTAGTGAGTATTCAATACTCTAATTGCCTGATATTGTCAATATTAGTATAGTCCAATGATAAAATACAAAAGTTTATGCAGAAAGTTGAGAGTTCAAATTTTTGCCCCACTTTGGGCCCACATTGGGTGAAGAATATAAATGGTACTAATTTGCCCACTTCGTCCGAAAACAAAAAAGAAAACAAATTGATATTTATTTATTGTAATGAATGTAAAATTTCTTTTTACCGTTCATCATATCTACTAATAAACGTCACCATATGCCAACTTTGGAGAGCTTTCAAGAGTGTCTCGTGTGAACATTGAGGACGAGAGTACTGCCTCAAATATTAATTTGTAAATCCCAATCATCATAAATCTCAGTGTAATTATTACCAGGTCATGAGTGTTCCCACTACAACCATATATCTACCATTCCCAATCATCATAAATAGATCTATGTACTTTCACAAATTAATTTTACATGTGCACAAATGGACAACCTGCACAGACAGAGCTCATGCACACACTATAAAAGAGGAGCAAACGGAAGTCATTGAGAGCATCTAACCAAAAGCTTTGGTTATTATATTGTCTTCCTTTGCTTACTCCCAACACTTTAGTTACCAACAATGGCAGCCACAGCAGAAATTAAGGATGTGGAAATTAATCTCAAGATTGATTACTACATCACTTACCTGGCACAATTTGCTGTGCAAGTGCACAACCAGAAGGAGGTTCATCACATGTCTCTCTCACTCTCTCTCTCTCTCTATGTGTGTGTGTGTGCATATATATAGAGAGAGAGAGATATATACATACATACATACATACATACATACATACATTTATGCACCGCAATATATATATCAAGGTCAAGGTTGGCCTGGTATGATGCCTAACATGATCGTTCTTTCATGTAGAATGCTCATCTGATGTTCATCCAAGTAAAGAAGGTAATGGTGGAACCAGTCACTGAAGGAATTATTTACTCCATAACTTTGGAGGCCAGCAATTTTGGAGTGAGACAACTTTACGAAGCCAAGGTTTGGGTCAAGTCATCAGCCGGTTACAAGGAACTTCTTGACTTTAAACATGTGGTTGGCAAGTCGGATTAAGAAAAGGTAACACACAATCTTTTACAGTTGCTATTTATTGTATTAGTACACATCGAGCAATTATAATGATCCATATTGAAGATGATATGTTTTTGTTTATGTTTTCTTGGTCTCAGGTGATTGATTCTTCATCATGGGCATGGTGCTAGCAATGTATGCAGCATATATATAGCTGTTATCATTCCACCTATATATATATGGGGGATAAATAAAAGCATAGAAATAATCTCTACCGATTTCAACGTGCTGAATATCGTTTGTTTGTATTTCTATGTGGGTAATCCTATTAATGAAATAAAACACCATGACATTGTTTTGAGGTTACAATATTCATATGAGACATGATTATTTTGATCAGACGAAGATGTTTTTTTTATTGCATTCTCTAAAGTGGCAAGATGATTGATGGACTAAATGCAACCTCTATGTGAATATGATTATATGCAATTGTATTTTTTTTTAAATGAATAAATCACCAATTTATTGAAATAAAGAAAAAGTACATTAAGAAAATCTGTACTAGGGTTCACTAGGTGTGAAAGTTTAAATAAGAACTGGCAAAAGAAATAAAGACAAAATACAAATAGAATAAACCACAACTGGATAAGGACAACCACCATCCTATCTGAGTAAAACTTTCAATCCTTGGCTCTATGTGGGCTATCAGGTCTTGCACTTGAACGTCAGGGTCGTGCTCATTGTAGTGTATTCAACTCCCTGAAAATTAATAGTTCATTTAAACTGGCAAGGAAACCACCTTCCTATCTTTTGCTTTTGTTTCATGCAAGTCAAAATGCTAGATTAGGGATTAACCCCCTCTCACAACACTAGGTTAAGATGGCCAAGTGAGGTTAAAGGATTAACTAGCTCTTATAAAATTGGTTGCCTTTTTCTTTTTTTTTTTTTTTTTTACAAAGTTGGTGATTTGACATAACATCAAATAATATATTAAATATTTATTTACTTTTCTACTTAGGTTCAAATTTGAAGGGTAATAGACGCAACTAACTGTTGGTGTGACTTGAAAACTTAAAGTAGTAGCTATCTTTTAGAGAGATCGATCAAATATCTTGCTTTTTTATCTTGAAGTAAGAACACGAAGTCATGTGAACATCACATGAGGTTAACAATAAGTTGTCATTGCTCTAAAGCACTATATAAAATTTCTCAAGAGTTACATAGCCTTGTACATAGGGTTGTGTGGACCACAAATAATCCTCCTGTTTCTTTAAAAACAGCTAAGAACTTGTGCTCTTCATTACTTGGTTCACATTGACCCTCTTATCTATCACGCCTGGCCCGACCAAGTCGAATCTGACAGGCTAACAAATGGCCTAGTTCCACAGGGCATGCACCCAATAGGCCTGCAAGGCATCCAACCTTGTCTTAAAGTGGAGGAATATAACAAACTAGAAGAGATACAAGTACATACTTCAAGGATATTGTCACGCCCCGAACCTGGCTCACCGGACTTGATGCGTCAACAAACGGCCGTATACCCACCAGGCCGAGACCAAGTTTGCACACAATGCCTCAATACCTGTCTCTCGAATAAAGACATAACAACACAATAATCTCAAATTAAACTAAAGAATTCAAGAATAAACAATCGGGTTTACAACTAATATTCAAAGACAACTAAAAGCGCAGTGTTCAAAATCTTAAGCAAATAACAAATTTATTAACTACAACGGAAAGGACTATCTTCCAGCTAACCACCTGGTGATCACTCAACGGTCCCTTCTAAACTAGTCACCACACACCTACTCCTGATCTGTAAGAAATAGAACAACTATTTATGAGCTAAACAACCCAGTAAGCAACCACTAAAAATAATAATATAGAGATCACAAAAACTCAATGGTTTCAAAAAAGTACTTAAAAGTAACGTTATACAATAAATATCAAAAAATACCCAGACATCAGCACATTTCAGACAAACAAAGTTTTCAACTAAACAAGTATATATATGTCCCCCAAATAACTAATGCCAAAAACAAAATAACAGAATTCATATATTTAAACTCGGTGACCCGAGTCAGATTATAAGAGTTCATTTATTTATCCTCGGTGACCCGAGCCAGATTATCAGAGGCCGTTATTCTTCACCGACGGAACGGTGCGAAACTATAGTTCCTTATCAGAATCAGATATTCATGTCGACATGGTCAATGTTTAACCCCCAATGACAGGGTTATTGCAAAGTTAATTTGGGAACTACAAGTTGTTATGTCAAAATATGTCGGGTTCAAAATCAGTGTCAACACAAAAATAATGAAATTCGGTGATCTCATTTTCCAATGAGCATAATTCAAATTGATTCAAAATAGTAAAGCCAATATGTGACAACAATATTTAAAAATATAATTATTCAACAACTGAATAAATACATAATTGAATACAATATTCAAATCAATTAAATAATTAACAAATAAATAAATGAATAAATAAATATATGCATAAATAATCAATAAATTTAAAAATAATAATATGCATAACATCTTAGACCCAAAACAATTAAATATAATATCATGAAAATTTATTCACAATAAATCCGAAAAAAATTAAATAATTATGTAAATTAATTTCGGAAATATGAAATTTATATACACAATATAAGGTATATACGTGGTTTACTTACCTGGAAAAATATCCCCAAACTATAGAACCGCTCGAACACAAAAAAAAATCAGGATTCAGGCAAAGATCCTATAACATGAATATTACACTTGCCTTAGATTCCAAAACTCAACGATAAACATAATTCTCTGGTTAACCAAAATCAAGATTCCAACCACTAACTATACAAGCAAACACAGTATTAACTTTGATGGCGTACTTATACCTTCAAGTTAAAGGTTTAACTATCAACAGATGCATCATGCACCAATAATTGAAGAAATGACCAATTGCAAATGTCAAAATATATTTTAGTTACAAGAAGATTTTCATTAATATGCATACAACATTTAACTGCCAGTTAAGTATATGTTTGGCCTTTTTATTATTATTATTATTTAGCATTTAACACTATACATAGCAGCACAGGCACGTGCACATACCAGTTTACCTGTCATTCATAGTTTATGTGATGACATGCTTCCTCACCTAATATGCTACAATGATTTTCAGACCACACTCTACTAAAGGCTTCACTTGACAAGAAGGCGATTTGAAATCCGATACGAGCTGCGGATCAACCAATCAATTTCTGCCTTCAAACTTCCCTGACTGTTAAATTTTCAAGACTGACGATCTTAAATCTCTAAAATGATCCGCCTCAAATGTTTGATATAAATTATTTTTCCTTCTTTCCCGAAGTTCAAAACACATATCATTACCAATAACCCAGTAATTAATAACTATAGATCATTCCCTTAATATATTAACACCTTCCAACAACATCCTCCACGTTTAAATCTCTTAGGTGTCGATATACCTACACATACACCTATATATTTTATATACTCTTAGGGTATCCCTTGCAGACCAATGACCGCAAGAAATAGAACATGATACATGATGCATCTTACTGACAGTAATCTACTCTTCAAATCCAATGAGACCTCTTCCAAATATATATATACACGACCATAAGGGAACAAAGATCCATGAATCAAATACAAAAAACAATGCAATTCTATACTTGAAATCAAAACAACCGAATAAAATAAAAACACGACTATTTAAGGAGATCAAACAACACACAATCAAAACCCTAGACCCGAATAAGTGGATGCTTACCTCAAAGTAGGGAACCAACAAAATTTGACGGTGAGATCCTTTACTCCTCGTTGCCGCCGACACTTCACGAAAATCAAGAAGAAACAAGCTAGGTCTCGGGAAAAACCTCACGGATAGTTTTTTTTTTCCCCCGGATCTCTCTATTAGAGGGGATAAGGGCAGGAGGTTTTAAATTTTAAAAAAATAAAACAGATTTTTAAAAAATCCGATTGGGATTTAAAATGGTTGTTTTACAGATATTACATAAATCCAAATACAAGAATGACCAAAAAATAGGATTTGGTGTACAAATAATCAACATTCACAAGCATGAAGAACATAGATGATTCACAAAACAAATAGCGTGTCAATATATATAATAGTGAAATCAAATACAAAAGACTTAAGATTCATGGTCCGAGGCACCCTTAATGGAAATATTAAAATCAACAGGAAAGATTAAAATCATAAAGAAAACTCCCTCAAACTTCTCTTTAATAGGATGGAGGTGAAGTTTCCCTCTGCTTGAAGTCAATCGTATTGTCTAAGTTTGTGTCACTTGACTGAGGATGTGGCCTTATTCCCCCTGTATCAACTATCTTCATCCACTGATCAAAACCTCACTAGCCCCCCTTAGACTTCACCAAAAGATCCCCAATAAAACCTAACTTATGGGTTTTATACTATAGGCAATGGGATAGTGCATGGCGATGCTAGGGCACCATGTTGAATCTAAGTTGAATGATAATGATCGACCTTGCACGAAAATTTGGAATCCACAGATTTGCATAGGCAAAAAGCACGGTTATGCTCTCTTTATAGCAAAACCATGCTAGGGCTGTGTTCTTTAGATTTTTGTATCCAGTGTTCTGCACATCCTAAACATGCCCCTGATGAGGCCATGCTTTTCTCTGGAATTGATCTTTTTGTATTTGATTTGCTCATAATTACTCAATTTATCCATCTTTTCATCCCAACACTGTTTTCTTGCATAGTAAACACAAAATACTCAGAATAACACTATAATAGTGAAATTCATGCTAAAAGACAAGCTAGATGAATGCATTTATAGTGTGAAAAGTGTGTATTTTATGCACTCATCATTTGTTTTCAACCCTAATCACTCATTTTTTTTCTTTTATTGCTTCATGCTCTATAGTTTGTGTGCTTAAAAGAGTTAACTTAATTACCAATTAATACAAAGTTTGCCAAAAACACACGTTAAATGCATTGATTTATAATAGAAAAATATGTGTATTCAAGAACTTTTAGATTAGTACATATTTTCTTTAAATTTGTGATAAATGAAATGAATTTTGATGTTTCTCCTTCTACATGTGTAGCGGAGGAAACTAAATTATATTATTTTTAAAGATACATGTGGACCCCACACTTTTTATTATTTTTATTATATAGTTTATCTTGTAATTCTCTTATGAGATCCTACCTTATCTAGGATTATTATTATTATCTAGTTTTTTTTTTTTTAAACAATTCAAGAGACCCTTCCTTATCTCCTTAATAATTTCTTGGTTCAGTCATTAAGTTATTGATCACTCCTCCCACGCCATGAAATTTCTGATCGTGGTATTTAGGGAAAACAAGGTTCTAGTTTAAATTTCAAATTGTTTAGTTGGAGAGATGTTAGCAGTCAAGTATGAAAAACCCCATCAAGAACTTATTTATCGGTGTGTGTGAGGTAAGTAACCCTAGATTTTATTTAGTTTGCAAAATTCCAAATTTTATACCATTGTGGTTTTTGAAATATAACCTTATTAGTGTAGTTTTGTAAAATAATATTCTTTGCCAAATCTGAAGATTGACCAGCATAATATATGACTTTAGAAGCTGAATCGAGTAAAGTAAACAATAAGAAAGTTATAGCGTTTGAAATCAACTAAGTACGTGCAAACTTTTAGATTTTTTAGATCTGTAATATTTTAGATACAACAATATTAGTGTAGCTTCATCAAATAGTATTCTGTGCAGAACTTGGAGATTGATTAATATTGTTGATGGTTTTAAAGATTGAATCAGGCTAGATGCAAAATACAAAAGTTATTTCTGATTGAATTAACTATTTATGCCTACAATATCATGTTATTTGAGGATGCATTTTGAGAGATATGCATGTTAAAATGGTCGTATATGATTTTACTAGTTTGAAGAAATAGATGGAAATTCAAATTGATGCCATAAATTCAATAGTATTCTAATCAATGTGAATTTTGGATATGTCATAGCCTCGTCTGTCTAGTTTTCGTAGAAGAATGAAATTTATGATTTGGAGGGTGATAGGCAAAGTTATGCATGTTTTGGTCTGCAATGGTCTAGAATCTGAATTTTAAAAATAATATCTTGACCTTTTTTGCATTTATACCCTTCTGAAAACTTCTTTGGCATTACCCTTGCTCATTAGGGTTTTGAAATCTTTCGTGCATACCCCTAAAATTTTATATATTTTGGGTGATTTAATAGGTTCTCTTTCCCAAATTTAAGACCCAACCAAAACCCTTGAATTGGTGTCCGATTGAATTTTTTGTATTAGTCAGGTAAGTAAACCACATATAAATTCTGGTATATGTATAAATTTTTCCATACTTGCTAAATTACTATTTTGAGTATATATTGTATTACTTTTAATTAACTAAATTTCTGGTTATTTATTTGTTCAGTCTTGTTTTTCAAAAACTATGTAGGTTATAAATTTATATTACAACCTATTTGTTAAAGCTATTCGATTTGAAAATAATTGGCTTATTTTGATATATGGAAAATGGGATCATATGAATATTAACATTTTTGGTTTGATGGATTATTCTGTTTTCACTTAGTCTATACCTTGCTATTATGTTGTTTGCGAACAACTATTTTGATCTATAAGCTGTAGTCTCCAATTAACTATGCATAACCCTGTCATAGGGGGTTAAACATTGACCATGTCAACATGTAACTCTGTTAAGAGACTATAGATTCACACCGTTCCGTCGGTGAAGAATAACGGCCTCTGATATTCGGGCTCGGGTCATGAGGGGAAACAAATGAACTCTGATATTCTGGTTTTTTTCACCAAGGGTAAACAAATAACCTCTGATATTTTGTTTTGATCATAGTGAATTGAGAGACCTATACTATGTTTATATGAAAATCAAACTCTATTGAACCGTTTTGTTTTATTTCTGAATTATATTTTGACAGATGTTTTATTGTATCATATCAATGATTTTTGTTCTGAATTTTTGACACTTCTATTTGATCCCAAATGCTTTTTGTGGTTACTTACTGGGCTCTCGAGCTCATGAAGTTTGTTCTGTTTTTTTTTTTTCAGATTAAGAGTAGGGTTACTTGGTGGATAGCTTAGCGGGATCTTTGACCAAGTCATAGTCGATCTAGTTCAGCTAGTTATTAAGTTCTCTTTCTTTGAGAACTTGGAACTTATATTGATTATCCAAACATTGGATATATAACTTTTGTAATTCGTCTTTTATAGTTTTTTCTTAGTGTAAGAATCTATATTTTTATTAGATATTATTTTTCAGTGTGAGACAGGTTCTGAGGCCTTGCATACCTACTTGGCCTCGGCTTTGTAGGTTTACGGCCGGTTGTCGGTGATTCGGGCATGGGGCATGACAATACAACTCAATATTAGTTTTAGCAAGGTTAACTAAGAATAAAGTAAAACATTATTCATGAAAGATACAAAGGAGTAAAGGGAAAAAACAATAAACAAAAAAAGAAGAAAGCGCAATCATACAACTTCAGTATTAGGAATGTTTTTGGTATATAGATACACTAATTTAAATATTTTATAATATTTTTGGAATTTCATTTTAAAAGGTAAACATATTCAGATAAATAAATAAATTTATAGAAAAAAGCACCATAATCTCAAAAGGCCCTATCTCTAGGAAGATTCATGTTCCCCTTCAATCATGGTATGTCTATACACGATGGATCTCTTGATCATCACTCATGTAGATCTCTCATGAAATCTGGGCTCTCACTATGATAGAATTCAAGACAATAAAATATAAGATTGAATCCAAAATACGAAACTATGCTTTAAAAATCAATGAAAGATAAAATGTCTATAATTAATGTCATCAAAGAATAACCTAAGTTTATCTACACCCAAACCACCAAAGGAATTTTGTTCTCCATTGATGAGAACAATCTTACATTCCGAAGAAGATGAAATACATAATGAAAATATACAAACTCCTCAATCTCATGAAATGGGGATTGATGATGGATGCCTCGAGTCTTCAACCGATGCTGCTGAAGGTAACCTTTGTTGGCTTCCAATCTACCTTAGACCTCTTGGCAATGCTCCAATCTAGCTTTTCAAGTTGGAGGATGATAGGTGCTTGATTATATATTTCCCCTGCATGTGATTTCATGTGTTTATGCTTGTCTTCAAGTTGATTTTAGTGTAATTTGATACTTAGTTATTCCACTTATGCTTTCAGTGGAAATAAAGCACATGAAAGGTCAGAAGTAACAGATTCGGGAGCAAAGAAAAGCTGAAAAGAAGTAACTATTATTCACATGCGCAGACATGTCCATGTAATTTCCGATCACTAGACAGTGAGGCACACAAAGCATGTGCGAGCTACCACACACATGACCGAGCACTCGTGAGGTACCCTGTACCGAGAAAAACATGTAGATAATGAACATGGAGGGGTAAACGCCATGTTCAGGGTTGTAGATTTAATTTCTTATTCGTTTTGATGAACATGACCACATGACCACGATGGAGGGGGAAACGCCTTTCGGTGTTTGGATTGATGTAGCTTGGGATAATTTTATATTAGGATGGCTTTTATTATAGAATTATCTTTGTTTAATTGGGTTAATCTATGTTCTTAATTGTGAATTAGTGCATGAGAGTGACGTTTTCTTATTTGTTGATGTGATTATAATCAAGAGATGATATTGTATTAGATCACACATAGATTAAGGGATCTGAGAGCGTGCGCTAAAGGTAGGACGCTTAATATCCTCCGAGGTAGGATTATTGTAGTGAGAGCTTTAATTCTTAGGAATTTTCTAGAATTCATTGCAATTGTGTGGAAGTAGGAGAGAAAGAAGAGATTCAATCCTATCAAGCATGGGATTAGGTATTAGAGTTACTTCAGAAAGCACCTAGTATATTCTTGATTTTCCTCAGACCAATATGGCTTAGGTTTTCTATTTGACATTGCAATCAACTTAAGTCTTAATTCCCAAGTTAAATCTTTCCAAACACCGTCTTCTCATCATATTTTCTCTAACCTTATTTAATAATCTTCAATCTTCCCAGTTGACATCTGGCCATAATTCATACTCTTGAATTGCGTTTGAGTTAGTGACATGCCCTTTTGCGTCATTGCAAGTGCGCACGTCGTCAAGTAGTAAAGTGAACCCGGTGAAAGGTTGGGTTGTCGAATCATAAGGAGCAAGACTATCAGTACTAACTTTAGCAGTTGAAATCTAGCCTAAACGACTTGGTACAGTGAAACCTATTTACTACTTCAAAAGAAAGATTAAACCGGGGACGGAAGCTAAAATAAACAAGAGATTACACTATCAAGATTAATGAGAGTATTTGGACAATACTCCCTTAGGGTTCAACAATAAAACACATAATTCTATGGATACTCCCCACTCAATTGTAACAGAAGTTGAAGAGAAATGTGGCGTCTTAATGGGTTTTCACCGCACGCTAATTACCAAGATCTAATAGGTTTTCACCTCGCACTAGTACTTAAGGATCAACGGATTTTCACTGCACATCAAAACCCACACAACATGTAATAAGAAGCTGCTCCAACTACACATGCATTTCAAAATCAAGCTTCATAGTCAATTAAAAGTAAAGAGTACAAATAGAATTCAAAACAAATCCCTAAAGTTTCAAGTCCAAGCTCCCAATAAGGTTTTAGCTCATTATGAAGGACAAAACAAATGAGGAATTAAACATATTTATCATCACAATGAGAAAACTAATAGGCACTCCCTCAAAGACCACGAATACAAGAATCAATGAGAAGTTCTCCTCGACGTTGGTGGAGTGATGACTCTTGATCGCGATGAAGCCCTAATGGATGTTGTTGATGATAACGATGGATGCCCACGCGAATTCCTTGCCATGGAGGGATTGGCCTTGCCCTTAATCTCACAGTCTTCCTCTTCCCTTCTCTAGCCTGCTTTTCCCCAAAATAATCCTCAAAACCTAAAGCTCCCTTTCTAAATTTCATCAAAGGCTTATATATAAGTAAGTTTACTGCCGGCTTACGGGCGTAAGCCCAACCGTAAGTATCGGGGTTTAATCTAATCTCGTGTCTTACGACCTTGATTATGGCCGTAAGCCTCTCCCGTAAGGGTGTTTGCCATCGGGTTACAATCCCCATTAAGGCCGTAATGGGAAGACCGTAAGCCTCACTTTGTTAATCTTGACCTACTCCTTACGGGCGCAAGTGGCCTCTGTAAACATCTGTCTTCAACTTATGGTCCAACTTACGGCCGTAAGTCTGACCGTAAGTCCCCCTATTTGACAGTTTTCTCCTTTTACAGGTGTAAGGATGCCCGCAATGCCTTCTGAATATGCTTACGGTCGTAAGGCCGATTGTAAGCGGCCCATAAGTGGTTGTCTCCCAAGGCACTATGTCAGGAAAGCACAATATTCTGCATCTTGATTCCCAACTGCATTCTTTGGCCCTCCTTTGTCTTTAAACTCCACTTAGTGCCTGCGAAGATAATTTATACTTGATTTAGCCTCGTATTGCACAAAATCACTCTAATATTGACTCGATAAGTACACAATTTGATATATAAAATATAGTATAATTGTATGCTCATCAAACTCCCCCACACTTAAGGTCTTGCTTGTTCTCAAGCAAAGAAAAAAATAAATAAAGCAATGAAATCGATAATGGCATGTTCATGACTTCAAGCACACAAGAAATGGTGAGCTCAAAATATCAACCAACAATGCTAGAGTAGTAAAACTTTCAGACACTAAGAATCAGAGAAAACTCTATTCAAGACCAATGAGTGTGTGTGTGTACTCAATTTGTTTTACTTTGTATACTAGCATGATATTTAACGTACAAAATTACCGAAAATTAGGTTTAAACTCATAGCATGGTAGCTTCACACATCACCAGTGGTAGCCCTTTCTCTCCGGATCTTGTAGAGTGGCTTTCACACTTAGGGATGGTAGCTCTTTCCAAGGTCAACTTTTTAAGAGAGTGGTAGCTTTCACTCACCTCCAGTGGTAGCTCTTTCTCTTACTAAGGCATACACTGTATCCGACTTATAAAGAATAGCTGCACATAACAAAAGGGGTAGCTTTTTCCACCTCTATCAAGACCAATTAAACAAGTACTTTTGTTTTATCAAGGGTTAAGATAAGAAACAGAAACATGTGCAAAAACCTGCATTTAACTGAGTTGGACATATGAGTTGTGCATTTAAGGACATTGGTCAAAGAATAGAGTAAAAACTAAAAAACAAAATAGGGTTTAAAAATAACTGCACTAGCACATGATGAATTGACATCATTGAACCCACACTAATCATTGTAATCGGCTATCATCAGTTATATTGTGTAGAGTGAAACAAGCATGCAAACCTTCCCCCACACTTAAAATCATACATTGCCCTCAATGTATGCAAAAACAGAATAAAGAAAGACAATGTATTCAAAATATTTAGGAGAGTTGGAAATATGAGTACTTCTCTGACAAAAAGAATGCTCATGATGAAAGCAACTGGGAAGTGGGACTTTTGGGGGTCTAGTTGAGAGGGCCCCCTCCAAGTCAAAATAGACTGAGCGAGCACCCCCTTTGTATATTGTGGTGATGGTTGGGGCATAAAATAGCCTGCGAGATCAATTGCACAATTAAGTTCAACAAAAATAAAAATAAACCGAATAAAAGAAATGACCAAAAGAGAAATCCACTAAATGTCTGAAAAAATAACATAAGCGGCAGGACTAACCCTTGCCAAGTAAAGAAAAGTGCAAAGATAAAAGACAACAAAATAAAATAAAAACTATGAAGCGGCCGGGGGCCCTATGTATTTGGTGTTGGATTAGCAAGGGTGGCCTCTGGAGCTGTAGGGGGGAGCAAGCTCTCCATAATCGTCAGGGCATGGTGGAGGTCTGCCTTTATCCATACAATTGACTCTCTGATCTAGGTCTGACATGCTCTAAGAGTTTGGTGCTCCTCCCTGATCACAGCCAACTGCTCTCGGATATCATCTGGAGGTCGTGCTGGAGCAGATGATGCTGACGCAGATGGTGCAGCTAATGAACTGGAGGCCTCCTCTAAGTCCTCATCTGAGTTATCCTCACCCCCATTGGTCGTCGGGTCAGCTGCTCTCGAGGTGAGGATATACCAAGATCCTCGATGGGTTACCATCCCCATCAATCGCAGAGTATCCAGGCCGAGGAGTGTCATGGTGCTCACGACCTCCTACCCCTCTAGGCGCGCTACCAGCCCCATCCCTCTAATCAGTCGTGTGATGTAGGGGCCGGCAAAGATCGCGCTCAGACGGGTGTGATGGCCCTGGTGTGCGATGAAGTCGGCCAGCACATATCCCAAGTGGACGGTGCGGCCCGCAATCATGTTGTGCAGGTACAAAAACTCCAGCCACCCAGCTACTCCCCTACTATCAGCCCGCCTTGTAAAGGATCACGCCATGATGGTGTGTATGTACCTGTGGATAGGGCGAACCAGGCAGGTGGTCTTTGTAAAACCAGGCTCGTAGTTCCTGCCGGTTATCAACTCTATTCGGACCCATCCTACTGTCTGTCCTATTGGGAAATCGATCAACAACTCCTGATACTGGGTTGCTCGGATCTGATCTTCAGTGTACAACAGCATAAGCATCGCAAACTACAATAATATCTGGATCCTGTGCTCTCTAAATAGCTGAAAGAGGATCATCACCACTCGATCGAGCTCGAACAAGCTCAAGACCTCGAGCGTCGGCTCTCGGTAAGCCTCCTCCTCCACTGAAAATAGGCGGGACCATCCTCCCATCTGCAGCATCCCTCAAACCTCATCCTCCAACCCCAGTTGGGCAAGAACAGGCCAGTCCACAGTGCGGGACTGTTCAAACCGCATTGTCATCAAGCGGTTAAACCGCTCTCAAAAGCGTGGGGAGGAAAACATCGGGCCCGAGCGTGCGGAAGCCAAAGATGGTCCCATGGCGTCGTCCCTAGTTCTCTTCAATGGCCGAGAAGCAATGTGCTTAGTTCAAGGCATCCTGCACGTTAAGAAAAACAATATTAAGTTAGTGTGCATGCTGAAAAGTCGTGAATCAAAGACGCTTACGGCCGCATTATGGAAGGACTTACGGCCGTAAGCGTCGTGATACTCGTCCTTACAGGGGGCCTTACATTCCTAAATAAATTTCTTTCATTACCAAATAATTAAATTCTATAATTTAAAGAGCTTTGAAACCTTTTTCAGAATTAAGTTTCTTGAGTTCCTTCAAATTCCAAGACTTCAATTTTCATTGTTTATTAAAATTTTCAAGAATATACATATATACACACACATGTACATGTACAAAATAATAAAAGATGAAGGATTCATCGACTACTTGTGTTAATTTATAAATGTGATCTATTCTTCTCTATAACCAGATGTATGATCAGAAAATATTATAAATAATTTAAATGTTATTTGATATTTCTGTAAAACAAGAAATTTTGTACAAACTTATGTGGTTAGACTTACATTTAATATCGAGTTTTCATGGAAATTTTGTTTCATTTCAGGATGTATCACAGAATCAATTTAGGAAAAGCAATGGCAACAGTATCTAGTTCTAAACGTAAAACGTAATCATGCATGTCCCATATGATTTGTGGCAACAAATCCATATTATATTGGCATACCATAAAGCAGGACAGTTTTATTTCATTAATAGGGATACCCACATAGGAATACAAACATCGATATCCTTCAAGTTCAAATATCTATGCTTTTATTTATTTTCCATATGTAGGTGTAATGATAACAGCCATATGCTGAGTACATTGCTAGCGCCGTGCCCATGATGAAGAATCAAGCTCCTAAGATAATTATGTTTGCTCGATGTGTACAAAGACAATAAATAGCAATTGTAAAAGATTGTGTGTTACCTTTTCTTAATCACACTAATCCTTGCAACCGGCTGATTGGTGTCCCAGAACACTAAGAAGAGGATGAACAATTGGCGAAATGGCTGAAGATTCTAAAGAAAACCAGAGAAAATCAGAGCAGCTTAAGCTATCCCATCCATTCATCAGTTAAAAAAGTTTGATATTTATATCACTACAAACATAACTTGGCTCAGCCTTATACATAAGACTAACTTAATGCAAACTTACTCAATCTAGCCAATATAGAATTCCTTGAACTCGAACACAATCTAAGATGATACAATCTCCGTCGTTAATTTCATTCTTTAAATACTTCTTGAACTTCAACAACTCGCCAGCTCTTGAATTTCAGCAGTAGTAGCATCATAAGAGTCTTCAATCCGACCATCATACACCCTCTTGTTTGAAGACTGCAAACACCAAGTAGAAATATGAATTTGCACAGCTTCTTTGCATCTAGACACTTTGTAAATATATTAACAGTTTGATCTTAGCGTTGCATTGTGCAAATTTCACAATTTTTCCATTCACCAAGTCTCTAATGAAATGAAATTTCACATCAATGTGTTTGGTTCAATTGTGAAGAACTGGATTCTTAGCAATTGCTAGCTAGGCAGGATTGTGTAACACAATAAATTGCAATTGGCTTTTCAATTTGAATACCACAATCTCCCAAAATTCTTTTAATCCGTACTCCTTGACAACAAGCAACGCATAAGGAGATGTATTCTGCTTCAGTTGATGAAAGAGCAACTATCTCTTGTATTTTTGAGATCCATGATACAATTCTTGACCCAATATTAAAGGCCACACCTATAGTGCTTTTTTTGTCTAAACCACAGTTTCCCCAATCACTATCTGACCATCCTTGCACTTCACAATTACTTCTCATTTTATTAAAAATCTCAAAATATCTAGAACCAGCAAACAAATCCTCTATATATTTTTTCTGAGTAACATGAATACCGAGACAGTCTTGTCCAATCTCCAAGCCTAAAAAATATGACATTACTCCCAAATCATTCATCTCAAAAACCCTTTTCATATCCATTCTGAAGTTTTCCACCAATGATAGAGAGAAGCCCTTACAAATTGAATCATCAACACATGCACACACCACTAGAATTTCTCCTTGATTTTTAGATTTTGTATATAAAGTGCGCTTATTGGCAGTTCTATGAAATCCTTGCTTCTGAAGATATGAATCAAGTTTACTATACCATGCCCTTGGAGCCTGTTTTAGACCATCCAATGCCTTGTGCAATTTGTACACCAAATGGTCCTTTCCT
Source organism: Dioscorea dumetorum (assembly GCA_902712375.1). NCBI lineage: Eukaryota > Viridiplantae > Streptophyta > Magnoliopsida > Dioscoreales > Dioscoreaceae > Dioscorea > Dioscorea dumetorum. The sequence goes on from CACTHL010000847.1 coordinate 2,396,618, forward strand.
TGAACTTCAAATCCTTTGGGTTGCTCAACATACACTTCTTCATTGATCTCTCCATTCAAAAAAGTTGATTTAATATCCAATGGAAACACAGTCCCGTCTTTATGAGCTGCCAAGGATAATAGCAATTTCAGAGTATCCATCCTTGTAACAAGAGAAAAGATTTCTTCATAGTCCACACCATGCTCTTGAATGTAACCTTTTGTCACTAACCGAGCTTTGTGCTTTTGTACTGATCATTTTGGTTGTATTTAGTTTTAAACAACCACTTCACACCTATTTTCTTTTTTCCAGGAGGTAATTTTGTGAACATCCATGTGTCATTTTTCTGAATTGTATTTGGTTCATCCTGCATTGCTTGCTTCCATACTGGATACTTTTGTGACCCTTCAAATGTTACTGGATGACTCACATTGAGAGCAAATGAGCAACTCTCATAGATTTCTTTGAGAGTTCTCACTCGGGCTGGAGTTTACTCTTCAAAAGAACTGTTGTCCTCTGAAGTACTTTTAGCAGTATTTGAATTTGTTAAAGCCTTTGTGCCCACTGAAGTAGATGAAATCAAAAGCAAGAAGACAGAATTCCAGGTAGAAGAATTTTCTATGCACTTGAATCAAATGTTTTCCACTCCCAACATTTTTCTTCATCAAACAAAACATCTCTACTTATTATCACTTTGTTTGTGAGCGGATCAAATAATTTGTAGGCCTTAGACTCATAACTATATCCAATAAAGATACATTTCTGAGCTTTATAATCAAGCTTTTGCAATTGTTGGGATGGCATTTTAGTATAGGCAATGCACCCAAAGGTTCTCAAGTGACTAACCTTTGGTTTACCACCAAACCAGGCCTCAAATGGGTTCTATCTAACACTGCAAAAATAGTAGATAAATTGGACAGAAACACTGCAGTTGAAACTGCTTATACCGAAAAAACATGTTGGGAATTTTTTCAAATTTAGCATGCTCCTTGCTTTTTTTACAAATGTCCTATTTTCTCTCAGCCACTCCATCTTGCTGAAGCGTATTGGGTGCAGTGCATTCATGTTTTATGCCAAGCTTTTCACAAAGATTTCTAAACTGATTGGACTTGTATTCACCTCCTCTATCTGTCCTAATCACTTTGAACTTGCAGTTTGATTGTCTTTCAGCATAGGCTAAGAATTCTTGGAAGCATACAAACACTTCAAACTTGTTTTTAATGAAATAAACCTAGCTCATTCTTGTATAATCATCAACAAAGTGTAGAAAGTACATGTTGCCTCCATGAGATGCTTCTTGCATAGGCCCACGTAATTCTGAATGGACTAATGGAAGCTTTTCCTTGTTTTTCCAAGATTTTCAAAAGGAAAACAAGACTTGGTTAGTTTTCCATAGATCCAGGCTTCACAACCATTGAATTTCTTCATACAAGGTAGCCCATCAACAAACTTCATCTGATATAATAGTTGAAGACATTGAAAATTCAAATGGCCATACCTCCTATGCCACAACATTGAGTTATCAGGTGCCGTTACCACTGCATTAGCTTGAACAACTTACCCTAGAAAATTCAATAGGAAAAACAATATTTATGTTTTTCAGGACTACTAAAAGTTGCATCCCAGTTGCTGCAATTTTGATGCTGCACTTATCACCTTCAAATGTAACATTGTAACCATTACCAAGCAACTGCCCCAAACTTAGTGGATTATGTGCTAAGTTGGGCACAAACTACACATTGTGTATTAATTTGGTTTCTCCTCCATGAATTTTGATAGTAATTGAGACTTTGCTAGCTACAACCACCTCTTGATCATCACCAAGGCTAACCTTGTGACAATTTGATTCATCCAAATTATAAAATAACTCTCTTCTACCAGATATATAAAAGCCAAATTGAAGGTTCATGGGCTTCATTCTCAGTGTGAACCATAAATAGACTCCCTATGTCTCTGCTAGGAGTCTCAGAACTTTGAGAACTCTGAGCGCTTGAACCCCTCTCAACATACTTACTTTCAAAATCTTGATTCCTAATCCAGCAATTGGATTGGACATGCCCATATATTTTGCAATGAAAACATTGCACATTCTTCAAATTACTCCTTACATACCTTTGCTTAGAACTTTGAGCTCCAAGATGAAGTGTTTGAGTATCTCTGAAGCTTGTTCCTCCTCTTGGCACATATGCTCTTCCTCTACCTCTATTAGGACTTCTGCCTCTTCCTCCTGAGAAAGAACTACCTCTGCCACGAGAATGGAATAGATTTTCACTAACTGATGACTCCCCTTTCGTGAATAAAGCCCTGTCTTATGGTTTTTCACTACATCGTAGTACTTTAGGCTCATGGGCTAACAAAGAGCCACTCAATTCCTCCAAAGTGTGTTTTTATACATCCTTTGATTCTTTTATAGTTGTGACAAAAAAGTCATATTTAGGTGTCAAGCTTCTCAAGATCTTGGACACCACTTCCTCTTCTTCTTTGTTTTCCTTTCATTCCTTCACGGGTTTTGTCCCTTTTTAAACTTGTTGTTCTGTTTTGTTTTTGGAATAAAAATATAGTTCATGGAGCTCTTTTCTCAAAAAAAAAAAAAAAAAAAAAAATTGTTATGTTTGAGCATAATAAATTGCTTTTAAAGATACAACCAATACATAGACCAAGAAATCTCTAAAAAATCTATCGTCCAAATTAAATATATTTACTTGCACAACCCATGTTAATTGCAAATATAGATAACGTATAAAAACTCTAATGTAATTATAAGCACAAAAGATAGAACTTTTTTTAGATTTATAAAGTAAAATCATAGAGATAAAAGAATATTTTTTTTAATTAAAAAAAGTACAAAGTTGGTGTTTCAAACACCTAGCCTCCACTAGGACAGGTATGTGTTGCCAGAGCTTATGGCCCATGTTTGAAACAAGTTGGACAAAGTGACGGTAAGGATCTCCGCAGTTTGTAGAAGTTGATTTATAGTCTAATCCCCTTATTAGGTAATTAATATGGCTGCATGGATGTAATATCATTATTCCCTGTGCTCAACCCTCTTGTTTATTAACATGTTATTAAAAAAACAAGAGTTGACTAAAATAAATTGGTGTTTGAAATGCTTTTTTAATGTTTTATTATTTTCATTTTGAAAAATTAATCAACCAAAAATTAGTGGAACAAGGCTTGATGTTAATTATATTTCAAACAAGGCTGGACTTACTATTTTTTATGGTGTTTCTGAAAACTCTTTTTAAATTTATAAATAATTTTCAGTTTAAAAATATTAGTTATAATTAAAATATGCGAATGTAGAGGAAACATATAGGAAAACCATAGAATACTCTTATATTAGTATAGTCGAATGGTAAAATACAAAAGTTTATCCAGGAAGTTGAGAGTCGAAATTCCTCCCTCTTTCGTTGAATAATATAAATGGTAACTTTGTCCATAAAAGAAAAAAAAAATTTGATATTCATTAATTGTAATGAATGCAAAATTGTTATTTTAACGCTGGCCATACGCCAAGATTATAGAACTTTCAAGAGTGTCTCGTGTGAACATTGAGGACGAGAGTACTGCCTCAAATATTAATTTGTAAATCCCAATCATCATAAATCTCAGTGTAATTATTACCAGGTCATGAGTGTTCCCACTACAACCATATATCTACCATTCCCAATCATCATAAATAGATCTATGAACCTTCACAAATTAATTTTACATGTGCACCGAACGTTAACTTACATAGGCAGAGCACATGCACACACTATAAAAGAGGAGCAAACGGGAGTCATTGACAGCATCTAACCAAAAGCTTTTGTTATTATATTGTCTTCCTTTGCTTACTCCCAACACTTCAATTACCAACAATGGCAGCCACACCAGAAATTAAGGATGTGGAAATCAACACCAAGATTGATTACTACATTACATACCTGGCAAAATTTGCTGTGCAAGTGCACAACCAGAAGGAGGTTCATCACATCTCTCTCTCTCTCTCTCTCTCTATATATATATATATATATATATATATATATAAATGTACCATAATGTCTATATCAAGAACAAGATCACTATATATGATGTTTCATATATATCATAAGCTTAACATGATCGTCTCTCATGTAGAATGCTAATCTTACCTTCATCCAAGTAAAGAAGGTAATGATTGAGCCAGTCACTGAAGGCATTATTTACACCATAACTTTGGAAGTCAGCAATCTCGGAGCGAGACAACTTTACAAAGCAAGGGTTTGGGTCAAGTCATCAGCCGGTTACAAGGAACTTCTTGACTTCATGCATGTGGTTGGGAAGTCAGATTAAGAAAAGGTAACTATTTATTGTCTTAGTATGCATCGAGCAAAAATAAGGATCCATATTGATGGTGATATGTTTTTGTTTGCGTTTGTTTGGTCTCAGGTGACTGATTCTTCATCATGGGCCTGGCGCTAGGAATGCATGCAGCATATAGCTGTTATCATTCCACCAATATATGGGAAATAAAGAAAAGCATAGAAATAATCTCTATCAATTTTAACGCGTTGAATATCGTATGTTTGTATTTCTATGTGAGCGATTCTATTAATGAAATAAAACGCCAGGACATTGTTGAGGAGCATCCATACTAGTGTTCTCAATCCATTAATTGTTTTTGTTGTCTAGTTGCTCTATGATATGCTTGTAGAATCTGGATTTGCGGTTACAATTCATATGAGACATGATTATTCTAAGTGTCGGGCCCCAAACCGGGTTAGCTCGAACCCGGCACACGACAAACAGCCGCAATCTAACAGGGACCAGTTGAACCCAGTGGACTTGCAAGGCTTTAGATCTGTCTTATAGCAGAAATACAACCAACAAAAAGAAACATAAAATAAAACTGGTACAAAAATACAATATAGTCTTCAAGATACATGAATCCAATGTACAAATACAAATTTTCAAATAGTCCAAACATAATGACAAAAAAAGAGTACAGTTGTTGATAGCTTGCTAGGGATCTCGTTGATCTACTACCACTACATCAGTTTTTATTTTTAGAAGCTGTTTGGTAGAGGGGTTTTAAAAAACCCCCTCTATAATGATTAAAATTTTTTTTCTTCCGAACATTAGAGCCGATTAAAAAAAAACCCTTCTAATTTAAATTAATAAAAAAATTACATCTCTTTCTCTCCATCCACTTACGCACACACTAGGACCCTCTCTCTCTCTCTCGTTTCCCTGAAAGCGAGCTCCATCCGCCGCCGCTCGCTCTCGTTTCTCTTTCATCCGCCGCCGCTCCACCGCCGCTCCGTCGCAACTCTCTCTCGTTTCTTTTTCATCCGCCGCCGCTCCACCGCCGTTCCGCCGCCACTCTCTCCCTCCCCCTCTCTCTCTCTCTCTCTCTCTCTCTCTCTCCCTCTCTCTCACTGAGCTCCTAAAACGAAAATCACTGAGCTCCTAAAACTCGCGGAGCGCTCGACGTTCCAATCCCTTCTCTTGATTGGCTTCAAGATCGCTAAGCTCTCCACCAAGCGCCTACGTCACCGACTTGTGCTTCTAGGTATTTAAGAAAAAGTGATGATGATTTCGTTTTAGGGCTCTAATTTGATCGATCGATACTGATTTTGTTTTATGGATTAATGGTTATTCAAGGTCATGGTGGTGTGTGAGCATTGATCCGGAGACTTTGGGTTGAATCACCTATTTCTTGGGGAGTTATAGGTTTTTTCCTACTTGGATTTGGATTTCTGTGGTTTTTGTTGATCGAGAGGCGTATTTCCTTATGATACTAATGTGACATTACTGAGGTTTTTGATGGTTTCTACATCAGATTTGATGGATGAGGAGAAGTAGGGCCAGACAAGATCTGGAAAGGTATATGTTTTTTACACTGATTTATTTTAGTTATATGGTTCTTTTTGTTCGTTTTTGTTTCTGACGTTAATCCCAGGTTCAATGAAAGCATTTGAATATATGTTTGTGTTTTTTGAATTTAATCACTTGTTTGTAATTCTATGCCGCTTGGATAACAGGGATCTTGCTTGAGAGTGAGTTTTTATGTTTTTAAAGTGTACACATTGCTGTTAACAATGAATGTTACCTGCACAACTGAGAATTATTCAACTTGTTTGTGACCATGATCAAGATATTTGTGCCATGTTGGTCGTTGTCAAAGAGCTTCAATTGTCTATCTAATGTTAGGATCTTAACTTTGATGATTCTGTAAGACAGTCAACTTTAAAAGCAATTGAATGTTGCTAGTATGTGTGGTCACATTGCTTGCTGACTATACCTTTGAGTGTGTATCTTTCCCCTAAGTGATTATAGCTTGTGGCAAATGACAAGGCTCCAAACTTTATCTTTTGGATCAACAACCTTTGCTTTGGATTGGTAAATGTGAACTGTGATACTTGCCCTGCTACTGTTATATATGCATGTCCATGTTTTCACTCCTTAAAATTAAGCTAAACATATTGTAGCCATTAGTTGTATTTGTTATCTTGCTAATTTCACTTGTTATAATTAAGTTAAATGTGTATACTACTCAAGCTTTTGTTATATTAGTCCAATAAATATGCTAGTTTTGACATGTTATTCATTTCAATCTCAAGAGGAAAGCATACTAAAATTCAGTTAAGTTTATATACTTGTAGCCATTAGTGTCACATACACAGATACACACACATGTTCTCATTTCTCAAAAGGACTATGTACATACAAATGAAGGTTTCAATTCTTAAAAGAAAGGTAAACTATGTGGTAATATCTTGATGATTATGATGCTACTACTGTCACTAGTGTTATTTTTGCTCTTATGTTTTCACTTCTTAAAATTAATTATGATCCTATTGATCATTTGAGTATTATGGCTATATATATGTATATAAATGTATATTCTCATGTTTTCACTTAATTTAGTTAAATAAGGTAAGCATATACATATGTACTAATGCAGCTAATTATGATAGAAATATTTGTCCAAGATCTCTGGACTTCTGAGACATAAATACCAATGATGCTCATATGATATACATACTTTCATTAGTGTTAAATATGTCCATGTTTCTCACTTCTAATTACATCAAGGAAAAACTAGCTTATGATATTGACTTCTATCACTGTAATATTTGTTCATTGACAGAAATGTAGTTATTAATAAAAGACGAATCAACCAACCATGTAAAAAACTATGAAGGCTTAGAATAGAACGCGGGGAGGATGAACAAGGACTGGAGGATGAGCAATGTATGGTTTCACACAGGGGGCTTTCTGCAGTTGCCCAAGGATGTTTGGAATTGGAATACCTGGCTGTTTATGTGTCCGACTTGTCTTGCTTGAGAGGGAAGAAAGAATCACGGAGCTGCCCCTTGACAATGGTGGTGTCCGAGCTCTGCTGAGGGGATGCACCAAGCTCAGGAGATTCGCACTATACCTCATACAGTAATTCCTCTTTATCCACCTCCAGCATGAGCTCACCCTGCTCCTAGTGGAAATTTTCTTGTCATTAGGTTCATTGAAGTTTTCTTGTTTCTTGCTATGTGCTGGGCGTGATAAATTTGTGCATGTCTTTGTATCATTTCAGAATCGTCGGGACCTGTCCTGTAAAAATCAATTTTCTTAGTGATTAATGACATTTCTAGGATTTGCTTCTATTTTTAAATAGGTGTGTGTTGTGTGCTTGTGTTTTAAGAAATGGGATGCATGATTAAGCATGCATACATGGATGTGTATTGAAGTATAATTTTTAATTTTTAATTTTTTTAATTGTTTTAGAGGTGGTTATAACCGCCTCTACCGCTTATTAGTTATAGAGGCGGTGATATACGCCTCTATAGTTAATAATTTTGAAGTTTCACTAATTGTTTTAGAGGCGGTTATAACCGCCTCTACAGTTTATAAATTCTAGAGGCGGTTATAACCGTCTCTAAAACAATGATAAGAGAATGAAACATTATTAGCTATAGAGGCGGTTATAACCGCCTCTATAACTTAACATTTTCGAGACGGTCATAACCGCCTCTAAATTTGGGATAAAAAACCGCCTACATATTTAAAGCTTACCCCGACGGTTGTTAAAAACCGGCTCTAAAGTGTAGAGCCGGCTTGATACGAGGCGGGTTAGAGGCGGTTCAAAAAACCAACACTAAAGCTATAGAGGCGGTTAAAACCGCCTCTGTAGGTTTTGAAAACTGCCTCTAAATCCCTTTTGTGGTGTAGTGTACTCTTGATCTAAGAAAGATATAAGAACAACTACATGATCTTACTCGCCCAGTAAGTAATCCACTAAGAGAGTAAAATACGAATAAAAGTCCTAAACAACCGATACAAATCAAACATATAGTATAAAAGTTTCAATAAAAGAATATTTCCAAATAAGTCATTTACAAAAATTATAATGCTTGAAAAATACGGAAATAATAAGGAACTTTTAGGGCAAAATTAAAATTGCATCTCCTAATTCATTATAGATAACAGAAATCATTTATTTATCCTCGGTAACCCGAGACTGATTATCAGAGGTCAATTATTTACCCTAAGTGACCAGAGACTGAAAATCATATGGATATTATTCTTTCACCAACGTACATATGCGAAATTGCAGTTTTATTTTTCTAGGAGTTCTTATCGACAAAATCAGTGTTTAACCCCCACTAACAGGGTTGTGCGTAAATCATTTGGAGATCAAAACAATCATATACAAAAATATTCGCATAGTACCAAGTTTAGAAATTCTCAAATTTTCCCAAAGTTCACATATACTAAGAAATATTGATAAATTTCACAATCTCACTTTAGGGAAAATAAATAGATAAAGCATTAAATTATTCACAATTATCAATCACTCTCCCATAAAAAATAAAACAAGTACATAACTAATTAAATAAATAATAGATTTAGTTACCCAAAACAAAATAATAAAAAGGCAACTACACATTTATACATACACTAGTAATTAGACAGAGAAATAATTAAATGATTAATATTAAATATTTTCTGAAAATTCTGAAAATAAGGATATAAATAATAATGAAATAATATACAGAAATTACAGGTAGATTACTTACCTTGAAACTCTGCAAAACCTAAAACTCATACGCTAAGTTTACCCTTCTAGGAGAGGAACCCTAAAACCTATAACAAACAATAAAAAAAAAAAACCTTTCTAACCCCAAATTTCAATCTCTAACCCTAGTCCTTAAATCTCAGAGTGGGTCCGTTTACAGACAACCAAACTACTGGCTTAACTAACTTTTAAAACTGTGCTTTAAAATAATGATGTACACTTTTACAAAAGCCATTTAACTATAATAAATCATCTGAACGTGTATATATATAAATAATGCCATATAAACAACATAGGCTGGAAGCCATAACCAAATACCATATTAACCTTTAGAATTAACAAAGGCTGTCAAAATGTTGAACACATTCAATTACTAAAGCATATATATATATATATATAACTGTTGGTTGGGAAGGGATTCAAATATATATATATTATATATACACACACATGTATGTTTATTTTTAAAATGCAAGGATGGCTGGAATTCAGTGCAAAACACACATATATATAGTACATATATGTATAAATACATATATTGAAATATATTTATTTTATACACATATATTTGTATACAAAAATTGATGGATTAAAAAAGCAGCGTATATGTAGATATACACGTATAACAACAACCAAAGGTTTGGCAACAAAGATTTGAAGATCAAAAAGCTTCAAATACATGAATGTCTACAAGAACTCTCATACATGAGTAACATGAATACGGGAATATTGTACAAGAACAAACACTAACAAACTTGAAACAAAAACAATGGCCACAAAGGGTTTTAGATTCCACAACAACTCAAACAAACTAGGTATTACCCCCTCTAAGACAAGGTTGCCAACTAAACAAGAATTACAATCAACATGCCAAAAAGAATGACACTAGACCTTGAGGTTTTCGGTGATTTAAAAGCTGGTACCCCAACACCACTTCGCCGCCTGATTGTTGGTCGTCGGACACTAGTCGTCAGCTAACCCTTCTCTTCATCCTTCTATTCCCTTAAGAATGAGGGGAAATGGATCTACACTCCCTTGGTGAGATCAGGCCCTGAAGCTCCTCTCTCCTTTAACACCAAGCTGGCTAACCACCACACTATGAAAGTAGGAGCAAGAGGAAGAAGGAGGCTCCTTAATGGTTTTCGAAGTAAGACAATGACGACACTAGAGCCTGGCAATGGGAAACAAAGCATCATGGGAAGGTAATTGAAAAGAAAAAAAGTCACCAAAGCATCCCAAGGTTTCAAGTTTTAACAAAGAGCTATCCGACAAGCTGGGGCCCACACTGAAAGCAAGATGTTTTTTTAGAGCAAGAAGTGTAATTGTATTTTTTTTGGAAAATATAAATCATGAATTTATTGAAATCAGGAAGGAAAGGTACATTAATAAAAATAGCACTAGGGTTCACTAAGTGTAAAAAGTGAATTAGGAAAAACCATTTTCATAAAATACTCTTATATTTCTCATATTTTCGGTTTTATGGAAAAATCTTATGAATATCTGGATCTGGAATTAAAATATGTTAAGAGGCTTTCAATTAATTGATGGGTAAATTTTGTTGACCAGATAAGTCAGACAGGCGTACAGGTGCATATTGAACATATCAAAAGCAAAGAAAATATTATTGCAGACAAGCTCTCTAGGATCATAAGCTCCAGCCCATACAGATGAAGCCAATACAACAAGGAGAGCAAAAATCAAGTAACTCAGACGTTAGAGGAAGAGAGCTTCCACAATATGTCGAATGAGCAAAAGGTAACTTCAAAGCACCCTATGGTCTTGAACTTACAGACCAACAGAAAGTGATTACAAATGCCATATGGAGAGCATCAACTCCAACAGCAAAAATAAGAGCCTTAAATGCTTTATGTTATCATCTAAAAAAACAAGGAGGAAAAGATTATGAATACTTTGTTCTTTATGATGGCCAAAAGAAAGGAGTATATCATACTTGGGGAAGTCTCCTCAGAGCTGTAGGAAGACGTAATACACCTCAAGGCTGGAAAGGGTTTTACACAGAAAGAGCAGCTAAGGAATCTTTGGAAAACTATACAGCAGGCTCACAGACATATAAAAACAAAATCCCTCCACAAGTTTTTCCAAAAGAAAAGGGATGGAACCCCTCTCAGAAATCACAAAAGATATTCCCGACAGAAAAAACAAAGAGATAAAGATAGATCCTCCTAAATCCTCAAATAGCAAAAATTTCAACAAATTCTCTACATTAATGCTTTTGAAGAGATCTTTCAGGAAGAGATGGTTAAACGGATTACCCCAAGAGGTATATTTCAAAATCCTTAACAAAGCTAAGGCTAAGTTCTTTGAAGGACTTTTTAAATTACAGGATTTTATATTCGAACAAAGGCAATGTTCAGGATTTAAGGCGGTTCAATATTGTGGGATAGACACTCAGAATACAACGGAACTTCCACCTATTTTCTTAGCCAAAATTGACTATGAACATTATTTCCTGAAAGCAATGACAGGAGATTTGTTTCATAACGGAATGCTACTAATGCTGAGGTTAGAAAAACAAGTTCCAGAATTTTTTGGACCTACAACACAGAAATTAATTCAAGCCTATGCAGATCACAGTGAAGAAATATATATTCATATAATTAGTGATTTGCCCAAATTCACAGGAAATGAGTATAGACATGCAGCTCATAATATCTACTTAAGTAGACAAGAACCACACTGGCTACACTACTCTACTCCTTATGTCAGAGAAAGAAAAGACACAGACTTGTTTACGTTCTATCATGTTAATCTTTATGGAAGCAACCAGCAATGGGAACTTCTTGGGGAGACAATAACTACTAAAGTATGGGTCTTCAATGGCATCGTCGGCAGAATTTTAAAACTCTACCCTTCACTTCCAGGAGCCATATATGAAAATGAGCCCGAGCCCACGGAAGAAGAAGAACCTATCTTGGGAGATAATGAAGAGGACTGGCCAGAGTTTAATTAACAGAACAACTACATCTATCAAAGATGAATAATGAAATTACTACTTTGCCCTTATATTGGTGTGTCGGCAGAGGGTAATTTATGTAATTTTATTTCCAAATAATACCCTTATCCTGTGTGCTTTTAAGGGTATTCTATGTAATTATCCTAGAGCCTTCTATCTATAAGAAGGACTCTTAGGTTTGAGATTATGTATCCAGAGTTTTCATCCAAAGTTCAAATAAATTTGTGTTTGATTTCCAAGTTGCATCCTTGGGTTTTATTTTCTCTTCGCTTCTCTCAAGCTACTCTGAGTACAAAGGGGGGGTTCAGAAGAACTTGGAAGTCTTCAACCTTCAAGGTTCTTATCTCTCTCCCCTGCCTGCCCTCTCTTTATTCCTTCTCAGACAAAGGAAAGAAAGACAAATTACAAATAGACTGAACACAACTGGACAAGGATGATCATCATCTTATCTAACTAGAACTCTTAATCCTGGGCTATATGTCGGCTATCAAGTATGGCACCTGAATGTTAGAGTCGTACTCATTGTAGTCTATGGAACTCCCTGAGAACTAATACTTCATTTCACCACATCAGCTCAGTGCTCCAACATCTATCTTTTGCTTGCAAAGGCTACATCCACAGAAGAGAGAAACATGAGATTGATTTTTTAAATAAGTAAAACAAGAGCCAAACTTTGAAAATATTGAAAATGCCTTATTTTCTTGCAATCCAAAATGCTAGATTTTGGAATTAACTCCATCTCAGTGCATTGGGTTAAGGTGGCTAAGTGAGGTTAAAGGATTAACTACCTCTCATAAAATTGGTTTCATATTTTCTCCTTATAAACTGGTGATATGACATAATATCTAATAATATATTAAATAGTTGTTTACTTTTCAACTTAGATCCAAATTTGGGTAATGCAACTAACTATTGGTGTGTCTCAAAAATTTAAAGTAGCGACTGTCTTAAAGAGATATCAAGTATCTTTCTATTTTATCATGAAGTATTGATTCACATGTGTGAACATCACAAGAGGTTAACAATGGTCGTGTCACTATTCTTAAACACTCAGTAAATTTTCTCTAGAGTTACATAGCCTAGTACATGGGGCTATGTGGACCCCAAATAATCTTATGGTTCCTTTGAAACTAGCTGACAAATGGCTATGGTCATGTCCAGTAGGCTTGCAAGACATCAGACCCTGTCTTAGAGTGGAGGAATTTGACAAACTAATAGAGAGACAAGTGCATCCTTCAAAGATACTACATAAATCTAAATACAAGAATGTCCAAAATATAGGATTTGGTGTCCAGATAATAAATATTCACAAGCACGAAGGACACATAGATGATTCACAAAACAAACATCATGTCAATGTATATAGGGAAATCAACTATAAGAGACTGATGGTTCATGCTTCCTGGCACCCTTAAGGGTTCAGCCTCTCATAGTGTAAAAGATCCTAATACAATTCAAATAAAGAATAATGATTGAAATCATTATGATAGCTCCCTTAAACTTCTCTATAATAGGATAGAGATGAAGTTCCCCATGTCTAGAAGTCAATCCTACTGCCCTTGCTCTAGAGAGCAAAACTATGCTAGGGTTGTGCTCTTTAGATTCTTCTATTTAGTGTTCTGCAAACCCTAAATATGCCGTATTGAGCGATTCATTTCTATGAAAATTTTCTTTCTGTACTTGATCTGCTCAAAATTACTTAGATTTTGCATCTTTTCATCGCAACACCTATTTTCTTGCATATTGAACACAAAATACCCGGAATAGCACTATAATAGTGAAATTCATGCTAAAATACAAGTTAGATGAATGCTTTTATACAAGTTAAATGTATTATTTTTGTGATACTAAAAAATATGTACACTTAAGCACTTTAAGATAATTAGTATATATGTTAAAACTTGAAATAAATGAGATTGATTTTGATATTTCTCCATTTATATGTGTAGCTGAGGACACCAAATCGCATTATTTTTAAAGATACAACTCAATAAAGGCTTTTTTAGGGTTTTCAAAAAAGAAGTAAAATACAATGCATGAAAAATACAAAGGATAAAAGGGGAGAAAAAGCAATGAACGAAAAAAGAAGAAAGCGCAATCATACTAGTTCAGTATTTGGAATTATTTTTGGTAGCTAGATAAACTAATTTAAATATTTTATGATATTTTTCGAATTTCATTTTGAAAGGTAAACATATTAAATAAATAAATTTACAACTTAAAAGGCTTATAGGAAAATGATGAGTGCCTACGCAAGTGGGCGCACAAGTAATAATGTGTGTAATGGGTGCACCGCATCGAATCGACAAGGTTTTAGGAAATACTAGTGTGAATTATTATCCTATTATCTATCCTCTAATGGTGTGATTTTAATGGTGAAGATATGAGAATGAGAAGGAAAATCAATCAACACCAACAACGAGGGTGACAATCATTGTAAGAAACGGTTCTTCTAAGCATAGACTTTTTCTAGGGTTATGTTCAAGATCTGGACAAGGCTGCACTAGAATATCACACTCAATTCGGACCGAGTGAATTCCTAAATCATGCTACTCCTTTCTCAATATGTGTGACAACTAATCCTATATGGCACTGATATAGATTACTCTACAACTGCAATGCACTCCGTGAACACTATCTAGAGTTAACAAGGGTTCAGGAGATAGAGAATCGTTCTTCAAAAGTGATTATCTCTCATACTGTGCAGAGTGAGATGAAAATCTCTTCCAAAATCCACTCCCTATGATTGGGTTACGCAAGAAACCCTAATGTTGATATGCTCGAAAGGACGACGGGGAGAAACGCTACTCTCAAAGAACCTTATCTCTTGGAGGACTCATGTTCCCCTTCAGTCATGGTATACCTATACACTGTGGATCTCTATATCGTCATTCATTTACATCTCCCATGAACTTTAGGCTCTCACTATGGTCGAATTCAAGACAATAAAATATATGATTGAATCCAAATTACGAAAGTGTGCTTTAAAGTCAATGAACAATGTCTACATCCAATGTCATCAAAGAATACCCCTAAGTTCATGTACGCCCAAAACACCAAGGAGTTTAGTTCTCCATTAATAAAGAACAATCATACAATCTCAAGAAAATGAAATACATAATGAAAAAAATACAAACTCCTTAATCTCCTCCAATGGGGATTGATGATGGATGCTTTGAGTCTTCAACCAATGCCCCCGAAGGTAACACTCATTGGCTTCCAATTTACCTTAGACCTATTAGCAATGCTCCAATATAGCTTTCCAAGTTGGGGGTGGACCACTCCAGTTCTTCCATGCTCATCTTGAATCCTAGCCATCAAAAGATGTCTCAAAAACCTCAGTAAAATGTTGTGTGCCCTCTCCTTTGTAGCTTGCTTACAGGCACAAGAATGAGGCCGTAACCACCTGGAGATGAAAGGTTATTCGCCTTACAGGAATCTTACGGTTGTAAGCATCTCGTGTAAGGTCTTTTGTCAAGGTGTGATGGTCTAGCTTATGGCCGTTAGACCAAAAGTTTCACTGTCCAGGGCTTGCAACCTCTCTTACGAGCTTGTGTCTTGCCCATATGGCCCTTTGTATGACCTTTACACCTTAGCTAATGAGCATAAGTCTTGTCCCTAAGGATGCCAACAAGCTCTTATATCCCACGCTTATGGGCGATGGATGTGGAGTCAGTGGTGGTGTTGATGTTGGAGGAGGTGGTGGAGGCACAAGGTACACCAAAATGTCTAGGGAGTGGGTGAGGTCAGCCTTGATGAGTCCAGGGCTCTTCATAATGGTCCTTTGATCAACTTGAACGGTGAGTTTATCGGCATGAAGCGCCTCAATGTGGCTCTCCAGAATTTGAAGCATGTGCAAGTGTCAAGCAAGTGCTAAAGAGCTGGGCTTTGTTGGTGATGGAGTCACAGAAGAAAGTGTAATGTTGGAGCTGCATTCATCACTGCCATCCTCGGACTCATCTTCTCCACTATCATGAGCCTGTTCTATAATCCTAGCGGTGAGGACATACCTAGATCCATGTCATATGATCATCCCCATGCAGCTTAGGTTCTCCACTTGGAAGGGTGTCATGTTGTTCATTATCTCCTGCCAGCTAAGCTACTCCATGAGTTTATACTTTGCAAGAGCCATATGAGGTTGAGCTGGGGAAGATGGTGCTAAAGCGCATGTGTTGGCCCTTGCATGCCACTGAATCGGTTGTCCCATGGCCCAAATGGATGGGCTGGAACTTAGTCATGTTGTATAGAAAGTACTACTACCACCTCACCACTTTGGTGTTGTCTGCACCTCTAGTGATCAATCGGGCGATGACAACATGGAGGTCACTGTGTGTCAAATGGATAAAAATTGACGCCTTGGTTTTCCCAGACTCACAGTTCCTCATTTGGCAGACTTCAAGAAGGAGGTTGATGAGCAGCTACTAGTACTGTGGTGCGCTGGTGAAGTCAGAATCACATAGACCCACCAACAAAGTAAACAACAGGTAGCTCAGGCGACGTGAGTCACTAAAATGCTAAAACTAGATTGCCCTGGGCTTGGCATAACCTATTGGACTTCTCTATACCTTAAAGGTGCCAGGCACCTCTAAGGTGAGGTCATAGTAGATTAGCTCCTCAATCAATAGGAGCCGGTTACACCACCAAAATCTACCAACTGAAGGACCTTGTCCTAAATCCCAGGTGCTCGTGCGGCTTTCAGTCCACCGTATGGGACTCGCTGAACTGTTTCATCCCTAATCGATCATACCTTTCTCAGAAATGGGAGGTGGAGAAGGAAGGTGTAAGGGTTGATGACCTTACATTTGGTCAGCGGGCATACAGTATGACATAGACCAAGCCACGAGGGCGCACAGCTGCGTGGATTTGGTAGCTCGCGCAGGTGGCGCGGCGCTTGTGTTGTGTCGGGACCAAGGGCGGGTGAAATATACCGCATGATCATTGGCCGAGACCGTGAGGCTCGCGCGCGCTAGACCGTGGGCGTGCGCATGACCGATGAGCGCGTGGGACAGGCGCGCCCATACCAAGAATCAAGTGTCGCAAGACTTTCATCATGTAGAGTGTTGGATCTCTAGCAAGTCTAGGCGGGGCGGGACACTTGATCAGGCCGGGTGACCGAGAGCTGATTCCGGATCTGACAAGGCATTACACAGGCGTATACAAGTAGGCACGTGGCCGGGAGCGTTGCCGAGCCAGGGGCGAGGATGGCACGCGGTATTACCGCGCGTGACGGGTACTGCTGCGCGCTGTGACCAAGGATTGCTGGTTAAAGCTACAGTCGAGTCAGAGGACACTGCAAGCTAAGTGAAGTCAGGGAATTCACGCCAGACCGGTATTGGGCATGGGGCTCAATCAACCTTGGATTTGGGGTAGCTCTTGTAATAGGGTCTAATGAGTCTTTGGGAGGAGACAAAGGCCACTTGGTGTGGTTTTGGCCATGGTTGTAAACATTTCTCAATCAAAGAGAGTTTTATGTTTTTCTCTCTCAAAATGGGTTTTGTGTGTCGTGTTTCTCGTACCGGCGGTTTTCCGGATTTGCTCGCTTCATCTTATTTTTCACTGTGTTTTGTAATGCAAACAGGATTCACTAACTGTTCTTGCAAGGAAAGGCTGACCTGTCGCCATGGTGCATGTCAGGCGCCGCACGGCCGAAGGTGATCGGTTGAGGCCGTGATAGTTGGTATCAGAGCTACGAGTTTGTGGCTTGAAGCGAAGCGCGAGAAGACACGAACGTGAAGACGGTGGATATGGCGACTAGTAAGAAGGATCGTTTGGATCGCCTTGAGGAGACGTCCGAGCGGTTGGAGAACGTCGTCGGCAGTGTCGACGATCAGCTCGAGAACCTGATGAAGACGGTCGAAGATCTTGCGGTCGGATACCGCGAGAGCCAGATGACTGTTTATGTTTTGAAGACAACTGTGGATGTTTTGAAGACGAAGGTACAGTCGCTGGAGGCCGAGGTCGGCCAACTCAAGGAAGCTAGTGCAACACCAGTCTCGTGGGAGGCGCCCACGAGAGTGAAGGTCCCCGAACCTTCCCTATTTGATGGCGCGCGGAGTACCAAGACCCTGGAAAACTTTCTTTGGGACGTGGACTAGTACTTCAAAGCTGCAAGAGTACCAGGCCATGAGCAAGTCCCGTTGGTCGGGATGTATCTTACTGTCGACGCGAAGCTATGGTGGCGAATGCGTCAGCAAGAAGACGCTCAGGCGGGTCGGACAAGTTCTAACTCGTGGGTCGAGTTGAAGAAAGAGTTGCGGGAGCAATTCTTGCCTGGCAACACTGCTTGGGTAGCTCGCACAAATCTGAAGAAGCTACGGCAGATAGGCACTGTCCGAGAGTACGTGAAGGAGTTTTCATCCTTGATGCTGGATATCAGGGACATGTCCGAGGAGGACAAGTTGTTCAACTTCCTCACGGGGCTCTAGAGTTGGGCCCAGATCGAGGTACGGAGGCAGCGCGCGAAGGACCTCACCTCCGCTATCATTGCAGCAGAAGCACTGATGGACTTGCGAACCTTACCTGGTGGGGAGGGTGAGAAGGCGAAGTCCAAGTCCAAAGACAAGAAGCCAGTGGAGAGAGGGGCCGGAGATGGGTTCCAGAGGAGGAAGCCCAACGGCCAGGCCAGATGGAACAAACCCAGAAATGACGGGAGAGCAGCTGGTGGTTCCGGGAAGACGAGCGAATGTTTTATCTGCACCGGACCACATATGGCAAAGGATTGCCCTAAACGCGAGAAGTTGGCCGTGTTTAGAAATCAACCGGAAAGCGATTCCGAGGACCCAGCATGAGTGAGTCCTTTACAACTATTGGGTACCTTGAAGACTGTCAAGGGTGACGGGGCGGTGAGTCCCCTTATCTATGTGGAACTGACTCTGAATGGGAAGGCCATAACAGGGATGGTGGACACAGGCGCAACTCACACATTCATCAGGAAGGATGTGGTGACTCGGTTGGGATTGAGCGTGTGGACGCACACCAGTCGAGTAAAAGCAGTCAACTCTCAGGCACTGGCAGTGACTGGGAAGATCTCTGGCGTAACCGTTCACATGGGTGGATGGCAAGGGAAGATTGATCTGCTGGCTGTCACACTGGATGATTTTGAGTTGATACTGGGGATGGAGTTCCTCAAGTCTGTGAAGGCTGCTGTTGTTCCACATTTGGGTGGTCTTCTTATTATGGATGAGAAGAACCCATGCTTTGTAGCGGGAGTGGCTGCAAAGGAGAAGAAAGGGAAGGAGCCGATGCTTTCTGCGCACCAGGTGGTGCAAGGGCTCAGACATGGAGAGCCCACTTATGTTGCTGCTCTATTGGAAGTGCAGGATGATCTGGTGAGTGATCTACCCTCAGCAGTGGCTGAAGTCTTGATGGAGTTTCAAGACGTGATGCCGCCGGAACTACCCCGTGAACTCCCACCCCGGCGTGCTATAGATCACCAGATCGAGTTGATACGGGGCTGCAAACCCCCTACCCGGGCTCCCTATCGTATGTCTCCGTCGGAGTTGGCGGAACTGAGGAGACAGTTGACAGAGCTTCTTGATAGTGGCTTCATTCAGCCGTCAAAGGCTCCATATGGTGCACCGGTTTTGTTCCAGAAGAAGCAGGATGGCGCTCTTCGACTGTGCGTGGACTACCGGGCTTTGAACAAGATCACGGTTAAGAACAAGTACCCAATTCCTCTCATACAGGACTTGTTCGATCGCTTGGCGAAGGCAACATATTTTTCCAAGCTGGATCTACGCTCGGGGTACTGGCAAGTCAGGATTGCAGAGGGAGACGAGTCCAAGACTGCGTGTGTGACACGCTATGGTTCGTTCGAATTCCTTGTAATGCCGTTTGGCTTGACTAATGCTCCGGCAACTTTCTGCCACTTAATGAATCAAGTGTTTGCAGACTACATTGATGAGTTTGTGGTGGTGTACTTGGATGATATTGTCATTTATAGTGAATCCATGGAGGATCACCTTGTTCATCTGAAGCAGGTACTATCAAGACTAAGGGAGCATCAGCTATATGTGAAGCTGGAGAAATGTTATTTCGCTCAGCAGAAAATTAAGTTCCTTGGGCACATCATTTCTCAGGGTGAAGTCCGAATGGATCGGGCTAAGCTGGCGGCGATTTTGGACTGGCCTGCACCGATTTATCGAGGGATATTCAAGGAAGGTCGTGCCGCTCACCGATTTGTTGAAGAAGGACCAGCCGTGGGGCTTGGCAGAGAGGCAACAGGCTGCATTTGACAAGATCAAGAGTGCAATTGCAAGTGAACCAGTCTTAGCATTGCCCAACTTCGAAGAACCTTTTGAGGTGCACACCGATGCGTCGGACAAGGCCGTTGGCGGTGTCCTTGTTCAGAACGGGCATCCGGTGGCGTTCGAGAGCTGGAAGCTGAAAGACGCGGAGCAGCGCTATTCGGCGCATGAGCGGGAGATGCTCGTCGTTGTTCATTACTTACAGGTATGGAGAGTGTACCTTCTGGGCACCAAATTTCTTGTCAAAACAGATAATATTGCCAATACATTCTTTGCTACTCAAAAGAAGCTGTCGGCTAGACAAGCTCGTTGGTAAGAGTTCTTGCAGGAATATGACTTTGAATGGCAGCACAAACCGGGGAGACACAACCAGGTGGCTGATGCGTTGATTCGCAAGCAGGTGGTTGAGTATGTGGCTGCACTGGCGCAAGTGGAGAATGACTTGCAAAGTCGTATCGAGGAGATAGCAAAGACGGACAGTCAGTATTTGAAGCTGATCAAAGATGTCCAAGACGGAGTCGTGCGCAAGTACTGGGTGGAGAATGGGCTTCTCTACGCCAAGGGCGACAGACTCTATGTGCCGAAAGGAGGGAAGATTCGGCAGGAGCTCTTGAGGGAGCATCATGATGTTCCATGGGCGGGACATCCCGGTCGTGAGCGAATGAAGGCCTTGCTCACAAGACATTATTATTGGCCGGATATAGGCGAAGACATTGAAGCATATGTGAAGACGTGTTTCGTGTGCCAACAAGACAAGTCGGAAAGAAGACGGGAGGCCGGTCTTCTCCAGCCGTTGAGTATTCCGGAAAGGCCATGGGCGTCAATTTCCATGGACTTTATCTCCTGATTTCCTAAGGTGGAAGGGATGTCGACAGTGATGGTGGTCGTGGACCGATTCACAAAGTATGCGGTATTTATACCGGCATCGGTAGTGTGTTCGGTAGAGGTGGCTGCCGAGCTGTTCCTGAAGCATGTGGTGAAGCACTTTGGGGTACCGGAAGACATCATAAGCGATCGAGATGCTCGCTTTACTGGGCGGTTCTGGACGGCGTTGTTCTGGTTGTTGGGCACAGAGTTGAAGTTTTCAACGGCGAATCATCCACAGACGGATGGACAGACGGAGAGGATCAATGCTCTGTTGGAAGAGTATCTCCGGCACTATGTTTCGACTTCGCAGAAGAATTGGCTAAGTCTGCTTGATGTGGCGCAGTTTAGCTACGATCTTCATCGGTCTTCATCAACGGAGAAGAGTCCGTTTGAGCTTGCATACGGATACCAACCTATTACTCCTTCAGAGGTGGCGAAGAGAAGGACAGGAGGGAAATGTCCTGCCGCGTATCATTTTGCTATTGATCGGCAAGAGATGTTGGAGAGCGCTCGGGATAGCCTCGCCAAGGCGGCTCGCCGGATGAAGAAGTATGCAGATCAAGGGAGACGTCCTTTGGAGTTCCAAGTAGGGGACAAGGTTTGGTTGAAGCTCACTCCACAGGTGTGGAAGAAGTTACATCGGAAGGATGTACACAAAGGTTTAATCGCGAGGTATGATGGGCCTTTCACTATTGTCCAGTGGATGGGCAACGTGGCATATCGGTTGGATCTCCCCGATAGGCTGAAACTCCATCCAATTTTTCGTGTGAGTTTCTTGAAGCCATGCCACGAGGACCCCACGAATCCATCGAGGGAGAAGAAGAGTCGGGCTCCGCCGACTATTCGCCAGGAATTCAGTAGGGTGGCTGAGCAGATCCTGGACCGAAGAGTAGAAGGCCCAAGCAAGAAGAACCGCAGGGTGTTCTTTCTTGTCCAATGGAAGGACTTGCCTATGTCAGAGGCAAGCTGGGAGTGCGATACTACTCTTTGGCAGTTCGAGGAGTTGGTGGAAGACTTCTTCAGTTCGAGACCGACGAGGACGTCGGGTTCAACTAGTGGGGGTGATGACCTTACATTTGGTCAGCGGGCATACAGTATCACATAGACCAAGCCACGAGGGCGCACAGCTGCGTGGATTTGGTAGCGCGCGCAGGTGGCGCGGCGCTTGTGTTGTGTCGGGACCAAGGGCGGGTGAAATATCCCGCATGATCATTGGCCTAGACCGTGAGGCGTGCGCGCGCTAGACCGTGGGTGTGCGCGTGACCGATGAGCTCGTAGGACAGGTGCGTCCATACTAAGAATCAAGTGTCGCAAGACTTTCATCATGTAGAGTGTTAGATCTCTAGCAAGTCTAGGCGGGGCGGGACACTTGATCAGGCCGGGTGACCGAGAGCTGATTCCGGATCTGACAAGGCATTACACAGGCGTATGCAAGTAGGCACGTGGCCGGGAGCGTTGCCGAGCCAGGGGGCGAGGATGGCACGCGGTATTACCGCGCGTGACCGGTACTGCTGCGCGCTGTGACCAAGGATGGCTGGTTAAAGCTACAGTCGAGTCAGAGGACACTGCAAGCTAAGTGAAGTTAGGGAATTCACGCCAGACCGGTATTGGGCATGAGGCTTAATCAACCTTGGATTTGGGGTAGCTCTTGTAATAGGGTCTAATGAGTCTTTGGGAGGAGACAAAGGCCACTTGGTGTGGTTTTGGCCATGGTTGTAAACATTTCTCAATCTAAGAGAGTTTTATGTTTTTCTCTCTCAAAATGGGTTTTGTGTGTCGGTTTTCTCGTACCAGCGGTTTTCCGGATTTGCTCGCTTCATCTTATTTTTCGCTGTGCTTTGTAATGCAAACAGGATTCACTAACTGTTCTTGTAAGGAAAGGCTGACCTGTCGCTATGGTGCATGTCAGGTGCCGCACGCCCGAAGGTGATCGGTTGAGGCCGTGACAGAAGGTTAGATAGGCGGAGTGGGGGCAGAGGGTTTCGCACTTTCGGTCTTTATTGGCTAGGCTAGACCCGTTGCTAGTCTCTTGTTCCTAAACATCCTACACAAGATATATGACAAATTCAGATTTAAAATATGAAGTCTTACATGAATTACACTATATACGGGCTACTTACAGAGTGAACTACAGCCGTAAGCCTTGGGAAACTGCCTTTATAATAGTCCTTACAACCCTAAACCACAGCGCATGGCCGTAAGGACCCCTCCTATATATTTCCCTCCAACATTTTTCATAAAATTTATTCAAAAAAAATTTCCACATTCATCACGAACAACTTATGAACTAATTCACCTAAAGAAACTTGAGCCAAATGCAGAAAATAAAAGAAATGACTTTATAGCTTGGATGAAGAGACAATCGAAGAAGATGCGGTTTTAACCTTTTCTAGAGTGCTTAAAAAGAAGGATAGGGAGCAATGTCGTAAAGCCCATCTTTTAATCTCAGCTGTTAGATTAGTTTTTTTTTTAATTCTTTATTTTTTTTAAAATTTCAAAAGTTAGGTTATCGCTAACATCCAGACATTATCCCCAATAACTATTAGATAGTGGGGAGAAAACCTCCCAGAGTTAGCCTCGCGCCTTTCTTCTTGGTTTTATGAAGTGCCGGTAGCAACGAGGAGGAGAGGATCTCACCGTCAATTTCCATGTTCCCTACTTCCTTGAGGTAAGCACCCTCCTTTTCGGATCTAGGTTTGATTTTTGATCACTATTGTTCATTTTTTTTTTTAAATCTTCTCCTTAGTTGTCTGTGCTCTTGATTGATAAACGCCACATTTTATCTGGCTGATCTTTTCTTTAGAATTTTGACACTAATTCTTTGGTCTGACAGATAATTATCATCCTTTAATCATATGCTTGTAGAAGTATGGAGCGCTGACTTTGATGTGCATTCAAATTTCTTAGTATATTAAACATCTCAGCTTCAACAAATAAGTACTTGCAGGTCGCATGCCTTTTTCACAATTTTTTTTAAGTTAAAAGTAATAGCAACTTAATTTTAATCTTTTATGTTTCTCTTGCGAGGTTCAACAAAAATACAAGGTTCTAGAATTTGTCTCTCCTATCACAATTACTCAAATTCGCACCTTATATAATTACCTTAGAATGCCCTCTCTGGGATAGGGCATGCTGATCCAACTAATCATATTCGAGTTGAATCTGAATAAAAAAAAGGACATTTAAAGGTCAAAAGTATCTGCCAAAGAAATATATCTAACTATGTGAATTACATCTAAAAAATCAAAAAGCACAGAGGAATATCGTCTAAATAGAATCGAACAAGCAATGTAATTAGGAAATTTAGTAATTGTTTTCAAGTTTAAATGGTTCCTTGCCCATTGTTTTTTGCAATATTCCCTTTTGACGTAATGTATAAGAGTGCCAGTCATCAGCCAAAATTAGATAATCATATCGTGTTTAAATCATTAGACCTTGCTGGTGTTGCCATTCCGAGAAATAGTGATTTTGGATTAAATCTTTGATTTTCTTAACTTTTTATTGTTAAAGGTTTTGAAACAACTGATGTGATAAGGTGTTAAATATGCACACATTAATTTAAGTAGTTATGTAGTGTTTGTTCATTGTTGCATCTGCAATAGAACCAAATGGCCATGTCTGTTATGTCCCATTTCAAAGAGTCCTCTGATTTTTATCCATTTCCCACATGTAGAATAAGTTTGGTTTGTAAACTGACAAACACACCTATCATCTTTAGTATTGGCAAATTTTAATTTGAGCTCAGCCTTGATACATGATGTTTGTCATATTGCTCCGTCCATTTTTATCAATATATATATATATATATATATATATATATATATATATATATATATAATTGCATGGGGTTGGTTTTAGGGTGTTGTAGAGTAAGGAATTAATTACAGTGTGCATTCTAGTGTTTGCTTGCATAGTTAGTGGTTAGAGTTTAGATCATGTTTAACCAATGGTCAATGTTTGTATTTAAGTTTTCTAATCTATGGCAAGTATTATTATGTTCATGTTATAGGGTCTTTGCCCGAATCCTGATTTTTGTAAACGAGTGGGTTCCATAGCTTGGGAATTTTTTTAGGTAACTAAACCACGTATAAACCCGTCTGATTATCGAAAATAATTTACGTAATTATTTAATTATTTTTGGTTTTATTGAAATTAAATTTTATGATATTATGTTTATATGTTTTGGGTTTTGAGATATTGTGTATATCATTATTTTCAAAACTTATTGATTATTTATTTATTTATTTAATTGATGGTAAATTGAATGGTTTATTGGAAAGCATGATATATAAACTTATGAATTTATTCAGTTATTGATTCCTGTATTTTAAATTTTATTGACATATATTCGCATTATTATATTTTGAAATAATCTGAGTTATGTTTATTAGAAAATGGGATCATTGAATTTCTCTATTTTTGTGTTGACAATGATTTTGGACCCGACATATTGTGATAAAGTAACTTGTAGTCTCCAATTTAACTTTGGAATAACCCTGTCATTCGGGGTTCAACACTGATTATGTCGACATGAATTTCTAATTATGATAAGAAACTATAGTTTCGCACCGTTCCATCGGTGGAGAATAACGGCTTCTGATAATCTGGTTCTGGTCACCGAATTTAAATATATGAATTCTGTTGTTTTGTTTTGGCATGAGTTATTTGGGGGACATATATGCACATTCATTTGGAAAATTTATGTTTGTCTAGAATATTCTGATGTTTCTGTTTCATTTCTGATATTTATTGTATAATGCTACTTTTAAATACGTTTTGAAATCATTGAGTTTTTGTGATCCCTATAATATTGTTTTTAGTGGTTGCTTACTGGCCTTTTAAGCTCATAAATAGTTTCTCTATCCTTTTCAGATCAGGAGTAGGTGTGTGGTGACTAGTTTAGCGGGCACCGTTGAGTGAACACCAAGCGGCTAGCATGATATTAGTTTTTTAGTTGTGATTAAATAAATTTGTTATTTGTTTAAGACCTTGAGTCTTGCACTTCTAGTTTTCTTTGGACCTTAGCTATAAACTTGGTTATTTTTATTGAATTCTTTTGTTTTGTGTGAAGTTAGTGTGCCGTTATGATTATGATTGTGAGATAGGTATTGAGGTCTTATGTGCCCACTTGGTCTCTGCCTTGTGGATACGGCCGTTTGTCGACGTATTGAGTACGGTGAGCCGGGTTCTAAGCGTCACAAATGTGGGGAGTTTGGGAGCAAGAGGAGGTGCCAACGGTGAGCAAGAATAGAGTAATAGTGAAACTGGATGCTAAAATGTCACCTGTAGCGCCTTAACCCAAGGTGCTTACCACTAGCTTACAAGTGTAAGTTCCAATGCTCTATGTCAATGGTTTACGTGGAGGCTTACGAGCGCAAGACCCCATAGTAGTTCCTCCTCTCTTGTCCCTAGGTTATGGGCTATAAGGGGCATAGTGATGTGAGTTGTAACGCTTACATGAGATCTTTTACTGCCACCTTATGAGGATAAGCCACATATAAGGGTCCTAGTGTCACACCCTGACCCGCGGGTCCCGGGATCACCGACACTACCACCGTAATAACCCGAGGGTGAGGTAGGGTCCACCCTAAACTCAGATCATGGTAACGGCTATTCTGTGGCTTGGTATGACCTGAAACCAAGAGTCTTGCCAAATAATACTACAATAAAATAGGGTGCGCCCCTGAACAACACCTGAATAAGCAGGAATATCGACAATAAGCTAGGGCACACACTAATACCCGGCGATCAACATGAATAAGAAACAAGTAAGCCAAAGATAATTCAAAATACAAGTGGATCCCACCTATATGCACCAATAACCAAGAGGTGTATCATACATAAAAGGAGATGCTAACAAAAGTCTGGTACAAACACTAGCCCAACCAGCCCCTTACACTTCTACTGAGCCCTAACATCTGGAACAGGAAGGAGATGGGTGAGTAACTACATTACTCAGTGAGAAAAACTGCATGGAATACATGTCATATATAAACATTCAAGATATACACTGCAAATCCATAGTTTGTATAAGTATGAAATACGAAATATAGAAATTACCATTTCCTAGTATAAGATGTCAAAATGGTATGAAACACATATCATAACATAAAATCATTCTCGTAGAGTTTATATAAAATACAGAATACGGACTATGAAATATAAAATTTACAATATTCTAATACATGTGCTAGTACTGGAATTATTTTATGTTATTGAATAAAGTAACATATTCAACTAGTATGAAATGCATATAACAATCTATATTCATTACCGCACAAGCTATACAGAATAAGGAATACGAAATAACAAAATGTAAATATTGCTTTGGAAATAATAAGCACGAGTAAACATTTGTATTCAAAATACAATATAATAATAACATTTCAATCGAATATGGACGATAAGTGCTTGTATATGCATAATAATTAGAATGATTTAGTTACATTGAGCATTGCTTTTATCAGGTTTTATGGCTCATTCTTGTGATTTTGTGTTCTTTTGTGCATTTAGGGTTGTGAAGGCATGTTGAGGGGAAAGAATGCAAAAATTGGTTATAGAGGTTCTTTATTTTGTTCTTTTGTGCAATCATAAGGAGCAAGATACAAGCCATGAGTATACACATAAGGATGTGTCCCAAGTTCTAAAGAGTTTGAGTCATTCGGTAATGTAGAAGGGCATAAAGGCAGTCACGCGTTAATGTTATGGTTTGTTTGAGGATTTCGAAAGCTCTCCAAAGGATTTTTGACATCAAAAAATG
The DNA here is from genome assembly GCA_902712375.1 of Dioscorea dumetorum. Classification (NCBI taxonomy): domain Eukaryota; kingdom Viridiplantae; phylum Streptophyta; class Magnoliopsida; order Dioscoreales; family Dioscoreaceae; genus Dioscorea; species Dioscorea dumetorum. The sequence goes on from CACTHL010000847.1 coordinate 2,424,481, forward strand.
CCACATGACCTACCACATGGGCGTGTGCCCACCCTGGTGGCCTCAGAAGAAGAAAAGAGTGAAATCTCTAGTCTCTACATGCAGTTCTGTGTAGGCTAAAAATACACATGAGCATGTGGATTTTCCACAGGGCCATGTGTATGGTGGTGTGGATTTTCCACATTGCCGTGTGAGCACCCATGTAGATCCCTGATTCCAGACTTTAAATAGCCACTTTGAAGGGTTTTTATGTGATCTTTTTCTTATCTTTGGGAGAGAATGCGGCTAGGGTTTGGAGGAGATTTTTGCGAGGTTTGGGAGTGCTTCTATACCAATTTCAACATCGAATCCTTTAAAGGATAGCCATTGGGAGAGCCGTTGACAACTTCAATTCGCTGAGGTGTGCCCTAGGCTTGACGGAGGGGTCTTTGGAGAAGGAGGAACGGGTCTTGGAGACCATCACCATCGAACTTAAGGGGGCTATCTTTATGGATTATTTGCACTTGTATTTGATCGCATATTTGAATTTGTATTGCTTCTTGGAGAGCTAAACCCCTAGTGGGTACTTGGACATGTAACTCTAGGATTTCTATGTTTTATTGACTCTTATTGTTTTTCCTATAATTGAGATTTTAATTGAGTTTTAATCTTGTGTGCTTGATGTTTGGTTTTCCTGAGTGATACTATGATTGAGAACCTTTTCTAATCATCCTTTTGACGAATGACTATCACCATTAGGATTAGATTTACCAAGATTGAAGAGGGTTGAGAGGATGACTCGAGAGGTAGTGGAATGTCCCCATTCTCCTTCGGTGTGATTTATTCTACATCCACATTCCAAGAGTTCTTAGCAATCACATATAGAGTGAGGTGTGGAGAGGTTCTTCTCTGCTAGAGCTTATTTGCGATGAGGGATCTTTCGCATGGACCAGAAGGATTTCATCTAGATTTAGGAATAGGATTTATCACTTGGAATCCTTAGATCTTTAAGCAGTCATACATGGGGTGAGGCGTCGAGAGTCTTTTCTCTACCGAGACCTCATAGGGGACTAGTGATGATTGACCTTTGATTTGGGACCTTGTTTTTTTGGATTTTCACAACTCTTTAAATCTCAATTAGGGAAGTGTAATGTGAGTTGTGCACTTGAAACGAGAATCCTAGGGGGAGCATTTGTCAAAGTACTCCATTTTCTCATTGATTGTTTCCTTTTCCTAGCTATTTACTTTTAGTTCCATTATTCTTATTTGGATAGCATTTTGTTTGACATCACCACAATTGATTTTTGACTTGACTATTTAGTAAAGTATACTTGTTACTAGAGTCTATTCCTTGTGGATTCGACTACCCACCCTTCAGGTATTTATTACTTCGACACCGGTGCATTTGCGACACACACACGCAATGGTGTGTTAATGGAAAACATGTGTCAATCCATAACCTTGTTCTCGCAACATATTAATTTATCAGAGTTTATTAGACTAAAATCAAAAACAACTACCGAGCCTTAAAACCTTCCATCCTTAGCCATGGCTGCAGATAAGTCCAAAACTACCGAAGGTCCCGTCCTCCGGCATTGGCCACTGAGACACTGTGTGGTGACCCCGGGCTCTCAGTCAACACCGCCAAGACCGGGATCTCTACGCTCCTCCTGCATAGTTAAAACAACTGGGCACAGGTTGCCACACCCCTCTGCAAGCTGTTTATGGGCCCGTCTTACCGGTAAGTAGTCAAGGCAGTAGCCCTATGCCACCAACATAACCATAGCACTGATCGTACCACCTGAAGGCTTATGACCAGTACACTGCCTGCAGGTGAAAACCATCTGTCATCCGAAAACAAAAACAATAACAGTCTAATGGCTGAAATCCATGTACCGCTCATAAGCGAATACAATATTCCACCCGAAGGCTGTATACAATATAACAAAACTAATTTTTCAAAGATGCAACAAAATCAGATCAATACACCTCCTGAAGACTAAAACCATAACCCATCTGAAGTTCTGAAAACAATATAAGCACTTATTAGTTACTAGCCTATAAATTAATATAACAAATTCATTTTCTGCAGATACAATATATCATTTCCCACACATTTTCGAAAAAACCTTCGGGAAACCCAATTCATAGAAATTGGAAGTTTTCCAAAACCAATAAATATAGGAAAATACCAAAAAAGAAACAAATATTCAAAACACAAGATTTTCCACAAGATAAATGTAAATATAAGCAACATGTATAAAACAAGTAAACCATGCATATCAACTTTTCCCACTCACGAACATGGATGACCACAAGTCCAACGCAATCCCTCGGCTGGTTCCTTGCCCTTGCCTGAGGTCTCACCGCCTGGGATAAGTTAAACCAACAACCAATTGAAAATTAAAGGCATTCCAATGAAATACAAAATACAAAATAGAACATTCTACCCAAGCATGCCATAAACCCCCCAGGTTTCGCACATCAATCCTTACTCGAACCCAAACAAACCCAAACTCCCCACAGGGATATATAGAACTAAGGGTTTTTCTAAGAACCCTTGGCCCTATGCAAGCCCTAATACACCAACAAAGGGTCGACTTTGAATTTTTTGCCAAAGCAGAGAAATAACAAGGGATTCAAGTCCCTTGTTACTCCTACCCTCGTCTAAGGCTAAGATTCTCTAACAATTTCCCTATTTAATTCAATAAATCCAACCCGAATGCAAGAAAAGGACTTACCTTTAAACTCGAAGAAACGGGTTCCCATTGTCGATTCACACCCGATGAAATGGTATATTGCTGTCTAAAACTTTTCATCTAATCTTCATGACGAACAAGATCAAGAAATTTAAGGAAAAAACCGGTCAACAACCAAAGAAGAACCTAGAAAAAAATGAAGAATAAAAGAAAAGAATATATATATATTATTTACTCAGAACTTTAACACACACACACACACGCACACCCACACACACATATATATTGAAATTAAATATTTTGGTCAACTAAAATACACAAACATGAAAATGAACCAGTTCTCACACCTAGTGCATTTACTGCCTCGATTATAGGCGCTAAAGAAAATAATTTTTTACCGTAATACTCTCAAGACAAGCCTTATGGTAGACTTACAAGTGTAAGTCACCCGTAAGATACCTCCGAGGTTTTCTCCCTAGATTTACAGCCTTTAATGGTGCTAATAATGCTTGTTGATTGCCTTTTGCAAGGTGGGTCACAAGCATAAGGCTGGCTATAACTTTCTCTATCAGGCATTATGCCTTAACTTATGGGAGTAAAACACATAAACTGTTATGAAACTTTGTAAGGGTGTCCCTTACTTCCACATGAGTGTCTAAGTGCAAGATATGATTTATGAAGTATCAATGGAGCACTTTAAACTTAATAATCATGACTGTCCAATACAAAGGAATGCGACAAAACCCAATAATTATTCCAAACACACAAAACAAAATGAAAAGAAACTATGCTAATGAGTACTACTTTAGCACATTGTACTTCAAAATTAATAGGTGATAAGTGCATGTATGAATATATTTTCCATATTATTTTGTACATTGCATGTAACTACATTATTTATGTGGGAAGTGATACTTAACCTTGTTTGTTAATTGGGGAATACTGGCAGAGTATAATGAGACAGAAAGAACCAAATGAAGGAATTCCATTTCACAAAAATGAAGAAAGATCTCCCTCAATACAGATCTAGAGAATATGCCAATCTTGACACCTTAGATAAAGTTACGGCATTCAGTTATGCTGCAAGTCATAGATAGAAGATTTTGAGGGTATGTTTATGCTTGTAAGAGGGAGCATAAAGGCCAATTAGGCGAGCATACGAGTAGGACTTATGTCTATAAACCAAGTGCTAAGGATCTGACAGAGGAGCATACGAGCAAGTGACATATCGGTAAAGAGTGTCACAAGCACTAGATTTTTACCATCTAGCACTTACGATTGTAAGTTGGACCGTAACACGAAGATAGAAAACCTTACATGCTGGACTTATGGCTGTAAAATGCCCATAATTCACCCAACCCCTCATCTCCAGGTTGTTACGGCACCTTTTTATGCCCATAAGGGTTAGGTTACAAAAGACTTCACTGATGGCTTTTGAAAGATCTTTCGGCAACTGATTGAGGGGAAGTGCAGAGAAGGATTGCAATGGTCCTCCTCCTATTTAAGACCCCTTATTGGAGTATTGCCAAGGGTTCTAGGGGAAATTGGAAGACATAAAGGTTCTCCTTCGATGGCACCATTGAAGTCTCACGGCAACCATCATCAATCCCAATCTTAGAGGAGGTTGAGGGAGTTTCAATGTTAATTATGAAGTATTTCTTCTCTTTGAGATTGTAAGATTTCTCTCCATTTATTCAGATATAAAGTCTTTGGTGTTTTCTGCATATATGAATCTTAGGTTATTACTCCTTTGACATTGGTTGTAGACTTTGAATCTTTAATCGATTATTGAATTGTACCATCATATATTGGATTTATTTATGTGTTCTTTAATGTCTTAAATTCTAATGTAGCTAGAGCCGAGAGTCATTGTAAGATGTATACATGCATACGATGATCGAGAGGTCCACTGTGCATAAGCATATTATGATTGAAGGGAAACTCAAGTCTACTTAAAGATAGGATTCTTTTCGATTGAGTTGTCTCTCCTTATTCTATTGAGTGGCTCAATTTAGGGTTTATTGTGTAATGCAATCGTAGGGATAAGATATTCTCCAATTCGTATGACAACAGAGGTAATTGCTTTGTGAGGAGAATTACCTATCTCCTGAACCTTCGATTGATCCTAATTAGAGTTCACAGATTTTAATATAGTCAAGTGATAGTCTTTACCAGTAGCATATGAGAGTAATTGTTATGCATGCTAGGAAAGAGGATAACATGATATAGGAACTCTCTCATTCTAGAATGGGTACGATAATCCCTAAAAGGTAGTCCACGCCCCGAACACTGTTTTTGTGATTGATTGCCTTCCTTTTAGTTTCAGTGTAATTGTTCTCTTTCTTACTTACTCTCTTGCACTTTAAAACCACAGTTATGCAGGATAGATAATATGACTATAGTTGATACTAGTACTTCCAAATTCCTTGTCGATCGATATTGCTACATTTGATTGCACTTTACTTTACGTGATCAGCATGTGCACTAGCTTCATAAAGACAATGATTCATACTGATCAGACGATGTAGATAATTGGATGAACGTTCATGCTAGTATTTCTTGGTTTCTCATGGATCAACAACCTTAATTTTGAGCACATTGTACAAATTGAATGGCATGTGCACTTGCATCACATACTTGACATTAGTCTTTCATCATTTTATAAAAGAAAGGAGAAGACCAAATCCCAAGGATGGGGTGAGATACAGCCGAGGCTTGTATATAACATAGTTTCCTTAAAGTAGATTTTATACCTTAAGTGCTTGTGGCTGAACTAGCATCTTCTCCCTATGATACAACTGTCTCCATTGGCAAGGTAGCAGCAGTTTAAACCTCAAGAGAACCAAATTATATGTGCTATATATATCATACTAAACCAAGAACTTAGAACTTGGTGGAAGAGAAAGAAGGAAAAAGGAGTAACTTCACTTGTGCCAAAAGTTGGAGAAGGAAGGAGAATTACAAACCAATGAAATTCCAGCATTAAATACGGGTATATAATAGAGCAATAAAACAACAAAATTGATTGCATACACTAGTATAGATATTCCTCAACAATGTCATGATGTATATTTCATTAATATGATTACCCACATAGAAATACAAACAAAGATATTCTGCCGGTTCAAATAGATGGAGATTATTTCCATGTTTTTTGTTTATTTCCCTTATATAGGTGCAAATATAATAGCTGTATGTGGCATACATTGCTAGCACCATGCCCATGATGAAGAATTAATCACCTGAGACCAAGAAAACACAAAGAAAAACATATCATCTTAAATATGGATCATTATGTTTGTTCGATGTATACTAAGACAATAAATAGCAATTGTAAAAGATTGTGTGTTACCTTCTCTTAATCTAACTTGCCAACCACATGTTTCAAGTCAAGAAGTTCCTTGTAACCGGCTGATGACTTGACCCAAACCTTGACTTCGTAAAGTTGTCTCACTCCGAGATTGCTGACTTCCAAAGTTATGGTGTAAATAATGCCTTCAGTGACTATTTCCAACATTACCTTCTTTACTTGGATGAACATAAGATGAGCATTCTACATGAGAGATCATCATGTTAAGCATATGATATAAAACATCATACGGATCTTGTTGTGAAGAGTAGATGATCACCAAAACTTTTGTTGGATGGTCTCATTGTCTCCCATTTGCTCCTCTTTTATATTGTGTGCATGTGCTCTGCATGTAAAGCGCATAAATTAATTTGTGAAAGTTCCTTTTTCTTTGTGGTTTCCCCAATGTGAATATCACATTGCCATTTGCTCAATATACTAATGTAGCTAGTGGGAACTGTTGAAGTTATGCTCAGAAAGTCAATGATGGCGGTTCATAGCTAGCATTGTGACTACAAGAAAAAAATATCAAATTACCCAGGGAAAATTACCCACGGACACACTTCCTGGGTAACTACACAGGAAATACCAACAAAATAGCCAGGAAATAGTAGAATTGAGTTGTATTATATTTTCCCAGGAATTAGGCACGGATTTACCCATGATTTACCCAGTAATATACAATGCCTGGGTAAAAGGTGGGTAAAATAACGCGGGTGGTTCCCGCGTGATAAATACCCATGAATTACCCAGAGAACATTGGCGTGGGTAAAATAGTTTGTGGGTAATTCATGGGTAACGTATATGCACAATTTTTGCCCACGGATTGCCTACGATTGTTAGTAGTGGGTAATGGTGTTGTGGGTAATTTCTGGGTAATTCAACATTAGAATTTCACTTTATGGTCTTTCCCTCAAATTAGCCAGGGATATTATCCACGGGTAAAGTGTCTATGGGTGATCTCTGGGTATTGAGATACATGATTTTTACCAAAATTTATTTAGGAATTACACAAACAAAATATTTATGGATAGTCCTTTGATAGTTTACTTGTAATACTTTTTTTGTCAGTAATTAGAAAATAATGTTTAAAATTAAAAAAAAAATTGTTGTCAATAAATTTATACACAGTAGTATTTATTTTTTAAAAAATTATAATTTCACAAAAAAATATTTATAAAATTTAATTCTTCTATTCTTGGGGCCATAATAAATTTTATGCCTTATGATAACTTTTATTAATTTCGGTGCAATGCTGGTTTATTTCAAAATAATTTTTTTGGCTCTTTTAAAATCTAACATTTATTAAATTAATAACCATCTATCTTGAAAAGGCTAATATTTATTAAATTAAATAACCATTAACATCAAATAATTCACTACATTTTTGCATAAATTACTCTTTTTATAAAATACACACTTTAACTTATTTTTTACAAATAACATGAAATAAATAATCAATTAAAAGGATACATTACAAAAATGTCCCTAATGTTTAATTATAATCTTTCCAAACTCTATCAAATAAGAAACAAGAATTTTGGTAAAGTCTGGGGGTGATTTGTAAATAGCTAGCTATATGGCCATCATCCAGGAAACACGAGAGAAAGAAGAGGGGAAGCCGTCGTGACCTCACGACTAGAACCCTAGGTGAGTTTTTTTTCTTTAATTTTTCCCCAATTCCTCCAATAAGTTTTCCATCTTCTTTGCTATCCATTGATGTGTAGATGTTTGAGAGTAATCAATTAAGGGTTTCACCTCCATCATCATTTTTGGTTTTATGGTTTCGATAGGAAAAGAGAGAGGGAGAGACAGGAAGAAGCTCGTGTGGTCCCTTGTTCCAATCAAAGGTGTGAACTTTGCCATGCATTGCTTTACATGTTCATAAATTGGTATTTGGAACCAATTGGAAATTGATGATGTTTAATTGATGGTGCTGAAAATCCCATTGAGAGAGTTAAATGACTCTTTCCTTTGTATGCTGGAAATTGATGATGTTTAATTGATGTTTAATTGACTCTTTCCCATTTCTACATATCATTATCACATGGTATAGTAGACTAGACTTACTAGTAGATTTTGTTATACACTTTAAATGACTATATTAAACTAGTTGAACTAGCTTCTACTTTATTCTCTAGGAGGACTATAATTAATTTGTTCATCGATGTGCTTGAGCTATAAAGGAGGTTTGGAAGGTGGCACTTTTTCTTGTGTGGGGACCATTTACATTGTAAGGTTGGTAGAACTATAATAAGCTTGCAATATATAAGCAAAGCTTTGAATTTCTGTGTGCCAAGCAAGGCCGGTGTATATAATCATAAGGACCACTCAACTAACAAAAATGGATAGCAAGTGAAAACTAGTGTTGCATTAGAGAACATGGTGGGACATATTTATATTCCTGCTACTCTTCTAAATGGAAGATACCTACATTTGACATTGCAAAATGAAGTAGTTTCAATTTCAGATATTACTTACTCTGTTACGTTAACATTCTTTATGCTGAATGTTTGGGATCAATGGAAGTAATTTGGGAGAGCACCTTTTTTTTTTAACTGATGAGCAAACTGCAGATCATTTTCTTTTTAATGGCATGATTTTGTAGTTCTTACCATGACATTATGTTTTCAATATGTAAGCACTTCTTCCATGTTATTATATATCAACAACAGTTAAGTTAAAACTTTTGTTTGCATTGTTTTTATAGATTTCTACTATTAGCACAGTTTATTAAAATGCCATCTAATAAAAAATGGATGTATAATAGACTTATAGATGGACATAGGTCTATTAACACTGAATTTCTAGCTGGAGTTGAGTCGTTTATTGAATATGCTTGTCATCAATCAGCTTTTATGGATGGTGATAAAATAAGGTGCCCTTGTTGTAACTGTGAAAACAGAAGATTTCTTTTAGTAGATGAAGTAAAATTGCATCTTGCAAGGAATGGATTTGTTAAAAATTACCGCTAGTGGGTTTGCCATGGGGAACCTTTATGGGTTGCAAACTCTATGCAAACACATGGAGCACCATCTGTTATGGAAGAAGCAGAAGGATCAAATGCATATCATAATAGGGTAATAGATGTGATTGGTCCAAATTTTGACCCACATTATGGTCTAGATGAGGAGGAAACTCCTGATGTGAAAACTCAAAGATTATATGACATGCTTTGTAAAGCTAAAGGACCATTGTGGGAAGGTTGTTCTAATCATTCACAGTTATCTGCTGTTGCTAGATTATTGAATATTAAGTCTGAATTTCACATGTCAGAGAAGTGTTATGATGTTGTGTTGCAATTTATGAATGAAGTATTACCGACTAATAATAAATTGGTTGGTAACTTTTATGAAACCAAAAAGTATGCTGCAGATTTGGGGCTTCCATGTGTGAAAATCCATTGTTGCATTAATGGATGCATGTTATATTGGGGGTGAGGATATCGATAGAAAAAGTTGCAAGTTTTGTAATCAACTTCGATACAGATGTAGACAAGGAGAATCTTCAAGAGGAAAGGTTGATATACCAAATCAGAAGATGTATTACTTTCCTCTTACAACCAGATTATAAAGATTGTACGCTTCAGAAATTACAGCTACACACATGAGATGGCATGGTGAGCATGATCGAAAGGATGGTGTCATATGTCATCCATCTGATGCTGAGGCATGGAAGCACTTCAATCGCACAAATCCATTATTTGCATTAGAAGTTAGAAATGTAAGACTGGGTTTATGCACAGATGGGTTTCCACCTTTCGGACAGTCTGGTAAGCAATATTCTTGGTTGTCTGTCATTGTTACACCATATAATTTACCACCATGGATGTGCATGAAAGAGCCTTATATGTTTCTAACTATTATTGTACCTGGCCCATGAAGTCCGATGCAAAAGTTAGATGTATATTTACAGCCTTTGATAGCAGAATTAAAAGATCTTTGGAATGTTGGCGTACTCACAGATGATGTTTCAAAGAAACATAGTTTTCAAATGAGGGCTGCACTTATATGGACAATTAGTGACTTTCCAACGTATGGAATGTTGTCTGGATGGGGTACAGCAGGTAAAAAGGCGTGCCCATATTGTATGGAGAACTCGAAGGCTTTTAGTCTATTGAATGGCATAAAGGTTTCCTGGTTTGATTGTCACCATCAATTTTTGCCCGAGCATCACACCTTTAGAAGAAATAAAAATAACTTTATAAAGAACAAAATTGAGGAGTCTTCACCTCCATTGATGTTGACCAGGGAAAAGGTTCTGAAGCAAATATAGGATTTGAAATTCAAGAAAATAATAGAACTAGGAGCTGAACAGTGGAATGCTCCCATTTGCAAGACTTGTGGTTGGAACAAACATAGCATTTTCTGGGATTTGACATATTGGAGTAGTAATCTTATTCGCCATAATCTTGATGTCATGCATATTGAAAAAAATGTTTTTGAGAATGTATTCGATACAGTGATGGATGTTGAAGGAAAAACAAAAGATAATGCAATGTCAAGGGAGGACATAAAAATGAATCCACAGGCAAATATCCCAAAGCTTCTTATAGCTTGGGTAAAAAAAGAAAAGAAGGTTGTTTGTGATTGGGTGACAAAACTTAAGTTTCCGGATGGTTATGCCTCCAATATGGCAAGGTGTGTAGACATGCAAAAGTATAAGCTTTTTGGAATGAAAAGCTATGATTGTCATGTTTTTATGCAGCGGTTAATTCCTATTGCTTTTCGTGAGTTATTGCCAATCACAGTATGGAAAGCATTAACTGAGTTAAGCTTGTTTTTTCGAGACCTTCCATGCACCATGATTAGAGTGGAAGACATGATTAGACTTCAAGAAGAAATTCCTATAATTTTGTGCAAATTAGAGAGGGTATTCCCGCCTAGCTTTTTTGATTCCATGCAACATCTTCCAATTCACTTACCCTACGAAGCAAGAGTTGGAGGGCCAGTACAGTATCGATGGATGTATCCATTTGAAAGGTATACGATAGGTTAAATTTGATACTTAAATTTAGAGTAATGTTACTTAATCGACTTACAAATTATTTATTCCTGACTTAGGTTCTTGCGGCAATTGAAATTGAAGGTATCTAACAAAGCAAGAGTCGAAGGTTCAATTTGCAATGCGTACTTGGTTGAAGAAGCATCAATATTTTGTTCTCATTATTTTGAGGCTCATGTTAACACAAAGACGAGGAAGGTGCCTCGTAATGATGATGGAGGTGCAATGGAATCTTGTGAAAAAAATCTGTCTATATTCACACATCCTAGCCGATCATATGGACGGGCAAAATTGAGATGGCTGATTGATGAAGAGTACCATGCTGCAAGAACTTATGTCCTATTAAATTGCGACGAGATTCAACATTATATCAAGTAAACTTTTTGTTATGAATCCAAGAATTATATAATTTCTTCACACTTATTGATATTAACGAATATTTGTCATTTGAAGGATATTTGTGGAGTTAATGGCAAATGCACCTAGTATGGTTGATGAACAAGTTGACATTAAGCTCGAGACTGAATTTTCCTACTGGTTTAGATCCTATGTAAGTGTTATCAATTCTATACATTATTATTTTATTTAGCTTGAGTATTAATTAAGGGTTATTCTATAGGCACATGACCCAAATAATAATGTTAGTAGTCAAATCATGAAAGATGTTGCCTTGGGGCCTTTGAGAAATGTGACTACATACCCGATGTATTTTGTGAATGGGTTTAAATTCTACACAAATGATCACACAGCTGGAAGATCGACTATGAGTAGTGGAGTGTGCATCAAAGGTTGTAATTATAGCGACAGATCAAGCGACTACTATGGCATTTTAAAGGAAATTATCCAAATGGAATATCATGCACTCCCAATTAAAAAGGTTGTGCTCTTTAAGTGTGATTGGTTTGATCCAACTCCAAATATAGGGATGAAAGTCCACAAAGACTACATTCTTGTTGATATAAACCATAGGCGAAAGTTTAACAAGTATGAGCCCTTCATTCTGGCTGAGCAAGCATCACAAGTGTATTATGCATCTTATCCAAGTATGAAGTGTGACAAGGTTGACTGGTGGGCTGTGTGTAGAATCAAACCTCGATCTATTATCAATGTTCCCACAATTGATTTGCCATTCCAAGAGGATGAAGCAGAGGAGCATTTGGTTGATATAGGTGATGATGGTGTAGCTTCTACTTTAAATGATTTAAATGGTGTTTTTGTAGATGTAGATGACGGACATGATGATGTTAATTTTGAAGATCCAGTTGAGCATGATTTGGCAGTGAGAGATGCTGAAGATGATGATGCTGAAAATATGTCCATTCATAGTGATGAGTAATGTTGTTTTTGCTTTGATGTGCAGAACATATTCCAATATTATGGAGCACTTCTATATTATGTTGTGTGAAATTATTATTTTCTTCTCATTATTTTTTTATTGTTATTGTTGTAATGTTTATACATTTTTTATGTTACTTGTGGTTTATAAAAATTTTGGTATATATATTACCAGAGATGCCTAGAGGTATAGGAAGAGCTGCTCTACCTAGAAGAGGAAGTGCAAGTGGAAGGTATACTGATCCCACTAATCAAGATACCTTAGCGAATCCTCAAAATGCCAATCAACCTATTGATACTACAAATGAGCTTGCAAACTGTGGGGATGCATCACATGGTGTTGCAAATGAGGGTCCTAATACTAATGTTCTAACACCTGTTATATCTCAAGCAAGTAATGACCCACAAGATGGTACTTGTAGTGGAGGCAGGCATCACATCAATGTTAGGAATGGATTGTAAGTGTTTACCACAAAAAATTCATGTATCATATATTATTTCATTTGTATACTTGATTATAACAGGTTAGAACCTTCAAGCAAATGTTCACGAGTGATAACGAAGGTGTTTAAGCAGAACATAGATACTGAGGGCTACACATGGAAGAAAGTTTCACAAACTATGAAAGACTTTTATTTCGAGTAGTTTAGGGTATTTTTTATTTTGATTTTAAGTTAATGGTTCTATTTTTTCACATAATTGAATCTTGATAATTTGATAATTTTTCAGAAGCATTGCATGTGGGATTCTTCTATGGAGACACAAATGAAAGTGGCATGGGCTACAAAAGCCTTAGAGCGATATAGTGACTTTCTAAGGGACATAAGAAAATCTGAAAAAAAAAAAACCTCAATATATATCGGAAGATGATTGGAGGCATTGGAAAGTTGCTTGGGAAAACCATGAATTTAAATTGAAAAGAGAGCAAAATTCAAACAATCGAAGAAGTGTTGCAGGGCCATTATCTCATACTGGAGGATCAATATCCCATGCTGAACATGGAGACAAACTTGTAAGTATAAATGCAATTTGTTTGAGTGGTAGATGAGTTTGTGCTTGTTTCAATATTTATAAAAATTGTTTGCATTTTGAATGTTCTTGTATTCATTAAATTAACATGTTATATTGTGTGGGGTAAATATAATTTGTTTACATGACCAATGAGGTTTTCTGTTGTTGAATACATTTACTTTTACTTATTCAAAAGATTTTTATGATAGTTAAATTTCTTGCACTTATTAGTTGCTAATATGAATGAAGTTTATATTTTGTTCATTTATAGCATCTTCATTGGGTCGAGTACCGACGCCACATGAGTTATTTAATTTTACTCACACGAAAAAGCATGATGGGCAAACCTTTATTGATGAGAGGTCTAAATCATTCAATGTAAGTTTTAAAGTCCTTTAAGTTAATCTAATTCATTTCTTTTAACTTTTAATTGTTCATTAGTAGGCATTTATTTATTTCTATATTTTTGTTGTATCTATAGGATAAAGTGGTGAAATTGAGAGAGGCATCCGAAGCAAATAATGGATCAGGAGATGATGCACTTCGCCCAATTGATGAAGTAGCACTTTATTATGAGGCATCTGGTGGTGAAAAGCAGAGAAGGGTGTATGGCCTTGGATCACAATCATCTTGTTATTATTTTAGTGGCGACAAAGATGGAAACAATACAAGCACAAACTCCTTTCAATTCCACAATCAGGATGAGATTTTTAATGAGTTGACAAGTTTGCTCAAGACAGTTCAGACACAAGGTAGTATGATGACTAAATTAACAAGAACAATACAAGTATTATGCGATCACATCGGTATACCTCCTCCAGATGAATCTGAAAATGCTCACAACAGTCAACCCGAGGAACATGAAGAAGGTACAAGTGGTGGAGATGATAACGATCATCATGGACGTAGTTAATTATTTACGCTTCAGTTTTTAATTTGTTTAGCTTTTTGAAAGTAGTTATGTACTCTTACTTTTAATTTATTGCAATGGACTTATACGGTGTTACTTTAAGTTTTATAAAAAAAAATACTTGTATTGTGTTATAGTTTGGTTTTAATTGTTGGAATTGATATCTTTATACAATATTGGAATTGTGATTGAATTTACAGGTACAATATGAAATGCCCAGTAATGTTTTATTTGTAGTATTAAAATTATGCAGAGAATAACCAGGATTATGTATTTTTAATATGATATTTACGCAGGGAAATGCCCAAGAATGATATATTTTTAACATGACTTTTACCCAGGGATTACCCGGGAAATACCTAGAAAACATAAGAATATATACCCAGAAATTAGCCACTCCAAAGTTCGTGGGTAAATGTGAAAACAAATACCCAGTAATTTCCCACGAAAGAAAGCCTGGGTAATTCCTGGGTTTTTATCAATCCCACAAAATCTTTATCCAGGAATATAAATCATTTAACCAGGGTTGTATTCCTGGGTAAATTACCCAGGAAGAGAAAGTTTTGTGGGTAATGTTTTACCCACGAGGCTATTAGCAAAGAAATCATATCCGTGGGTAATCCCTGGGTAATGTTGTTTACCCAAGAATTGTTGTGGTTTTACCCAGAAAATTGTCCGTGGGTAAAGTGTTATTTTCTTGTAGTGATGTGAATGCATGGTGTGCACATGAATAGTGCATCATTTTATCTTGTTGAAAATTCATGCAAACTACTTTATAGATTATTATGTTTACTTCTATTGCTCAAGTACTTTAGAAGCTTTATTTACATGGGTTGTTTTATCTACAAGTTAAAGTAGTATAAGGTTGTAACTTTTCTTTTGAATCAAAGCATAACCAAGTGTGGGTTTCTCAGAGCTCTCATTTCTCTTGCATCTATTTGACCTATTCTTTTCTTTATCTCTCTATCGTGGCATCAGAGACAGAAACCCCTCTCCTTGTGTCTACCGATGGCTGGAAATGGAAATGTAGGAAGTTCTTCCACCTTCACTAACATTCCCTATTACTATGGTACAAGATACAACCTATGGTTCTTGAAGATGGAGACCTTGCTCCTCTCTAGAAAGCTTTGGGGAATGGTTGACAAAAGCTTCACTGAAGAAGACTATGATGCTCAACGTCTCAAAGACAATATCCATAAGGATGCCAAGCATTGTTTCTAATCCAACAGGCGTTGGATGAAAAAATCCTAATTAGGATTTCAAGAGCAAGAGTGGCCACGAAGGCATGGGATATTCTCAAGACAAAGTACCAAGGGTGTTCCAAAAGCTCATCTGCAAAGCTTTATGCTTATCACATAAGTAGAGTATTGACCATTGCTTATCGCATTTAGGCACTTGGTGATGAACTTAATGAGAAGGCTATCATTGGTAAGATCCTTCCTAGCCTCTCACCAAAGTTTCGCCACATTGTGTTGTTTATTATTGAAGCTAAAGACCTTTCAACACTCATGGCCAACGAGCTCAGCAGATCTCTAAAAGGTAATGAAGGCAAAGTTGATATGGAGTTTGACCAAGTAGAGGTAAAGGCTTTCACATCAAGGGAGAAGCTTCTTCAGGTACCTCTACTAATAATCCAGGGGGAGACAAATATCGTGGAGGCTTCAGAGGAAGAGCAAGAGGAAGAGGAAGAGGTCGTGGTTTTGATCACAAGGATGCTTAACGAGAAAGACAACAGAACAAGGCTGACATTCAATGCTTTAACTGCAAGAGGTATGGCCACTATAAATCTCAATGTTGCTTCAAGGATTCAACAGCAAATGTCGTGGAGGTAGAACCCGAGGTGACGCATTTGTTCATGGTTGGTAATAGTGCTGGTGTTCAGCATGAGGATGTTTGGATGCTGGACAGTGGGTGTAGCAACCATATAATGGCATTAAGACCTTATTTAAAACCTTAGATGAATCGCTTCATCAAGAAGTTAGGCTAGGAGACGATTGTGTAATGAAGGTTAAAGGAGTGGGAACAGTAAGATTCAAGATAAAAAAAGACCAAACAGAAAAGCTTAAGAGAGCACAGTATGTTCCAGAACTTGCACATAATCTTCTCAATGCCGGGCAATTACAAAGAGGAGGTTACACTCTTTTCATTGATGAAGATCAGTGCATTATTCGAAACAAGAAGACCGATGGGGAGCTTTCTTGTGTTCATATGACTGGACAAGATCTATATCCTCTTACCATCAGCGATGTAGGTGCAACACATGTAGCAGTTAACCGGCCAGACGAGTCTATTCTTTGGAACGAGCAGTACGTGCACATCAACTACAATAGTTTACAACAACTGTCGAAAGGAAAGCTTGTCCAAGGGTTGCTTGGCATCTTAAACATGCATTCTTGTGAGGGCTACGCATATGGGAAGCAAATGAGGCATCCATTTCCAGATGAAAGTACAAGAAGAGCTGGAAAACCTCTAGAGTTAATTCATGGGGACCTTTGTGGACCCATGCAAACCAAATCCAAGGTAGTTAACCTCTATTTTATGTTACTTATAGATGACTGCACTCGATACTCTTGGGTATATCTTCTCTAGGCCAAGCCTCAAGCACTGGAATTCTTTAAAATTTTCAAAACCTTGTGGAGAATTGTGGAGAAGTAGTATGATCTTCCGGTGAAGGAGTTGAGGACCAATCGTGGAGGAGACTTCACCTCTGGCAAGTTTCAATCTTACTGTGAAGAACAAGGAATCAGGAGGCAACTGATGACTCCTCACTCCTCCCAGCAAACGGGTTGTTGAACAAAGAAAAGAACTGTGGTGGAGATGAGCCGGTGCATGCTGAAGCAGTGTGGCCTGCCAACAAACTTATGGGGAGAAGCGGTCACAACAATAATCTACTTACTTAATCGGTCTTCCATAAGAGCCTTGAGAAACACCAACCCTTATGAAGCGCTAACCAGAGAAAAGCCGTTTGTTGAGCACTTAAGAACTTTTAGGGTGTCTTACATTTGTTCTCTCCTCTGTTCAACAGCATGGGAAATTTGACTCTAAATCCATAAAGGGGGTGTTTATATGCTATAGTGGAGAGTCAAAAGGGTATAAACTTTTTAACCCTTTGACGGGAATGGTCCAACTAAGCAGATAGGTGTTATTTCATGAGGAGAAGGGATGGAACAAGGTGAATGCTATTGGCCCTTCTCAGATCTCTTCTACCTTTGAGGAGGTGCTGGGCCATAATGATGATTACACACAACCTGAAGAATGTCAACCATCTTCACAGCCACAACTAGTGCAGCACAACATAGAAAACTCACCTTAAAATCCAAATGCGAAGTATAAAACTCTACATGAACTCTATAACTCATTCGCTCTTACAGCAGGAGATATTGGATCATTCAAAGAAGCTTGTAAGCAAGAAGAGTGGAAGATCGCCATGGAAGAAAAGTTCACAGTCATAATGAAGAACAACACCTAGACTCTCATTGAACTGTCGGAAAGGAAAAAGCCCGTCGGACGGAAATGGATATTTAAAGCTAAATATCCCCTCGACGGCACATTGCACAAAAGGAAAGTGAAGTTTGGTGACAAAAGGTTACTCTCAAGTGTGTGGAGTTGACTTCATAGAGGTGTTTTCCCTTGTCACGAGACTTAAAACAGTAAGATTGTTCCTAGCTATAGCCACACATAAGCATTGGCTTGTATTCCAGTTGGATGTGAAGTTGGTGTTCCTAAAGGAGGACCTTCAAGAAGAAGCTTATGTGACCCAGCCTTAAGGTTATGTTCAACCTGGCAAAGAAAAGCTAGTGTGCAAATTAAACAAGGCCCTTTACAGCCTTCGTCTAGCGAGCTTGGTACACCAAAATTGATCTCCACTTCACCAAGCTTGGGTTCTCAAGAAGTCAATGTGAACCAATTGTCTATAGGAAAACAAATGAAGGCTCAGATATTTTGCTCCTTTGTCTGTATGTGGATGATATTATTTTCATGGGGTCCTCTCTTCCAATGGTGAATGCATTCAAGGAAAGCATGCTACGGACATTCGAAATGACTAGCCTTGGACTTGAGGTAAAGCAACAACTAGCTCTATATCCATATGCAAAAGCGATATGCAAAAGGTATGTTAAAGAAGTTTGGAATGCGGAAAAGTAAAAGCTATGTCACTCCTCTAAACCACAAATGAAAAGCTCCAAATGAAAGACAGTAGTGGGAAGGCTGATGAGAGGAAATTTCACAGTATTGTTGAAAGCTTTTCGTACCTCACACACACACGTCCCGATCTTATGCTCACTATAAGCCTAATTTCCAAGTTTATGCAATCACCTACAAAGCATCATATGGAGGCAGTGAAAAGGGTTCTTCATTATGTGTCTGGGACCATCAATATGGGGCTCAAATATGAGTGTGTCAAGGACTTTCAACTGCAAGGTTATGTTCATAGTGATTGGGGTGGGTCGTGTGACGATCGGAGGAGCATCTCTGGATGGGTATTTCAGCTTGAGTCTGATACTGTGGCTTGGGCTTCAAAGCGGCAGGAAATTGTTGCTCTCTCAAGCACAGAAGCTGAATATATTGCAGCAACCTCAATTGCTTGACATGCAGCATGGATGTGCCAGTTACTGGCAGACAAGAGAGTCCCACAGAGAAGCGAAACCACTATACATTGTGACAATCAATCTGCCATAGCCATCGCCAAAAATCTGGGGCAGCATGGGAGAACAAAACATATAGATGTGTGGTTCATTTTATTTGAGGTTTGATAGCTAATGGGGTGATCAAAGTCGTTCACTGTATCACGCATGATCAGCTAGCCGATGCTCTCATAAAGGCGCTATCAGTACCAAAGCAAGAAGAGTTGAGATGCCGGCTGGGGATTTTGGATTTCTGAGCATAGGGAGCGTGTTGAAGTTATGCTCCAAAAGTCAATGATGGTGGTTCAAAGGTAGCATTGTGAATGCATGGCTTGCACATCAATAGTGCATCATCCTATCTGGTTGAAAATTCATGCAGACTACTTTATAGATTATTATGTTTACTTCTATAGCTCATATACTTTAGAAGCTTTATTCCCATGGGTTGTTTTGTCCACAAGTTAAGGTAGTATAAGTTTGTAACTTTATTTTGAATCAAAGCAGAACCAAGTGTGGGTTTCTCAGAGCTCTCATCTTTTCTTGCACCTCTTTGCCTTATTCCTTGCTTTGTCTCTCTATAGAAACTCTAAGGACTTGATAGTAAACAGTGCGGATAAAGATGGGGGTCATTGCCTTTTAATTAATTAGTTGTTAAAGTTCACACTGAAGGCCGTGCTAGAAATTTTCCATGCTGAATGCTTTGGTTTGCCCTTACACGTTGATTTCAGTAGCTTTAATATGCTCTCTTTATTTGATGAATAGGAAGTGGGTATTAAAATAATTTTTTCTTCTAGGTATTCATGGTTTTAAAAGACAGTAGGAGGTCAAACTAATTATTACCGTGGTGGAACTTTGGTGATATACATTAAAAAGTAATTGTTAGATGTAGTAAGTGGAAACTCTGAGAACCTACTAAGTGATAATTGATAGTGAGGATTACACTACTACATAACTATATTTATGCAGCTGTTGGCTTGCAGCGGTTCTATAATTGTTACAATAGGCTATATATTGCAACGGTTCTATACTATTGCAGACTATTCTATATTTAAGTGTTACATTTGACCTAAACCGTTGCATAAACTATTGCATACCAAGACAATATGCAGCGGTTATGACAACCGCTGCATATCTTATAATAATGCAACCGTTTTGAACCGTTGCATATTTAGTGTAATGCAGCGTCCTCAATAACCGCTGCATATTTGACTTTATATGTAGCGGTTTACATAACCGCTGCGTATATTAAAAAAATGCAGCACTTTTAAACCGTTGCATTACATTGAATATGCAACGGTTCCCAATAACCTTTGCATATTTGGTTTTATATGTAGCTTTTTACATAGCCGCTGCATATATTTAAATTTATAGTATATAGTTATTAGCCATACTAGATCATGATTTAAATTTAAAAGTAATTTATGTGATAAATAATTCACTATAAATTATATAATTATTATGCATGATTGTAGAAAGCTATGTTGAAGTTGAAATTTTTCTTTTCAAATAACTAATCTATTTTTTTCAACTTACACCCGTGTGTTTGATTTGAGTGTTTACATAACCTAATAGGATAATCTGTCTGAAAATCTATTTATTTTTATTTTTAAATATGATGTATTTTTTTATTTTTTTTTAATTTTAAATTTTTAAAATTTTTTTACATCAAAAGGGGTTTGACCTTGAAGCCCTTTTTTTAAGCATTTTATATTTTTAATTTATAAAATCATGAAAGTAGAAGGTTGTTAGACTTTTAATATACTTTTAATAGTTCCAAAAATATAAAGCAGTTAAATAAAAATTTAATTTTTTATCATATATTTAACTAAATTTTAATATATCAGCCCCATCTTTTTCTAAACCTAAACCTAAACCTAAACCTAAACCATCAAAACCATCACGTGACCCTATCATCCACAATATATATATATATACACACACTCCTATTACAATGCTCCCGCAGAACTTTTTAACATTAACCTAAACCTACATCTAAATCTAAACACCATCATATTCTTCTTCTTTTATTCATAGAAAAGCAAAGCGAATAGCCATCGGCCCTTAGAGTGAGAAAAGGGGGTCAATCCTTAAAAGAAATGGGGTCAATCTCACTTCTCATCTTGCTAAGCTCATCGGCCATTAGAGTGAGAAAAGAAAAGCTTGTATCAATGGTAGGCTTGAGTGCTTGAATCATTGAATTGAATTGAGGTTCTTGTTGAAAAGGATTAGGGTTTCCACTTGAATCGTGTAATCCTTCTCTTAGCTCACATCAGGCCAAATGCTAATAGCCCTTCATTTCGTTGTTTCTCTTGGCTTATATTTGATTTTATTGTCGCATTAGATTTCATTTCAACTCTTGAGGTTTTTAGCGAATCTTTTGATATCGTGTGTGCAGAATTTGGTGCTGGGTCTGTGCGACGGCTGCTCGATCGTTTGTTTTTGTTGTGGATCGTGATTGATTGTTCTTGGCGCGGGGTTTGGGTGGTGGGTTTTAGTTCCTCGGCGATGTGGGTGGGTTGGTGGTTCTAATTTCATGTGTTGTACTAAGGGTGAATTTTTTGGTTGAACGTGTTGTGTTGTGGTTCTATAGTTGGCAATGTTATTATCAGTGTCAAGGATGACATCACTTTGGTACATTGGTTTTTATGTGATGTCAAGAAGTAGTGGCATTTATCTTAACTCATTATGGTCCCATTTTTTGCCTTTTTTTTTTTGTTTAAATTGAATCTTCTTTTCAAATATAATGATAAATGGTCATGTTTCTTTTAAGTTCACACAGATACTTATTCTAGTTAATGGTGGTATTTTTGCACAAATACGTTTTTTTTTTTTTTAAACTTTCTTATTTAAAATTTAGGAATGGTTACTTTGTTTATTGTTTTAAGTTCAAATTTTTCAGTGGAATTATATCGTGTCTACTTGTTTTATATTAACTTCTTCGTTTATACTGTCTGGGTGTGTGGAAGTTTGCTTTTCAATGCATGTGGACTCAATACATGATTTTTTTGGATGTACTATGGTAGTTCAATTTTTAAATTATTTTAGGATCGGGATTTTATTTTCTTCTTTCGCCTTTTTATTGATTAATTGTTAAGCCTCAACAGCTTTTTGATCCAAATATGTCCTTTTAGCTTAGAAATATGTATGTGATTCCTATTTTACACATGATAAGAGGGTTCATTTCTTATGCTATTTGGATTTTACATTGCAAGCTATTTTTGTTGTCATGTTCTTATGAACAATGCAATTCTATGTAAAATTTTGTTTGAATTTTAATCTGGCCAGTGATATTTTATTATTTTAATTTAGATGCTACATGGAGAATTCATTCTATTTTCCTTTCATGAAGGCCTTTAAGTTTTTTGTTGAGATATATTTTATTATTGCTTTGGCAACAAATGGTGAAATACAATAATATAGTACACAAGAAAAGATCATGTACACCTTGAGATTGAACTAGTTACTTGTTGAGCTATGGGTTGTATGAACAAGTTCTACTCTTATGAAAGTCACTATAAAAGTTAGTGCCCTTTGGCTGCTTCAAATATGTATAATAACTATTTATTGATTTATTCCCAGGTTCTTTTAGTTGCTAATACATTATGGATGATTATCTGGTTCTTTGATCGGATCAATCCGAGAAGTCGTTGATGGTTGCTGTTCATTTGGTTTCCTGCAAATTCATAATTGAAAGGCTTGTTCCCTTATTCGAAGAAACATCACAAAGGGTAACAAGTAACCTCCTTTCCTTTGAACTTTTACTTCATTTTTTTTCATATATGTCTACGTTTAACATAATATGATTTAACCTTTCCTTTTTTCATCTATGTCTAGACATTGTCATTTAACCTCCTTTTCCTTGAACTTCTACTTCATTTCGTAAATCTTAGTCTCCTACACAAAAAGATGATGAGAAAATAATTTGAGATATCTTTGGATGTCATCATAGCTGGGATTTTAATTTGTTGGTTCAGATTTTCTTTGTGCTATTACTTTTGTTATTAACCAATCTTAGAGAAATGGTCATCTATGGCGTATTATTTTTGTTGATGTTGTATATTTAGCTTAATTAGTGCTTTGATTGAATCAAATATAGTGCTTTCTTCATTTTAGCTTTGTTCCGTGTTTGTAGATGACTTATAAAACCTTTATGACTTATAGGTTGGTAATTGAAAAAGATTTGTTGTAGGAATTGTTTGTTTCAAGTAAAAGGATTATAATTCTGCAATCGAGGACCTTTCTAAATGTGTTTTTTGTGAGAGGACTAACAAATTTGCATATAATTGGTAAGAAGTTTTATACTTAACAGTAGGGTATGTTGTGCTTATTTCCATATCTATAGTAACATTTATAAATGAATTGTTTCTCTCATATAACAAAATGTTGTGGTCTATTTCACTAACGGAGTCATGCATTATTATTATCTACAAGATCAATTTGTCAATTGAACTTAAATTCAGTTGTGCGTTGCTCTTTTTTTGCTATTTTGGTTTCATTCTATAAAAGTGACTTGATATAATAATGACTCAATATATATATATGACAATTGTCAAAGCTAGGTTACTAAACTTTGGCACATTATGTCGGCTTCCATTTTTTCTTAAGTGCATTATATAAATATATATATTTTTGAATTTCTTGTGAAGTATGATCTATCACTTACAATCTCCCATAATCATGTTCAATGACAATGGAATTTGTTTTTTTGTAGATAGTCGAAATCAATGAATACCACAAATAGAGATTGGATGGCTCTCCCGACAGCTAGTCCAACATATATTAGTGGAGTTGATAGTTTTTTAGATTTGGCATTTCAAAGGGTTGCTCAAGGACAAGAAAACTTTTGTCCTTGCAAAAAGTGTTTAAACCGTAATTGGTATTATAGAGGAACTATTAGAGATCACTTGATAGCCTATGGTTTTGTAGAAGGTTATACCGAGTGGGTCTTCCATATAGAAAGATTATCAATATATTCACAAGATCTTCCATCACAACAGGAAGGACATGATACTCATGATGATATGAATGACATGCTGCAAGATATATATAGAGATGTACCTAGAGGAGAGCAAAACCTCCCAAGAGTTAGTGAAGGTTCAAATGCAGAAACATAGAAGTTTTACAAGTTAATGGAAGAAGGGCAACAAGAACTTTATCCGGGGTGTAAGAATTTCTCAAGACTTTCTTTCACCATTCGGTTATATCTTTTCAAATGTCTCCAAGGGCTAAGTAATGTGGCATTTGGTGACCTTCTAGATCTATTAAAAGAGGCTTTTCCTGAGGCTGCAATTCCTGCTTCTTTCAATGAAGCTAAGAAAACAGTGAGAGATTTGGGTCTTGATTATCAAAAAATACATGCATGTCCAAATGATTGTATGTTGTGTTTTGGGATGAGCATGGCGAAGCAAATAATTGTCACATATGTGGGGCTTCTAGGTGGAAGTTGAATGACACATGTGTTGACGAAAATGTTAATTGCTCTACTCTACCAGCTAAGGTTTTAAGATATTTTCCTCTTACTCCAAGGCAACAAAGGTTATTTGTGTGAAGAGACCGCTACTGCAATGAGATGGCATGCAACAGATCGTCCAAAGGATGTAAATTTGAGACATCCCGCTGACACAAAAGCTTGGAAATATTTTGATAATTTAAACCCAGAATTTGCTCAAGATCCTCGTAGTGTGAGATTGGGACTTGCAAGTGATGGGTTCAATCCATTTCGAACTATGAGTATTTCTTATAGCACTTGGCCTGTTGTGTTAGTCAATTATAACGTGTCACCTTTGATTTTCATGAAGCCTGAATATTTATTCTTGTTTATAATTATTCGAGGTTTTAAATCTCCTGGAAAAGACATAGACATCTATTTGCAGCCATTAATCAAAGAATTGAAGCACTTATAGGAGGTTGGTGTTGAAACATATGACTCTTCTAAGAAGGAAACATTTCTCATGCGGGTGCCATTGTTATGGACAATTAGTGACTTTCCAGCATATGCCATGTTGTCAGGATGGAGCACCAAAGGGAAGCTTGCATGTCCTTATTGCAATTATAAAACATCTTCTCGGTATTTGGGGTATAGTAGGAAAACATGTTACATGGGTCATCGGAGATTTTTAGATGAAAATCATCCATGGCGGCATAATAACACATCTTTTGATGGTGATGTGGAGTTGGGAGAAACACTAGTTCCTTTGTCCGGTGCGGATATTGCACAAAAATTATCTAATTACAAGAATATTTTTGGGAAGACACAGAAGAAAAAGCCACAAGATAAAAATGATCCATGGAGGAAAAAATCCTTTTTTTTTTTTGAGTTACTGTATTAGGAGCATAATACATTGCGCCATAATTTAGATGTTATGCACATACAAAAAAATGTGTGGGACAATTTGGTGGGGACATTTTTAGACATGGTTGGGAAAACTAAAGATCGTCTTAATGCACGCCTCGACCTTCAAGAGATGGGTATAAGGAGAGAGCTTCAACCTACTTGATTAGGTGGAGGAAACAAGATTCAATATGCTAAGGCTCGTTATTCTATGACCCCACAAGAGAAACTATTTTTTACAAAGTCTTTAAACAAGTCAAATTACCCCAAGGGTTTGCATCAAATATTTCTCGATGTGTGCAATTAGATGATAAGAAGCTTTCAGGCTATAAAAGCCATGATGCTCATCTTATGATGCAATATTTTCTAGCTGTTGCTGTGAGGAAAACATTACCTAAGACTGTTGCTCTTGTCTTAATCAAGTTAGGTGATTTCTTTCTGGGTATATGTAGTAAAGTTGTGAAGATGCAAGACCATGATCGGCTACAAAAAGAAATTGTTGAAATCCTTTGTTGTCTTGAAATGATTTTCATGCCGAATGTTTTTGATGTAATGGTGCATTTAACTATTCATTTAGTTGATGAAATCAAACTCGGTTGTCCAGTTCATTGTCGTTGGATGTTTCCAATTGAGAAAAATTTGTGTAAATTGAAGTCATTTGTTCGTAATCCGAGCCGTCCAGAGGGATCTATTGTAGAAGGGTATTTAGCATAAGAATGTTTGGTATTTTGCTCAAGGTATATGAATGATGGTGTAAAGACAAGATTCAGTAGATATGGAAAGAATGGTGATATGGTGACAGCAAATAATGAAGCATCACCTATTTTCCCTAAGATTGGTTTCCCGATTGTGGGGAAAAGGAGAAATAAAGGCAAGTGTTTCACTTTGGACAATGAATCTTTGGTGCAAGCTCATCAATATACTTTATTCAATTGTGAAGACAAACATGTCATAGAGTATATCAGGTAAGAAGTGATAGAGTCTCTTAAATGATTGTGGGTTTTTTTTTGTCTATGTGTATGTGTGTGTTTTAGGAGCTTGAGTCGTAATTGTATGCATATGTTTGTGTTTTGCTAATGCAGGGCACACCAAAACTGGATAAAGTCAAGAAGTAGATCAAGTAGATGGGACAGAGCGCAAACACATAGTCAAGATTTTATATTTTGGAATGAGGAAAGGGTGAAAAATGAACATGTACCGGACTATATTATGTGGTTGTCTAAAGGTCCTAATCCAGTTGCCATCAAATACAAAGGGTATTACATCAATGGATTTCGTTTTCACACCAGAAAACGTGATGCAAAACTCAAAATAGTGGAGTTACTTTACAAGCTTTAACTCCTAGTTTTGCAAGTGCAAGAGATCAAAACCCAATTGTTGGAAATGTTGCTTACTATGGAGCAATAGATGAAATAATTGCAATTGATTATTTTGGCAATTTCAACGTTGTTCTATTTAGGTGTGTTTGGTTTCAAGTTGTGAAAGATGACTATGGGCTCACTTGCGTAAATTTTAACAAGTTATGCTATTTGGATGATCCATTTTTCATGGCTTCACAAGTGCAACAAGTGTTCTTTATCGAAGATCCTATTGAAGTGGGGCTAAATTATGTTATGAAAAGGGTTCCAAGAGATTTATATAGTCTTGAACAAAAAGATTGGCCAAATATTGAGCAAGTTTTTTGGAGTGAGCTTGATGAGTATGCAAATGATATTAGTGAATCACATAATGAAGTGGAATAGATTAATAGGGCACGAGACGATCAAGCTGTTGAAACTATGGATGTACCTTCACAGTTATCAGAAGTCCAAGAAAATAAAGAAATAGAAGAATATTCAGATATGGATGATACTGATTGGGATTGGATGGATATTAATGAGTAGAATTGTTTTTATTCTTGTATGTCTCAATTTTCACATTAATGGTCCATATTTCATTTTACTATCTTGTACATTAATTTTTTTAATAATATTTTCCACTTTTTTTTTGTAGGGATGAGAAGCTCATGTAAAGTTCTTTGAAGTTATAGCAATTTCAAATACTATTCACAATAATTCTGACATGTATTATCATAATTATTATATTGTTTTCTCTATTAACTCAAAGGTAGTTCGTGGTTGAAACAATTGAGTTTAACTATGTCCATTAGTCATTGATTACACTAAATGATTTTGTTTATAATAATTTTATTTGCTAATTTTGCTTGTTGACAATTTTAAGAGTTATGCTTAAAGTTGTAGAAATATTTTTATATACTTTCAAGCACATGACTTGCTATAGTAGATTTTGACATATTTAAAAGTGCAGGAAAATTTTATGAGCGAAAAAAATCTGAATATTGACAATGAAGAAAACAAAGAAATTTATGAAGGCAGGGTCTCTTGCATCATATTTAAGGACACAACATAGGTTACGTAAAAGCCAAACTCATATAAATATAGCACACATACAAGACCATGTGTTAGAGGAATCATCACAAATAAATCAAGATCAAGAATGCGAGGTGCAAATGGTGGAAGAATTGGGGCATGGGATTGAGCAACAAGATTTAGAACATACAAATTCTGAAATCCAACCAGAAATAAATCAAAATTCAATGGCCGCACCAGTGGCAACAATAGGAAATGAGGCTGTGATTACGTGTTCAACATGTCAAATACTATGCTCAATACATAATTATGTTTAGAAATATATATTGTGTGCGTATATATATATATATATATATATATATATATATATATATATATATATTGCAGATCCTTCTATAAGGAAAAAGAGAGGTGAAACAACAATGACGACAGTTCATGCACGGTCTGAGGAGAATAGAAAACCAATCTTTCTAAATGAATTCAATCAACCAGTAGGACCAGATGATAAGACTTTGAGTGAGTTCAGCAGTTTTCTAGAAACATTGGCTCGAAATTCAACACTTGCACCTCTTATAGTGACTAATTAGCGAAAAATGAACACAAAAGAAGCATTATGGGAATATGTTCAGGTTTATAATATGGTTGCTATTTTATCATTTGATTATTTTTTCATATTATAATTTAATTAAATGTAATTCTGTCTACAGAAAAATTATGTAATCCCACTAGAATGTAAAAAGTGGGTTTTAGCAACTATTGGAGATGATTGGAGGGTATACAAGTGTAGGGTGAAGAAAGAACATTATTATAAATAGAGAACTGATAAACTTAGAATGTTGAATCGGCCGCAACATATTGCAGAAGATAAATTCAAAGAACTATTGAATTATTGGAATTCGACTAATGCAAAGGTATGATAACTAATTATTTATGAATGGACTTTATACTGATCATAACTATTTTTCTTAAACTATGCTAATATTAATGAAAATTTTTATGTAGAGAATCACTGAAATAAATGCTAATAATTGAAAGAAGCAAACAAATATGCACACAGCTGGCAAAAAAGTTTTTGCTAGGATCAGAAAACAAATGGTAAGAATACATATGTTTTTTTTTTTTGCTTGCTTAACTGGATATTCCTACCCTGATTAGTATTGCTTTGGTTATCTTTACTATATTTACTATGGTTAATAACATTAATGGATATAATTTTGTGATCTTTTGAAAATATTTCTTATTATGTTATGCTTTGATATCACGGTTGTTATGTATAGTGTTGGAAAACACATATTTAATCAGAATTGTTTTGCTTATCTTGACTATATCTTTGTTAATGAAAATTATGTTTTCTTTTTGGAATTAAAACAGCAAGATGCAAATGAAAACCATGAGCCACCAACCAATTCTTCTCTTTTTATTGAAACTCGAAAAAGACAACGGAACAAGACTTACAGGGAGTCCTTTGATGATACTAGCAATAAGATTGTAAGGATTTATTTTTATTTATATAGTTTTGCAATATGATTTTTTTTTCAGAATATGATATTAAATCTTACCATTAATATTAATTAGAATAAAGTTTACTGAAATTTTTATATTATTATAGTCTCAAATACAAGCTGTTCAATCACAACAAAGCAGTGAGAACAAAGCTGTTGATACATTTTCTATGGTGATGGGAGGGACACGACCAGGTCGTGTTATGCTATATGGAAGGGGAGTTACACCAACGGATTTAAAAGGCAAAGGAGTTTGTGATGACTCTTCTGTAAAAATTTCTGAAAGTTTTATTGAAGGCATGAAGGAACAAATAAGAGAAGAAATGAGAAAAGAAATGGAAGAACAATTAACGATTTCTTCTTTCATAGCTTCTCTCCAATGACTCAATTTTACAGCCTCATCATAAGTTCCTGGATCAGTTACTGCTAATGCAAAGGAACAACTCTCATAGAGTTCCTTTAAAGTTTTTACCTTCTGTATTGGTGATTCATCAACACTTGAATCACTTTCAGCATCTCTAAGCCTCTCGGGTGACCCATTTCTTCTTCTATTAGTACCATTTCTTTCATCTCGTTGTATCCGAAATACACGGTTGTTGATCCGCGAGACAAATCATCAAATTTCGCAAGTGAACTTCACTAGATACCATCTTCGTTGTTACGGCCATTTCCAAACTTCAGTTTCAATAAACCTCACATCTCTACCGACCACTACTTTCCCAAAGTATCGGGAATAAAAATTCTCGTAAGCTTTGGCATCCGTACAAGTAGCCAATAAAAATTCCCTTCACCCCTGTCATCCAATTTCTGCAAATTTTGGGTAGGAATATGAGCAAAGGCCACACAGCCAAATATTCTCAAATGTGACACCTGTGGTTTAACACCAAACCAAGCTTCATGTGGTGTCTTACCGAAACAAGCAAAAGTAGGAGAAATATTAGAAAGATAAGCTGCAGTTACAACAAGGCATCGCCCGGAAATTGTTTGGTAATTTACTAGATTGCAACATGCTTCTAGCTTTCTCAATCAAGGTTCTATTTTTCCTCTCAGCAATCCCATTTTGCTGAGGTGTATAGGGAGCTGTTAATTCATGCTTAATGCCTTTCGCTCACAAAAATTCTGCATTTCTCTAGACATGAACTCTCCTCCTCTATCTGTTCTAAGGATCTTTAATTTATAACCGGATTGCCTCTCAACATAAAGGATAAACTTCTGAAAATAAGTAAATACTTCATGCTTGAACTTGAGAATAAATATCCAACTCATCCTTGAGAAATCATCCACAAACAATAGAAAGTACTTACCTCCACCACGGGATTCTGTCTCGCATTGGTCCACAAACATCAGCATGAACCAGCTGAAGTTTGTATTTAGCTCTCCGAGGATTTTCCAGTTTGAAACGGAAACCTCGGTAATTTTCCATAAATACAATCTTCACAATGGTCTAGCTTTTGTATTCCGAGCAGTCCTGTCACCATACACCGATTTGATAAATCCCGCAACCCTTTAAAATTCAAATGCCCATATTTCTTATGCCAAAGTACCTGCCAAATCTTCCTTTTTCATTAACAGATTTATCGACCATCACCAGGAAATTCAACAGGAAATAAATTGTTGCCATTTTTCTGCACATTCATTACAACTCTTCCAGGTTTCGCATTTTGAATTACACGCACTGCTCTACCAAAACACACATCATAACCCCCTTCAACTAACCGACCAACACTTAGTAAATTGTGTGCAAGAGATGGGACAAACTGAACACCATGAATTAATTTTGCTTCTCCTCCATTCAATCTCACTAACACCGAACCGGAACCTTGAACATTCACTTCTTTATTATCACCCAATCTCACTTTATCTTTGCAGTGTTTCATCCAACCGATAAAATAATTCTTTTCTACCTGTCATATGATTAGAAGTTCCACTATCAAGCAACCAAATTGAAGAATTATCACACTCTTCTCCAGTATGTACCATAAACAAGCTGCCATATTCACAGGAATTTGCATTATTTGAAGAGCTAGCTCCTTCATCAAAACTCTTGCCTTGTGAAGCCCAACAATGAGACCGATAATGCCCAAACTTCTTACATTTAAAGCATTGGACATTCTGTAAATTACCTCTTGAAAACCTTTGTGGAAATTGTCTTTGGCCTCTCTGAAACCTTCCAAAACTCCGAAAATTACTTCTACCTTGATCAAATGCTTGGTTGTTGTCTTTGTAATACTTGTCTCTCGCTCGGTACCTCTACCCATATTTCGCCTCTAGTTCTGAAAAATCTAGTTCTTCCCCTTGCTCCAAACCTTCCACCTCTTGCATCACCATGAACTAGAAAAGCCCTGTCTTCATGTTTTTCTGAAAATTGATTGAATCTTGCCTCATGTGCTTGTAGAGATCCACTCAACTCATCTAGAGAAATTTTTGACATATCTCTAGCTTCTTCAATTGAAGTCACAACATGAACAAATCTTGAAGACAAACTCCTTGTCACCTTCAACACAACCTCTTCATCTTTCAGATCGCTTCCCATACCTCGTATTTGATTCACAACTGCTAAAACCCTTGTCATATAATGCTGAATGGTTTCATCTTCCCTCATCTGTAAAAGATCAAAGTTTTGCCTTAATGTTTGCTGTCTAACAGTTACCATTCTCGAGGTCCCTTGATTCTCATTCTTAATATGATCCCAAGCCTCCTTAACTGAATCAAACCTGACTATTCTATGTAGAATAGTCTCATCTACAGCTTGCTGCAACAAAAATAAAGCCTTTGCATCATCTTCAACCTCTTTGTCACTTGCCAACTCCTTATTAATTCCATTCTCCACAATTTTCCATAGCCCTTGTGACCTAAAAAAGGTCTTCATACGATAGCTCCAGTGTTCATACCCATCACCTCGAAACACTGGCAGTAAAGCATGAGAAATTTCAGAAGTTGGCCTTGAACTTGAGCTAGCTGCCATGTTCTGAACTTTAATCAATCAGGCTTCTTAACCCCAAACAAACAACACCACCGTGGCTCTGATACTACTGATAATTACTAGATAGAAACTTTAACTCACAAAGAACAACTTTGTAGAAGAAACTAAGACCAGAAACTCAACAACTTGATCATGAAAATTCAGTGAACACAGCTACTCACAGAAAATGAAACAGTTAACAGGACATTGAACAAACCTCTCATATCAACATCAATACTTGATATTATCTTCTGATAATCAGTACATAGATTCTTCAACTCACAAGAAACATGTTTGTAATTGAAGATCAGGGCTAAAACTCACTAGATTTTACAAGAAAAATTAAAGAACAGATAGAACTCTGAAAAACAGAAACTCTCACATATCCATACATTAAAACTATTACAAAACCTCTTATATACTATCACACCCATGAGTCATAAGGCCAGATGGAGGCTTCAACTTAATCTAACCGCTTAAGACATCCACCGTTCACTTTGCCTTGAACTTATATGTTTTCTCATGATGATCTGATCCTGACCGTCAACAACTTTCTAGTATAACTCTCAGAACACTTGCCTCGAACTTACATCTTTTTCCTGATGATCAAATCTCCACCCTTGCTTCTTTAAAATCACAACTTCCCTCCATCACACCAACTAACTTACCAAACTTTCAAATCTTTCTGAAACTCTGAAACATAAAACTTCAGATATACAACATTTCTTCACTTGATTCAGCAAACCAACACTTTCAAAATTCCTGCAACTTTCCACACCAATTCTTCAATCACATACTCAACAAAGTTCTCATCCCTTTTCCTTGCAGGTTTTAAGTACTGTTGCAGTGGCATAATGGAAAGGAATAACTTGCTTTTCAATCACTGACAACAAAGCTACTTTTTCTTCGTAATTCTCAGACAACTTTATCATTATGCTTTTAGATTCATAATCTCCTCTTCTTTGCAGTATTTCTTACAACAAGACCTCCCACTCTGGAGATCTTCCCTTCATGGCCAATGAGATTTCAGCAAACTCCCAAGGTGTGTGTATATACATATGTATCATCATGATGTGCATATAAATATGTACATATTTGTTAATCCTTGTTGTCTTTTTCTGCTAATAGTTTTTTGATGCTATGAATTGAATACATGCACAGAACTCAATCAACCGAGGCCATAGATTAAGGATCAGCCCTTAATACAATTTCCCAGTTGGAATCAGACTCCCCAGTGAGCAGAATGACTTCCCCAAACTAGTCTGCTACAGAGCAACAACACATGATGATCATGTCCAGAACTGGAGAAGCAGAAACCATCCACCCAAATCCCAAGAGAAGATCTTGTTTCTTTAGATCAATGGTTTTTCTCTTGTTCATTTGTTGATGATTTAAAAGTTTAACACATTAAAGTCTCCACACAAATCCCAAGACTACAAAGCAAAAGCACAATCCTCTAAAACAAAAGTTTTGTTTGGTATATCCACACACACACACACACACACATCTTCTCGGATTAAAACTTTTGTTTTGTTGCCTTGTTGAACCCCCACTTACAATTAACTTAAAAACATGTTTTGCTAAAATGAGTACTGTAGGTAATTTTTTTTTTTAAAATCTAGTGTTAGATTTGTTTCTCATGTTGACAACTTTGATTTTTAATTAGATCTAACAACAATGCAATTAGACCATTGTTAACTAATTTCGGCTTCCTGAATTGTGGCTAGCGGATGCAAAGGATATCATGAAAGCAATCCGTAACACACAGATTTCCTGTGTTGACACCTAATCTTAAGGTAAATTATATGTTCTAACTTCTAACTACATCTTTATGTGGACATAATTCTTTGCAAGGGAAAGTGACGGTTTACCACATTTGATAGAGATTTGTGGCAGTTTTTACAGCTGGTGCAAAGGAAGTTGCCATATTTGACAGTGAGTTTGCTGGACAGGCATAACAGTAGAGCATGGCATTTGTGTCTTAATTTTTGGTTCTTGTTCTCATACATTTCACCAATTTGTTGTTGTTGCTAATGTAGCTCTCATTGATTTCAAGACTCCAACATGAATTTTGTGGAGTTATTAGGCTATTGTTTGGAGGCGAATAACCGGATTTTAATATACAAATTCGCATCCAATGGTTCTTGTTCTCCTTTTGAAACAGGTCTTTACACGTCCAATTTTTTTGAAACATTGTTGGGCCTTTGTAAGATGCTTGTTCGTTCGCCCTTTTTTATTATTTAATTTGTTGTCTCGGCATTGGTTTTCGTCTTCTGGAGGGATTTACGTTGGTTTTTGTTGTTTTGATAAACATAATTTCATCATTTCACTTTAACCAAGATATTGATGAGATGTAGCTATCAAGAAAGTTCTTCAGTGTGAAGGAGAGAGTATTTTTATGTATCATTGACCACATGGGAACAAATTATGCTTCTTTTCTTGAATAAATACATTAAATCTGCTTACAACCGTTGCTTGTTTTGAAAATGTCTGTGGTGTTATGTTGCGCGTCTGTTACTTGTGCCGAAATTTGCTGAAAAAGTGCTTCGAGGCTGGTGGTTTATGCTGTCAGATCGGAAGAGCATGCAGCCGGCGGTGTATCACGTTATATGTATTTTGTTGTGAAATTTTGTTGGCATGAAGCCCAGTTACTATTCTTAACATGTTCGAACGTTATTTTTACTGAACATTGTTTTTTTGTTAGTTGGCTGCTATGTTGTGGTTTTTTGGTTTTTTTTATTTTATTTTTGATAAACATATATATAGAGTGCTTTATTAAAAAGAGTTTGTGATGCAAGAGTGCTGAAAATTCAGTGCTCGAAGAGAGAAACAGAGAGCCAGGATGGAGAGAAAGGAGGAGAAGAGTGAGAATATTTGTGAGAATATTTTCTGCCCTTTTTTTGTTGTTTACCATAGAGGATAACCGGCTATTGTTTGTGAACAAAATGAATATGTGTTTGATTGCTAGGAGAAAAGGAGCACAAGATGCTAATCCTTGTCGTGTTTTGAGCTGGAATCAAAGAGTGAAAATTGCTTATGGTGTTGCTAGAGGTCTTGAATATCTTCATGAGAAAGTACAGCCACCGATAGTTCATCGGTACATTCGATCAAGCAATGTTCTTTTTTAATGATTTCTTGTCAAAAATATCTGACTTCAATCTGATGAGCCAGTCACCAGACGCAGCTTCCCGTCTTCATTCAAGCCGTGTTTTAGGCACTTTTGGCTATCATGCACCAGAGTAAGCTACATTTTATAACATCAGGATTGACAACATTGAAGAGAGTCCATAACATTCAGAAATTAAATTCAATTTTAGGATGCAATGACTAGACAACTGAACCAGAAAAGTGATGTCTATAGCTTTGGAGTTATACTTCTTGAATTACTAACAGGAAGAAAGCCAGTGGATCATACCATGCCTAAAGGGCAACAAAGTCTTGTCACTTGGGTAATCTTTTTCAATTTTTAATTTGTTTTTCTAATGAGTAATCGTGTTGTTAAATTAAACCAAATTGTAATTGATCTGTATTTCTGATATCTATTTCAGGCAACACCATGATTAACTAAAGATAAAGTTAAGCAATGTGTTGATCCAAAATTAAACAATGAATACCCACCAAAAGCTGTTGCAAAGGTATACATGTATCGGAAATTTCATGTATTTTTTATTTATTATAGTTTGAGGAATTTCTAAGCAAGTTTGAAATTGATTCAGATGGCAGCCGTAGCAGCATTATGTGTTCGGTACGAAGCCGATTTCCGGCCGAACATGACAATCGTTGTCAAAGCTCTACAACCTCTGCTTAACTCTAAAGCAGGCCAAGAACAACAACAACAATAAAACAACCAATGAATTATTTGATCAGAATTGTTGTATATTGCATAACTATTTTAAACAAAAAATGGTGATTTTTTGTGTCATTACTAATTAAACCATGTTTCTTAATGTCAAAGTTCATATTAATCTTCTTGTTTGTTGTGATAAAATCTTTATCATAAATTAAAGTTAAGGTGGAATCGTATAAAAGAGATCAAGATATAATGTCATAAATCGCTGCAGTAGATTTTATAACCGCTATAATAGATTTTACAAAACCGCTGCATTAGATTTTATAACAGCTACAATAAGATTTACCAAAACAGCTGCAATAGATTTTACAAAACCGCTGCAATAGAATTATATAACCACTGCAATAGGATTTACCAAAACCACTGCAATATATATTAAACAATTGCCATGGTATATAAAGTAACCATTGCAATACAAATCGTTGCTATATATGAAACCAACCGCTGCAAAATCATAACCGCTGAAAAAACAATAATAATTAGAGTGTTTTATGCAATGATGTTGAACCGTTGCAATATGTTATATAAAACCGCTGCATTAACCTATTGTAACGGGAGCAGATGTAGCAGGTGGTAAACCGCTGCAATAAATGTTATGCAGCGGTTCTAAGGCCTTTTGCAGCGGTTCATAACCGCTGCATAAGTACAATTATATAGTGTGCACCACTACATACATAACTGAATTTATGCAGCGGTTAGCTTGCAAGAGTTCTACAATTGTTATAATAGACTATATATTGCAGTGGTTGTGCAGCGGTTCTGTACTATTACAGATGATTCTGTATTTAAATGTTACATTTGACCCAAACCACTGCATAAACCGTTGCATACGAAGACAATATGCAGCGATTATCATAACCGCTGCATATCTTATAATAATGCAACATTTCTGAACCGTTGCATATTTAGTGCAATATAGCATTTCTCAATAACCGTTGCATGTTTTATTTTATATGTAGTGGTTTACATAACTGCTGTATTGCATATTTTATTTTATATGTAGCAGTTTACATAACTGATACATACATCAACAGAATGCAGCGCTTTTAAACCGTTGCATTACATCGAATATGCAACGGTTCCCAATAACCATTGCATATTTAGTTTTATATGTAGCATTTTACATAATAATTTATTCCATAAATGATAAGTACATCTGTAAACATTTGATGCTAATGAAGATGAATTGTATATATAAATTAATCAATTAATTTATAAATTTATGAAAATTGCTTAATTTATTATTTTATATAAATTTATTTGTAACATATAATTTTGTATTTGATTATTTGATTTAAGATAAACAATTATTAAAATAAATATTTAAAAAAATTAACATCACTACTACAACTACTACAACTATTAAGAAAGAAATATTGATT
Source organism: Dioscorea dumetorum (assembly GCA_902712375.1). Taxonomy (NCBI): domain Eukaryota; kingdom Viridiplantae; phylum Streptophyta; class Magnoliopsida; order Dioscoreales; family Dioscoreaceae; genus Dioscorea; species Dioscorea dumetorum. Next base: position 2,461,765 of record CACTHL010000847.1, read on the forward strand.
TCTTTTGTGAATAAACATTTGCTTTTAATTACTTTTAAAATCACTTTTAACATTTCGTAATAATATATTTGATATATCTATATTAAATAAAAACGTATGTTACTAAATTTTAATGTTCATTAAATAAATTAATTATATTATAAGCATTTATTATAAAAATAGAAAATTAATTTTTTATGTTAAATTAAATTGGTTTATTGTTAGTTTTCACATATTTGAATTTAAATAATAAATAATGAACGAAAATCATATTTGAATAATAACTTTTAAATATTTTTTTATAATATTTTTTTAATATTATAATTTTATAGGAGGAGTTATGTGAAAAATACATAACTTTGTAAACCAAAATATAATATATATATATATATAAACTGTATAAGTAACAAATAGCCTGTTATTATTTTTTAATTTTGAAATAAATAAAAATTTAGAAATAATGTTTTGTCCATATTAACTTGGGCATAATATTGTTATTTGTATTTCCATGCTAATAATAAGATTATTGAGTAAACTACCATGACATTATTGAAAAGTATCAACAATTCCCTATAAACAAGTCTATATCATCAATTATTCCCATTCACATATACAGTAAGGATTTTTAGCATGTGAATTGGAATAATAGTTATGTTAAATAGTAATGTCCTCCGTGTGAGTGTGCGCACCTCAGGCGATCAGTTCCTGATGCTGTGTATGTTCCTTACTCGTGGTTTATTCATTTGCCAAAAAAAACAACAAAAGGAGATTTAAAATAATGATGCACTTGTTTTGGTGGTGGGAATGTAACATCCTAAACATGGGCTCTTTATTAGTAACCATGTTTATCTCGAGGAACTGAAGATAAATTTCAACCTCAAAAAAGATTCAACATTGGAGCTTGCAGTATAAGAGTACGTTAAGGGGGTGATGTATCAAAAAGACGAACAAGCGAAGGTGGTGACCATTGGTTTTAAATCTTGATAAATATCGTTGTCTTAATAGTGAGTGAGGATCAGAGAAGGTTTAGAATTTGGTATAAAGTGCTAGAATCTAATGAGATCGAATCTAAGCATGCAGTAGAAAGTGAAAGGGTGAAAGAGAAAAAAGAAGACATTTAAAGCAAATTAAACCATAGCCAGTAACGAGATGACAACTGTTTGGGTGAGAAGAAATAATTAGAAGGTTCTGTATCATAATGACTAGAAAGCTGTAAATGCGAAGACACAATCTGTCACGCCCCAGTCCAGAGCCGGGCCCGCTAACAGACCGGCCGCATCCGATGGAGCTGGCCCCATCGAGTGCAAGGCCTCAGATCTCAAATCTAGTCAAAGTCAACCTAACAGACAACATAAGAAGCAATAATACAGAAGTACAAATAGAACAACAGTAACAAAACTAATACAGGTACGGGCTTCCGCAGCCCTACAGAATACAGTGCCACAAATAGCTCAAGAATCCCAAAAAGATTTTACAGACAAAAATACAAGTCTCACTCACACATAAGAGTTCTCTACAATATCTACAACTAAAGACAGTACTCCGACTCCAAGATCAACCCCCGATCCTAGGCTTAAACTTCTCCTGCGAAAGATAAAATCGCAGAATGTATAAGCCACAAGGGGCCCAGTAGGATTGCAGAAATGACAGGTAATACAGATATTTCAGAAATAATTATAATCCTGACAGAAATACAGGAAATGCTCAAAATACCGAAATAATCAGAAATACAGGAATACGCAAAACCAGACATGTACATCTCCCTGACTAATAACAGAATCAACAGCTCGAGGCTGGATCTTCGACTGTGAAGTCGGAACAGAACAAAAGAATATCGACGGCCGAAGCCGGATCTTCGACCGCAGTCGGATGGTAGCGCTACTACAGAAAACATGTGCACATGGCTAGGACTTACTCCTCCTAGCTGGGTAATTTGCCAGGAATGGAGATGTACCAGAAACCGCGAAAAATACGGAGTACAGACAGTATGATACGGAATAAATCGATTCGCAATATAAATAAATGAATAAATAATTAAGTAAATAGTAATTACAGAATAACAATAAAGATAACAGAAATAATACAGGAATATCAAAAATAAATAAATTTCTAAATAAAATGTAAGTACCGAACACCAGAGATACGGAGTTATACAGGTATAAGAATCGACCTAATTCCGAAATACGAAGTTAGATTCAACAGACGCCATCGGATCTAAACCTCAAGGCCTGAAATTACTAATGAGGAGATCAAATGGTACAAGAAAAATGTAACTCTCACCACAAGGACCAAACCCTAAGTAATTACAATTCAAGACTTGAAAAGGGTAGATCATCCAACACCTCAACCAGTATACAAAATTATATGCACAAAATGATTGGGCAATCATCAATCCACAAGATCTAAAGTTCAATTTCCACTATAGAAATAACAAGATCTACTTGACAATTATAACAGAATCCTACAAGCTGCACACATAAAAGAAAATGTAAAACCATCAGGACACTTAGGTAGAAACAGTGATGCAGTGAACTCCACTGAAAGTGTGGACAAGAGAGCATGCTATGGAAGTTAGTCAAAAGCCAAACTTGGTTCCTGATGTGTTACCTTACCGAAATTTTTAACAAATACACTGACCATGCAGAACTCTTTAACTCCAACCATCTATAGCTAATTATACACAAGAAAACAAGATGATTTCCCCAATCTTATACCATTAGCTCCCAGGCACAAAACTTGCGAAATTACTTTATTCCCTAACACAAAAGTCAACCAAGACAGATAGGCGTAGGAAGGGTAATTTTTCCTGTCCATTTGGAACCAAAGTTTCAGTCCTATGTTTGCTCAGATATAAACCAGCAAGAACCAAATTCGGAAAGCATGGCATTTAAATAGAATTAACTCCAACATTGCTAAGAGAAGCATAGCAACATACATCAACCACCACACATCCTCATGTTACCATTTTAATCACAAGTAACCTTGTTAATCATGCCCATCATCTTCATCACTTTCTAATCATGACACCTTGGCAAGGTACTCCCAGACATTAAACTCGTTAGAGTTTACTTAAAGTGTAACATCTACAATCATTCAAGCATTAACCCACAAATCAAATAACTCCACCACTTCAATAAATCATATACACCACATATGTTTATAAAACTGATCTGCCAACCTACTTATCATTTGAAAACATGAAAACTTGATCTTTTCTTCAATCCAAACATATCCCAGTAAAATCAAGCAGCATGGGCTCCTATCGATACCCATTCTTTTCTGTACATCAACAGTTATATTTTCATCAAGTTCAAGAAACTCAGAATTTCATACAAATGATTCAATTCAAAGCTCATGTCAACGTGAGCATTTCTGACCCACTGCTAGTCATAACCATCCCAAGAAATACACTACATTCACATCAACCTGACATTAACTTGAACCACCTCACCAGAGACTCTACTACCACTGCACTGAATATAATATTCTGATATCTTGGAGCAAACTTACATTAAAGTCCACATTTCCAACTTCACCAATTCCCACAGCTTTGAATTCAAGAAATATTAGCTGATTCCAACTAAGTATGCCTCTAGCCCCTCCACATGAAAGTACAACTGACAAGTTCACAACTTGACAACCAATTTAAGAACAAGCTCACAAATGGCCATTAGCTATGATCATAACTTATCATAAACACATATTCCAAGTCCCAAATTTTACATGGTGGGTGTTAAGATACCAAGGTTCAAATTATCTATCTAACACTTTGCCTAAATCCAGCAGAATCGCCAACAAAACCCTCCTGAAATCAGCATCAGAACAATCCAGATAGAGCTGCGAAAACAAATCATATCTCATGAACCATACATCCAATAAATCTGAAATTTTACCCAGAATTAGATAAGACCAAATACTACAACTTTCATATTTTGCACTTACAGAAATTCTGCTTCAAAACAACACTGAATTGCAATATACCAACCCTCACACTCCCACAAAAATGGCCATTACAATTCCCTCATAAATTTACTCATACTTCACATATACACCCAAAAGTTCATCAATTCAAAGATTTAACATCCACCAAAGACCTACACTTCAGCCTGGTTTTCTCTAAATAAACAAAGAAATTAAAAGCATACAAAGATACCAAAATCAACACATTCAACCCATCAAATTTCCTTGAGGATTTAAACATTAAACCATGCCAACAATCTTGAAGAATTTTAATACATGAAGAGTAGATACACCTACCTATACAAAGCTCCGGCGATATCCACCTCCAACGAGTTCCAAACCTTTTATCCCCACCCGGCAGCGCCTCCACTCTCCTCGCAAAGCTAGACCCGGATCGGAGAAGGAAGACGACGAAGACGCCGGAGAGGTGGTAGCCATGTCTCTTTCCCACCCCTTCACTAGCTTCTTCTTCTTCTTCCAACACCAACAAAGCTCTCTCTCTCTCTCCTTCTCTCTCTCTCTTTCCCCCCGACCAGATCCACAATTTTTGGGATAAAGGAAGCTTAATGTGGTTTAAACAACCACTTGAGAGACTAACCACAAGATTAGAATAAAATATATAAAAACAACTTGATGGTCAAAGGCTGACCATCACACAATCACTACATACATGACATTTATATCAAAAACACACTTAAGCTTCATGCTGTGCTTAAAGCCACGTTACACCACATTACTGTAAACTCAATATAAATGAACATGAAGCTTCTTACTAATGGTAAACTGAACATTAACATTGACTGACCTCTCGGCCTTTTATGTAATTAATTTACACCTTCCATGCTATCTGTCACACGTGTTTGTTTGTGTTTTCCTGGCCTCAGGTGATTGACTCTTCATCATGGGCATGGCGCTAGCAATGTGTGCGGCATATAGCTGTCATCATTCCACCTATATATGGGGAATAAATAAAAGCATAGAAATAATCTCGATGTATTTTAACTTGCTGAATAACGTTGTTTGAATTTCTATGTGGGTAATCCTATTAATGAAATAAAACGCCATGACATTGTTGAGGAGCATCCATACTAGCTAGTGTACGCAATTCATTGTTTTTTGTTGTCTTGTTGCTCTACGATATATATATATATATACTAGCTTGTAAAATGTGGATTTGCGGTTACCATTCATATATATGACACATGATTATCCAGACATGAATTTATTGATATTAGAAAAGAAAGGACATTAATGAAAACAGTATTAGATAGATAGGGTGCACTAAGTGTAGAAACTAATATATGAATAGACAAAAGAAATAAAGACAAAATACATATAGAATAAAACACAACTGGACAAGGACGACCATCATCCTACCTCGGTAAAACTTTCATTCCTCGGCTATATGTCGACTATCAGGTCGTGCTCATGATCAAGTATGGAATTCCATGAGAACTAAATAATATATTTGTCACACTACCTCAGCTAAGTGCTCCATAGTTTGTGTTTTGCTTGTACAGACCGTTAAAGATTGATGAATTTACTACACCATGTGGCATATGGCCCATTGGTTGAAGACCTTAATCTAAGATTGCTTATGTGGCGATGTTGTGAAAGGATATGTTAGTTATATTATCAGTTATTATAGCAGTCTTTTAGTTATTAATCATGTCTCTTCATACAAAGATGTTGTTTTCTATATAAGTATGTATCTATGAAGGTTGAAAAGCAATAAGAAAACTTATACTTTATTTCTCACAACGGCTGCCAACTTTTATCTTTTGCATATAGAGGCTACATCCACTGAAGAGAGAAACATGTGATTGATTTTTCGAATAAAGAAAACATGAGTGAAAATTAAACTTTGTAAATTTTAGAACTGCTTTATTTCTCGCAAGACAAAATTTGAGATTGGTTTTGTCCCCTGATCACGTTCCTTTTTTATTTTTTCTTTAATTGCCTTACGCTCATGATTTATAGTCTGAATTCTCAAAAGAGTTAAATTAATTACCAATTAATACAAAATATGCTAAAAACACAAGTTAAATGCATTAATTTCATATAAAAAAATAAGTATATTTAACACTTTAAGATTAGTATGTGTTTTAAAACTTGAAAACAATGATACTAATTTTTGTGTTTCTCATTTTAAATGGGTAGCTGAGGACATTAAATCTTATTATTTTTATAGATACAACTCAATAATAATTTTTGCATGGTTATAAAGAAAGTAAAATATTATTTATGAAAAATGCAATGGTTAAATGAGAGAAAAAATAAACAAAAACAAACGAATGAGCATATGGAGTTTTACCAATCAGAGCTCAGGTTGGAGATATGTTAAGCAAGTATACAACTATGGTTGCAGCTTCGGCCCATAAGAAAGTGGGCACATTCTTCTTCTTCTTCTTCTTCAACATACACCTAGCCATTTCCACCACTATTCTGTTTTTCCTCTCTGCAACGCGCTTCTGTTCTGCCATGTGTGGGGTGCTGAGTTGTTGTAAAATACCGTGATTATCACAGTAGGTCTTGAACTCTTTTGACATGAACCCTCCCCCGTTGATTCTTAACTCCTTGATGTATTGGTTGTGCTATTTCTCAACACACTGCTGCAAGATTTTGAAGTATTAGAAAGCTTGGTCCTTGTTTTGAAGAAAGTAAATCCAACTAAACAGTATACAATCACCAATGAGCAAAAAGAAGTAGGAACAATTTTCAAGAGTTTGTGTCTGCATTGGACCACAGAGATTGGCATGCACTAATTCAAGTAGAGAGTTTGCTCATCTATCTTCTCCTCAAGAGAGAGGTTGTTTAGATTGCTTCCCACAGGCACATCCTTCTAGAACTTGCTAAATGAGCTGAAGAGCCCTCGCATCCTTCTTTTATTCTTCATTCAATTGCTTTCATCTTGCATTTCACCAAAGCCATTCTCCACCAACCCCCATAGATCGCTTAATCTGAGAAAGGTCTTCATTCTCGAGCTCCATGCATTGTTAGATTCTCATTTGAACATGGAAATGGTTGTTAAGTTTGAGCTCACCGGGTTGCCACCTCCCTCCCATGTCTCTGCTACTAGTGTTGTAAAAGAAATAAGTTTATATCTTCAACTATATGTGAGATGCAAGTTGATAAAAACAGAGGAGGTGATGCAACTTCACAGCAGAGATTTCACTTTGGCCAATCAGGGAAGTTTTTTTTTTCATTCATGCTTTAAACTTAAATATAAGACATAGTCCAATACAAAGACAGCTAATAAAGCAGCTAAGTACAACTTAAGATAGGCTAACAAATTATCACGATCATTTTGATTCTACCTTGTACTGCGCTACATGTCCGTATGCTTGCGCAGCACGTCCGTACACCTGTGTTGTATGTCAACTGCAATAATAGTTGAACCATTGCCTTATGTTGCTTAAAACCACTGCAATAACCTATTGCAGCAGGAGCAGATGCACCAGGTGGTAAACCACTACCATAAGTCTTATGCAGCGTTGTAAGGCTTTTAGCAGCGGTTCATGACCGCTGCATAAGTGCACTGATGTTGTAATATAAATAGTGAGGATAAGGACTGGGTACATTGCCCTTTAATTAATTTGTTCTCAACATTCAATATATATATATATGTATCTTTTTCATGAGATGTTGACAAACCCTATTGGTGGATCATGCACAGAGTATAGTAAATTCTTTAATATAATTATGTTGTCGCCTTGCATGTGTTAGGTTTCTAACCCTGCCCCTCAATAGAGACAAACATTGTCTGCAGGAGACTTGATACAAATATTTCAATAGCTCATTGGCTAGTTTTTATATATTCCGTTTATTTAATATGAAGTAGATATCAAAAAGTTTTTTTTTTTTTGGGTATTCCACTTTAGGAAAACATGAGGGAAAATTCATACATGCACGGAATTGTGATGGTATACATTAAAAAATAGTCTTTAGATGTAGTTTGTGGGAAGTCTTCGGACCTGATAATAACTATTGTATTTCAGAAATCAAATTATTATAAGGAAAACAATAAAAAAGTAAACAAAGAGCACAAAAGATTTAGTTTTGAGATTCAGCAATTTGTCTATATATGTCATCTAGAGTGGTTCGGCTGTCAATTTTATTTCTAAATAAAATTAGGGTTGAAGCATCATAGATAGCAAATTTTACCTAGTACAAATTATGAATTTACTCCTGAAACAAACCATGGCGCATGGCCCTCACATTTCTAACCTATTTAACAACAATTTGATCTACCTATTTACCTTTATATACGAGCCATATACAACAAGGTCAATGTTATTTACCCTAATATATAGATTAAAAAATATTTATAAAATGATGTGAATAAACAACATCATGCTTTTGTTTCACACCCACTAGCGCAATAGTCGGATATATAGTAGTGCCATAATCTCCGATATGAAAGATTCAAGGTTGAACTCGTTAAGAATTTAGTGTGTATATTTGAAGAGTGTACGAGTGTGGTGCTTGTACATAATTTTAAGAAAATAAAATTAAAATCTCAGGCTTATGTCAAATAGGATTAATTTGTTGCCCACTCAACATGAAATAGGTATTTAAAATAGGATTAGTTGGCTCCCTCAACATTTGTGATAATAATTAAAAAATATGATAGTTTGTTAATTTGTTTTTTTAAAAAAGCATTTACTGGGTTCAAATGTCAGTTTTATGTTTACTGTTTTGTTTTTGAAAAATTAATCACAGAAAAATTAGTGGAATAATTGTTAATGTTAATTATATTTCAAAATGGTTACGATTATTATTTTTTATGGTGTTTTCCAAATTTTTAAAAATATTTAAATGGTTTTATTTTTTAAAAAAAATTAGTTATTGATTAAGATACTCGATTAGTAAGAAAACACAGAGGAAAACCATTGTTTAATCTAATTGCCTGATATTGCGATTGTTTCTTTTGTTTTTTTTTTTTTTTTTTACAAAAGCCTCTTATTGCCAATGTTTTTTTTTTTTTTTTTTGTATATATTTTTTTTTTCCGATGAAAACCTAATATGCCAAGGTGCGTTGTTTTTTTTTTTTTTTTTTTGATAGAAGCCTCCTATTGCTAATGTAAATATAGCGGAGTGGTAAATTACGGGGCACAATACAGAGATGCTGGTATAGCCGATTGGTTCTGCCTGCATGGAAATGACATAAATACCATTTAACTATAATTTTTCAAATAAAAAAAAAATCATTCATATAAACATTATAATTAAGTTAAATAAAATTTGTAAACAATTTGAATATCGTTTATTAAATTGGTTAAGGATTTCAAAATTACAATTTGAAAGTTATAATTTAGCTATAAATAGATTAAGTTAAAATAATTCATTAAACGAACATTTATTAAGTTATATTAATTAGTTGAAATATTTAATTATAATAAATGAAAATAAAAGATTAAATATGTTGCAAATATTTAACAATAAATGATGTTAATTATTTATTATTAAATATGAGCTATTATCATGTTCAATATAAGGTTATTTATATATAGAGGGCATATATAACTGCAATTTTACTATATTTCTCTGTTTTAATTTTTCCTATTCCAAACTCCAATTCCCTCCAACCAAACGACTTCTTCATTATCATCCTTTTTCCCCTATTCTCATCTTCATTTCTCCTTTCCTCTCGTTCCCCCTTCTCAATCCTACTCCGCAATTCAAACGGATCCTATACACATAATATTTCCAATATTAATACAATCAAATGGTAAAATCCAAAAATTTATCGAGGAAGCTAAGAGTTCAAATTCCTACCCATTATAGGTGATGAATATATATAAATGGTACTAATTTATCGAAAAAAAACTTGATATTCATTTATTGTGATCATATTGGTATTTTACCGTTTATCCTACTTACCAAAAAAGACATCACCATATGAAAACATTGGAGAGCTATGAAGTGTGTCTCGCGTGAACATTGAGCACCAGAGTTCCGAAGCATAATAATTCTCAGTTTTAGGTCCTCAGAGTTCCCACTATATAAAACCAATATATATCTTTCAATTATTTTTTACTTTACACCATACGTGTACCAAGCGGTCAAGTGACTTGACCTCTAATTGCTGCTAAATAACCTGGGAAACCGTAAGAAAAGAAATAAAAATATACACCCGTTCCCATCAAGTGGGGTTTATATTTAAAGAAAAATATATGGTTATATTAAAACTCAACTTGTTAAGAGGAAACAAAAAAGTTCGAATAGAAAGTTTCCAAAAATGCTTGTTTTTAGTGTGAACATTGAGAACTAATTAAAGGTGTAAGGAACCCCATCCTTATCCCCACTTTTTATTATCAGAACCTTCTAAGTTCCCAGTTACAATTAGTACTATATATGGTCACTATTCATGATCAGTCCTCACAGTTCCCATGAGCTATATCACTGTATCAAACAATTGGTAATGTTATATTCATACTGGAACAACTAAATAGATCTATGAACTTTCACAAATTAATTTTACATGTGCACAGATGGGCACTATAAAAGAGGAGCAACCGGAAGATATTGAGAGCATCACACAAAAGCTTTTGTTATTACATTGCCTTCCTTTGCTTACTCCGATCCCACACTATACCAACAATGGCAGCCACAGCAGAAATTAAGGATGTGGAAATTAATCTCAACATTGATAACTACATTACATACCTGGCAAAATTTGCGGTGGAAGTGCACAACAAGAAGGAGGTTCATCACATCTCTCTCTCATTCTCTCATTCTCTCTCTCTCTCTCTCTCTATATATATATATATATATAAATAAAGACAGAGAGAGAGAGAGAGAGAGAGAGAGAGAGATAGACATGCATACATACATACATACATACATACATTTGTGTACCATATATAATATATATCATGATCAAGATTGTCCTGGTATGATGCTTCAAATCATAAACTTAACATGATCATCTTTCATGTAGACTGCTCATCTGATTTTCATTAAAGTAAAGAAGTTTATGGCGGAACCAATTACTGAAGGAATTATTTACATCATAACTTTGGAGGCCAGCTCTTTCGGAGTGAAACAGCTTTACGAAGCCAAGGTTTGGGTCAACTCATCAGCCGGTTATAAGGAACTTCTTGACTTCGAACATGTCCTTGGCAAGTCGGCTTAAGAAAAAGGTAACGCACAATCTTTTACAGTTGCTATTTATTGTCTTAGTATACATCTTGCAAGCACAATGATACATATTGAAGATGATGTGTGTTTGTTTGTGTTTTCCTGGCCTCAGGTGATTGACTCTTCATCATGGGCATGGCGCTAGCAATGTGTGCGGCATATAGCTGTCATCATTCCACCTATATATGGGGAATAAATAAAAGCATAGAAATAATCTCGATGTATTTTAACTTGCTGAATAACGTTGTTTGAATTTCTATGTGGGTAATTCTATTAATGAAATAAAACGCCATGACATTGTTGAGGAGCATCCATACTAGCTAGTGTACGCAATTCATTGTTTTTTGTTGTCTTGTTGCTCTATGATATATATATATATATATACTAGCTTGTAAAATGTGGATTTGCGGTTACCATTCATATATATGACACATGATTATCCAGACATGAATTTATTGATATTAGAAAAGAAAGGACATTAATGAAAACAGTACTAGATAGATAGGGTGCACTAAGTGTAGAAACTAATATATGAATAGACAAAAGAAATAAAGACAAAATACATATAGAATAAAACACAACTGGACAAGGACGACCATCATCCTACCTCGGTAAAACTTTCATTCCTCGGCTATATGTCGACTATCAGGTCGTGCTCATGATCACGTATGGAATTCCATGAGAACTAAATAATTTGTCACACTACCTCAGCTAAGTGCTCCATCGTTTGTCTTTTGCTTGTAGAGACGGTTAAAGATTGATGAATTTACTACACCAAGTGGCATATGGCTCATTGGTTGAAGACCTTAATCTATGATTGATTATTTGGCATTGTTGTCAAAGGATATGTTAGTTATATTATCAGTTATTATAGCAGTTTTTTAGTTATTAATCATGTCTCTTTGTACAGAGATGTTGTTTTCTATATAAGCATATGTATCTATGAAGGTTGAAAAGCAATAAGAAAACTTATACTTTATTTCTCACATCGGCTGCCAACTTTTACCTTTTGCATATAGAGGTTACATCCACTGAAGAGAGAAACATGAGATTGATTTTTCGAATAAATAAAACATGAGTGAAAATTAAACTTTGTATATTTTCAAAATGCTTTATTTCTCGCAATACAAAATTTGAGATTGGTTTTGTCCCCTAATCACGTTCCTTTTTTTTTTTTCTTTAATTGGCTTACGCTCATGATTTATAGTCCGAATTCTCAAAAGAGTTAAATTAATTACCAATTAATACAAAATATGCTAAAAACACAAGTTAAATGCATTAATTTCATATAAAAAAATAAGTATATTTAACACTTTAAGATTAGTATGTGTTTTAAAACTTGAAAACAATGATACTAATTTTTGTATTTCTCATTTTAAATGGGAAGTCGAGGACATTAAATCTTATTATTTTTATAGATACAACTCAATAATAATTTTTGCATGGTTATAAAGAAAGTAAAATATTATTTATGAAAAATGCAATGGTTAAATGAGAGAAAAAATAAACAAAAACAAACGAATGAGCATATGGAGTTTTACCAATCGGAGATCGGGTTGGAGATATGTTAAGAAAGTATACAACTATGGTTGCGGCTTCGGCCCATAAGAAAGTGGGCACATTCTTCTTCTTCTTCTTCTTCAACATACACCTAGCCATTTCCACCACTATTCTGTTTTTCCTCTCTCGCAACGCGCTTACGTTCCGCCATGTGTGGGGTGCTGAGTTGTTGTAAAATACCGTGATTATCACAAGTAGGTCTTGAACTCTTTTGACATGAACCCTCCCCCGTTGATTCTTAACTCCTTGATGTATTGGTTGTGCTATTTCTCAACACACTTGCTGCAAGATTTTGAAGTATTAGAAAGCTTGGTCCTTATTTTGAAGAAAGTAAATCCAACTAAACAAGTATACAATCACCAATGAGCAAAAAGAAGTAGGAACAATTTTCAAGAGTTTGTGTCCGCATTGGACCACGAGAGATTGGCATGCACTAATTCAAGTAGAGAGTTTGCTCATCTATCTTCTCCTCGAGAGAGAGGTTGTTTAGATTGCTTCCCACAGGCACATCCTTCTAGAGCTTGCTAAATGAGCCGAAGAGCCCTCGCATCCTTCTTTTATTCCTCATTCAATTGCTTTCATCTTGCATTTCACCAAAGCCATTCTCCACCAACCCCCATAGATCGCTTAATCTGAGAAAGGTCTTCATTCTCGAGCTCCATGCATTGTTAGATTCTCATTTGAACATGGAAATGGTTGTTAAGTTTGAGCTCACCGGGTTGCCACCTCCCTCCCATGTCTCTGCTACTAGTGTTGTAAAAGAAATAAGTTTATATCTTCAACTATACGTGAGATGCAAGTTGATAAAAACAGAGGAGGTGATGCAATTTCACAGCAGAGATTTCACTTTGGCCAATCAGGGAAGTTTTTTTTTTTTCATTCATGCTTTAAACTTAAATATAAGACATAGTCCAATACAAAGACAGCTAATAAAGCAGCTAAGTACAACTTAAGATAGGCTAACAAATTATCACGATCATTTTGATTCTACCTTGTACTGCGCTACACGTCCGTATGCTTGCGCAGCACGTCCGTACACCTGTGTTGTATGTCAACTGCAATAATAGTTGAACCATTGCCTTATGTTGCTTAAAATCACTGCAATAACCTATTGCAGCAAGAGCAGATGCACCAGGTGGTAAACCACTACCATAAGTCTTATGCAGCGTTGTAAGGCTTTTAGCAGCGGTTCATGACCGCTGCATAAGTGCACTGATGTTGTAATATAAATAGTGAGGATAAGGACTGGGTACATTGCCCTTTAATTAATTTGTTCGCAACATTCAATATATATATATATGTATCTTTTTCATGAGATGTTGACAAACCCTATTGGTGGATCATGCACAGAGTATAGTAAATTCTTTAATATAATTATGTTGTCGCCTTGCATGTGTTAGGTTTCTATCCCTGCCCCTCAATAGAGACAAACATTGTATGCAGGAGACTTGATACAAATATTTCATTAGCTCATTGGCTAGTTTTTATATATTCCGTTTATTTAATATGAAGTAGATATCAATTTTTTTTTTTTTGGGTATTCCACTTTAGGAAAACATGAGGGAAATTTCATACATGCACGGAATTGTGATGGTATACATTAAAAAATAGTCTTTAGATGTAGTTAGTGGGAAGTCTTCGGGCCTCATAATAAATATTGTATTTCAGAAATCAAATTATTATAAGGAAAACAAGAAAAAAGTAAACAAAGAGCACAAAAGATTTAGTTTTGAGATTCAGCAATTTGTCGATATATGTCATCTAGAGTGGTTTGGCTGTCAATTTTATTTCTAAATAAAATTAGGGTTGAAGCATCATAGATAGCGAATTTTACCTAGTACAAATTATGAATTTACTCCTGAAACAAACCATGGGGCATGGCCCTCACATTTCTAACCTATTTAACAACAATTTGATCTACCTATTTACCTTTATATACGAGCCATATACAACAAGGTCCATGTTATTTACCCTAATATATAGATTAAAAAATATTTATAAAATGTTGTGAAAAAACAACATCATGCTTTTGTTTCACACCCACTAGCGCAATAGTCGGATATATAGTAGTGCCATAATCTCCGATATGAAAGATTCAAGGTTGAACTCGTTAAGAATTTAGTGTGTATATTTGAAGAGTGTAGGAGTGTGGTGCTTGTACATAATTTTAAGAAAATAAAATTAAAATCTCAGGCTTATGTCAACTAGGATTAATTTGTTGCCCACTCAACATGAAATAGGTATTTAAAATAGGATTAGTTGGCTCCCTCAACATTTGTGATAATAATTAAAAAATATGATAGTTTGTTAATTTGTTTTTTTTAAAAAAGCATTTACTGGGTTCAAATGTCAGTTTTATGTTTACTGTTTTGTTTTTGAAAAATTAATCACAGAAAAATTAGTGGAATAATTGTTAATGTTAATTATATTTCAAAATGGTTACGATTATTATTTTTTATGGTGTTTTCCAAATTTTTAAAAATTTTTAAATGGTTTTATTTTTAAAAAAAAATTAGTTATTGATTAAGATACTCGATAAGTACGAAAACACAGAGGAAAACCATTGTTTAATCTAATTGCCTGATATTGCGATTGTTTCTTTTGTTTTTTTTTTTTTTACAAAAGCCTCTTATTGCCAATGTTTTTTTTTTGTATATATTTTTTTTTCCGATGAAAAAATAATATGCCAAGGTGCGTTGTTTTTTTTTTTTTTTTTTTTTGATAGAAGCCTCCTATTGCTAATGTAAATATAGCGGAGTGGTAAATTACGGGGCACAATACGGAGATCTTTGGTATAGCCGATTGGTTCTGCCTGCATGGAAATGACATAAATACCATTTAACTATAATTTTTCAAATAAAAAAAAATAATCATTCCTATAAACATTATAATTAAGTTAAATAAAATTTGTAAACAATTTGAATATCGTTTATTAAATTTGTTAAGGATTTCAAAATTACAATTTGAAAGTTATGATTTAGCCATAAATAGATTAAGTTAAAATAATTCATTAAACGAACATTTATTAAGTTATATTAATTAGTTGAAATATTTAATTATAATAAATGAAAATAAAAGATTAAATATGTTGCAAATATTTAACAATAAATGATGTTAATTATTTATTGTTAAATATGAGCTATTATCATGTACAATATAAGGTTATTTATATATAGAGGGCATATATAACTGCAATTTTACTATATTTCTCTGTTTTAATTTTTCCTATTCCAAACTCCAATTCCCTCCAACCAAACGACTTCTTCATTATCATCCTTTTTCCCCTATTCTCATCTTCATTTCTCCTTTCCTCTCGTTCCCCCTTCTCAATCCTACTCCGCAATTCAAACGGATCCTAAACACATAATATTTCCAATATTAATACAATCAAATGGTAAAATACAAAAATTTATCGAGGAAGCTAAGAGTTCAAATTCCTACCCATTATAGGTGATGAATATATATAAATGGTACTAATTTATCGAAAAAAAACTTGATATTCATTTATTGTGATCATATTGGTATTTTACCGTTTATCCTACTTACCAAAAAAGACATCACCATATGAAAACATTGGAGAGCTATGAAGCGTGTCTCGCGTGAACATTGAGCACCAGAGTTCCGAAGCATAATAATTCTCAGTTTTAGGTCCTCAGAGTTCCCACTATATAAAACCAATATATATCTCTCAATTATTTTTTACTTTACACCATACGTGTACCAAGCGGTCAAGTGACTTGACCTCTAATTGCTGCTAAATAACCTGGGAAACCGTAAGAAAAGAAATAAAAATATACACCCGTTCCCATCAAGTGGGGTTTATATTTAAAGAAAAATATATGGTTATATTAAAACTCAACTTGTTAAGAGGAAACAAAAAAGTTCGAATAGAAAGTTTCCAAAAATGCTTGTTTTTAGTGTGAACATTGAGAACTAATTAAAGGTGTAAGGAACCCCATCCTTATCCCCACTTTTTATTATCAGAACCTTCTAAGTTCCCAGTTACAATTAGTACTATATATGGTCACTATTCATGATCAGTCCTCACAGTTCCCATGAGCTATATCACTGTATCAAACAATTGGTAATGTTATATTCATACTGGAACAACTAAATAGATCTATGAACTTTCACAAATTAATTTTACATGTGCACAGATGGGCACTATAAAAGAGGAGCAACCGGAAGATATTGAGAGCATCACACAAAAGCTTTTGTTATTACATTGCCTTCCTTTGCTTACTCCGATCCCACACTATACCAACAATGGCAGCCACAGCAGAAATTAAGGATGTGGAAATTAATCTCAACATTGATAACTACATTACATACCTGGCAAAATTTGCGGTGGAAGTGCACAACAAGAAGGAGGTTCATCACATCTCTCTCTCATTCTCTCATTCTCTCTCTCTCTCTCTCTCTATATATATATATATATATATATATATAAAAGAGAGAGAGAGAGAGAGAGAGAGAGAGAGATAGACATGCATACATACATACATACATACATACATTTGTGTACCATATATAATATATATCATGATCAAGATTGTCCTGGTATGATGCTTCAAATCATAAACTTAACATGATCATCTTTCATGTAGACTGCTCATCTGATTTTCATTAAAGTAAAGAAGTTTATGGCGGAACCAATTACTGAAGGAATTATTTACATCATAACTTTGGAGGCCAGCTCTTTCGGAGTGAAACAGCTTTACGAAGCCAAGGTTTGGGTCAACTCATCAGCCGGTTATAAGGAACTTCTTGACTTCAAACATGTCCTTGGCAAGTCGACTTAAGAAAAAGGTAACGCACAATCTTTTGCAGTTGCTATTTATTGTCTTAGTATACATCTTGCAAGCACAATGATACATATTGAAGATGATGTGTGTTTGTTTGTGTTTTCCTGGCCTCAGGTGATTGACTCTTCATCATGGGCATGGCGCTAGCAATGTGTGCGGCATATAGCTGTCATCATTCCACCTATATATGGGGAATAAATAAAAGCATAGAAATAATCTCGATGTATTTTAACTTGCTGAATAACGTTGTTTGAATTTCTATGTGGGTAATCCTATTAATGAAATAAAACGCCATGACATTGTTGAGGAGCATCCATACTAGCTAGTGTACGCAATTCATTGTTTTTTGTTGTCTTGTTGCTCTACGATATATATATATATATATATATATATGCTTGTAAAATGTGGATTTGCGGTTACCATTCATATATATGACACATGATTATCCAGACATGAATTTATTGATATTAGAAAAGAAAGGACATTAATGAAAACAGTACTAGATAGATAGGGTGCACTAAGTGTAAAAACTAATATATGAATAGACAAAAGAAATAAAGACAAAATACATATAGAATAAAACACAACTGGACAAGGACGACCATCATCCTACCTCGGTAAAACTTTCATTCCTCGGCTATATGTCGACTATCAGGTCGTGCTCATGATCACGTATGGAATTCCATGAGAACTAAATAATTTGTCACACTACCTCAGCTAAGTGCTCCATCGTTTGTCTTTTGCTTGTAGAGACGGTTAAAGATTGATGAATTTACTACACCAAGTGGCATATGGCTCATTGGTTGAAGACCTTAATCTAAGATTGATTATTTGGCATTGTTGTCAAAGGATATGTTAGTTATATTATCAGTTATTATAGCAGTTTTTTAGTTATTAATCATGTCTCTTTGTACAGAGATGTTGTTTTCTATATAAGCATATGTATCTATGAAGGTTGAAAAGCAATAAGAAAACTTATACTTTATTTCTCACATCGGCTGCCAACTTTTACCTTTTGCATATAGAGGTTACATCCACTGAAGAGAGAAACATGAGATTGATTTTTCGAATAAATAAAACATGAGTGAAAATTAAACTTTGTAAATTTTCAAAATGCTTTATTTCTCGCAATACAAAATTTGAGATTGGTTTTGTCCCCTAATCACGTTCCTTTTTTATTTTTTCTTTAATTGGCTTACGCTCATGATTTATAGTCTGAATTCTCAAAAGAGTTAAATTAATTACCAATTAATACAAAATATGCTAAAAACACAAGTTAAATGCATTAATTTCATATAAAAAAATAAGTATATTTAACACTTTAAGATTAGTATGTGTTTTAAAACTTGAAAACAATGATACTAATTTTTGTATTTCTCATTTTAAATGGGTAGCTGAGGACATTAAATCTTATTATTTTTATAGATACAACTCAATAATAATTTTTGCATGGTTATAAAGAAAGTAAAATATTATTTATGAAAAATGCAATGGTTAAATGAGAGAAAAAATAAACAAAAACAAACGAATGAGCATATGGAGTTTTACCAATCAGAGATCAGGTTGGAGATATGTTAAGAAAGTATACAACTATGGTTGCAGCTTCGGCCCATAAGAAAGTGGGCACATTCTTCTTCTTCTTCTTCTTCAACATACACCTAGCCATTTCCACCACTATTCTGTTTTTCCTCTCTGCAACGCGCTTCTGTTCTGCCATGTGTGGGGTGCTGAGTTGTTGTAAAATACCGTGATTATCACAGTAGGTCTTGAACTCTTTTGACATGAACCGTCCCCCGTTGATTCTTAACTCCTTGATGTATTGGTTGTGCTATTTCTCAACACACTGCTGCAAGATTTTGAAGTATTAGAAAGCTTGGTCCTTATTTTGAAGAAAGTAAATCCAACTAAACAGTATACAATCACCAATGAGCAAAAAGAAGTAGGAACAATTTTCAAGAGTTTGTGTCTCGCATTGGACCACGAGAGATTGGCATGCACTAATTCAAGTAGAGAGTTTGCTCATCTATCTTCTCCTCGAGAGAGAGGTTGTTTAGATTGCTTCCCACAGGCACATCCTTCTAGAGCTTGCTAAATGAGCCGAAGAGCCCTCGCATCCTTCTTTTATTCTTCATTCAATTGCTTTCATCTTGCATTTCACCAAAGCCATTCTCCACCAACCCCCATAGATCGCTTAATCTGAGAAAGGTCTTCATTCTCGAGCTCCATGCATTGTTAGATTCTCATTTGAACATGGAAATGGTTGTTAAGTTTGAGCTCACCGGGTTGCCACCTCCCTCCCATGTCTCTGCTACTAGTGTTGTAAAAGAAATAAGTTTATATCTTCAACTATACGTGAGATGCAAGTTGATAAAAACAGAGGAGGTGATGCAATTTCACAGCAGAGATTTCACTTTGGCCAATCAGGGAAGTTTTTTTTTTTCATTCATGCTTTAAACTTAAATATAAGACATAGTCCAATACAAAGACAGCTAATAAAGCAGCTAAGTACAACTTAAGATAGGCTAACAAATTATCACGATCATTTTGATTCTACCTTGTACTGCGCTACACGTCCGTATGCTTGCGCAGCACGTCCGTACACCTGTGTTGTATGTCAACTGCAATAATAGTTGAACCATTGCCTTATGTTGCTTAAAATCACTGCAATAACCTATTGCAGCAAGAGCAGATGCACCAGGTGGTAAACCACTACCATAAGTCTTATGCAGCGTTGTAAGGCTTTTAGCAGCGGTTCATGACCGCTGCATAAGTGCACTGATGTTGTAATATAAATAGTGAGGATAAGGACTGGGTACATTGCCCTTTAATTAATTTGTTCGCAACATTCAATATATATATATGTATCTTTTTCATGAGATGTTGACAAACCCTATTGGTGGATCATGCACAGAGTATAGTAAATTCTTTAATATAATTATGTTGTCGCCTTGCATGTGTTAGGTTTCTATCCCTGCCCCTCAATAGAGACAAACATTGTATGCAGGAGACTTGATACAAATATTTCATTAGCTCATTGGCTAGTTTTTATATATTCCGTTTATTTAATATGAAGTAGATATCAATTTTTTTTTTTTTTTGGGTATTCCACTTTAGGAAAACATGAGGGAAATTTCATACATGCACGGAATTGTGATGGTATACATTAAAAAATAGTCTTTAGATGTAGTTAGTGGGAAGTCTTCGGGCCTCATAATAAATATTGTATTTCAGAAATCAAATTATTATAAGGAAAACAAGAAAAAAGTAAACAAAGAGCACAAAAGATTTAGTTTTGAGATTCAGCAATTTGTCGATATATGTCATCTAGAGTGGTTTGGCTGTCAATTTTATTTCTAAATAAAATTAGGGTTGAAGCATCATAGATAGCGAATTTTACCTAGTACAAATTATGAATTTACTCCTGAAACAAACCATGGGGCATGGCCCTCACATTTCTAACCTATTTAACAACAATTTGATCTACCTATTTACCTTTATATACAAGCCATATACAACAAGGTCCATGTTATTTACCCTAATATATAGATTAAAAAATATTTATAAAATGTTGTGAAAAAACAACATCATGCTTTTGTTTCACACCCACTAGCGCAATAGTCGGATATATAGTAGTGCCATAATCTCCGATATGAAAGATTCAAGGTTGAACTCGTTAAGAATTTAGTGTGTATATTTGAAGAGTGTAGGAGTGTGGTGCTTGTACATAATTTTAAGAAAATAAAATTAAAATCTCAGGCTTATGTCAACTAGGATTAATTTGTTGCCCACTCAACATGAAATAGGTATTTAAAATAGGATTAGTTGGCTCCCTCAACATTTGTGATAATAATTAAAAAATATGATAGTTTGTTAATTTGTTTTTTTTAAAAAAGCATTTACTGGGTTCAAATGTCAGTTTTATGTTTACTGTTTTGTTTTTGAAAAATTAATCACAGAAAAATTAGTGGAATAATTGTTAATGTTAATTATATTTCAAAATGGTTACGATTATTATTTTTTATGGTGTTTTCCAAATTTTTAAAAATATTTAAATGGTTTTATTTTTTAAAAAAAATTAGTTATTGATTAAGATACTCGATTAGTAAGAAAACACAGAGGAAAACCATTGTTTAATCTAATTGCCTGATATTGCGATTGTTTCTTTTGTTTTTTTTTTTTTTTTTACAAAAGCCTCTTATTGCCAATGTTTTTTTTTTTTTTTTTGTATATATTTTTTTTTCCGATGAAAACCTAATATGCCAAGGTGCGTTGTTTTTTTTTTTTTTTTTTTGATAGAAGCCTCCTATTGCTAATGTAAATATAGCGGAGTGGTAAATTACGGGGCACAATACAGAGATGCTGGTATAGCCGATTGGTTCTGCCTGCATGGAAATGACATAAATACCATTTAACTATAATTTTTCAAATAAAAAAAAAATCATTCATATAAACATTATAATTAAGTTAAATAAAATTTGTAAACAATTTGAATATCGTTTATTAAATTGGTTAAGGATTTCAAAATTACAATTTGAAAGTTATAATTTAGCTATAAATAGATTAAGTTAAAATAATTCATTAAACGAACATTTATTAAGTTATATTAATTAGTTGAAATATTTAATTATAATAAATGAAAATAAAAGATTAAATATGTTGCAAATATTTAACAATAAATGATGTTAATTATTTATTATTAAATATGAGCTATTATCATGTTCAATATAAGGTTATTTATATATAGAGGGCATATATAACTGCAATTTTACTATATTTCTCTGTTTTAATTTTTCCTATTCCAAACTCCAATTCCCTCCAACCAAACGACTTCTTCATTATCATCCTTTTTCCCCTATTCTCATCTTCATTTCTCCTTTCCTCTCGTTCCCCCTTCTCAATCCTACTCCGCAATTCAAACGGATCCTATACACATAATATTTCCAATATTAATACAATCAAATGGTAAAATCCAAAAATTTATCGAGGAAGCTAAGAGTTCAAATTCCTACCCATTATAGGTGATGAATATATATAAATGGTACTAATTTATCGAAAAAAAACTTGATATTCATTTATTGTGATCATATTGGTATTTTACCGTTTATCCTACTTACCAAAAAAGACATCACCATATGAAAACATTGGAGAGCTATGAAGTGTGTCTCGCGTGAACATTGAGCACCAGAGTTCCGAAGCATAATAATTCTCAGTTTTAGGTCCTCAGAGTTCCCACTATATAAAACCAATATATATCTTTCAATTATTTTTTACTTTACACCATACGTGTACCAAGCGGTCAAGTGACTTGACCTCTAATTGCTGCTAAATAACCTGGGAAACCGTAAGAAAAGAAATAAAAATATACACCCGTTCCCATCAAGTGGGGTTTATATTTAAAGAAAAATATATGGTTATATTAAAACTCAACTTGTTAAGAGGAAACAAAAAAGTTCGAATAGAAAGTTTCCAAAAATGCTTGTTTTTAGTGTGAACATTGAGAACTAATTAAAGGTGTAAGGAACCCCATCCTTATCCCCACTTTTTATTATCAGAACCTTCTAAGTTCCCAGTTACAATTAGTACTATATATGGTCACTATTCATGATCAGTCCTCACAGTTCCCATGAGCTATATCACTGTATCAAACAATTGGTAATGTTATATTCATACTGGAACAACTAAATAGATCTATGAACTTTCACAAATTAATTTTACATGTGCACAGATGGGCACTATAAAAGAGGAGCAACCGGAAGATATTGAGAGCATCACACAAAAGCTTTTGTTATTACATTGCCTTCCTTTGCTTACTCCGATCCCACACTATACCAACAATGGCAGCCACAGCAGAAATTAAGGATGTGGAAATTAATCTCAACATTGATAACTACATTACATACCTGGCAAAATTTGCGGTGGAAGTGCACAACAAGAAGGAGGTTCATCACATCTCTCTCTCATTCTCTCATTCTCTCTCTCTCTCTCTCTCTATATATATATATATATATAAATAAAGACAGAGAGAGAGAGAGAGAGAGAGAGAGAGAGAGATAGACATGCATACATACATACATACATACATACATTTGTGTACCATATATAATATATATCATGATCAAGATTGTCCTGGTATGATGCTTCAAATCATAAACTTAACATGATCATCTTTCATGTAGACTGCTCATCTGATTTTCATTAAAGTAAAGAAGTTTATGGCGGAACCAATTACTGAAGGAATTATTTACATCATAACTTTGGAGGCCAGCTCTTTCGGAGTGAAACAGCTTTACGAAGCCAAGGTTTGGGTCAACTCATCAGCCGGTTATAAGGAACTTCTTGACTTCGAACATGTCCTTGGCAAGTCGGCTTAAGAAAAAGGTAACGCACAATCTTTTACAGTTGCTATTTATTGTCTTAGTATACATCTTGCAAGCACAATGATACATATTGAAGATGATGTGTGTTTGTTTGTGTTTTCCTGGCCTCAGGTGATTGACTCTTCATCATGGGCATGGCGCTAGCAATGTGTGCGGCATATAGCTGTCATCATTCCACCTATATATGGGGAATAAATAAAAGCATAGAAATAATCTCGATGTATTTTAACTTGCTGAATAACGTTGTTTGAATTTCTATGTGGGTAATTCTATTAATGAAATAAAACGCCATGACATTGTTGAGGAGCATCCATACTAGCTAGTGTACGCAATTCATTGTTTTTTGTTGTCTTGTTGCTCTATGATATATATATATATATATACTAGCTTGTAAAATGTGGATTTGCGGTTACCATTCATATATATGACACATGATTATCCAGACATGAATTTATTGATATTAGAAAAGAAAGGACATTAATGAAAACAGTACTAGATAGATAGGGTGCACTAAGTGTAGAAACTAATATATGAATAGACAAAAGAAATAAAGACAAAATAC
Source organism: Dioscorea dumetorum (assembly GCA_902712375.1). NCBI lineage: Eukaryota > Viridiplantae > Streptophyta > Magnoliopsida > Dioscoreales > Dioscoreaceae > Dioscorea > Dioscorea dumetorum. The sequence continues at coordinate 2,486,151 of CACTHL010000847.1, forward strand.
ATATAGAATAAAACACAACTGGACAAGGACGACCATCATCCTACCTCGGTAAAACTTTCATTCCTCGGCTATATGTCGACTATCAGGTCGTGCTCATGATCACGTATGGAATTCCATGAGAACTAAATAATTTGTCACACTACCTCAGCTAAGTGCTCCATCGTTTGTCTTTTGCTTGTAGAGACGGTTAAAGATTGATGAATTTACTACACCAAGTGGCATATGGCTCATTGGTTGAAGACCTTAATCTATGATTGATTATTTGGCATTGTTGTCAAAGGATATGTTAGTTATATTATCAGTTATTATAGCAGTTTTTTAGTTATTAATCATGTCTCTTTGTACAGAGATGTTGTTTTCTATATAAGCATATGTATCTATGAAGGTTGAAAAGCAATAAGAAAACTTATACTTTATTTCTCACATCGGCTGCCAACTTTTACCTTTTGCATATAGAGGTTACATCCACTGAAGAGAGAAACATGAGATTGATTTTTCGAATAAATAAAACATGAGTGAAAATTAAACTTTGTATATTTTCAAAATGCTTTATTTCTCGCAATACAAAATTTGAGATTGGTTTTGTCCCCTAATCACGTTCCTTTTTTATTTTTTCTTTAATTGGCTTACGCTCATGATTTATAGTCTGAATTCTCAAAAGAGTTAAATTAATTACCAATTAATACAAAATATGCTAAAAACACAAGTTAAATGCATTAATTTCATATAAAAAAATAAGTATATTTAACACTTTAAGATTAGTATGTGTTTTAAAACTTGAAAACAATGATACTAATTTTTGTATTTCTCATTTTAAATGGGAAGCTGAGGACATTAAATCTTATTATTTTTATAGATACAACTCAATAATAATTTTTGCATGGTTATAAAGAAAGTAAAATATTATTTATGAAAAATGCAATGGTTAAATGAGAGAAAAAATAAACAAAAACAAACGAATGAGCATATGGAGTTTTACCAATCAGAGATCAGGTTGGAGATATGTTAAGAAAGTATACAACTATGGTTGCAGCTTCGGCCCATAAGAAAGTGGGCACATTCTTCTTCTTCTTCTTCTTCAACATACACCTAGCCATTTCCACCACTATTCTGTTTTTCCTCTCTGCAACGCGCTTCTGTTCTGCCATGTGTGGGGTGCTGAGTTGTTGTAAAATACCGTGATTATCACAAAGTAGGTCTTGAACTCTTTTGACATGAACCCTCCCCGTTGATTCTTAACTCCTTGATGTATTGGTTGTGCTATTTCTCAACACACTGCTGCAAGATTTTGAAGTATTAGAAAGCTTGGTCCTTATTTTGAAGAAAGTAAATCCAACTAAACAGTATACAATCACCAATGAGCAAAAAGAAGTAGGAACAATTTTCAAGAGTTTGTGTCTGCATTGGACCACAGAGATTGGCATGCACTAATTCAAGTAGAGAGTTTGCTCATCTATCTTCTCCTCGAGAGAGAGGTTGTTTAGATTGCTTCCCACAGGCACATCCTTCTAGAGCTTGCTAAATGAGCCGAAGAGCCCTCGCATCCTTCTTTTATTCCTCATTCAATTGCTTTCATCTTGCATTTCACCAAAGCCATTCTCCACCAACCCCCATAGATCGCTTAATCTGAGAAAGGTCTTCATTCTCGAGCTCCATGCATTGTTAGATTCTCATTTGAACATGGAAATGGTTGTTAAGTTTGAGCTCACCGGGTTGCCACCTCCCTCCCATGTCTCTGCTACTAGTGTTGTAAAAGAAATAAGTTTATATCTTCAACTATACGTGAGATGCAAGTTGATAAAAACAGAGGAGGTGATGCAATTTCACAGCAGAGATTTCACTTTGGCCAATCAGGGAAGTTTTTTTTTTTTCATTCATGCTTTAAACTTAAATATAAGACATAGTCCAATACAAAGACAGCTAATAAAGCAGCTAAGTACAACTTAAGATAGGCTAACAAATTATCACGATCATTTTGATTCTACCTTGTACTGCGCTACACGTCCGTATGCTTGCGCAGCACGTCCGTACACCTGTGTTGTATGTCAACTGCAATAATAGTTGAACCATTGCCTTATGTTGCTTAAAATCACTGCAATAACCTATTGCAGCAAGAGCAGATGCACCAGGTGGTAAACCACTACCATAAGTCTTATGCAGCGTTGTAAGGCTTTTAGCAGCGGTTCATGACCGCTGCATAAGTGCACTGATGTTGTAATATAAATAGTGAGGATAAGGACTGGGTACATTGCCCTTTAATTAATTTGTTCGCAACATTCAATATATATATATATGTATCTTTTTCATGAGATGTTGACAAACCCTATTGGTGGATCATGCACAGAGTATAGTAAATTCTTTAATATAATTATGTTGTCGCCTTGCATGTGTTAGGTTTCTATCCCTGCCCCTCAATAGAGACAAACATTGTATGCAGGAGACTTGATACAAATATTTCATTAGCTCATTGGCTAGTTTTTATATATTCCGTTTATTTAATATGAAGTAGATATCAATTTTTTTTTTTTTGGGTATTCCACTTTAGGAAAACATGAGGGAAATTTCATACATGCACGGAATTGTGATGGTATACATTAAAAAATAGTCTTTAGATGTAGTTAGTGGGAAGTCTTCGGGCCTCATAATAAATATTGTATTTCAGAAATCAAATTATTATAAGGAAAACAAGAAAAAAGTAAACAAAGAGCACAAAAGATTTAGTTTTGAGATTCAGCAATTTGTCGATATATGTCATCTAGAGTGGTTTGGTTTGTCAATTTTATTTCTAAATAAAATTAGGGTTGAAGCATCATAGATAGCGAATTTTACCTAGTACAAATTATGAATTTACTCCTGAAACAAACCATGGGGCATGGCCCTCACATTTCTAACCTATTTAACAACAATTTGATCTACCTATTTACCTTTATATACGAGCCATATACAACAAGGTCCATGTTATTTACCCTAATATATAGATTAAAAAATATTTATAAAATGTTGTGAAAAAACAACATCATGCTTTTGTTTCACACCCACTAGCGCAATAGTCGGATATATAGTAGTGCCATAATCTCCGATATGAAAGATTCAAGGTTGAACTCGTTAAGAATTTAGTGTGTATATTTGAAGAGTGTAGGAGTGTGGTGCTTGTACATAATTTTAAGAAAATAAAATTAAAATCTCAGGCTTATGTCAACTAGGATTAATTTGTTGCCCACTCAACATGAAATAGGTATTTAAAATAGGATTAGTTGGCTCCCTCAACATTTGTGATAATAATTAAAAAATATGATAGTTTGTTAATTTGTTTTTTTTTAAAAAAGCATTTACTCGGGTTCAAATGTCGGTTTTATGTTTCTCTGTTTTGTTTTTGAAAAATTAATCACAGAAAAATTAGTGGAATAATTGTTAATGTTAATTATATTTCAAAATGGTTACGATTATTATTTTTTATGGTGTTTTCCAAATTTTTAAAAATTTTTAAATGGTTTTATTTTTAAAAAAAAATTAGTTATTGATTAAGATACTCGATAAGTACGAAAACACAGAGGAAAACCATTGTTTAATCTAATTGCCTGATATTGCGATTGTTTCTTTTGTTTTTTTTTTTTTACAAAAGCCTCTTATTGCCAATGTTTTTTTTTTGTATATATTTTTTTTTCCGATGAAAAAATAATATGCCAAGGTGCGTTGTTTTTTTTTTTTTTTTTTTTGATAGAAGCCTCCTATTGCTAATGTAAATATAGCGGAGTGGTAAATTACGGGGCACAATACAGAGATGCTGGTATAGCCGATTGGTTCTGCCTGCATGGAAATGACATAAATACCATTTAACTATAATTTTTCAAATAAAAAAAAATAATCATTCCTATAAACATTATAATTAAGTTAAATAAAATTTGTAAACAATTTGAATATCGTTTATTAAATTTGTTAAGGATTTCAAAATTACAATTTGAAAGTTATGATTTAGCCATAAATAGATTAAGTTAAAATAATTCATTAAACGAACATTTATTAAGTTATATTAATTAGTTGAAATATTTAATTATAATAAATGAAAATAAAAGATTAAATATGTTGCAAATATTTAACAATAAATGATGTTAATTATTTATTGTTAAATATGAGCTATTATCATGTACAATATAAGGTTATTTATATATAGAGGGCATATATAACTGCAATTTTACTATATTTCTCTGTTTTAATTTTTCCTATTCCAAACTCCAATTCCCTCCAACCAAACGACTTCTTCATTATCATCCTTTTTCCCCTATTCTCATCTTCATTTCTCCTTTCCTCTCGTTCCCCCTTCTCAATCCTACTCCGCAATTCAAACGGATCCTAAACACATAATATTTCCAATATTAATACAATCAAATGGTAAAATACAAAAATTTATCGAGGAAGCTAAGAGTTCAAATTCCTACCCATTATAGGTGATGAATATATATAAATGGTACTAATTTATCGAAAAAAAACTTGATATTCATTTATTGTGATCATATTGGTATTTTACCGTTTATCCTACTTACCAAAAAAGACATCACCATATGAAAACATTGGAGAGCTATGAAGCGTGTCTCGCGTGAACATTGAGCACCAGAGTTCCGAAGCATAATAATTCTCAGTTTTAGGTCCTCAGAGTTCCCACTATATAAAACCAATATATATCTCTCAATTATTTTTTACTTTACACCATACGTGTACCAAGCGGTCAAGTGACTTGACCTCTAATTGCTGCTAAATAACCTGGGAAACCGTAAGAAAAGAAATAAAAATATACACCCGTTCCCATCAAGTGGGGTTTATATTTAAAGAAAAATATATGGTTATATTAAAACTCAACTTGTTAAGAGGAAACAAAAAAGTTCGAATAGAAAGTTTCCAAAAATGCTTGTTTTTAGTGTGAACATTGAGAACTAATTAAAGGTGTAAGGAACCCCATCCTTATCCCCACTTTTTATTATCAGAACCTTCTAAGTTCCCAGTTACAATTAGTACTATATATGGTCACTATTCATGATCAGTCCTCACAGTTCCCATGAGCTATATCACTGTATCAAACAATTGGTAATGTTATATTCATACTGGAACAACTAAATAGATCTATGAACTTTCACAAATTAATTTTACATGTGCACAGATGGGCACTATAAAAGAGGAGCAACCGGAAGATATTGAGAGCATCACACAAAAGCTTTTGTTATTACATTGCCTTCCTTTGCTTACTCCGATCCCACACTATACCAACAATGGCAGCCACAGCAGAAATTAAGGATGTGGAAATTAATCTCAACATTGATAACTACATTACATACCTGGCAAAATTTGCGGTGGAAGTGCACAACAAGAAGGAGGTTCATCACATCTCTCTCTCATTCTCTCATTCTCTCTCTCTCTCTCTCTCTATATATATATATATATATATATATAAAGACAGAGAGAGAGAGAGAGAGAGAGAGAGAGATAGACATGCATACATACATACATACATACATACATTTGTGTACCATATATAATATATATCATGATCAAGATTGTCCTGGTATGATGCTTCAAATCATAAACTTAACATGATCATCTTTCATGTAGACTGCTCATCTGATTTTCATTAAAGTAAAGAAGTTTATGGCGGAACCAATTACTGAAGGAATTATTTACATCATAACTTTGGAGGCCAGCTCTTTCGGAGTGAAACAGCTTTACGAAGCCAAGGTTTGGGTCAACTCATCAGCCGGTTATAAGGAACTTCTTGACTTCAAACATGTCCTTGGCAAGTCGACTTAAGAAAAAGGTAACGCACAATCTTTTGCAGTTGCTATTTATTGTCTTAGTATACATCTTGCAAGCACAATGATACATATTGAAGATGATGTGTGTTTGTTTGTGTTTTCCTGGCCTCAGGTGATTGACTCTTCATCATGGGCATGGCGCTAGCAATGTGTGCGGCATATAGCTGTCATCATTCCACCTATATATGGGGAATAAATAAAAGCATAGAAATAATCTCGATGTATTTTAACTTGCTGAATAACGTTGTTTGAATTTCTATGTGGGTAATCCTATTAATGAAATAAAACGCCATGACATTGTTGAGGAGCATCCATACTAGCTAGTGTACGCAATTCATTGTTTTTTGTTGTCTTGTTGCTCTACGATATATATATATATATATATATATATGCTTGTAAAATGTGGATTTGCGGTTACCATTCATATATATGACACATGATTATCCAGACATGAATTTATTGATATTAGAAAAGAAAGGACATTAATGAAAACAGTACTAGATAGATAGGGTGCACTAAGTGTAAAAACTAATATATGAATAGACAAAAGAAATAAAGACAAAATACATATAGAATAAAACACAACTGGACAAGGACGACCATCATCCTACCTCGGTAAAACTTTCATTCCTCGGCTATATGTCGACTATCAGGTCGTGCTCATGATCACGTATGGAATTCCATGAGAACTAAATAATTTGTCACACTACCTCAGCTAAGTGCTCCATCGTTTGTCTTTTGCTTGTAGAGACGGTTAAAGATTGATGAATTTACTACACCAAGTGGCATATGGCTCATTGGTTGAAGACCTTAATCTAAGATTGATTATTTGGCATTGTTGTCAAAGGATATGTTAGTTATATTATCAGTTATTATAGCAGTTTTTTAGTTATTAATCATGTCTCTTTGTACAGAGATGTTGTTTTCTATATAAGCATATGTATCTATGAAGGTTGAAAAGCAATAAGAAAACTTATACTTTATTTCTCACATCGGCTGCCAACTTTTACCTTTTGCATATAGAGGTTACATCCATCGAAGAGAGAAACATGAGATTGATTTTTCGAATAAATAAAACATGAGTGAAAATTAAACTTTGTAAATTTTCAAAATGCTTTATTTCTCGCAATACAAAATTTGAGATTGGTTTTGTCCCCTAATCACGTTCCTTTTTTATTTTTTCTTTAATTGGCTTACGCTCATGATTTATAGTCTGAATTCTCAAAAGAGTTAAATTAATTACCAATTAATACAAAATATGCTAAAAACACAAGTTAAATGCATTAATTTCATATAAAAAAATAAGTATATTTAACACTTTAAGATTAGTATGTGTTTTAAAACTTGAAAACAATGATACTAATTTTTGTATTTCTCATTTTAAATGGGTAGCTGAGGACATTAAATCTTATTATTTTTATAGATACAACTCAATAATAATTTTTGCATGGTTATAAAGAAAGTAAAATATTATTTATGAAAAATGCAATGGTTAAATGAGAGAAAAAATAAACAAAAACAAACGAATGAGCATATGGAGTTTTACCAATCAGAGATCAGGTTGGAGATATGTTAAGAAAGTATACAACTATGGTTGCAGCTTCGGCCCATAAGAAAGTGGGCACATTCTTCTTCTTCTTCTTCTTCAACATACACCTAGCCATTTCCACCACTATTCTGTTTTTCCTCTCTGCAACGCGCTTCTGTTCTGCCATGTGTGGGGTGCTGAGTTGTTGTAAAATACCGTGATTATCACAGTAGGTCTTGAACTCTTTTGACATGAACCGTCCCCCGTTGATTCTTAACTCCTTGATGTATTGGTTGTGCTATTTCTCAACACACTGCTGCAAGATTTTGAAGTATTAGAAAGCTTGGTCCTTATTTTGAAGAAAGTAAATCCAACTAAACAGTATACAATCACCAATGAGCAAAAAGAAGTAGGAACAATTTTCAAGAGTTTGTGTCTGCATTGGACCACAGAGATTGGCATGCACTAATTCAAGTAGAGAGTTTGCTCATCTATCTTCTCCTCGAGAGAGAGGTTGTTTAGATTGCTTCCCACAGGCACATCCTTCTAGAGCTTGCTAAATGAGCCGAAGAGCCCTCGCATCCTTCTTTTATTCTTCATTCAATTGCTTTCATCTTGCATTTCACCAAAGCCATTCTCCACCAACCCCCATAGATCGCTTAATCTGAGAAAGGTCTTCATTCTCGAGCTCCATGCATTGTTAGATTCTCATTTGAACATGGAAATGGTTGTTAAGTTTGAGCTCACCGGGTTGCCACCTCCCTCCCATGTCTCTGCTACTAGTGTTGTAAAAGAAATAAGTTTATATCTTCAACTATACGTGAGATGCAAGTTGATAAAAACAGAGGAGGTGATGCAATTTCACAGCAGAGATTTCACTTTGGCCAATCAGGGAAGTTTTTTTTTTTCATTCATGCTTTAAACTTAAATATAAGACATAGTCCAATACAAAGACTGACTAATAAAGCAGCTAAGTACAACTTAAGATAGGCTAACAAATTATCACGATCATTTTGATTCTACCTTGTCTCTTGCGCTACACGTCCGTATGCTTGCGCAAGACACGTCCGTACACCCGTGTTGTATGTCAACTGCAATAATAGTTGAACCATTGCCTTATGTTGCTTAAAATCACCGCAATAACCTATTGCAGCAAGAGCGAATGCACCGGGTGGTAAACCACTACCATAAGTCTTATGCGGCGTTGTAAGGCTTTTAGCAATGGTTCATGACCGCCGCATAAGTGCACCGATGTTGTAATATAAATAGTGAGGATAAGGACTGGGTACATTGCCCTTTAATTAATTTGTTCGCAACATTCAATATATATATATATGTATCTTTTTCATGAGATGTTGACAAACCCTATTGGTGGATCATGCACAGAGTATAGTAAATTCTTTAATATAATTATGTTGTCGCCTTGCATGTGTTAGGTTTCTATCCCTGCCCCTCAATAGAGACAAACATTGTATGCAGGAGACTTGATACAAATATTTCATTAGCTCATTGGCTAGTTTTTATATATTCCGTTTATTTAATATGAAGTAGATATCAATTTTTTTTTTTTTGGGTATTCCACTTTAGGAAAACATGAGGGAAATTTCATACATGCACGGAATTGTGATGGTATACATTAAAAAATAGTCTTTAGATGTAGTTAGTGGGAAGTCTTCGGGCCTCATAATAAATATTGTATTTCAGAAATCAAATTATTATAAGGAAAACAAGAAAAAAGTAAACAAAGAGCACAAAAGATTTAGTTTTGAGATTCAGCAATTTGTCGATATATGTCATCTAGAGTGGTTTGGCTGTCAATTTTATTTCTAAATAAAATTAGGGTTGAAGCATCATAGATAGCGAATTTTACCTAGTACAAATTATGAATTTACTCCTGAAACAAACCATGGGGCATGGCCCTCACATTTCTAACCTATTTAACAACAATTTGATCTACCTATTTACCTTTATATACAAGCCATATACAACAAGGTCCATGTTATTTACCCTAATATATAGATTAAAAAATATTTATAAAATGTTGTGAAAAAACAACATCATGCTTTTGTTTCACACCCACTAGCGCAATAGTCGGATATATAGTAGTGCCATAATCTCCGATATGAAAGATTCAAGGTTGAACTCGTTAAGAATTTAGTGTGTATATTTGAAGAGTGTAGGAGTGTGGTGCTTGTACATAATTTTAAGAAAATAAAATTAAAATCTCAGGCTTATGTCAACTAGGATTAATTTGTTGCCCACTCAACATGAAATAGGTATTTAAAATAGGATTAGTTGGCTCCCTCAACATTTGTGATAATAATTAAAAAATATGATAGTTTGTTAATTTGTTTTTTTTAAAAAAGCATTTACTGGGTTCAAATGTCAGTTTTATGTTTACTGTTTTGTTTTTGAAAAATTAATCACAGAAAAATTAGTGGAATAATTGTTAATGTTAATTATATTTCAAAATGGTTACGATTATTATTTTTTATGGTGTTTTCCAAATTTTTAAAAATTTTTAAATGGTTTTATTTTTAAAAAACAATTAGTTATTGATTAAGATACTCGATAAGTACGAAAACACAGAGGAAAACCATTGTTTAATCTAATTGCCTGATATTGCGATTGTTTCTTTTGTTTTTTTTTTTTTACAAAAGCCTCTTATTGCCAATGTTTTTTTTTTGTATATATTTTTTTTTCCGATGAAAAAATAATATGCCAAGGTGCGTTGTTTTTTTTTTTTTTTTTTTTGATAGAAGCCTCCTATTGCTAATGTAAATATGGCGGAGTGGTAAATTACGGGGCACAATACAGAGATGCTGGTATAGCCGATTGGTTCTGCCTGCATGGAAATGACATAAATACCATTTAACTATAATTTTTCAAATAAAAAAAAATAATCATTCCTATAAACATTATAATTAAGTTAAATAAAATTTGTAAACAATTTGAATATCGTTTATTAAATTTGTTAAGGATTTCAAAATTACAATTTGAAAGTTATAATTTAGCCATAAATAGATTAAGTTAAAATAATTCATTAAACGAACATTTATTAAGTTATATTAATTAGTTGAAATATTTAATTATAATAAATGAAAATAAAAGATTAAATATGTTGCAAATATTTAACAATAAATGATGTTAATTATTTATTGTTAAATATGAGCTATTATCATGTACAATATAAGGTTATTTATATATAGAGGGCATATATAACTGCAATTTTACTATATTTCTCTGTTTTAATTTTTCCTATTCCAAACTCCAATTCCCTCCAACCAAACGACTTCTTCATTATCATCCTTTTTCCCCTATTCTCATCTTCATTTCTCCTTTCCTCTCGTTCCCCCTTCTCAATCCTACTCCGCAATTCAAACGGATCCTAAACACATAATATTTCCAATATTAATACAATCAAATGGTAAAATACAAAAATTTATCGAGGAAGCTAAGAGTTCAAATTCCTACCCATTATAGGTGATGAATATATATAAATGGTACTAATTTATCGAAAAAAAACTTGATATTCATTTATTGTGATCATATTGGTATTTTACCGTTTATCCTACTTACCAAAAAAGACATCACCATATGAAAACATTGGAGAGCTATGAAGCGTGTCTCGCGTGAACATTGAGCACCAGAGTTCCGAAGCATAATAATTCTCAGTTTTAGGTCCTCAGAGTTCCCACTATATAAAACCAATATATATCTCTCAATTATTTTTTACTTTACACCATACGTGTACCAAGCGGTCAAGTGACTTGACCTCTAATTGCTGCTAAATAACCTGGGAAACCGTAAGAAAAGAAATAAAAATATACACCCGTTCCCATCAAGTGGGGTTTATATTTAAAGAAAAATATATGGTTATATTAAAACTCAACTTGTTAAGAGGAAACAAAAAAGTTCGAATAGAAAGTTTCCAAAAATGCTTGTTTTTAGTGTGAACATTGAGAACTAATTAAAGGTGTAAGGAACCCCATCCTTATCCCCACTTTTTATTATCAGAACCTTCTAAGTTCCCAGTTACAATTAGTACTATATATGGTCACTATTCATGATCAGTCCTCACAGTTCCCATGAGCTATATCACTGTATCAAACAATTGGTAATGTTATATTCATACTGGAACAACTAAATAGATCTATGAACTTTCACAAATTAATTTTACATGTGCACAGATGGGCACTATAAAAGAGGAGCAACCGGAAGATATTGAGAGCATCACACAAAAGCTTTTGTTATTACATTGCCTTCCTTTGCTTACTCCGATCCCACACTATACCAACAATGGCAGCCACAGCAGAAATTAAGGATGTGGAAATTAATCTCAACATTGATAACTACATTACATACCTGGCAAAATTTGCGGTGGAAGTGCACAACAAGAAGGAGGTTCATCACATCTCTCTCTCATTCTCTCATTCTCTCTCTCTCTCTCTCTCTATATATATATATATATATATATATATAAAGACAGAGAGAGAGAGAGAGAGAGAGAGAGAGAGATAGACATGCATACATACATACATACATACATACATTTGTGTACCATATATAATATATATCATGATCAAGATTGTCCTGGTATGATGCTTCAAATCATAAACTTAACATGATCATCTTTCATGTAGACTGCTCATCTGATTTTCATTAAAGTAAAGAAGTTTATGGCGGAACCAATTACTGAAGGAATTATTTACATCATAACTTTGGAGGCCAGCTCTTTCGGAGTGAAACAGCTTTACGAAGCCAAGGTTTGGGTCAACTCATCAGCCGGTTATAAGGAACTTCTTGACTTCAAACATGTCCTTGGCAAGTCGACTTAAGAAAAAGGTAACGCACAATCTTTTACAGTTGCTATTTATTGTCTTAGTATACATCTTGCAAGCACAATGATACATATTGAAGATGATGTGTGTTTGTTTGTGTTTTCCTGGCCTCAGGTGATTGACTCTTCATCATGGGCATGGCGCTAGCAATGTGTGCGGCATATAGCTGTCATCATTCCACCTATATATGGGGAATAAATAAAAGCATAGAAATAATCTCGATGTATTTTAACTTGCTGAATAACGTTGTTTGAATTTCTATGTGGGTAATCCTATTAATGAAATAAAACGCCATGACATTGTTGAGGAGCATCCATACTAGCTAGTGTACGCAATTCATTGTTTTTTGTTGTCTTGTTGCTCTACGATATATATATATATATATATATGCTTGTAAAATGTGGATTTGCGGTTACCATTCATATATATGACACATGATTATCCAGACATGAATTTATTGATATTAGAAAAGAAAGGACATTAATGAAAACAGTACTAGATAGATAGGGTGCACTAAGTGTAAAAACTAATATATGAATAGACAAAAGAAATAAAGACAAAATACATATAGAATAAAACACAACTGGACAAGGACGACCATCATCCTACCTCGGTAAAACTTTCATTCCTCGGCTATATGTCGACTATCAGGTCGTGCTCATGATCACGTATGGAATTCCATGAGAACTAAATAATTTGTCACACTACCTCAGCTAAGTGCTCCATCGTTTGTCTTTTGCTTGTAGAGACGGTTAAAGATTGATGAATTTACTACACCAAGTGGCATATGGCTCATTGGTTGAAGACCTTAATCTAAGATTGATTATTTGGCATTGTTGTCAAAGGATATGTTAGTTATATTATCAGTTATTATAGCAGTTTTTTAGTTATTAATCATGTCTCTTTGTACAGAGATGTTGTTTTCTATATAAGCATATGTATCTATGAAGGTTGAAAAGCAATAAGAAAACTTATACTTTATTTCTCACATCGGCTGCCAACTTTTACCTTTTGCATATAGAGGTTACATCCACTGAAGAGAGAAACATGAGATTGATTTTTCGAATAAATAAAACATGAGTGAAAATTAAACTTTGTAAATTTTCAAAATGCTTTATTTCTCGCAATACAAAATTTGAGATTGGTTTTGTCCCCTAATCACGTTCCTTTTTTATTTTTTCTTTAATTGGCTTACGCTCATGATTTATAGTCTGAATTCTCAAAAGAGTTAAATTAATTACCAATTAATACAAAATATGCTAAAAACACAAGTTAAATGCATTAATTTCATATAAAAAAATAAGTATATTTAACACTTTAAGATTAGTATGTGTTTTAAAACTTGAAAACAATGATACTAATTTTTGTGTTTCTCATTTTAAATGGGTAGCTGAGGACATTAAATCTTATTATTTTTATAGATACAACTCAATAATAATTTTTGCATGGTTATAAAGAAAGTAAAATATTATTTATGAAAAATGCAATGGTTAAATGAGAGAAAAAATAAACAAAAACAAACGAATGAGCATATGGAGTTTTACCAATCAGAGCTCAGGTTGGAGATATGTTAAGCAAGTATACAACTATGGTTGCAACTTCGGCCCATAAGAAAGTGGGCACATTCTTCTTCTTCTTCTTCTTCTTCTTCTTCTTCTTCTTCTTCTTCTTCAACATACACCTAGCCATTTCCACCACTATTCTGTTTTTCCTCTCTGCAACGCGCTTCTGTTCTGCCATGTGTGGGGTGCTGAGTTGTTGTAAAATACCGTGATTATCACAGTAGGTCTTGAACTCTTTTGACATGAACCCTCCCCCGTTGATTCTTAACTCCTTGATGTATTGCTTGTGCTATTTCTCAACACACTGCTGCAAGATTTTGAAGTATTAGAAAGCTTGGTCCTTATTTTGAAGAAAGTAAATCCAACTAAACAGTATACAATCACCAATGAGCAAAAAGAAGTAGGAACAATTTTCAAGAGTTTGTGTCTGCATTGGACCACAGAGATTTGCATGCACTAATTCAAGTAGAGAGTTTGCTCATCTATCTTCTCCTCAAGACAGAGGTTGTTTAGATTGCTTCCCACAGGCACATCCTTCTAGAGCTTGCTAAATGAGCTGAAGAGCCCTCGCATCCTTCTTTTATTCTTCATTCAATTGCTTTCATCTTGCATTTCACCAAAGCCATTCTCCACCAACCCCCATAGATCGCTTAATCTGAGAAAGGTCTTCATTCTCGAGCTCCATGCATTGTTAGATTCTCATTTGAACATGGAAATGGTTGTTAAGTTTGAGATCACCGGGTGGCCACCTCCCTCCCATGTCTCTGCTACTAGTGTTGTAAAAGAAATAAGTTTATATCTTCAACTATATGTGAGATGCAAGTTGATAAAAAACAGAGGAGGTGATGCAACTTCACAAAGAGCGATTTCACTTTGGCCAATCAGGGAAGTTTTTTTTTTTCATTCATGCTTTAAACTTAAATATAAGACATAGTCCAATACAAAGACTGACTAATAAAGCAACTAAGTACACCTTAAGATAGGCCGACAAATTATCACGATCATTTTGATTCTACCTTGTCTTCGCGCTACACGTCCGTATGCTTGCGCGCAAAGACGCCCGTACATCTCGTGTTGTATGTCAACCGCAATAATAGTTGAACCATTGCCTTATGTTGCTTAAAACCACCGCAATAACCTATTGCAACGGAGCAGGATGCACCGGGTGGTAAACCACTACCATAAGCCTTATGCGGCGTTGTAAGGCTTTTTAGCAAGGTTCATGACCGTTGCATAAGTGCACCGATGTTGTAATATAAATAGTGAGGATAAGGACTGGGTACATTGCCCTTTAATTAATTTGTTCTCAACATTCAATATATATATATATATATATATATCTTTTTCATGAGATGTTGACAAACCCTATTGGTGGATCATGCACGTAGTATAGTAAATTCTTTAATATAATTATGTTGTCGCCTTGCATGTGTTAGGTTTCTAACCCCGCCCCTCAATAGAGACAAACATTGTATGCGGGAGACTTGATACAAATATTTCAATAGCTCATTGGCTAGTTTTTATATATTCCGTTTATTTAATATGAAGTAGATATCAAAATTGTTTTTTTTTTTTGGGTATTCCACTTTAGGAAAACATGAGGGAAAATTCATACATGTACGGAATTGTGATGGTATACATTAAAAAATAGTCTTTAGATGTAGTTTGTGGGAAGTCTTCGGACCTCGATAATAAATATTGTATTTCAGAAATCAAATTATTATAAGGAAAACAATAAAAAAGTAAACAAAGAGCACAAAAGATTTAGTTTTGAGATTCAGCAATTTGTCTATATATGTCATCTAGAGTGGTTCGGCTGTCAATTTTATTTCCAAATAAAATTAGGGTTGAAGCATCATAGATAGCGAATTTTACCTAGTACAAATTATGAATTTACTCCTGAAACAAACCATGGGGCATGGCCCTCACATTTCTAACCTATTTAACAACAATTTGATCTACCTATTTACCTTTATATACGAGCCATATACAACAAGGTCCATGTTATTTACCCTAATATATAGATTAAAAAATATTTATAAAATGTTGTGAAAAAACAACATCATGCTTTTGTTTCACACCCACTAGCGCAATAGTCGGATATATATTAGTGCCATAATCTCCGATATGAAAGATTCAAGGTTGAACTCGTTAAGAATTTAGTGTGTATATTTGAAGAGTGTAGGAGTGTGGTGCTTGTACATAATTTTAAGAAAATAAAATTAAAATCTCAGGCTTATGTCAAATAGGATTAATTTGTTGCCCACTCAACATGAAATAGGTATTTAAAATAGGATTAGTTGGCTCCCTCAACATTTGTGATAATAATTAAAAAATATGATAGTTTGTTAATTTGTTTTTTTAAAAAAGCATTTACTGGGTTCAAATGTCAGTTTTATGTTTACTGTTTTGTTTTTGAAAAATTAATCACAGAAAAATTAGTGGAATAATTGTTAATGTTAATTATATTTCAAAATGGTTACGATTATTATTTTTTATGGTGTTTTCCAAATTTTTAAAAATATTTAAATGGTTTTATTTTTTAAAAAAAATTAGTTATTGATTAAGATACTCGATAAGTAAGGAAACACAGAGGAAAACCATTGTTTAATCTAATTGCCTGATATTGCGATTGTTTCTTTTTTTTTTTTTTTTTTTTTACAAAAGCCTCTTATTGCCAATGTTTTTTTTTTTTTTTGTATATATCTTTTTTTCCGATGAAAACCTAATATGCCAAGGTGCGTTTTTTTTTTTTTTTTTTTTTTTGATAGAAGCCTCCTATTGCTAATGTAAATATAGCGGAGTGGTAAATTACGGGGCACAATACGGAGATGCTTGGTATAGCCGATTGGTTCTCGCTCGCATGGAAATGACATAAATACCATTTAACTATAATTTTTCAAATAAAAAAAAATCATTCATATAAACATTATAATTAAGTTAAATAAAATTTGTAAACAATTTGAATATCGTTTATTAAATTGGTTAAGGATTTCAAAATTACAATTTGAAAGTTATAATTTAGCTATAAATAGATTAAGTTAAAATAATTCATTAAACGAACATTTATTAAGTTATATTAATTAGTTGAAATATTTAATTATAATAAATGAAAATAAAAGATTAAATATGTTGCAAATATTTAACAATAAATGATGTTAATTATTTATTATTAAATATGAGCTATTATCATGTTCAATATAAGGTTATTTATATATAGAGGGCATATATAACTGCAATTTTACTATATTTCTCTGTTTTAATTTTTCCTATTCCAAACTCCAATTCCCTCCAACCAAACGACTTCTTCATTATCATCCTTTTTCCCCTATTCTCATCTTCATTTCTCCTTTCCTCTCGTTCCCCCTTCTCAATCCTACTCCGCAATTCAAACGGATCCTAAACACATAATATTTCCAATATTAATACAATCAAATGGTAAAATACAAAAATTTATCGAGGAAGCTAAGAGTTCAAATTCCTACCCATTATAGGTGATGAATATATATAAATGGTACTAATTTATCGAAAAAAAACTTGATATTCATTTATTGTGATCATATTGGTAGTTTACAGTTTATCCTACTTACCAAAAAAGACATCACCATATGAAAACATTGGAGAGCTATGAAGCGTGTCCCGCGTGAACATTGAGCACCAGAGTTCCGAAGCATAATAATTCTCAGTTTTAGGTCCTCAGAGTTCCCACTATATAAAACCAATATATATCTCTCAATTATTTTTTACTTTACACCATACGTGTACCAAGCGGTCAAGTGACTTGACCTCTAATTGCTGCTAAATAACCTGGGAAACCGTAAGAAAAGAAATAAAAATATACACCCGTTCCCATCAAGTGGGGTTTATATTTAAAGAAAAATATATGGTTATATTAAAACTCAACTTGTTAAGAGGAAACAAAAAAGTTCGAATAGAAAGTTTCCAAAAATGCTTGTTTTTAGTGTGAACATTGAGAACTAATTAAAGGTGTAAGGAACCCCATCCTTATCCCCACTTTTTATTATCAGAACCTTCTAAGTTCCCAGTTACAATTAGTACTATATATGGTCACTATTCATGATCAGTCCTCACAGTTCCCATGAGCTATATCACTGTATCAAACAATTGGTAATGTTATATTCATACTGGAACAACTAAATAGATCTATGAACTTTCACAAATTAATTTTACATGTGCACAGATGGGCACTATAAAAGAGGAGCAACCGGAAGATATTGAGAGCATCACACAAAAGCTTTTGTTATTACATTGCCTTCCTTTGCTTACTCCGATCCCACACTATACCAACAATGGCAGCCACAGCAGAAATTAAGGATGTGGAAATTAATCTCAACATTGATAACTACATTACATACCTGGCAAAATTTGCGGTGGAAGTGCACAACAAGAAGGAGGTTCATCACATCTCTCTCTCATTCTCTCATTCTCTCTCTCTCTCTCTCTCTATATATATATATATATATATATAAAGACAGAGAGAGAGAGAGAGAGAGAGAGAGAGATAGACATGCATACATACATACATACATACATACATTTGTGTACCATATATAATATATATCATGATCAAGATTGTCCTGGTATGATGCTTCAAATCATAAACTTAACATGATCATCTTTCATGTAGACTGCTCATCTGATTTTCATTAAAGTAAAGAAGTTTATGGCGGAACCAATTACTGAAGGAATTATTTACATCATAACTTTGGAGGCCAGCTCTTTCGGAGTGAAACAGCTTTACGAAGCCAAGGTTTGGGTCAACTCATCAGCCGGTTATAAGGAACTTCTTGACTTCAAACATGTCCTTGGCAAGTCGACTTAAGAAAAAGGTAACGCACAATCTTTTACAGTTGCTATTTATTGTCTTAGTATACATCTTGCAAGCACAATGATACATATTGAAGATGATGTGTGTTTGTTTGTGTTTTCCTGGCCTCAGGTGATTGACTCTTCATCATGGGCATGGCGCTAGCAATGTGTGCGGCATATAGCTGTCATCATTCCACCTATATATGGGGAATAAATAAAAGCATAGAAATAATCTCGATGTATTTTAACTTGCTGAATAACGTTGTTTGAATTTCTATGTGGGTAATCCTATTAATGAAATAAAACGCCATGACATTGTTGAGGAGCATCCATACTAGCTAGTGTACGCAATTCATTGTTTTTTGTTGTCTTGTTGCTCTACGATATATATATATATATACTAGCTTGTAAAATGTGGATTTGCGGTTACCATTCATATATATGACACATGATTATCCAGACATGAATTTATTGATATTAGAAAAGAAAGGACATTAATGAAAACAGTACTAGATAGATAGGGTGCACTAAGTGTAGAAACTAATATATGAATAGACAAAAGAAATAAAGACAAAATACATATAGAATAAAACACAACTGGACAAGGACGACCATCATCCTACCTCGGTAAAACTTTCATTCCTCTGCTATATGTCGACTATCAGGTCGTGCTCATGATCACGTATGGAATTCCATGAGAACTAAATAATTTGTCACACTACCTCAGCTAAGTGCTCCATCGTTTGTCTTTTGCTTGTAGAGACGGTTAAAGATTGATGAATTTACTACACCAAGTGGCATATGGCTCATTGGTTGAAGACCTTAATCTAAGATTGATTATTTGGCATTGTTGTCAAAGGATATGTTAGTTATATTATCAGTTATTATAGCAGTTTTTTAGTTATTAATCATGTCTCTTTGTACGGAGATGTTGTTTTCTATATAAGCATATGTATCTATGAAGGTTGAAAAGCAATAAGAAAACTTATACTTTATTTCTCACATCGGCCGCCAACTTTTACCTTTTGCATATAGAGGTTACATCCACCGAAGAGAGAAACATGAGATTGATTTTTCGAATAAATAAAACATGAGTGAAAATTAAACTTTGTAAATTTTCAAAATGCTTTATTTCTCGCAATACAAAATTTGAGATTGGTTTTGTCCCCTAATCACGTTCCTTTTTTATTTTTTCTTTAATTGGCTTACGCTCATGATTTATAGTCTGAATTCTCAAAAGAGTTAAATTAATTACCAATTAATACAAAATATGCTAAAAACACAAGTTAAATGCATTAATTTCATATAAAAAAATAAGTATATTTAACACTTTAAGATTAGTATGTGTTTTAAAACTTGAAAACAATGATACTAATTTTTGTATTTCTCATTTTAAATGGGTAGCTGAGGACATTAAATCTTATTATTTTTATAGATACAACTCAACAATAATTTTTGCATGGTTATAAAGAAAGTAAAATATTATTTATGAAAAATGCAATGGTTAAATGAGAGAAAAAATAAACAAAAACAAACGAATGAGCATATGGAGTTTTACCAATCAGAGATCAGGTTGGAGATATGTTAAGAAAGTATACAACTATGGTTGCAGCTTCGGCCCATAAGAAAGTGGGCACATTCTTCTTCTTCTTCTTCTTCAACATACACCTAGCCATTTCCACCACTATTCTTTTTTTCCTCTCTGCAACGCGCTTCTGTTCTGCCATGTGTGGGGTGCTGAGTTGTTGTAAAATACCGTGATTATCACAGTAGGTCTTGAACTCTTTTGACATGAACCCTCCCCCGTTGATTCTTAACTCCTTGATGTATTGGTTGTGCTATTTCTCAACACACTGCTGCAAGATTTTGAAGTATTAGAAAGCTTGGTCCTTATTTTGAAGAAAGTAAATCCAACTAAACAGTATACAATCACCAATGAGCAAAAAGAAGTAGGAACAATTTTCAAGAGTTTGTGTCTGCATTGGACCACAGAGATTGGCATGCACTAATTCAAGTAGAGAGTTTGCTCATCTATCTTCTCCTCAAGAGAGAGGTTGTTTAGATTGCTTCCCACAGGCACATCCTTCTAGAGCTTGCTAAATGAGCTGAAGAGCCCTCGCATCCTTCTTTTATTCTTCATTCAATTGCTTTCATCTTCCATTTCACCAAAGCCATTCTCCACCAACCCCCATAGATCGCTTAATCTGAGAAAGGTCTTCATTCTCGAGCTCCATGCATTGTTAGATTCTCATTTGAACATGGAAATGGTTGTTAAGTTTGAGCTCACCGGGTTGCCACCTCCCTCCCATGTCTCTGCTACTAGTGTTGTAAAAGAAATAAGTTTATATCTTCAACTATATGTGAGATGCAAGTTGATAAAAACAGAGGAGGTGATGCAATTTCACAGCAGAGATTTCACTTTGGCCAATCAGGGAAGTTTTTTTTTTTCATTCATGCTTTAAACTTAAATATAAGACATAGTCCAATACAAAGACAGCTAATAAAGCAGCTAAGTACAACTTAAGATAGGCTAACAAATTATCACGATCATTTTGATTCTACCTTGTACTGCGCTACACGTCCGTATACTTGCGCAGCACGTCCGTACACCCGTGTTGTATGTCAACCTGCAATAATAGTTGAACCATTGCTCTTATGCGGCGTTGTAAGGCTTTTAGCGGGGGTTCATGACCGCTGCATAAGTGCACCGATGTTGTAATATAAATAGTGAGGATAAGGACTGGGTACATTGCCCTTTAATTAATTTGTTCGCAACATTCAATATATATATAGATGTATCTTTTTCATGAGATGTTGACAAACCCTATTGGTGGATCATGCCACGTAGTATAGTAAATTCTTTAATATAATTATGTTGTCGCCTTGCATGTGTTAGGTTTCTATCCCCGCCCCTCAATAGAGACAAACATTGTATGCGGGAGACTTGATACAAATATTTCAATAGCTCATTGGCTAGTTTTTATATATTCCGTTTATTTAATATGAAGTAGATATCAAATTTTTTTTTTTTTTTTTGGGTATTCCACTTTAGGAAAACATGAGGGAAAATTCATACATGCACGGAATTGTGATGGTATACATTAAAAAATAGTCTTTAGATGTAGTTAGTGGGAAGTCTTCGGGCCTCATAATAAATATTGTATTTCAGAAATCAAATTATTATAAGGAAAACAATAAAAAAGTAAACAAAGAGCACAAAAGATTTAGTTTTGAGATTCAGCAATTTGTCGATATATGTCATCTAGAGTGGTTCATTTGTCAATTTTATTTCTAAATAAAATTAGGGTTGAAGCATCATAGATAGCTAATTTTACCTAGTACAAATTATGAATTTACTCCTGAAACAAACCATGGGGCATGGCCCTTACATTTCTAACCTATTTAACAACAATTTGATCTACCTATTTACCTTTATATACAAGCCATATACAACAAGGTCCATGTTATTTACCCTAATATATAGATTAAAAAATATTTATAAAATGTTGTGAAAAAACAACATCATGCTTTTGTTTCACACCCACTAGCGCAATAGTGGGATCTATAGTAGTGCCATAATCTCCGATATGAAAAATTCAAGGTTGAACTCGTTAAGAATTTAGTGTGTATATTTGAAGAGTGTAGGAGTGTGGTTCTTGTACATAATTTTAAGAAAATAAAAATTAATATCTCAGGCTTATATCAAATAGGATTAATTTGTTGCCCACTCAACATGAAAGAGGTATTTAAAATAGGATTAGTTGGCTCCCTCAACATTTGTGATAATAATTAAAAAATACGATAGTTTGTTAATTTGTTTTTTTAAAAAAGCATTTACTCGGGTTCAAATGTCGGCTTTATGTTTCTTGTTTTGTTTTTGAAAAATTAATCACAGAAAAATTAGTGGAATAATTCTAATGTTAATTATATTTCAAAATGGTTACGATTATTATTTTTTATGGTGTTTTCCAAATTTTTAAAAATATTTAAATGGTTTTATTTTTTTAAAAAAAATTAGTTATTGATTAAGATACTCGATTAGTAAGAAAACACGAGAGGAAAACCATTGTTTAATCTAATTGCCTGATATTGCGATTGTTTCTTTTGTTTTTTTTTTTTTTTTTTACAAAAGCCTCTTATTGCCAATGTTTTTTTTTTTTTTTTTTTTTTTTTTTTTTCCGTTGAAAACCTAATATTCCAAGGTGGGTTTTTTTTTTTTTTTTTTTTTTTGATAGAAGCCTCCTATTGCTAATGTAAATATAGCGGAGTGGTAAATTACGGGGCACAATACAGAGATTTGGTATAGCCGATTGGTTCTCGCTCGCATGGAAATGACATAAATACCATTTAACTATAATTTTTCAAATAAAAAAAAATAATCATTCCTATAAACATTATAATTAAGTTAAATAAAATTTGTAAACAATTTGAATATCGTTTATTAAATTTGTTAAGGATTTCAAAATTACAATTTGAAAGTTATAATTTAGCCATAAATAGATTAAGTTAAAATAATTCATTAAACGAACATTTATTAAGTTATATTAATTAGTTGAAATATTTAATTATAATAAATGAAAATAAAAGATTAAATATGTTGCAAATATTTAACAATAAATGATGTTAATTATTTATTGTTAAATATGAGCTATTATCATGTACAATATAAGGTTATTTATATATAGAGGGCATATATAACTGCAATTTTACTATATTTCTCTGTTTTAATTTTTCCTATTCCAAACTCCAATCCCTCCAACCAAACGACTTCTTCATTATCATCCTTTTTCCCCTATTCTCATCTTCATTTCTCCTTTCCTCTCGTTCCCCCTTCTCAATCCTACTCCGCAATTCAAACGGATCCTAAACACATAATATTTCCAATATTAATACAATCAAATGGTAAAATACAAAAATTTATCGAGGAAGCTAAGAGTTCAAATTCCTACCCATTATAGGTGATGAATATATATAAATGGTACTAATTTATCGAAAAAAAACTTGATATTCATTTATTGTGATCATATTGGTATTTTACCGTTTATCCTACTTACCAAAAAAGACATCACCATATGAAAACATTGGAGAGCTATGAAGCGTGTCTCGCGTGAACATTGAGCACCAGAGTTCCGAAGCATAATAATTCTCAGTTTTAGGTCCTCAGAGTTCCCACTATATAAAACCAATATATATCTCTCAATTATTTTTTACTTTACACCATACGTGTACCAAGCGGTCAAGTGACTTGACCTCTAATTGCTGCTAAATAACCTGGGAAACCGTAAGAAAAGAAATAAAAATATACACCCGTTCCCATCAAGTGGGGTTTATATTTAAAGAAAAATATATGGTTATATTAAAACTCAACTTGTTAAGAGGAAACAAAAAAGTTCGAATAGAAAGTTTCCAAAAATGCTTGTTTTTAGTGTGAACATTGAGAACTAATTAAAGGTGTAAGGAACCCCATCCTTATCCCCACTTTTTATTATCAGAACCTTCTAAGTTCCCAGTTACAATTAGTACTATATATGGTCACTATTCATGATCAGTCCTCACAGTTCCCATGAGCTATATCACTGTATCAAACAATTGGTAATGTTATATTCATACTGGAACAACTAAATAGATCTATGAACTTTCACAAATTAATTTTACATGTGCACAGATGGGCACTATAAAAGAGGAGCAACCGGAAGATATTGAGAGCATCACACAAAAGCTTTTGTTATTACATTGCCTTCCTTTGCTTACTCCGATCCCACACTATACCAACAATGGCAGCCACAGCAGAAATTAAGGATGTGGAAATTAATCTCAACATTGATAACTACATTACATACCTGGCAAAATTTGCGGTGGAAGTGCACAACAAGAAGGAGGTTCATCACATCTCTCTCTCATTCTCTCATTCTCTCTCTCTCTCTCTCTATATATATATATATATATATATAAAGACAGAGAGAGAGAGAGAGAGAGAGAGAGAGATAGACATGCATACATACATACATACATACATACATTTGTGTACCATATATAATATATATCATGATCAAGATTGTCCTGGTATGATGCTTCAAATCATAAACTTAACATGATCATCTTTCATGTAGACTGCTCATCTGATTTTCATTAAAGTAAAGAAGTTTATGGCGGAACCAATTACTGAAGGAATTATTTACATCATAACTTTGGAGGCCAGCTCTTTCGGAGTGAAACAGCTTTACGAAGCCAAGGTTTGGGTCAACTCATCAGCCGGTTATAAGGAACTTCTTGACTTCAAACATGTCCTTGGCAAGTCGACTTAAGAAAAAGGTAACGCACAATCTTTTACAGTTGCTATTTATTGTCTTAGTATACATCTTGCAAGCACAATGATACATATTGAAGATGATGTGTGTTTGTTTGTGTTTTCCTGGCCTCAGGTGATTGACTCTTCATCATGGGCATGGCGCTAGCAATGTGTGCGGCATATAGCTGTCATCATTCCACCTATATATGGGGAATAAATAAAAGCATAGAAATAATCTCGATGTATTTTAACTTGCTGAATAACGTTGTTTGAATTTCTATGTGGGTAATCCTATTAATGAAATAAAACGCCATGACATTGTTGAGGAGCATCCATACTAGCTAGTGTACGCAATTCATTGTTTTTTGTTGTCTTGTTGCTCTACGATATATATATATATATACTAGCTTGTAAAATGTGGATTTGCGGTTACCATTCATATATATGACACATGATTATCCAGACATGAATTTATTGATATTAGAAAAGAAAGGACATTAATGAAAACAGTACTAGATAGATAGGGTGCACTAAGTGTAGAAACTAATATATGAATAGACAAAAGAAATAAAGACAAA
Organism: Dioscorea dumetorum; assembly: GCA_902712375.1. Taxonomy (NCBI): domain Eukaryota; kingdom Viridiplantae; phylum Streptophyta; class Magnoliopsida; order Dioscoreales; family Dioscoreaceae; genus Dioscorea; species Dioscorea dumetorum. The sequence goes on from CACTHL010000847.1 coordinate 2,511,580, forward strand.
ATACATATAGAATAAAACACAACTGGACAAGGACGACCATCATCCTACCTCGGTAAAACTTTCATTCCTCTCGCTATATGTCGACTATCAGGTCGTGCTCATGATCACGTATGGAATTCCATGAGAACTAAATAATTTGTCACACTACCTCAGCTAAGTGCTCCATCGTTTGTCTTTTGCTTGTAGAGACGGTTAAAGATTGATGAATTTACTACACCAAGTGGCATATGGCTCATTGGTTGAAGACCTTAATCTAAGATTGATTATTTGGCATTGTTGTCAAAGGATATGTTAGTTATATTATCAGTTATTATAGCAGTTTTTTAGTTATTAATCATGTCTCTTTGTACAGAGATGTTGTTTTCTATATAAGCATATGTATCTATGAAGGTTGAAAAGCAATAAGAAAACTTATACTTTATTTCTCACATCGGCTGCCAACTTTTACCTTTTGCATATAGAGGTTACATCCACTGAAGAGAGAAACATGAGATTGATTTTTCGAATAAATAAAACATGAGTGAAAATTAAACTTTGTAAATTTTCAAAATGCTTTATTTCTCGCAATACAAAATTTGAGATTGGTTTTGTCCCCTAATCACGTTCCTTTTTTATTTTTTCTTTAATTGGCTTACGCTCATGATTTATAGTCTGAATTCTCAAAAGAGTTAAATTAATTACCAATTAATACAAAATATGCTAAAAACACAAGTTAAATGCATTAATTTCATATAAAAAAATAAGTATATTTAACACTTTAAGATTAGTATGTGTTTTAAAACTTGAAAACAATGATACTAATTTTTGTATTTCTCATTTTAAATGGGTAGCTGAGGACATTAAATCTTATTATTTTTATAGATACAACTCAACAATAATTTTTGCATGGTTATAAAGAAAGTAAAATATTATTTATGAAAAATGCAATGGTTAAATGAGAGAAAAAATAAACAAAAACAAACGAATGAGCATATGGAGTTTTACCAATCAGAGATCAGGTTGGAGATATGTTAAGAAAGTATACAACTATGGTTGCAGCTTCGGCCCATAAGAAAGTGGGCACATTCTTCTTCTTCTTCTTCTTCAACATACACCTAGCCATTTCCACCACTATTCTTTTTTTCCTCTCTGCAACGCGCTTCTGTTCTGCCATGTGTGGGGTGCTGAGTTGTTGTAAAATACCGTGATTATCACAGTAGGTCTTGAACTCTTTTGACATGAACCCTCCCCCGTTGATTCTTAACTCCTTGATGTATTGGTTGTGCTATTTCTCAACACACTGCTGCAAGATTTTGAAGTATTAGAAAGCTTGGTCCTTATTTTGAAGAAAGTAAATCCAACTAAACAGTATACAATCACCAATGAGCAAAAAGAAGTAGGAACAATTTTCAAGAGTTTGTGTCTGCATTGGACCACAGAGATTGGCATGCACTAATTCAAGTAGAGAGTTTGCTCATCTATCTTCTCCTCAAGAGAGAGGTTGTTTAGATTGCTTCCCACAGGCACATCCTTCTAGAGCTTGCTAAATGAGCTGAAGAGCCCTCGCATCCTTCTTTTATTCTTCATTCAATTGCTTTCATCTTCCATTTCACCAAAGCCATTCTCCACCAACCCCCATAGATCGCTTAATCTGAGAAAGGTCTTCATTCTCGAGCTCCATGCATTGTTAGATTCTCATTTGAACATGGAAATGGTTGTTAAGTTTGAGCTCACCGGGTTGCCACCTCCCTCCCATGTCTCTGCTACTAGTGTTGTAAAAGAAATAAGTTTATATCTTCAACTATATGTGAGATGCAAGTTGATAAAAACAGAGGAGGTGATGCAATTTCACAGCAGAGATTTCACTTTGGCCAATCAGGGAAGTTTTTTTTTTTCATTCATGCTTTAAACTTAAATATAAGACATAGTCCAATACAAAGACAGCTAATAAAGCAGCTAAGTACAACTTAAGATAGGCTAACAAATTATCACGATCATTTTGATTCTACCTTGTACTGCGCTACACGTCCGTATACTTGCGCAGCACGTCCGTACACCTGTGTTGTATGTCAACTGCAATAATAGTTGAACCATTGCCTTATGCAGCGTTGTAAGGCTTTTAGCAGCGGTTCATGACCGCTGCATAAGTGCACTGATGTTGTAATATAAATAGTGAGGATAAGGACTGGGTACATTGCCCTTTAATTAATTTGTTCGCAACATTCAATATATATATAGATGTATCTTTTTCATGAGATGTTGACAAACCCTATTGGTGGATCATGCACAGAGTATAGTAAATTCTTTAATATAATTATGTTGTCGCCTTGCATGTGTTAGGTTTCTATCCCTGCCCCTCAATAGAGACAAACATTGTATGCAGGAGACTTGATACAAATATTTCAATAGCTCATTGGCTAGTTTTTATATATTCCGTTTATTTAATATGAAGTAGATATCAAATTTTTTTTTTTTTTTTGGGTATTCCACTTTAGGAAAACATGAGGGAAAATTCATACATGCACGGAATTGTGATGGTATACATTAAAAAATAGTCTTTAGATGTAGTTAGTGGGAAGTCTTCGGGCCTCATAATAAATATTGTATTTCAGAAATCAAATTATTATAAGGAAAACAATAAAAAAGTAAACAAAGAGCACAAAAGATTTAGTTTTGAGATTCAGCAATTTGTCGATATATGTCATCTAGAGTGGTTCGGCTGTCAATTTTATTTCTAAATAAAATTAGGGTTGAAGCATCATAGATAGCGAATTTTACCTAGTACAAATTATGAATTTACTCCTGAAACAAACCATGGGGCATGGCCCTTACATTTCTAACCTATTTAACAACAATTTGATCTACCTATTTACCTTTATATACAAGCCATATACAACAAGGTCCATGTTATTTACCCTAATATATAGATTAAAAAATATTTATAAAATGTTGTGAAAAAACAACATCATGCTTTTGTTTCACACCCACTAGCGCAATAGTGGGATCTATAGTAGTGCCATAATCTCCGATATGAAAAATTCAAGGTTGAACTCGTTAAGAATTTAGTGTGTATATTTGAAGAGTGTAGGAGTGTGGTGCTTGTACATAATTTTAAGAAAATAAAAATTAATATCTCAGGCTTATATCAAATAGGATTAATTTGTTGCCCACTCAACATGAAAGAGGTATTTAAAATAGGATTAGTTGGCTCCCTCAACATTTGTGATAATAATTAAAAAATACGATAGTTTGTTAATTTGTTTTTTTAAAAAAGCATTTACTGGGTTCAAATGTCAGTTTTATGTTTACTGTTTTGTTTTTGAAAAATTAATCACAGAAAAATTAGTGGAATAATTCTAATGTTAATTATATTTCAAAATGGTTACGATTATTATTTTTTATGGTGTTTTCCAAATTTTTAAAAATATTTAAATGGTTTTATTTTTTAAAAAAAATTAGTTATTGATTAAGATACTCGATTAGTAAGAAAACACAGAGGAAAACCATTGTTTAATCTAATTGCCTGATATTGCGATTGTTTCTTTTGTTTTTTTTTTTTTTTTTTTACAAAAGCCTCTTATTGCCAATGTTTTTTTTTTTTTTTTTGTATATATTTTTTTTTCCGATGAAAACCTAATATGCCAAGGTGCGTTTTTTTTTTTTTTTTTTTTTTTTGATAGAAGCCTCCTATTGCTAATGTAAATATAGCGGAGTGGTAAATTACGGGGCACAATACAGAGATGCTGGTATAGCCGATTGGTTCTGCCTGCATGGAAATGACATAAATACCATTTAACTATAATTTTTCAAATAAAAAAAAATAATCATTCCTATAAACATTATAATTAAGTTAAATAAAATTTGTAAACAATTTGAATATCGTTTATTAAATTTGTTAAGGATTTCAAAATTACAATTTGAAAGTTATAATTTAGCCATAAATAGATTAAGTTAAAATAATTCATTAAACGAACATTTATTAAGTTATATTAATTAGTTGAAATATTTAATTATAATAAATGAAAATAAAAGATTAAATATGTTGCAAATATTTAACAATAAATGATGTTAATTATTTATTGTTAAATATGAGCTATTATCATGTACAATATAAGGTTATTTATATATAGAGGGCATATATAACTGCAATTTTACTATATTTCTCTGTTTTAATTTTTCCTATTCCAAACTCCAATCCCTCCAACCAAACGACTTCTTCATTATCATCCTTTTTCCCCTATTCTCATCTTCATTTCTCCTTTCCTCTCGTTCCCCCTTCTCAATCCTACTCCGCAATTCAAACGGATCCTAAACACATAATATTTCCAATATTAATACAATCAAATGGTAAAATACAAAAATTTATCGAGGAAGCTAAGAGTTCAAATTCCTACCCATTATAGGTGATGAATATATATAAATGGTACTAATTTATCGAAAAAAAACTTGATATTCATTTATTGTGATCATATTGGTATTTTACCGTTTATCCTACTTACCAAAAAAGACATCACCATATGAAAACATTGGAGAGCTATGAAGCGTGTCTCGCGTGAACATTGAGCACCAGAGTTCCGAAGCATAATAATTCTCAGTTTTAGGTCCTCAGAGTTCCCACTATATAAAACCAATATATATCTCTCAATTATTTTTTACTTTACACCATACGTGTACCAAGCGGTCAAGTGACTTGACCTCTAATTGCTGCTAAATAACCTGGGAAACCGTAAGAAAAGAAATAAAAATATACACCCGTTCCCATCAAGTGGGGTTTATATTTAAAGAAAAATATATGGTTATATTAAAACTCAACTTGTTAAGAGGAAACAAAAAAGTTCGAATAGAAAGTTTCCAAAAATGCTTGTTTTTAGTGTGAACATTGAGAACTAATTAAAGGTGTAAGGAACCCCATCCTTATCCCCACTTTTTATTATCAGAACCTTCTAAGTTCCCAGTTACAATTAGTACTATATATGGTCACTATTCATGATCAGTCCTCACAGTTCCCATGAGCTATATCACTGTATCAAACAATTGGTAATGTTATATTCATACTGGAACAACTAAATAGATCTATGAACTTTCACAAATTAATTTTACATGTGCACAGATGGGCACTATAAAAGAGGAGCAACCGGAAGATATTGAGAGCATCACACAAAAGCTTTTGTTATTACATTGCCTTCCTTTGCTTACTCCGATCCCACACTATACCAACAATGGCAGCCACAGCAGAAATTAAGGATGTGGAAATTAATCTCAACATTGATAACTACATTACATACCTGGCAAAATTTGCGGTGGAAGTGCACAACAAGAAGGAGGTTCATCACATCTCTCTCTCATTCTCTCATTCTCTCTCTCTCTCTCTCTCTATATATATATATATATATATATAAAGACAGAGAGAGAGAGAGAGAGAGAGAGAGAGAGAGATAGACATGCATACATACATACATACATACATACATTTGTGTACCATATATAATATATATCATGATCAAGATTGTCCTGGTATGATGCTTCAAATCATAAACTTAACATGATCATCTTTCATGTAGACTGCTCATCTGATTTTCATTAAAGTAAAGAAGTTTATGGCGGAACCAATTACTGAAGGAATTATTTACATCATAACTTTGGAGGCCAGCTCTTTCGGAGTGAAACAGCTTTACGAAGCCAAGGTTTGGGTCAACTCATCAGCCGGTTATAAGGAACTTCTTGACTTCAAACATGTCCTTGGCAAGTCGACTTAAGAAAAAGGTAACGCACAATCTTTTACAGTTGCTATTTATTGTCTTAGTATACATCTTGCAAGCACAATGATACATATTGAAGATGATGTGTGTTTGTTTGTGTTTTCCTGGCCTCAGGTGATTGACTCTTCATCATGGGCATGGCGCTCGCAATGTGTGCGGCATATAGCTGTCATCATTCCACCTATATATGGGGAATAAATAAAAGCATAGAAATAATCTCGATGTATTTTAACTTGCTGAATAACGTTGTTTGAATTTCTATGTGGGTAATCCTATTAATGAAATAAAACGCCATGACATTGTTGAGGAGCATCCATACTAGCTAGTGTACGCAATTCATTGTTTTTTGTTGTCTTGTTGCTCTACGATATATATATATATATACTAGCTTGTAAAATGTGGATTTGCGGTTACCATTCATATATATGACACATGATTATCCAGACATGAATCTATTGATATTAGAAAAGAAAGGACATTAATGAAAACAGTACTAGATAGATAGGGTGCACTAAGTGTAGAAACTAATATATGAATAGACAAAAGAAATAAAGACAAAATACATATAGAATAAAACACAACTGGACAAGGACGACCATCATCCTACCTCGGTAAAACTTTCATTCCTCGGCTATATGTCGACTATCAGGTCGTGCTCATGATCACGTATGGAATTCCATGAGAACTAAATAATTTGTCACACTACCTCAGCTAAGTGCTCCATCGTTTGTCTTTTGCTTGTAGAGACGGTTAAAGATTGATGAATTTACTACACCAAGTGGCATATGGCTCATTGGTTGAAGACCTTAATCTAAGATTGATTATTTGGCATTGTTGTCAAAGGATATGTTAGTTATATTATCAGTTATTATAGCAGTTTTTTAGTTATTAATCATGTCTCTTTGTACAGAGATGTTGTTTTCTATATAAGCATATGTATCTATGAAGGTTGAAAAGCAATAAGAAAACTTATACTTTATTTCTCACATCGGCTGCCAACTTTTACCTTTTGCATATAGAGGTTACATCCACTGAAGAGAGAAACATGAGATTGATTTTTCGAATAAATAAAACATGAGTGAAAATTAAACTTTGTATATTTTCAAAATGCTTTATTTCTCGCAATACAAAATTTGAGATTGGTTTTGTCCCCTAATCACGTTCCTTTTTTATTTTTTCTTTAATTGGCTTACGCTCATGATTTATAGTCTGAATTCTCAAAAGAGTTAAATTAATTACCAATTAATACAAAATATGCTAAAAACACAAGTTAAATGCATTAATTTCATATAAAAAAATAAGTATATTTAACACTTTAAGATTAGTATGTGTTTTAAAACTTGAAAACAATGATACTAATTTTTGTATTTCTCATTTTAAATGGGAAGCTGAGGACATTAAATCTTATTATTTTTATAGATACAACTCAATAATAATTTTTGCATGGTTATAAAGAAAGTAAAATATTATTTATGAAAAATGCAATGGTTAAATGAGAGAAAAAATAAACAAAAACAAACGAATGAGCATATGGAGTTTTACCAATCAGAGATCAGGTTGGAGATATGTTAAGCAAGTATACAACTATGGTTGCAGCTTCGGCCCATAAGAAAGTGGGCACATTCTTCTTCTTCTTCTTCTTCAACATACACCTAGCCATTTCCACCACTATTCTGTTTTTCCTCTCTGCAACGCGCTTCTGTTCTGCCATGTGTGGGGTGCTGAGTTGTTGTAAAATACCGTGATTATCACAGTAGGTCTTGAACTCTTTTGACATGAACCCTCCCCCGTTGATTCTTAACTCCTTGATGTATTGGTTGTGCTATTTCTCAACACACTGCTGCAAGATTTTGAAGTATTAGAAAGCTTGGTCCTTATTTTGAAGAAAGTAAATCCAACTAAACAGTATACAATCACCAATGAGCAAAAAGAAGTAGGAACAATTTTCAAGAGTTTGTGTCTGCATTGGACCACAGAGATTTGCATGCACTAATTCAAGTAGAGAGTTTGCTCATCTATCTTCTCCTCAAGAGAGAGGTTGTTTAGATTGCTTCCCACAGGCACATCCTTCTAGAGCTTGCTAAATGAGCTGAAGAGCCCTCGCATCCTTCTTTTATTCTTCATTCAATTGCTTTCATCTTGCATTTCACCAAAGCCATTCTCCACCAACCCCCATAGATCGCTTAATCTGAGAAAGGTCTTCATTCTCGAGCTCCATGCATTGTTAGATTCTCATTTGAACATGGAAATGGTTGTTAAGTTTGAGATCACCGGGTGGCCACCTCCCTCCCATGTCTCTGCTACTAGTGTTGTAAAAGAAATAAGTTTATATCTTCAACTATATGTGAGATGCAAGTTGATAAAAACAGAGGAGGTGATGCAACTTCACAGCAGCGATTTCACTTTGGCCAATCAGGGAAGTTTTTTTTTTTCATTCATGCTTTAAACTTAAATATAAGACATAGTCCAATACAAAGACAGCTAATAAAGCAGCTAAGTACACCTTAAGATAGGCTGACAAATTATCACGATCATTTTGATTCTACCTTGTACTGCGCTACACGTCCGTATGCTTGCGCAGCACGCCCGTACATCTGTGTTGTATGTCAACTGCAATAATAGTTGAACCATTGCCTTATGTTGCTTAAAACCACTGCAATAACCTATTGCAGCAGGAGCAGATGCACCAGGTGGTAAACCACTACCATAAGCCTTATGCAGCGTTGTAAGGCTTTTAGCAGCGGTTCATGACCGCTGCATAAGTGCACTGATGTTGTAATATAAATAGTGAGGATAAGGACTGGGTACATTGCCCTTTAATTAATTTGTTCTCAACATTCAATATATATATATATATATATATATATATATATATATATATCTTTTTCATGAGATGTTGACAAACCCTATTGGTGGATCATGCACAGAGTATAGTAAATTATTTAATATAATTATGTTGTCGCCTTGCATGTGTTAGGTTTCTAACCCTGCCCCTCAATAGAGACAAACATTGTATGCAGGAGACTTGATACAAATATTTCAATAGCTCATTGGCTAGTTTTTATATATTCCGTTTATTTAATATGAAGTAGATATCAAAATGTTTTTTTTTTTTGGGTATTCCACTTTAGGAAAACATGAGGGAAAATTCATACATGTACGGAATTGTGATGGTATACATTAAAAAATAGTCTTTAGATGTAGTTTGTGGGAAGTCTTCGGACCTGATAATAAATATTGTATTTCAGAAATCAAATTATTATAAGGAAAACAATAAAAAAGTAAACAAAGAGCACAAAAGATTTAGTTTTGAGATTCAGCAATTTGTCTATATATGTCATCTAGAGTGGTTCGGCTGTCAATTTTATTTCCAAATAAAATTAGGGTTGAAGCATCATAGATAGCGAATTTTACCTAGTACAAATTATGAATTTACTCCTGAAACAAACCATGGGGCATGGCCCTCACATTTCTAACCTATTTAACAACAATTTGATCTACCTATTTACCTTTATATACGAGCCATATACAACAAGGTCGATGTTATTTACCCTAATATATAGATTAAAAAATATTTATAAAATGTTGTGAAAAAACAACATCATGCTTTTGTTTCACACCCACTAGCGCAATAGTCGGATATATAGTAGTGCCATAATCTCCGATATGAAAGATTCAAGGTTGAACTCGTTAAGTATTTAGTGTGTATATTTGAAGAGTGTAGGAGTGTGGCGCTTGTACATAATTTAAAGAAAATAAAATTAAAATCTCAGGCTTATGTCAAATAGGATTAATTTGTTGCCCACTCAACATGAAATAGGTATTTAAAATAGGATTAGTTGGCTCCCTCAACATTTGTGATAATAATTAAAAAATATGATAGTTTGTTAATTTGTTTTTTTAAAAAAGCATTTACTGGGTTCAAATGTCAGTTTTATGTTTACTGTTTTATTTTTGAAAAATTAATCACAGAAAAATTAGTGGAATAATTGTTAATGTTAATTATATTTCAAAATGGTTACGATTATTATTTTTTATGGTGTTTTCCAAAATTTTAAAAATATTTAAATGGTTTTATTTTTTAAAAAAAATTAGTTATTGATTAAGATACTCGATAAGTAAGAAAACACAGAGGAAAACCATTGTTTAATCTAATTGCCTGATATTGCGATTGTTTCTTTTTTTTTTTTTTTTTTTTTTACAAAAGCCTCTTATTGCCAATGTTTTTTTTTTTTTTGTATATATTTTTTTTTCCGATGAAAACCTAATATGCCAAGGTGCGTTGTTTTTTTTTTTTTTTTTTTTTTGATAAAAGCCTCCTATTGCTAATGTAAATATAGCGGAGTGGTAAATTACGGGGCACAATACAGAGATGCTGGTATAGCCGATTGGTTCTGCCTGCATGGAAATGACATAAATACCATTTAACTATAATTTTTCAAATAAAAAAAAAATCATTCATATAAACATTATAATTAAGTTAAATAAAATTTGTAAACAATTTGAATATCGTTTATTAAATTGGTTAAGGATTTCAAAATTACAATTTGAAAGTTATAATTTAGCTATAAATAGATTAAGTTAAAATAATTCATTAAACGAACATTTATTAAGTTATATTAATTAGTTGAAATATTTAATTATAATAAATGAAAATAAAAGATTAAATATGTTGCAAATATTTAACAATAAATGATGTTAATTATTTATTATTAAATTTGAGCTATTATCATGTTCAATATAAGGTTATTTATATATAGAGGGCATATATAACTGCAATTTTACTATATTTCTCTGTTTTAATTTTTCCTATTCCAAACTCCAATTCCCTCCAACCAAACGACTTCTTCATTATCATCCTTTTTCCCCTATTCTCATCTTCATTTCTCCTTTCCTCTCGTTCCCCCTTCTCAATCCTACTCCGCAATTCAAACGGATCCTAAACACATAATATTTCCAATATTAATACAATCAAATGGTAAAATACAAAACTTTATCCAGGAAGCTAAGAGTTCAAATTCCTACCCATTATAGGTGATGAATATATATAAATGGTACTAATTTATTGAAAAAAAACTTGATATTCATTTATTGTGATCATATTGGTTGTTTACCGTTTATCCTACTTACCAAAAAAGACATCACCATATGAAAACATTGGAGAGCTATGAAGCTTGTCCCGCGTGAACATTGAGCACCAGAGTTCCGAAGCATAATAATTCTCAGTTTTAGGTCCTCAGAGTTCCCACTATATAAAACCAATATATATCTTTCAATTATTTTTTACTTTACACCATACGTGTACCAAGCGGTCAAGTGACTTGACCTCTAATTGCTGCTAAATAACCTGGGAAACCGTAAGAAAAGAAATAAAAATATACACCCGTTCCCATCAAGTGGGGTTTATATTTAAAGAAAAATATATGGTTATATTAAAACTCAACTTGTTAAGAGGAAACAAAAAAGTTCGAATAGAAAGTTTCCAAAAATGCTTGTTTTTAGTGTGAACATTGAGAACTAATTAAAGGTGTAAGGAACCCCATCCTTATCCCCACTTTTTATTATCAGAACCTTCTAAGTTCCCAGTTACAATTAGTACTATATATGGTCACTATTCATGATCAGTCCTCACAGTTCCCATGAGCTATATCACTGTATCAAACAATTGGTAATGTTATATTCATACTGGAACAACTAAATAGATCTATGAACTTTCACAAATTAATTTTACATGTGCACAGATGGGCACTATAAAAGAGGAGCAACCGGAAGATATTGAGAGCATCACACAAAAGCTTTTGTTATTACATTGCCTTCCTTTGCTTACTCCGATCCCACACTATACCAACAATGGCAGCCACAGCAGAAATTAAGGATGTGGAAATTAATCTCAACATTGATAACTACATTACATACCTGGCAAAATTTGCGGTGGAAGTGCACAACAAGAAGGAGGTTCATCACATCTCTCTCTCATTCTCTCATTCTCTCTCTCTCTCTCTCTCTATATATATATATATATATATATAAAGACAGAGAGAGAGAGAGAGAGAGAGAGAGAGAGATAGACATGCATACATACATACATACATACATACATTTGTGTACCATATATAATATATATCATGATCAAGATTGTCCTGGTATGATGCTTCAAATCATAAACTTAACATGATCATCTTTCATGTAGACTGCTCATCTGATTTTCATTAAAGTAAAGAAGTTTATGGCGGAACCAATTACTGAAGGAATTATTTACATCATAACTTTGGAGGCCAGCTCTTTCGGAGTGAAACAGCTTTACGAAGCCAAGGTTTGGGTCAACTCATCAGCCGGTTATAAGGAACTTCTTGACTTCAAACATGTCCTTGGCAAGTCGACTTAAGAAAAAGGTAACGCACAATCTTTTGCAGTTGCTATTTATTGTCTTAGTATACATCTTGCAAGCACAATGATACATATTGAAGATGATGTGTGTTTGTTTGTGTTTTCCTGGCCTCAGGTGATTGACTCTTCATCATGGGCATGGCGCTAGCAATGTGTGCGGCATATAGCTGTCATCATTCCACCTATATATGGGGAATAAATAAAAGCATAGAAATAATCTCGATGTATTTTAACTTGCTGAATAACGTTGTTTGAATTTCTATGTGGGTAATCCTATTAATGAAATAAAACGCCATGACATTGTTGAGGAGCATCCATACTAGCTAGTGTACGCAATTCATTGTTTTTTGTTGTCTTGTTGCTCTACGATATATATATATATATACTAGCTTGTAAAATGTGGATTTGCGGTTACCATTCATATATATGACACATGATTATCCAGACATGAATTTATTGATATTAGAAAAGAAAGGACATTAATGAAAACAGTACTAGATAGATAGGGTGCACTAAGTGTAGAAACTAATATATGAATAGACAAAAGAAATAAAGACAAAATACATATAGAATAAAACACAACTGGACAAGGACGACCATCATCCTACCTCGGTAAAACTTTCATTCCTCGGCTATATGTCGACTATCAGGTCGTGCTCATGATCACGTATGGAATTCCATGAGAACTAAATAATTTGTCACACTACCTCAGCTAAGTGCTCCATCGTTTGTCTTTTGCTTGTAGAGACGGTTAAAGATTGATGAATTTACTACACCAAGTGGCATATGGCTCATTGGTTGAAGACCTTAATCTAAGATTGATTATTTGGCATTGTTGTCAAAGGATATGTTAGTTATATTATCAGTTATTATAGCAGTTTTTTAGTTATTAATCATGTCTCTTTGTACAGAGATGTTGTTTTCTATATAAGCATATGTATCTATGAAGGTTGAAAAGCAATAAGAAAACTTATACTTTATTTCTCACATCGGCGGCCAACTTTTACCTTTTGCATATAGAGGTTACATCCACTGAAGAGAGAAACATGAGATTGATTTTTCGAATAAATAAAACATGAGTGAAAATTAAACTTTGTAAATTTTCAAAATGCTTTATTTCTCGCAATACAAAATTTGAGATTGGTTTTGTCCCCTAATCACGTTCCTTTTTTATTTTTTCTTTAATTGGCTTACGCTCATGATTTATAGTCTGAATTCTCAAAAGAGTTAAATTAATTACCAATTAATACAAAATATGCTAAAAACACAAGTTAAATGCATTAATTTCATATAAAAAAATAAGTATATTTAACACTTTAAGATTAGTATGTGTTTTAAAACTTGAAAACAATGATACTAATTTTTGTGTTTCTCATTTTAAATCGGTAGCTGAGGACATTAAATCTTATTATTTTTATAGATACAACTCAATAATAATTTTTGCATGGTTATAAAGAAAGTAAAATATTATTTATGAAAAATGCAATGGTTAAATGAGAGAAAAAATAAACAAAAACAAACGAATGAGCATATGGAGTTTTACCAATCAGAGCTCAGGTTGGAGATATGTTAAGCAAGTATACAACTATGGTTGCAGCTTCGGCCCATAAGAAAGTGGGCAGATTCTTCTTCTTCTTCTTCTTCAACATACACCTAGCCATTTCCACCACTATTCTGTTTTTCCTCTCTGCAACGCGCTTCTGTTCTGCCATGTGTGGGGTGCTGAGTTGTTGTAAAATACCGTGATTATCACAGTAGGTCTTGAACTCTTTTGACATGAACCCTCCCCCGTTGATTCTTAACTCCTTGATGTATTGCTTGTGCTATTTCTCAACACACTGCTGCAAGATTTTGAAGTATTAGAAAGCTTGGTCCTTATTTTGAAGAAAGTAAATCCAACTAAACAGTATACAATCACCAATGAGCAAAAAGAAGTAGGAACAATTTTCAAGAGTTTGTGTCTGCATTGGACCACAGAGATTTGCATGCACTAATTCAAGTAGAGAGTTTGCTCATCTATCTTCTCCTCAAGAGAGAGGTTGTTTAGATTGCTTCCCACAGGCACATCCTTCTAGAGCTTGCTAAATGAGCTGAAGAGCCCTCGCATCCTTCTTTTATTCTTCATTCAATTGCTTTCATCTTGCATTTCACCAAAGCCATTCTCCACCAACCCCCATAGATCGCTTAATCTGAGAAAGGTCTTCATTCTCGAGCTCCATGCATTGTTAGATTCTCATTTGAACATGGAAATGGTTGTTAAGTTTGAGATCACCGGGTGGCCACCTCCCTCCCATGTCTCTGCTACTAGTGTTGTAAAAGAAATAAGTTTATATCTTCAACTATATGTGAGATGCAAGTTGATAAAAACAGAGGATTTGATGCAACTTCACAGCAGCGATTTCACTTTGGCCAATCAGGGAAGTTTTTTTTTTTTCATTCATGCTTTAAACTTAAATATAAGACATAGTCCAATACAAAGACAGCTAATAAAGCAGCTAAGTACACCTTAAGATAGGCTGACAAATTATCACGATCATTTTGATTCTACCTTGTACTGCGCTACACGTCCGTATGCTTGCGCAGCACGCCCGTACATCTGTGTTGTATGTCAACTGCAATAATAGTTGAACCATTGCCTTATGTTGCTTAAAACCACTGCAATAACCTATTGCAGCAGGAGCAGATGCACCAGGTGGTAAACCACTACCATAAGCCTTATGCAGCGTTGTAAGGCTTTTAGCAGCGGTTCATGACCGCTGCATAAGTGCACTGATGTTGTAATATAAATATAGACGATAAGGACTGGGTACATTGCCCTTTAATTAATTTGTTCTCAACATTCAATATATATATATATATATATATCTTTTTCATGAGATGTTGACAAACCCTATTGGTGGATCATGCACAGAGTATAGTAAATTCTTTAATATAATTATGTTGTCGCCTTGCATGTGCTGGGTTTCTAACCCTGCCCCTCAATAGAGACAAACATTGTATGCAGGAGACTTGATACAAATATTTCAATAGCTCATTGGCTAGTTTTTATATATTCCGTTTATTTAATATGAAGTAGATATCAAAATGTTTTTTTTTTTTGGGTATTCCACTTTAGGAAAACATGAGGGAAAATTCATACATGTACGGAATTGTGATGGTATACATTAAAAAATAGTCTTTAGATGTAGTTTGTGGGAAGTCTTCGGACCTGATAATAAATATTGTATTTCAGAAATCAAATTATTATAAGGAAAACAATAAAAAAGTAAACAAAGAGCACAAAAGATTTAGTTTTGAGATTCAAGCAATTTGTCTATATATGTCATCTAGAGTGGTTTTGGCTGTCAATTTTATTTCCAAATAAAATTAGGGTTGAAGCATCATAGATAGCGAATTTTACCTAGTACAAATTATGAATTTACTCCTGAAACAAACCATGGGGCATGGCCCTCACATTTCTAACCTATTTAACAACAATTTGATCTACCTATTTACCTTTATATACGAGCCATATACAACAAGGTCGATGTTATTTACCCTAATATATAGATTAAAAAATATTTATAAAATGTTGTGAAAAAACAACATCATGCTTTTGTTTCACACCCACTAGCGCAATAGTCGGATATATAGTAGTGCCATAATCTCCGATATGAAAGATTCAAGGTTGAACTCGTTAAGTATTTAGTGTGTATATTTGAAGAGTGTAGGAGTGTGGCGCTTGTACATAATTTTAAGAAAATAAAATTAAAATCTCAGGCTTATGTCAAATAGGATTAATTTGTTGCCCACTCAACATGAAACAGGTATTTAAAATAGGATTAGTTGGCTCCCTCAACATTTGTGATAATTATTAAAAAATATGATAGTTTGTTAATTTGTTTTTTTAAAAAAGCATTTACTGGGTTCAAATGTCAGTTTTATGTTTACTGTTTTGTTTTTGAAAAATTAATCACAGAAAAATTAGTGGAATAATTGTTAATGTTAATTATATTTCAAAATGGTTACGATTATTATTTTTTATGGTGTTTTCCAAATTTTTAAAAATATTTAAATGGTTTTATTTTTTAAAAAAAATTAGTTATTGATTAAGATACTCGATAAGTAAGGAAACACAGAGGAAAACCATTGTTTAATCTAATTGCCTGATATTGCGATTGTTTCTTTTGTTTTTTTTTTTTTTTTACAAAAGCCTCTTATTGCCAATGTTTTTTTTTTTTTTGTATATATCTTTTTTTCCGATGAAAACCTAATATGCCAAGGTGCGTTGTTTTTTTTTTTTTTTTTTTTGATAGAAGCCTCCTATTGCTAATGTAAATATAGCGGAGTGGTAAATTACGGGGCACAATACAGAGATGCTGGTATAGCCGATTGGTTCTGCCTGCATGGAAATGACATAAATACCATTTAACTATAATTTTTCAAATAAAAAAAAATCATTCATATAAACATTATAATTAAGTTAAATAAAATTTGTAAACAATTTGAATATCGTTTATTAAATTGGTTAAGGATTTCAAAATTACAATTTGAAAGTTATAATTTAGCTATAAATAGATTAAGTTAAAATAATTCATTAAACGAACATTTATTAAGTTATATTAATTAGTTGAAATATTTAATTATAATAAATGAAAATAAAAGATTAAATATGTTGCAAATATTTAACAATAAATGATGTTAATTATTTATTATTAAATATGAGCTATTATCATGTTCAATATAAGGTTATTTATATATAGAGGGCATATATAACTGCAATTTTACTATATTTCTCTGTTTTAATTTTTCCTATTCCAAACTCCAATTCCCTCCAACCAAACGACTTCTTCATTATCATCCTTTTTCCCCTATTCTCATCTTCATTTCTCCTTTCCTCTCGTTCCCCCTTCTCAATCCTACTCCGCAATTCAAACGGATCCTAAACACATAATATTTCCAATATTAATACAATCAAATGGTAAAATACAAAAATTTATCGAGGAAGCTAAGAGTTCAAATTCCTACCCATTATAGGTGATGAATATATATAAATGGTACTAATTTATCGAAAAAAAACTTGATATTCATTTATTGTGATCATATTGGTAGTTTACAGTTTATCCTACTTACCAAAAAAGACATCACCATATGAAAACATTGGAGAGCTATGAAGCGTGTCCCGCGTGAACATTGAGCACCAGAGTTCCGAAGCATAATAATTCTCAGTTTTAGGTCCTCAGAGTTCCCACTATATAAAACCAATATATATCTCTCAATTATTTTTTACTTTACACCATACGTGTACCAAGCGGTCAAGTGACTTGACCTCTAATTGCTGCTAAATAACCTGGGAAACCGTAAGAAAAGAAATAAAAATATACACCCGTTCCCATCAAGTGGGGTTTATATTTAAAGAAAAATATATGGTTATATTAAAACTCAACTTGTTAAGAGGAAACAAAAAAGTTCGAATAGAAAGTTTCCAAAAATGCTTGTTTTTAGTGTGAACATTGAGAACTAATTAAAGGTGTAAGGAACCCCATCCTTATCCCCACTTTTTATTATCAGAACCTTCTAAGTTCCCAGTTACAATTAGTACTATATATGGTCACTATTCATGATCAGTCCTCACAGTTCCCATGAGCTATATCACTGTATCAAACAATTGGTAATGTTATATTCATACTGGAACAACTAAATAGATCTATGAACTTTCACAAATTAATTTTACATGTGCACAGATGGGCACTATAAAAGAGGAGCAACCGGAAGATATTGAGAGCATCACACAAAAGCTTTTGTTATTACATTGCCTTCCTTTGCTTACTCCGATCCCACACTATACCAACAATGGCAGCCACAGCAGAAATTAAGGATGTGGAAATTAATCTCAACATTGATAACTACATTACATACCTGGCAAAATTTGCGGTGGAAGTGCACAACAAGAAGGAGGTTCATCACATCTCTCTCTCATTCTCTCATTCTCTCTCTCTCTCTCTCTCTATATATATATATATATATATATATAAAGACAGAGAGAGAGAGAGAGAGAGAGAGAGAGAGAGATAGACATGCATACATACATACATACATACATACATTTGTGTACCATATATAATATATATCATGATCAAGATTGTCCTGGTATGATGCTTCAAATCATAAACTTAACATGATCATCTTTCATGTAGACTGCTCATCTGATTTTCATTAAAGTAAAGAAGTTTATGGCGGAACCAATTACTGAAGGAATTATTTACATCATAACTTTGGAGGCCAGCTCTTTCGGAGTGAAACAGCTTTACGAAGCCAAGGTTTGGGTCAACTCATCAGCCGGTTATAAGGAACTTCTTGACTTCAAACATGTCCTTGGCAAGTCGACTTAAGAAAAAGGTAACGCACAATCTTTTACAGTTGCTATTTATTGTCTTAGTATACATCTTGCAAGCACAATGATACATATTGAAGATGATGTGTGTTTGTTTGTGTTTTCCTGGCCTCAGGTGATTGACTCTTCATCATGGGCATGGCGCTAGCAATGTGTGCGGCATATAGCTGTCATCATTCCACCTATATATGGGGAATAAATAAAAGCATAGAAATAATCTCGATGTATTTTAACTTGCTGAATAACGTTGTTTGAATTTCTATGTGGGTAATCCTATTAATGAAATAAAACGCCATGACATTGTTGAGGAGCATCCATACTAGCTAGTGTACGCAATTCATTGTTTTTTGTTGTCTTGTTGCTCTACGATATATATATATATATATATATGCTTGTAAAATGTGGATTTGCGGTTACCATTCATATATATGACACATGATTATCCAGACATGAATTTATTGATATTAGAAAAGAAAGGACATTAATGAAAACAGTACTAGATAGATAGGGTGCACTAAGTGTAAAAACTAATATATGAATAGACAAAAGAAATAAAGACAAAATACATATAGAATAAAACACAACTGGACAAGGACGACCATCATCCTACCTCGGTAAAACTTTCATTCCTCGGCTATATGTCGACTATCAGGTCGTGCTCATGATCACGTATGGAATTCCATGAGAACTAAATAATTTGTCACACTACCTCAGCTAAGTGCTCCATCGTTTGTCTTTTGCTTGTAGAGACGGTTAAAGATTGATGAATTTACTACACCAAGTGGCATATGGCTCATTGGTTGAAGACCTTAATCTAAGATTGATTATTTGGCATTGTTGTCAAAGGATATGTTAGTTATATTATCAGTTATTATAGCAGTTTTTTAGTTATTAATCATGTCTCTTTCTACAGAGATGTTGTTTTCTATATAAGCATATGTATCTATGAAGGTTGAAAAGCAATAAGAAAACTTATACTTTATTTCTCACATCGGCTGCCAACTTTTACCTTTTGCATATAGAGGTTACATCCACTGAAGAGAGAAACATGAGATTGATTTTTCGAATAAATAAAACATGAGTGAAAATTAAACTTTGTAAATTTTCAAAATGCTTTATTTCTCGCAATACAAAATTTGAGATTGGTTTTGTCCCCTAATCACGTTCCTTTTTTATTTTTTCTTTAATTGGCTTACGCTCATGATTTATAGTCTGAATTCTCAAAAGAGTTAAATTAATTACCAATTAATACAAAATATGCTAAAAACACAAGTTAAATGCATTAATTTCATATAAAAAAATAAGTATATTTAACACTTTAAGATTAGTATGTGTTTTAAAACTTGAAAACAATGATACTAATTTTTGTGTTTCTCATTTTAAATCGGTAGCTGAGGACATTAAATCTTATTATTTTTATAGATACAACTCAATAATAATTTTTGCATGGTTATAAAGAAAGTAAAATATTATTTATGAAAAATGCAATGGTTAAATGAGAGAAAAAATAAACAAAAACAAACGAATGAGCATATGGAGTTTTACCAATCGAGCTCAGGGTTGGAGATATGTTAAGCAAGTATACAACTATGGTTGCGGCTTCGGCCCATAAGAAAGTGGGCACATTCTTCTTCTTCTTCTTCTTCAACATACACCTAGCCATTTCCACCACTATTCTGTTTTTCCTCTCTCGCAACGCGCTTCGTTCCGCCATGTGTGGGGTGCTGAGTTGTTGTAAAATACCGTGATTATCACAAGTAGGTCTTGAACTCTTTTGACATGAACCCTCCCCGTTGATTCTTAACTCCTTGATGTATTGCTTGTGCTATTTCTCAACACACTGCTGCAAGATTTTGAAGTATTAGAAAGCTTGGTCCTTATTTTGAAGAAAGTAAATCCAACTAAACAGTATACAATCACCAATGAGCAAAAAGAAGTAGGAACAATTTTCAAGAGTTTGTGTCTGCATTGGACCACAGAGATTTGCATGCACTAATTCAAGTAGAGAGTTTGCTCATCTATCTTCTCCTCAAGAGAGAGGTTGTTTAGATTGCTTCCCACAGGCACATCCTTCTAGAGCTTGCTAAATGAGCTGAAGAGCCCTCGCATCCTTCTTTTATTCTTCATTCAATTGCTTTCATCTTGCATTTCACCAAAGCCATTCTCCACCAACCCCCATAGATCGCTTAATCTGAGAAAGGTCTTCATTCTCGAGCTCCATGCATTGTTAGATTCTCATTTGAACATGGAAATAGTTGTTAAGTTTGAGATCACCGGGTGGCCACCTCCCTCCCATGTCTCTGCTACTAGTGTTGTAAAAGAAATAAGTTTATATCTTCAACTATATGTGAGATGCAAGTTGATAAAAACAGAGGAGGTGATGCAACTTCACAGCAGCGATTTCACTTTGGCCAATCAGGGAAGTTTTTTTTTTCATTCATGCTTTAAACTTAAATATAAAACATAGTCCAATACAAAGACAGCTAATAAAGCAGCTAAGTACACCTTAAGATAGGCTGACAAATTATCACGATCATTTTGATTCTACCTTGTACTGCGCTACACGTCCGTATGCTTGCGCAGCACGTCCGTACACCTGTGTTGTATGTCAACTGCAATAATAGTTGAACCATTGCCTTATGTTGCTTAAAACCACTGCAATAACCTATTGCAGCAAGAGCAGATGCACCAGGTGGTAAACCACTACCATAAGTCTTATGCAGCGTTGTAAGGCTTTTAGCAGCGGTTCATGACCGCTGCATAAGTGCACTGATGTTGTAATATAAATAGTGAGGATAAGGACTGGGTACATTGCCCTTTAATTAATTTGTTCGCAACATTCAATATATATATAGATGTATCTTTTTCATGAGATGTTGACAAACCCTATTGGTGGATCATGCACAGAGTATAGTAAATTCTTTAATATAATTATGTTGTCGCCTTGCATGTGTTAGGTTTCTATCCCTGCCCCTCAATAGAGACAAACATTGTATGCAGGAGACTTGATACAAATATTTCAATAGCTCATTGGCTAGTTTTTATATATTCCGTTTATTTAATATGAAGTAGATATCAAATTTTTTTTTTTTTTTTGGGTATTCCACTTTAGGAAAACATGAGGGAAAATTCATACATGCACGGAATTGTGATGGTATACATTAAAAAATAGTCTTTAGATGTAGTTAGTGGGAAGTCTTCGGGCCTCATAATAAATATTGTATTTCAGAAATCAAATTATTATAAGGAAAACAATAAAAAAGTAAACAAAGAGCACAAAAGATTTAGTTTTGAGATTCAGCAATTTGTCGATATATGTCATCTAGAGTGGTTCGGCTGTCAATTTTATTTCAAAATAAAATTAGGGTTGAAGCATCATAGATAGCGAATTTCACCTAGTACAAATTATGAATTTACTCCTGAAACAAACCATGGGGCATGGCCCTTACATTTCTAACCTATTTAACAACAATTTGATCTACCTATTTACCTTTATATATGAGCCATATACAACAAGGTCAATGTTATTTACCCTAATATATAGATTAAAAAATATTTATAAAATGTTGTGAAAAAACAACATCATGCTTTTGTTTCACACCCACTAGCGCAATAGTGGGATATATAGTAGTGCCATAATCTCCGAAATGAAAAATTCAAGGTTGAACTCGTTAAGAATTTAGTGTGTATATTTGAAGAGTGTAGGAGTGTGGTGCTTGTACATAATTTTAAGAAAATAAAAATTAATATCTCAGGCTTATATCAAATAGGATTAATTTGTTGCCCACTCAACATGAAATTGGTATTTAAAATAGGATTAGTTGGCTCCCTCAACATTTGTGATAATAATTAAAAAATACGATAGTTTGTTAATTGGTTTTTTTAAAAAAGCATTTACTGGGTTCAAATGTCAGTTTTATGTTTACTGTTTTGTTTTTGAAAAATTAATCACAGAAAAATTAGTGGAATAATTCTAATGTTAATTATATTTCAAAATGGTTACGATTATTATTTTTTATGGTGTTTTCCAAATTTTTAAAAATATTTAAATGGTTTTATTTTTTAAAAAAAATTAGTTATTGATTAAGATACTCGATTAGTAAGAAAACACAGAGGAAAACCATTGTTTAATCTAATTGCCTGATATTGCGATTGTTTCTTTTGTTTTTTTTTTTTTTTTTTTTACAAAAGCCTCTTATTGCCAATGTTTTTTTTTTTTTTTTGTATATATTTTTTTTCCGATGAAAACCTAATATGCCAAGGTGCGTTGTTTTTTTTTTTTTTTTTTTTGATAGAAGCCTCCTATTGCTAATGTAAATATAGCGGAGTGGTAAATTACGGGGCACAATACAGAGATGCTGGTATAGCCGATTGGTTCTGCC
The DNA here is from genome assembly GCA_902712375.1 of Dioscorea dumetorum. NCBI lineage: Eukaryota > Viridiplantae > Streptophyta > Magnoliopsida > Dioscoreales > Dioscoreaceae > Dioscorea > Dioscorea dumetorum. The sequence continues at coordinate 2,534,460 of CACTHL010000847.1, forward strand.
TGCATGGAAATGACATAAATACCATTTAACTATAATTTTTCAAATAAAAAAAAATAATCATTCCTATAAACATTATAATTAAGTTAAATAAAATTTGTAAACAATTTGAATATCGTTTATTAAATTTGTTAAGGATTTCAAAATTACAATTTGAAAGTTAAAATTTAGCCATAAATAGATTAAGTTAAAATAATTCATTAAACGAACATTTATTAAGTTATATTAATTAGTTGAAATATTTAATTATAATAAATGAAAATAAAAGATTAAATATGTTGCAAATATTTAACAATAAATGATGTTAATTATTTATTGTTAAATATGAGCTATTATCATGTACAATATAAGGTTATTTATATATAGAGGGCATATATAACTGCAATTTTACTATATTTCTCTGTTTTAATTTTTCCTATTCCAAACTCCAATTCCCTCCAACCAAACAACTTCTTCATTATCATCCTTTTTCCCCTATTCTCATCTTCATTTCTCCTTTCCTCTCGTTCCCCCTTCTCAATCCTACTCCGCAATTCAAACGGATCCTAAACACATAATATTTCCAATATTAATACAATCAAATGGTAAAATACAAAAATTTATCGAGGAAGCTAAGAGTTCAAATTCCTACCCATTATAGGTGATGAATATATATAAATGGTACTAATTTATCGAAAAAAAACTTGATATTCATTTATTGTGATCATATTGGTATTTTACCGTTTATCCTACTTACCAAAAAAGACATCACCATATGAAAACATTGGAGAGCTATGAAGCATGTCTCGCGTGAACATTGAGCACCAGAGTTCCGAAGCATAATAATTCTCAGTTTTAGGTCCTCAGAGTTCCCACTATATAAAACCAATATATATCTCTCAATTATTTTTTACTTTACACCATACGTGTACCAAGCGGTCAAGTGACTTGACCTCTAATTGCTGCTAAATAACCTGGGAAACCGTAAGAAAAGAAATAAAAATATACACCCGTTCCCATCAAGTGGGGTTTATATTTAAAGAAAAATATATGGTTATATTAAAACTCAACTTGTTAAGAGGAAACAAAAAAGTTCGAATAGAAAGTTTCCAAAAATGCTTGTTTTTAGTGTGAACATTGAGAACTAATTAAAGGTGTAAGGAACCCCATCCTTATCCCCACTTTTTATTATCAGAACCTTCTAAGTTCCCAGTTACAATTAGTACTATATATGGTCACTATTCATGATCAGTCCTCACAGTTCCCATGAGCTATATCACTGTATCAAACAATTGGTAATGTTATATTCATACTGGAACAACTAAATAGATCTATGAACTTTCACAAATTAATTTTACATGTGCACAGATGGGCACTATAAAAGAGGAGCAACCGGAAGATATTGAGAGCATCACACAAAAGCTTTTGTTATTACATTGCCTTCCTTTGCTTACTCCGATCCCACACTATACCAACAATGGCAGCCACAGCAGAAATTAAGGATGTGGAAATTAATCTCAACATTGATAACTACATTACATACCTGGCAAAATTTGCGGTGGAAGTGCACAACAAGAAGGAGGTTCATCACATCTCTCTCTCATTCTCTCATTCTCTCTCTCTCTCTCTCTCTATATATATATATATATATATAATATATATAAAGACACAGAGAGAGAGAGAGAGAGAGAGAGATAGACATGCATACATACATACATACATACATACATTTGTGTACCATATATAATATATATCATGATCAAGATTGTCCTGGTATGATGCTTCAAATCATAAACTTAACATGATCATCTTTCATGTAGACTGCTCATCTGATTTTCATTAAAGTAAAGAAGTTTATGGCGGAACCAATTACTGAAGGAATTATTTACATCATAACTTTGGAGGCCAGCTCTTTCGGAGTGAAACAGCTTTACGAAGCCAAGGTTTGGGTCAACTCATCAGCCGGTTATAAGGAACTTCTTGACTTCGAACATGTCCTTGGCAAGTCGGCTTAAGAAAAAGGTAACGCACAATCTTTTACAGTTGCTATTTATTGTCTTAGCATACATCTTGCAAGCACAATGATACATATTGAAGATGATGTGTGTTTGTTTGTGTTTTCCTGGCCTCAGGTGATTGACTCTTCATCATGGGCATGGCGCTAGCAATGTGTGCGGCATATAGCTGTCATCATTCCACCTATATATGGGGAATAAATAAAAGCATAGAAATAATCTCGATGTATTTTAACTTGCTGAATAACGTTGTTTGAATTTCTATGTGGGTAATCCTATTAATGAAATAAAACGCCATGACATTGTTGAGGAGCATCCATACTAGCTAGTGTACGCAATTCATTGTTTTTTGTTGTCTTGTTGCTCTACGATATATATATATATATACTAGCTTGTAAAATGTGGATTTGCGGTTACCATTCATATATATGACACATGATTATCCAGACATGAATTTATTGATATTAGAAAAGAAAGGACATTAATGAAAACAGTACTAGATAGATAGGGTGCACTAAGTGTAGAAACTAATATATGAATAGACAAAAGAAATAAAGACAAAATACATATAGAATAAAACACAACTGGACAAGGACGACCATCATCCTACCTCGGTAAAACTTTCATTCCTCTGCTATATGTCGACTATCAGGTCGTGCTCATGATCACGTATGGAATTCCATGAGAACTAAATAATTTGTCACACTACCTCAGCTAAGTGCTCCATCGTTTGTCTTTTGCTTGTAGAGACGGTTAAAGATTGATGAATTTACTACACCAAGTGGCATATGGCTCATTGGTTGAAGACCTTAATCTAAGATTGATTATTTGGCATTGTTGTCAAAGGATATGTTAGTTATATTATCAGTTATTATTGCAGTTTTTTAGTTATTAATCATGTCTCTTTGTACAGAGATGTTGTTTTCTATATAAGCATATGTATCTATGAAGGTTGAAAAGCAATAAGAAAACTTATACTTTATTTCTCACATCGGCTGCCAACTTTTACCTTTTGCATATAGAGGTTACATCCACTGAAGAGAGAAACATGAGATTGATTTTTCGAATAAATAAAACATGAGTGAAAATTAAACTTTGTAAATTTTCAAAATGCTTTATTTCTCGCAATACAAAATTTGAGATTGGTTTTGTCCCCTAATCACGTTCCTTTTTTATTTTTTCTTTAATTGGCTTACGCTCATGATTTATAGTCTGAATTCTCAAAAGAGTTAAATTAATTACCAATTAATACAAAATATGCTAAAAACACAAGTTAAATGCATTAATTTCATATAAAAAAATAAGTATATTTAACACTTTAAGATTAGTATGTGTTTTAAAACTTGAAAACAATGATACTAATTTTTGTGTTTCTCATTTTAAATGGGTAGCTGAGGACATTAAATCTTATTATTTTTATAGATACAACTCAATAATAATTTTTGCATGGTTATAAAGAAAGTAAAATATTATTTATGAAAAATGCAATGGTTAAATGAGAGAAAAAATAAACAAAAACAAACGAATGAGCATATGGAGTTTTACCAATCAGAACTCAGGTTGGAGATATGTTAAGCAAGTATACAACTATGGTTGCAGCTTCGGCCCATAAGAAAGTGGGCACATTCTTCTTCTTCTTCTTCTTCAACATACACCTAGCCATTTCCACCACTATTCTGTTTTTCCTCTCTGCAACGCGCTTCTGTTCTGCCATGTGTGGGGTGCTGAGTTGTTGTAAAATACCGTGATTATCACTGTAGGTCTTGAACTCTTTTGACATGAACCCTCCCCCGTTGATTCTTAACTCCTTGATGTATTGGTTGTGCTATTTCACAACACACTGCTGCAAGATTTTGAAGTATTAGAAAGCTTGGTCCTTATTTTGAAGAAAGTAAATCCAACTAAACAGTATACAATCACCAATGAGCAAAAAGAAGTAGGAACAATTTTCAAGAGTTTGTGTCTGCATTGGACCACAGAGATTTGCATGCACTAATTCAAGTAGAGAGTTTGCTCATCTATCTTCTCCTCAAGAGAGAGGTTGTTTAGATTGCTTCCCACAGGCACATCCTTCTAGAGCTTGCTAAATGAGCTGAAGAGCCCTCGCATCCTTCTTTTATTCTTCATTCAATTGCTTTCATCTTGCATTTCACCAAAGCCATTCTCCACCAACCCCCATAGATCGCTTAATCTGAGAAAGGTCTTCATTCTCGAGCTCCATGCATTGTTAGATTCTCATTTGAACATGGAAATGGTTGTTAAGTTTGAGATCACCGGGTGGCCACCTCCCTCCCATGTCTCTCGCTACTAGTGTTGTAAAAGAAATAAGTTTATATCTTCAACTATATGTGAGATGCAAGTTGATAAAAACGAGAGGAGGTGATGCAACTTCACAAGCAGCCGATTTCACTTTGGCCAATCAGGGAAGTTTTTTTTTTTCATTCATGCTTTAAACTTAAATATAAGACATAGTCCAATACAAAGACAGCTAATAAAGCAGCTAAGTACACCTTAAGATAGGCTGACAAATTATCACGATCATTTTGATTCTACCTTGTACTGCGCTACACGTCCGTATGCTTGCGCAGCTCGCCCGTACATCTGTGTTGTATGTCAACTGCAATAATAGTTGAACCATTGCCTTATGTTGCTTAAAACCACTGCAATAACCTATTGCAGCAGGAGCAGATGCACCAGGTGGTAAACCACTACCATAAGCCTTATGCAGCGTTGTAAGGTTTTTAGCAGCGGTTCATGACCGCTGCATAAGTGCACTGATGTTGTAATATAAATAGTGAGGATAAGGACTGGGTACATTGCCCTTTAATTAATTTGTTCTCAACATTCAATATATATATATATATATATATCTTTTTCATGAGATGTTGACAAACCCTATTGGTGGATCATGCACAGAGTATAGTAAATTCTTTAATATAATTATGTTGTCGCCTTGCATGTGTTAGGTTTCTAACCCTGCCCCTCAATAGAGACAAACATTATATGCAGGAGACTTGATACAAATATTTCAATAGCTCATTGGCTAGTTTTTATATATTCCGTTTATTTAATATGAAGTAGATATCAAAATGTTTTTTTTTTTTGGGTATTCCACTTTAGGAAAACATGAGGGAAAATTCATACATGTACGGAATTGTGATGGTATACATTAAAAAATAGTCTTTAGATGTAGTTTGTGGGAAGTCTTCGGACCTGATAATAAATATTGTATTTCAGAAATCAAATTATTATAAGGAAAACAATAAAAAAGTAAACAAAGAGCACAAAAGATTTAGTTTTGAGATTCAGCAATTTGTCTATATATGTCATCTAGAGTGGTTCGGCTGTCAATTTTATTTCCAAATAAAATTAGGGTTGAAGCATCATAGATAGCGAATTTTACCTAGTACAAATTATGAATTTACTCCTGAAACAAACCATGGGGCATGGCCCTCACATTTCTAACCTATTTAACAAGAATTTGATCTACCTATTTACCTTTATATACGAGCCATATACAACAAGGTCGATGTTATTTACCCTAATATATAGATTAAAAAATATTTATAAAATGTTGTGAAAAAACAACATCATGCTTTTGTTTCACACCCACTAGCGCAATAGTCGGATATATAGTAGTGCCATAATCTCCGATATGAAAGATTCAAGGTTGAACTCGTTAAGTATTTAGTGTGTATATTTGAAGAGTGTAGGAGTGTGGCGCTTGTACATAATTTTAAGAAAATAAAATTAAAATCTCAGGCTTATGTCAAATAGGATTAATTTGTTGCCCACTCAACATGAAATAGGTATTTAAAATAGGATTAGTTGGCTCCCTCAACATTTGTGATAATAATTAAAAAATATGATAGTTTGTTAATTTGTTTTTTTAAAAAAGCATTTACTGGGTTCAAATGTCAGTTTTATGTTTACTGTTTTATTTTTGAAAAATTAATCACAGAAAAATTAGTGGAATAATTGTTAATGTTAATTATATTTCAAAATGGTTACGATTATTATTTTTTATGGTGTTTTCCAAATTTTTAAAAATATTTAAATGGTTTTATTTTTTAAAAAAAATTAGTTATTGATTAAGATACTCGATAAGTAAGAAAACACAGAGGAAAACCATTGTTTAATCTAATTGCCTGATATTGCGATTGTTTCTTTTGTTTTTTTTTTTTTTTTTTACAAAAGCCTCTTATTGCCAATGTTTTTTTTTTTTTTTTGTATATATTTTTTTTTCCGATGAAAACCTAATATGCCAAGGTGCGTTTTTTTTTTTTTTTTTTTTTTGATAGAAGCCTCCTATTGCTAATGTAAATATAGCGGAGTGGTAAATTACGGGGCACAATACGGAGATGCTCGGTATAGCCGATTGGTTCTCGCCCGCATGGAAATGACATAAATACCATTTAACTATAATTTTTCAAATAAAAAAAAAATCATTCATATAAACATTATAATTAAGTTAAATAAAATTTGTAAACAATTTGAATATCGTTTATTAAATTGGTTAAGGATTTCAAAATTACAATTTGAAAGTTATAATTTAGCTATAAATAGATTAAGTTAAAATAATTCATTAAACGAACATTTATTAAGTTATATTAATTAGTTGAAATATTTAATTATAATAAATGAAAATAAAAGATTAAATATGTTGCAAATATTTAGCAATAAATGATGTTAATTATTTATTATTAAATATGAGCTATTATCATGTTCAATATAAGGTTATTTATATATAGAGGGCATATATAACTGCAATTTTACTATATTTCTCTGTTTTAATTTTTCCTATTCCAAACTCCAATTCCCTCCAACCAAACGACTTCTTCATTATCATCCTTTTTCCCCTATTCTCATCTTCATTTCTCCTTTCCTCTCGTTCCCCCTTCTCAATCCTACTCCGCAATTCAAACGGATCCTAAACACATAATATTTCCAATATTAATACAATCAAATGGTAAAATACAAAAATTTATCGAGGAAGCTAAGAGTTCAAATTCCTACCCATTATAGGTGATGAATATATATAAATGGTACTAATTTATCGAAAAAAAACTTGATATTCATTTATTGTGATCATATTGGTAGTTTACAGTTTATCCTACTTACCAAAAAAGACATCACCATATGAAAACATTGGAGAGCTATGAAGCGTGTCCCGCGTGAACATTGAGCACCAGAGTTCCGAAGCATAATAATTCTCAGTTTTAGGTCCTCAGAGTTCCCACTATATAAAACCAATATATATCTCTCAATTATTTTTTACTTTACACCATACGTGTACCAAGCGGTCAAGTGACTTGACCTCTAATTGCTGCTAAATAACCTGGGAAACCGTAAGAAAAGAAATAAAAATATACACCCGTTCCCATCAAGTGGGGTTTATATTTAAAGAAAAATATATGGTTATATTAAAACTCAACTTGTTAAGAGGAAACAAAAAAGTTCGAATAGAAAGTTTCCAAAAATGCTTGTTTTTAGTGTGAACATTGAGAACTAATTAAAGGTGTAAGGAACCCCATCCTTATCCCCACTTTTTATTATCAGAACCTTCTAAGTTCCCAGTTACAATTAGTACTATATATGGTCACTATTCATGATCAGTCCTCACAGTTCCCATGAGCTATATCACTGTATCAAACAATTGGTAATGTTATATTCATACTGGAACAACTAAATAGATCTATGAACTTTCACAAATTAATTTTACATGTGCACAGATGGGCACTATAAAAGAGGAGCAACCGGAAGATATTGAGAGCATCACACAAAAGCTTTTGTTATTACATTGCCTTCCTTTGCTTACTCCGATCCCACACTATACCAACAATGGCAGCCACAGCAGAAATTAAGGATGTGGAAATTAATCTCAACATTGATAACTACATTACATACCTGGCAAAATTTGCGGTGGAAGTGCACAACAAGAAGGAGGTTCATCACATCTCTCTCTCATTCTCTCATTCTCTCTCTCTCTCTCTCTCTATATATATATATATATATATAATATATATAAAGACAGAGAGAGAGAGAGAGAGAGAGAGAGAGAGAGATAGACATGCATACATACATACATACATACATACATTTGTGTACCATATATAATATATATCATGATCAAGATTGTCCTGGTATGATGCTTCAAATCATAAACTTAACATGATCATCTTTCATGTAGACTGCTCATCTGATTTTCATTAAAGTAAAGAAGTTTATGGCGGAACCAATTACTGAAGGAATTATTTACATCATAACTTTGGAGGCCAGCTCTTTCGGAGTGAAACAGCTTTACGAAGCCAAGGTTTGGGTCAACTCATCAGCCGGTTATAAGGAACTTCTTGACTTCGAACATGTCCTTGGCAAGTCGGCTTAAGAAAAAGGTAACGCACAATCTTTTACAGTTGCTATTTATTGTCTTAGCATACATCTTGCAAGCACAATGATACATATTGAAGATGATGTGTGTTTGTTTGTGTTTTCCTGGCCTCAGGTGATTGACTCTTCATCATGGGCATGGCGCTAGCAATGTGTGCGGCATATAGCTGTCATCATTCCACCTATATATGGGGAATAAATAAAAGCATAGAAATAATCTCGATGTATTTTAACTTGCTGAATAACGTTGTTTGAATTTCTATGTGGGTAATCCTATTAATGAAATAAAACGCCATGACATTGTTGAGGAGCATCCATACTAGCTAGTGTACGCAATTCATTGTTTTTTGTTGTCTTGTTGCTCTACGATATATATATATATATATATATATATATATATATATGCTTGGATTTGCGGTTACCATTCATATATATGACACATGATTATCCAGACATGAATTTATTGATATTAGAAAAGAAAGGACATTAATGAAAACAGTACCAGATAGATAGGGTGCACTAAGTGTAGAAACTAATATATGAATAGACAAAAGAAATAAAGACAAAATACATATAGAATAAAACACAACTGGACAAGGACGACCATCATCCTACCTCGGTAAAACTTTCATTCCTCGGCTATATGTCAACTATCAGGTCGTGCTCATGATCACGTATGGAATTCCATGAGAACTAAATAATATATTTGTCACACTACCTCAGCTAAGTGCTCCATAGTTTGTGTTTTGCTTGTACAGACTGTTAAAGATTGATGAATTTACTACACCAAGTGGCATATGGCCCATTGGTTGAAGACCTTAATCTAAGATTGATTATTTGGCATTGTTGTCAAAGGATATGTTAGTTATATTATCAGTTATTATAGCAGTCTTTTAGTTATTAATCATGTCTCTTCGTACAGAGATGTTGTTTTCTATATAAGCATATGTATCTATGAAGGTTGAAAAGCAACAAGAAAACTTATACTTTATTTCTCACATCGGCTGCCAACTTTTACCTTTTGCATATAGAGGTTACATCCACTGAAGAGAGAAACATGAGATTGATTTTTCGAATAAATAAAACATGAGTGAAAATTAAACTTTGTAAATTTTCAAAATGCTTTGTTTCTCGCAATACAAAATTTGAGATTGGTTTTGTCCCCTGATCACGTTCCTTTTTTATTTTTTCTTTAATTGGCTTACGCTCATGATTTATAGTCTGAATTCTCAAAAGAGTTAAATTAATTACCAATTAATACAAAATATGCTAAAAACACAAGTTAAATGCATTAATTTCATATAAAAAAATATGTATATTTAACACTTTAAGATTAGTATGTATTTTAAAACTTGAAAACAATGATACCAATTTTTGTATTTCTCATTTTAAATGGGTAGCTGAGGACATTAAATCTTATTATTTTTATAGATACAACTCAATAATAATTTTTGCATGGTTATAAAGAAAGTAAAATATTATTTATGAAAAATGCAATGGTTAAATGAGAGAAAAAAATAAACAAAAACAAACGAATGAGCATACGGAGTTTTACCAATCAGAGATCAGGTTGGAGATATGTTAAGCAAGTATACAACTATGGTTGCAGCTTCGGCCCATAAGAAAGTGGCCACATTCTTCTTCTTCTTCTTCTTCAACATACACCTAGCCATTTCCACCACTATTCTGTTTTTCCTCTCTGCAACGCGCTTCTGTTCTGCCATGTGTGGGGTGCTGAGTTGTTGTAAAATACCGTGATTATCACAGTAGGTCTTGAACTCTTTTGACATGAACCCTCCCCCGTTGATTCTTAACTCCTTGATGTATTGCTTGTGCTATTTCTCAACACACTGCCGCAAGATTTTGAAGTATTAGAAAGCTTGGTCCTTATTTTGAAGAAAGTAAATCCAACTAAACAGTATACAATCACAAATGAGCAAAAAGAAGTAGGAACAATTTTCAAGAGTTTGTGTCTGCATTGGACCACAGAGATTGGCATGCACTAATTCAAGTAGAGAGTTTGCTCATCTATCTTCTCCTCAAGAGAGAGGTTGTTTAGATTGCTTCCCACAGGCACATCCTTCTAGAGCTTGCTAAATGAGCTGAAGAGCCCTCACATCCTTCTTTTATTCTTCATTCAATTGCTTTCATCTTGCATTTCACCAAAGCCATTCTCCACCAACCCCCATAGATCGCTTAATCTGAGAAAGGTCTTCATTCTCGAGCTCCATGCATTGTTAGATTCTCATTTGAACATGGAAATGGCTGTTAAGTTTGAGCTCACCGGGTTGCCACCTCCCTCCCAAGTCTCTGCTACTAGTGTTGTAAAAGAAATAAGTTTATATCTTCAACTATATGTGAGTTGCAAGTTGATAAAAACAGAGGAGGTGATGCAACTTCACAGCAGAGATTTCACTTTGGCCAATCAGGAAAGTTTTTTTTTTTTCATTCATGCATTAAACTTAAATATAAGACATAGTCCAATACAAAGACAGCTAATAAAGCAGCTAAGTACAACTTAAGATAAGCTAACAAATTATCACGATCATTTTGATTCTACCTTGTACTGCGCTACACGTCCGTATGCTTGCGCAGCACCTCCGTACACCTGTGTTGTATGTCAACTGCAATAATAGTTGAACCATTGCCTTATGTTGCTTAAAACCACTGCAATAACCTATTGCAGCAGGAGCAGATGCACCAGGTGGTAAACCACTACCATAAGTCTTATGCAGCGTTGTAAGGCTTTTAGCAGCGGTTCATGACCGCTGCATAAGTGCACTGATGTTGTAATATAAATAGTGAGGATAAGGACTGGGTACATTGCCCTTTAATTAATTTGTTCTCAACATTCAATATATATATATATGTATCTTTTTCACGAGATGTTGACAAACCCTGTTGGTGGATCATGCACAGAGTATAGTAAATTCTTTAATATAATATGTTGTCGCCTTGCATGTGTTAGGTTTCTAACCCTGCCCCTCAATAGAGACAAACATTGTATACAGGAGACTTGATACAAATATTTCAATAGCTCATTGGCTAGTTTTGATATATTCCATTTATTTAATATGAAGTAGATATCAAAATTTTTTTTTTTTTTGGGTATTCCACTTTAGGAAAACATGAGGGAAAATTCATACATGCACGGAATTGTGATGGTATACATTAAAAATAGTCTTTAGATGTAGTTAGTTTGAAGTCTTCGGACCTGATAATAAATATTGTATTTCAGAAATCAAATTATTATAAGGAAAACAATAAAAAAGTAAACAAAGAGCACAAAAGATTTAGTTTTGAGATTCAGCAATTTGTCTATATATGTCATCTAGAGTGGTTCGGCTGTCAATTTTATTTCTAAATAAAATTAGGGTTGAAGCATCATAGATAGCAAATTTTACCTAGTACAAATTATGAATTTACTCCTGAAACAAACCATGGGGCATGGCCCTCACATTTGTAACCTATTTAACAACAATTTGATCTACCTATTTACCTTTATATATGAGCCATATACAACAAGGTCAATGTTATTTACCCTAATATATAGATTAAAAAATATTTATAAAATGTTGTGAAAAAACAACATCATGCTTTTGTTTCACACCCACTAGCGCAATAGTCGGATATATAGTAGTGCCATAATCTCCGATATGAAAGATTCAAGGTTGAACTCGTTAAGAATTTAGTGTGTATATTTGAAGAGTGTAGGAGTGTGATGCTTGCACATAATTTTAAGAAAATAAAATTAAAATCTCAGGCTTATGTGAAATAGGATTAATTTGTTGCCCACTCAACATGAAATAGGTATTTAAAATAGGATTAGTTGGCTCCCTCAACATTTGTGATAATAATTAAAAAATATGATAGTTTGTTAATTTGTTTTTTTTAAAAAGCATTTACTGGGTTCAAATGTCAGTTTTATGTTTACTGTTTTGTTTTTGAAAAATTAATCACAGAAAAATTAGTGGAATAATTGTTAATGTTAATTATATTTCAAAATGGTTACGATTATTATTATTTATGGTGTTTTCCAAATTTTTAAAAATTTTTAAATGGTTTTATTTTTTAAAAAAAATTAGTAATTGATTAAGATACTCGATAAGTAAGAAAACACAGAGGAAAACCATTGTTTAATCTAATTGCCTGATATTGCGATTGTTTCTTTTTTTTTTTTTTTTTTTTTACAAAAGCCTCTTATTGCCAATGTTTTTTTTTTTTTGTATATATTTTTTTTCCCGATGAAAACCTAATATGCCAAGGTGCGTTTTTTTTTTTTTTTTTTTTTTTTTGATAGATGCCTCCTATTGCTAATGTAAATATAGCGGAGTGGTAAATTACGGGGCACAATACAGAGATGCTGGTATAGCCGATTGGTTCTGCCTAGCATGGAAATGACATAAATACCATTTAACCTTTTCTATAATTTTTCAAATAAAAAAAAATAATCATTCATATAAACATTATAATTAAGTTAAATAAAATTTATAAACAATTTGAATATCGTTTATTAAATTGGTTAAGGATTTCAAAATTACAATTTGAAAGTTATAATTTAGCTATAAATAGATTAAGTTAAAATAATTCATTAAACGAACATTTATTAAGTTATATTAATTAGTTGAAATATTTAATTATAATAAATGAAAATAAAAGATTAAATATGTTGCAAATATTTAACAATAAATGATGTTAATTATTTATTATTAAATATGAGCTATTATCATGTACAATATAAGGTTATTTATATATAGAGGGCATAACTGCAATTTATATATAGAAGCCTCCTATTGCTAATGTAAATATAGCGGAGTGGTAAATTACGGGGCACAATACAGAGATGCTGGTATAGCGGATTGGTTCTGCCTAGCATGGAAATGACATAAATACCATTTAACTATAATGTTTCAAATAAAAAAAAAATAATCATTCATATAAACATTATAATTAAGTTAAATAAAATTTGTAAACAATTTGAATATCGTTTATTAAATTGGTTAAGGATTTCAAAATTACAATTTGAAAGTTATAATTTAGCTATAAATAGATTAAGTTAAAATAATTCATTAAACGAACATTTATTAAGTTATATTAATTAGTTGAAATATTTAATTATAATAAATGAAAATAAAAGATTAAATATGTTGCAAATATTTAACAATAAATGATGTTAATTATTTATTATTAAATATGAGCTATTATCATGTACAATATAAGGTTATTTATATATAGAGGGCATAACTGCAATTTTACTATATTTCTTTGTTTTAATTTTTCCTATTCCAAACTCCAATTCCCTCCAACCAAACGACTTCTTCATTATCATCCTTTTTCCCCTATTCTCATCTTCATTTCTCCTTTCCTCTCGTTCCCACTTCTCAATCCTACTCCGCAATTCAAACGGATCCTAAACACATAATATTTCCAATATTAATACAATCAAATGGTAAAGTACAAATGGGTGTTTGTTTTGGGTCTTCTTGTTTTTAGACTCTTGAAGTTTTCAGAGGAGAGGGAGCTGCTCCTTCCGAACTTCTTCACCTTCTTCTTCTTCTTCTCCTTCAACCAATCCAACCCTTTTCTCTTGGAGTTTCGGCGACTAAAGAAGGCAGCTGCGAAGATCAGCTGATCGCGACATGTTGGCATCGCCGGAGTCGAGGGAGGACAGAGTTGTGCCGTTACTTCATCGTTGAGTTTCACGGTTAGTTTCTTGGGTGTTCGTGGAAGCTGAAGCTTAGAGTTTGATTGACGGTTAGATCTTATGGGATAAGCATGCTTGTCGCTTGTGCGTGTTCATTCAATTTGAAGTTGTGATTAGTGTGTTTCACAGTGATCTGTAGTTCTATGTTTGTCTATTTCTTTTTCTTTCACTGGAGAGTTTTCCTTTTCGTTGATGTTTTTATGGATGGTTTGCTTTTTAATCTGATATGTTTCAGCATGTTTTGTTTATGTACTTGTTTACAGTTTTATCCTGGTTTAAGCCTTTCTAATTTGATATGAGAATGGGAATTTGTCACAACCAATTTAATTCATCTCCAATTTGGTGTAGATGTCATCTTAAGGCTCATGAGCAATATTGTTCTAATTGTTTCTTCTTTTCAAGATGATCTTCTCTTTTGTATATGAAATTTTATATGTCTCTTTGTCTACTCTTCTTTGAGAAGGCAATAGCATTCCTTACTAGTTTTCCTCTATCTTATAAGAAAGCCTGGGTTCGGTTTACCATGTTTTTCTTGACTTTTGGTCTCTCAATTATATTTTGATGATTTTGTTTTTAAAAAAAAAGAGATATGATGATACTCCCATGTTCCAGTATTTTCTAATCCTCCAGCATTTAATGTTCTCAGTCTTGCTGGTTTATGCATTTGTATTAAAGTGATCTAGTATGCATTTGGCTGAATTGAATTATGTGGGCAGCATTTGTTAAGTGAATGGTTGCGAGTTGGTGGTCGTAGTTTGTAGCTTAGTTATATTTTTCGTCTTGTGAATAGGTTTGCAGTCTAAACAGCGGATTTAGAGCTTGTGGTAGTTTTAGATAACCCTTAATTCGCAAGATCTTTGTAATTACACCTTCGTAGCTCAGAACCAGGTAAGTTCTCGCACATGTATAATATAACTCTGTATATTTTTGGTGGATGCTTATGTATGAAATTAATTATTATATTTTATTTTATTTGTTTATGATGTTCTTACATCATTTATGTTGGTATTATATTTCTTATAAAGCATCTGTTACTTATTTAATTAATTAAGTTAATTATGTTGCAAAGTGATTTATTGGTATTTCTTCTGTCTATACTCTGCATTTCTGTCGTTTTAGTACATCTCCAATTGCTGGCAAATTACCCAGCTAGGAGGAGTAAGTCCTAGCCATGTGCACATGTTTTTTGTAATAGTGATACCATCCGACTGCGGTCGAAGATCCGGCTTTGGCAGTTGATATTATGTCTGTTCTGTTCCAACTTCCCAGTCGAAGATCCAGCCTCGACCTGTTGATTCTATTACTAGTCAGGGAGATGTACACGTTTGTTTTGCGCATTTTTTTGCAGTATTTCTGATTATTTCGGTATTCTGAGTATTTTTTGTATTTCTGTCTGGATTATAATTTTTTTTGCAATATCTGTATTGCATGTTATTTCTACAATCCTACTGGGCCCTTGTGGCTCATACACTCTATGATTTTTGCTTTCGCAAAAGAAGATTAAGCCTAGGATCGGGGGTTGATCATGGAGACGGATTACTATCTTTGGTTGTAAAGAACTTTCCTGTGTGAGTGAGACTTGTATTTTGTCTATATTTTTGGGTTCATAAACTGTATGTGGCGCTGTATTCTGTAGGGCTGCTAAAGTCCCTACCTGTATTAGTTCTGTTACCATTGTTCTATTTGTACTTCTGTATTATTGTTGCTTGTGTTGTCTGTTGGGTTGACTCTGACTAGGTTGAGATCTGAAGCCTTGCACTCGATGGGGCCCAGCTCCATCGGATGCAGCCGACCGATCTATTAGCAGGACCGGCTCTGGGCTAGGGCGTGACACACACACACTCTCTCTCTCTTACCATCAAATGACTCCACATGAGGACAATGAGGACTGCAAAACATGGAGAGGCCTTTTTGCCTTGAGGGAGTGTTAGAACCAACTGGATAATATGGGAAAATTTTTCCCTTTTTCCTCTCTATTTTTTTTTTATCATAACAAACTCTAAGATTATATAACAAATGGGTCAACAACTTGCACGACTCAACTGCCACGATCAACTTTTGTCGTTTCACCCCACGACCAAGTGTATTGTGGCCTAAACTTGGCACACAAACATAACAACCTCAACGTGAACTAACACGTTCTCTAACTAAATACAAGCCATCTAATGTGACGTTATCCAAGAAATGACTCCACTACAACCCCATGTAAATGTGGACACAAGTGCAACGTTGAAACAAACAAACAAACAAACAAACAAACAACGAGATTAACTCTCACAGGGAGACCTTACTGCGGAGTAGCACCAAGAGCAAGGCAGCGGTTGGATACGCGAATGGCTGTATTGGCAAGTGGTAGAGGTGCATTTTGGAACTCCTACTTGCAGGTTTAGCTTTTTAACACTACTGTCAAATGAACCTTAGGCCAGCTATTATTTACACTGGTTCTGGATATTTATTGGATTTGTCGCAATTGGAAGATAATAGAGTATCTGGGAGATACTGTTAGAGTGTGATTCAAGAGAAGATGAGAAGTAATTTTTGAGAAGCTAGAAGAATGACATTGCGAAAGAATTGAGAGAATTTAAAAGCTGATGTGCTGAAGAGAAGCTGAAGCTGCAACTATTGAAGGCTTGTGTTTTGAAAAGCTTTTGAAATTATGTTAAGTTCGTTGATGTGAAGAGGGAAAGGTTGAAGTGAGAAGCAATGGTCAGGATTTGATCATCATGGAAGTGTCTAAGATTGAGGCAATTGATAAGATCTCCAGTGAAGAGTTATGAATGGCTGAGATTTGATCATCAGCAAAGAGCATAAGTTTGAGGCAGATCCGACGGTCAAAGCATTAAGCGGTTGAATCAAGTAGAGAGTTACACATGGGTAGATGACTCATGCTTAATGGTTAATGTAATATTAGTTATAAGGCTTTGGTTTTATTTTTAATGTAATGTTTTGTTGTTGTCCTATTTTTGAAGAACAAGTGAGCTTGTATTAATCTTGAGTGTCAAAGTTTAAGGCTAGTGATTATCAGGGGAAAAGAACAACTATTTGTGTTGCAATTAATTAGAAAATTCTAGCTGTATGTTATTTTTCTATTAATCTTATGAAAGTCGCCATCTTTGATGAATTTTCGTGATACATTCACAGAGTATTAGCCTTGGGTTTCTTCTAGAAAGTTGTTCATCAAGTGTCAAGGAGTCTATATAGTGATTATCATTGGTATCAGAGCTATGGTCGTGGTTTTTTTGCAGTATGAATTGGTTGGTTGTGTTGTTGTGAAGTAGTGGTGAAGTTTTGTAGAAGAAGAAGATGGCTTCAAGTTCAAGGTCAACACCAGAGATCTCTCATGCATTGTTTCCAGTGTTTAGAGGAGATGGTTTTGAGCATTGGAGCTATAGACGACCTTTTTCAGATCTCAAGGCTTATGTAGAATAATTGAAAGTGGAGTTGATAAAGAGAAAGCTATTAGAGAAAGAAGTGGAAAATGATGCCAAAGCTTTGTTCTTGTTGCAACAAGCTATGGATGAAACTATTCTTTGTAGAATAGTTAGATTTGATTCAGTTAAAGAGAACTGGGATCACATAAAAAATGAAAACCAAGGCACAACAAGGATGGTAACAGTGAAACAACAAACCTTGAATCAAAAGTTTGACTTGTTGCAAATGAAAGAGGATGAGACTGCTCAACACTATATTACTAAAGTGTTGGCAGTGGTGAATCAGATTAGAGGCATGGAAAGCGAATTAAAGGATGAGGAAGTCGTATTGAAGGTAACAAGGAGTTTGTCATCAAGATTTGTGCATGTTGTTAGTTCAATCGAAGAAGCAAGGGACATGTCAAAGGTGTCTTTGGATGAGTTAAGTGGTTCATTACAAGCTCATGAAGCTAGATTTAATCAATTTTCTGAAAAGCAAGAAGATAAAGCATTTGTAGTTCATGGAGATGCAAGAGGTGGCATACTTAGTGCAAGGGGAAGATGCAGAAATTTTAGAGGTAGAGGAAGAGACAATTTCAGAGGTGGAGACCAAAGAATGAATTTTCAGAGGCATCAATGTATGAAGGAAAGTGCTAGACAAAGACCAAGAATGTTTGGAAGATTTAATAGAGGCCAAAGGCAGTTTGGACAGAGGTATGGTAGAGGTGGTTTGCAGAATGTGCAGTGCTTCAAGTGTAAAAAATTTGGCCATTATCAGTCACATTGCTGGTCTTCACTGGGCAAGAATTTTGATGAAGGAGCTAGTTCTTGAAACAATCCAAGTTCAAGTGAATATGGAAGTTTGTTTATGGTGCAAAGTGGAAAAGAAGTCAGTTAGTCTTCTTTTTGGTTGTTAGATAGTGGAACTTCAAATCACATGACTGGGAGAAGAGAATTGTTTCATAATTTGGATGAAACATTGAGACATAAAGTTAGATTAGGAGACAATAAGGAAGTGGATGTTTTAGGCATAGGTTCTGTGTTAATTAAGGTGTATGGAGGTGAAGAAAAATTAATCCATGGTGTTCCGTTTGTTCCTTCTTTAGCTCAAAATTTACTGAGTGTGGATCAGCTGATTGAAGGAGACTATGAAGTACATTTTAGTAAAGATGGGCGTAAAATTCAAGATGCAAACGCAGGAAGGGTTCTCTTCAATGTTCAGAAGAATGGCAGTAATTTGTTTCCTGTTGAGGTTTCTAATGGTGATCAAATAAATTTGCTGATGAAGAATGAAGATCTTGCAATGCTATGGCACAAAAGGTATGGGCATTTAAACTTTCAAGGTTTACAAGCATTGGCATATAAATGCATGGTTGGAGGTTAGCCTAAGGTGCAGAAATTATAGTATTATGAAGAATGTGTGTATGGAAAATTGCCAAGATTTCCCTTTCCAACTGGAAAATCTTGGAGAGCTAGATGTAAGTTTCAATTGGTCCATGCTGATGTTTGTGGACCAATGCAAACTGAATCACTTGGAGGAGGTAAATACTTTTTATTGTTTGTTGATGATTTCTCAAGGATGAGTTGGGTATATATACTGAAATTTAAGCATGAAGTGTTTAGTTGGTTTAAAAAATTCATGTCTTTGATTGAAAGGCAATCAGGCTATAAATTAAAGACTCTCAGGACAAATAGAGGTGGAGAGTTTATGTCCAAAGAATTTCAGGATTTCTATGAACAAATGGGTGTGAAGCATGAGTTAACAACTCCATATACTCCTCATTGGAATGGTATTGCGAAGAGGAAAAACAGAACTTTGGTGGAGAAGGCAAGTAGTATGCTAAAGGCTAGTGGGTTGCCAAATTATTTTTGGACAGATGCAATTGTGACAGCTACTTATATCTCTAATATTTCACATGAAGCTTGGTTTGGTGTCAAACCTCAAGTATTTTTTGAGAAGCTTTTAGAGTGTGATTTTTGAGAAGTAATTTTTGAGAGGCTATTAGAGTGTGATTGAAGAAAGATGAGAAGTAATTTTTGAGAAGCGAGAAGAATGACATTGCTAAAGAATTGGAAGAATTTAAAAGCTAATGTGCTGTAGAGAAGCTGAAGTTGCAACCATTGAAGGATTGTGTTTTGAAAAGCTTTTGAAATTCTGTTAAGTTTGTTGATGTGAAGAGGGAAAGGCTGAAGTGAGAAGCAATGGCCAGGATTTGATCATCATGGAAGTGTGTAAGTTCGATGCAATTGATAAGATCTTCAGTGAAGAGTTATGAATGGCTGAGAGTTGATCATCAGCAAAGAGCATAAGTTTGAGGTAGATCCGACGATCAAAGCATTAAGCGGTTGAATCAAGTAAAGAGTTACACATGGCTAGATCCCTCATGCTTAATGGTTAATGTAATATTAGTTATAAGGCTTTGGTTTTATTTTTAATGTAATGTCCTATTGTTGTCCTGTTTTTGTTTTTGAAGAACAATTAAGTGAGTTTATATGAATTTTCCTGAAAACTTTATGAAGTTTTAGCCCTTAGTTTGTATTACAAACTTGTTCCATGAGTGTCAAAGTTTAAGGCTAGTGATTATCAGGGGAAAAGAACGACTATTCGTGCTGCGATTTGGAAAAATCTAGCTGTATGTTATTTTTTTTTCTGTTAATCTTATGAAAGTAGCCATCTTTGATGAATTTTCGTGATAAATTCAAGGAGTATTAGCCTTGGGTTTCTTCTACAAAGTTGTTCATCAAGTGTCAAGGAGTCTATATTGTGATTATCAAATACACTATTGTCAAATGTTTACTTAGTCAATTTATTAATGTGAAGCTAGAGGTCATCCAAAGACGCTTATATACTACAGCAAATTGTTTGGTTGAATTAATCGGAAGGAATCCATCCTTCGTGTCCGTGTTTCACAGGGACTTGACTTGCCTAAATAGCTTCTTGATGATGCTTGGCTTTACTGTTGTGTTCTATTGTTAGAATGTTGTTAAAACCTTTAGCTACTGTAGCTCCCTTGTCAAATACATGTGTTAGAAAACAATCCTAAGTGAGATACTAACAAATAGAGAATTACAAATAAAACAAAAGAAAATTTATTAAGAAATGCTGTGAGATCGAAAATACGTGCCCTGGCGTCGTGCCGATGAAAAGACATCGGGCGATATATCGAATCACAAATAATATAATTTTTATATTTTTACTTTATTTTTGTGGACTCTTCTATTCCTAATAGAAGCAAACCTCTATTATTAATTACCCCAAATTAAATCTTAGGAACCTCTGATTAAGGGCTTCGAGTACAAGTAAAGGCAAAATATTGCAAACTATAAATTTCATTATTTATTTCATATACATACTGTCAATTGTTTTTGAATTTCATTCATTTTTTTATATATATTTGTGTGTGTGTGTGTGTGTGTATTGCATCATTTATATGTAAACATATAATATTGTTGCCTGTGCCTCTTCACCGCGTTGCATGCTTTGTTGCCGTCTTGAGATATTTAACTCATTATCACCTTAAAATTTGTATAAAAATTTGTCGTTGCCTCGAGATAAACATTCTTGTCATTACTTTAGAATGGGTATTTTTATCATTCCCAAGCACCAAGCAAGCTTATAATGGGAGAGGAAATGGAATTCTTAAACTTATGACACCAGTACCCTTGACCTTGTCACATGAATATATGAGCGCCTCCCTGTTTGAGTTTTAAAAGATGCCATTAACAGTATGCTGAACCTTGTTCTCCAATTGTTGAAGTATGATTTTTGTGGTTGTAAATGTCACTTTATTTATTTTTTTAGACTAATTTTATCAACTTAGAGGGCATTAATCTCTTTTCATATGTTCTGGTGACTTCTTTTTTTATAAGTGTCAAAACTCAAAATGTTGACAAACATTAGGATCAATCACTTTGTCTTTTCCAGCCTCATGATACCTCAGTCTTGTTAGAGACAAAACATGAGCCTCAGCATTAGCAAGCTGATTCATAACCCGGATACCAAACTCTTTAGCATTAGCATTAGCATATTTGTTGTTGCAAGTTAAGTCCCTTGCCGCACATAGAGCATCATGGAGGCTACTCTTGGTTTCCTTGATCATATGGTAACATCCTTTGAATTTGCACATTGCTCAATTTATAACAATTCTATCTTTTATAGTTCCAAAAGATTTTTTCTAACAACCCTTTCACCTGTTGCTATTACCACTAACCCATCTAACAACAAGTAAGTTCCGATGCATCATCCAATCCCCATTAACAGATAACTAGGGTTGCACTAGGGGGCTCAATTAATGTTTTGTTCTTTTGCAGGACAGTAGAAACATAAGCACTCGCTTCATCCTTGGCATTTTATAGTGTAGACTTAAATGATCTGTTCATCTCATACAAATAATATTCTATTTGCTGTTCAAGTTCATTCATCTTGCCTTTCATGTACTTAATCACATCATTCAACTCATGAATAGTGTATTCTATGACATAGGAGAAAACTTCAGACGGCAGGATAAGCGCACATAATTCTGAAAGTTCAAGTTCGGTTTTCGGCTGAAGGTCGTTTAGCATATGCAAGGATGATTCTTCCAAGCAATCTTTTTGCTTTGTAAGCTGATTATCTGGTTCCACATATTCGTTCTGAATCTCTAATGAGATACATTTGTCATTTCCCGGTATGCTAACGTAGGACTTGGTAATGGAGGACATCTCCACAACATCCA
The DNA here is from genome assembly GCA_902712375.1 of Dioscorea dumetorum. Taxonomy (NCBI): domain Eukaryota; kingdom Viridiplantae; phylum Streptophyta; class Magnoliopsida; order Dioscoreales; family Dioscoreaceae; genus Dioscorea; species Dioscorea dumetorum. Next base: position 2,556,667 of record CACTHL010000847.1, read on the forward strand.
AGAACACTTCATTTTTCTTGTACTGAATCCCTTCATTGCACCAATACACAGCATTTGTCACTGCCATTGGTGGCCTCTGCATTACTTCCTTCCTGCATGCATCCATATTGATAAACTCACTTAAAATTTTTGCCTCGATATATTATGGATAAACAACATCCATCATCTTTTCCAGTAACTCATACACAACCAAAAAATTATCCTTCAATGATTCCTCTTCTAATTCTTCGAAATCATGGTTGGAAATATCAACAACACAATGGACAAAGAGACTGATGCTGGTGGTGTTGCAGTTCTGTTGTGCTGTCGGCATAAAAATACGTTATTGTACTGTATGAACATGTAGGTCACACCATTATCATACACCACAAGATCGTGTGAATCAAGATCCCTCATTCTCGATAAGCTTGGTGAAGAAGTGCAGCTTCAAGATGGCGCCTGTCATTGGAATTGAGCAAGAGATCAAATCTGGATAACAAATCTGAAATTCATCAAGGGAGTGGTCACCATTCCCGAGACTTCTCTTGCTTTATAAAGACTTTTCTTCCTTCTTTGAGATCAAGTGTTTAGAGAGAGAGAGAGAGAGAGAGAGAGAGAGAGAGAGAGAGAGGGGGAGAGAACCATTTTACTCGGAAACTGCCGACAAAGCGAGGGATATTCCATCCTCGCATGGCGTTAGCATCGGCAGTGGACGATCGGCAACGGCGGTGACGAACGGCGACGACAACAACAATAGCAGTGACCTCTCTTTCTTTTTTTTCCTGACTTTCTTCTTCTTTCTAAATACTCATATGGTGGAGGTGGGAGGTGGCGCCCGAGGCAAATGAGGGATATTCCACCCTATTGCTGTGGACAGACGACGATGAACAATGATGTTTTCTTCTTGTCTGTGTGTGTGTTTGTGTGTGTGTCTATATATCAAAGACCGGCGAGGGATATTCCACCCTCGCTAGTCTCGGTAGTGGCGATGATGAACGACAACCTTGAGCCACGACGGTGGTGACGACTGGCGACAACAACAGCGATGGCTTCTTTCTTTTTATATGTATATTCGGCCAGAGAGGGGAAGAGAGAAATGTATAGAGAGAACAACCTTTATCTTCTTTTCTTCTCCTTTATTTTATAGGGATGGCTTCATTTTTTTTTAAATTCTTTTATTTTATAATAATAATAAATATTAATATTATAATAATAATATCTTATTATTATTATTATTATATATATATATATATATTTAAAATATTATTATTTTATTATCATTTTCTTATTTTTATTTTCTTTTATTATATTTTTATCCGATTTGATTTTTTTTATTTTAATTTTGGATTTTTTATTTCATTTTATCTTATCATATTTTTTACCTATTTTGATTTTCTTTATTTTTATTTTAATTATTTTTTTTGCTTCGTGATTTGTATTCTTAGAATTTTAATATCCTAGATCGCCTCGAGATCTGTGCCCGAGGTTGATATTGAGATTTTAGATCACTCAAGATCCGTGATCAGCTGATCTTGAGATTTGAATATTTAGATTGCCTCGAGATCAGTGCTCTCGGCTGATCTTAAGATTTGTATATTTTAGATTGCCTTGAAATCTGTGCTCTAGGTTGATATGGATATTTGAATATTTAGATTGCCTCAAGATCTGTGCTCTCGGCTGATCTTGAAATTAGATAACTTCGAGATCCGTGCTCTTGGTTGATCTTGAAATCTAAATATTTGAGTAGCCTCGATATATGTGCTCTTAGCTAATCATGGAATTTTGAAAATTTAGATCGCCTCGAGATCTGTGATCTTGGCTGATTTTGAGATTTGTGTATTTTAGATAGCCTCGAGATTTGTGCTCTTGGCTGATCTTGAAATTTGAACGTTTAGATCACCTCAAGATCTGTGCTCTTGGTTGATAGTGAGATTTGTATATTTGAGATCACTTGAGAATTGAACTACCAATTTTTTTTTATATTTATCATAATCCAATATTTTCTTTTTCATGATCATTATAATTTGATATATGTAATAAATCTATTTTGATTAAAATTAGAATATTAATTTTTTTTAATATATATATATATATATATATATATAAACAAATGCAAAGATTTTGATATCCCAAAGAAGAGGTGTGATAGAGCCAAGGCCTATGTATCTCACAATTTTCTTAAAATAGATTCGATACTCTACAGTGCTTATGTTTGAACTAGCATTTGCTTCCTATGATATAATGGTCTCCAATTTTAAGATAGCACCTCTTTACAACTTTAGGGAATTGAATTATGTGATCGAATTTTATCACACTGTACCTAGAAGTTAGTCCTTTTGAGAGGGGTAGAAGAGAAATAAGGAAAGAGATGCAGAAGTAACTTCTTTTATGTGCTAAAATTGGAGAAGCCCTCTATACAAGAAATTTATCAAATTAAATTCCAGAAATATTTCAAATTCGGAATTAAAGAATGAGAATTATGGGGAATTTCAATCATTACAAAATTTTTTTCATTCCAAAATAAATTCTTGAATTTAAAGAGGTTTGGAACCTTTCTTGAATTTATATATTTGGAATTTCTTCAAATTCCAAAACTTCAATTTTCATTCCATATTAAATTTTCCAAAAATCCCGAAGAGTCCACTAATTCCCAAGTATGGTTTTGTAAGATAGAATCAATTTCACTCTTAATGACCACATTTCATAAAGGACCCTCTGAAGAAGTCATAATAATGTCTTGATAAGTTTTAGGTTCATTTTCTAGCAAATAGGTTAGAAAATCTCGACCAAAGACTATTCTACCCTTGCTTTCTTGCTACATCTACGTTCATCCCCTATCTTTTATCGAGACTGTCATCATTATTAACAAACTCATGTGTTCATTAAGATGAGCTCAATCCCTTCATCATGCCTCATTCTATAAGGAAACACATGATGAAAGAATGACGCATATCTTGATTCCATTGTCATGTTCTTATGAATATCTACTATATTAGACTCATGAACAAAAAAACAACAAGCACTACAATTTTGTGGATATCCAATGAAAATGCAATTGACTGCTTTTGTACCTATTTTCACCTCCTTAGGTGTTGGTACAACCACTTTTGCAAGACACCCCCACACTCTTAAGTATTTGCAACCGAGCTAGCTTTATTCCTTTCCATAACTCATATAGGGTCTTATCTTTTTCTTGTAAGGATGGAGGCTCTTGGCTACATGGGGATGATCCTGTGGACGTCATCTTGGTACATCCTCTCCCCCAGGGCCCCTGATCAGCTAGCAAATATTGGCAAGGATAAGTCCGATGATGATGGCTTCTCTAACTCCTCCCACCCCTCAACAACATTTCCCGAGCCCTCCACTTCACAGCCCTCAGCTAGCAAATATTATGAAGGCTTAGGGCCATGGAACAAGACTACACCTAGTTTCACCACCTCCACTAGCCTGAAAATCACCTTCTAAGCCACATCGTCTGACCGAGAAAGAACCAGTTTTCTCCCTTCCCTCAGTTTTCATAGTTTTATCTTTGTTATGCTTTCTTGCATACATTCACGATGATATATGATTTTTTATACTCCCTTGCATGTACAATGTAAAGTGGGCAGGTTGTATAAAAGGCGTACCCGAAGTCAGGTAGTTGAAACCCTTAGTTACAGTGATCCCAATACTAATTCTTCTTCTATTATCAAGCAAATAATGATGTTTACTAAAACACTAATCTAAGAAATAATGAGTAAATTTCACCATGATGGCTAATTAAGACTAAACTTAAATGAGAACATGGTGCAGCGTTGATAAGTGCCTAAATGTATATGTATTTTCATATATTTTATTTGTGTTGCATGTATATTCTTATGGATCGATGCCCGTTTCATGTTTGATTTGGTTCTTTTATTTGTGTAGCTCATGAAGAAGCCATTGCGGGACGTAAAACACAATGTGGGTGAAATCTGGAGCAAAACGAGCAATTTTGAGACTGAGTACAGAAAAGCCGGCATGGCGATGAACTAAGCCCGCATGGAGATGAACTAAGGCCGCATGGAGTTGCCCGAGAGCCATGCAACCTCCATGCGGCCGCATGAATCCCGCATGTGTCGCGGGAAGCCCTTTTTGGGGGCATTTATAAAAGGAAAGTTAGGGCATTTGGGGGTGAATTTTTCTCTTGGTCTTTCGGCCACCACCACCCCCCATTCTTGGGGCGATCTTGGTCAATCTAACGTGCAAATTTCACCAAGAGGGATGAAATCAAAGGGAGAAGAAGCTTGGAGGAAGATTCAAGGCATCAAAGAAGCCAATCGTGGAGAGATCTCGGCGGTGTCACTTCTAATACTTCAAGATCCTCACCCATTCAAGAAGATCTCAAATTGGAGGGAGTATTTCACACCCTTTTCTTGTATTTGTGTTCATTGATCGATGTTGTATAAGTTTTCCTCCTTCATGAGGAACTAACTTGTTTGATGTTTGGACTTGATGAACCATAGGATTTGTTCTTTGTATATTTCGATGGCTTCTTTTGTAGATGTAATGTTGGATGATTATTTTCTCTTGTAGAAATGTATGGTTTGTGGTTCTATATATGCGTTCTTTAACGTCTTGAATTGCATGAGAACTCTTTGGTTTAATTCTTAGTTTGTGCTTAGCGACGCTGGATGCGCCTTTCTACTAGACTCGCATAGATAGAAAGTGGATCTTTGTATCAGTACACCGAGGGATTCTGGTACTCGACAACCCTCTGAACATTAAGTTCATACCCAAGAGAGTGTTTGCTCCTTATAAGAGTTTTTTTTTACTGCAATCATAGGAGGAGTTGGTCGGAAAGGATTTCGGTCAACACTCGTATGGGATTAGGGGTTAATCACCAAGGGATTTGGGGTTAACCTAATTTAGGACTCTCTCGGCCCAAGCCACTATCACAATATCCATCCTATCCTTAGTTCTATGCTTCATGAAAATCCTAGGAGGATTCCTTATCCAAATCACCCTTTCTCGCCTTTGGTATCTCCCTTGATTGCTAATCGCGTGTAGTGGCCTTGATTTCATCTTTTTTAGTTTACCTTTTTAGTATTTTACTTCACATCTTTGGGAATGTTAGGTTAGGAAATAGGCAAAGGGGAAGTAATGGTAGATCCTTGGGCCCGTGGAATACGGCCCATGTGTCACGCATAGGGTATTACTTGACGACCCAGTGCACTAGTCCCTCTTGACCATCTTGGAAATGATTCCCTAAATTAAATCTATGTTGAGTGTTTGGTGACAGTTGAGACTCCGAAAGTAGTATGCCCCTTTGGTACAAGAATTCAACACTAATCTCATTCGGCGCTATCAATCACCATGCAATTGTAGGAGCGCTACATGAATCCTGCTATTACATTAAACCCTAATCTGAAAAGTTTGTAATCAAACACCCTATCTCTAAGTGTGAGCTAAACCCTTACCCTCTATGCCAAGACATAACATGATTGATTTCTCAATCCTAATCATGCAATTTAGGTTTGTACTTTGGCTTTTATATAAGCAACCACAAGCATGAAATATATGTAGATGATTCTCATGAACAAACAACTAAACAAAATATAAAATAGGGAAACCAAATCAAGAGTCCATCAAGAGGTTTATAGATCTGAGGGACCATCAAAGGTTTAGTGTCTCATTATACAAGATATCATGAGACAATCCAAAACTAGAGGTATGAATAGGAACATAGTAAAACTCTTGAAATGCCCCTTGCATATATACTGCAAGTGTATAGGTTGTAGAAGTAATAAAGTACCAAGAGGTCAAAATATCAATTCCTCAAGGATCAGCTCTCCTAGAACCACATGATCTTCCATTATCTCGTTTATGAAATCGAATGCCAAAGTTAATACCCTAGATGGAGAATGTAACAGGAACTAGACTCAAGAATTTGTGGCAAGAACTGATAGGGAGATAGGACTGTGCCTCAGACACTATCAACTCAAGACATCCATGCAACAATTTCCTATTAGGGCTATTGATTGAGTGATCTTGGACCTTGGAGATTCCCAAATTAGTCAACTCCCTTGGTCAAGTTAATTAACCCTAATCCATATAATAATAACAATTGCCCTATCATTTCATTAAAGCACTTCATGAATCCTTCTATTAGGTTTAACCCTAATCCGAAAAGTTTAACACTATACATCCTATCTCTAGGAGTGCACTCAACCTCTATCCCTTATATATGACCTAACATAATTGATTTTTTAATCCTAATCATGTCAATCAAGTATGCAATTGGGGCTTTTGCACTAACAATTACAAACATGAAGTAACATAGGAGATTCAGAAGAACTCAAAAGCCAATATAATATAAAGGAAATCAAACACAAATAGCCTTGCAGTTCATTGTATGAGGCACCGATGAAAGTTTAGCCTCTCATATTAGATAAAATAATAATAATATTTAAAAAAAAAAAAGACAACATTGGAATCATAGTAATCTCCCTCAAGCTTCTTTCAATGGACGATGATGGAGACTCCGGGATTGGAGAATACAAAGCCACGAATCTTGAACCCTGAGGGCCAAAGGAACTATGTCAACTCATCCTTAAATGGTTTGCTTCCACCTCCTATCAAAACCCCAGCACTTAATGAAACTTTTGCCAAAATGTTTCCTTCAAAACTTGTCTTTCAGATTTCTAACTCTAGGCAAAAAAGAAGACAATGCATGACCCTACTTAAAGTGCGTTTGGCCGGTGTAAATTATGGGTAGCACCAAGGCCACAAATCTTCATGAAAATGCAATCGCCAGTGATCTACATGACCTTGAGCACATCCACACTCTTTGAGTCATGGTCATTGAGGAGTGCTTGTTTTTTCATATTCCATTCTAGCATTTTGTATAGATTAACTATGTTTGAAGGTCATACAAAAAGAAAGGAAGCAAAACATGGTGGTGTATAGCACTTTTGAAGCTTTTCTGCATGCCACAGTGGCAACCACATAGCCTGGGGAAAACCACATGGACATGTGTGTCAACTTCTGTGTATGACTAATTAATATATGCAAGCATCCCTCTCTACAACTATTATTCGCAATCAAACTATGGAATCCATACATTGCAGATTAAATATAAAGCATCATAGATTAAACCCAAAGAAATTGATGCCAACATGCATTAAAAAGTAATAAAATCATGCAAACAAAGTCATCCTCCCAAGAGGTAATTGGCTAGTTTTAATGTTTTCCCTTATTTATTGAGAAGTGAGTATTAAAATTGGTTTTTTTCGGGGAATTCCAATAGTGAAAAACAATGGGAGGTCAAATTAATAGGCGTGGTGGAACTTTGATAATATACACTAAAAAAGAATTGTTAGATATAGTTAGTGCGAAGTCTTTGGACCTAATAATAGAGTGTATATGAAAAATCCCAAATGACTTCTCTTGTTGTTCCGAAATAGTGTTCGCTCTTAAAGGATCAGTTGAGGGTGTTGTTTTGACTACTCTCAAGAGGGATGAAGGTTTTGAATATATGAGTTCTTATTGATACTCTACTCACTTAATGCTCCAGAGGAATGCTTCTAACCTTCTCGTCTTCATTAAAGAACACAGGGTACATATATATAGCAAAAGTAACATAAAGACTTGTTAAACTAGATAACGTAAACACTACAACATTAGTACTAAGTTATTATAACTCTAACTTCATATTCTGAACCATATTCAGCATAGGCCCATGATCACCCTTCAGTCTAGTCTCTTGTCAATGCAGAGAGACTCACTTGTCATTCTCGATCACTCCATCAACATATCCTCCCTTGATCGAGAGTTACATATGCCCAACCGGTGTCTTAACATGCAATGCTTCTGCTCAATCAGTGGTTTCGTGAAGATGTCTGCTAATTGATCTTCTGTACTGCAGTAATGCATGCTTATGATTCCATCTTGTAATAGCTTGCGAATGAAGTGAAATTTTATGTCAATGTGTTTGGTTCTCCCATGTTGCACTGGGTCTTTAGCGATTGCAATTGCTGATTTGTTGTCGCACCAAAGTTCTGTGGCAGTGTTGCATGTTCCTCCACAATCGTTCACTAGCTTCCTTAGCCAGAGTCCTTTACACGCAGCTGTGGATGCTGCAACATACTCGGCCTCGGCTGTTGACAGAGCTATTACATCTTGTTTTCTTGAAATCCAAGTGACTGCTGCTGATCCCAAAAGGAACACAGCTCCGGTGGTGCTTCGCCGGTCGTCTAAACATCCAGCCCAGTCACTATCTGTGAAACCTCTTAGTGTGTTGTTGCTGTTGTACTTATACCACAGCCCAAAGTCTGTTGTCCCTGCAATGTACCTTAAGACACGTTTTCCAGCACCTGCATGTGCCTTGGAAGGCTTAGACATAAATCTTGAGAGTACTCCTACTGAAAAAACCAAATCTGGGCGGCTGTGAGTCAGATACATTAGCTTTCCAATGAGACTCCTATACCTCTGTTCGTCAGTTGCCCCTGTACCATCATCAGAAATGAATTTTTCATTTTTACACATAGGTGTGGCAGTTGGTTTGCAGTTCATCATGTTATATTGCTTTAGTAGATCATTTGCATACTTCTTCTGACTCACAAACACTCCCAGCTTGTCTTGTATGATCTCCAGACCCAGAAAGTAGCTCACCAGCCCGAGGTCTGTCATCCTGAACTTGTTCTGCATTGCCTCCTTGAACTCATGAACTAATTGGGTTGATGAACCCAAATATAATATGTCGTCTATGTAAATACACGCCAGTATTATACACCCTTTACTGTCTGTCTTACGGTATAGTGTATGTTCAGTCTCGCTTCTCCAAAACCCTTGTTCGGCAAAGTATGCATCTATCTTCGTATACCATGATCTTGGTGCCTGCTTCAGGCCATACAAGGCCTTCTTTAATTTGTATACTCCATCAACTATCTCTTCAACTTCAAACCCTTGAGGTTGTTCCACGAATACCTCTTCAGAGATCTCTCCATTCAGAAACGCAGACTTAATGTCTAAGTGATACAGAGGCCACCGCTGTTGAGCTCCAAGGGCAAAGAGAAATCTCACTGTCTCCATACGAGCCACTGGTGCGAAGACATCCTCCACATCGATCCCCACTTGCTGAGAGTATCCCTTCGCAACCAACCTAGCCTTGCGTTTAAGCACCTCTCCATCTGCTCCGAATTTTGTTTTGAAGATCCATTTGAGGTCTATTACTTTGGAGTCTTTTGGTCTGCTTACCAACTTCCATGTTTCATTCTGACGAATGGCTTGCATCTCCTCCTCCATTGCAGCACGCCAATGCTTGTCCTTTACTGCCTCTTCAAACGTTGTGGGATCTGAAATATGTAAAGCAAAAGAACAGTGATCATAAATATCAGTTATTGTTCTGGTTCTCCTAGGAGGAGATTCATCTTCAGTGATATGGTGAGAGGATTGGGCATCCTCTCTCACATGGTTCTCTTCTATGTCTTGTTCTTCTGTCAGGAATTCTCCATATGTAAATTCAGCATTGTTCTTGGAGTCTTCATCCCAGCTCCATCGTTCACTTTCTCTAAACACTACGTCCCGACTAACTCTTACATTCCCTGTAACTGGATTGTAGAGTTTATAATTTTTTGTATTAGGACAGTAGCCTATGAATACACATTTTTCTGACCTCATATCAAGTTTGTGTCTTTTTTGAGATGGTATTTGTGCTAAAGCTATGCAGCCAAATACACGTAGATGCTTCACGTTAGGTTTCGATCCCGTCCAAGCTTCATATGGTGTCCTCCCTGGGAGTGCTTCAGTTGGAGAAATATTTATTAGGTATACTGCAGCCGCTGCAGCTTCTGCCCAAAAGATGGTTGGTAGCCTGCTGCTTTTCAATAGACACCTTGTTTTATCTAATACAGCTCTGTTTTTCCTCTCTACTGTCCCATTGAGTTGTGGCGTATAGGGTGGAGTTAACTCTCGTTGTATTCCAACATCTTCACAATGTTTGACAAATTCTCTGGAGAGAAACTCGCCCCCTCTATCTGAACGAATGAAGTGAATTTTTTCTCCAGATTCTCGTTCCACTGCAGTTTGGAAAAGCTTGAACTTCGACAGGGCTTCATCCTTTGTTTTAAGGAAGAAGATCCATGTTAGCCTAGTGTAATCATCAACCAATAAGTAAATATACCTGTTGCCACCCATTGACTCCACGTGCATGGGTCCGCACAGGTCCATGTGGACACGTTGAAGTTTGCGAGTCGCTCGCTGGGATTTTCCCGCCTCGTGGCCGAATGGAAGCCGAGTTTGCTTCCCAAATAAACAGTCATCACACGCAGTATGTTCCCCAATCTCTGAAAGCCCCGTCACCATGTCTTTTGACTGTAACGTCTTTAGTGCCTGAAAGTTTGTGTGGCCAAACCTTTGGTGCCACGTCATTGCACTTGTTTGTTTTAGAACCGCCACGTGAGCTCGCCCCACTTCTGTAAACCTCAGTGGGAAAATATTATTTCCAGTCTTCTCAATGTTGACCACGAGTTCTCCGGAGTTTCTGTTGATGATCTTACAGGCTTCTTCTTCAAACCTCACGTCATAACCCCGAGCAAGGAGCTGACCTACACTCAGAAGATTATGCGCAAGACCTGGTACATACTGTACTCCGGTGAGGCTTCTCAGGTTCCCGTCTCCTCCTTTTACAGACACTGTGCCCTGCCCTTTAACGTGGATCTCCTTGTCGTCTCCCAGCCTCACCGTTCGCATCAGTGACTCATCCAAAGTTTGGAAGAGCTTCTTGTCGCCTGTCATGTGATATGAACAGCCGCTGTCCACTATCCACACAGGTTCATCATGAACCTCATTACTTGCTTCTTCCTCTTGGACTAGAAACAGAGTTTCTCCTTGTTCTATTCCACTCTGGCTCATGAATAGATTGCAAGAGTCTTTATCCTTCTTGTCAGTCATGCTATTCGCTCCTCTTCCAGCTGAACGTTCTCTATACCAACAGTTTGCTTTGATGTGCCCGAATTTTTTACAAAGATGACACTGGATGTTAGATCTGTGAGTCCTCTGCTCACTTTGCTGGAACTTTATGTCAACTCCCCTTCCTCTGCCGCGACCTCTGCCAAAGCCTCTGCCAAAGCCTCTTCCACAACCCCGGTTAGCTCCCAGCTCAGGTTCCTTCAAGACAGGTACCTCGGTTCTTACATGCAGGACCTTCTGATCTCCCAAGTCCTCTTGACTAACCAGCCTAGCTTCGTGAGCTTGCAGCGACCCCGCGAGTTCATCCACTGTGAGTTCAGTGATGTCCTTCGATTCCTCTATTGCCGTCACGATGTGATTAAACTTTGGACTCAAGCTTCTCAGTACTTTTCCAACCACCATAGCTTCAGAAATAGTGTCTCCAAGGGATTTCATCTGATTTACTAGTTCATCTATTCTGAGGATGTATGCTTGCACCCCTTCATCACCTTTGATCTTAGTACATTCAAAGGTTTGTCGTAAGGACTGGAGCTTCACGGCCTTCACCTTCGGGTTGCCTCTGTATTGCCTTTTTAGCATTTCCCAAGCTTCACGAGCCGTTTCAGCTGATGTAACTCGGGATCGCAAAGGCTTTTCCATTGCTTGTTGAATCATATAAAGGGCTTTGGCGTCCTTCTTCTTGTATTCCTTCAACCTTGCCTCATCCTCGGTCTCCGGAATCCCATTCTCTACCAGCTCCCAGAGATCATGGGAGCGATAAAGAGTCTTCATCATCTTGCACCAATGCTCGTACTCTGTCCCGTCAAAGATCGGCACCGGAAGAAGATTAGAGTTCGCCATGTTCTTTAGATGAAGCTTTTCTGGTCGTTGGTGCAGAGAGGGAGCTACCAACAAGCTCTGATACCACTGTTCGCTCTTAAAGGATCAGTTGAGGGTGTTGTTCTGACTACTCTCAAGAGGGATGAAGGTTTTGAATATATGAGTTCTTATTGATACTCTACTCACTTAATGCTCCAGAGGAATGCTTCTAACCTTCTCGTCTTCATTAAAGAACACAGGGTACATATATATAGCAAAAGTAACATAAAGACTTGTTAAACTAGATAACGTAAACACTACAACATTAGTACTAAGTTATTATAACTCTAACTTCATATTCTGAACCATATTCAGCATAGGCCCATGATCACCCTTCAGTCTAGTCTCTTGTCAATGCAGAGAGACTCACTTGTCATTCTCGATCACTCCATCAACAAATAGGGCATTATAAGAGAAAACAATAAAAAATAAACAAACAACACAAGAGATTTGCTAGATATATTCTGCATGCGATGTGCTAGCTACATCCTCTACAGCAGCAGAATGGTTCTAAATTTTATTACTCAATAAAATTAATTAGGGTTATATCATCATAAATAACTAATTATACCTTGTGCAATAATAAATTTACACCTGTGGCATACCATTGCCACACAGCTCCGGCCAACCTATCTAACCAACGTTTTCTCTTTTTACTCTGTACATAAGTCAAAATATTCCGAATATGGTTAAGAATAGCCGGATAGTAATACTATCGCCTCCTATGCAAGAGATTGAGGGTTCAACTCCCATCCATAATATGGTTAAGAATAAAACCTGAAACCAGTGTTTGAAATTCGAGCTGGATGATTTTTTTTTTTAAATTACTCTAGATAGGATTATTGATCTAATTCTTAAGGTTTTCTTTAGAAAAATATAAAAATAACAATAACAATACAAAAATAAAAAATAAAAAATAAAACCACCATGAGTGGCCACACCACTGACTATGGAGAATTTTTAAGAGGAGATCTAGTTTAAATATTGAGGTGTTAGTGGGGTGCCTTAAGCCATGGAATACATCTAACCATTATTTTCCAATGTACACCTTCCACCATCAGTATTGTTAGGTTTGGGCATGATAAATTGCTCTTAAAGAGCCAGCCAACCAATACACAGGCCAGGAATTCCCTAAAAGTCTAACTTCCAAATTATTGCACAACCATGTTAACTGGTAGGATAGCTAACTCCTCATAAAAACTTAAATATAATTGTAAGGACAAAAGTATACTTTTCAGATATTTATAAAATAAAATAACAAAGATCAGGGATACATTTTGATTAAAAATGAACAAAGTTGGTCTTTGAAACACAGAGGCAGAGGCTCCACCAGGAAAGGTATGTATTACTAGAGCTTGTAGGAGTTGGCTTGCATGTCCCTGTATTTGGCAGCTAGATATGGGCTCATGGATGGCTATCATTAATTATTCCCTATGCTCATGCCGCTTACTTAATTGTTTAATAATTTCTTCTTTTTTTTTAATGGAGTTGACTAAAATAAGTCGGTATTCGAAAGGTTGGTTTTACGTTTTATTTTTTTCTTTTTGAAAAACTAATCACTCAGAAGTCAGTAGAATATGGCTAATTAATATATGTTAATTATATATCAAACAAGGCTACTCTTATTATTTTTATGGTGTTTCCTGAGATTTCTTTTAAATTAATTTATAAAAGATTCTAATTTAAAAAAAAAAAACAGTAATTAATTAAAATGCTTGAACGTAGGGGAAACATTTAGGAAAAACCATTGAATAGAATAATTGTCTGATATTGCCAATATTAGTATAGCCCAATGGTAAAATTCAAGAATTTATACAGGAGGACGTTGAAAGTTCGAATTCCTCCCCATTTTAGATGAAGAATGTAAATAATATTAATTAATTTGTCCATTTTGTTCAAAAGAAGAAAAAAAAAAGAAACATAACTTCATAGTCATTTATTGTAATGAATGTAAAATTCTTTTTTTTTTTTTTTTTTTACCGTTCATCATAATTACCAAAAAACATCACCCTATGCCAACTTTGGAGAGCTTTCAAGAGTGTCTCATGTGAACATTGAGGACCAAAGAGTCCTGCAACAAATATTAATTTGTCAATCCTAAGCATCATAATTGTTAGCATGCTTATAATTACCAGGTCCTGAGAGTTCCCACTATGACTATATATATATATAGATATCAATTATTGTTTAATTGATACCATCCAAGTACCAAGCGATCCTCCTATTGCTTCTAAATAACCTTGGAAACCCTAAAAAAAATACAAAATATAGAAATATATACTCGTTCCCATTAAATCGGGTGAATAGTTAAATAAAAATATACAGTTATATTAAAACTCAACGTGTTATCAGGAAACCAAAGAGTTCAGAATGGAAAGTTTCCAAAAGTGGCTGGGTTTAGTTGAGAACTAATTAAAGGGGTAATGAACCCCATCCTTATTCTCACTGTTTATGTTTAGTGTATCTAACAACTAATAGGTGGCGTTTGGTACATAGGAAAGTAGCTTATTTTCCCGGGAAAGTAAAACAATCGAATAACTTTGCCATGTTTGGTAGAATATTTTCTTTGAAAAATAACATTAATAATTCCATTAGGTTGAGAGAAAGTGATTATCTTAACACTTTGTTGGAAAGTTGGGTTCCCATAGAAATGAAAACTAAAATCTATTTTTTGACCAAACTACCTTCAATTTCTTTTAAATTACATCATTATCATTTGTTGTATTTTGGGTATTATATACTATATGTACGTCGTATATAAATGTTCAAATTTAGTATTCATAAATTTTTCCTTAATGTTAATTGATTATTATTTAATATTAAAAATAATGACAAGTTGTTTATAAATAAAATAATATGGGGCATTTATGTCATTTTACAAAATTCCAATGAATGTGTTTTTATACCAAACACAAAAAATGTTACTTTCTCATCAATTTAATCAAAGTTTTCAATGCATACCAAACAAAAAAAAAAATGTTACTTTACCAGTAATTACTTTCTTAGGAATTACTTTTCCATCAATTACATTCCATCACAACATTTTCGTGGTAAACTACCAAACGCCACCATAATGTCTTATTCGTACTTGAACAACTAAACAGATGTATGAACTTTCACAAATTAAGTTTACATGTGCACAAATGGGCAACCTACACTATAAAAGAAGAACAAATGAAACTCATTGAGGGCATCTAACCAAAGGCTTTTGTAATTACATAGTCCTTCTTTGCTTACTCCCAACACTTCAATCACCAACAATGGCAGCCACAGCAGAAATTAAGGATGTGGAAATTAACACCAAGATTGATTACTACATCACTTACCTAGCACAGTTTGCTGTGCAAGTGCACAACAAGAAGGAGGTTCATCACATCTCTCTCTCTCTCTCTATATATATATATACCATAATGTATATATCAAGAACAAGATCACTATATATATATGATGTTTCATATTTATCATAAGCTTAACATGATTGTCTCTCATGTAGAATGCTCATCTTATATTCATTCAAGTAAAGAAGGTAATGATTGAGCCAGTCACTGAAGGAATTATTTACGCCATAACTTTGGAAGTCAGCAATTTC
Organism: Dioscorea dumetorum; assembly: GCA_902712375.1. Taxonomy (NCBI): domain Eukaryota; kingdom Viridiplantae; phylum Streptophyta; class Magnoliopsida; order Dioscoreales; family Dioscoreaceae; genus Dioscorea; species Dioscorea dumetorum. The sequence continues at coordinate 2,572,022 of CACTHL010000847.1, forward strand.
GGAGCGAGACAACTTTACAAAGCAAGGGTTTGGGTCAAGTCATCAGCCGGTTACAAGGAACTTCTTGACTTCAAGCATGTGGTTGGCAAGTCAGATTAAGAAAAGGTAACACGTTCACAATCTTTCACAGTTAACTGCTATTTATTGTCTTAGTATATAGATCGAGCAAAAATAAGGATCCATATTGATGATGATATATATGTTTTTGGTCTCAGGTGACTGATTCTTCATCATGGGCATGGCGCTTGGAATGTATGCAGCATATAGCTGTTATCATTCCACCTATATTATATGGGCAATAAAGAAAAGCATAGAAATATTCTCAATGTATTTTAACTTGCTGAATATCGTTAAGTTGTTTTTATTTCTATGTGGGTAATCATATTAATGAAATAAATCGCCATGACATGGTTGAGGAGCATCCGTACAAGTGTACGCAATCAATTGTTATTGTTGTCTTACTGCTCTATGATCTGCTGTTACTACCATTATCATATGAGTCAACAATTATTCTGAAAGCAAGATGCTTTTGGGACTGCTTTCTCTAAAAATTCCTAGATGATTCCTCCTTAACGGACTAAATAAAACCTCTAATTGAATATGATAATAGACAAGGCTAATTGAATTTATTAAAATAAGAGGAAAAATAAGTATTTTAATAAAACAGTAGTAGGGTTCACTAGGTGCGAAGACGGAAATAAGAAGAGACAAAAACTTCTATCTTTTGCTTGCAAAGGCTACATCCACCCAAGAGAGAACATAAGATTCATTTTTGAAAAAAAAATTCAAACAACAGTCAAAAATTTGCAATTGAAAATGCATTCTCGTTTTGCAAACCAAAATGCGAGGATTAACTCCCTCTCATAACATTGGTTGGATTTTTTTCCTTACAAAATTTGTGGTTTTACATAATATCAAATAATATATTAAATAGTAATTTGATTTCTACGTAGCTCCATATTTAAATGGTAACTAACTCAGCTAACTCTTGGTGTGTCTGGAAAACTTAAAGTAGTAACTATCATCTAAAGTGTCACGTTCCGAACTCGGCTCACCGGACTCGATGCGTCAACAAACGGCCATATGCCCACGAGGCCGAGACCAAGTGGGCACACAAGGCCTCAATACCTGTCTCTCAGATATAAATCATAACAATATAATAATTCCAATCAAAACTAAAGAATTAGATAAACGAAAAATAATCGGATTTACAGCCAAGATTCACAGAATACTAAAGGTCTTAACAGACAACAGACTTATTAAACAAAAAACTAAACTCCTGCCAGCCACCTGGTGATCACTCAACCGTCCCCGCTAAGCTAGTCACCACACACCTACCCTTGATCTGAAAAAGATAGAGCAACTATTTATGAGCTAAACAGCCCAGTAAGCAACCACTAAAAGCCAATAGTCATATAGGGATCACAAAAATTCAATTGTTTCAAAACCATGCTCATATGGGATGTTGTAAAAAATCATCAAAATCTAAAACCCAAACTTCAGAATATTTTAGAAACGTACTTAAAAGTAACATTATATAGTAAATATCAAAAATAAAACCCAGGCATAAGAATATTTCAGACATACATAAATTTTCCATATAAACACGCATATATGTCCCCCACATAACTAATGCCAAAAACAAATTATCAGAGGTCATTTGTTTACCCTCGGTGACCCGAGCCAGAATATCAGAAGCCGTTATTCTCCACTGACGGAACGGTGTGAAACTATATTTTTTTATCAAAATCAGAATTCATGTCGACACGGTCAGTGTTTAACCCCCAATGACATGGTTGTTGCAAAGTTAGTTGGGACTACGATTTGCTATGTCAAAATATGTCGGGTTCAAAATCAGTGTCAACACAAAATAATAAAATTCGGTGATCTCATTGTCTAATGAGCAAAACTCAAAACCATTCCAAATCAATTAAATAAATAAAAATTAGATAAATCATTAAATAAATAAATATATGCATATATGAGCAATTAGTTTGAAAATATTAATATGCATAATATCTTAAACTCAAAACAATTAAATATAATATCATGAATTAATTTCGGAACTCAAAAATTTATATATATATATATATATATATATAAATATACGGGTTTATACGTGGCTTACTTATCTGAAAAAATACCCCCAAGCTATAGGACCCACTCGGACACCAAAATCAGGATTCGGGCATTGACCCTATAACATGAATATCACACTTGTCTTAAATTCCAAACTTACAAACAAATATTGACCACTAGTTAAACATGATCGAGGCACTAAACACTAACTATGCCAGCAATACCGGAATGCACAATGTATTACTTACCCCACAAGTATGCCAAAATCAAACCCACAACTATATATATATATATATATCTGTGTGTGTGTGTGTGTGTATATATATATATAGACACATGTGGCTAATGAGCGAGGGTAATGCAAAAGAAGTTTTCAGAAGGGTATAAATGCAAAAAGGGTCCAGATCTTATGTTCTAAATTCGGATTCTTTCAAAGATATAAAATAAATTATCAAGTCTGATGGAGATACGAACTATTTCAACATTACCAATATGGACTAAAATATGCATAATTTTGTCTAACATCCTCCAAATCACAAAATTCTTTCTTTAACAAAAACTAGACAGACAAGGCTATAACATATCCAAAATTCTCATTGATCAGAAAACTATTCAATTTCAATCATCCATTTGAATGTTCATCTATTTCTGCAAACAAGTAAAATCATATATGACATTTTAACATTCATATCTCTCCAAATACATCCTCAAATAACATGATATTGTAGGAGTAGATAGCTAACTCAATCATGAATAACTTTTGTATTTTTCATATTGCCTGATTCAACCTTTAACACCATCAAAAATATTAATCAAACTCCATGCTATGGACAGATTACTTTTTGACGTAGCTGCACTAATATGATTGTATCGCATAAATTACAAACCTATAAAATCTGAAAATTTGCAGCTAGTTAGTTGATATCAAACCCTATAACTTTCTTATTGATCACTTTTCTCGATTCTACTTCTAAAGTTATCTACTACGACCATCAATTTTCAGGTTTTGCAGGGAATACACCAATGGGGTCATATTTTTACAACCACAATTATATAAAATCTGAATTTTTTGCTGAAATAAAATCTAGGTTTACGTTCCTGGAAAAATCCCTAATCATGTTGGGACGACAAAACATGCTATGCATTTTTATTCTTTGAAATCAAAATAAACGAATAAAATAAAAACATGACTATTTATGGAGCTCAAACAACACACAATCAAAACCCTAAATAATAATAAGCGGATGCTTACTTCAAAAAGCAGAGAACAAAAAAATTGACGTGAATCCTCTCTTCATCTTCGTCATCACCGGCACTTCATGAAACTAAGGAGGAAGGATGCGGGCTAGGTCTCGGGTGAAATTCTCTCGTTTCGACGCCTTCTCCCACGATCTAATGGTTATAGGGGATAAGGTTCGGAAGCTTTAAAGTTTCAAATAAAATAAAGAATTAAAAATCAAATCTAAGGGCTGAGATTAAAAGATGGCTTTACAAGCGATAAGGTTGGGTGGTTTAAAATTTAAAAAAAAATATCTTAAAAAGATAATCTGACGGCTATTAAAAAGTGGGTTTTACATAAAGAGATCAAATATCTTGCCTTTCTTTTTCTTGAAGTATTGAAGCACACGTGGTCACGGGAACATCACAGAAGGTTAACAATGGATTTTTTTCACTGCTCTAAAGCACTCTCCAAATTTTTCTCAAGAGTTACACGACAAAGTACATGGTGTTGTATCGACCACATATAATCCTCCGATGCCTTTGAAATTATATGAAAACTTGTGTTTCTCACTGCTTCGTTCACATTAAACCTATAGACGCCACACCCCGACTAGTCCAAGCCGAATCCTACATGTTGGTGGATGGCCGCAAGTAAAAGTATAACCAGGTTAAAGCTCCAAGTATAACCTTTAACCGAAACTATTTCAATTAGAGTGATATCAAAACTTAAACAAAAAAATGCAAAACAAAACATGACAGAATCTCAAGTGAAAATATATTTTCAAATTTGCAGTAGATATCAAATGTTATTTATTTATCCTGAGTGACATGAGAGTAAGTATCATAGACCATTATTATTTTACTAACAGACTAGGCATAAATCTATGTTGACAAAGTCAATATTTGACCCCTATTGACAGGGTTGAGCAAAGACATTTGAGCCAAAATTATTCAATGATAAAATCAGGACTAAATTCCAGAATATCCAAAAACTTTCCAAGTTTTTATACACCGCAGACAAACATAAATGTCCAACTTCACAAATAATAGTAATTCTGATTAAAACAAAATAATCAAATACACTAATTATGCATTGAACGGCAAGAAAACAAATCACAATATAAATAATCAAGTAAATAAAGAACAGTTACATTACAAAATAATCCAATAAATAAAAAGGTACCTAGATAAAAAATTATCCAATAAAGTTAGAGATTATATGAATAATCTAAATAATAATTATCGGAATGATGCGGAATGAACACGGCGGAGCATGGCGGAATTCTCGGCGGAGCACAGCGAAGTTTAGTTTAAGAAGGCTGATCTTAAACCTTGGAGCACGGCGGAGCAAGGCGGAGCACGGCGGAATGATGCGGAATGAACACGGCGGAGCATGGCGGAAAGCACGGCGGAGCACAGCGAAGTTTAGTTTAAGAAGACTGATCTTAAACCTTGGAAGTTAGACGGCGGAGATCGCGACGGAGACGGCTGTACCTACGTGATGAGATTTCTCGGTAGTTCTCGTGATGGTTTTCGTGAATACTATGATGGTGTTGGCGGAGCCAGACTATCTCGCGGTGGAGCTCGCGGACAACCTCGTGGTGGAGATCGTGGAAGCTTTAATGAAAGACTCCGGAGAAACTCCCGATCGTCCGTTTTCCATATCAGCTCCTCAAGTGGATCCAATCCTTCTTCTCAAAACCTGCAATTTCAAAGTATTCCAGAGATTAAAGATTCTCCGGTGAAGGATGGAGTCACGTACGCTGAAGTAGTTCGTACTCCACCTCCCTCTAAGCTCAGTCCTTCCTTTATCGCAGGTCCTCTGAAGCGTCGCCGCTCTCCGGAGTCCGGCGATTTCTGCAAAAAATGCTTGAGATCTGGGCATAAGATAGAAGAATGTAGACACCAACTAACTTGCAAAAGATGCTCTGGTGTAGGTCACTTCGCTGTCCGGTGTCCTCTGCGCACCCCCCCACCTCAACCGGACACCAAAAAAGCTAGGGTGAGATCCAAGCTTTTTAT